>CM051513.1:44645673-47126506 GCA_028015205.1 Mytilisepta virgata
GGTCAAAAAATCGAGCACATGTCACTGGATCTTTCTGTACTAGTCTTGTTTTGTCTAGCCAACTCATATTTGTTAATTCTTCATCAGTATAGTCTTTGCCATCATTTAACTGTCCAAGTACTTTCAACAAATCATTCCATTTTGTGTCCGCAGAGGAAAATGACCCAAACCATGTTGGCAAACCAAGTTGCTTAATCATAGCAAACACATCTTTTTTTCTTTTCTCCAGATAAACAGGTGAGTTTCTTAATGTACGAAAGATAAAATATCCTTCGTCTAATCTGACTAGATCATTTACTGTTGAAGGTTGTAAAACATCTTTAACTGTCCAGGTTTTTCCTTCAGATTTGCATCTTCTTAATGCAAGGTTAACCTTATCAGAAATGTTCTTGATTTGAATTTTTTTAAGTTTGAAGAATAAATTTGGCACTGACTGTGCTGCTCTTCTATCAACTGATCTCAATTCCCATTTCACAATGTCTGAGTAATGGACAGGAACACTTCTGTGTTTATTATCAGTTCGTTTTTCACCACAAAATATTGTTGGAAATGACAAATACTCTGAATCAGGATCATTGTATAAACTAATTGGATGTTGTCCTTCTCCTGGTGCAAAAATGTAATCTTTGTCATTACTTTGATCTGCATCAATTTCGTCAAGCAATGTGTCAGTGTTTCCAACATACAATTCTCCCTCGTCAATTTCACTGAAGTTATCCGAATCTTCATTCTGATTTTGTACTTCTTGTTCATCTGAATTTTGAACTTCATTTTCATCAAAATGATTAATTTCCTGTATTTTGTTTATCCAATCACTATCTATCTGTAAGCCAGACGACTGATACATTTCACTTTTCTTCATTAAATAGTGTAAAGCGCAAATAACAGCCAGAGGTCTGACATTTTCACTAAAATCACATTTCTTGTAAGTTAGTTTTTTCTTCAATTTGACAGATATTGTACCAGATTGCTCTAAGTTTCTTGGAAGTGAACTAATTGTTGGTTGCACATCAACTGGAACATTAACTACATTGCCTTTTACAGAGAGCTGTCCTCCTCTTGGCAATTGCCTAATCTGCATAAAAGGAATGCGCAAAGATATGAGTCTCTCCTCTAAAGGATACAATTCTAATTCTTTTGGTTTTTCAGGAAATTTCATTTGGTTAGCAACGGAAAGTCTGGGAATCTTGTTTTGTTTTAAAGCAGTTAAGCAAGTATGACAAATCCATTCTTTGCCATCAACAGATATATAATTAGTTGTATATAATGACAAATATGATCCATGTGGTTTTATATTTGTGGCATTAACAACTGAATCACTAAACCATGTTTGTTGACAGCAGGTGCAAATATAAGATGGACCACTTGCAGTTTTTTCTTCAAATTCCTTTATGCATTCCTCTAATGTTGAACCCTGTGCTTTGTTTTTTAAAATTTTGTTCATGTTGTGAAAATTCCTTTAACTGTCGTTTTCGTTTCTTTAGAGTTCTATCATAATCCCTACATTCATCTAAACGAGAATGTCTTGCATTTTGTTTTGCCAATCTTTCTTTCACTAAATTTTCTGGCATAGACCTCTGATGTCTTTTCCTATTTAAATCCTTTCTGGATTCAATATTTCTATAATTTTCATCTTTTCTTACTGATCTTTTCATATCCCTTTCTTTTAAGCGTTCGGCACTTCTAAATTCTGTATCTTCTCTTACTAATCTTTTTGTATCCCTCTCTTTGCTTTTAAAATTTGTATCTAATCTAGCTTTTCTTTTTAACTGTTTTTCTTTTACACGTTGAACATTCCTTAATTCTGTATCTTCTCTTACTAATCTTTTTGTATCCCTCTCTTTGTTTTTAAAATCTGTATCTAATCTAGCTTTTCTTTTTAACTGTAGTTCTTTTACACGTTCAACATTCCTTAATTCTGTATCTTCTCTTACTGATCTTTTTGTATCCCTTTCTTTGCTTTTAAAATCTGTATCTAATCTAGCTTTTCTTTTTAACTGTTGTTCTTTTACACGTTCAACATTTCTAAATTCTGTATCCTCTCTCGCTAATCTTTTTCTATCCTTTTCTTTTACACGTTCAACATTTCTAAATTCTGTATCCTCTCTCGCTAATCTTTTTCTATCCTTTTCTTTTACACGTTCAACACTTCTAAACTCTTTGTCATCTCTATATAGTCTTTTAGATTTCATTTCTTTTTTTCTTTCTTCACATCTGAACTGTTCATCTTTCCTTGCCAATCTTTTAGATTCTAGTTCTTGTTGTTGAAATCTTTCATCTTGCCTTTTCTGTCTCATATATTTTTGCATATAATCTGCTTTCAACTTACGTTTATTTTCCTGAAATTCTGGCTTTTTTTTATTTGTTTTGCTAACATTTTTGTCTACTTGGTCTTTAAAATAACTCTCCAATTGTCTTCTTTGTACAGAAACAGGATTCATACAGTGAAATGAAACTGGTAAAAGTTCAAATTGAGAGTCAAAGTCTATATGCATACTTTGATAAAGGGAATACAAATATGTCATAAGGTCTGAAATATTTTTAAACCCAATAAGTAATGATTTACCATCTGGTCCTGACAAGCAATTTGCAATGTGAGAATGAGAATCAAAAAAATAGTATGTGCTATTGTAGTATAATAGACCTGAACATATTGCACCAATCATTATCAAAATACTATTGGAAGCTGTTAATGCCTGTTGGAGTGCTTCTTGGAGTGAAAGAACATCTGTATTATTGATTGCTGTACCGTAGACTATTTCCTTTTTGTTAATCTGATATTTCCCATATTCTGTATCAATAAAGCTTGGAATTTCATCAAAGTTCAGGAGCATGTTTCTATATTTACCAGTTTGCCTTAGTTCTTCAACTGTCCTGCTGTATATGTAATCACCTAAAGTCAATACTAAATCGAGATCAAATTTTGAAGGGTCTTCTAATTTTTTATATAATGCAAAAAAACATAAAACATTACATGTACACTGATTACCTCTAGTGTCATCACTAAACCTAATGTCATTTTGATGAAAAGTGCCAAATTTTACTATTGATGCACTGAATGAATCTGTTGAATTGAGCCCATCATTACTAGTATAACTCGATTCCAGTATGCCATCAGTGCAACTATGACTTTCCGTTTGAATGCTGGCTATGCAAGTTTGACTTTCCGCCCAAAGGTTATCTATGCTAGTATGATTTGTTATCAGAAGGCTGGCTATGCTAGTTCCATTTGGCACCCAAAGGCTATCTATGCTAGTATGACTTGGCACCAAAAGGCTATCTATGCTAGTATGACTTGGCGCCTGAAGGCTATTAATGCTAGTATGACTTGGCGTCCAAAGGCTATCTATGCTAGTATGACTTGGCGCCCGAAGGCTATTAATGCTAGTATGACTTGGCGCCCAAAGGCTATCTATGCTAGTATGACTTGGCGCCCGAAGGCTATTAATGCTAGTATGAAATGGCGCCTGAAGGCTATCTATGCTATTATTACTTTCAGAATTAAGTTCAATATCAAGTTCATTTTCAATGTGCTTTTCAAGTGCAATAGTTTTAGTAGTCACTGGAACGTTGCCAGTTTCTACTGTTACAGGTGGCTCGTTGACCAAGCCTGCCGATACAGATGTCATAGCTGTGGGAACGTTGCCCAAAGCCAGAGGCACAGATGTTGGGACAATGCCAACATCCATGGGGACAATACCCACATCTGCCTGCTCTGTCTTTTTCTGTCTCACAGCTTGAACTGCTAAGCTCTTTTTCCATCCCTTCTTTCTTGGCATGATTATTACATCTGTCAATAGAAAACCTTGCACTGTGAGAAAGGAGAGAGAGGACCCTTAGAGGTGACCATATAGGCCCTTTTTGGTCCCTTTTTCTGAAATGGGTGGACCACAAACCCTTTATTTTCTATTCAGCTTCCTTTATGTCAGGGAACCTAGTGTTAAAATTTAATGATAATCCCTCTTCTAGAACAAAAGTTATCATCAAGTGCAGTCGTATTGTATAGCAATAGCAACATCCTGTAAAGTCTCAGTCTTGTAGGGTAAAAGCTGTAAGAGGAGTTGATTACACAAAGTGGATACCCTGGCCATAGAATATTGTCAAAAAATGACTAAGTTCAACTATCTGTAAAATCTGGAAAAAATTGCAAAATGCAACCAAAATAGGAGGTGCACATGTTCAATGTATATAGAAACATTCTGCAAAATTTCAGACCTGTAGGGTAAAAGCTGTAAGAGGAATTGATTACACAAACTCAGTACCCTTTGTGCGGATGGACAAACAGACAGACAGACCAATGGACGGACAGACGGACAGGCTGAAACCTATATTCCCCCCCAAACTTTGTTTCCGGGGGGATATAATAAAAAAAAAATAAAAAGTTTGAAATTTGCCCTTTTGGGCCCCTTTAACTCGTGAACAATAGATCTTACATGAAATACTACTGGAGTGTAATTATATGGATATAGAAACATTCTGCAAAGTTTCAGACCTGTAGGGTAAAAGCTGTAAGAGGAATTGATTACACAAAGTCAGTACCCTTTGTGCAGATGGACGGACAGACAGACAGACCGATAGATGGACAGACAAAGAGGCTGAAACCTATATTCCCCCCCCCAAACGTTGTTTTGGGGGGGGCATAATAAAAAAAATAAAAAGTTTGAAATTTGCCCTTTTTGGGCCCCTTTAACTCGTGAACAATAGATGTTGCATGAAATCCGTTGAAATACTACTGGAGTGTAATTATATAAGTAACAAAATAAAACAAACCTCATCTAAATTTGATGTAAAATAAACATGTTACAACCATATATGCAAAAAACACCAAAATTGGCCCCTTTTTCTGAAACGGGTGGGGCAACCAACACCTTCTTACCTATGCAGCTTCCTTTTATGTCAGGTAACCTTGTGTCAAAATTTCATAATGATCCTTCATCTAAAACAAAAGTTATTCAACAAAATTCATTGTACACAGACGCCAACGATTACGACGACGCGGATGAGGACGACTGCACCATACCATAATATGACCGCAAAATTTTTGCAGTCATATAAAAATTTACCGACCTGTAAAAATATGAACTTACATTGTAATCTTTAACTTGTCATGCCATTTCCAAAAAAAAAAAACAACATCTGTCAATGGGGAAAGTGACAAGCGCTAGCTAAATCACTGATTATCGGGAAAAATCAAATGGACATAATGGATGAATAATCAATTATAACTGGATAATAACAATTAAAGACAACAAAAGTTTTAGTGATACAAATTTAGAATAACTTTGCTTTTAAAATAAAATAATTTTTTTTTAGATCAGACAAATTCATTCCCACAGTTCACTGTGACAGGCAACTTGATAGGCAATGCATTCAGGTGTTAATGGAGCAATCGTAGTAAGGGAATACAACACATAGATAATACGGGTTAATCATTACCAAGGTACATATCAAATATCAAATCATTCCCATTGACCAAAGCTGAGAAAACTTTGACGAAAACTGTTTATGGACAAACAGATGGACAGTCAAAAGAGGGTATATCATAATACGTCCCTTCAGGCTATATAAAAATTGCATATAACATTACCAAATTATGAAATAACATCCTATTTAACAAATTGTGGTTCATTTTATTTCATTTTGGTAGTATTGAAGTTAAAACTTGATTTTTCCGATTAATTGGTTAAGAATTTCATAATCGATTAGTAGCATTGCAGGCACATTTCAATTAAATAAATCGATTAACCGTTACACCACTGCATAATGACACTGAACATTTGTTTCAGACATATAACAATCATACAAATGTGTTGTGGCAAACATACAAACCCTTGTAATTGGACTTAATAGACAGTTACAAATGATAGATGCAGACAACCATAAAACCTATATCCACCCTGCTCTAGATCTTTAAAAACCAAGACTCCCAAAACTTGAAAAAAATTTGGGCAGCACTTCCCCTTGTAAACACATCTTTACATTGACCCCCTTCCCAATTATACCAGGCCACAAAGATTGGACAAAAGAAAGAAAAGAATTGTGCGGGGCAGGCCCATTTATTTATGAGATGAGCCATACACAATTCTGACTTATCAACAGTTAAAATTAAAAAAGTTTACATACCTGAGAGAGAGACTATATTATTCCCCTGAATATTCTGTATATTTATATTGCATCAATATTTCTTTGTGGTTATATAAAGGGTATTAATTTTTGGTTTCTAGTAGTAGTATCTGAACCAAAAGACGTGGGAAGTGGGTTTGTTTTCTATCATAGTGGAAATTCCTGGTCATCCTTTCTTTTATGTACTTAATATTTAAGAATTCCAGCGCATGTTGAACACATTCTTTCTACGGAGCCATCCGTGGACCTGTTGAGTCATCAATCAGTAATATACTAGGTGGACGCAGGGGCACAATCGATACTTTAGTGAATGTTTACCATTGTCCACCCCTCAATTTCTGTAATACATGTGTATTTTCTTGATCTTGGCCTTAGGACACAGATCATATATATGATTGAAAACATGAAAAGGGCTTAATTATGTTTTTTTTTCCTACATTTTGTGTTTGTAAATTTCAGAAACATCCATGCTTACCAGTCACAGGAAGTCGTATAAAATCGGGTCACGCTAAAGACCTGAACGCGGACTTAGACCTGAATGGACCTAAAAATCACCATATAGCTTTCTCACTTTTGCAAGGATTTACATCATTTTTTGATTTTTGACAGATCTTAACGTTACAAACATTTCATCAATTTTCACAACCTCTGTATATATAGTTTTCAAAATAAAACACAAAAAATGCAAAATTGAAAAATTTTGAACTCCAACAGGGGTCCTAAGATTTTCTTCAAAATTGCCAGGTAAGTAGATCTCATCATGATAAACATTTTTGTTTTTTACACTTAACCTCTATCTTCAATAGTTATTGAAATAACAGACAAACAATATAAAAATTTGGAAGTTTACCTAAAAAGGGCAATAACTCCAATAGGGGTCCTAAGATTTTCTTCAAAATTGCAGGGTTAGTAGATCTCATCATGCTAAACATTTTTGTTATTTACACTTAACCTCTAACTTCAATAGTTATTGAAATAACAGACAAACAATGTAAAATTCGCAAAATTTGACCTAAAAAGGGCAATAACTCCAATAGGGGTCCTAAGATTTTCTTCAGAATTATAGGGTAGGTAGATCTCATCATGATTAACATATTTGTAATTTACACTTAACTTCTATCTTCAATACTTTTTGAAATAACAGACAAACAATATTAAGATTCGGAAAATTTCACCTAAAAAGGGCAATAACTCCTACAAGGGTTTTTGGTTTTTCTTCAAAAAATCACGATGGGTAGATCTCAATATGCTGAACATTTTTGCTATTTACACTTGACCTCTATCTGTTACACTTTTTGAAATAAAAAATAAAAAATGCAAAAATTTTGAAAATTTTATGAAAAAAGGGCAATAACTCCAACACGGGTAGTCAGATTTTCTTCAAAATTGGACAGTAGGTAGATCTCTTCATGATGATCATTTTTACCCCATGTCAGATTTTTCATATTTGCATCGGTTTTCGAGTTATTAGCCAAAAACTGCAATTTACCCCCTATGTTCTATTTTTAGCACCGGTGGCCATGTTTTTCATCGGATCATAATAAAATGAGGATCGTTTGTACAGGATATGTCATAGATGATTACTATAAAGTTTCAAACCAATCCCTCCAGTAGTTTCAGAGGAGAAGATTTTTTAAAGTGAGCTAACGACGGACGGACGGACGGACGACGGACGCAAAGTGATGGCAAAAGCTCACCCTGGCATAGCCAGGTGAGCTAAAAAAGCAATAAATTGTTTCATGCTAGGGATTTTACGTCATATTCGAAAGTTGCTCCCATGATTTTTCAATCAAAACATTTGGTTGTGAAGAGAAGAGATCTATAGCCATCAATATAATTATTATTCAGTGTGATCTATTTCCACCAAGCATAATTTTCCTTATCTGAGAACACTTCTACTTAATGACAGAGTATATGTACTTGCAAGCTTTGGCATACCTATTATAAAATTTCTTCCATAATGAATCACCACTCTTAATATAAAACATTTGAAATACTTTGATTCCTGCACGTATAAGATGTCATGCATCTATCCCCATAAATAATTGAGAATACCATCTGTCCATTCTTGATATCGGTAAGACATTCCACACTTTAAACAGGTTTTGTTGTAAACCAATATATCTAAGAAGAGACACTCAAGTTTATTAGATACGATAGAATTAAAATATTTCAACTCGTATATTATATTTAACAAACGTGTGACTGTCAGAATTATTTCTTTGAAAAATAATTACGATACCAAAGTAATATTTCATAAAGTAAGTAACCAATATTTATTGTTCGATATTCTATATAATTCTATAATCATAAAAAATTGTATTAATTACATTCATTTGCTAAACAATAAAAGAGTCTTGCGTTAATATTTGTTGAATATGGCAAGCAGAAAAACTTCTCTCGCATCCATATTTATCCAATATATTTACAATTTTAGTTTTCCTATTTGGTACAAAATATTAGAAAGACACATGTTTTGTTTGTTTAATGAAATAAAGAAGATTTATTATTATATGGTCGACCGTATAATGTTATTACTTGGGGATTGAGGTCTTTCAAATCACGTCCACCCTTCTGGTGAACTTGTAGCGACAGATTTTTTTTCCCTAAAACGTAAATAATTGTAGGTCACACATTGGCGAATATCAGTTAAGATAATGATACCTTTGTCTACTTTATTTTTCATAAACAAATTTTCCGTTTCTATGAACAATATATGGCTGGCTTAATGCTGCTGACCACTTCTTACACTTCGTTTCTGGTGGTATAATGCTTGTAGCTGTGAAAGATGAGATGTCGGATAGATTTTTCTTTGACATCGGAGTCTGTATGATATCATCAGGCTCCTCAGATATTAATAGATCGGCTGATTCTTGGAATAGATACCTTTTACCTATTACTTTTTGGCGACAAGTAAATTTTCCTTTACAACAATTACAATGAATCGTTTGATTTCTTTTGTTATAACTAACTATTGTCCTATTTAATCGACCCCAATATCTTGTGATGCCGGTATAGACAGAGAGATAAACATTCTCCGTAGTTGATGTTGTTGCAGTTGGAATTACAACTGTCGTTGTGGAGTGCTTCTTCCGCCAACTGTTTGGCTGCTGCAACTCTCTCTTCTGCTGTTACTTTGGCGGCCACCATTCCCATTAGCGTATCTTCGGTCAATGATTGAATTATTCCATTTATGGAGTAGTTAATCGATTTTGTGTGGCAGCATTCAAATGCAAGTTTGTTCCCTCTTGTTGTGCGTCCATACACTCCTGGTTGGAACAGAACGTTCCAGAATATGTTCCACAAGATATCTTTTTAACATGAATCGGAATGAATGGACCACTTAGAGTTTTACCCATCGCATATATTCCTTTCTTTTTATCGATCATTATAGCGTTATGGTGTCTAGCTTGGTGGATATCTTTAGAAGGATCTTTATGCTTATTTATGTGGGATGTATACCATTTGTGAGATATCAGATTTTTACATATTGGACAGTGTCGTCTTTCTGGTTTCGGATGTTATCAGTCTGGTACCAGATATGCTAAAATTGAATACATATTTATAATTCTATTAACTTCCAGCTGATTAAATCTTTTCTAATGTACAAACAAAATAAAATACAACCTAAATAAAAAGGTGGTCGAAGGGGATGGAAGGTGGGCTTGACAAATTTCTCGCTACTTCTTTGTTTACATTTATCTGTAGGCTAATTAATTATTCCGGAGCTGTGTGCGTAAAGCTGACCAATGAAAACAAAGCTTCTAAAACTAAATACATTACTTCATAACTGACCAATCAAAATGAATTTTATTTCGAAAACTTCAGATGAGGGTCTTAATGAAACGACAAAATACAGGTTCTAGAAGGAAGTAATTCAAATATCAAAGGAAAATAAAATTAACTCGTCATACGCCTACATAAAATTAGTTATTAAAATAACTTGCCTTTATGCTGGCCTCCTTCCTCAAACAATAGGCAAATATATAACAAACACAATATCAGATTGCGAATTTTTTACTCAAAAATTTGAGGTAAAAAATTTTTATAACATATATGTACATAAAAAGATCCAAAAACATAGATATCAAGTAAACCTATCTAAAAGCATTATTGCTAAGACTGATATGAAAAACTTGGCCTAGTAAGGGGTAAACAGTCCCATCAGGAAAGACTTGACCAAGTATTTCCTACCCCACGAAGGCCAAGCAATGGCAAAACCTTAACGGCCCAAGCAGTTAAGGTAAAAAATATATGTACATGTATGTTGGTATAATCATCCTGAATTGTTATAATAAGATAACATTCTATAACAACATAAACTATGCAAACAAAGACAGACTCCATAAATCTGCAGTAAGAAAAAGTGAATACACAAACTATACTAACATGCAAAAATGTGAACACTTTAATGAAAAGTTACTAAGTATATAAGCTTCACAAGGATTTTCTTCAGATTTTTTTTTTTTTTTTTTTTTTTTTTTTTTAAATATATATATGCATTTGCATGCCAAAAATCAGCGAACATATAACAAAAGAACTTAGACGTCCCAAGCAGCCAAAGTTAAAAGCCATATGCTTATACGACATACATTGTAAATAACACTAGTAAATTTCATCATCCACTAACACAATAATATTGTATACATCTTAAAACTATCTAACTAATGTTAAGCTTACAAACTAATTAGAATCAAGCAGCATCATTGCAGATATATGCAATCTGCAAACAAAATTTACATGTATCTTCAAATGCAACAAAAACAAAGACATTATTACCGGCCCAAGCAGGTAATCAAGATGTTTAATGAGGTAAAAATAACAAGGAGGAGTACCAAAACGGCCCAAGCAGTTTGGTTTCATATCAGTATTTACCCATATAATAGATATATGTGAAATAGAAAATGATGACACACTAACCTAACTCAAAAATGTGTTGTTACCGGCCCAAGCAGGTAACACAGGCATGCTAATAAAGTCTAAATGCTTGAAGATCTTATGTACTTGCGGAAAGCACTGGACTTCCAACGGCCCATATCTCGGATTTGTGCATCTGATTTCCCCTTTTCAGCTGCATTTGTTGCTGCCCCAATTCTAAAACTGTGACCCTTGTAGTGTGAACTATCTAAATTGCAAGACTTCAAGCATTTATGTAGAATGCTGTCGAAATATGACCTGGTGACAGGGAAACCATCAGAAAAACAGAAAAGAGGTTTTGCAGACACTGGACGGAATTGAAGATATCTAGTCAAACAATCAATGGCAGAAAATTGTGCATCACCATGAGAAAATGAAATGAAGCTTGGCTTTTGTTTAACATTATGCTTAAAGCGTCTGACACAAACCACAACCTTCTGTACTTGATTTTGAATATAGTGAAGTGACACATCGTTGTATTGTAAGATGTTCTCCTCAGGTACATTTCGAACAGAAACAATTTCCCCTATTCTAGCAAATGCAGAAAAGGCAAACAGAAACATAGCTTTGAACAAATGTTGCTCATATACGGATGAAATCACTGCAGGGATTGAAATGACCAGTTTGTTTAAAACTGGAATGGTAATGGGTAAGCGGGTGTCAAATTGTTGACGTAGGCGATAAGAACCCAAAACCAATTTTTCTACCAAGAAAGATCGTGTATTGTCAGGTAAGGACATCATCTTATGTACATATCCTATAGCGGACAAATAAGTGGAAATTGTAGATGGGGCATATGATTTTTTGAACAAATATGCAATAAATAGAGAAATGGTTGACACAGAAAGTGGTAGTTTTGTTTTTTGGCCTAAATATACAGAAGAAAAAGAATCGAATGTAGTCCATGCTCTTCTGTAGGTTTGTTGACTGGAGGGAGCCAACGCAGCCTGTGTCAAAACTGTAATGTATTCCAAAAGTTCTGTGGAAGTACCTCTGGTGGAATTATGCATGGTTTGTTGCGAGCCACTGGGTGAAGGTTCAGAAACTGGTTGACCTGCAAACGAGAAAGTCTGTCAGCCAAAATATTCTTTTTACCTGGGATATGCTTAGCTCGAAATAAAATGTGATGTAAACACTGTAAAACTAAAAAACGCACCATATACATCACTCTACTATCCTTACTTGTCTGACTGTTAATTACAGAAACCAGGGATTCATTGTCCGTAAAGAACAAAACTGAATGATTACGCCAGAGAGGTCCCCATATATAAAGCGCTAAAACTATTGGATAGAATTCAAGCGTCATTATGTTAAGATTTTTCCATTCTAATGGAAAGGGACCATAAATGCCTGAAAACCCCAATGACTTGGCTGCATCAGTATATAACTGTAAAGTAGAACTTGATAAAAAGGACTCATGTAAGAACATAGACTTCCCATTGAAATTGTCTAAAAATTGGAGCCACATTTTCATGTCATCCTTGGCTTCATTTGACAGATATATGAAATTCTGTGAATGAGAGACATTCATCGTCAAATTTATCATACGACGCAAAAATGCACGCCCTGGAAGAATTACAGAACAGGCAAAATTCAGAACTCCAATAAGAGATTGCATTTGTTTTAGAGTACATCTTGTTTTCTTCAGAAATTCTGTAAGTAATGTCTTACATTTGACCAACTTATCGGATGGTAAACATGCTTCTTGTCTCTTAACATCCAATGTAATACCTACAAATTCAATAATTTGAGTAGGCATTTCTGTTTTCTCGTTTGATAAAGGAACGCCCAGTTCTTCACAAAGAGAAACAAAAGATTTCAACTTTGATAGTGCTGAATCAAGAGAGTTTTCAATTATTAAAAAATCATCCAGTCGCTGCTTTCAGTTGAGGTTGGAACATGGCTATTGCGGTAGTCCTCGCTTTTCTGACGACTTGCGTTATCTGGTAGGGTGTCGGTGGGTTGGTTCTCCCGGGATCAATGGTCTTCTCCATGCGAATATCTTGGGTGTTCTTGGAGGCGAAACCTGAGATGGTGATCTTGTCGATGCCTTGAACCCGATACTCCTCTTAGGGTGTCGGACAGGGTGCACGTGGACCAGTTGGCTAGCCAGTCCAAATAAGCTTTCATAGCCTGAAAGTAGATTTTTACAGATGAATGTTTAAACCCTACGCTATTTAGATAGAGAATCCTTATAGCTTGCAAGGGCGTCCCGGGTCATCTTCTGGATATCAAACTGGGGGAAGACTGGGATTCACAGCCACAAACCCACCACATGACGCGTTTTACCCGAACTACTGTCTGCGTCACGAAATTGGCCTTCTTATCCTTCTCCTTCTTCATCAACTTACGAAACTCTGAAAACCAATAGAGATCACCGGGCCACCTATAACCGTAAACACCACAATCAGAAGCCTGGGCCTTCATACATCCTTCACATACTTGTATCCAGGTTATTGAGACGGCTGGATAGACAAAGCAGCACGGTACTTTATCTTCCCAGCCGCCTTAACAAACCGTGGGGAATCCAAACGGGAACTACGAGAGCCAGACCAGGAATCAGTAAAAGAACTGGGAGATCTCTGAACTGTACATCATGATCTGAATCATCAAAAGTCTCCCCTTCCTTTACTGGTCACGGATCTGTTTGCAAGTCTCCATTTTGGCACGTGGGAATTCGGCGTGGATTTCTGCCTTAGTGGGTAATTGGGTGTGTTCGTCTATCGGCCAGTACCGGTCCTGTAAAAGTCAGAGGACAGTCTCTTTTATGGTTTACTTACCTGGCGATGACGCTGACGACGCTGGTGATCGCCCACTGGCACTGTCTGGTGGGGTCTTTGCACCTGTCAATTTAGAAAGAACCTCACCGATCTTCCCTACTATTCCTTTCCTTTTGTCCCCGTGTGGGTCCCGGGGACACAATAGAATAGGCCCACAGCTCCTCGGCTTGGCGTAAGAGGCCTCTAAAGAGGCGACATGTTTGCCGTGTGTCGCAAACCCGTGTCGGTAATAGGGAGTGTTCCTGGATGGCCGGAAAAACGGTTCTGATCACCATCTGGGGCACAATCTTTACCTAGACGGGAGGCCGGATGGACCCGATTCGGTCAATCGGCTGGTCACACCATTCCTTTACATCAATTTATAATGTTTTGTTTATTTTTTTTATCTCCTGCTCAATATGGTTAAAATTCCAAATTACTGATTTATGGATTGGTGTTGGCTTAAGGGTCACAAAATTCAACAGGCTCAAAATTATTATTTATTTCGGTTATTTGTTTATTTATTATTTTTCTACTACCTTCTTGGATATAATTTATTCCATTTATTTACCAATTTTTCAATTTCTAATTTCTCCCTTAGTTTGGATTTCGTTTTGAATATGATATCAATTTAATCTAACCAGCTCATGAATGGCTCGATGGTCCCGGTCTAGCCAATAACTGGTCATGTCTTGCCCTCTGCTGTTTTCTCGTGGTTGTCTGAAAAGACCCAGATGAACCCTTTATGAAACCGAGATACACTGGGTTGGGAAGGTGGTCTGCTGTTGTATCGCTTGAGGTTGATGTTTGGGTTCTGGGGTCTTGGATGATAACCACTGATGTAGGCACAGAGAAGGCGGTGGCTTATGGGACAAAGCTTCCTCGGCTTAATGAGGCCACATGTTTGCCGTGTGTGGATACCCGTAAGGATAGAGGACGGGATCCTGGTGGCTGAAACACGCCACTTTGGCCCTTACTTTATCTTAAACGGGCGGTCGGATGGGCCCGGTCCTGATCAATCGGCTGGTCACGCCAAGCCCTTGAACTTGACCCGTTTCCAAAATGTACAACAATAGTACTATTTATAGGTTGGGTTCAAGAAAGCGGTGGCTCATGGGTCAATCGTGTGGATGTTATTTTGGGCGGTTGTCTCGTCAGGCAACCCCTGACACGAGGCTTGCGCCCATTAAAAGATACTCCATGCGAGTATCTTATTCTGGTATCGCTGGTGCTTGTCGCAAATGTGGCAAGCATGCATCGTTTTGATGTTGCTCCGAGGCGGGCGGGGAGCCAGGGTAACGAAGCATATATACATCACCATGGCGACTTCAAATCAACAAAAAACCAATCAAAATAACTCAGTCAACAAAAGAAAACTGAACGATTCAAGTGATGATGAGGATGTTCCAAACAAAATACTCAATGTTACCTCAGATACTTTCCATAGATTCATTGTATTAAAAAGTTTAGATCCAGAAAAAAACTACTTACAAAATTATCTCCCTTCCTGATCCAAAAAAAAATTCAATCCGTTGCTGGAACCGTTCAAAAAGTTGTAAAAATGAAAACCGGTAGTTTACTTATTGAATGCACTAGACAACAACAGTCTAGAAATCTGTTGTCTATGACAGCAATTTCGGACATCCAGATCTCTGCTACTCCACATAGAACTCTAAATTATTGCCAGGGAATTATCCGAGATAGAGATCGTGACCTTGCTGATTTGTCAGAAGATGAAATTTGCTCTGAATTAGAAACCCAACACATTTCAAAAGTTAAACGTTTTACAAAGAAATCTGAAAACAAAGTAATCAAACTTAATACTTACCTTCTTACATTTGCACTGCCCAAAGTTCCTGATCATATTTACATTGGCCCATATAGAATAAAAGTTGACAAATACATCCCCAACCCAATCCGCTGTTTCAAATGCCAGAAATTTGGACACGGAAGGGGTTCTTGTAGAGGGACGGAAAGGTGCGTGAAATGTTCTACTGAGGGCCACTCCAATTTTGAATGTGAACATGAGACAAAGTGTGTAAACTGTGGAGAAACTCACATGGCAAATTCGAGATCTTGCGAAATTTATAAAAGAGAGCTAGAAATCCAGAAATTGAAAGTTGATAAAAATTTAAGTTACCAGGAAGCTCGGAGATTGATCTCTGTCTCGGATAATTCGACTCAGAATACAACCTACGCTGAAAAAGTTAAAGGTCCCTCAACCAGCAGATCGTTTTCTGTCCAAACAGTATTCACATGGCCACAGGACAGTGAACGTCCTATCCTGGTTTCGGAATTTACTCCATCCAAAACAAAGCCTGTTTCTTTGCTCTACTTCAAATAATCAATCATTACAGAAGTCCTCATCATCACATGAAAAATCCTCATGCTCATCTGCAATTGAAGAAAAGAAATCTAAGATTAAACTTAATTCCAATAGAGTTAAAAAAGACGACAAACATTTATACAAATTTTCATTGTTATCATCAGAGTTTGGTGATGAAGACGATGAAATGGATACTACAGACAACGCAGTTGAAGACGCACCTGACGTGTGTGTGAAGTCAACTCCCCCTGTATCCATTTCAAATTCCTCCGCTTGGAGAAACAGGAGTTGCTCTCCGCGTGTGCGGCGCAATCCCAAGCTATCTCCCATTCAACCACCCAAACTAAAATGAAGAATATATTGCAATGGAATTGTCGAGGATTAAAAACTAACTTAATTGAACTATCGTTACTTATACAAACATTCCTTCCTGCTGCCATTTGTCTCCAAGAAACTCACTTGAAAGAAAATGATCCTGTAAATGTTAAAAATTATTCATTATACAGCACTCGTGTTGGAAAGGATGAGAGAGCTGCTGGCGGTTCTTCAATCTTTGTTAAAAATACCATTATTCACAGTCAAATTAAATTAACAACAGATTTACAAGCCGTTGCTGTAAGAATTTCTCTTGGAAAAACTGTTACTTTATGTTCAGTATATATTCTTCCAAATTCAGCCCTAGACATTCATCAGCTTAGATCTTTAATCAATCAATTACCTACTCCTTTTTTCCTACTTGGAGACTTTAATGCTCATAACCCAATGTGGGGTAGTAATTTACAAAATGACAAAGGAAAAAAAATAGAGGATTTTTTAAATCAGGAAGGATTGTGTATATTTAATGATGGTTCTGATACCTATTTGCATCCGGGGAATGGTTCTTACTCGGCTATCGATTTATCTATTTGTGATCCTTCATTATTGCTAGATTACTCATGGCGAGTCCATGATGATTTATGCGGAAGTGATCACTTTCCAATAATACTGGAAAGCCTGTTTCCCTCGTCTTCTGAAAGAGTTCCTAGCTGGAAATTTGACAAAGCCAATTGGTCTTTGTTCGAGGAACTATGTCGGGATGAACTTAAAACAGGCAAGTTCAATAGTGTTAGCGATCCAGTCCTTAAATTTACTGAAACGTTATTAAAGATAGCTGAGAGAGCCATTCCAAAATCCTCGACAAACCCTAAACAACCAAGCAAACCCTGGTTCGATGATGACTGTGAGGAAGCGAAGAAAAACAGAAAAAAGGCCGAACGACGGTTCAACTTGAATCCAACCTCCGATAATCTCAGTAATGTCCGTATATTCCGTGCGAAAGCACGGAGAACATTTAAACAAAAGAGGCTAAAGTCTTGGCAAAACTTCGTCTCTAAAATAAAATCTCGTACACCTATGAATAAAGTATGGAATTTCATCCAAAAAATTGATGGTAAAAACAGAAAGGCCAATCTTCACCATTTAAAAGATGGCCAAACTCTTTTGACTTCAGAAAATGATATATCGAATAAACTCGGCGAAACTTTTTCAAAACATTCTTCTTCTCACAATTATTCCCAGGAATTCCAAAGGATTAAAAACCGAACCGAGAAAAACAAACTCAATTTCAAATCTAACAATTTAGAAGATTACAACCGCCCTTTTTTCTTTGGATGAGCTTAAAATATCTTTATTGAAAGCCCATGACACAGCATGTGGCCCTGATGATATTCACTATAAACTTTTGAAACATCTTCCCGAAAATTCTCTTGAAACACTGTTAGATCTTCTCAATAATGTATGGGAAACTGGAGACTTGCCTTCTATTTGGAAACTTGCCACAGTTATCCCCGTTCCAAAACCTGGGAAAGATCATTTTGAACCGTCGAATTATCGGCCAATTGCCCTCACAAGTTGCATCTGCAAGACACTTGAACGGATGATTAACGACCGCCTTGTTTGGTTCCTAGAGACGAATGGTCTCCTGTCCAACATACTGTGTGGGTTCCGGCAGGGCAGAAGCACGTTAGATCATCTTGTTCGCTTTGAATCATTTATACGCAACGGGTTTGCTAAAGGTGAACATGTGGTGTCTGTCTTTTTCGATCTGGAAAAGGCGTATGACACCACTTGGAAATATGGTATTTTAAAGGATTTAAACGATATGGGGTTGAAAGGTAGGTTACCTTCATTTATCCAGAACTTTCTATCTGAAAGGGAGTTCAAAGTCAGGGTGAATACAACAATGTCAGATCCGTTTGAACAAGAGATGGGTGTTCCACAGGGAAGTATTCTCTCAGTTACTCTCTTTAGCATTAAAATTAACAGTCTTGCAAAAACCTTACAAAACAATGTTGAAGGCTCTCTTTATGTTGATTACTTCTTGATTTGTTACAGAGCCAAAAATATGAACACTATAGAACGTCAATTGCAATTATCTCTTAATAAAATTGAAAAATGGGCTACGGAAAATGGATTTAAATTTTCTAGCTCGAAAACTCTCTGCATGCATTTATGTAATAAAAGAAAATTACATCCAGACCCTGAACTCAAACTATACAATGTTCCTATTAAAGTAGTTAAAGAAACGAAATTCCTTGGGTTACCTTTTGACAGTAAACTTACCTTTCTACCCCATATCAAAATGCTGAAAGCATTGGATATTTTAAAAGTTGTTTCTAGCACTGACTGGGGTGCTGATAAAAACATTTTGTTAAATCTATATCGATCACTTGTACGATCAAAACTTGATTATGGTTGCATTATATATGGATCTGCTCGCAAATCCTATATAAAAATTTTAGATACTGTTCACCACCAAGGCCTACATTTGGTCTTGGGGGCGTTCAGAACATCTCCTGTGGAGAGTTTATACGTAGAGGCGAACGAGCCGTCTCTTTATAACCGTAGGATAAAACTTGGTTTACAATACTTAACCAAGCTAAAAGCATATCCTTCAAATCCTGCCTACGACTGTGTTTTCAATCCTCTCTATGAGGATATATTTGAACAACATGAAAATAAAATTCCTCCATTTGGTATTCGGATGAAACCACATATTTCTGGTTCTGATATCAACCTTGATGAAATAGCCCCTATTAATATACCTCAGTCGCCACCTTGGCTTGTACCCAAACCTAAATTTATTTTTGACCTTAGAAAACATAAAAAGTCTGAAACAAACCCTATTAGAATTCAGCAACACTTTGCTGAAATAAAATCAAACTTTGAATTTCATGATAATATTTATACTGATGGATCAAAAGACGGGGACAAAGTGGCTGCCGCTGCAGTCTATGGACAGCAAGCAGCAACTCTCCGTCTTCCATCGTCCAGTTCCATTTTTACTGCTGAGGCAAGAGCCATAATTCTTGCTCTAAAGTTTGCAAGAACATCTAAAAAACTGAAATTTCTTATTTGCTCAGATTCTCTTTCATGTTTATTGGCTATAGAAAGTCAGAAATATAAAAACCCTTTAATTGCCCACATTATTGAATTTTATAAAAGACTTGTCCAAATGGGCAAAGAAATAATTTTTCTCTGGATACCAAGTCATATTGGTATTAATGGAAACACAGTCGTAGATAGTTTAGCGAAGGATGCGTTAGATGACCCCATTACTAATATGTCAGTGCCTTATTCTGATTTTAAACCTTTAATACACAAATATGTTTTACGTCTGTGGCAGTCCCAGTGGGATCTGCTTACAGACAATAAATTACGTTCGATAGAGCCAACTGTTGGCAAGAATGTTTATTTTTTCGGCAAAAGCCGAAGAGACCAAGTTGTTTTGACCAGATGTCGCATTGGCCACACCAGGACGACTCATTCTTTTATTTTAGAGAGTGAGCCGGCTCCTGAGTGTATTCTATGCCAATGTCGGCACTCTGTTAAACACCTTTTAATTGACTGTTTAGATAAATCCGACATAATTTGTCGGTACTACACAATCAACAATATGAAAGAATTATTTACAGTGGTCGCTGGCGACCGTCTTTTACAATATTTGAAAGACGTAGGACTATACTCCAGAATATAGATTATTATACTATGTTCTTGAGTATAGTTATTGGTCATTGTCTTAAACTTTGTTATTATTTATTGACGTGATTTTATGTTTACTAAATATTTTATATATGTTGACATTGTTAATTAAATAGCGTATCTGTGATATTATTTCTGAATGATGTTCGACTGTGATTTTTGTTTTACTGTTTATTCAACTTTCAATATTATTTGTAAATAGTCTATTGATTTTAGATAATGTTTGAAATTTTAATTAGTTTGAATCTAATTCGTTCTCGCCGTGATATTGGCTGTAATATCGCCAGCACGGCGTTAAAAAACAATCAATCAATCAATCCTTTCCTTTTGACAGGTGTGGTAGATGCAGGTGAGGCAGACTCAGGTGCAGGGAGTGGCTGTACCAACAATGGCTCATCGGGTTACGGGTTCATCGTTGTCGGTGTCCGCGGCGGATGTTGCAGCTGGCTGTGTGGGTGCAGGAGTTTTTCTTGATGTCGCGGCCGGTGGATTCGTGCAGGCAACACCTGGAATAGAACTGGGAAAATTTTGATTAGGTGTGTTGCTACTAACCTGAGCTTTCATGGCCTGCAGTTGTTCAAACAGGTATCCAATATCGGCAGCCTTTGCTCGGTCTGGTGCAGTGTACCTTGCTTTGGCAGTCTTTTCTGAATGGGCAATATAACCCTGTCCTTCACAGACAGTTTCTGGCACCAGGTCTCAGGAGCGACGGGCGTTTCTGCTGGTGTAGGCCTTCTTCCGTCCAACCTTCCTGTGGAGACGGGCTATCAGTTCTGTCATCTGTTCGCCGAGACCTTGTCCCATGCTATTTACCAGTATTAATTCACATGGGTCTTCATACATCCTTCACATACTTGTATCCAGATTGTTGAGACGGCTGGATAGACAAAGCAGCACGGTACTTTATCTTCCCAGCTGCCTTAACAAACGGTGGGGAATCCAAACAGGAACTACGAGAGCCAGACCAGGAATCAGTAAAAGAACTGGGAGATCTCTGAACTGTACATCATGATCTGAATCATCAAAAGTCTCCCCTTCCTTTACTGGTCACGGATCTGTTTGCAAGTCTCCATTTTGGCACGTGGGAATTCGGCGTGGATTTCTGCCTTAGTGGGTAATTGGGTGTGTTCGGCTTTAGCAGTCTTTTCTGAATGGGCAATATAACCCTGTCCTTCACAGACAGTTTCTGGCACCAGGTATCAGGAGCGACGGGCGTTTCTGCTGGTGTAGGCCTTCTTCCGTCCAACCTTCCTGTGGAGACGGGCGATCAGTTCTGTTATCTGTGCGCCGAGACCTTGTCCCATGCTATTTACCAGTATTAATTCACATGACTTTCCTACGGCGGACAGGATCTTGGCTCTCACCTTGATGTAATCACCAATGAAACCATACATGTCGGAGACGAACGAAATTCTGCCCGTATGTGTAGTTTCCGTCTTGTGGTTGGCGACCAGGACTGTGGGAGACTGCCGTCTGCTCTGGTTGTCGGTGCTGCTGCCTGGAACTCTGCAAGTCTCATCTTAGCTGCAAGACTGGGTCGCTGGGCATGGGTTAGGCAGATGTAAGCTGAAATATAGCCATTAGTGAAAGCTAACTTGCTTCCATCGATAGTCGCTGCTTTCAGTTGAGGTTGGAGCATGGCTATTGCGGCGGTCCTCGCTTTTCTGACGACTTGCGTTATCTGGTAGGGTGTCGGTGGGTTGGTTCTCCCGGGATCAATGGTCTTCTCCATGCGAATATCTTGGGTGTTCTTGGAGGCGAAACCTGAGATGATGATCTTGTTGATGCCTTGAACCCGATACTCCTCTTAGGGTGTCGGACAGGGTGCACGTGGACCAGTTGGCTAGCCAGTCCAAATAAGCTTTCATAGCCTGAAAGTAGATTTTTACAGATAAATGTTTAAACCCTACGCTATTTAGATAGAGTCCTTATAGCTTGCAAGGGCGTCCCGGGTCATCTTCTGGATATCAAACTGGGGGAAGACTGGGATTCACAGCCACAAACCCACCACATGACGCGTTTTACCCGAACTACTGTCTGCGTCACGAAATTGGTGTTCTTATCCTTCTCCTTCTTCATCAACTTACGAAACTCTGAAAACCAATAGAGATCACCGGGCCACCTATAACCGTAAACACCACAATCAGAAGCCTGGGCCTTCATACATCCTTCACATGCTTGTATCCAGGTTGTTGAGACGGCTGGATAGACAAAGCAGCACGGTACTTTATCTTCCCAGCCGCCTTAACAAACCGTGGGGAATCCAAACGGGAACTACGAGAGCCAGACCAGGAATCAGTAAAAGAACTGGGAGATCTCTGAACTGTACATCATGATCTGAATCATCAAAAGTCTCCCCTTCCTTTACTGGTCACGGATCTGTTTGCAAGTCTCCATTTTGGCACGTGGGAATTCGGCGTGGATTTCTGCCTTAGTGGGTAATTGGGTGTGTTCGTCTATCGGCCAGTACCGGTCCTGTAAAAGTCAGAGGACAGTCTCTTTTATGGTTTACTTACCTGGCGATGACGCTGACGACGCTGGTGATCGCCCACTGGCACTGTCTGGTGGGGTCTTTGCACCTGTCAATTTAGAAAGAACGTCACCGATCTTCCCTTCTATTCCTTTCCTTTTGACAGGTGTGGTAGATGTAGGTGAGGCAGACTCAGGTGCAGGGAGTGGCTGTACCAACAATGGCTCATCGGGTTGCGGGTCCACGGGTTCATCGTTGTCGGTGTCCGCGGCGGATGTTGCAGCTGGCTGTGTGGGTGCAGGAGTTTTTCTTAATGTCGCGGCCGGTGGATTCGTGCAGGCAACACCTGGAATAGAACTGGGAAAATTTTGATTAGGTGTGTTGCTACTAACCTGAGCTTTCATGGCCTGCAGTTGTTCAAACAGGTATCCAATATCGGCAGCCTTTGCTCTGTCTGGTGCACCGTACCTTGCTTTGGCAGTCTTTTCTGAATGGGCAATATAACCCTGTCCTTCACAGACAGTTTCTGGCACCAGGTCACAGGAGCGACGGGCGTTTCTGCTGGTGTAGGCCTTCCGTCCAACCTTCCTGTGGAGACGGGCGATCAGTTCTGTTATCTGTTCGCCGAGACCTTGTCCCATGCTATTTACCAGTATTAATTCACATGACTTTCCTACGGCAGACAGGATCTTGGCTCTCACCTTGATGTAATCACCACTGAAACCATACATGTCGGAGACGAACGAAATTCTGCCTGTATGTGTAGTTTCCGTCTTGTGGTTGGCGACCAGGACTGTGGGAGACTGCCGTCTGCTCTGGTTGTCGGTGCTGCTGCCTGGAACTCTCATCTCAGCTGCAAGACTGGGTCGCTGGGCATGGGTTAGACAGATGCAAGCTGAAATATAGCCATTAGTGAAAGCTAACTTGCTTCCATCGATAGTGGCTGCTTTCAGTTGAGGTTGGAGCATGGCTATTGCGGTGGTCCTCGCTTTTCTGACGACTTGCGTTACCTGGTAGGGTGTCGGTGGGTTGGTTCTCCCGGGATCAATGGTCTTCTCCATGCGAATATCCTGGGCGTTCTTGGAGGCGAAACCTGAGATGATGATCTTGTTGATGCCTTGAACCCAATACTTCTCTTAGGGTGTCGGACAGGGTGCACGTGGACCAGTTGGCTAGCCAGTCCAAATAAGCTTTCATAGCCTGAAAGTAGATTTTTACAGATGAATGTTTAAACCCTACGCTATTTAGATAGAGAGTCCTTATAGCTTGCAAGGGCGTCCCGGGTCATCTTCTGGATATCAAACTGGGGGAAGACTGGGATTCACAGCCACAAACCCACCACATGACGCGTTTTACCCGAACTACTGTCTGCGTCACGAAATTGGCCTTCTTATCCTTCTCCTTCTTCATCAACTTACGAAACTCTGAAAACCAATAGAGATCTCCGGGCCACCTATAACCGTAAACACCACAATCAGAAGCCTGGGCCTTCATACATCCTTCACATGCTTGTATCCAGATTGTTGAGACGGCTGGATAGACAAAGCAGCACGGTACTTTATCTTCCCAGCCGCCTTAACAAACCGTGGGGAATCCAAACGGGAACTACGAGAACCAGACCTGGAATCAGTAAAAGAACTGGGAGATCTCTGAACTGTACATCATGATCTGAATCATCAAAAGTCTCCCCTTCCTTTACTGGTCACGGATCTGTTTGGAAGTCTCCATTTTGGCACGTGGGAATTCGGCGTGGATTTCTGCCTTAGTTGGTAATTGGGTGTGTTCGCCTATCGGCCAGTACCGGTCCTGTAAAAGTCAGAGGACAGTCTCTTTTATGGTTTACTTACCTGGCGATGACGCTGACGACGCTGGTGATCGCCCACTGGCACTGTCTGGTGGGGTCTTTGCACCTGCCAATTTAGAAAGAACTTCACCGATCTTCCCTTCTATTCCTTTCCTTTTGACAGGTGTGGTAGATGCAGGTGAGGCAGACTCAGGTGCAGGGAGTGTGTTGCTACTAACCTGAGCTGTTATGGCCTGCAGTTGTTCAAACAGGTATCCAATATCGGCAGCCTTTGCTGTGTCTGGTGCAGTGTACCTTGCATTGGCAGTTAAACCTTCCTGTGGAGACGGGCTATCAGTTCTGTTATCTGTTCGCCGAGTCCTTGTCCCATGCTATGTACCAGTATTAATTCACATGACTTTCCTACGGCGGACAGGATCTTGGCTCTCACCTTGATGTAATCACCAATTAAACTACATGTCGGAGACGAACGAAATTCTGCCCGTATGTGTAGTTTCCGTCTTGTGGTTGGCGACCAGGACTGTGGGAGACTGCCGTCTGCTCTGGTTGTCGCTGCTGCTGCCTAGAAGTCTAATCTCCGATTCAGCCGATACTCCTCGATACTCCTCTTAGGGGTGTCGGACAGGGTGCACGTGGACCAGTTGGCTAGCCAGTCCAAATACGCTTTCATAGCCTGAAAGTAGATTTTTACAGATGAATGGTTAAACCCTACGCAATTTAGATAGTCCCATAACCTGTAAGGGCGTCCCGGGTCAACCTCTGGATCTCAAACTATCGGGGGGGGGGGGGGGGGGGGGGGTTGAGCCTAGGATTCAGAACCACAAACTCACCACATGACGTGTTTTACCCGATCCACTGTCTGCGTCACGAAATTGGCCTTCTTACCCTTCTCCTTCAAGGAGTATTCAGCAGAATTTGAACCTTAAACTTGAAAATCAAGATCTGATTGATTGCGAGTGAACAGGAAAGATCATATAAGTGTTTTGATTATAAACTGTCACCTATCCAACGGTCAGCTGAAGAGAATTCTCCAAAATTTACAAAACAACTTAAAATTTCAATCAAAATGGAAGTTTATCTAGTGTTAACCAATACATATCAAGGATGTACTCAAAATATTCAGTTATTCCGTTTTGTAGATAAGATGGAAATTGATTGATTGAATAGATTTTAACGCCGTGTCGCCGACATTTAAGCCATACCACGGCGAGATCTTGTTACATTAAGTCTGATTAAAACAAATATATAAAATGAATGGACTTTTTACAGATAATGTCATAAAATAATAAAACATTAAAACAAATATGAAAAAAAGTTCCAATATATACTAGTAAATATCACAGACGAAATCTGCAAAACAATATCACAGACACGCTATTAAATACAATAACAAGTCCAAATCACATAAACAAATTTAAAATTCTGGATAAAGACTATACTCAAGAATAGTCGAACTATATTCTCGAGTACAGTCCAACGTCCTTTAAATATTGTAAAATACGGTTGCCAGCAACCTTTGTAAGGAAGTCTTTCATATTGTTGACTGTGTAATACCGACAAATAATGTCGGTTTTATCTACACAGTCAATTAAAATATGTTAAATATTATGTCGACATTGACACGGAATACACTCAGGAGGCGGCTCACTCTCTAAAATGAAAGAATGAGTCGTCCTGGTGTGACCAATGCGACATCTAGTTAAAACAACTTGGTCTCGTCGGCTTTTGCCTTCGAAATAAATATTTTTGCCAACAGTTGGCTCTATAGAATGCAATTTGTTCTCTGTAAACATGTCCCACTGGGACTGCCACAGAGCTAAAACATACTTATAAATTAACGGTTTAAAATCAGTAAACCGTACTGACATACTAATAATGGGGTCTTCTAGACCATCCTTCGCTAACCGACTACGACTGTTTCCCTTTATACCTACATGACTTGGTGTCCAGAGAAAAACTATTTCTTTACCCAAAATAGAAAGTCTTTTTTTAAAATTCAATAATATGTGAAATCAAAGGATTTCTATATTTCTGACCTTCTATCGCCAATAAACATGAATTAAGCAAATCAGGACAAAATAGAAAGTTTTGTTTGTCAGAAGATATAATAAATTTCAAGGCAAGAATAAGAGCTCTTGCCTCAGGTGTAAATATAGAACTGGAAGATGGAAGACGACGAGTCGCTGCCCGTTGTCCATAAACAGCCGCAGCAGCTACATTATCTCCGTGTTTTGATCCATCAATATAAATGGTATCGAAATCTTGAAAATTTGAATTAATTTCAGCAAACTGTTGCTGAATTTCAGTGGTGTTAGTTTCCGACTTTTTATGTTTTCTGATGTCAAAAATGAATTTGGGTTTGGGTACAAGCCAAGGTGGCGATTGAGGTATATTAATAGGGGCTATTTCATCAAGGTTGATATTAGAACCAGAAATGTGTGGTTTCATCCGGATACCAAAAGGAGGGATCTTGTTTTCATGCTGTTCAAATATATCCTCATAGGGGGGGGTTGAAAACACAGTCGTAGGCAGGATTTGAAGGATATGCTTTTAGCTTGGTCAAGTATTGTAGACCAAGTTTTATCCTACGGTTATTAAGAGACAGCTCTTCCTATGCGGATGCAGCAAAGTCAAAATTTAAAGATAGAGAGACGAAATTGACGGTGTAAAACCGGTATTTGTACTTGAATCAGACCGTTTCAGTGAACTTTCTCCTAGTGATTATAAACACTTTTATATCAATCCAACCGAAATGTATAAAGCGGTAGAAGAACAAATCTCTGTTCGCAGTCTTACTGGCCTACAAAGGGTGCGTGGCCTTTGGAGAATTTACCTTGATAACGATGAAGATCGTAAGTCTCTTTTATCCAAAAGCATTGTAATAAGAAAAAAGTCTATGACAATTTATACTAGAAATCCTAGAGTGGTAGCAAGGGAAAGTCAAGACTCGGTTCGTGTGAGAGTCAAAGATGTCCCATTGTCTGCAGATGACGGACAAATTATACGTGCCTTAGAAATGCATGACTGTGAAGTGATAACTCATTACAGAGAACGCCTAAGAGTAGACAATTTTCTCACTAACTGTCACCCATGGGATAGACTTGTGATATGCAAACCTTTTGACACACCCATGCCAAGATCCCTAGTGATAGGCAAATACAAAGCAACCATCATGCACAAAGGTCAGTCAAAACCATGGGAGGCAAACTTAAAATAAAACAAATGTCTTGAAACAGGACATAAGGCAAGCCAATGCACCTCAGATTGGAAGTGTAAGAACTGTGGGGAAGAGGGGCATAAGCAGGATACATGTCCTCAAAGTGTGTTTTCCGACATGTCCGATGGAGCTGAAACCGAGTCTGAATCTGAGACCGATGACAACAAGTCAGTGTGCTCTAACGAGGAAACGCAGCCAGCAGGGCAATCTGATACACACGACATTATGAACAAACAACACACTAAAGAACAAAACACACAGAACAGTCAGACCGAAAGTCAACAATGTTCGCAATCGATATTGGGACCACAAATTGAAGTAAACAAAGATATAACGGACGAACCGAATAATGAAAAAACCAACGAAGTACAAACTCCAAAAGAAAAGAAAAAAGCAACACGAAAACAGAATAAAAGACAAACGTCAAGAACAAATTACGAAATATATACCAGGACAAGCGACAGGAAATGATGAGGACAATATTCCAAATACACCGATCAGTAGAGCACATAAATTGCCGGACGGTCTGGAAAAATCTTCTATCACTCCGCCAGAAGTTTTACATGATAAAGAAAGTGCTAAGGGCAGTAAAATAGCCTAAAAGTAAGCTATGTTTAGCATTGTATCTAGCTTAAAGTGTAGAGTGTAAATAAGAAAAACATACTTAAGACTTAAGTGTTGTTTTTAACTTATATAATTAAAAAAAAAAAAAAAAAAAAAAAAACAGCACTTCAGTGTCAAAAAGTTCAAGTTCACTTTTTAAGATGATTTTGCTACATGCTGTACTAATTTCAAATCTTCTTTCTTTTATTTATGACACCTGCATTACCTAGAAATAGAGAAAAACATATAAGTCATATACTGGTACTTGATTTTATGCTAAGTCTGAACCAGCTAAGTACATGTATACCATCTTATATTAGTACATTTGAACTTTAAAAGCATGTTATTATAGCATATCTACAGATTTGGCTATCGTTTTGTTTTTAAATGTTTTTTAGGTCTTAATCCACAAACTTTATTTCAAGTTGTAAATAAGAGAAAACATTTTACATTTTTTAGTACTAAAAACAATATATGACCAACTTTATCTAAATTGTAAGTGGGTGTATGATTTAGGTAAATTAATCCATATTATGTTGAAATATGACAATATATGTCAAGTATTAAGAATAATAGAAAATATCCAGAAGTTCAAAGTGATATGCCATATTATGAACCCTGAACTTTACACAATTTTATATAACTAGACATTGAACCCGCGCTCGGAAAATAAGCATTTTTTTTTTTGTGGTGGCCATACTGACTATAAAAAGTTGTTGCGGCCATGTCATTGATGGAACAGGAACTCAATATGGATGTTGTGGCAGGCTTCCCATAAACTTTCCTGTCAAGTAGGTGGTTTCAACTGATAGTTTCATGTCTATATATGATGTAGTATTCCAGAATTGGATGTGAATGCAAACTTTAACCAAGTCAATGAAGCGTGAAATGTAGGTCAACGTGACCCAATTGTCACATGGCTGTTCGTTACTACCGAAGATGGAAACACTGATGAAGTAGACTATATGCCACGTAGAATTACCAAAATGGACCTTAAGGCTCCATCAAAGTCAAAATCTAAGACGAAAACACAACCTTATAGATTGTCAATATTTTTATTGTTACAATTAATTCTGAACTGGAACTTGATGAAAAGCTTTCATTAAATACACATTTCATAATGTATTACCTTTTTCTTTCAGAATAAATATGAAAATGAAATTGCAGATGTAAACATTTCCTTAGTGACGGATGAATTTTTCAAACGATGCCGTGAGTTCCGTAGAGCATATTGTTGGAAAATAATTGTTCCAATTGTTCCATTGTCATTATGAGCAGGGCAAGCGAGGCTTAATTTCACAAATATATCCAATAATCAGACGATAAAAGCATTTTTAGTGTGTGGCTGCGTGTGATGTCCACGTTGATATATTTATCAAAAATGTCCGAGATAAATTTCGTCATTAATGATAAAGATGACCATTTGTTAAACATATTTTTATCTAGGGCTTACAGGGAATTGTATGGTAGAGATATATTTAGACAGGTCACATTACAAATGATGTAAAAATAGATAATGGTTGGTGTTATCACTTTGTGCAAGGTAAACATCCGAGCAATCCAAAAAACACTAAGTTAGGAATTCCTTTGAACTTTACCTTATTTCTTCATAATCTTCAAAGTTCATAACCTTTACAGTTAGGAGAAATTGCGTTATTGTTGAAAAACAATCCTGAATACATGAAGCGGAAACATCCCACTTGAAGGGGAATGTTTTTAATTTGTTTTATTCTTTTTCCGTAATTTCAAACAGAAATACATTTAAAATAAGTGCATACTTGTTTATTTAAATCAATTTGTTAAAATGATGCATTCGAGAACCTTCTAAGGTATGTGTTGGGAGAATTCATATCGGAAAGTGCATACAAATTCCATTTGCACATAAACAAAACTGTAGTTAAAATTATGTTACAGATAGGTAACTTGCTTTTTTTATATTTAATTTTATGTCTGTCTTCTCTCTGTGTACTATGTATGTGTTGTCTTTGTATATTGTATTTTGTTTTACATGTTGTGTGGACTACACGTGGTCCTGTTTACAAAGTCACGTGCCATATAATGACCTTTAACCTAGTCGGAATATTGACACATTTACAACGAAGAAAAATCATAATAACATTCATAATCAATAAACAAAGCTACAATTTATTAATGTTAAAGAAAAACAAAATCTAAGATATGTAAAGTTTAAAGATAAAGTAATAGTTATTCCGCTTCCGTTCTGACTTGTACAAATTCACCTGAGAAATTATTTATAGAACAAGAAGACACAAAAATCAATATCGACTTACCCATTTCTTTTCTATCATGTCTGTTCACATTTGTACTTTAAATACTAAAGGTCTTCAACAAGCTGAAAAAAAGAAAACGATTGATTGAGTGGAGTAATCAACAAAAATGTCATATTTTGTTTATACAAGAAACACATTTTACTAAGAAATAAAAATAAAACTTTAGAAAAATAATTTGATGGTGATTTGTTTCATAGCAAAGGGTCTAGTAATTCAAGGGGGGTAACTATTTGGATTTAAAAGAGTGTAAACTATAAACGCATTGATCAGTACAATGACTTAGAAGGGAAAATAGTATTACTGAATATTGAAATAAATGACAGCATTGTAACACTTATAACTATTTATACACCAAATAAAAAGAAATGCAGAAATACATTATTTAAAAATTTGAAAAATATTATTGAACAGCATAGTAAAAGACATATAATGTTGGGCGGGTGGGGGGGGGGGAGATTTTAATGACATAAACAAAGAAATTGATTCAAAACATAAAGCATGGCAAAAATTTGATAAACCAGTTTACGGACTAAAATCTATGAAGAAATCTTTGAAATTAATTGATGCATGGAGAGAAAAAAATAGATGAAAAACACAGTACACTTGGTGCAGAAAAGACAGGTCCGACGTAACCCGTATTGATTTCTTTTTGGTAAGTAAAGAAATATACATGAAATAGATGACACTACCCTGTTTTTAAAATCCAAAAAAGAAATCACGCTTGCACGTAACATAACTGAAATCTTTAGTAATTTATCTGGCTTAAAACTCAATAGGAATAAAACAGAAGGAATTTGGTTGGGCAAGTTAAAACATTGTAAAGACAAATACGAAGGCATTAGTTGGGCAACAAAACCAGTTAAAAGTTTAGGAATTTATTTCGGTTACAACTACAACGAGTGTCAAAAACTTAATATTTAAAAAATAAAAACCAAGATTGAAAAATTAATTTCAGATTGGAGTAAAAGAAATCTGACATTGATAGGCAGAATAACAATAATTAAAGCTCTGGCACTTCCAAATATAACTTATATAGCATCAAATAATGTTATTGGAAAAAAAGATTTACAGCACATAAAAAATATAATATATCAATTTATATGGAAAAGTAAGCGAGACAAAATCTCTCGAGATATATTAGTGAAAAATTATGATAAAGGGGGGCTGAAAATGATAGATATTGACGAGTATATTAAATCGCTTCATGTCAAGTGGATAATTAAATTTATAAGTGAAAAAGAAGCTAAATGGACACTTGTTCCACACATGTATTTTGACAATTTTGGAAAGGACCTTCTAATATTCAAAGCAAAATCAAGCAGTATGTTAAACACACATCAGAAAAGTATTAATTCATTACCACCATTCTATCAAGAAATTGTAAAATTCTGGTATAGTGTAATTGATAAATCAGATAATGAACAAAAAAACTTTAGGGAAATAAGGAAACAAATTATTTGGGGTAACAATCAAATAAAATTTAATGGAAAATGTTTGTTCATAAAAAATTGGATTGATAGTAATATTACTTACATCAATGACATAATTGATGATTATGGCAACATATCACAAGTTATTTTGTCAAAATTGTCTAACAAAAGAAATTGGATATCAGAAGTAAAACAGGTTAAAGACGCAATCCCAAAATTTTGGAAAAAAGAATTAAAAAATGAAAATTTTTATAAATCAAAAGTTAATATAGATAAGAGTATTATAAATTCCATAAATGGTAACAAAATTTTTGAACATATGAATAATAATCTATATATTCATACATACTTTCTGAAAACGATAAATCACCAATTAGTCTATTGAAATTGAAAGGTGTTTTTAAGGGCAGTTTAAAAAAAAGGTACCAAAACTTTAAAAAAAAGTCAAAATTAAAGCTGTTTTAATTCCATTTTTATTTATCACATTTCATTGCATATATGTTCTAGTTACTAAACATATTTTTTAGATCATTTTATTGAATGCCAATGAACACAAAAAACATTAGAACACACATATATTACATAGTTGTCATTCTCCAATTTATACTCACAAATTATATGATTTTTTATTCCGAAGTGATAACAGAAACATGAATCTTCATAATTTTGCCTTGAAAATAATTTAAAAATGTACTTATTTTGAAATATATAATTTTTGAGCATTTTCTAAGACTTAATTTCTCATCTTGGCTTCTATAAGTTTTATACTGCTAAAAAATTGAAATCCAGATAAAAATGCATTTTTAAAAAAAAAAAAAGTATGAATCGGGAACGTATAACTGCAAAAATGTTGTCAATCGGTCAAATAGTAATAGAATAATTGATATTTAAAATATAGTCTTATTTTAGCAACATTTGTTGCACTCCTGACACAAATATTAAACTACACTAAAGTAGGCAATTAGCAACTATAGATTGTTCTATTTGCAAAATGCAATTATTTGAAAGTAGAAATAGCATTTTTCTTCGATTTCAATTTCATAGATAATCATTTTTTTTTACAAAATCTGTGTTTTTTATTCAGTTTTTCTGACATTTTACCTAATTTTGGTATATACTTTATCATTAGTAAGCATAAAAAATTGTTGCAGAATACAGAAAGATAATTTATTTTCAATGTGAAGATTTGGGGAACTGGACTCAAGAAGTTTCAGACCCTTATAAAGCTTTTCTTCTAAATAAAACTGATGAATAAAAAGTTCTAATTTTATCTGTTTATGTTGGACTCCTGACACTGAGCATTCATTGTAAAAAAACAATGAGAATTAAACTATTGTTTAATACAACTGAAATGCATTATCATATAGTAGTAATACACAGGGAAAAATGCCACGCATGATGCTCATACAAAAATCGCATGATTCTCATGCGATTTTTTCGCATGATATATGAACAAAAAGGAAACGCATGATTATCATATGATTTTGAAGACATGATTTTCATATGAAAATCGCATGATTTACATGCGATTTGGAAAACGTATGATTCTCATGCGAATAAAATTCATGCGATTATCATATGAATATTCGCTAAATAGGGGGATGGTTTGGAATCTCTTAAAACCAGTTCAAACCTGAAATATCAATTTATGTGCTAGTTCCAAGTAATATTTGCTTTTTTTAGGTGATATTTTGTTCATGTGATGTTTTTATTCATAATTTATCTTGGTCCTTATTATATGTTTTTGTGTTCCTTTTAAAATAATTGTGCTCAGAAACTTGTTGCTGATTCATATACAGTGAAAGCTATTTTGAGAGACCATGACACCCCCTCTGCCAACATAAAATGGTCTTTGAAAAAAGGTATATTTAATATGTATAATGAATATCAAAGACATGTTTATGTGAGGTGGTCTTTCATAGCACATGTCTCTCAAGACAGGTTTCACTGTAAAAACTTTGCTTCTTCATAATAAATTTTATGCAGTCATAAGAAAAAATAAATAAAAATAAAAAACAATCAGATCCAATTTATGTTCTTTTATTTTTACTCTCTTCAATTTTGGTTTCTTGTTTTTTTTTAATGCGTCCCATTTGGCATTGTTTTGTAGGTTCATGGCATCAATGATTCTCCTAAACACACGCCAAAAATCAATTGCAACACTCCCCTTGTTTTTCCATAGCTTATGGCTATCACAGAATGTTCTCTGAAAATTAAAGACATAAAATTAAATATTATATATGTAGATATATTAATACGTCCTATAAACTGTATATATGGTTTGAAAATAGTGTTAACTTATTTTTGAAAAAAAAATGGAAAAGGCTTGCTTTTCTTAAAGTGTTTAACAAATTATATTTAGGAGATAACTGTATTGTATTTCAACATTTGCAGGCATCAATCGTTGATTAAATGGTCGCTAATTGAGTTTACTGGCGACGTGTAAGCAGAGACAGTAAATGGATATTTGTGACCATCAAATCACAGATTGATGTCAGCAATTGTTAAAATACAATAACTGTTATCTCTATTCTAATGCAACTGACAAATATGTTTGTAAAATTAAGATGTTTAAATAACCGGAAATACTCTATGCGGTTGCGTTATTGTCCAGTACCATCAATTGTGGATTTGATGACTTCAAATTTTCAACGTCGTCCAATCAGAACCGTTGTTATAAACAATGTTGCATTAGAATTTAAATTCGCAAATTTTACAATCTGGAGTTAAAATTTACAAATACAATTAAAAATAGGATAACGGCACTTCTGGAGGTCGAAACAGAAATTTTCACGAGTATAACCCTGCAAGTCTAACAGGAGAACTGTCATAATTTCTGTTCAGACCTTCAAAACTGCTGTTATTTTTTTTTTATCAGGAATGTCTCAATAAATTTGACATCGCGTGTCCCTTAACAATGTTGTACATTTTTTCGTATCACAGCAGTATGGAGATGTTGGTAATATCCATTCGTAAGATCATATATTTTGCAAATATAAAAAAACTTCTTAATTGATATCCGATATATAGAATAACGGCAGTTTTGAAGGTCGAGACAGAAATTAGTAGTTAATTTAATTTAGTAGTGATTTGTTGTTGTTTTTGTCACAATTAAACTGAGAGGTTTACTCTTCCAGTCACATTTTACACAGCTGCAGTAAGCTGGGTATGTGATATGTTATGTTTGAATTGACAATTATGTCATGCTTGAAATACTCGTATCTACTGTCATGGCAGGTTTCATGCAAGACGTGCAAATGATATTTTAAAAAACCATTAAATTTTGCTTTTAAAATACTTTCAAAAGCAATCTCCAGTGAACAGTTTACAGAAACTTTTCAAATGCAATACAGTTATTTCTTAAAGATATTTCATTCATTTTTTCAGACACTGACATTAATTTTACTTATTTGCAATATTTTATTTTGATTACAAAATAATTCAGTTTTTATAAGTCAACAAATATAAATTAAGAGATAACTGTACTGTAATTCAATATTTTCTGATGTCAATCTGTGATTTGATGGTCTAAAACTGAGTAAATACTGGTGACATGTCAATGTAGTCCAGAGGTCCCCAGCTACCCATGACAGTTTTTAATTAAGTCCAAATTTGGATTCGTGCAGAGTTTTTTTTCTTACACGCACATTATCTTTAAGTGTATAAATATGAATGTTATGTTTATGACTTACTAATGCAAGAGTAAGCCTTGTGTTGGCTTTCTTCTCAGCTTCACTAATGACCCCTAGAGAGAAGGAGTGGAACAGGTACCTCTCCAACTCATCTAGGGACATTTCTTGTACATCTTTTTCCTCCGTGACCAACTGTAAAAAAATGTAATACTTTAGTCAAAATCAGAACGTATATGAAATAAGTCTTTCGATATTTGTATAGGCTAAGAAACAGCTAAATATAAATTGATATTTTTTCAATCTGGAAATCAACAAAAAGCATAAATTTTCTGAGAAAAACCTGTATTGTATGACTAAAACTTTTTTTTCCTGTTAGGCTGTAACAACTCAATTTGATCACATTTTGCTGAAAAATTTAGCAATTTTGTCCTTGTAAATTTTTATTTAATTTTAGCAACGGTGGCCATCTTATGTGAAGTGTGGGCTGTCACATACATTTTTAAAAGGTTACCACCCTAGAACCATACGTGCCAAGTTTGGTTCATATTTGCCTGTTGTTTTCATAGAGAAGATTAAAATGAATCAGTTGAACATGCGTTCAATGTCCCCTGCCAGGAAACTTTGGTATAAACAAACTAAAGTTAATGCCCCAGTAATTGAGTGCCTTGACCTTTGCCCTACATATTTAGGTGGAATAGAAATCTCCTTTTGATCCCTTAAGTAGGACATGATCACCTTTTTAACCTTTATTTACGTTATTTTAATGTGTATAATTTTCATTATCAGTAATATGATATCTTACAACACTACCTCACCCTAAAGTTTAAATCTGCCCCTTACTTGACCCCTAAAGTAGTTCACGGTGGCATTTTTTTATCTGCATTTAACATTTTCCTAATGCACTTTTCATAATGAGTAATTTAATATAGCACAACCCTACCTTACCCTTAAATTTTAAATCTACCCCTTTTTTATCCCTGAACTAGGTCACAATATTTTTTTTTACCTAAATCTGACATTTTCTTAATATACTTTTCATAAGGCATTTTATCATCTTCCCTATGCCAATACCAGCTTACTCCTCTCAAGTATTTGCCATACAGGCATTGTGACGCTCGTTCGCTTTGCTCACTCACCAAAAAAACTTCATATTGCGGGTTATGGCTGATATTTGACAATATCAGAAAAACTCTAACTTACCCTACAATTTAACATTGACCCCTTAAGTAGGTAACTGTGGTATTTTTGACCTACAATTAACATTTTCTTAATGTACACTTCAAAACAAGTAATTTGACATGTTAGAACCCTACCTTACCCTTAAATTTAAAATCAAACCCTTTTTGACCCCTTAAGTAGATTATGGTAACATAATTTTTGTCGAATATTTACCAAAATCAATAGTGTTTGTATCTATCATAAAGAAACATTGTGTACAAATTTGGTGGACATCTACTGAATAGAACAGAAGTTGATGTCTGGAAACCCTACAATTACCAAAATCACTGACTTTTGTATAAAAAAAAAGTTTTTCACCCATAATTCTTGTTGAATATATACCAAAACCAATAGATGTCTGTATCTTCCATTAAGAAATATTGTGTTAAAATTTGGTTGACATTTTAATAGTAGAACAAAAGTTAATTTCTGAAAACCATATAATTCTCAAAATCCCTGAGTTTAAAAAAACAACTTCTACCGAAAATTCTTGTCGTATACTACCGGTAACCAAAATCAATATCCCATAAAGACATATTGTGTTGAAATTTGGTCAACATCTATTGAGTTTATGGAGAGATGATGGACACAAAGTGATAGCAAAAGCTCACCCTAACTGTCAGTGATTTCTACACAAAAACATAATAGCGTTTTAGTAAATATATACCTTTTGCCGTACTTGATTTCTCCAATTGGGGAAGCTGGTGGACCCAAATGTGAAACATTCCACCACCTTGCTGCCTTGTACAGCCCAACCAGAATTTTTCAAGATCTGTGTAATTTGTGTCTAAAAGAAAAACAGAAAAGGACATCTTAATTATTGATAGTGTATTCAAATGTGAACTGGATACTTGGTGCTGAAAGTGGACATAAACAAAATAAAAAGGAGAAGTAAAGAAAGGAATTCTTATGCAGTTGTATCTGATTGACCATCAGGTTGCTTAAAATCCACAATCTTAATTTATAACTGTCTGAACGATGACAGCAGCATGCATGACATTTCCTGCTTTAAAAATATGATTTTAGGCTTTTAAAATTGTTACATTAAAATGGAAATAAGGGTATTTTATTTGAAAGATTTGCAGACGTCAATGTGAGAATTTACTCTCAAATAATGGCTATAACATGTCACCCGAGTAAAACTCAATTTTCTGCAGTACAATATCCACCAATTGACATCCACAACAGTTCAAATATAATACAGTTATCTCCTAAATGTCTGAAATCTTATTTAAAAAAAAAACAAATGAGAAAATTGACAAATAAGCCAGCTGCCAGGGAAATAACTCCTACATAAGGGAAGTAACACATGTAAACTGAAGAGGGGAAACATTTTACCAGTATTACATATGCATGCTTATAACATGTAAATCACTAATTAAATACAGTAAGGATACCAACATTCCAAAATTAATTGACTGGGCATCAAATGATTATTCATCGTTTAAAAAAAAAACAACTTGAAATTCCAAACAACTTAATAAGGGAGATAACCATTACCTTGATTTATTTTCAAAGGAAGTTACATTGGGACATTGGGGCATGGAGTATGAAAAACTTATCACTTAGGTTAACATGATATTACATATTTTAAATAATTTCCTTTGCACTTAATTATCACATTTATTTGCCCCTGATTTTTTAAAAAGTTTCATATTAACATAGGGCTGTTCCATTAAAGCATCATACATTGCACCCAGGAAAGGCACTTTGAAATCACTTCCAAGGTTGGGTGTCTAAACCATCTTTACCGAATGAAAATATAGCAGAAAAAAGTAAAATTGCTACTATTGGTGGTTACCCTATTATCAAAGTGCCTTCCCTGGGTACCATGTATGTTTAAATGGAACAGCCCATAGATTGTTTTGCTCATAAATACCTTCAATTCTTCATGCTCATGTGAAATCCATGGGTACTTGAAAAATTTTGATTTTAGAAGTGCAGTCAGAGGTTTCTACAAACATAGAACTTTATTTATAAAAAAGTGAATAAAATACACCTACAAAATATCAAACTATTGTTAACTTAAGTACATTTAATTTTTTTTTAAGAAAAAACAATAGTTTAATGATGTATATAATAATTTTAATTTTATCACATAGAGTTATCCCCCTTCTATAGCTAATTAAGTGTGTCGAGAAAAATCAACAATTTAACTCAAAGTCTAAATATATTGCATGGAGAAAGTAAATGAACACACTAAAGCTTTATTATAGAAAGAGTGTGACTGTCTGATCAATTATTCAAAAACTTAATCCAAAATTAAAATCTGTGACAATTAAAACAGCTGTCAATCTTGCATTTAAATGCATATATATTTCTGTTAACAATTAGTAACGTATTAGTAACGTCGATATTTGTGTATCTATATTTGTAACCCAAAATGAAATATATGGTTCTCAACTAATTTAGATTTCATTCATGAACATCAGTAAATTTTGGATTTTTTGGCAGGTTGACGATATACAGAATCACGGACCGGTTGCTGGGTACAAAGAGGATGGCTTTGAGAAGATGCATGGCCGTATAAGAGATTAACATGATATTAAATATTTTAAATAATTTCCTTTGCACTTAATTATCACATTTATTTGCCCCCTGCCATCTACTTTTGAAAAGTTTCATATTAACATAGGGCTGTTCCATTAAAGCATCATACATTGCACCCAGGAAAGGCACTTTGAAATCACTTCCAAGGTTGGGTGTCTAAACCATCTTTACCGAATGAAAATATAGCAGAAAAAAGTAAAATTGCTACTATTGGTGGTTATCCTATTATCAAAGTGCCTTCCCTGGGTACCATGTATGTTTAAATGGAACAGCCCATAGATTGTTTTGCTCATAAATACCTTCAATTCTTCATCCGCATGTGAAATCCATGGGTACTTGAAAAATTTTGATTTTAGAAGTGCAGTCAGAGGTTTCTACAAACACAGAACTTTATTTATAAAAAAGTGAATAAAATACACCTACAAAATATCAAACTATTGTTAACTTAAGTACATTTAATTTTTTTTAAGAAAAAACAATAGTTTAATGATGTATATAATAATTTTAATTTTATCACATAGAGTTATCCCCCTTCTATAGCTAATTAAGTGTGTCGAGAAAAATCAGCAATTTAACTCAAAGTCTAAATATATTGCATGGAGAAAGTAAATGAACACACTAAAGCTTTATTATAGAAAGAGTGTGACTGTCTGATCAATTATTCAAAAACTTAATCCAAAATTAAAATCTGTGACAATTAAAACAGCTGTCAATCTTGCATTTACATGCATATATATTTCTGTTAACAATTAGTAACGTATTAGTAACGTCGATATTTGTGTATCTATATTTGTAACCCAAAATGAAATATATGGTTCTCAACTAATTTAGATCTCATTCATGAACATCAGTAAATTTTGGATTTTTTGGCAGGTTGACGATATACAGAATCACGGACCGGTTGCTGGGTACAAAGAGGATGGCTTTGAGAAGATGCATGGCCGTATAAGAGATTAACATGATATTAAATATTTTAAATAATTTCCTTTGCACTTAATTATCACATTTATTTGCCCCCTGCCATCTACTTTTAAAAAGTTTCATATTAACATAGGGCTGTTCCATTAAAGCATCATACATTGCACCCAGGAAAGGCACTTTGAAATCACTTCCAAGGTTGGGTGTCTAAACCATCTTTACCGAATGAAAATATAGCAGAAAAAAGTAAAATTGCTACTATTGGTGGTTACCCTATTATCAAAGTGCCTTCCCTGGGTACCATGTATGTTTAAATGGAACAGCCCATAGATTGTTTTGCTCATAAATACCTTCAATTCTTCATGCTCATGTGAAATCCATGGGTACTTGAAAAATTTTGATTTTAGAAGTGCAGTCAGAGGTTTCTACAAACATAGAACTTTATTTATAAAAAAGTGAATAAAATACACCTACAAAATATCAAACTATTGTTAACTTAAGTACATTTAATTTTTTTTTAAGAAAAAACAATAGTTTAATGATGTATATAATAATTTTAATTTTATCACATAGAGTTATCCCCCATCTATAGCTAATTAAGTGTGTCGAGAAAAATCAACAATTTAACTCAAAGTCTAAACATATTGCATGGAGAAAGTAAATGAACACACTAAAGCTTTATTATAGAAAGAGTGTGACTGTCTGATCAATTATTCAAAAACTTAATCCAAAATTAAAATCTGTGACAATTAAAACAGCTGTCAACCTTGCATTTAAATGCATATATATTTCTGTTAACAATTAGTAACGTATTAGTAACGTCGATATTTGTGTATCTATATTTGTAACACAAAATGAAATATATGGTTCTCAACTAATTTAGATCTCATTCATGAACATCAGTAAATTTTGGATTTTTTGGCAGGTTGACGATATAAAGAATCACGGACCGGTTGCTGGGTACAAAGAGGATGGCTTTGAGAAGATGCATGGCCGTATAAGAGATCAGCTGTTTGTTCAAAATCAGCATGCACGCAGTCGGGACACTGCCTACAATTTTGCAGAAATTGAAATACTCCAGCATGTATTGACTGGGGGTATTTTCAGGACAATGGTATATGGTAACTTTCAATTTAATTTCCGTTTTTATAGGGAAATAGTCATCGAAGGAACATGTTAGGAAAATAGCGTTTTCATAGGAGTAATTGTATATAGAAGAAATATATTATAGGTATAATCCATTCATATATTTAGCTTAGGTTAAAATTTTAAAATATTATGCCTAACACATGTTAAAATAACATTTCTCTAATTCTTTTGCAATTTTCACATCTCTCACTCAGGGCCAGTGTTAGAAAAATATTTCTCCCCACATGATTTTGTTGTTCTCAAATGATGATTGGTTTAGCAAAAGGTCATGCATCACTTGCCAGAAAATACTGTGATGTATGAGAATTTAAAATTTAAACTATCTCAACTGTAGAAATATGAATTCACTACTAAGAATGAAAAATTATATATTTATTTTTATTCCAATACAACAAAAACAACAACTCTGTGGATTGAAACAAATGCATGAATTTTTTTCTGGAGTATTTTTTTTTAAATTGGTACAGAAACGAAAATGTTTTGGTTATCAATAGGTGTTTTGAGAGGTAAATATCTATTCAGACAAGTTATTAGACATTTACTAGATAAAACTCACCTTTGAAGTGCAAAATCAACCCATAGAAGTGATCTATGCCTGCACTAGATATATTGGATTTTTTTTTATCATAGTGTAATCTGTATTACAAATTCAGGACGTTGTATTAGAATATACTAGAATTTATAATTATGTATTTTATTTCAATTTAAAATCCAATTAAATTCCCAAAGGCTGTCATAGTTATCTGTGACTTTGTTACTACACTTAAGCAATGATTGAAATCAATTGTTTTGAGGTATTTAAATATATGATTACATGCATTAACATAGTTACATACATTATATTGTTAGTTGTTTATTTTATGTTTTTTCAGGGTTCAAGCATCTGAAAATGTACAACAGTCAGGAAAGGAAAGGCATGTCCAGGCATTTTTAGGATTTAAGGTACCTCCTTCATCAAGCAATATTTTGAAAAAAGCAGAGAGGAACAGCTCATATAAGCCAGTCATCACAAACATCAGACAACAAGATCTAAATGATTTACAATTACAACATATATGTCAACTTAACCAGATCAACCCTACCATAGCAAAAACAGTGTACTACAAATCTATCAGTACACAATCTGGAGAAATTGCCAATGCCAATGCTGCAGTTTTTTACAGAGACTCTGATAATGAGGTAAATCTGGAAAATCCAATACAACTTGATGATTTCATATTTTTTTCAGTCTCTCCCTTATTCTGTTCCATTTTTTAGTAACACTCTTGGACTCCTATGTGAGTCTTAGAATTTAATGTGAAGTAGCATTAACACTGTTTTAGGATTAAAAACTATGTCTTTTATTTACAATGTTCTTTACAACTGTATACATAACAGTTTGGATTGAATACTAAGTTATGTTTAAAATTATATTCTTATTCAATTTTTCTGTAACATGGCATTTGATTGGCTAGTGTCTTAGGTAAAACTCACAGTTTGTATGTCGTATATAACCTAGGGGTGTACCTTGAAGAAGTCGCCATCTTGAATTCTTGACATCCAACATGTTGATAAATGCAATATAATAGAATACAAGGACATCGCTTACCTCAAAAACTACTTTAAATGATTGATTGATTGATTATTGTTTTACGCCGTGTGGGCGACATTTAAGCCATATCACGGCGAGAACTAATCAAATTAAGTATAAATAAAACAAATACCATCTAAAACGAATGAACTATTTACAAATAATATTTAAGGAGAAAATAAAACAATAAAACAATACAAGACAAACATCAAAATCAAAAATAATATCACAGACGAAATTTGGAATATATCACAGATACGCTTATTAAATAAATTATGTCATTCAAAACAAATTTTAAAATTATTGGACTCTACTCAAGAATGTTAGACTATATTCTCGAATACAGTCCAACGTCTTTCAAATACTGTAAAATACGGTTGCCAGCAACCTTTGTAAACAAGTCTTTCATATTGTTGACTGTGTAGTACCGACTAATAATGTCGGATTTATCTACACAGTCAATTAAAAGGTGTTTAATACTATGTCGACATTGACAAGGAATACACTCAGGAGGCGGCTCATTCTCTAAAATAAAAGAATGAGTCGTCCTGGTGTGGCCAATGCGACATCTAGTTAAAACCACTTGTTCTCTCCGGCTTCTGCCGAAGAAACAAATACTTTTGCCAACAGTTGGCTCAATATCATGCAATTTATTGTCTGTAAGCAGATCCCACTGGGACTGCCACAGACGTACAACATATTTATAAATCAAAGGTTTAAAATCAGTATAAGGCACTGACATATTAGTAACTGGGTCATCTAAAGCATCCTTCGCTATACTATCCACGACTGTGTTTCCTCTGATACCAATATGACTTGGTATCCAGATAAAAACTATTTCTTTGCCCATTTGGACAAGTCTTTTATAGAACTCAATAATATGGGCAATTAAAGGGTTTTTATATTTCTGACCTTCTATAGCCAATAAACATGAAAGAGAATCAGAACAAATAAGAAATTTAAGTTTTTCAGACGTTCTGACAAATTTTAAAGCCAGAATGATGGCTCTAGCTTCAGCAGTAAAAATTGAACTGGAAGATGGAAGGCGGAGAGTTGCTGCCTGCTGTCCGTGGACTGCTGCAGCAGCTACTTTGTCTCCGTCCTTAGATCCATCAGTATAAATAGAGTCATGAAAAGCAAAATTTGATTTTATTTCAGCAAAATGTTGCTGAATAAGAATAGGGTTTGTTTCGGACTTTTTATGTTTTATAAGGTCAAAAATAAACATTGGTTTGGGTACAAGCCAAGGTGGTGATTGAAGTATATTAATAGGGGAAATTTCATCAAGGTTGATGTTAGAACCAGAAATATGCGGTTTCATCCGGATACCAAAAGGAGGAATTTTGTTTTCATGTTGTTCAAATATATCCTCATAGAGAGGGTTGAAAACACAGTCGTAGGCAGGATTTGAAGGATAGGCTTTCAGCTTGGTTAAATATTGTAGACCAAGTTTTATTCTACGGTTGTAAAGAGACGGCTCGTTCGCCTCTACATATAAACTTTCTACGGGAGATGTTCTGAACGCCCCCAAGGCCAAACGTAGGCCTTGGTGGTGAACCGTATCTAGAATTTTTACATAGGATTTGCGAGCAGATCCATATATAATGGCACCATAATCAAGTTTTGATCTAACTAAAGATCGATATAAATTTAGTAAAATGTTTTTATCAGCACCCCAGTCAGTGCTTGAAACAACTTTTAAAATGTCCAACGCTTTCAAGCATTTTGATATGGGGTAGAAAGGTGAGTTTGTTATCGAACAGAAGTCCAAGGAATTTGGTTTCTTTGACAACTTTGATAGGTTCATTATAGAGTTTGAGTTCAGGGTCTAGATGTAACTTTCTTTTATTACAGAAGTGCATGCAGACAGTTTTTGAGCTAGAAAATTTAAATCCATTTTCCATAGCCCATTTTTCAATTTTATTAAGAGACAACTGTAGTTGCCGTTCAATAGTGTTCATGTTTTTGGCTCTGTAACAAATCAAAAAATCATCCACATAGAGAGAGCCTTCAACATTATTTTGTAATGTTTTTGCCAAACTATTTATTTTTATGCTGAATAGAGTAACAGAGAGGATACTTCCCTGAGGAACACCCATCTCTTGTTCAAAAGGGTCAGACATGGTGGTATTAACTTTTACTTTGAACTGTCTGTCAGATAAAAAATTGTCAATAAAGGTAGGTAACCTACCTTTCAACCCCATATCGTTTAGATCTTTTAAAATACCATATTTCCAAGTGGTGTCGTATGCCTTTTCAAGATCGAAAAACACCGACACCACGTGTTCACCCTTTGCAAACCCGTTGCGTATGAAAGACTCGAAACGAACGAGATGATCTAACGTGCTTCTGCCCTGCCGGAACCCACACTGTATGTTGGACAGGAGACCATTGGTCTCAAGGAACCAGACAAGGCGGTCGTTGATCATCCGTTCCATCGTCTTGCACACGCAACTTGTGAGGGCAATTGGCCGATAATTCGACGGTTCAAAATGATCCTTCCCAGGTTTTGGAATAGGGACAACTGTGGCCAGCTTCCAAATAGAAGGCAAGTCACCAGTTTCCCAAATGTTATTAAGTATATCCAAAAGTGTTTGCAATGATGTATCAGGGAGGTGTTTCAGAAGTTTATAATGAATATCATCAGGACCACATGCTGTATCATGGGCCTTTGCCAGAGAATTTTTGAGTTCATCCAAAGAAAAAGCACAGTTGTAGTCTTCACAATTGTTTGATCGAAAGTTAATTTTAGTTTTTTCCATACGGTTTTTGATGCGTTGGAATTGCTGAGTGTAATTTTGAGAAGAAGAATGTTTTGAAAAAGTCTCTCCAAGTTTATGAGAGATGTCCTTTTCAGATGTCAAAAGATTTTGGCCATCTTTAAGATGGTGAAGATTGGCCTTTCTGTTTTTTCCGTTAATTTTTTGTATAAAATTCCAGACTTTATTCATAGGTGTACGAGAGTTTATTTTAGAAACAAAGTTTTGCCAGGAAGTTCGTCTCTTTTGTTTAAATGTTCTACGTGCTTTCGCACGGAATATACGGAACTTACTTAAGTTGTCAGGAGTTGGATGCATATTGAACCGTCGTTCGGCTTTTTTTCGAGTTTTCTTTGCTACCTCACAGTCATCATCAAACCATGGTTTGCTAGGATTCTTCGGATTTGTCGAGGATTTGGGAATGGTTCTCTCAGCTATCGATACTAACGTTTCGTTAAATTTAAGGATTGGATCTTCAACATTATGGAAACTATTTGTTGTAAGTTCATCTCGACAGAGTTGTTCGAACAAAGGCCAATTGGCTTTGTCAAATTTCCAGCGAGCAACTCTCTCAGACGAAGAAGGAAAAAGATTTTCCAAAATAATTGGAAAATGATCACTTCCACATAAATCATCATGGACCCGCCATGAGTAGTCAAGTAATAACGAAGGGTCACAAACAGTCAGATCGATAGCTGAGTAAGAACCGTTCCCGGGATGGAGAAAGGTATCGGATCCATCGTTAAAAATGCACAAGCTTTCCTGGTTTAAAAAATCTTCAATTTTTTTCCCCTTGTCATTTTGGGAATTACTGCCCCATATCGGATTGTGAGCGTTAAAGTCGCCCATTATGAGGAAAGGGGCTGGCAATTGATCTATTAAAGATTTAAGTTGATTGATTTCCAAGGGCATATTAGGAGGTAGATAGATAGAGCATAATGTTAGAGTTTTCTGAAGAGAAAGTCTGACAGCAACTGCCTGTAATTGAGTATTCAGTTTAATCTGACTATGAATTATACCATTTTTAACAAGAATTGATGAGCCGCCTGCAGCTCGTTCGTCTTTTTTAACATGAGTGCTGTAAAGAGAATATTGTTTAATGTTCACATTATCGTTTTCTTTTAGATGTGTTTCCTGAAGGCAAAAGGCAACAGGAAGGAAAGCCTGTACAAGTAACGATAGCTCCAATAAATTTATTTTTAATCCCCGACAATTCCATTGTATAATAGAATTCATTGTTTAGGTGGACGGATTGGAGAAAAATTCTTTCTTGGTCGTTCATGTGAACTATTTCTGTGTCGACCACCCGCGGCGCAGGATTCTGGAACATGGGAAGAGGAGTCAATAGTAGATACTAAAGGATCTCCCCAGATAGATTCGATATTTTCATTTGAAGTGGTATCCATCTGCTCAGTGTCTTCGTCAACATCGTTGTCGAACTCTGAGCAGAGGTCTTTGAATTTAGTGAGTATAAGATTTTTTTCTGCTTTTGAAAGACGATTAGAAGGTTGTCTGTTTTTTGTTTTGTCATTTGACGAAGATCTTGAATCTTTTTTGGATGATGAGGGTTTCTGAGATGTTTTTTGATTCTGAGATGATGACGTTTTTTTGGATGATGATGGCTGCTGAGTTTTACATGACCTTTGAGTAGGTAGAGATTCAGATGTTTGAACAGAATTTGATGGTTTAGTTTGGGAGCTTTGAGGTTTTGATGGATTTGATGAAGGTAAAGGTGTCGGCATTTTTGCCCCATCAGGCCAGGTAAATTCAGTTTGGGTTCCGAAAGATCTTGTTGGTTGAGATGATTTAACTTTATCTGCATAGGAGGTAGGAACTTTTGAGGTATTCGAGGTAGAGACCAGTCTTTTAGCTTCTTGATAGCTTATATTTTTTTCAACTTTTGTTTTCTGAATTTCGATTTCTTTTTTATAATATTCGCAGTTTCTGGAGTTAGCAAGATGGTCCAAACCACAGTTTACACATTTAACTGTGCCGTCACACTCAAAACTGGAATGGCCCTCTACAGAACACTTAACACATTTCTCCGTACCCCGGCATGAACTCCTACCGTGCCCAAACTTCTGGCATTTGAAGCAACGAGTAGGGTTAGGTACGTATGTGTCAACTTTGATCCTGTAGGGACCTATGTAGATGTGTTCCGGCACAGTCGAAAGGTTGAAGGTTAGAAGATAGGTGTTTAATTTTACAATTTTCCCTTCAGATCTTTTGGTAAACCTTTTCACTCTTGATATATGTTGGGATTGTAGTTCTTCCTGTATGTCTTCCTCTGAAAGGTCATATAAATCATGGTCTCTGTCTCGAATAACTCCCATGCAAGAATTGAGTGTTCGATGTGGAGTTACTGAGACTTGAAGGTCAGATATGCAAGTAAGGGAGAGGAGGTTTTTTGACTGTTGAGGTCTAAAACATTCAATAAGTAGACTGCCACTTCTCATTTTGGACACTTTTTTAACCTGGCCGGCATAGCTTTGGATTGTTTTGTTCAGTAAAAAAGGAGAAATTTTGGTTAACGGTTTATCAGAATTTGTACTGGTCAATACCAAAAATTTTGAGAAATTTCCAGAATCTGTATTTGGTTGTTTGGTCAAATGTTCCTCATCATCACTGAAATTAAATTTTCTTTTAGCACTTGTTGGTTTTGGGGGGTTTTCTGTAGAAGCCATGGTGATTGTATAATGTTTCGTTACCCCTGCTCCCCGCCCGCCTCGGAGCAGCACCTATATGATGTATACTTGCCGCATATGCGACAAGCACTAGGGCTACAGGGATAAGATACTCGCATAGAGCACTTCTGTTCGGACGCAAGCTTCGTGTCAGGGGTTACCTGACGAAACAACCGTCCGAAGTATCATCTACACGATTGACCCATAAGCCACCGCCTTCTTGAACCGACTTGTATAAATGGTACTATTGCTGTACATTTTGGTAACAGGCAAGTTCAAGGGCTTGGCGTGACCAGCCGATTGGTCAGGACCGGGCCCATCCGACCTCCCGTTTAAGATAAAGTAAGGGCCAAAGTGGTGTGTTTCAACCACCAGGATCCCGTCCTCTATCCTTACGGGTATCCACACACGGCAAACATGTGGCCTCATTAAGCCGAGGAAGCCTTGCCCCATGAGCCACCGCCTTCTCTGTGCTTCCGTCAGCGGTTATCATCCGAGACCCCAGAACCCAAACATCAACCTACATCGGTACATGCACACCACCCATCCCATCCCATTGCACCTCGGTTTCATTGAGGGTTCATTTGGGTCTCTTCAGACAAGCACGAGAAAACACAGAGGGCAAGACATGACCAGTAAATGGCTGGACCGGGACCATCGAGCCATTCTTTGAGCTGGGTGTATATTTTTCCAAATTAAAAGACCAAACAAGAATGTAACAAAAATAGTTAGGGAAGTTAAACACTGTACTGTAAAATTTAATATTCATAAATAATAAATAAAAAAGCAATAACAATAACAAAAATGGAATTCCAAACTGAAAAGCAAAAATTGAACCTGTTGAGTTTTGTGACCCATAAGCCAACACCAATTCCATATATCAGAAATTTAGAATTTAGATTACTCAGTTTATAAAGGGAAAAAATATAAGTAAAGTATTGGAAGGAGATTGGTGTGACCAGCCGATTGACCGAATCGGGTCCATCCGGCCTCCCGTCTAGGTAAAGATTGTGCCCCAGATGGTGAACGGAACCGTTTTTCCGGCCATCCAGGAACACTCCCTATTACCGACACGGGTTTGCGACACACGGCAAACATGTCGCCTCTTTAGGGGCCTCTTACGCCAAGCCGAGGAGCTGTGGGCCTATTCTATTGTGTCCCCGGGACCCACACGGGGGCTACTTTAAATGAGATTTTGTTATCACTTTGCGTCCGTCGTCTGTCCGTCAACTTTTCACATTTCAATCTTCTTCTTAAAAAACCACTGATCCAAACGGAGCAAACTTGGCAGCAATGTTCCTAGGAAGGTCTTTTACAGAATTTATAATTTTAGTTCCCATCGAATATTCAACATGGCTGCCAGGCCCAATAATGCGTTCTGATCGGCTGAAATTTCAAAAATCTTCTTGTCAGAAATCACAAGACCAAATGAACTTCTACTTTGCAGGAATGTTCCTTAGATGGTCCTCTACCCAATTTATAATTTTGGTGCCGATTGGAAATCCAAGATATTACGCCTGAATGATCAGATCATGGTCCTTAACGAAATTTTTGTTTTTGGTGCTGGTAAAAAATTCAAGATGGCTCTGACTACTTTACATAGTTTAAAAAAAGGACCCTTATGGGAATACATATCAAACTGCATCATTCTGGTCAATTCAGGTGAGCGATGACAGGCTCCTGGGGGCCTCTGGTTTGTCTTTGTCATTTTGAAAAATTTTTGCCCTGATATTGTCTCCCCATTTTTTTTACTTGTAGAGTTTTTGACAGTGCCCTTGATATCTTCTTATCTATCTTGACAACACAAACTGACTTAATATTACCATTGACTGAATGGCTGTGTTATAATCAAATGATTTGCCATTAGTTTTAATAAACAAAGATTAACATGTTTGTCATTAACAGGAACATATTGGATTGTTCAAAGAAGCAGCGAACATCAAAGGAGAGAAAAAGTCCCTTCAAGTTGCGAAAGTGCAAGTGATGCAACCATTGGTGTCAACAAATACACTTGGATTTATATGTGAGCGTGTGGTTTTGTGTGAGTGGTTCGATTATATTAAAGCCGCAGATGTTTTACAAGTCATATGTCTGGTGCATGCATGTGAGAGATAACACTGTAGAATGAAAGATGGTGTAAGAACTGTACAGATTGAGCAAGAAAGTAGAGATGTGAGAAAAAAGGCATGGATCCACAATAACACACAGAACATGTACTATCTTAATCAATTTAGACTGTCACATAAAAAAAGAAAATACAATTTATAAGAATTTAATGAGTGCAAACATTTATACTGAACCTTCATGAAGAATGCACTATAAAAAATCTTGTTTTAAAAATAATTGGACAAGCTTGTATGATTTTAGGCATTGTATTGTTAGAATAAATTTATGACGTCACTAATGGTATTTCAAGGATTTTGAGCAATGGTACTTGTTATCTATTATGACCAACTTAATAAGGCTTTAGGTTTTGTTAATAACCAAAATATTTAGATGGTGCATTTTTATGGTGTCCAGTATAATTCCATTGCTCATATGTGTATCTGTTTTATTTGTCACATGATGCTGTGTCATATGTTTATTGTTTATTTGTCACATGATGATGTAGTGGTATGAAGTCCCTGTGTCATATGTTTATTGTTTATTTGTCATATGATGCTGTAGTGGTTAAAGTCCCTGGGTCAAATGTTATCTTTATTTTTTAACTGTCACATGATGCTGTAGTGGTATGAAGTCCCTGTGTCATATGTTAATTGTTTATTTGTCACATGATGCTGTGTCATATGTTTATTGTTTATTTGTCACACGATGATGTAGTGGTATGACGTTTTTGTGCACTAATTACATTATGACGTCAATTAATTACTCGTAATGCATGGGGTTTTTACCATAGATAATATGACCAATGAAGCAGCCCATATTAGAATGTTGAATTTTACCATGGGTAAATCCTGTTGACGTAATATGCACCCCATATTAGAATGCAATATTTTTATAGCTGTATTTATAAAATCAATGTGCTTAAGATTGTTAGTTGTTATTGTTTTTCATACTATGGATATTTATTCCATCAAAAACAATACTGAGAATATTTTTGTTTAATGAAGAGATTTACTCCTACTGGTATTTAATAAAAAAGCGGAATAACTGGATGCATGAGTCTCTGTTTATCCTAAATATTTTTATCAATGGTGGTGTAAATAATGTTGAATTGGAAATGTTTGTGTAGTTTCTATTTCATGTTTGACACCCATGAAAGGTTTTCACGTAGTATGAATTGTATTGCTTTGTAAAGAAATCTGTTATGCTTCTATTAGAGAACCTTGTGTGTCACTGCCTTAAATTTATGGATGATTTATATACCATGAAAATGGTGAATATAAAACCAACTTGAATATATTTTATTGAATATAAATCTGTATGGCGTTTTAGGCTTTAATTAAAATAACATATAACATAAAAGGTAAAATTTGAACATGTACTTAAGTGAGGTCTTATAATTTAATTTTATGCCTTAAGTTGTGCTTGTATCTGTCAATTATTTTGCATTTGTAAATTTGCACAAGAAATGTTTGTCAAAATGGGTTGTTCTTAAATGATGTACCATAAAAATTATGGCAATAAGCTTTATAGGTAAAGTACATATAATGTAGAAAAATAATAATGCTATTTGTTTTTATTAATAAAATTTTGTTGCAAAATAAATTCATTATTGCATCTATTGCTTATTGTTTTTTTTTTATCCTACACAATATTTAACGATCAGATGAACAAAATTTATCCAGCATTTTTTAATGAAAAGTGCCTGATATATAATAATCATTACCTACCAGTATACTAAATCATCAAGTTAAAAATAATTTAAATTTATACCATCTTATTGACTGGGTTCATTAGAGCAATACAAAAGATTCATATTGAAATACATAATTCACATGATTTTCATGTGAAAAATAATTTCATGATTTTTGCATGAAAATCGCATGAAAATCATATGATTCACATATAAATTCCAAAACGCGTGATTATCATGGGTTTTTTTTAACGTATGATAATCGCATGATAAAAATATGCATGAGAATTGTATGATTTTCATATGTTTGGTAAATCGCATGAGAATCATGCGAGGCATTTTTCCCTGTGTATTCGTATATTTTTAGCATACGCGTCACGTGAAAGCTGTGTAGTATTGTTATGTAGCTGAATGACCTCTCAATACACATGTGCCTAAACTCTGATTATTTGTCTTATTGATTCCTACTTATGATATTATGGGGTTAGTAGGCGTGGTTTATTTCAATACACGGTTTGTAGTGGTCCCGTTATAAAAACAACACGACGTTGAGGAAAAATCAGAAACATTTCTCGAGGACTACAGGCTCAGACATGAGGGGTACTTAGGATTTGTCTTTATATATTTGAAATTCCCACTCTATATCTGAATTTTGAGTATCCTTTAATTTGTGAATTTTAGTTTCAATACTTTTAGTATCGTCTTAAAGTTATGCAAAATGGTAGACAATTTTTTTTATAAAGGACCCAGTGAACAATTATACATATGTTTGTAGTCATTCAAAATCAATTGCTAATAAGTACGTCTGACATAATTCATTTACATTCATTTTTTTTTTAATTCGCGAAAAAAAATTTATTCTTCCTTTTAAAAATCCTCTGTACAAATCAACTAAATATTAATGCCTGTTACAGTGGGATGTTAGCATCAGTGCCGGACAAAAGCACTTCGTGCTATGTTTTTAATTCGCGAAAAAAAAAAATTGATTCCTCATTTTAAAAATCCTTTTTACAAATCAACTAAATATTAATGCCTGCTACAGTGGGATGTTAGCATCAGTGCTGAACAAAAGCACTTCGTGCTATGTTTATTTAACATATAATAGCCTGTATCACTCTATGTCAATATGTTAGGTGTATTATATATGAAATTAGAATGTCATGTAATATATTGTATGTTGTAAAAGATTATATTTGTAATATGTACATATGCCCCCTGGCATCTTTATCTTTATATAGTCGTGCATTGACACGAACAATGGTATATATCGATATGCATATATTTATCAAAATATTGGCAAATTATTTGTCTTAGAAGTGAGTTCAAGGAACAAAAAAGAACAAACGAGTCTACATTCATATAGAAAAAGAGGCCATACGTAGTCGGGTAGATGGAATGAGGGTATAGCTGCGGAACCGTAGTTCTTAGGTCCTTATGACATTTTTGACAATTTATGGACCATAGAGCTACGGATTTTCCTATTTTAAAGCATTCGGAATTGCAACACAGGTTCAGGTCTCACTTATTTCAAATAATTATATAAATAATAGTGTCAAGGAAATGAATATTGAAACATAAATTATAGTTACGTCATGGGTGCAAGACAACTCAGACCGTCTATAAAAAAGACGACTCGGACCGTTTATGAAGCCAACTCGGACCGTCTAAAATGCCAACTCAGACAAAGAATAAAACGAAAGTTTAGACTATATAAATGATTTTAATGGGTGTCTACGATGAAAAAGACAACTCGGGTTGCGTCTGAAGAGAATAAAGTCGAACCATCAATAAGTCAACTCCGACCGTCTATAATGCCTGTAATGAGCTTGTGTAATTAGATTATCAATTTCTTGATCATTTAAATCATGTAAATAGAATAATTAAATTTACATTACTGGTTGTTAATTTAATTTAATTTCAGTCTATAACAAATATAATAGATATCGAATTCAATTAACGGTTAAATCAAGATTGTTTAATGAATTAATAAAGATCTTATTCAAAATATAGAATCATCATGATGACTGAGTAGAAATTACAGTTTACATTAAACCAAATATTTTTGCCATGGCATTTGCAAATGCGTCAAGATATAGAGGATACTTTTATGTCGAATATAACATTTTATCATTTAAATCGCCTAAACTCTAGGTTTATACGTTGTCAGAGTTGGCATTATAGACGGTCGATTTTAGATAGACGCTCCGAGTTGACTTATTGACAGACTTTAGGTTAAAAAATATTAAATGATAAATAAAACAAATTAGACAAACTTTTTTTTGCTTAAATGAAGTTTTATAATAAATTAATGAAGATAATTAGAAATTTTGGATTCATTTGGATAATGTTTGGCAAATTCAGCAACATTTAAATGATACTTTCATTTAATATATATGTAATCGTTTATACTCATTTAAACCCCAAGAACTTCCACCAGGAGGAACGTCAGATCATCAAATTAATGACCACTGATAATGGCTTTCACAGACTGCAGGCGAACTGTATCACCTCAGATAAGACATAAAATATTTACACTTCAAGATAGGTTTACGTTTCATTGATAAAACTTTGCAATTCCACACAAAAATAAGAATGTGTTCATGTTTACAGTGTTTATCAGAAAATATGACATGTAAAACAAATTTTAGGTAATATGTAATTTATGTTACCTATTCTGATCTTTGCATTGGAGTTCCGTAGTTTTGTTGTTACCTTTATGTACATTCACTAATATCCATTTTTGTAAAGAAATTAACTTTTTTACACCACAATTTACATGAAATTTATTTTCACAAGAATTGAACATCCATAGAGGCTTCATTCCCAGGTATGTCCAAGAAAAGGTACACCTTCAGGGTTTGGGTATAGTGACCGCACAAGTTCTAGTACCCATTCTGGCATTATTTCTCTCTGGTGCATAACAACCCACTCCCCACCACCAATTCCTCTTTTCTTAGCCAGATACTGGGGAAGTAACCATCCATATACATTGTTTATACACTTCCAGAATCTACGATATATAGTTTTCCTGATTTGTTGGTTGGCATTTGATGGAGGTTGTCCGTTTCCCAGCCAAGGCGCTGTATTGTTAGAAGTAGCAATACATGGTCTGATAAAGCAGAATCGACACTGGTCGTCCTCTAAATCAAAATGCTCTGGTTCAGGGTTACCACCATCACCACTGTCACCCCTGCCACTAATGTCATCCCGTGTATTTTGATTTGGTTTACATGGAGTTTTTCGTTTTCCCCCAGTCTTCTTTTCTGTATAATAAAGATCAATTGTTTATTTGGTTATCAACAATATATTTTCTTTGATTATTCTAGGCACCTGTGATGGATCACGTGGGCTCAACCCATAGAACTGTCTAGCGCGTCCCCAGGTGGCGGATAGGGGAGACCCTCTCGTTGGGGGGTTGTCAGGTCATAATACGGAAAGCCTGACCGCGGACCATAGTGGGTAACGTGTTTGGAGAATGCCACACTCCCTGCACGCTAAAGACCCCTTCTGTAGTTTTCGAAAAAGAGTAGGCTGATGGCCGCTACAGAAGGCTAAATTATCCGACCCTACCCAACCATCCTCCTTTTACAGTGGCAGTCAAAATTGGTTCCCCTTTGTGTCCCATCCCACCCTAATTGAATTGTTTGATAAATTGAACTGGTTCTCGTCCTGAAGAAGCATGAAATATTTGCCACTGGACGTTAAGCAACAATCAATGAATCAATCTTTGATTATTATTAAATAATTATGTATAAAATTAATAATTCTTCACATAATGGTGATAATTATGGTAAATTAAAAAAAAAGATATTATTTTGTTCAATTTTACTCTACCATTTATATAAAATTCATAAACATAATTAATATATATGTGGTAAAAAAATACCCACAATGCATTCAGTTATATGGTTACCTTCAGGAACATCATAATTGTTTCTTTTTCTTCTTTTGTCACCTCCAACATAATAATTTCAGTCTTGGAATCTTTTGCAGCCATCATGTACTTTCTCTTTCTGAGTTTGAAATGTTGCACTTTGTTTGACCTTTCTGTATTATGAGTCATCTTGGTGACATGATTATAAATTTGAATTTGATTGGTTCTCCAAACCACGTGATTTAATGGATGAATATGATTGGTTCTGAAACTGCGCCTTTACTTCAAATTTTGAATCTCTCATTCAGTTATATTCTGTCTTCTTGTCAAGTTGCAACAGTGTCTATCGAAAATGAATGTACTTACTGATATATCGAATATTGAGTATGTAAACAGAGAGACTTTCAAGTGGAGAAGTAAAACAGAATAAATATGTTAGAAAACCTAGAAAGTCTATTGACTATAACTTTAAGACAGAAGCTAAAAAAAAATGGATTTTGATGGTAAATTCGAAAGTTTGAAGAAAGTGTTGAAGACCAGGTCGACTGTTCAGCTATTGAACACTGATGGATTTTTATATAAAAAACTGTGTAGACAGAAAACCAGGAAAGATTGAAACTGTTTCTAGTGAACATGATGATTTAGATTTATTTGTTTGTTCAAAACAGAAACTCTACGAACTTGTCCGATTATCACAGTGGCTTGGACCTATGGAGCCTGTTGACATGACTAAGATAGGACACGTTCCGAGATTAGCAGTCAAACCTCTAAAATCCAACTCCATTCCTATAGTTTTCTGGCACTCCTCCTCAGAATTCAAACAGGATTTTACAGTGAATTATAAATTGATTCATGCATATCTTTGTGCTGGAATGTATCCTGCTCAATATGAGAAATTTAGTAACTTTGCTAACATTGGACTCACTTGCCTCGAACTTGTACAAGCCTGCACCATGGAAAGTGCACTTAAGTTCATATATTGTGTACAAGTGGTCTTCTACAACGTCACAAGATTTCTTGTTAAGCTCAAACAAACAGCAACAACTGACTCACTTTAAATATTTCACGTGTAAAATGTTCATCACAAGCTCGATCAAATAACATGCTTAGATGAGAAATTCTAACTAGGTCCCCTTTCTTAAAAAGATATTTCCTTGCTTTCAGTCGTATGGGTTTCGGCTTCAAATACATATAAGCCCAAAGGTCTGCTTCGTTGTCCTTGTTGACATCCTTGGGGGCAATGTTGTGAATACTTCTTTGGGGAGTCGCGTTGTAGGATGTTACAAGGTCTTGGAGAACATCAAGATATCTGTGTTCTATGCTCTGTAAAGTACCTATACATCTTCGATTTTAGATTTTTATAAAACTCTTTCTGAAAAATTTGCCTTTGTCTCAGAATTCTGCGTTGTAAAATAATATATATTTTGACTCTGCAAGTAGGATTTTATCAAGTTGTTGTTAAACTCTTTCCCTTTATCAGTGCGAATTTTTGTAGGGGTCCTATCATTTTGGAGGACTTGCTTTAGAGCCTGTAATACATCTTTTTATTTTTCAGTGGTTGCACCCACAGGTACTTGGAAAAGATGTCGATGACAATTAGAAGGAATTTGATGCCATCGTTTTCACTTGCAATATTCGTGACATCAGCTAGATCCATGTCCCATTCGTCATCAATACCAGAGACTACTACTTTTGCTCGCCTAAATGACTTTCGGAGTTCTTTTCTTAATGTATAAGAGTCTTGACTGTTTAAAATACGTTTTCTTTGCTTTTCCAATGTCTGTGATACCTTCACTTTTTAATATTCTGTAGATTTTTTCTGGACCAGCATATGTATTTTTATACGTGTTTAAAATTAAATCTTGTGTGTTCATCTTCGACTATTATTTTAATATGACAGGTAAGACCTCTTTTCAATGTATTTATTATCGGTATGGTATGTCTTTTGAATCAAGTCTGGGGGTGAGAGTATACCTTGGTTCAAAGGAAATACCAAACTAATATAGTTACACATATTGCAAGAAAAACAAAATAATAGAAATGATATTTATTGAAAATATATTAATCACTGTTCGTCTAGCAAATGTAATAGAGACTTAATCAACAGTGGTATGACTTTGTGGTTGATCATCAATATTCGTCTTTTCCTACTTACATTTATTCCTGCACTAGCTAATGATTTTATTGTTATCTTATATTGTCGAAGTTTTTGTCTGTGATGGGAACATGTCATCAGTACTCCATGATATATTCTATGTGCTATGTCCGCAATTGTTTCAATTTGATCATATGAACATTCACGAATCATTTGTTGTCTGTTCCTTGGTCGTGCATTATAGAGTTCTGTTAGGAAAGAGCAGTTTCGGAAAATTCATCTGTTCATGTCGAAGAGCTGAGGTGAAATGATAGTCCATGAAAATGTTTAAAACAAATTAAATTCATCCCCAAATCTCTTTTCTAATGTCAACATACTTCTACACAAGGTCAATATGTCCTCTGTATTTGGTTAATGTTGCAAGCACCAGTCCTTTAAATTTTATTTTAAATAATCTTGATGGTCATTTGGTATATCCATCAGATTCACCTGGTGTTTGAGTTAATTTATTATTTCCTTCTGGCTGAGTTTCTTGAAAGCAATGTCAAAGTAAGCATCTAAATGCTCCATTTCTGATCACATTAAACAAGTATATTGAACTTGACTAGGGTGGTTAACCTCACAACCGTAACAACTGTCTGTCACAATATCACACCATCCTACCGTACAAATATTTCAAGGTGTGATGCATTAGTCTCTCTACTTTATCCATCGTTACTTCTACGGTGGTTAGGTCTAGAATAAAACTATGGTATGCATTATCTCTTATTTATGACGTCATCTGCATAGAAGATAGGGATTTGCTAGATATCATTTTTAGCAAACAAACAATTAGGTTCCCACTTTATGTGTTCAATTTCAATATCGTCATTTACAGTCCACTGCTTCAAAGTAATAACACAGTAAAAACAGGGTACACGATCACCAACATTGGAAAAAAAGAACCCATTCCGCGCTAAATCGCATGGTTTTTGTACAAGTTGTTCTGGCCAATTCCCATATGATTGTTCTCTACTGTAAAAATATATCATGTCTTGGTGAACAGGTTTAAAAGAGAAGGGATCATAAAAACAACAAACTGAATCCATACTCAACCTTCAACAATATCTGTAATAAGTTTAAATTTCCAATCTTCTAAAGTTAACTCAGACCTGTCATACGACTGCTTCAACTCTCGGAATGGACTGAAACCAAACTTGAACAACAAGACATATATCCGACTTCTTTTCGATGCAAACAAAACGAAATAATGTAATTGTTTCACTTTATTACTCATATTTCATCATAAATATATTTGTGACAAAAAAAAATTAAAAATAAAACACCCTGAGGCTTGTATGGACTCTTTATTCAATAAAGGTGTCTATTTTTTTTTAAACCTTATATTCACAAAATACATAAACTACCCCCCCCCCCCAAAATCACTGACTGGAGCCTTCTCTGCTCTAGGAGAAAAAAAAACGTTTTTTATATAACCTAATTATTTTAATCTATAACTGACCGATATATCATAGATAACCCTGGAGCACTACAGGTAAATCACCGTGCTCCACCTTCTCCAGTGGCTGCTTATCATCATTATATACAGTGCTACAACTGCTATAGTGGCTGCTTATCATCATTATAACACTACAAGAAGAAGGGAAACAGATTTAATTTAATTAGGTATTTTGCGATACATTTTATTAAATTGTAGTGGCGTTAGCGGCATGTATAAATAGCGAGTAGTATAAAATATCGCCACGCGAGATAAAGCAAGAAAATACGAGATTCGTATCCTTCTACTATTCAAATCCTTGCCCTTTATTGATATTGATATATAGAACGCTTTTAAGACAAGTGTGAAAATAAGTCATATTGTTAAATGTGGTCATAATATATCATAAAAAAGCTAATTTTGTATTTCGTCCGAGCATGAAGTAGCTCTGTTTGTCACCAAAGTTATATATATGTTTTGATACTGGTTAATGAAATCATAGCAGTTGTGTATTGGCATGTGATTAATGCATTAAACCCCAAGAACAAAGCTGTCAGCCTCCAAGTTTTATCACAAGTTTACTGGCTCCAGCTGATAGTGAAAGTGTGGTAACGCAATAACTGTCTTGTTAGATGTTATTATTGGCAGTCATTTAGGTACAGCTAGAAGGTGAATGTTACCAAAACAAAAGCGTACAAAGTTTCAAAAAAGAGAATTAATATAATAAGTCTGATGGTAGTTTTTTTAAGACTATTAAATAGTATATACATGAACTACTGTTAATTGAGAATTGTTTTATGTTTGCAGAGTTTAACAAACGGAAACCTGTTTGTTGTGGATTTTTCACAATTCATAGAAAAATAAGGAGTTAACTATCTCCTTATTATTTTTTTATTTGCTCCTACATATTTTAGGTTATTGTTTTAAATCAACATAGTTTAAATATGCTCTACATATTTTGGGTTATAGTTTTGGACTTCAACTATTTCAACCTTGAGGCCAAAATAAATAGATTGTATGTTTGCCCTAACGCGACCGACTCAAATTATTTTTTTGCCGTTTTTTTGAAGGATTTTTTTCGTGTCCGCTCCGTCATCGTATAAAACTTAATGTTCGTCGTCTTTGCGTTTGAAAGTAACTGTGAATAAGATTAAAAGAAAGCGTGTAAAAGACGCAGTTAATCGATATTCGATGTTCTCGGTTTTTATCTACTGATTTAACGAACGTAAAGAAGTAAAACATGTGAAAATGGCAGTCGTCGTCTGTACTTCTTAAAATAAACCAAAAAATAAAGGAAAGGTCTTTGTGAAACTGCAGCTAAATTGCCAATCACCCATTGAATTTTCATACTACTCATCTGGTATTAACGGCAAACATGATCTCTGCTGCTATTGTAAGGTTGAAGGTGTACAGCAGGATAAAGAGTTAAAAAAAACAATTCAGAGTTGTCCTACCAGTGTGTCAAACTGGTCTTGACAATCACAAACCCATACTGAAGAGAAATCCAATCAAGAAATGAACTGTCTCTGAAATTATATGGACAAAAATGTTGATTTTTTATTCTAGTCTCTGACAGTGTTTATATATGTTGTGTATAAGTCTACACATTATATATAAAGTTCAGTTTATTGTTGAGTGATTTAATTCTATAAAGTATAGACTAATTTATACAGGTCTTAAATTCATGGCTTTTGATTGTCTCTGCAAAGGTTTGACGGGAAAAAAAGATATACTCAGTGTTTTAATATCTTCATGCAAATTCTGATAAAAAAAAAGAATTTGCCTACCAGTCATCATGGGTCGGGTTTGGGCAAACTGAAATATTTTTAATTGTAGCCTGAGCACTGGTTAATTTCATGAAATCTGCATATATAGTGCATTTAGAGTTGGTATCTTAATTGTTATTTTGGCGTTGAATATAACAGATAAATGTCTTAGGCAGCCAAATAGGTATTTCAGATAATTTATTTTCGAACTTCTCAGAGTTTACAGTATTGTGTGAAGGAAGTTAACTTGACTACAAAGTGTATTTCAAATATTCGTAACGTTGTGGGTTATTATGTTCTATCAATAAACAAAGAAGACAAAAATGTGCTTAAAATACTATAATTATACTAATAAACTATACAAAAAGATTTAAAACTATCACAGTTTACTCATCGTCATCTAAATCCTCATTATCACTATCATTTTGGTCTATTTGTACATTTTCAACATCATCAGGCTCAAAAAGAATTTGGCCATTGCGTTCATGATATAACAAATTTACAAAATTATTCCGTAATTCACCAACAAAAGTATATAGTTTTGGTGTCAACACCCGATATCCAGATTGTCGAAGTGGATGGTCATGTTGAACATGATGTTGTACTGACGAAGCAGGTCTATCGACGTGTTCATTCCAATATAATATTGCTATTCCCAATTTAATTTCATACATTAAACTGTGATAATGTAACCTTTTATCCACATGTTCCAAAATTATGAGTGTCACGACAATGTGTATACTTTCTGGATGCTTGTAAATGTAAAGGGATCTTATAGTGTTCCTTAGTAACAACTCAGCTGTTGGATCCCGAATAATGTCCCATAACGGCACATAGTTGTTCTGTCTACACATAGAAGTTTGATGACAGTTTCGAAGATCTTGTTTGTAATGGTCCACAATGGAATCAAGTGTACGCACTTATTGATCAGCATTTCCATTACAGTTCTTCATTGGCCAATAAACATGAGTGTTAACACCGGCAGACCTGTCTCTTAGTTCAGGATGCCATGTCCTTCCACTGTTTTTCCTAGTTCCCTTTGTAATCTTAGCCATATTCCTGCACACTTCCTTGGCACAATGCAAGTGTTATATTACTCTAATACATCTGGTTGGGTTTGCGTCAAATATTTACTCACAGATGCATTTCTATCATGTGAATGCACATTCACTTTTACACTTTTCCTTTGGAAATCTTTATATAACTTTTCTGTTCCGTCAGTTTCATGTCTCTGGGAACTCCTTTCCTGATTTTTAGTAACATGACTATATCCTATTACTTTGCGAGTGAGGTTTCCCAGTGCAATGACATCAGTATGAAAACTTCTTCCTTGAAGCATGTCTTGCATCGGTATGTTAATTTCATCGTCACTGTAAGAGTTTTTATCCTTTTCCTCTTCCAAAGCATCGTCAATGCCTTTGTCACGCAGTGATATCACCACCTGTCTGTGCGTCAAATTTTTTTTTTCACGGAATCGTTTCAGAGCAAATCCAATATTAGCAAAAGTACTAAATCGTCCGAATTGGGCAGGAAGCATCCGAGCGCAGAGATATGAATGAATCAACTTATAATTCACTGTAAAATCCTGTCTTAGTGCAGAGGAGGAATGGCAGAAAATCGGAAAGATTTGCACTGGTTTTACAACTTGTCTGGCAACAAAAAGATCTTGGTCATCCTATCCACTCTGATTATTTTGGTTCATTCTTTCTTCTGGTTTTTTAATTTAATAGTTCTGGTTGTAAAAGTCCATCAAAATGTTCAAAATGTCCATATTACATTTGACTTTCATTTTCTTCGTTATGTCCTCATATTTTTCATCAAATGTTAACTTCTGCGATTCGGTGTCAAAATTATAATCTATTGATCTCCGAGGTTTTCTAACATATTAGTATGCCTTCAATTCTCCATTTGAAAGTCTCTTTCGATTTAAATACTCCATATTTATAATATTACTTAGTACATTCATATTGGTAGCTATCTTGGTCCGTGTTGAATACAGCAACAAAACACTGTTTGATTTGAAATTGAAAGAATATAGGCGCATCAATAAGCAAACCAATGAAATTCAAAGTTTAAAAATCACACGACTTTAGTGAATGACATGGACCAATCAAATTAGATTTAAATTTGAATAGTAGGGGCAAAAATTAATAGACCAATCAAATTCAAACTACCTAGACCACCCGGGCACCGAGGCCCCAACAGAGTAATTGAAATATGGATTTAATGTGAAACAAGTTTCAGAAGGTGAAGGTTATGGCTTGAATTTGCAGATAAAAACTTTTTTTTTTATTTTGTCATGATTCTTTGCAAATATTTTATCCCCCAAAAAAAATTTGCTACTCTAGACTGATATTTTAAGCCATTGATGAGAGAACCTGACATTCATGCATAATATTTCTCTCAACCGGTTTTACATGTTTGTTTAATTTAACCAATTAGGTTATTGTGGTTTCACACAAAGTTGTGATAATAATGTTTATATAGTAAAATCTTTCAATAAGTATGAGATTTGTTTTTTGCTGGTTTATAGCAGTGTAAATGTATTAAAGGTTTATCAGCATATCTCTGCATATTAAACAGACATTAAATTCAAAGTTTGTATTGTTATACATAATAGTGCAAGAACTTTAGTTACATCTCATTTCCTTAAACGTTTGAGCTATGCTGTCATGGAAAAACGTGTGGTGCAAGACTTAGCAGACTTGCTAAATGAGACATCAATCACAACCTCCATTCGAAATTAGATCACACAAAGACTCCACCACACCATACGACCCAAGTTCAACATGTGAACGAAGGTTCACATTGTATGACAATTTGTGTACTTCTATCATCTTAAAAGTTTAAGCCACTTGATATCTGTGAAATAAGGAGATATGGGGTAAATGCAAATGATACATCAATCACAATTTCCAGTTGATGAAAAAAAGTCACATCAAGATGTATGGCAAATAGTGTACATTTATCATCTAGTTATATAATAAAACATTGACAATAACATATCAACACAAATAAACAAAAATCAGAGAAAGAAAACTTTTACAAGAACAATTCTGTTAAAACTCAGAACTTCCTATGGGAGAAGAATTTCTTTTTCAAATTAAGGGTTCCAAAATGACTTCAAGATGAGGAGAAACCATAGAATGAATCCTTCCACCCTATCCAATTTTTATTTACTTCTTTAATAAGAAAATTATTAGTGCTGTTAGGCTTATTGGAGTAGTAACAAAGTATACTGTATGTGCTGTACAGTATGACAAAGTATGCTGTTAGCTAGTTCAAACAGTAACGATGCTATCAGTTTTAACCACTGTACAGTATGCTTTTAGCTTATTAACACAGTTCTCAAATATCTCCGGATGTGCCACCCTGAATCATTTTGCATCATCAGCAGCATCCATCTTGACAATATTCCTTAACAAATTTGAGTTTTTAAAAGTCTTAAGTAGAAAAGAATGGCACCGTCCCAGGTACTGAAAAGTTGGGCATTGGTTTCAACATTTTAGCGTTATTTTAACCAGGCGGCTACACCTCATGTTTTATATCTTGACCTAATGACGTCGTAGAACAATTGCTTTGTTAATTGTGACGCCATTCTTTTTCTTTTGTACTTAAATGTTAAAAAAAAAAAAATTATTTTGATTAATTATTTTTAGTGAAGTTATTTAGTGTATAATTGTATTTCATATGTGTGTTGTGTTTATTTAATTTGTATGCCATCTTATATGCTGATAAAGTAATTATATTATATATTTTTTTTACGTTTACTAGGCACCTGTGATGGATCACAGGGGCTCAACCCATAGAGCTGTCTAGCGCGTCCCCAGGTGGCGGATAGGGGAGACCCTCTCGTTGGGGGGTTGTCAGGTCATAATACGGAAAGCCTGACCGCGGACCATAGTGGGTAACGTGTTTGGAGAATGCCACACTCCCTGCACGCTAAAGACCCCTTCTGTAGTTTTCGAAAAAGAGTAGGCTGATGGCCGCCACAGAAGGCTAAATTATCCGACCCTACCCAACCATCCTCCTTTTACAGTGGCAGTCAAAATTGGTTCCCCTTTGTGTCCCATCCCACCCCTAATTGAATTGTTTGATAAATTGAACTGTGGTTCTCGTCCTGAAGATGCATGAAATATTTGCCACTGGACGTTAAGCAACAATCAATCAATCAATTTTACGTTTAGATTCAATCCTAAACAAAACACAAAAGTAGTGAAGATGGACGAAAGACTAACCAAAACAGAAAACAGAAGTGAAGATCAGAGAAGGTAATAATTATTTGATAACTTGTTATTAACAAATTTCTTCTTTATGATTCAAAACAATTGCTAGTGATCCTATTGATTTTAACCTCTATATTGACAAAATATATATATATATATATATATATATATATATATATATATATATATATTTATCAAAAGGGACTAGTCAGAAAATCTATATTAATTTATTCTGTAGAGCTAATTGCTTTTTTGTTTTATATTTTCAGACCGTCGGAAATTGACATTTAAAGTAGTCTTCAGGACATTGTTACTAAAAGGATTGAGAATTTAAGTGTTAAAACATTATATGACTTGCACGTTATTAGACTCAAAGAAGAAAAACTTCGAGAAGAAATTTAATTCAAAAGACAGGTAAAAGCGTATCTTTTGAGAGAAGAAATGGAAAACCAATGAGGCCGCCCCTCGGAAATTGTGATGTTTTGGGAGAATTTTATGGAACAAAATGTGGCCACGAATGGATACAAATTCTAGGAGGATGCTTTGAAATTTTGAGGAAATGCGGAGTGTGTTTATTATGTGTCAAATAGAATAAATGAGGCCGCCCCTTGTAAAATTGTGATGACGTTTAAGGAGATCTATGGAAAAAATGAGGCCACGAATAGTTAAAAATTCTAGGACGATACTTCAAATGTGGTGTGTATGTGTGTGTGTTTATTATGTGTCATTTTATTTATATGTTAAGCAAATAGAATAACAATTTTAAAATTGAAAGTTTAAGAGTTTTTATTTGTATGATACATAGTCAAGTTTTATTGAATATTCTCGACACGATACAAAACAAGGAATTCACACACACAGAGAAATACATACATTGATTTCACAAAATCTGGAGGAAAATACATAAATATATACATTTACAGTTTGTTAAAAAGGAAATTATTTTATTTCACTGTCATCGTCTTTCAACTTCTCTGATACATAGCCCTTGTTATGTGTTGTATGATAGATGTTAGGTAGTTCCACTGGCTCCATGATGATGATATTCCTTTAATAGTTGGTTTGTTGGCCAGGAATTAGCGAATGTCTACGATTGTTCTGCTGTTATATTCACAAACAGTTAAGATGAATTCACCACGCAGACGAAAATGTTTGATATAAGAACACAATGACTGGTTAAAATTAAGATTTTTCTCAGTTGTAATGTAGTTAGATATGTTTGTGTTTTGTTTGGATGTTATATATAAACTACTAGTTATCCATAAAGTAGAGGCTGTAAAGATCAATATCACTATTACTCCAGTCCATTTCAGTACGTTTATATGAATTTCGTATTGATAGTACATGTCCGACAAACTAGATGTGATGCTTTTCCCTGGTAAAGTAAAAGAGGACATAGAATTGATTCATGTATGGGACATGATTGACGTAAAATATATCTAACTGAATTACAACCTTTTCCCTTTCAATTCATAAATGTATATAGACTTACCCATTAATTACAACAATATTAAAAGACAGTAAAATGCCATTTGTGTATTGGTTAATTGCTTTTTCATCCATGAGTGATTACAACAACTGTAAAAATCAATGATTTCTGGATTTATTTTCAAATGGACCACTATTCATATTAAAGGTATATAGAAGGAAATGTACATGGGGGTTAAATCATATTTAGGTTAAGTATATATCAGATACATGTGTCCCCTCAGGTATTGTCTATATAATGGATCTATGAAAGTTATAATCTGAAAATTGAATGTGAATGACCTTGTAGGGGTTATATAAAGGTCACCCCCATGTCGGGTTATAGAAAGTTCAGCCATCAGGTACAGGTTATGTAATGCTGACCAAAACTTGGGGGTTATAATCTATCGTTAGGGGGGTACAGAACCCCCTGTAGTAGTGAGGACCTTTCACAGGGATGATTCTACCATTCCTGTATGGCCGCTTGGCGGCCCTAAAAAAATTGTGACAAAATTATAATTCCCCTAAGAAAATTATCAGTATTTCAGGAAATTCTTAGCAGTCAGAAATTGACTTGTAATTAGAAGCGCAAATTCTTGATCACTTGAGCGCTTTAATCGTGTTATGAGGCGCTGCAGTTTAAGGAGTTTAATCTGTTATAGCTGAAATTAATAACGCAGATTTTGAACAGTAAACAAACGGTAAGGACTTTATTGAATCCCAACAGGAAAATTTTAACTTGTAAATACTTCTTGTCTATGTATTGTAGAAGCGAAAATTGATCGTGCATTAATGCACACTGACAGTGTTCTGCAGAATTTCCCGTTCTGATTATTAATTTCATAGTAGTTAGCTGACATCAGAATTATGACAGCCTTTTGCAGTTTAAAGAATTTTTTATTCTAAATATTTTGAAAAAGTTCAGTTAGCTGACAAAACTATACATTTTAACAGGAATACAAAAAGAGGAACATTTTTCAAAATATCATTCAAATCTTAATAGTACCATGATTGTTGTTTATTATCTTGCTGCTGTCGGTTCACAATTTTCCCCAATTTTCCGGAAAATTCCCAATTTGATAGTTTGGGGACCCATTTAAAAACATGTGGAATCATCCGTTTCATCATGTTTCAGATGAAAGGATTGGTAGTGTGTTGGAAAACGAAACTGCAAAAATGATGGCAAATAAAAATTTCAAAAAACCTGGGGACGTTTGTAAAAGACTAAAATACAAACCAAACACAGAAGCCAGAGAAGAGGCGAGAAAGAAAAGGCAGGAATTAGCAAGAACACTCAAGGACAAAGTGCCGTTTCCGAATACAGAGGGCGCGGTAATGGTGCCACGGGACCATGAGGCTCGTATTTTTAAAATGCCGGACAGAAAAGGAGGCCAGGTGTTACTGTTAAAGAAGCCTGGGTGATAATAGACTTGTTCGTGTCTCTAGTCTTTATTGAATTGTATACTGTTGGGAAGTTTTTATTTATGTTATTTTTCTTTAAGTGCTAATTTATTTCTGTTTAGTCATGGTGCACCATCGTTTATAAGAAAAAAATGTATTATTTTGCAAATACTTTTATTCTTAAAGTGGGGGAATGCAACGATTTCACTTTAATTAATTACTATTATCTCTCTTTGAATCAGATATGTTTTGTTTTAAATCAACCTACAAGTTTACTTTTGATAAAGTTTTGAGAAAAAGATATATGTTGCTAATTTGACAGTAGTCGTATGATTAAATTTAAATATTTTAATGAAAGAAAAGTCAATTAAAATATATCATTTTGCTAAATGAAATTAACAACACACTCCGGTATGTTTGAAGCATATGAAAATATATACCTATAAGTTTACAAACTAATTTGTTTTCGGACCAGTAGCTAATGTAGGCTCGCTTATGTTTTCATATTTACTAGTGAAATGAAGACTTTAACTCTTGTAGACCAAGCAGACTTTCAAAACTTCATTAATTTATTCTGAATATTTTATAAAGCTTTTTCATTGGATAAAATATGTAGGTCAATTTTTAAATAGGTTTTAAATCCTATAATTCCACCACAGCGTGTTCTTTTCAAGGTCATTACCTGGGTCTTCCCAATTATATGTCTTGAAATGTAAGTACTTATAGATTTGTTATATTCAAAGGTATAGGGTTACTTTTAAGGATAAATCTTTGTGCAATATTTTTTTGAAATTAAATTTACAGTAATCTGTTGATTTTTATTTTGGTATTGAAACTTTGATAATATTTACATCTGTTGAATTTGAATGAATTGTGGATACTGCGTTATTCTGTAGTCTGTTATAAATATGTTGAAGTTATATAAATTATAAAACTTAAAGTATTTTCTTTCATTTACAGTGCCGTAACTTGATTCCCAGTGAACGAACTTTTCAGATCAGTAATGTCTCTAAATAGATTGTGAATTATGATATGATACTGTTGTTCTGTTGAAATACTAGTAAGCATTTTAGTATTTAAGTTGAGTTGGTCTGCAAGTCCTATGCATGAAATATAGTTGCAGGTAGTATTATTGTTCAGAATTAAAAGGAGACTGAGGCTCGGGCGAATACTGTTACATAATATTTCAGTGTAACCTGTATTATGGATTTTTATGCATAATCTGTTCGAACTTATAATTTTCCATCATGCAGCAACAGTTTTGTTTAAACAATTAACACAGATCGTTAAAATAGAAACAAATTAGAACAGAACATCGTTTCAAATTTTTGCCGTTCATGACTCCTGAAAAAGTACCACAATGTCTTCAAATAAAACTCGCACCCCAATTACCTGATGTTGAATACTGCGTTTTAAGTGTTGAATTTTATCCGCTGTAACGATATTGGTATATTTTTAGCATACGCGTCACGTGAAAGCTGTGTAGTATTGCCATGTAGCTGAATGACGTCTCGATACACATGTGCCTAAACTCTGATTATTTGTCTTATTGATTCCCACTTACGACATTATGGGCGAGTTTGGATGAAACCCGAGATCGATCTCGGGTTACCCGGGTTCCATCTGAACCACAAGGGTATGTGCTAAAAAAAGTAACACATGCCCAGCTTTCCCGTCTATTCTAAAATCAAAGATAAGAAAATTGATAATTATACGGACCGTTAAGATCTATCATTTACCACAGCTTGATCTTTGCTGTAGTGAAAATTATCTATACAACTCAGTGGCAAATCAAACTCATGGTTCAGTAATTGCCAGATGTTCTGTGTTTGGGGAATGATATGCAAGATTTGGGTCAAGTTGCTTTGGTTTATAACAACATTTTAACAGTTTATGCTCGAGACCATACATTAGAGAAAAATATTTAGTTTCTATATAATTTTTCTAATTTTTCTTTTTTGAGAAATCGCGATGTACATTTTGTCTCGGCCATATTGTTTACTTTGATCGGTCATGACAACGATTTAATCTATGTAATAAATGGTGTTTTTTTAATATTTTAGTTATTTCGTGAAAACATTTAAATCTTCTTGAAAAAATAATTTGTATGTAGATTTTAAATTAAAAAAGGAACAAAAGAAAGCATTAAATGTTCTTGTTTTTCTTTCTCTTAAAGAGATTATAAAATGCAATGTATATATCTGGAAATCGATCAATTATTTTTTACCGGCAAAGCAAGATTTTGGCGTCTTTTCATTTAAAATTGTTGTTCATGTTTGTATATCCGTCAATTATTTGCGGTATAAATTGAATAAATATGTAAATAATTTATCATGAAAGGGTAAAATGTCCGAATTAAACGCTTGACCTATAATAAATGTTTCTCCGATGAGCATATTATAGTGTTTGCGGATTGTTTTGAAACGCGAGAATAAAACTTTGTTAAAACAGTCTGTGGGTTTTGTATAGATTTAGGAAACATTAGAATGACATTTTAGTATTTCTATCATGTCTATATTAAAAAAAAATAAATGAAACATTGTTACTTGTCTGGTTCCCTGATATAATACTATTATCAGCTAGCCTACAAATGTGTAACTGGGTTCAGTTTGTTTACATAACTACATTAGGGGTCTGATAGGGGTCCTATGATATTTCCTTATATGACTTATATAAGCATATATAGAAGAGTGTCCTATCGTTATAATATACATATGGCTAACGCTTAAATATAACAAAGAACCCCTTTATTAGAAATTCACGAGGGGGTCCTATGTTATATGATCCTTTACTTCATATAAGATATAGGACACTTATATAATAATATATATGAGGGTCCTTTAGATGTAAACAATATACCTATTGCTTAATCTTTAAATGTATGTTGAAATCCTTTCTTTAATATAAAGACTTTATTGGTGTCCGATATCTACTTATAAGTGTATATACTGAAAGCGCTAGACCGTAATAAACCCAGCAGTATGGAACGCCGTAGCTGCCTTATGTGTACTTGTTTTTAGATACGCTTATACTTTTCAATATATGCACATAGTTTTTCTATATATGCACATACTTTTTCTATATATGCACATAGTTTACTTTATATGCACATAGTTTTTCTATATATGCACATAGTTTTACTATATATGCACATACTTTTTCTCTATATGCACATAGTTTACTTTATATGCACATAGTTTTTCTATATATGCACATAGTTTACTTTATATGCACATAGTTTTTCTATATATGCACATAGTTTACTTTATATGCACATAGTTTTTCTATATATGCACATAGTTTACTTTATATGCACATAGTTTTTCTATATATGCACATAGTTTACTTTATATGCACATAGTTTTTCTATATATGCACATACTTTTTCTATATATGCACATAGTTTACTTTATATGCACATAGTTTTACTATATATGCACATACTTTTTCTCTATACGCACATACTTGTTCTCTATATGCACATAGTTTACTTTATATGCACATAGTTTTTCTCTATATGCGCATAGTTTACTATGTATACACATCGTTCTCCGTGTGTATACTTTTCCCTTATTTTCTTGATAGTTCTTCAAGGATATACTTGTATTCAATATACTTTACTATTTCCTGATTGAAGGAATCCTGGGTACCGTAATGGTAAATAAAATGGCAGAGCCACTGATGCTGACTGTTTTAAGGAAAGTGGGATTGCAAGAAGTTTACGAAAGTTTTGAACGGGAAGCTATAACTCCTGATATAATAAGTCTGCTTTCAAAACAAAATTTGCAGTTTTTAGGTATTCCAAACGCAACCGACATGATGAGATTGCGGGCAGAATGTGTAAAATATGGAAAATCCAAACCACAGAAAATAGGAGGATACTCTGGAGCACCAAAATTTGATATTGATAAATTAACATTAGACAGTTTGTTAGATTGTGGATTCCAAATATCCGATATTGCAAAACTTTTGTTAGTATCAGAGCGCACAATATATCGCCGAATGGCTCAGTTTGGATTGTCAAAACAAGGCTTTTCAGAAATAGACGATGGTGATCTGGAAAGAGTAGTTTCGGAAACCATTAAAGATTTCCCAATGTGTGGCGAGCAAATGCTTCGACAACTGTTAAGAACGAAGGGTTTAAAAATACAACGATGGCGACTAAGGGACTGCATTCATGAAATAGATTCGTCTGGAGTTCGAGCAAGGAAAGCTGGTCGTCTCCATCGGAGAACTTATAACGTAATGGCCCCTAACCATTTGTGGCACATAGACACCAACCATAAACTAATTCGATGGAGGTTTGTAATAATTGGTGGCATTGACGGGTTTAGTAGGATGATTATGTTTCTTTCGTGTAATGACAATAACACTTCTAAAACTGTTTTGGAAAGCTTCCTCACCGGTGTTGATAATTATGGCATACCATTAAAAGTAAGATCCGACAAGGGACGGGAAAATGTTTCTGTAGCAGATTTTATGCTGACGGAACGAGGTGAAAGCGGCATGATCACAGGTCCCAGTACACATAATCAACGGATCGAAAGACTCTGGAGGGACATTTTTGAAGGCGTCTTGTGCTATTTTTATAATCTTTTCTACTACATGGAGGATCATGATATCCTTGACCCCTTAAACGATCTACATTTGGCAGCGCTGCACTATAATTTCAAGGATGAAATTAACAGAAGACTGAATGTGTGGTCTACAGCATGGGGTTGTCACAGAATAAGGACCGTTAAGGCTACTCCCCTGCAGCTTTGGGGCTCAGGGCAAGTTCAGAACCCAGTTGGCATGCAAATGAATGAGACGGAATTACCAGAATTAGGAGTTGGAGAACAGAACAATGAAGCTACCAGAGATGGAGAAAGGCCAATATTTCAACCCTTAAATCTTATAAATGAACAATGTAGGGAGATCCTAAATAATGAATTGAATCGAACAGGCGAGAACTTTGGTATTGATGACTATTTAAAGTCTTTGGAGATCATTTCGGCAAATAATTAACATTAACAAAATCATTAAAATTACATGTGATTTAAAGTAAAACATTGTTGTTGTTGTTGTTTTAGCATGATTAAAGACATAATATTGTTTTTGGTACTAGGAAGATTTTGTATTGATTCTGCACCTTTATCAACAGTTAAGATAACTTAGTACCTAAACTTTTCTCTATTATTCACCAGCAACCACAAAATATAGGCAATCTAGCATTACATAGCTCGTCTCAAACCAGGTTCTGATTACAGAACATATTGACATGTAGTAGTTATAAAAGTAAAACTAGAGGTATTTTATGCAATGCTCACACAGGGCTACCCCACGTACCCATCAACATAAATAGTAAATTATTCCGTATAAGGTACCCCCAGTTACAAGAGTTTGTGACCTTGACATACTTTATGTGCCTGTCCCAAGCCAGGATCCAGTGTTCAGTGGCTGTCTTGTTTTTATTTGTTGTTTTGTTTTCATGGGGTCATTTTGTCGCTGTGTCTTCCAGGTTGTTTATGTCTAGTTGCTTGCACTTTTTGTAAGGAGCCTGCTTGAACTCACTTGGTAGTGTAGGTGATGCCATTGTTGAAGACCACTACAGTGACCTTTGGCTGTTGTTTTGTGCATGTCCTTGTGCTGTTCTGTGGTGGGATGCTATATCATGTGTTTTTTATCCCCTATCAGTTCTTTTATATATAATGATGGACTAGTGTTGCAAAGTGTTCAAAAGCTGTTGTATTTGCAAAGATGCGGCATAAAAATGACATGAAATTTCATTCAAAAAGATTGCATTTTATGAACAAGTAGATGTAAATTGTAATGCATAAAGCATTTACACTTTGAGCTTAGCATAATAATACATGTACGGGTTAAGTCTTCTGTGAACTTAATAAATATGGAAATAAGACATATTTGGCACTTGCAATGTTTTATGAGGTCAAAGTCAAGTAGTATACAGTGGATTCCTTTTAATCACATAACCAATTTGTTATAGAACAAGAGGCTCAAGTGGTGAGCCTGTAACCTCACCTGGTATGCTTGGTATAGGACCTCCCATGGATGGTTCATACCAAGTTTCAGTTCATTTGGCTCTACTGCTACAGAGGAGAAGAAGTTTTAAATTTCAACCAATCAAAACATGTAAATCCTCATGGCAGCCATTTTATTTTTAACGGACCTGGATGATTTCTGCAAATTTTGTAAAGGACCTCCCATGGATGCTTCATACCAAGTTTCAGTTCAATTGACCCAGGGGTTTCAGAGGAGAAGATCAGAATGTAAAAGTTTACGGACGGACGGACGACGGACGCCAAGTGATGACAAAAGCTCACATGGCCTTTGGCCAGGTGAGCTAAAAATGTGCAACTAACAGGAATATGCAATTATAATCAAAGCCCCAACGGTGCTAAAACTAATTGCAACTAGAAGTAGGGCTGTCGGAACGACATCAATACCCGCACCCCACATTGTTTTGAAATATTACTATTTTTAATTACTTATTGCATATCTACAGATGATGGACACTCATATGCAACAATGAAGAAGTAGTTCCAGGGACATGAGGCATGCCTGAAATATGACTTAGACACATTTGGGCCTCTTGTTTTGGCCCCTGGACCAAAATAAAAAATCCTAAACCTTATTGCACATCTGCGAACTATATACAACCATTCTATAATAAAATTGAAACCCCAAAATGCAGGAGTTCCAGGGACATACCTCAAATAGGACTTAGACCCAATTGGGCCTATTGTTTGGACTCCTCGACCAAAATCGAAATTCTGAAACCTTATTGCACATCTGCAGATGATGGGCAATCATATGCAATAAGAATTATCTTACTATGGCTTAAAATGAAGGAGGAGATCCAGGGACACGGAAGTGTAAGGGACGGACGGACAGTCAGACGGACAGACAGACGGAGACGAAAACAATATACCCGAACTTTCTTTAGAAAGTGTGGGTATAATAATCAGGAATATGCAAATAACAGGTATGTGATTAAATGGAGACTACTGTATGATAATTTTACTACTCAGGCAATACATACAATGTTACATAATTTAATATCCAAATAAAATGAACTGTGAAATCTAAACACAAATAACAACATCTTAACTATATGAAGAGGCTCCTTAGAGAACAATGTATAAGTGTAAAATACTGAAAAGTACTGCAACAGTACCCAAACATTGTTCCCAATTCTTACCAGTACCTTATATAAAAAGTACTGTTGCAGAGGTTTGTCACAGTATCAAGGTATAAATGATTAAAATAATTAGGATCTGTGACATTGCTGTTGTTCCCATAGCAATAGTTAATCCTTTAACTTTGTCTAAATAACTCAATAAACCATAATACATGTAATACTAACAATTGTCTAAAATACTACTAACAGTAACAATATCTAAAATCTAAAAACTATCTACATGGTATATCAGAGAAAGCAAGTCGTCAATCAGCACCTTATATAAACAGGTTTGTAGTTAAAAGTAAGTTTTAACATCATGGTGTCAATCATATGCAATATAGATTATATATATATAATACTGAGAACTCCAGAGGCCATACTGTATTTCAAAGAGGCAAATTACTTGCATATTAACCTCATATATTAACTTGGATGAACTGTTTAAGATGACTAAAAATATGACTAGAATAATGACTAGAAAAATGACTAGAACAAATAATACTACATACAATTAATAGTTAGATTGTTTGATTGGTTATTGTTCATAATAAGAGATAATAACTTTATCTAGAAAATGAGTAACAAAATGTTTGGCCACAATTGAAACTAAAGGAGACAAAAATCTTTGAAGCTATCGTCCATCTGCTTGATTCATGTATTCCATAGGTAACATTTAGACACATTGATCCTCAATAATGCAGGTTCATGTAATCTTCTATTACATTAAAGGAAATTAACACAGAGCATCTCGAATGAGAACTACACCAACCCATAGTAGGTATTTAAAAAGGCATAGTCATAGAGATCAAACAGCTTGTCATCTGCAGGAATTTCTAGTTCTGAAGATGGTCTTGGTAGCATCATTGAATTGGAACATGTATTAGCTGTAGGCAGGAAACTAATTCCAACTTCAACAAATTCTATCGAAGGTTGTAGTGTAAATCCCAACACCGGCTCCTCTGATGCACCTGTTACAAATTCCATTAAATTACTCAGGGTCAATCCTGGTCTTCTTCCACCTGAAATACATGTACATTGATTTACTACTATATTTTTATTCACATAAGGCCAAACAAAAATAGATGAGTGTTTACTGTTTCCCTATGTACCCTAATTTATTGTCCCCAAATATGCCTACCCTAAATTTTTTATTGACAATTTTGTATGAATTTCCCATAGGTTCCAATGTTAAACTATGTTCGGATTGGTGGCCATCTTGTTTTTCCAATCAGCACAATAAACAGTCCTTTTTAAGGTCCATCCAATGATCATTCATGCTATGTTTGTTAACATTTGGCCCAGTGGTTTCAGAAGAGAAGAAGAAAATGTGAAAAGTTAACGACAACAACGGACGCCAAGTGTGAGCTAAAAATCAGAAGGCAAACGTCTTGTAATTGACATAAGTCCAACGCTAACAAAAGAGGCAAACACATTACCACTCATCACAGTGACACGCTAAACTGTCAGAACTATTTTGGATCAGTTTATATAAAATCAGGAGTTGTCTGTAGACAAGATCACCTAGAGCATGCATTTCTGTTACTGTTCACTTCGAGTAATATTAATACGCTGAATAATTAATATTTTATTATTTTATTAATTTATTAAAATTGATAACAATTAAAAAATATTAACCCTTTTACAAATTCATTTATACGGATAAACTGTAAAATATTTTTTGCTTATCCTTAAATAAACCGGGTACTCCAATGGCCCCCCTCGAATTTTTGAATGCAAACTTAAAATTTTCTTACTTCCAACAGATCTGACATATCTAACAAATGCTGAATAAGCACGGTCTTCTTGAATTCGAGTGTTAGATCCTTTCTCTGAAAATGATGGCTTAAGGATAAGTAGGACTGATTTCAGTGTCAGTGGTACAGAGCTTGGTCTTAGGAGGTGGAGAAAAGCTGGCAATACTGTTCCAATCTGAAAATATTTTAAAACAAGACTAACAAGAGTTCTTTTAGCACTACATGTATGAAGAAAACTGGAGGCTCTTAAGAGCCTGTATCGCTCACCTGGATTTACCTTTTCACCTTGAGTGAGACGAAAAAATTTAAGTGCTGCAGTGAATTTAGCTGGTTTTTCTATAGAGAACCATATGAGGACCAGTACTGCTTAGTCTTGTTCCAACTGGCTAAGTGGTTTCAAGCAAGAAAATTTTTAAATGAATTTTCCCATAGGATACTAGATGAAACTAAGTTTGGCTGTGTTGGCCATCTTAGTTAACAATCCAGGTGATTGGACACAGAGGACCGAAAAAATCTGTTTCAGGGGCGACAACTCCTACATCAGTTAACGAATCATTTTGACAAATTTCGGAATATGTCAGTCTAATAATACTGAACATTTTTATCCTTGCAAGAAATTTGCTAAAGGCAACGGTTTATGAGTTATTTGCATAAACTGGCAGATGACCCCTATGTTCTATTTATAGTAACGTTGTTCATGTTTTTTCATGGAACAAAAATCCCAACGGTTATTTTGTGTGGGATACCCTAAGGAACATATATGCCAAGTTTAGTTCCAATTGGCCCAGTGGTTTTAGAGGAGATGATCTTTAAAAAAAGTTAACGCTGGACAACGGACGCCAAGTGATGGCAAAAGCTCACATGACCTTTTAGGTCAGGTGAGCTAAAAATGACTTAGACACGCACAAAACACTATATCCCCTTGTTGGACTCACAGATCATAAGAATTCAATATTTTACAATGGTTTTCCATGTCATCATTCTGTTGGTTAAAATTCAATGATGCTTCTTGTATTTTTGTATGCTTACCCGTACAAGTCCTAAACAGTCTAGACCAATCCTCAAGTTTTTGGTGCAGATTGATTCAGGGTCATCTTTACCAAATATATCATTTAAAATCTCTTCACCTAAGAATGTTGGTATGGATCCATTCTGCAGTATGCTTAGTGCTGTTTGAAAGAAATTGATATAATTGACTGACATATAAACTTGTAATGTATACAAAACCAAGAGGCTGAAACACTAACCTAACTCAAATTAGCCATATCTGCCATTTTGACTTAACTAAACTATAATGAAAAAAAATCTACACTCAACGCAGCATGATATGACCACAGCTTGTCGTCAAGGGAATCTGAACACTATTAAAACTAGAGGCTCTAAAGAGCCTGTATCGCTCACCTGCACTGAACTTTTCATCTTGAGCAGGACTAAAGATTTGGCTGGTTTTTCTATAGGATTCTATGTTAAACAAAGTTTGGCTTTGGGAGCCAAGATGGTTCACAGTCTAGGTCAATGGACACATTTCTAAAAGAGAACCATCTAAGGACCATTGCTACCAAGTCTAGTTCTAATTGGCTTACTGGTTTCAGACCAGAAGATTTTTGAGTGAATTTCCAATAGGGTTAAACTAAGTTCGGCTGTGTCGGCCATCTTAGTTCAAATTCCACGAAATCAGACAATTCTGAAAGAGGACCATTGCTGCAAAGTCTGGTTCCAATTGGTCAAGTGGTTTCAGACAAGAAGATTTTTTGATGAATTTTCCCATAGGGCCTTATGTTAAACTAAGTTAGGTTGTGGCAGCCATCTCGGTTGACAGTCCAGGTCATGGGACACAATTCTGAAAGAGGACCATATAAGGACCATTGCTGCAAAGTCTGGTTCCAATTGGTAAAGTGGTTTCAGACAAGAAGATTTTTCAATGAATTTTCCCATAGGGCCCTGTGTTTAACTAAGTTTGGCTGTGGCTGCCACCTTGTTTAACAGTCTGGGTCATCAGACATCATTCTGAAAGAGAACCTTCTAAGAACCATTACTGCCAAATTTGGTTGAAACTGGCCTTGTAGTTTCATAGAAGAAGATTTTTGAAATTCATCCCCCCCTTTTTTTTTCTATTTTTAGAAACAGCAGCCATGTCAGTTGCCAGATATAAGTTTGGAAAGGGGCCATCCAAGGACCATTCCACCAAAGTTTGGTTCAAATTGGCTCAGTTGTTTCAGGGAAGATGACGAAAAAGTAAAATTCCCATAGGCTAAATGTTTAACCAAGTCCAGCCATAGCGGCCATGTTGGATGGCGTTCAGGGAAATCAAGCACAAATTTTATAAGGGGCCACCCAAGGACCATTCCACCAAACTTTTGTTCAAATTGGCCTAATGGTCCCAGAGAAGATAACGAAAATGTTAAAATTCCCATAGGGTCCAAGGTTAAACTATGTCCGACCATGGCAGCCATATTGGATACCGCCCGGGAAAACCGAACACAGTTTTTAAAGTGGACCATCCAAGGACCATTCCACTGAAGTTTGGTTTAAATTGGTTCAGTGGTTTCAGAGGAGTTGACGAAAAAGTAAAATTTCCATAGGCTCAATGTTAAACTAAGTCCAGCCATGGCGGCCATGTTGGATGGCGTTCGGGGAAACCGAACATACATTTTAAAAGGGGCCACCCAAGGACCATTCCACTAAAGTTTGGTTTAAATTGGCCTAATGGTCTGAGAGAAGATAACGAAAATGTTAAAATTCCCATAGGGTCCAAGGTTAAACTATGTGCGACCATGGCAGCCATATTGGATGGCGCCCGGGAAAACCGAACACAATTTTTAAAGGGGACCATCCAAGGACCTTTCCACTTAAGTTTGGTTTAAATTGGTTCAGTGGTTTCAGAGGAGTTGATAAAAATGTGAAAAGTTTACGACGACGACATACGACGACGACGACGGACGCAAAGTGATGAGAAAAGCTCACATGGCCTTTTAGGCCAGGTGAGCTAAAAACATATTTTTGATTTAGACCCCTTTTTGGTACTTAATATCTCTGAAACGGTAGAAGTTACATTAAATCAATTAAAAAGGGCAGGATTTTTTTCTAAGAATTACAATGAATAAAACAGTAAAACCCCATCTGAATCTTACTATTTCTGGCATCGCCCTATATAACCCCTCTTTGACTTAATTAATCTAGAAAATGTTAAAAGTCACCCCAAAGCAGACAAAATCTTTAAGGCAAGGAATTTAATGCAAAAAAGCGCGTCAAAATCTTACTTCATTTAAAATTTTACTTTTAAGACCCTTTTCTCCCCCCCCCCCCCTCATTTCATGCATTTGTAGTATATTAATATCCCTAAGGCTGAGTAGCAGTCCTGATAAAGCATAATTTACCCATAATTTTTCCAATTGTTCTGTAGTCTGTTGCCATATAGTCTCGGAGTCCATTTTGAAAGTACTTTCTTTGAATTTCTGCCAGCACTATCCGAAAAAACTCCCGCCTGGGCCCACCAAAGTCTTCTGCTGTCTATAAAAATACAAGAATCAGTATGTGTATCAAGCAAATTTTTAGTGCATTTTTTTTTAACACTTTTAATTACAAAAACTGATTCCCCTTTTGAATTGATTACAATCCTTTATTTTTTTCATTTGAGAGCAAACAGGACACAGGAGATGTTGGACATTATAATAAAACAAATTTCTGGCCCCTGCCCTTGCTATATTCAAAATTTCATGTAATTTGGTTTGCCCGAGACCACAAATAGTACTGTGTGCATTTTTATTTCAAAATTTTGACATATTAAAAAAATTGCACCAGCACAAACCGACTGATTCATATAATTCATTACATGTTTTTTTTCTATGATTTAATTCATCCCTTTCCTTTCATTTTGGGCATATAACACTAAACAGTTATAATGAGGAACTAAATTTGTGGACAACGAAAATCATGCCCAATAATTGAGGTCTTGGGCGACATGAAGACCCCTCCCCCCAAAACAAACCGGATTTGCATGGGGAAAAAATTTGTTCTAGTTGTTTACCTCATGATAAAATTGAACTTCTAGGGTCTTTCTCAAATCTTTATCTTTTGTCTGAGCTATTTCGTCCAAGGCAGTTTCTAATAGCTTCTCACGGTTGACCATTATGAAGTTTGTTTCTCCTTCACATGTCTCTCCACTGTGACAGCTGACATCTATATCAAGTTTTCTTCCAGTAACTATTTTTCCCTGGATGAATCTTAGAATTTCTACTGGATCTGTAATGTTTTCATTAAAAACTACCTCTATTGCGTTGGTAACTATGTAGTCAATTCCACTTTTATCCTCTGCAAAATCTGTATTGGATATATCTGCAGGACCTGTGCATGTTACAGTATTTGGAGGTTCAATTATGTATTGTGCTGTGTCTTCTGCGTTTGAAATGTCAACATATTCTGCATGACTCTGAGTGCTAGCAGGTAGGTGTACATATAATGAACTAGATGTTGTAGTTGAACTAGAAAAGGATTTGTCAACGGGCGGATTTTGAATATATATACAAGTAACAATGTCTTCAGATGCAGAAGCTTTACTACATACAGGTGTACTTATATTTTCCAAATCCTGAGTACATGTACTAGTACATGCCACTTGCATATGCTCAGCCTCTTTGTGATCTAACTTATTGTCAACAGTATTGTAGCTAGGAGTCAAATGGGGATCTTTAAGATCTTCAGAATCACTACTGTGGGTAGAATCATCAATACAATCTATACTAAGAAAGCTTTTACATGTTGTTAAATGTTCCCGCAATTCTCTGACAGAATATTCAGATAAACAGTTATGACATTTAACTTTGGCGTCTGTATCAGAACATTTTTTAATAGCTGTTACAGAGATATTCTTCTGTATGGGTCTAATGTATAATTTAGCTTGAGGTCCTAAATAACATCTTAGATTTCGAACATTCCACTCACATTCAACCAGATTTAACTCTCTGGAATTCTGACGACAAATTAGCAATTCAAACCCACCACATTGCTTCAGTTGAGGAAAACCTATTGTTTCATTATCAATGGTTTCATCAGAAACAATTTTTTCCATAACAATTGCTTCGGTGTCATCGGTTTGGAATCTTATTTTCCGATTACCTAATCCGGCTTTAAATAGGATCTCTCTTTCAGTAGGTGATGGAACGGTTTTTGCTTCCTTATCAGCCAAACAAACTACTGTTACTGTCCAAGATCTAGAATTAGTTCCACTTGCTTTACTTTTCTTTTTTCTCGAGTGCATATTTTTACCATCAATATCCAATTCTGGTAAGACATGGGGAGATCTTTTGTGTGATGCTCTCTTCCCCGTACCAAATAAAGTATTCCTGTGCTGCAGGATGTTTCTGGCAATTGATGACTGTTTAGTTGTTGATAACAGAGACTCGTCTTCCGATTTTTTCAATTCTAACCGGACTTTCTCCGTTATTCTGGCAATGTCACCTAATTTATGAACGCCTAACTTGTTAATTTGTGATTCATTAAGGCTTAAAAAACATTGCAAGTCAATACCTTCCTTTTGGAATTGGGGAATTAAGTGATTTAGACCTAAGTCTTCTAGAATGTTTTTTATCTGTTCCTCTCCGTTTTCCGCCATTTTAATTGAATAATAGTTTAGTCGATGTCGGTAAAGAAATATTAAATTTCTGGCAAAAACGTATCTTTTGAAAACTATGAGTCATCTATGTGCATATGGAGAAAAAGTATGTGCATATAGAGAAAAAGTATGTGCATATAGAGAAAAAGTATGTTCGTATAGAGAAAAAGTATGTGCATATAGAGAAAAAGTATGTTCGTATAGAGAAAAAGTATGTGCATATATAGAAAAAGTATGTGCATATATAGAAAAACTATGTGCATATAAAGTAAACTATGTGCATATATAGAAAAACTATGTGCATATAAAGTAAACTATGTGCATATATAGAAAAACTATGTGCATATAAAGTAAACTATGTGCATATATAGAAAAACTATGTGCATATAAAGTAAACTATGTGCATATAGAGAAAAAGTATGTGCATATATAGTAAAACTATGTGCATATATAGAAAAACTATGTGCATATAAAGTAAACTATGTGCATATATAGAAAAAGTATGTGCATATATAGAAAAACTATGTGCATATATTGAAAAGTATAAGCGTATCTAAAAACAAGTACACATAAGGCAGCTACGGCGTTCCATACAGCAGTATTTATATTGAATGTATTAATGTAATGTATTGATCACAAAATAAATTTCTAAAAATGAATCAGGATAGAGTGAAAATTCAAATTGTAAAAAATCTTTAGAGATGATTGACTTTGACATCATTTATAAAACAATGGAACAATACATTGAACAGCAACCTGAAAAAGACAAAGATGTGCTGTATGCTCTATCGGAAACAAGTATATTTCTTTACAGGAAAAAAATAATAAATTATTATTACGTACTTGATGAAAACATGAAATACCACAAAATAGAACAGAGTGACAAAACCGAATCACTTCAGCAACAGTCAATGGCGTTTTTACAAACTGAATGGGATATTATATATGCCATTCTAGAGTACTGTATTAATGAAAATCCGGAGACACACGATAAAGATCGTATCTTGAAATCTTTAGTAGAATTAAGTGGATTTATGTTTGAAAAAAACATTATTCCGTATTGCTATTGTTATACAGTAAATAATCCCTTGGAATACAACATTAAAGGATATGACACTTAGGGGGTCCGTATAATATCAATGAAAATACGAAAAAGATTAAACAGTGTCCATAATAATTCATATCATGAAGAATAATATAATGGTAAGGGTTCATCTAACGCCTAAAGTACAGTTAGGTGTTTAAAATGATGAATAATAAACGAGTGTAGAATAATTTTGAAATCTAATTGAGCGTGACATAACAGAGGGTATATAAGCAGGGACTCAAATGGTATTCTTAAATGGGTTTTGATAGAGAGGTAAAGTGGTATAACTGTGGTTGTTATACTGAATATTTTTCACACGACTTTTTTAATTATACAAAAGACTACACGTTTGTTGCCGTGTGTGGGAAACATACAACAGAAATGGAAGCACAGAACGATAACCATTCCGGTCAAGACTGGAAAATAGTTTTGAAAAATTCTGCTGATAAATTAAGCGAGAAAATGAAATCTGACAAAATAATCCATTATCTTTGTAACCAAAAACTACTAAGCAGAGATGATGAGGAAACAGCAAATATTCGCAACGAAAAACAGAAAACCAGAGAAATGCTGTATCGACTGCTTAATAAGCAGCACAATCCCATTCGGCAACTGAAGATAGGTATGATAAAGGCTAATCAGTCAGAGATGTTACAGTTTTTAGTAAATGAAGATATAAAAGACAGAGAAACCACAAAGACCTCTGAAGACAGATGTTTTATCCATCTACAAGACGATACATATGTAAGTGCAAAAGAATTTCAAGGACAAATGTACATCCACATTAGAAACTATGAAAACAAAGATGGACAAAGGATTCCTACAAAGCAAGGTGTTAGCCTGACATATTCCAGATGGTTGCTATTAGAAATTAAGAAAGAAGAAATCGATAGACTGTATAAACTGGCGTTAGATGGAAAACTGGATGAGGATGAGTATGTAATGCATCTAGGGGGAGGAATTCAATTAACGGTTAGTGCCCAATTTCCGACAGTTGATATCAGACAGTTTTGGAAACCAGACAACTCAGAGAAACCAAGACCAACAAGAAAAGGGATAGCTTTAAACAAGTTTAAATGGGAACGTCTATGTGAAGTAATGGAAATGATAAGAGTTTTTGTACCAGAACTGGATCAAGCTTTCATATGTTTGGAATCCCATTTAAATGAAATTGAACTAACAGCCTGTAAAGAATGTTATCCGTTTGAAAAACCAGAAGAAAGTGGTCACTACGACGGCAGCCCTAATCAGGAAGGAAATTTTGAAATAATGAAAAGTGCATGGATGTGAAACAGTGATCAAATCCTCATTTCACTGTGTGAATTAAAATAATAATTCGTTGTAAATAAATTATTATTGACAATAAAGAATGAAAAATGTCTATTGTTGTTGTTGTCATTTATTGGTCCAAACTTTTTGAGTAACAAAAAAATTTAAATATATTAGGCACGACAAATCCTTCGATTTCATTGCTTAAATGATGTCTTCACTGTTAACACGTAACGCAGACTTTTTAAGATTGTTATATGTATCATCGAGACCAGAGAGAGAGGCAATAATAGTAAATAGCACTGTAGACGAGATACGTGCTCTATCATTGATAGCATCAAGAATACTTAGGGGGCAAATTACTCTTTCACATACAGACCAAACAAGATTACGACGATATAACCGTGTTCTTAGAGCCTTAGCCAATCCAAACATTTCACCAGAAAGAAAACGAAGAACGTTAATCGCATTTCATTCCGTTGTCCCAATATTAGCACAACAGGTATTAGCTGTAATGCATGAAACATGACAATGTCACAAAAACAAAAAGAAAAGTACGTTATGAAATTATGGACAAACCCTGAACACCCTGCAGGATTTACTAGCGTCAACAAATTGTATAAAATCATTAAGGATGAGGGTAAATTCGAAATCGGAAGGGGGACAATAAGAAACATATTGAGGAAGAACGAAGCTTATTCTGTTCAGAGACCAACTCGAAGGAATTTCGTTAGAAACAGGGTAATTGTTAGTGGCATTGATGATCAGTGGGACGGAGATCTGGCATCAATGGAGAACGTAGCTAAATACAACGATGGCGTCAAATTTCTTCTCGTATTAATAGACATATTTTCAAGATTTTTGATCGTTAGACCGTTGAAGGACAAAAAAAGTAAGACGGTTGCTGATGCGTTTAAAGATGTATTCCAACAAAAAGATCACAGAATACCTACCAATATTCGAACGGATCAAGGTTCAGAGTTCAAGTCGGAAGTGAGACGTTATTTACAACAAGTAGGCGTCAAAATATTTCATACTTTTAATCCTGTTAAGGCGAATTACGCAGAAATCGTTATAAAAAATATCAAATCTCGAATTTACCGCTATTTTATGGAAAAACAAACGTATAGATATATAGATGTTTTGCAAAAAATAGTCAAGAGTTACAATAACACGCCACACGATTCGCTTGGCGGTGCCACGCCTGCATCGGTCACTAAAGAAAATGAAGACGAAATCAGATATATACAATATATTACAAGAAGGAAGAGGACGGCGGATAAAAGAAATTCAACAAAAGAAAAGGGAAAAAAAACCCGCATTTCGATTCAAAATCGGAGACCTTGTTAGAATTTCTCATGTAAAAGGAGTATTCGAAAAAGGATATTCGGAAAATTGGACCTTAGAATATTTCAAAATCGATAAGAGATTTCGAAGGGAAAATCAAGACGTGTATAAATTAAAAGACGTAAATAACGATCCCATTCTGGGGACATTTTATGCATCCGAACTACAAAAAATAATGAAATCTTAGACTGATTCATATAAAATAGAAAAAACAATAAAAACTAGAAAAATCGACGGGAGAGATGAGGTCTTGGTAAAATGGTTAGGTTGGCCATCTAAATTTAATTCATGGATACCAAAACGTGACGTTAAAAACATATAAAACTCCCTATCACTCTGCATTACAGTCAGTATAATTCGAGATGAGTTTCAGACTGGTGTTTTCGTCAGAAGACGGGAAGACGTTGTTTTCAGACAATACGTCTGATGAATTTAGAGTAAAATTAAATAGATCAGTTCAGTTGGACGGAAATTGGATGGTTGCACTCACAGAGATCAGTCTGAAAGAAAAGAAAGAACTTTTTATATATTCAGATATTTGTCAGGAGAGTTTTATTGGGGAAACAGAACAGCCTTTATTACGAAGGGTTGTTATGGAAACCGGAAACATGGTCTTCGATAATCCGTATTACGTTCCAGTAAAAGTTGGCGAAATGCAGCTTATTCATGTGTATATAAAAGAAGAAAACGGAAGAAAACCTTCATTTATGAAAAAGAAGGTGACACTTACACTCCACATAAAGAGGTTTCCCTTTATATTGTGAATAATTCAACAGCAAGAAATGAATGCTTACGTGAGTACGCCTGAACTGTGGAGAAAATTTTATAAGAACATGACTCAAAAAACGTTTAATCCGTACAAGTTCAGAAAACAAAAGAAAATTCAAATCGGCCGAGGTCTCTACGGGCGATATCGTGGATCCTATTTGATTCCTGTTAATCCAAACGCTATAGATAGAGAGCCAGAAACGACGCAAAATACATTAGTTACTCCGGTTGAAGCTGCGGCGGAGAGAGCAGAGTCAGAACTGAAAAATGACGAGAAACAGAAAAAACCTCACGTTAAGATATCAAAAGCTATAAAAAGACGTAAATTGAAAAATCGCATCAGAACGAAAAAATCCAGCAACAAGTCCACATCTAAACGAAAGCATCAATCGAAATCTCGGAAGAGAAAACTTAATAAAGTGTATACAGACAGTGTGTGGAATCAACCTAGCGTGAAGAAAAAAAGAAAACTATAAGATCAAAAATATAAATTATGGCTTTTTTGAGTGAAAATAACAAGGAAATTGGCCAGCCGATGGAACTTTCCATTTTTGCTTCTCCTCCCAATCAAGTGGCAATAGAAAAAAGTTTTTTACACGGAAGAACGTCCAATATCAAATTTAGTAAATGATTCAACACCCATTGAAATCGTAATTTCGGGTGCAGGAAATGATTACATTGATTTCAGAAGATCACGTCTCTGTGTTAAAATGCAAATACTCAAAGCAGATGGATCATCATTAGCACCGAAAGAAAAGACCGGAATAATCAATTTACCTTTACAGAGTATGTTTTCACATGTCGATGTGTACATGAATAACCGACTGGTCAGTAACAATTCAAATAATTTTCCATGGAAAAGCTACCTTAAAGTAGTGCTATCGTCAGGCAGCGATGAACAAAACTCACAACTCCAGAGCCAACTTTTCATGAAAGATGATGATCCAATGGATTCTATCACTGAATGCCGGTTTTGTCAACAGATATGAGTATACCAAGGAATCCAGAATATTCGACTTAGAAGGTGGGCTTCTATATGGTTCACCTATGAAGCTGGATTTTGGTTCCAACAGAAATTATACGGCAGCATATGTAAGATTGTTTGAACTATGCGAAAAATGGAATAAAGATGCAGGACTTAACATTACTATGGATGACTTCGGTAAAGGATATTCATTTATTGCTTTCACACTGGATCCTAGTGACTTTCAAGAGGAATTTCTAAATCTTGTCAGAAATGGAAATGCAAGGTTAGAGATGAGATTCAAAACCGCCACGACAGAAAGTATAAATTGTTTGTGTTACTATCAGTCACAAGTCATATTAACTTGCGACGAAGCCAGAGACATCAAGATTATAGAGCCATGAATACGATTCAATTACAAAACTTGCTGCAAAAATATAGGTGTTTTTATCAAAGACAACCGACTACAGAGATAACGGCGGTCAACGCACTTCCATGTCAGATCAAGGATCAGTTTCCACAAGTATTTATTGTGAATACAGATCCGTTTCCTAATCCGGGGAAACATTGGTTATGTGTATTATTCCACAACTCTTCCAATGCAGAATATTTCGATAGCCTTGGTCGACCACCGGCATTCTACGGACATGACTTGCAAAATTTCATCGAGAGGAACAGCAAAAGATGCACTATGGTTTTAAGACAGATTCAATCAAATCATTCAATTATTTGTGGTTTATATGTCGTTTTCTTTGTACTTATGAGACTGTGTTATCTTATTCCATTAGAAAAACTGTATGACACGTTTGATATGGATTTAAAAATAAATGATCATTTTATCAGAATGTACTTTGATCATTCTCTTGACCAATAACGATATCTCATTTGAATTTGTGTGTTGTTTTCTTTGTTATAAATTTTACCATGTATTATATGAAGAACATTACTTAAAATGAATCTCCAAACAAAATAAGTCGTCAGTTTCATGTTGACTGTCAGGAAGTGTGGAATATGGATAAGACTATTACCATTCATATCACCGACGACGATTTGTGTTGTTGGTCCTACTCAGTCGGGGAAGACAATGTTTACCAAAAAACTGATAGAAAATGCACAAGCAATGTTTACGGAAACACCTGATAAAATACTTTTTGCTTATTCCGAGTATCAAAATTTATTCGATCAAATGCAAACGATACCTAATATATTTCACGAAGGTATTCCTAATAAAGAAACAATAGATGATTTTACTCGAGACACAACACATACGCTGATAGTGTTAGATGACCTGATTTCTAAAATAGTCCGTTCGGAAGATCTGTTACAATTATTTACCGTGACAAGCCATCATAGAAATGCATCGGTTTGTTTTTTATCACAAAATTTGTACTTTGGTGGAAAATATGCGAAAAGCATTTCATTGAACTGTGCCAATTTCGTACTGTTTCGAAATCAGCGAGATATGAGACAGTTGATTTCGTTTGCATCACAGATTCTTCCCGGCAAGACGAAGTTTTTTATGGACAGTTTTTTAAAAGCCACACAAAAAAGATACAATTACCTATTGGTCGATCTTTCGACGCACAGAAACGATGCTAAGTACATGCTGAGGACAGGTATTTTTCCTGGCGATACATGTGTCGTGTATCAGCCGATATAAAAAACTGTTTCCGACAGTTTTTTAACCATTTGGTTTAAAACAGGATGAGCAGACGGATACAAAAAAATGCTGCTTTTTTGAAATTCATTTTTGAATCCAGTTTGCAACAGAGAAAAGCGGTATTAGCACACATTACTAAGCAACAAATTGACGTTTTATCAGAGATAGCTCTAAACATTTATAAGGGTGTGTTTCCAAACAAAGCCTCCTACGTCAAACCTTTAAAACCGTACAAAACAGTTCTATTTCAATTAGGATCTAAGTCGGAAAGTATCCGGCAGAAGAAAAAACTGTTGATTCGATACAATAAAATCCTACCAACAATCGTAAAACCTGCCTTGAAGTTTCTTAGATAACTGATTTGCTATGGCAAAAGAACTAATATTGCTATCAAAGAGACAATACGAGGAACTCTCTCGGGATAGAGAAAATATGAACAGTTCAGAATCTAAATCGTCAGACACTATGGATTATCAAAGCGATACTTTGAAAGGAAATGGAAGAGACCCTTCACCTGTGAAATTATCCACAAACGACGTCGGCACACAAATAGGTAGTGGCATGGTGGTTAAAAGGCGTGTTAAAGAAGAAGGCCCTCCTGGTATTCCGATCCATTCCAATCGCAAGAGGAAGAAGAGAACAAACATAAAATGGATTGAATATTAATTTTTTTTAATTAAAATAAAATAAACAGTCAAATTTATGTTCATTTTATTTACAATATCCAAACGGTAAAGTCCTAAGGTCGTTTAGTAACCGTCTTTTAGTATATACCATCTTGTAGTCTTTTTCTTCTATTTTGTTGTATAATTTTCGTTTTCGAGACAATCTCGATATTTTACGTGGATTAGTGATCTTAATACTGTCGACGGATTTGTTGACCACTATATCTTTCATCGAAGAAAAGTTTATGAGTCTAGAATTCGATTGGCTTTCCAGCGAAAATCCTCGGACTTTGCACACCTCCTTTCCAGACAACATTTTATAAGCATACGATTTTGGTCCACTTGAAACGAAATGGGTTATGTGCTTATCTGTCCGTGAAACCTCATATTTCAGTTCTCCGAGATAGTTCCCGATGGGAAGTTTATTAGTTAATACTTTGTCTTTATCTGTGAAAATTATTGAATCAGTATCAACGTATAGCGCTTTTTCTCCTGTTATATCTAATAAATCGTACAGCTTGAGTCTGGCCCAACACGTAGTAAAGGATGCCACAAATATATTTGTCTTAAAATCCATGGGTAAGAAGCAAGGGTTGTCCAAGTATTCCAGTTGAATGATTTCGTCGCTTACTATGTGGAAATCTCTCACGTCCTTTCTAGGATCAGATAGTAATTGAAAAAACTTATCGATTTCGTTTTCGTACATGAAACTCGACTGTTTCATGTTCAACCGTTGACTAAATTTTCCCCAAAAAGAATTCAGACATATCTTGGCAAGACTCCGAAGTCCGGGGTTAGTTCTTATTTCATCATAGTCCAAATGAATGCCTTCCTTTTGAGCAAACTGAGCAATATAGTCCATCTTTTCCTCGTCTGTCTTACATTCATCAGGAAAGCCCGATGCCTGTTGTTTTAATTTTAAGAAGAGGTTCACGTATTGTGCAAAAAGTCCCCCTTGCCCGGTTGCTCTGTCATAGACAGTAGACTCTTCGAAGTGATACACTTCATATATTTTTACCAGAGAATATCCTTTGGATAAAGCCAGGTTCAATTCAGGCGTACAAAATGTTCCCATGATCGTTCTATCTACGTCGTCGCACAGGCAATCGTCTTGATTTTCGTTATCTGCACAGGTTCGACAGAGAGGAAATTTGAGCTTCCCCTGAGATAGAAATGGCAAAACGGGATGAAACAATTTTCTCGGTGGTAACACTTTGACTTTGGCCAATCCAAAGTAAGTCGAAATGTCTCGAAAGTCAGATGTTATGATAGTTGGATGACCGATCGGATATCTGGCGTACTTGTTGACTTTACTTTAAACATATTTTATTGTCCAAAAATTGTGACAATTGGATGAGACACAAGTTACAAAACTTATTAATGTCTTCTTGTTGACATAAGGATACAGACTGGTATAGTCGAGATACTCTATTGTTTCCCCGAATTCGGTGGTTTCATGGTACAGTTTAATTGCATTGGTTCGCCCTCCAAAGAAACTGTCTCTTGGATTCAATCGATCCACAATGTCTAACGAGGATACAAATTCGTTCATCTCGTCGTCATCTTTCAGCATTCGTCGGAAGTCATCTTCCCAAATGCATACGTATTTGTATCCAAGTTTTTTCAAATCCGACTCTTTCTTTTTTGTCACATAGTACAGCTCACTCATCGTATGATTTGTTACGGGGTGTTTGGTGGTCGTTCTATCGTGTGGAAAACAATCTGGACAGCCATGATAAACACAACCTGTAAAAAAAATAAAACAAACGAAAAATGAGATATGATAAGCATATAAGCTTATATTGCTTATAAGCATATGCCGCCGCCGCCGCTCATAGAATGCCCACACATCTGTCTCCTTTCCAGAATGGGGTATCCCCCCACCAAAAGGTGTAAAATCAAATATAATTATCACTTACCCGAAAACTCGTATGCCGTTTTGGACTCCTCGTGGTATCCGTCCAATCGGTAGGGTCCTATTCTGTGTTCGTGTCCATTTAGTCCGTGCACGATTTTAATAGGTCGATCTTCGCGTCTGTGTTTTTCCATCGTCCATTCCAACCACTGAATGGAAGTTTTGCTGAACGTGTCCGTTACGTAGCCTTCTGACGGGACCAGTGCAATATTCGATTTGGAAAACATCGTTTTCCCCACTTGGTATCTGTCCGATGCATCCTCTTTGGACGTCCAGTCACTTTAAAATTCGTTGGGTAGTCGGATGTTGAGTTTGTCGTTTTTGAATTGAGATGGGCAGGTGCATATCTCCCCCGTAGGAATGTGTTTGACCTCTGTGACGTACTCCTCTTCCAAAAACAGTTCCCTAAAGATGCCTTGACAAGCTGACGCTATTGTGACGTAATCGAAAGGATCGACCCCCTCTCTGATCTTTTCACCCTTGTTGACGGTCGACGTTACTTCCTTCATAAGCTTTCTAAATTTCATACACCCCCTTCTCAAAATATCCACGTCTGACACGCAATAGTCGTGCAAGTCCCTTTGAAAATCAAATGTACTGTCCTTTTTCGTGTCATACCAGTCCATAAAGTGTTCCAGCTCTTTCTGTGACATGGATTCCGTTCCGTAATACCAAGGAGGTGGCCAGCTACCTTTGTAGTCAAGATTGTCCGGTCCACTGAACAGATGGGGAAAGTATCCTTTGTGCAACTCGGTCAAACCGAAACACTCGGGAATGCGACCGAGTCTCATTGCGAGAAAGTTTAGGCTATCTATGAAGGTTAAATCTAATCCCGAGCCAATTTTCATGTAATTTATAAATCATCGAGTATTTCTTTCAAGCTTGAATATTTTTTGTACATTTTGTTTAGCCTCGAATGTATAGTTTTTATATAGGATTACATTCAACGTCAATCAAACATGTCTAATTCTGATAAGAGGACCCTCAAACATTGTGATTGGATTAAACTGATGTAATGTTTGAACACTGAGACACCGACATGGTGATATTGTATCAGTATATTAGTAGGACACCAGGCAGTTTAATGACCTGAACAGTCTGAAGTTTCACGCTGTTTATGATGTGACAGGATTAAAGCAACCGTGGCATATCTCATCATTTTGATTGTGTTTTTTTTTTCGATTTCAATGTTTGGTATTCATAATGTGGCCCCACCTTCCCTTTCTCATTAGGTGTGTTGTTTCGTTACATGAAGATCATAATGCATAAATGTGTTTTAGGATTAAAAAAAAACGGAATTATATCATCATATACTAAAATTTAAAAAAAAATGTGATGATTATTTTTTACGGTGTTGAAAAGCTGTTCAGTTTACAATGATAACTTTTTTCCCCTAAAATTTTGAGAAAAAAAATTGTATAAAATGTTAAATAGTACTGAGATAAAAATTTACATTTTAACAGCTCTTTCGATCATTGTGATACCAATATGGATATAATGGAATCTGGGAAGGGGGTGAAATATTTATATGCTACCTGTGTTTGCGAAATTATATATATAAATATACAATGAGAATACAATTGAATAATCCAAAGCCTGGTGTTAAAGTCATTAGATCACTTGAGAATGTTTCGTTAGTTCACAAAATAAATCAAAAGTTAATGTGAAACGCGCCATGGGGTTACAGGTCAATCGCCTCATCATAAGGTGACCGGGAAAACCAGGTCATCAAAATTACACAACCGTTGACCAGTATTACACGTGTTGATGTTACAAAAAGCAAGGATTAAAAATGAAGATGCCATGTTTATTTTTTATGGTTTTAATTTTCATCAGGATACTAGCATACCCAGGACATGAATGTTGTGCAAAAAAAGGGATTGTTGCAAATTGTTTTTGTAACAAAAAAGAAAACCTGGAAGCCTGTGATTATGCAATTACCCTGGTAGAAATAAGAGGACCAAGTTGTCAGTGTGTAATATCTTATTATAATCCGCACATTCAAATTATTCATTTGGAGTTTGATTGGTGCACGTGGAAGTGTAATAATAGAATATGTGGTAAGTTTTGAATTCTTCATATTCGAATCCCCCTCCCCACTTAGTAATCCCAGTCGTCCTCCACAATACTCGATTAGGGACTGGTCAAAATTTATTGATGCATGGGACCGGTGCAAGTAGGAAACTGAAATCAATAGACAATAGACAACAGACAATATTTATTTGCTCAAACACATTTGCAATAAATGGTTATGGCATGATGAACAAACAATATCAATAACACATAAATCTCAGGGTCCCATGGCTGATGTTTGTCTCATGCATTTCCACCAAGAAAAATATATTCGCTTTGAGCTCCGCTAGTAAACCTTCATATATGGTCTCTTATGCATATATTCTTTGAAATAATGTTGACTGAAGGTATTTTAAATGCAAAACAACTTGAAACTTTAAAAAAGGGGTGAGCTATATATGGGGTTCCAGACAGGGTCCTGTCCTCACGTACCTGTGTCCTCAGTGTATGTTTTCCTTACTACATACATGTACTTAGTTTCAGTGTATTCTTATAAAAATTATGTCTTATTGGTATTATGCAATTCCACTCATAATCAGATATAAAAACTGATATAACGTTTTTTATATAATCTTAAGTATAAGTAATACTTAATATACATCCAAAGTTTTATAAATTTAATGGCAAGTATTTTCATCACAAACACATTGAATTATAATGATATTTATAAGGGTTATTTAAGTGAAACAATATTATGAATATTTTTTTTTTCAGTTCCAAATAATCAAGAAGTTGTTATATAACTGTCAAATTATTTGCTAAAAAAAGAGAAAAGATTGAGATTAAAAAGACTAATGACAAAATATGGGAAATTAATACAATATATCGTAAAACTACACAACCATAATTACTAGATGTGAAGGACAGATTAATTTGATGTGTCCTACTGTCTACTGTTAATGCTTGATGGTATAATCTTCCTATTATTTCTTTTGTTATTATGTGTCTTAATATATTATGTAAAATACAAAAAACCAGCACCTGGATACCTTCAATTATCCCATACCGTTACAAATCCAGCATATTCACTTTCCATCCCTACACTAAACAGTTAATTTATGATCATTATTTTTTTTTGTATTTAATTTTCAGGTTTAATAGTTTGGGGAATATTACCAACTATTGTTGCCATAATGTTGATGATTTGTTTCTGTATCAAGAGATCCAAAGTACATATGTATCAACCAATTCCTAGCAGTGACGAAGACCCTGATATCCAGATGACACCCATCCACCAAATGACAATTGTTAAAAACCCAATTTATTATACACCATCAAGATCACCTTCACCATGTCCAGACACACCTGATTCCCATTCCACACCTGCTTTACCTGACCCATTTGAAAGTGAACCTGTGAGCCAGCGTACTCGCAGTAAAACAGCTAGAGCTCATAGTCAAGTCATAAAAAATCTCTATAATGATGATGAAGATGATGATTCGCAATAGTGTGTGACTATTTTGTTTGTACATTCAAGGAAAGATGTTTTGCCCTCAAATTTTAAAAGAGCTTTGTGTGTACAATCAATCTGGAAAAGTTGGGAAAAAAGTTTTGGATTTACAAATATATATATAATGAGTAGTTTAAATATTTTTTGATGTTAGTACAGTTAGTACATCTATAAATGAGTAGTTTGAAGACCTGTATTTTGCATTTTATAGTGTAAAATCGACAATCACATTATAATTTTGTGCCATATTTACTTTTTTCTTGTTTGTGCCATATTGACTTTTTCATTTGTTTGTACCTGTTTAATACCAAATAGGATTTTTAATGTATGTGTGTTAAGATAAATACCTGTAATTGGTATAACCTTTGTATTCAAATTAATCTATGTTTAGGGTATCATTAAAATAATTTCAATAATTCAGACAAGTCTGTAAAATTTTATTGCATTTACTTCCCTTTGATTGATGACTTGAATGGGGGTTCCATCAAAGTTTAAAGTACTATTTAAAAATATGTTTAAAGTTTTATTGTATATATTATATATTATACATTTCTAGCAAGTCTGCATGATTTTATTGCATTTATGTCTCTTTGATTGATTGATGACTTGCATGGAAGGTTTCATTGAATAACCATGCTTAGGTATACATACATGTAGATGTATTTTGTTTACATTTAATTATGTGTAGTATTTTGTGTATACATAGATGTAGTTTTTCTTACATTTATTCATGTGTACTATTTTCTGACTTTTTTTTCCATTTAAAGAAACAAACATCCCTTTTGAAGAACCAAACATCCTGGTTGTGAAATATTTAACTTTTTTATTTGTTACTATCTTCCTTGATGATGATAGATGTGCCTTATGAAACTGTCTCAGTTGTAGCTGTCTCATAGCTTTTTCTAAAGAAAACTCTGCATTTTAAAACCAATAATAGCAGATGTACCTTATAAAACTGTCTTATTTATATTTTTTAAAAAGAATGATATTCCATTTGATACAATAGTTCCCAGTATTGAAGTTTTTAAATGCTCATTTTAGTATAAGAAATGCCTTATTTTACTTTATTTTTTTTATATATTATTCTTTTTGATAAAGAAGTACCATATTAGTATTAAATTTAATTAAAAAACGTGAATTTCAATGCTTAACTTTACTTGTAAATTTTAAATACAAGCAGGTTCATTTTACATTTTTTATCATCATAATATCCTTCACAAGATATTACCACAATAATACTCTTAGTAAAGATTTTTATACTACCTCATTTTAATTCTAGTCAAATTTATAGAACAATCAATAAATGTGTAGAGTTTTGATAAATTTATTAATTTGCATTCAGTCAGTATGTCTTCCATTATGTTTAAGAATAAACAGTTGTCCATTTGTTAATCCATTTGTTGTTTTTCATAAGCATTATTGATTTTTGATGTTTGTTTAAAGAATAAACAATATTTGAAATATATTTTGATTGTGTTTTTCTTTGTTGTTTTTATATTAAGTCAGAATATTGGTATATAAATGATATTTGGTATTCTGTGGATAAATGTAGTTTCATAGACCCTTGGTATATAAATGATATTTGATAATATTGGTATATAAATGATATTTGGTAGTCTGTGGATAAATGTAGTTTCATAGACCCTTGGTATATAAATGATATTTGGTAGTCTGTGGATAAATGTAGTTTCATAGACCCTTGGTATATAAACATGATAAATGATATTTGGTAGTCTGTGGAGAAATGTAGTTTCATAGACCCTTGGTATATAAATGATATTTGGTAGTCTGTGGAGAAATGTAGTTTCATAGACCCTTGGTATATAAATGATATTTGGTAGTCTGCGGATAGATGTAGTTTCATAGACCCTTGGTATGTAAATTATATTTGGTAGTCTGCGGATAGATGTAGTTTCATAGATCCTTGGTATGTAAATGATATTTGGTAATCTGCGGATAGATGTAGTTTCATAGACCCTTGGTATGTAAATGATATTTGGTAGTCTGCGGATAGATGTAGTTTCATAGACCCTTGGTATGTAAATGATATTTGGTAGTCTGCAGATAGATGTAGTTTCATAGACCCTTGGTATATAAATGATATTTGGTAGTCTGCGGATAGATGTAGTTTCATAGATCCTTGGTATATAAATGATATTTGGGACCAAATACTCATAATTTATTACTCGAACACCCAATGGACCGATGAAAACAGTTCAATTTGGAGGGGTGTTCGAGCAATCGATGTCGAACTATGCTTAAACTTGACCAAAGGGACAATAAAAAGGGTTCGAGATATCCTTCGAAGTTCAATTATATATATATATGGTTGAGAGTAGTCAGTTCCAATGCAGACCGTGCCAGAGTTCTTTTTTTTCACTAATAAATGAATAAGAGCTGTATATTTATATATTTATTTACTTGCCACTGTACTAAGTATTTCAATATGGAAAAACGATATATTATAAGAAAATAATAATACAATAGTATTCCATTCTTTTCTTTTCATCATCACACATACAGTTAATTTTCCCCATTCCTATGGTCATATTGAAGTTCTCGGTTATTTATAATGTTTATGTATAGATTTCAAGGTCGCTTGTTCAAAAACCATTCATGTCAGAAATTCTTTTGTCAACATACGATTTAAATTTTTTCTCTTCTCTCAGTTGCCGTTTTCTCCCTTCTTGGATAGATGTTTGATATTTAATCAAAGCAACCATGTCTTCAATTTTTTTATCCAAAATACTTTTGATATGCTCAAGTGTTCTTTTTTCTTCATTATCACGTGAAGCTAGATCTTCATGTCCTGTCGTGTTTGTCCTATAAATATAATAATTTTGGTATTAGACTAGATATTATACTAGACATTAACTAGAAAAAAATATCCAAATCTGAAATGAATCTTGCAAATTCTTTTCATGTTATATTATGTACAATGTTTTGCAGCCGTCCGGTTGCCCTCCTTACAATCGGGTAAATACTTTTTAAATTATTGCACTGACAATGTTTTGCAGCCCGCCGTACAAGACCAAACCAATAATCGATTTTTTCCCCTTCAGAAAATCCGGTTAAATATATATTAAAAATGATATTAAAATTTATATATTTACCTAATTTTATTTTCATTCATTTATTAAATGACTAGTGATTCCTTATTAATTTTAGAAATCACTAAGTTAACAATTATTTATATTATGTTTATCAGCTAACCATTTGTCTGCCAGAATTTTCTTGGTATCATCTCTATCGAGCTCTCTTTGAATAATCTTTCTCTTTTTTCCTTCTTGTTGACATTCATCAACCCCCCTTTTCTGTTGTGTAATCTGAATCAAATTTGGATTGGTGTTTATGAAATATTTTAAAGATTACAGATTAGTATAAATCGATTCATAATTGTTAATTTCCTCTTTTTATTTTAATATTCTCATCCATATAGAAATCTTACTAATTGTATGTTAAATTCATCAAAGTCTTGTTAAATCAACTACTAAATACACATACATTTATCATTATGTTTCAAAGTATAATAAAATGATAAACAAATAATATTACTTACGTGTAACGTTGAGAGTTTTCTTCTTGACATCTCATTAAATATTCTCTAAGCTGATTTTTGACGTTGGAGTTACTGAAAAAAAATTATAATTTATTTAAAAGTAATTTATATATGATGTTTTTTCCATAATAAATTAAAAAAAATAAAAGTCATGTTTTTTAAATCAAAACAAATATACAAGAAATGAATACTTTGTGGATTTTAAATTAAATATTCCTGTTGACATTATATTCAATTTATACTTACATTCTTATATGTTTTTCAGTCATTTTTTTTTTTGGTTATCTCTTAAACTAAATGCCGATTATAACACAGCAAACCAACTATTTATACTACTTTACCTCCATTTGGTGGGTCTGTCTCCTACGGTCTTAGGAATGTTTAATTTGTTATGTCCCTCCCGTTTCAAAAATTAACTTTTTTTCGTAAAAATTGTTCTTCACATATTTACGTAAAATTTATTCATGAAGGATCATAATCTATCTTCTTATTTTCAATTTTTTTCTATTAAAAGTGTGTTATTGACCTGCGTGTTATTGACTTGCTTGTCTGATTTATGTTGACAAGTTTTCTGTATTAATTATACCACTATTTTAGCTTGATTTTTTCACCATGTTTTTTTTGTTACTGGTGTAAAATAAATGCTTTCTTACTTCCTGGTCAAAATTATGTTTTTTGTCTTTATTCAGTTAACATTTTTACTTTTTAAAACAAATTTAGATCTAATTAAAATCAAAGCTGGTATGTATTCTTTTAAGTGTAATTTCATTTCCAAGAGACGGACTCTAGTTCTGACATATTCATTTGTTATAACATATTTGATTTATCTGATCAAGTTCTATTGTTTTCTGTAATGTAATGTAATATTTTTTAAAGATCTATTCACTCATTTAATTTGTAGGTGTGAAAATTATGTAATCTGATTGGATAGTAGTACACGATCTTATTTAATATTTTAATATGTACTACTTTGCAACAACTGGATTTGTTTCATCTTGACGTATGTGTACAATTTCTTTCATCGTAAAATATGGTGATTGTTTATTCTTCATAGAACGCAACGGTCATTCACCTTTGATCTGTTACATTGACATATCTGAACATGGTTGCCCAGATTGTTATTATAAGATTTTCATGGTCAATTGATTATAAATTGAACACACTGATGTTTATTTTCTTTCTGAAATATATGACTTACATATAAATGATATTAACACCCACATTTGATTTATAGACACCAACAACACTATGACCATATACAAATAGGACACCTGATATAAAAGACCCTATTGTCATGCATGTATATTAAAGAATTTTATGTATTTATATTATCACCAAGAACACTGATTATACAAATATGAACGGTCATATTTTCATTTCAGATCCACTTGTTACATAGACCTCATTATTAATTTTAACGGATTTCAACATACATTTGAAGATTAAGCAAAAGATATATTATTTTGGTTTAAAGGACCCTCATATATATTCTTATATGAGTGTCCTATATGGAGTAAATGACCAGAATTTCTAATACGGGGTTCTTTGCTATATTTAAGCGTTAGCTATATGTATATTATAACGATAGGACCCTCTTCTATATATGCTTATATAAGTCATATAAGGAAATATCATAGGACCCCTATCAGACCCCTAATGTAGTTACATAATTACTTGGAGGGAACTTATGAAACAGAAAATGATTGATAATTGAAAGAGAGAATCGGACAAAGACCAGGAGGTCCTCGTTAAGTGGGCAAATTAGAAAGGAAAGCCAACATGGGTGACACTTTGCAATAATCCTGAGCTGAGGAAATTTCTTGACATAAATCAATCTAATCCAGAAAGCTGCACTTGAACCAGGTATCCAATGCAGCTGAGACTGACACTTCAGCTTTACATAAGTCTATTTTTGACTCCCTGGGTAATGTTCGGTACATACCAGACGGTACGATTGTGGACGTCAAAGGAGGGTAACCATATCACTGCCTTTCCGGAAGAGTGAATTCGACAACACATTCAGGAAAATTAAGAATAATATTCCAATTCGGCAAATGGAAAGGAAAGCACACATGGGTCACACTATTTAATATCAAACCTAGCTTAGCAAATTTCTTGACATTAATATATAAAATCCAGAAAACTGAACATTAATACAGAAACAGGTATCCATTAACTATGAACGCATACAATTATTATCCTTTTTTCCATCATGCAGCGCAACAGCAACTTTCATATGATTTTCTTCAACGTCAAAATGCTCAACTTTTAAATACTAACCGTATCTTACAGGAACAGGGGCAGCAGTATAAATGTACACAAGAACGTGTACCTCTAAATGATTTGAATGGTGAAAATGAAATTCCCAAATGTGCTACAAGGAAAATAAGAACCGTCAAGCCATATGACACATTAAAACGTGCTGGAAAATTCCTACGTAAAAAAGAAAGAAATAAAGTGTTCACAACTGCATCTGAACAGTTGGAGAAAGATATTGTAGATGTAAAAGTTGATATTACATTGGATTCCGGTACGACTATCCAGATTCAACCGCGGAAAAAGACCACAAACACAGAAAATTATCATGATCATGCAGCCAAAATGGAGGAAAAAGAAAATGCAAAACTAAAGTTAGTCCAGCATGTTCTAATGGTGAAGGATAAATATAGGATATCAGATAAAGCTATCCACGAGTTGCACATGATCTGCCAAGTTCCTACTCTTACCCAGATAAAAGCTGAAAGAAAGAGACTGAACACTGTGCTGCCACTGCATATCTTTCCTGGGGTATGGTTAATGAAAAGTAAATGAATTTTTTTTATCAAGTATATCATGTATCTTTCCTTAATTACCAAATTGTATTTATAACTTAAATTCTTACAGAAAAGTCTGTGGATTATTGTTAAAGAGTACAATCATCTCGTCTAAGAGAGGAACTTAAACGAAAGAACATTTTTCCTAAAAATGCCCGTCGTATGGCTTTGGCTAGACTTTATCGTCATAGAGCTACAGACACTTCGCGGATGGATTCAGATCTTCAGCAGATCACCGCCCCGCGGATGGATACTAGTTTTCAAGAGAATGCGCCACCTCCAGATTCTATACTAGGAAGTTGGGAATAATAACAACAACAATGGCCGCGCCCAGTCCGATCATGAGAAAACACTAACGGAAATCGTTTCCAGACTAGCGGACACAGTCCAGACTTATCAATCTAATATAACTAACACTGCGCAAACAATGCAGAGGAATTTGACTAATTTAAGCAATAAAGTGAATGCAATAACAAACCCTTCAGCAGTCGTAGAAACGCCCCCTCCTACAAATGCTTCACCAGCCCCAGGTAAACAGGCTGTCAACAATCGTGTAGAAAATTCGGCCGATCGGGTCCCAAATTTTAATTTAGACACTGCCTACACATCTTTAAAGTCTTTTACTTCAAGACCATCAGCAGCTGCAGGGAGTGAAGAACAGGCCCGCATGGGTAACCTTGCCCCAACGTCTCGGGGGTATTCAGCAGAATCGTTACCGTTTGTGGAGTCTGTGTCAACGACCATCAGAAAGAATATTATTGCAGGTAGGGACATTAACCTAGCGACCCTACTGATACCGTATTACACGGGATCTGGAGTGATTGAAAGCGTTGATGGTGATGGAGTGAAGTCTGTCCGTCCAGACCCCAGGCTGAATAGATCGCTCTCTTTAGGCGAGTTCTACAAAGGGACCTTAAATAACAATATGGTAATTCACATCAATTATTAATTTCATTTGTGCCCTTTTTAGTTTTGAAATAGTGCTAAAGTGCCCTTTTTGTACAGATGCGCCCTTCTGCCCTTGAATCCTAGCTGGAACACTGCTATATATTGAATACATTTTCAAATATGGTGCTTTATATTTTTCATGCACTTGAAAGTTTTAGAGAAATTTATGGTTTTATTGCCAACTTTTCACTATGTGTTCAAATTATTCTTCATTGTGTCAAATGATATTAAACTGTGATAAAATGTATATTTTGATTTTTTAATATGTTGTTATGGATATGTTGATAGTAGTTGTTTTATTTGGTAGGTTTAGCATTTATCATGTGGTAACCCTCCTCAATTCCAACTCTTTAAATTATTTGCATTTCTCAACAAAGTGTTTAAATATATTTTCTTTATGCAATTTCATCTTCACTCAGGGTATTAAATTAAATAGTTGTTTGAAATAATTGTGAAATATTGGAATGTTTACCATTTTTGATAGTTTTCCCAATTTGACAATCCTGTTTTATTTTTTTTAATTATTGTAAAGCTCATATCATTCTAACCAAACCAAGTTTTATAAAAGTTCTTGCTGTGTTTCACAGCTTTGTACAATTTACAATTGTATAACTGCTTTTTGTCAAATGATAATAATAATTTTGTTTGTTTTATATTGTAGATTTAGTAATTATCATTTGGTAACTTTCCAATTTGTTTTACTTTTACACCTCAATTCATTCGAAATGTCGTTACTGTTTTTCATGGTTGTGTATTTTTTACAATATTCAGGGTGCTCTATAGTCCGTATTTACTCAAGTCGTTAAACTATGCACTTTTTACAAATAATCTCAGAATTGTTATGATTGTTACACATTTTTTAATGTTTTACTGGTACAAAAAATTGTTAATAATTTGTTGTTTTCTTCTATCAGTGATTTAAACTTCACTTTGCTACCATGGTCAGGTGAAATACATATTGATGAATGACCTTTCATGTTTAATAGACTGTAGATTTAATGTCCCATATTTTGAAAGTAAAAACATCTCCAGGTTTACTGTCCTTATGACCTGTTTAGTAGACGAGTGCATCTGGTCTTTTGTTTCATTTCTCAATTATTTGATATAATAAGACACCATCTGTTCTATTTGCATAAAGCTGAAAGACTTCTTGATCTGTAAATGGTAAACCTAGACAGTTTAGACCCAGTCTTATTTTTTCATGGTATTTGTTATAGAACAACATTTACCATACACAGTTGCTTTCCATAATATGATAATTACAGAGAATTACACACATATAAATGGGATTTTAATTGCTTTATTTTTATCCAAAAAGATGTTCATACATTTTATAAGTACATTGTCCTAGTTTCTGAGATTGGTATGTCCATTTGATTTCTATTCGGAGTACTGAAGTCAATACTATAACTCCTGCATATTTATTTAATATTTTAAAAGTTGCAGCTGGTCGAACCTACAGTTGTTCAAATACTATTCCTGTGCCCTTGCTTCAGAAATGGCTTTGTCTATATGAGGTTGTAATCTTTTCAAATAATTCCATTGTCTAGTGTTAACAAAACATCCTTGGACTGTTGGTTGGCTGTCTATGAATTTTTTACATCTATCCGTATGTCTCCCTGGTAAGAACACACTGTTGTATAATATCCCCCTGGTAGCTGATACTGTTTCATGTAACTGCATAGTGTCGAATTAAATTGAAGGTTCACTGGCTGTGTGGTTAACTTGATACAGTCTGTTGTATTCTGAGTTGAATTGCACACATGTAGATTACTTGTAATAGCCAATGTTGCACTCATTATGGATAAAAGCACGACAACTCCTGTTATTTTCGAGATGTTTAAATGAAAATCATAGTTCTTATATAATGAACTAAAGCTGGATCTGATACTACGATTCCTGAACGAAACAGGGACAGTTTTACAATAACTAATTGAATCTGCTTCCTCCACAGAATGTTGTCTCGAAATCATTTTTACTTAAAGCTCTTTTGTTTCATAAATGACCAACACAGAAACTGGAATGCCTTTTTAACTTACTTTAAGGACTATACAATTGAAACCAACATTCAACAGAATCGATTACCCTGCAGTCATTTATTGTCATGCTTCAAAACACTTATCGATTCAAGCTTCAAACATGGACTTCACCTCAATTCACTCAATAACATGCTAGTCAGGGTCATTAAAGCACATCGGACATGACGTCATGCCTGCAGCTAGCTTCAGTCGTGCCATCTGTGACGTAAGCAGCTGCATTTGCTGCAATATGCTGCAGCTTCAAATTCCAGTACTCTATCTCCTACACTACTATTTTGTAAGATACAAATAGAACACGGGGAAATAAACTGTAGCATATATCAATCACCTAAGATCAGTCAAGAAAAATATGAAATACCAAATTTAGTGTGCCATATGCGCATTTTGTCAGTTATATCTCAGTCATTAATGCTCAAATTCTAAAGGTTGGAAAGTCGAATGTAAATAAATTGTTGCAGAGCAGAATAAGTACCAAAGTGAACGGCTAAAACATAAATACACAACAAGCTAAGGACAGAGCTGTGCACGAGGGAGTACTCCTTAATTCTATCAATTTACAAAATTTTGCAGTGGAAATATTATAAGTTTGTATAAATAAGATACTTACATGTTGGAACCTGCCTTTCAGCTGCTCTAGGTTTAAAAACAGCTGGATCAGTGAGTTTATTTCATCTAACCCAAAAGAAATTCTCCCGGTCTTCCCTGGTCGGTTGTCATAATGTCCGAGTAGAAAAAAACCATCAAACATTCTGAAAGTGTTCTTCCAAATTTCGTTCTGAATTCAACCTGTCCATGTTTATCACAGTATTCGTGAAATGTTATTTCATTTGACGGACTGTTCTGCATTGTACATAATTCATACATTTAATAGTTGAGCTTGTGCCATGATTGAACTTGAACTGAGTTTTGTAAAAATCCTGAGAGCAGACGAAATTTCTGAAAAGTTAAAAAATGTTTTATTTTAAAGTAGTCTCCTACTAAGGCTGTCGCACTCATTTTGTATGCGCGTACGCAATTTTATTTTGTTCTATATTTTTAATGTCAGTTTTGCTCTAAATGCTTCATACCCTAAGGATCATTCAGACTATGTATGGCTGTATTTGGTTCAGTGGTTTCAGAGATCTTTGAAAAAGTTTAGGACGACCAACGGACGGACGACGGACGCCGAGTGATGGCAAAAGCTCACATGTCCTTTTAGGACAAGTTGAGCTAAAAACGATAGATCATTTTCAAACCCGAAAAATACAAACACGGATAGATTCTCCTTCAGGTTCGATTTTCAACGCGCGAGCTTATGCGAGCTGTTAAAATCTAAAATTTAACTATTCAGAGTGGATAAATTCCATAACTCACGAGTAAATTGATGGGAAATCTTTTTCTCCTATGATTTTCGACAAAAACCCCCAAGAAAATGTCGTTGCTATGTAGTTTGTTTACATGGATGTCATTTCGGGACTTCTCTGGTTTATCGTTCCAATAACTGTAGAGTCACGCCTATGCAGCATGTAGGTAGCTAATCGTTTATGAAACAAACGATCCAGACTGCTAAAAGCAGTACTGACTCACTTTAAAAAAAGTTTTCGTCAAAGGCTTAAGAGAATTACATCACAATCATTTACAAATGTATATTAAAACGTTATTGAAACAGGCGATGCTTTTTCAGCTATTTTTAAGTTAAAGATTTAATAAATAAAACAAAGTTATGTTTGCAGGTTAACATACTTGGCTGACAGTAAAGGACTTCTACGTCTAAAAAAAACCTGTTATGATATCCTTGACTTATGGTCAACAATTTCACTTTCACGTCAATTCAACTTTAGCTTTCAGTTTTCATGACCAGGCAAGCGAAATCTATCCTAAGTACATGTGATTGTGGCCAATTCTTAACCAATTTATTATAGCATATCAATTAACAACAGGTAGTAGCACAATCTGTGCAGAAAAATGTGAACAAACGTTATCCCATGCCCCCGTTCCAACACCCATGTAAAAGTAAGTAACTGTTATTGTAAGAAATGGGAATTCACAGGTCTAATTCAGATATTTGATATAATTTTATTGACTGATATGGTTTTATCTTACTTTTATTCCTACTCTTTCTAAAATCTCAATGCTTTAAACAGGGAACATGATCACTTCCTGTTTACATTTGAACATCCAGAAATTCTGCCACCTTTTGTTTCTTGATATTGCTACAATTTATATAATTCCGTTTAAAACTGAATTTGTTTCAAGTGTTAAGATATGTTCCATTGTATTCCAAATGAAAATCGAAAACTCTTAAACCATTGTCTCTTAAATGGAGTGTAATTCATGTACAATTGTGATTTTGACTCGGGGCCATATGTAATGTCATTTATGTACAATTGTGTTTCTGACTTGGGGCCATATGTATATTTCATCATGCCGTACTTTTATATTAACCATCAACGTCAAAATTTTATTATGTTCCTAATGATGCGTTTCTGGTTAGGTATGGACACCTCTGTTGTCCCGCCCAAAAGGAAAAACTGAGATAAGCGGTACACCTATTCAACGGTTTCTTTTTAGCCCACTTTGGTCAGGTGAGGTATTGTCATCAGTTAGCGTCCGTCGTCGTCGTCGTTTACCTTTGATGGATGACGGGGGCCCAGCCCATAGAGCTGCCTAGCGCGTCCCAGGTAGCGGATAGGGAGATCCTGTCGTTGGTGTGGGGGGGAGGGGGTTGTCGGGTCATAATACGGAGCCGCGGAGAATAGTTAGTAAAATGTTTGGAGAATGCCACACTCCCTGCACGCTAAAGACCCCTTCTTTAGTTTTCGAAAAAGAGTAGGCTTAAGCCGCTACAGAAGGCTAAATTATGTATAAAAGAAAAAAAGAAGTCGCATATATTCTTTGTTACATGTAAGGGCTTCAAAGCAAACAATATCACCGTGATCACTATAAAACAATAGATTCAAATATAAATCACTATAATCACAATAACAACAAAAGACTAGATTATCATGATGAAAAGAAAACAAAGACAGCATTGGTAAAAACATGCAAATATCTTATGACCTTAAAGTAACCTCTTAATGGTTTATAACAATATCAAACCCATATACATAAAAATCCTTTATCTTAAAAAAAATGTGGTCAATATTCAGATATGCATTTTGCACTATAACAACTATTTCACTAAATAGAAGGGAACATTTTTTTCTTTATAAAAACAACATGCAAAAAAGTATTCTTCATAGATGGTCCAAACAACTGATAAATGAAATGTTTGTTATTGAAGGAAATATTTCTGTCAGTTTGGTAAAAAAAAACATACAAAAAAGTATTCTTTTAGGATGCCCATGCCCCAAACTAGTGATAAATGAAAAAAAAAACAATCATATAAAACAAGATACAGATAGATATCCATAATGATACAATGAATTATAAAATACACTTTAGCCAAGAACTATGTTGTCGTGACCACCGGTCACGGTCCACGACGGGCAAAAGTAGGCAGAAAATAGTTAAGGACCAGAGTGTAAATCATTAGCACGATACATGAAGATAACCTTCTTTAATGATTATTAGTGAAGTCTAACTTTTTCTTTGTCTGTGAGCGGGTACGTGTGGCTGTTGTATTGGAGGTATGGGTGAATATTGGAGAAGGTGATCTGCTGGCATTTGATGCCCCTTCTGGTGTAGATGACGGTGGTGTAGCAAAGGTATTATGGGTGACGGCGGAGAAAACAAAATTGGTGTTGAAGTGGGTACAGCTGATATCTCAATAGATTAATCCATTCCACGAATTGGGGGAATATATGTGTGGGATCTTGTACACTTAAACCATTTATACCATATTATGGCCATGATGATGGAAATGACTGTCATGATACTGCCCCAAATAACTAAACCTAAAATAAATATGTAAATAAAGTTTGTTTTATAGACAAAAATAATTACTAGGAGACATAATTACATTTGAGTTGTTTCACAATATACAGTATTCATTGCTCGCAAAGCATCATCAGTTTTCTTGTTCCTGTTTTTTTCCTTGTGTCATTTTAATACTTTGATACAAATTATACAACCAAATGAAAACATCATAACACAAATGTACAATCTGATGTACAACATCAAACGATTTGATGAAAATGGAGAAAGTTCGTCTTTTAAACAAGAGAAGAAAACAGCGAAAGGAGTTATGAAAAGTGTCATTCAAAAAGACTTACGTCAGGAACACTTTAAACAATGTTTATTTAATGAAGTCACCACAATGCGTTCAATGAACGTTATTCGCAGTGAAAATCAAAATCTGTTCATGGACACTATCGTTAAGAAATCATCGGGATTTGACGACAACCGCTACTAGCTTTCACACCATAGAAACAATGCCATAACAAGTGAGTCTGCTTAAAACTTGTATATTATCTTGAAGTGAGTTTGAATAAAGATGTACAAAATTCTTCTGTGTATTAAGCCACATATGTTTTGTCAGATTATATAAACAAGATTTTAAAAAGTCTACTTTACTGTCGGGTGTGGTATGTTTGGATTCATGTATAGATCTGCCAGAACCTCTGGTGAGAAATGTGCTTCTGTAGCTTGCCATTGATTCCTGTCTTGATGAATACTTTGATTGGCTGGGACTGGTACTGTGATGGAAATAGGCTGTGAGGGTCCTTGGGGACTGGTACTGGGATGGAAATAGGCTGTGAGGGTCCTTAGGGTGAATCATGCGTTGGTTGTAAAGCCGTTAAAGCCATTCTTCCAGTGGGAGTTTGAGTTCTTGGGTGCTATGAAAATAAAAACATATGGATATAGAAGTTTAAGACAGTAGTGTAATAGAGTAGATATTTGTTATTGTTATGCAATTATGATACCAAGTGAGACAAAAATTTAGTACAATGATTGAAATTATGGCAATACACAATTTTGAAAGATGCAAATAGAACACGAGGAAATAAACTGAAGCATATATCAATCATTATAGACCAGTCAGGAAAAATATGAAACAGTGTAATACCATATTTAGTGTGCCATATGCGCATTTTGTCAGTTTTATCTCATTAATGTTCAAATCCAAAGGTTGGAAAGTCGAATGTAAATAAAATGTTGCAGAGCAGAGTAAGTACCAAAGTGAATGGCTAAAACATAAATCCATAACAAGCTAAGGACAGAGCTGTGTACTCCTTAGTTCTATCAATTTAAAAAAATTTGCAGTGAAAATTTTGTATAAACAAGATACTTACTTGTTGGAACCTGCCCTTCAGCTGCTCGAGGTTTAAAAGGAGCTGGATCAGTGAGTCTATTTCATCTAACCCAACAGAAATTCTCCCGGTCTTGCCTGGTCGGTTGTCATAAATGTCCCGAGTAGAAAAAACCCTCAAACACTCTGAAAAATAGGGTCTTGTTTCTTCCAAATTTCGTTATGAATTCAAGCTGTCCATGTTTATCACAGTACTCTCGAAATGTTATTTCATTTGATGGACTGTTCTGCATTCTACATAATTCATACATTAGTTGAGCTCGTGTCATGATTGAACCAGAACTGAGTTTTGTAAAAATTCCGAGAGCAGAAGAAATTTCTGGAAAGAAGTTTAAAATTATTTAATTTTATAGTAGTCTCCTACTGAAGCTGTCACACCCATTTTGTAGGCGCGTACGCAACTTTATATTGTTCTATATGTTTAATGGTACTGACATGACAACATGCGCTAGTCAAAGTAGTTTCCGAAAATTTTCCATTTTTTTAATTGCTTTCTTGTCCTCTCATGTAGAAATAAAAATAAGGGTGGATAGTTATTCTTTCACACCTACATTTTTCTTCTGGTAACCCCCTCCCCCTTCTTTTTCAAAATTTCAGAATCTGCCTCTGGGAATCCAACAAGAGCTTGGGGGGTTCCGTTATATTTAATTATGAGCATTTGTTACTGTCATTTTACTTCCAAAATAAGCCGATAAACTTCACAAAAACATGATATATCTACATATGGGGTCAGTTTAGGGTCCTATAGCTTTAATATTCTTAACACATGATATTTCTTATATAAGGGTCATATAACTTAAATATTTTTTATATGAGGGCTCTATAGCTTAAATGAAGTAAAGGTCCCTCATATTAGGAATACATAAGGTGTCCTATAATATTTCTTTTATGAGTGCCCTATAGCTTTGTAACATATAGGAAAGTGTCTATACAGACGTATAAGACAAGCTAAAGCATGGTCGGATACAGGTCAGTGAGCAGGACGAGAAAAATAAATAAATAGGAAGATGTCATTTATCAATTACGTAAAGCTTGAAAGATTTTGATTCATTTCACTTATAGATAAAGGTATAAAGTGATGTTTAAAACATAAGATTGTGAAAGGTAATTTGGGGTAGTCTATGTCCCAGGATTTACGCCGTTGTAATATATGCATGTAAAATAAATGGGATAGGTAACCCAAGGTATCGAATGTATCAGTAATGATATAAAAGGTAAATATTGTTTTAAATGAAATTCTGATACTAGTAAATATGTGTTTAATAAAATTACACCAATAAATAAATATATATGTAGAATTAACCAAGTAGGAGTTATCAATAAATATAAAAGAACAATTTCCAAAAAATATGTTTAGAAAAGATTTGCAAATATTCTCTCTTTATTGGAATGGATGCAGATCATATGTCTTAGACAGCTCATCATTGTCCTGTGAGAGAACAAATCAAATCATCATATTCTTGAAATAAACTGATCTATAAATGGAGGCAAAGTTATAAAAACGATATAATAGTTCCCAATGATATAAGTGTGTAAGAATTGTTTTTTTTTTTTGTATCTTTTCCTCTTAAAAAACATATCCGTTAATTGTTTTTTTTTTTTGTATCTTTTCCTCTTAAAAAACATATCCGTTAATATATATCCAACATAATTACGAAGAAATAATCTTCATATGTATCTCAGAGTCTAATGATTTAAATAACGAAGCCCTTGTCTTATAACATTTCTTTGTCGTAGTTCATAATTTGCATAAAATTGAACATATTTTTAGTAAAACTCAAGTTTTGTATTTACAAATAAAAATAAATATTTTGTAAAACTAGAGCTAAAATATAAAACGTACAAGAATCAAATAATTAATAGGATGCAAATATGTATCTGTTTAAGTATTTTGTATAAACTGTTCAGAACATTAATGAAGTACATGTACGAACTCTACATTCCTTTTCCCAGAGATTCTGTTTGGCTAGATGTGGATGATGTTTCAGCAGTTGGTTGGTTGATTCATTCATTTACATCCATAGCATGCTCTGGTGTGCAGTTAATGAGGTTCATACTAGAAAAAATTAAGATGCATAAGCATATGAAATACATGTTGTTTTAAGTAAATTATTCTAATATATAAAACATGTTGCTTGATTAAATGAATATCAATCAAAATAAAAAATACAGTACAAGAATTATGAAAAGAATCAATGAATGACAATGACTTTAACGGTAAAAAAATGTATGAGAAATAAAAAATAAATGCATAAGAATCCTGATACTATATGGTCAGCCCCAAAAAATTTCCTATAATATTTCAATAATATCATGGTTTATTGAGAGAACATGTTTAACATCAATTTATCAGTAGTATCCTGTGATACAGCTTAGAAGAAAACGATAAATGAGTCGATTTGCCACATAGGTCGAAGAACGATCGTCAGGTCCAAAGGGTAGGTATCGGTGAGTATTAGCTCATTAAAGCTGACAATTGCCTTTATATATTTTAATAGTGTTATAAATTGAGAGAACATGTTTAACATCAATTTATCAGTAGTATCCTGTGATACAGCTTAGAAGAAAACGATAAATGAGTCGATTTGCCACATAGGTCGAAGAACGATCGTCAGGTCCAAAGGGTAGGTATCGGTGAGTATTAGCTCATTAAAGCTGACAATTGCCTTTATATATTTTAATAGTGTTATAAAAAATTGTTTTATATATATATATATATATATATATATATATATATATATATATATATATATAATAAAAATATATTTCATTTCGTTTGTTGATTTATTTCTGATGAAGGATGACAAATTAGCATGTGTGTTTGATCTCCAGTTATTGACTTGTGATTTGTGTTCAAGTGTCAAATTTGATGAATTCCAATAAAGTTGTCAAAACAATTCAGAAGCCAGTCATTGTTCAGCTACCATTATGTTTAATTAAGTGTTTGAAGTTTTTACCTGTCCCCACTCGGCGTCCTATGTTTTGTGATTATATACTGCCAACAAAGAGTTTTGCTTGATTACATAGTGACCTTGTTTTCAATTTCACCTTTGTGTCTTAAAATAAATAAACAACTTATAATATGTTTATTTTTCTGTTTTATCCATCGAAAATGAAATGAGATTTGCAAATTTGCACGTCGCCATTTTGACAATATTGTGTTATATTACGCATGTGTAGTTAAACGTGTTGAAGGCGGCAAATATGATTTACGATCGATATGCTAAAAATAGATGCAAGGATGAATTCAGTTGGTTTCTTCATAAACTTATTATGTATAAAAATGGTTTCTTTGTCTTGCAATTTTCAATTTGTCACGATGGTTGATTTATCAGTACGGTCTTACGGATGTCGATAACTATACTTTATATAAAGTAAGCATGTATAACATAAATATCACCGGTAAATAATGTATGCTTTAAAGGAAAACTGGTTTTTTTGGTTTAACTAAATTATGTACATTTACTCCACATTCCTTCATTATTTTCGGATGTTGATAACGATATTTCATAAAAATTAAGCATGTATTACTGGAAAATTAAATGATACAAAGAGTACGATAAATAAATAACAATTTATTAGATTTTCATTACGATAAGCACTAATTTTAACAAAATGATATAATTTTTTGACAGCACTAGAGTCAACAAGCACAATGATATGATTATAAAATGTTCATAACAGTAACATTAATTTAAAATGTTCACACAATACAAACACGCTTTATTGTTCATATTTAATCCGACTCGAACCCATCGAAGTCGGAATCTTCGATGTCACTGGAATAGTGATGCTACGGGCAAGTGGCAGGTCATCCTCGTCCATTCTTCCAGTGGGAGTTTGAGTTCTTGGGTGCTATGAAAATAAAAACATATGGATATAGAAGTTTAAGACAGTAGTGTAATAGAGTAGATATTTGTTATTGTTATGCAATTATGATACCAAGTGAGACAAAAATTTAGTACAATGATTGAAATTATGGCAATACACAATTTTGAAAGATGCAAATAGAACACGAGGAAATAAACTGAAGCATATATCAATCATTATAGACCAGTCAGGAAAAATATGAAACAGTGTAATACCATATTTAGTGTGCCATATGCGCATTTTGTCAGTTTTATCTCATTAATGTTCAAATCCAAAGGTTGGAAAGTCGAATGTAAATAAAATGTTGCAGAGCAGAGTAAGTACCAAAGTGAATGGCTAAAACATAAATCCATAACAAGCTAAGGACAGAGCTGTGTACTCCTTAGTTCTATCAATTTAAAAAAATTTGCAGTGAAAATTTTGTATAAACAAGATACTTACTTGTTGGAACCTGCCCTTCAGCTGCTCGAGGTTTAAAAGGAGCTGGATCAGTGAGTCTATTTCATCTAACCCAACAGAAATTCTCCCGGTCTTGCCTGGTCGGTTGTCATAAATGTCCCGAGTAGAAAAAACCCTCAAACACTCTGAAAAATAGGGTCTTGTTTCTTCCAAATTTCGTTATGAATTCAAGCTGTCCATGTTTATCACAGTACTCTCGAAATGTTATTTCATTTGATGGACTGTTCTGCATTCTACATAATTCATACATTAGTTGAGCTCGTGTCATGATTGAACCAGAACTGAGTTTTGTAAAAATTCCGAGAGCAGAAGAAATTTCTGGAAAGAAGTTTAAAATTATTTAATTTTATAGTAGTCTCCTACTGAAGCTGTCACACCCATTTTGTAGGCGCGTACGCAACTTTATATTGTTCTATATGTTTAATGGTACTGACATGACAACATGCGCTAGTCAAAGTAGTTTCCGAAAATTTTCCATTTTTTTAATTGCTTTCTTGTCCTCTCATGTAGAAATAAAAATAAGGGTGGATAGTTATTCTTTCACACCTACATTTTTCTTCTGGTAACCCCCTCCCCCTTCTTTTTCAAAATTTCAGAATCTGCCTCTGGGAATCCAACAAGAGCTTGGGGGGTTCCGTTATATTTAATTATGAGCATTTGTTACTGTCATTTTACTTCCAAAATAAGCCGATAAACTTCACAAAAACATGATATATCTACATATGGGGTCAGTTTAGGGTCCTATAGCTTTAATATTCTTAACACATGATATTTCTTATATAAGGGTCATATAACTTAAATATTTTTTATATGAGGGCTCTATAGCTTAAATGAAGTAAAGGTCCCTCATATTAGGAATACATAAGGTGTCCTATAATATTTCTTTTATGAGTGCCCTATAGCTTTGTAACATATAGGAAAGTGTCTATACAGACGTATAAGACAAGCTAAAGCATGGTCGGATACAGGTCAGTGAGCAGGACGAGAAAAATAAATAAATAGGAAGATGTCATTTATCAATTACGTAAAGCTTGAAAGATTTTGATTCATTTCACTTATAGATAAAGGTATAAAGTGATGTTTAAAACATAAGATTGTGAAAGGTAATTTGGGGTAGTCTATGTCCCAGGATTTACGCCGTTGTAATATATGCATGTAAAATAAATGGGATAGGTAACCCAAGGTATCGAATGTATCAGTAATGATATAAAAGGTAAATATTGTTTTAAATGAAATTCTGATACTAGTAAATATGTGTTTAATAAAATTACACCAATAAATAAATATATATGTAGAATTAACCAAGTAGGAGTTATCAATAAATATAAAAGAACAATTTCCAAAAAATATGTTTAGAAAAGATTTGCAAATATTCTCTCTTTATTGGAATGGATGCAGATCATATGTCTTAGACAGCTCATCATTGTCCTGTGAGAGAACAAATCAAATCATCATATTCTTGAAATAAACTGATCTATAAATGGAGGCAAAGTTATAAAAACGATATAATAGTTCCCAATGATATAAGTGTGTAAGAATTGTTTTTTTTTTTTGTATCTTTTCCTCTTAAAAAACATATCCGTTAATATATATCCAACATAATTACGAAGAAATAATCTTCATATGTATCTCAGAGTCTAATGATTTAAATAACGAAGCCCTTGTCTTATAACATTTCTTTGTCGTAGTTCATAATTTGCATAAAATTGAACATATTTTTAGTAAAACTCAAGTTTTGTATTTACAAATAAAAATAAATATTTTGTAAAACTAGAGCTAAAATATAAAACGTACAAGAATCAAATAATTAATAGGATGCAAATATGTATCTGTTTAAGTATTTTGTATAAACTGTTCAGAACATTAATGAAGTACATGTACGAACTCTACATTCCTTTTCCCAGAGATTCTGTTTGGCTAGATGTGGATGATGTTTCAGCAGTTGGTTGGTTGATTCATTCATTTACATCCATAGCATGCTCTGGTGTGCAGTTAATGAGGTTCATACTAGAAAAAATTAAGATGCATAAGCATATGAAATACATGTTGTTTTAAGTAAATTATTCTAATATATAAAACATGTTGCTTGATTAAATGAATATCAATCAAAATAAAAAATACAGTACAAGAATTATGAAAAGAATCAATGAATGACAATGACTTTAACGGTAAAAAAATGTATGAGAAATAAAAAATAAATGCATAAGAATCCTGATACTATATGGTCAGCCCCAAAAAATTTCCTATAATATTTCAATAATATCATGGTTTATTGAGAGAACATGTTTAACATCAATTTATCAGTAGTATCCTGTGATACAGCTTAGAAGAAAACGATAAATGAGTCGATTTGCCACATAGGTCGAAGAACGATCGTCAGGTCCAAAGGGTAGGTATCGGTGAGTATTAGCTCATTAAAGCTGACAATTGCCTTTATATATTTTAATAGTGTTATAAATTGAGAGAACATGTTTAACATCAATTTATCAGTAGTATCCTGTGATACAGCTTAGAAGAAAACGATAAATGAGTCGATTTGCCACATAGGTCGAAGAACGATCGTCAGGTCCAAAGGGTAGGTATCGGTGAGTATTAGCTCATTAAAGCTGACAATTGCCTTTATATATTTTAATAGTGTTATAAAAAATTGTTTTATATATATATATATATATATATATATATATATATATATATATATATATATATAATAAAAATATATTTCATTTCGTTTGTTGATTTATTTCTGATGAAGGATGACAAATTAGCATGTGTGTTTGATCTCCAGTTATTGACTTGTGATTTGTGTTCAAGTGTCAAATTTGATGAATTCCAATAAAGTTGTCAAAACAATTCAGAAGCCAGTCATTGTTCAGCTACCATTATGTTTAATTAAGTGTTTGAAGTTTTTACCTGTCCCCACTCGGCGTCCTATGTTTTGTGATTATATACTGCCAACAAAGAGTTTTGCTTGATTACATAGTGACCTTGTTTTCAATTTCACCTTTGTGTCTTAAAATAAATAAACAACTTATAATATGTTTATTTTTCTGTTTTATCCATCGAAAATGAAATGAGATTTGCAAATTTGCACGTCGCCATTTTGACAATATTGTGTTATATTACGCATGTGTAGTTAAACGTGTTGAAGGCGGCAAATATGATTTACGATCGATATGCTAAAAATAGATGCAAGGATGAATTCAGTTGGTTTCTTCATAAACTTATTATGTATAAAAATGGTTTCTTTGTCTTGCAATTTTCAATTTGTCACGATGGTTGATTTATCAGTACGGTCTTACGGATGTCGATAACTATACTTTATATAAAGTAAGCATGTATAACATAAATATCACCGGTAAATAATGTATGCTTTAAAGGAAAACTGGTTTTTTTGGTTTAACTAAATTATGTACATTTACTCCACATTCCTTCATTATTTTCGGATGTTGATAACGATATTTCATAAAAATTAAGCATGTATTACTGGAAAATTAAATGATACAAAGAGTACGATAAATAAATAACAATTTATTAGATTTTCATTACGATAAGCACTAATTTTAACAAAATGATATAATTTTTTGACAGCACTAGAGTCAACAAGCACAATGATATGATTATAAAATGTTCATAACAGTAACATTAATTTAAAATGTTCACACAATACAAACACGCTTTATTGTTCATATTTAATCCGACTCGAACCCATCGAAGTCGGAATCTTCGATGTCACTGGAATAGTGATGCTACGGGCAAGTGGCAGGTCATCCTCGTCACTAACGGGACCTGGCATTTCTTCATCTTCTGTTGTCAGTGGTTCAGGTAGGCTGATGATTTCTGCTTTCATGAACCCACTGGATGACTGTTGGGTACCTTGCACGGCGCATACGATCGGTATTGGTAGAACTCCTCTCACCATGGCTCGTCCAGTGCTCCCAAAACTTACGGAGTTCTGTCTTGAATGTCTTGTTGACAGAGATGTCAAGAGTTTGTAGTAACTTGGTGATCCCTCCTGGAATTACGGTCGGAACGGAACTAGTAGCCTTGATACGATCCTTCGTAATGTCGCTGATATGAGCCCTCATTGAGGATAAACTTTGTCAAACAAACCCACAAATTTCCTTCAAATGTTGCCAACGATCGATAATCCTAGATCTTTATCAAATGTCTGCGGATACGATTTGACTTTAACGCATCACTTTCAACTTCCCATACACAAAAGAGCTACTTACGAAATAAATCTTTATTTATTGTTTTGTTTACATAAATAACAAACGAAGAACATCAGGTAACTATCCTCCATCTTCAGAAAACGAAAATTGTCAGTGATTTTTTCATTTCAACATGACGTTTTTGATGGATTTTTTTACTTGAACTTCAGATATTTGAGATTTTAGCCTTAGATTAGTCTATTCGCTCTATTGGGACAAAAAAAAAACACAAATTCGAGATAACGGAGACTTTTAATTAATATGTTTCTGGTCGCACACAGGATATATTGGATACGATCATTGAAATTATGTTTTGTGAAAACAGTTTAATCTGCTGTTTATTTGATCACCCTTTTGATCTCTATCAGTAATAATAATTACCGTCAAATTATATTTATCTGTCTTATCAATTAACAGTGATGACATGTTTAGGACAGTTTAGATTATTTATGACACAGCTGTATTTTTGTTTCTCCTGACTTTAGCTATGTCTATGGCTTTTATTACTTGAAATGTTTATAAAATGCCAGAGAGTGAATGATAGGAATATTTGGTGGCGATCGTGAGAAACTTAGTGCTGAAATTTAGTTGAGAATGAACTTTTATTGTGTATGGATGTGCATTAAATTAGTAAATGTGTAAATAATATTGTAACTGCATATAAAGACTTGTATATAATAAATGTGTATATATCTGAACTATGGCTTAAAAACCCAGTGTCCAGGATGAACTCGGTCACATATTTATGGTGGCAGCGGTGGGACATATTATAATATAATTGGATTTTACAATTAAGTGTGCTGAACAAAATGCCTCCGAAAAAAAGAAGCAGCAGAAAAGCCCGTTCGGAAGAGGACGATGATGATTTAAACAACTTTTTCAAATTACCGACACCAGTAAAACATGTAAAAGATGTAGTGAAACCAACGATTTTTTATGGAAATTTAGAGGAAGACATCGACAGTTGGCTGAAAAATTTTGAAAGAATTTCAATAGCTAATGGATGGGAAGAAGAAAGAAAAACAGCAACATTACCAGCCTTCCCAAGAGATCGAGCGGCAGAACTTTTTGAATCGTTGGACGATGCTGAGAAATACTCATATTGTGACATTTGTAGGGCACTCCGAGACAGATTTATGCCAAAAGAATTACAATCCTTATATTACAGTAACCTTTTCTTCCATGCGAGACAACGTGAAAATCAATCAATTGAAGACTTTGCGTCAGAAATTAACAAACTTGCGATTTGCGCATATGCTGACATGAAAAGGCAACAAAAAGATGTTTTAATAAAAGAACATTTCGTGCAGGGATTAAAACCTGACATTAAAAGATTTGTAATGTTGTCGAATCCGTCGACATTTGAGGAAGCCTTTCGATCGGCTAAGCGAGAAGAATGTAACAACAGTTTAACCAACAAAGACAGACATATGGTATGTTCAATGAATGAAAACTCTTTAGAAAATACGATCAAAAATTTGAGTGAACAAATGCAAGTTCTTGCGGTCAAAGTGGACAGCATGTCGCCGAGAGGAAAAGGACAAATGTATAACAGAGGAAGATTTCAGCAAAGAGGATTCGGGCGCGGACGTGGATATATAAACAACCGAAATCTCCGAACAACGGATGGAAGACCGATTTGTAACTTCTGTATGAAGGTGGGACACATTGAGAGAAGCTGTGAAGAAAAGGGATTAAACGGGTCGGAAAACTAAACGCTGCTTCCTTAGCAGGAGGAAAGGCAGCAGGATATATTAGCAAACCTCCTGAAAAATGCGGAATGTCTTCTATCGCGAAGATCTATGTTCCGAAAGTGAAAAATGAAAAATTTAAGATTAAATGTGGCTAAGTATTGATGTTTTCTTTAAATCTGCTAATAGTATATGTCTCATATTATGTTTACATGTTAATTATAGAAATTAGATTCTCCTAAAATACGGAACTTATTTATTATATTATTATTTTATTAATGCAAATAACTTTGATTGTTAATTCGTTGTATTATTAGTTTCGATTTTGGACACATACAGAGGTCCTTTTCAACTTTCTCATGCCATTAACTTTCATACTTCCCATTAAAAGTACCAAATAAACAAACAAGAACATCAATTATCATTAATCAGATGGATTCTACCTCTTAATGCTGATAGTACAAATATAATGTGCATCGTAAATTTGATTTTAACGGCCAGTCGTGTCGTCTGCAACACTTCTCAATTTATTAGACCAGACACGTTTGCAATTTTATAGCTACTATGCATGGTCAATTTCGCGGCAATATAAACAAATGTGTAAGGAGACACCAAGAGTACATATATATGATTGATGATAAGTATAAAGGGTTTGAGTGGTATTCCATAAAAATGTTTTAAAACTGATGTAATTTAATAGTTATTCCATCACACGAAAGTTGCCTGCAAAGAGTTTAACAAATTCAGGTTCATAACTTTTACAAAAATTTGCAGGTTATTACCCCTCCTGAGGTTGCTTCTGTAATTGACGAAGAGAGTATCAATCAAAGATTAGAAGAACTAGATTCCCTACTAAATAGTACAAAATATTCGAAACAAAAGAGTGCATTAAAAGAAGACTTGTTAAAGTTTTTAAGTAATTTGACTCCCTCGAAAGACTTATCCACGGCGTTTCCATCTGATGTCCGTATGTATTTGGTATTTAAAGAAAAGGATGGAAAGACGAAGGTTCATAAGATAAATTGTCAGTTCAAAGGGAAAAATAGCAAAAATTCTGAGTATGAATGTCCATTACGCAGATCAGCGGGTTCAGTTGACAGTCTTATAGGTCAAATTAGGGCAATCTTTCGGGATTATGGTAGAGGATCAGAATGGAATGAGTCATTAGGAGTTGGAAATCCAGCAGCAGCATTAACTATTAAGCGTTATCTATCAGCAATTCGTCTAGAACAATCTAAGAGCGCGACTGTACCTCAAAGAGCCGTCCCTTTATTTCGAAATAAACTTTTTAAGATATTAAGACATATTTCCTATAAACTTTGTAACCCGACGATCTCGATCATCCAGAAATACATACTTTTACGAGACCGAGTATTCTTCAACTTATTAGCTTAAACTGGGGACAGAGCAGGAGACCTAGGAGCATTATTAATTGACCAACTTTTCGCTCTTCCCTGCAATGAGGGTATCCTTCTTAATTTGACTACAGGGAAAACTATAGATATTCGTGATCCGCGAATTGTCATTGTCTTAAAGTCAAATGATCTAGAATTTTGTCCAGCACAAGATTTAAAAAATTACACGGTATTTTGTAAAAACAATGACCTTAACCTATCCGATGGATATGTCTTTCGTCCTGTCGATCCGACCTTAAAGTTAAGTAATAAAGTTCCGTCCTCATCAACTGTAAATGGAAGACTAAGATCCTATCTTTGTACACTGGGCATGTGGGAAGGAGAAACACCACATAGTACACGTAGTGGGTGTGCGTTAACATTAAAATGGTTAGGCTTTGACAATGAAATCATTAAGCAACACGTAGGCTGGAAGTCTGATGCAATGCTTCATCATTATACATTAGATAATGATATGTGTAACCGTTATTCATCTGCGAGGGCCCTCTGTTCTTCAAATCAAACGTCTTTGCAGGCAGTTTTCGAGCGATATAAAAATCATACAATCTTTTCAAAATCGATGGATTTGTGAATTACAAGTTACACTATAAAACTATTTTCTTATGTTTTTAGAACTCCGAGCTAAAACAACAAATACAAGAGTTGAAAAAGAGCATGAGCGTAGATACTGTAGCGCATGCTTTGCGTGAAGTTAAAGAATACGCAGCTAGATTATCTGAAATCAATATAGACACCCTTCAAATGAAATTAATGCACCTAGACGAAATGGGCCGTCGCTTTGATCATCCCGACAAAGAATTGTATTCCTTAGTCCTCCAGCGTTTTTTATGCCACAAAGATCAATCTAGAATTGGATATTTAATTACCTCACTCTTATGTTCAACCGCAGAAGCAAAGGTTTTTGAAAAGGAACAGAAGTTCCTTAAGTTACACGGAAATTTGGAAAATAAAGGTGGTTCTTCGACAAGTAACACAGGTGCAGTCGTCAATACCGACAGCAAATCATCAACTCCTGATCAATTTTCCGCAATGATACATTTCATGCAAAATTTTATCCCGCAGCAACCAGTGCGCTTCCAAAGACCCCCAAGACCCGTCTTCGCTCAGCAAAGAAGAGTAAATAGTTTCCGACCTCGTCCGGGACAAAATTATTCCGGATGTCATATTTGTGGCGATATCTCACATTATCAAATTGACTGCCCTCGTAGACAGTAAGATGTGTTTTTTCATATTATTTTACAGATTTTGACCAAAATTTCACCTTTGCTGCCTTATCATTGGGAAATGACTGAATTATTTCATCCGCCAGAAGTAACATTGAGGTCAAGCAAACCACTGTTGATCAACCTGGATGACAATAGTGTAAATGTAAATAATAAATGTGTTGATTTCGACTTTCAATCATCAGATTTGCATAACATTTTGAATGAACCAACGTACACCTACGACCAGAACCAATTTGTGGCTGGAAATCTACACCGTCATTTGAATCAATGGAAAAATGTCATACAAAACCAAGATAGTGAAGTATTAAAATGGCTGACATTTGGCGTCGACATAAACGACTTTTTAAGGCCATTCAAAGGGGAATTCTGGGGTGTTGAATACAATCATGACTTTCCTCCGCCCAGACAATTTCAAAATGCAAAAAACTGTCAACAGTTTGTAGATTTCATTAACACGGAATTACAAGAGAGACTTGCTTCAGGTGCTATTTCCTATGTAGGGAAAGTTGGGGAAGTGAAACCACCGCACATCGTCTCGCCGATAACAATTGAACCATCAAAACCAAGGTTGTGTATAAACTTGATGTACTTAAACTGCTTCATGAAGGATACTACGTTTAAACTGGATACTTTAGTAGATGTGCCAAAAGTCGTCAAGAAAGACAGTTTTTTGACAAAACTAGATGATAAATCTGGTTATGATATTGTGTTAAAGTCAGATAATTCAAAATTTTTAATAGGTTTTCAATGGGGTGGCTATTACTTTGTTTGTAATACATTACCTTTAGGTTGGAAAAATTCTGCTTTTGTTTACAATACAATTAACTTACAAGCAATTTCACAATTAAGGAAATGGTCAGTATCATGTTTGTTATATATAGATGATAGACTTCTTGAAGAGTACAATGATAAATTGCCACTTTACATGGATACTCGTTTGACTCGTGCAAGAATCTCTATAGACTTCTTGAAGAGTACAATGATAAATTGCCACTTTACATGGATACTCGTTTGACTCGTGCAAGAATCTCTAGACTTCTTGAAGAGTACAATGATAAATTGCCACTTTACATGGATACTCGTTTGACTCGTGCAAGAATCTCTATTCATTTGGCTGTAAAATTGTTTGTGAGTTTAGGTTATTTTCTTAATATCGCTAAGTCAATTTTAAAACCTACACAAACTATTACGTTTTTGGGCATGATCATTGATACAAAACGCATGTCTTTCTTTATTACTGACAAAAGAAATCAAAAACTTAAAAACATGCGAGAAAATATCTTGCAGTGTCAAAAAGTATCAATTTCAATGATGCAGAAATTTACCGGTATCTGTGTCTCTATGTGTTTGGCCATCCCGGGGGCTAAATTATAGACATCGGTTTGCAACCAAGCAATTTCAAAAGCTACATTAAATGGCAGTGATATTATAATTAATGATTCGATTAGAACAGAAGTTCAAAGTTGGGAGTTTTTAGACAATTGGAACAAGCCTTTCCCTTGGCTTGCAAATCGACATTATAATTTAATCCTTACGTCTGATTCATCCGATTATAAATGGGCGGCAACTATCTCAGGTCCTGGTGTAGAAAAGGTCATCTCAGATTACTGGGACCAAGAATCTCATTCTTTACCTATAATGGTTAAGGAAGCTTTAGCTTTAAGAAACTGTTTGCTTAGTATCCAGGACTTCATTGGGGATAAGAGAATTTGCGCATATGTAGATAATCAGGCGGTAATGTATGCGTGGGAAAACCAATACTCCAAGAATTTTGAAGTTACAAAAGTTTTGAAAGATATTTTTCAAATTACATTTAAGAATAATTGTTTCTTAACTTTGAATTATGTTCACTACTGAAAACCCATCAGATTTTCCCTCACGTACACTATCAAAATCTGATGCAACTATTACCAAACGAACATGGGTGTATTTGGAATATTTGTTTGGTAAACATACCGTTGATACTTTTGCTTTAGATAGCAATGCTATGACTGATTTTGAAGGAAAAACTCTTCAACATTTCACGCCTGTACCATCCCCACTGTCTGCTGGTGTGGATGCTTTTAGTCAAACTTATAACAATTTTGAAAATTATTATGCCTTTCCCCCTTTTTGTCTTTTACCAGGCTTTGTACGTTTTATTGTAGATGAATGTATCAATTGTACGTTGATTTTCCCGCAAATTTTTCCAGTCCCAAGCTGGTTTACTGCAATTTTAAGATATGCGTGTATTATTGTTACAATAGCATTTAAAGAGGACAAAGGTGTTTTGTTGTTCCCGACAAGAAAAGGATATCAAGGTGATAAGCGAGGTTTGGAGTTTAATATGCTAGCTGCGAGATTCAATTTCTCCAATGTAGATGAATCGAAAATCTTTGGTAATCTGTATAGCCACCATGTAAAAAGCCAGCCTGTGAATTTCGTACCTGTTATTATTATTGGAGATTCTATGGTTAGATTTTTAGAGAGTTATAAAAAAGAATTATAAAAAAAAAAAGTTATGGTATTTTATATGGGAGGTGGTCGAATACTTGATGTGTTCGATATGGTAAAAAATGAACTTGAAAAGTTGAGTACATTTGTTATAATTTTTCATATTGGGACCAATGATGTTAACAAAGTACATTATCCCGGAAATTCCCAACTTGTGAAAGCTAAAGAAAACCTGGATTATTTGTTTTTTACCATTCAGCAAATTCAAAAGTGTTATAAATTTGCTGTAGTATTTTCAGGTTGTGTGTATACTAAATCCCATATAATTAATTACCGCATAGACAATTTAAATAAGCATTTGTTTTAAATAAGCATTTGTTTACATTATGTAAAGAATATAAGTATTATTCTGTTGATCACTCAAATATTCCACCTCATTTTCTTAAAGACCAGGTACATATGAATGTGGCAGGTGAAAGTTTGTTCTTAAAAAATATGAAAGGTCTCATATAAATAGAGTTTGTTCATTTTGCATATTATGTCATCACTTCTTTTAGTTTTAAGCACTTATATTCATTTTTGCATGTAGATTGTTGTTTTCTTTGTTTGGAAAATAAATGTATAGTATTAGTATTGAATGATGTTTTTGTAACAATATATCCTTACTTAACAACAAAGTTGACCTTTATCTGGTTATCCATTCAATTCCCCAAGAGGTTATTTACACGACCACAGACGTGCTAATGGTTTATATGTTCTGGTCTGCTAATACATTACTTTTAATTATCATTAATCTCATGCCTCTTTAGACCATTTTATGATCTATCCATGTAGAATTGATTTTAATGTGTGTATTTGTCCAGATGAATACATGATGGTTTTCACATTAGGTTGATAAGTGACTTTTTTAGGTATACAAAATTGATTCTCCTAATAAAACTATTTTGAAATTTATGAAAAAAAAAAGTTTCCATATGATTAGGATGTTTAGTGAATTAAGTATTGGATAGGTATTAGGTATTATCATTTCATGTACCAATATGGGATGTGTAAATATTTTGTGGTCATAATGGATATATCATGTGTTCTGTAGTTCATTTCCGTTTTTTCCTACTCCATATCTTATATATATATGGACACTAGGGTACCAATGAAATTAGAATACTAATCTCATTGGTAGCCGAGGGGTTGTACCAATGAGATTAGAATACTACTCGTAAACCGTTCAAAGGAATTTGATGATATTTCTGGTGCTAAAATGCGACGTTAAACAAAACAATTAATCTAATACATCTTTATATTTTATAGTCCGGGATAGAATCTGCACCTCTGATCCCATCTGGTGATAGATCTAGTTCTGCAGCTATGATGCCAGGGTCACCAGCTGTAAGGTCAAGTTCTCCGGTAGTGAAGATAGAAAAGACTGATATGCCACCACCTGCAGCTGATGGTAGTGCTCATGAATAAGTGCTTGGTGCCAGTGGCCTAGGGAATCAGGAAGCACAGAAGAAATGTTTTGTTTCAAGTGGTTTAAATGTCTCGCAGATGGTAGGTGTAAACAATTCATTTAAATGCAAGATGGTTTGAAATTTAAGCATTAGAACAAGTACAGGGCCCCCATAATCGAGCTTGGTCAGTATTTTGTCATATTCATTGTGTCGCCTGCGGAACGCATGGTCGACACATAGGGATCACTATCTGTCGTCTTGCGTCGTCACACTTTTCTTCTATCCTCAACTACTCGTAAACCGTTCAAAGGAATTTGATGACACTTTCTCTGTGCGTTAACCTTAATGCAAAGGTGTGCATATATATTGCATTTTTAGAAAATTGTAAAAAAAAATTTGTAAAAATTGACATTTTTGAAAGGGGGGGGGGGGGGTGATTGGCTAAATGTAGCTTTTCCTGTACGCAGGCGACGACACGTCTTCCTTGGAAGACTCGCACATTTTGTATAACTTGGTTTGGTAGTGTGATGTACGCTAGGTCCGCTATTAAAATACTGGTAATCCCAAACTTAATAATATTTCGATTAAGAATCCATTTCCAAGTCAAGTTTAAATTTTTAAACAGGTTATACTTGATAATCTTGAATAATATAACTTTGGATTTGGAACAATCTTTCTGATTGGTTGTTACCGTTACCCATTAAGCAAGTCATGTTATTGTGTCGCCTGCAGAACGCATGGTCGACACATAGGGATCACTATCTGTCGTCTTGCGTCGTCATACTTTTCTTCTATCCTTTTTTTTTCAAAAGAAGATAACAATTTATTGCACTATCGTGTTGTTATAAATACCCTTGATGATACAACGATCCCATCAAGGTTCTTCCCTGTGATGTTAATCGTCACACTAAACCAGGGGATTTAGTTGACGAGAAATTACAATTGTTAAATTTTACAATCAGATATCATACAATTTTAAACGTTACCGGAATCAGTTCTTGTCTATATCGCGAAAGTTTTTTTAATTTTAACATCTGATGGTTACTTCCGCATAACGGTACACAAAAGGTAAACAAATAAAATACTTATGTTAGAAAGAGAGACAAATACCTTTACATTCACGGCACATAAGAAAAAAGGTAAAACATTACAAAATCAAGTCAGTAAGTATAAGTAAGCATTCTTAATAAGAGCATCAATATGCCCCACTTTCCCCACAAGGTGCGCAGTTTCATATCGCTTGAAAAATTCGTTTTTAAAAATTGAAAACATATCAATTTTCTTAGTTTTGTATTGAGATACATAATAACTTTTATGTATGGTAAACAGTATGAGAGTCAGAATATAGTTAATATTATAATAATGTTTGTCATTTATTTTATATCCAAAAACCAAATTTTCCAGAGATATAATATGATGTCCTATTTTAATTGCATCTAATAACAGTTTAATTTTCTCCCAAAAAAGGTCTAAATATTTGCATGAAATAAAAAAATGTTCATAATTCTCTGTTTTGGTGCAAAGCGGACACTCTGGAGTATCCGTTATTCGTTTCTTCTATCCTCAACTACTCGTAAGTCACTCAAAGGAATTTGATGAAACTTTCTCTGTGCATTAACCTTATTGCACAGGTGTGCATATATATTTAATTTTTAGAAAAATTAAAAAATTTTTTTTGTAAAAATTGACATTTTTGCAAAAAAAAGGGGGGTCAAAACTTCTATCCTCAACTACTCCATAACCGCCCAAATGAATTGGATCAACCTTTTCTGTGCATGTACCTTAATGCACAGATGTGCATATATATTTCATTTTTAGAAAATTTTAATTTGTTTTTGAAAACTTTAATAGATAGAAACGGTAAACAATAAAATTGTTAAGCATGATAGATTACAAACAGAGCTTATTTGAAACATGTACATTGATAACCTATTGAATTGAAATTTTAAAAATAATGACCGATAGCGAGCACGCTACCACGAGACCGCCGAGGCGGTCGTCAAGAACAAGAACTATATAAGTGCTGTTCCTTGTCTTTTGCATTTATATTTTTTGTTGGGAAGTGGTTACTTACTTGCCCATTTATCTTCACAAAAAATACCACAAGGGTGCTTTAATGGATGATACTTAAAAATCATTAGTCCCAGTTTGGACTTTTATCAGCTAGCTGTGTTGCTAGTTGATTCAATCAGGCTCCTCTGAGAGAACCTCTAGTATTAGTTCAGATAAAACACTGTAAAGCAATATCAGTCATGTTTGACTATTAATTTTATACCCTGTTTGAAAACAGGTTGTATAAAGTTACATTTTTCTATCTGCTATTCTTACTAAATGATTGAATGGATTTCAATGAAAATACGTACATGTAATGCTATTTTGCATATCTGATTTAGATATAGATCAGTAAATTTTGGGGATGTTACCTAGTAGGGGGAGGCGGAGGAGGTCATTTTGTGTTGTGCGCTAACAGTTATTCAAGTTTTATCTTGATTTGTCTAAAGCTTGTGTTACGTCTATATGAATAAAGTATCCATCAAGAAAAGCTTACAATAATGAAATATAAATATGTTGAGAGATATTCTTTTCCAATACATCTTTATATTTTATAGCCCGGGATAGAATCTGCACCTCTGATCGCCTCTGATGATAGACAGTTCTGCAGCTATAAGGTCAGGGTCACCAACTGTAAGGTCATTTCGCCAGCTGTAAGGTCAAGGTCATCAGCTGCAAGTTCCTTTTTTAGCTTGCCATTGATTCCTGTCTTGATGAACACTTTGATGGGCTTGGACTGGTACTGTGATGGAAATAGTCTGTGAGGGTCCTTGGGAGACTGGTACTGGGATGGAAATAGGCTGTGAGGGTCCTTAGTGTGAATCATGTCTTGGTTGTAAAGCCTTTCTTCGAGTGGGAATTGGAGTTCTTGAGTGCTATGAAAATAAAAACATGGATATGGAAGTTAAAGACAGTCGTGTAATAGAGTAGATATTTGTTATTGTTATGCAATTATGATACCAATTGAGACAAAAATTTAGTACAATGATTGAAATGATTTATGGCAATACACAATTTTGAAAGATACAAATAGAACACGGGGAAATAAACTGAAGCATATATCAATCACCACAGATCAGTCAAGAAAAATATGAAACAATGTAATACCATATTTAGTCTGCATATGCGCATTTTGTCTGTGATATCTCATTCATTATTGCTCAAACCCTAAAGGTTGGAAAGTCGAATGTAAATAAAATGTTGCAGAGTAGAATAAGTACCAAAGTGAATGGCTAAAAGATAAATCCATAACAAGCTAAGGACAGAGCTGTGCACAAGGGGGTACTCCTTAGTTCTATCAATTTACAAAATTTTGCAGTGGAAATTTTATGTTTGTAGAAATAAGATACTTGTTGGAACCTGCCTTTAAGCTGCTCTAGGTTTAAAAACAGCTGGATCAGTGAGTCTATTTTATCTAACCCAAAAGAAATTCTCCCGGTCTTCCCTGGTCGGTTGTCATAAATGTCCGAGTAGAAAAAACCCTCACACATTCTAAAAGTTAGGGTCTTGTTTCTTCCAAATTTCGTTCTGAATTCAAGCTGTCCATGTTTATCAAAGTACTCGTGAAATGTTATTTCATTTGACGAACTGTTCTGCATTCTACATAATTCATACATTAGTTGAGCTTGTGCCATGATTGAACCGGAACTGAGTTTTGTAAAAATTCTGAGAGCAGAAGAAATTTCTGAAAAGAAGTTAAAAATTATTTATTTTATAGTAGTCTCTTACTAAAGCTGTCGCACCCATTTTGTAGGCGCGTACGCAACTTTATATTGTTTTGTATTTTTAATGGTATTGACATGACAACTAGCGTAAGTCAAAGTAGTTTCCGACAATTTTCCATTTTTTTACTTGCTTTCTTGTCCTCTCATGTAGAAATAAGAGTGGACAGTTATTCTTTCACGCCTACATTTTTCTTCTGGTTAACCTCCCCCCCCCCCCCCCCTTTCTTTTTCAAATGTTCAGAATCTGCCTCTGGAAATCCAACAAGAACTTGAGGGGTTCCGTTATATTTAATTATGAGCCTTTATTGTTGTCATTTTACTTCCAAAATAAGCCGATATAGATATAGACATGATATAGACACTTAAAATAATATTTAGTTTAAAACTGACAGTAATTTCACTTAAAATATTTATGTAGGACCGACTGTACCATCCCGCATCCCGAAAGTTTAGTATTCCCGGTTCCAAAAAAATCATCGGTCTTCTTTCTTTATACATGTACACAACTTCTTATTGTCTTAGCCGACAAATAAAAGTTATTTTTAATTTAATTTTTATTTTATTTTATGTGATGGAAATTCGATAACTACATTTTTATTTTATTTTATGTGATGGAAATTCGATAACTACATTAAGCGTCTTATTAGATATTTTAACAAAAATAAATTCATTTACAAAGTATTATATAACTTGAACTCTGAGGATGCGCATGATCTGTGAAAAAATCAGTTTCATAAGCATTTTCTACTGTTCAAGATGGCGAACGTAATTCTGGTTGTGCTTTCTTTGTTTTTGTTACAAGGTGCAGGAAATGTATTTAATACACAGACATGTAGACCAGTGGAGGATGCAGTGACATACGTCTTGTATGCATTAAAGTGTAAATATGGAGGGCCCGGACTTAACAGGTCTACTGGCCCCGACAATGTCAAGACGTTGGAAGTTGATCGGTTGACAGAAGAATCACACTTGCTGATTACCAGTAGTACATTGCTGTGTGTCACAATTAAAAAAGGGACGTGCTCCCTTAAAGTTAAGGTTACAGTAGATGGGAAATTATGTGCAAGTCTTTATCTTTTTTTAAATTAAAATATTATGTAATCAAGTTTACGTTCTCCTGGTCGACGAGTAGTTCTCGAGGACAAAGTAATTTTTCATTATCCAACTGCAAGTTACATATGTAGCATGAAATAAAAATAAAACAAATAGGTTTCTACATTTTACTTTTTTGTCCAATATTAATAGCGAGCATCTTAAGATGGAAGTAAATTGATTTCCTTTGCATATCAAATAATTGGAATGAAAATCAGTTTAAAAATCGACAGCTTCCTCATAAACATTATTTTGTTGATAATTCCCCATTTTAACATATGCTTGATCAAGATTTTAATTTGTAAAAATCAAAAGTTTTGTTATTTTCTGTAGAAACCTCAGTTCACTAGTCGCACAAAGTACAGCTGTCACTACATCCATGACATCAGAAAGAACAGACACGGGAACCACTCAGACCGAGACCACAATGGATTTTGACTCCATGTCACACCCTCAGGAGCATTCAAGTCAACCTCAGAAGCTTCAATGTACATCTATTTAATAAAAAAGCATTGAGTTTCTTATACTTGATCAAGACAATAGGTTATTTCCAGTTGATTTAAAGTAAAATGGAAATTAGGACACTTGTCCGAGAAAACTTATCAAAATATGAAATATTTCTTTTTTCATGATTAACAAAATTTGAGTATATCTTTACATAGAATTACTAACAAACAACAAACGTGAAGTATGCCTTTTTTAATGTTTCAATAGACTATAAACTGTTTATTATAAGAATGAAAGTATTATAATTTTAATATAAAATATATTTATAGGATGATGACACTACAGAGGAAAGAGAAAAAGAAAAGATGATGCAGAAATAATTATAATTATGACAATAACAGTGACAGTGATATAGAGATATTCAGTATATCAACACACAAATCTATGAAAAATTTCACAGCACTTCATTATAATTTTTTTTATTTATTTTTTTTAGAACAACTTAGGGTCATTTTGGTAACCATTTAGGAAATCATTATAACGTTTGTACAAATTAAAAGAGTACTTAGAGGACAACCCATCAACAATTTTCAACTACCTCATCCAGCCCAACCACCTCAACGAAAACCTCAACTTCATCCAATACCCGTCACCTGAAGTACCTCAACGATCACCTGAGTCAGTACAGTTCTACGCTGTAATACACAGCCAACACCGTAAGTCGGCTCAATTTGTAAACGGTGGTGGGGTAAAGTTTTATTTTATAATTTGTTTTCTTTACATGTAAACATATAGTTATTATCCGAGATAAAATGTGTATATATCTTAATAGATATTAAAAGGTTATGGTTATATATATATATATATATATATATATATTCTAACAAGACGAATGTCAACAAACGTTAAACACGTGTAGTAAAAATGATTTGTGAGATCCCCCAAAACTTTTGGTCACGTGTTACGAATTTGTCAACAGTATGGCGGGTCGATTAAAGTTTGCTGCCGTTTTCGACACTGACATTAAAACAGCTATTTGAAGGAACAAGAAAGATAATTTTTTTAAAGCAAAATAAAATAACGATGCCGAAAGTATGACGTATTATTATGTTTTCCTATTCTTAATATGCATACGCCAGGTCGATCTTGTGCCAAAATTGTGGGGTCAAAAATGAGGACGAAACGAACAAATTATATTTTTTGGACGATTTTTTGATGTAAAAAAATTTAAGATGACTATGGGTATGTATTGTAAAAGTCCAAATTGAGAAAGGTCGGCATTTTAATATTAAACTACAAGACAGGACCTGCAAATTATGCAAAAATGGTATAGAAGATGAGATGCACTTGATTTCAGAATGTAATAACATTTCTGCTGTAAGAGATCCAGTCTTGCAGAATATATAAAATAGAAATATTCATGTGTCCATACTTGACCAAAAAAAAAACAATTATTTATCTGGTTGTTAAGCAACGGGAATAAAGATACACTGTTGATTTATGACCTACTCAAAATCTTAATGATATGAGAAGGAGTTTACCTGGATAATTAGGTAATTTTGTTTCTATACATGATCATATATATAGTTGTACATTTTTATGATGAATGCAATAACATAGTCCCCTAGTAGAGACCAGACCAAAAGATTAGCTTTTAATGTCAATATTATGGGTGCAATTTTCACTTTTTTTTTTTTTTTTTTAGTTTTAACATCTTTGTTTTCTTATCTTGGCATTATTTACAACCATTTTATTGCACTTAGTTCCTTTAGTCATTTTTGTTTGCTTATTATGTGATTCGTGTTGATTTAACAGTCCATATGGGCGTCTTTTATTGACAGTAAAAAATATTTTATCTTGTATCTAGTGGATAAGGCTAGAACTTCCAAGCACAATATATTTCATCTTTTTGCACCTACATGTAACATTAACACTTTTTCATCAAATGTGATTAAAATGAAAAAATGGGAAAACAACACAATAAAAATGAGGAACTATATTCGTGGGGAAATTCATGACGTCTCGGGTATATTATACCACCGGGAACTGAGCATTAATTGTGGTGTCGGGTCTATTATATCAACGAAAACAAACTGGGCAACAGCATTAAGCCAGCCAAATATTATCAACAGGAATTTTCATGAAAAAAAGTACTCAAAGTCATTATTTTAACAGATATCCGCTAATGTCACCCACATTAACTGCATTATTTCACGTTTTTGCAATATTTACAGTTCATTTATCCCATATACGTACCATCTAATTTTACGATTTTCTTAATAGCATTTATTGTAATAAAAGATTTTTTAGCTGGAATTTCCGATAATTTCGAGTTTCATAATGCCATCAGTGTAGATAGAGTATTATTTGTTTAAGGTCAAGGAATGCATGTTCCATGCATGATCATAAAAGTATATTATCTGATTGGTCAGTTCTTGAGATTAGTAATTAATATCATATTTAAACATGTGCTCGGACATGCGGTCATTCGCCTTTGTTCTTGGAGAAAAGATTGTTTTCTAAATTTTAATTGAAACACACCCATTGCCCTCCCTTTTTGTACTATTATGTTTGTAGGACAACAAAAAATCAATGTATTTCATATACTTTGTATATTTTGGTGAGTGTTTTCAACTCACTTTTATTTTATGTATTTTTTATACTGTTTATTATGTTGGGGTTTGACACTTTATCACCCCCACCTTAGCTTAATAAAGTCATTGTCATTTATTCAATACTATTATAATTGTTAAGAAGATGTCAGTTGCATTTTAAATTAATTTCTGAATAATGAATTTAACTCAACTTTTGTTTTATTATCAACAGACATAGCTCAGACTCGTTTAATCTAGGTTATTTAGCTGACAAAATATATTTTCGCCGTGCACCTACCATTATAAACGTACCTTCCAATCCTTTTCCGACGTAGTCTGGATAGTTTCGGTTTAAGGACGCTTAACTTTAGCAACTGAATTCGCATGCTCGAAAATCCTTTATGTGATTGGACAAAATGCTGTCATGGTGGGTGATTATCTAGAGCTTATAAAGATTTATCTTTTTAAATTAATATTCTCCAATAGATTTTTGCATCCACTAAAGCTGTTTATTGGGGACAATTATATAATTTTTAATGTTAACTTTGTTGTACGAACGTCACGACTTTTAGAACCCACTCTCGCATGCGAGATTTTCGCGGGGTTTTGGTGAATGTAAACAGAAAGAATAGCTCGCGCTATAAGCTATATTGTAACGAAAGCGGGGTTTACCCTGATCTGGGTCCGGCCTGCGCTTTCGCTCCAGGACTTCAGACAACTAAGTTGTAACTAGTTAAATATCCATCAAGTATTAATGTAAATTCAAACCGAAGTTCACCAAAATATTTAAATATGCCCGCAACTAAATTTCAATATAAATTATAACCTAAGATATTTATTTTCTAACCCGCTCTGTAATTTATATCATACTAGTCAATAATGTCACGAACCTATAATATCATAATTTGTATTGTACTATTTTATATTATACATATCTTGATTACTTTATTTTGTTTACTGATGTAAACCCATTTATAATTTAACAGGTGCACGTTCCATATTGTCACCTGTCGATGTTTTATTAATGACGTTTTATTTACCTGAGAGCAGCCAGGTGTGAATTAAATAACTATATCACGTGACTGGTCAGTCGTATAAATTCTGTTGATTTTTATATTCCTGTGTTCAGTCTGTAGAAGTTACAGGAAGTAAGAACCAAGACAGGACCATGGTAAATATACCTATTAGTTAAGAAACTAATTAAAACCACTAATTTGGTTCAACCACAAGTGTGGTTAACTTTTACCATAATTGTTGGTAAACTTTTACCATAAATCGTGGTTAACTCTGATTAAAGGTATACCACTATGGTTGGACTCTTCAATGACTGAACCATTTTAACCATTGTTCGTGGTAAACATTTTAACCACAAAGTGTGGTAAACATTTCAACCACAAAGTGTGGTTATTAATAACTGACCTGTCAACACCTGTTTGAATTGTTATTCTTTTACATTTATTGTCATTTCATTGCTAAAATGACCATGTCTTAATTGAACACAACTGATAATAAAGTGGTTTAAGAGCAACTTTCTTGGTATAATTGCCTGATTTGCCATTTAGCTTAGCTCGCCAGACACTTATAGCCGAACTTAAAATTGTAGCGTAGGCGAGCACGTTACAATAAGCATGAAGCATACAAGTTAAGTCAATGATGTTGCATTTCTAAATGTATGTAGTCAATGAAACTGTATATTTTAGGAGAAGAGTTAATAAAGCACTATGTGAACGCGTGAAAAGTCAATGAAGTTCTACACTTTATGTGATATGAAACACCTCACATATACTATACTCTCTCATATACACAGACGGACAGACTTCAAATAAGCATGAGCAACAACAAGCTCGAAGGGCTAACCAGATGTAATTTACAATACTCAACTCTATATTTCATATATAACACCGTGGAAAATATTCACAGACAGATTTACAGAATATGAGTAAAAGTAGCTCACACGAGCGCATGTGCCTGCCCGGGTACAATGCAATCTGAAAATAAACAGTTCCTATGTTAACCTGAGTCGACAGACAGACAGACCCTAAGAAATGTGTCAACAAACAATGTAAACGTACAGCTCAAAGGGGGCACTTCAAGCTAAAACCTAAATAAATTTGATAACGTCTTTTGAATTCTTTTCATCAAAGTTCAGGAACAAGACCAAAATATACCATGAATTTCCTATCAATATAATCTGCCTTTTATTCAAGTAAATGTTAACCTAAACTAGTTCAATTCGAACTCAAGATTCCACTCGCCAATTTCTATAAATAAATATCTAATTTTGACACTTCTGACTAATGGATTTGATAGAATCAAATCAGGGAAAATTCAACACCAGATGACCTTCAAACTGGGGAGATAACTGGCATAAGTAATCAAGATGTTTACATGATACAATTTATTAACAAGACCAACGAATATTTATTACAATCAATACTGTGTTTTAATAATCTGAATCTTTACAAGTTCTTCAGTTTTGTTTATGTTAACATAGTGTCTGACCTGTGTCAATTTCAGTGTAAACTTAATTTATAAATAGAACAGGATACCAGTCAAAGTTTCCGGCTTGCTCCTTTTAAAACTCGTTATAACAAATCAGGCCCAATCGCAATTCTGTAAAATATCTTTATCTCACAAAAAACGAATTTGTCCCAAAAGTTTTCAACCTGTAGTAAATTATTTATTAACCGTCAAATACAGGTAGTGTGCCAAACAGACGAAAACTAACCTTATTCAATCTGATGCGAACTACCCAAAAAGCTTCATCCTAAATATTCGGATTAAATACGCGCTATAACACTTGAAAAATTCACCGACAAATGCCTAAATTCTCTACATGCCTCGATGCATATAAATATTAAGACAACGCGGCCATTACCTTTCGTAAATCACATTGGAGCAAGCCTGAAACTTAAATTACGAGCCAAATATTTTACCAGGGGACATTTTCTTACCAGACAACGGTTCCTCAGCCGTCAAATAAATTTAAAGGTAGCAAAACTACGCGTTGGAGGGAGCCACCCCCTAAATTTTAAAGAAAATCACGACTGTACCTCCTTTCAGTTCTAAATCCTGGTCCAGAATGCCACGCTAGCAGACAACCGCCTGCACGGACTTTTCAACAAAATAATAAAACGGGGCTGACAAACGGAGGAGAACGGGAAATGTAATATTTGTGAAATAAATTTTTATAAACAGATCGGCAAAACTTAAAATAATACAAAAATAACAAAACTAATAAACAAATAAAAATAATTGAATGGTAAAAAAAATAAAACCAAGTCTCAAACGTTACAATATACTATATTGATATAAGACGTCAACACAAGTTGTGCTGAGACCGGTTCCCTGCCGACTATTGAACTTTTTGGAAACAGTCGCAAGTTATATATAGTTCTTTTATTAATAGAAAACAGAAATGGCGGAACAAATAAAGAACATGAATGGTTACCCGCCTGCTTTAACATCTTAGAAAGTGACACACATGTTAAAGGATACCTATCATGCCAAGAAGAATTGGCAACTACTTTAGAAGCACACAGACGGTTCACTTTATGTACATTCGTTTACTTGTACGCATCTGCAGCCTAGCATCGATTTTATAAACTGCCGGTGCCATATTTGCCTTATCTGGCGCGAAGGTACTCAGAGTCTTACAACCCCTACGATCTATATTCAAAGTATTTTACCCCTTATAGAAATCGTCTAGATCTGCAAATTTCACATGTTTACCTGTCAACTTCAAATCTGGGACTATAGTCCCAGTTCAAATCAGTTGCTTATATAATTTTTATTTGATTTTGGACTTCACTTATTACAGTTATCCATGGAACTGAATCTCAATATGGATTACTTTCATCTGAAAACATGACAGTTCTGCTATCTGTTTTTCTTTAGTGTTTGTTTGCCCGGGCCCATTATCCTCATAATTATACTTGTCATTGGTACTTAGTACTGCACCCACTTGCAGCCCACTACGTAGACTTTGATTCGGCAAACTCGGGTGACCCGAAATACAAGAGTTCAAATCGAATGGTGCGAGCTACTCTGCATTGTCATCAATTTGACCCTTTGGCCCTACTTTAGTTCAACCCACACTCTAGGCAGGTGAGTCGTTCTGAAATTACGGCGCGACATGTTTACGACGAACAGACAGACGCCGGACATTTGTATACCATAATACGTCCCGTCAAAATTTTGACGGGCGTATAAAAATGAACCTGCTAAAAAATAAAATTAAGGATTAAGCATCATTTATATTTAGGCTTATTCATCATTTAACCAGCACAGATACTGATTTATAGTCATACAAGTTACAACATGTACAAGTCTTGAAAGGTATACATATGTTATACTGCTGTATCAGGTAAGGGTGAAGGTTGGTGCCTGTTAAAACAGTCAAACCCGCTGCATATATTACAGTTGTATATGCACCTTTCCTAAGTCAGGAGACCCTGTTCAGTGGTTGTTGTTTGTTGATATTTTTCATAGATGTAAAAAGATAAGACTTGGTTTTCCTGTTTGAATAGTGATCATGATACACAGGTCATTTTGGGACCCTTTATAGCTTGCTGTTCGGTGTGAGCTAAGGCTCTGGACCAATAATTGATAACTTTAAATACATTGTGACTTCAACATACATGGTTTGTGTGCATGTCTTTTTGTTTTGTTTGTTCTGTTAGTTATAATCATTTGTTCTTTGTTTCTCAGGTTTGTATATTGTTAGGTTTCTGACTGCCACTTCGTTATTTAATTATTGTCTTTAGATAAGTCAGAATGTAAAAGATCGGTTTGAATTTGTTTTCTATTCTAATGCTTACCAGGAAATGCATCTGAGCAAACTTGGCTCTCAAACTCCCTTGACTACTCGATTAAGGTGTTAAAAAGGCATGGCTGAATCTCCATCACAGCCCTTTTGCCTCCCTCTGTTATGTTGGTAAACTGTATCATTTTTATTTTTCGTGATCACTGGAATGTTGGCTGCTCCAGCTAATTTTGTGAAGGTTTGAAAATCTGCAACGTTACAGGACAGGTCGCTGTCGTCTGCAATGTCAACAGTCAGATTAACACCAAAAAAATTTTTTTTTCAAACTTAATATCATTGTCAAATCTTCGTGGATTTTGGTAGAATTTGTTCAGTAGCTTCTGTATGATAAAAAAAAATAGTATCCAATACAATAAAATGGAAAAAAATAATTTTAATTTTTCCAAATTTTTTAGGTAAACTGGATGCTTCAAATTAATGCCCTACAAGACATGCGATCATTTATTCTTGAAGGCATATATCTTATATGCCTTAGTGAGGAGACCAGCATCCCACAAAAAGTAGGTCATTGCGACCTAGATGTTATGCTTCACTGGCTTTGCCATTCTTGTATTCAGGTGTATTGTAGCAAAGGGAGGCAAGTAACCAACAATAAGTAGGTCACAGTCTGACCACAGCGGGAGCAGGCGAGACACCAGGTTCCATGGAACTTTTCGAATTTTATGGAACATCATAAAAAAAACTCTCTTTTGACATACTTTCTCTAAACTTTAACACATTGTATTGATGAAGCTTATTCTCTTTTTGAAAAATTTTGAATTACCATTCTAAAGTTATATTTTGTGTTTACAATCATTAAATATTTTTCATTTTCTTTTCTTAGACTGATAAGAAAATTCCAGTTTAAATCATGAAGATTATGAAAAAGTCGGGTAACATACTAACTTACCAAAACAAATAAACAAATGAAATACTTCAACCTGATACGTGCTTGTGAACTGATATTTTTCACATAAGAGTATATCTTGTTAACAAGTTTGATATGCTAGAGGAGAGTTTGAGTTACAAATTTACAAATATTGTTGAAAAAGCTTCTGAAGCTTGAACTTTGGGTGACGGGAAATACCAGCATAACGTATTACGAGTCCACGCCAAAGGATGGTCAATCCCAGATTCGGAATATTGTTGCCAGGCTGAAAAGTTAAATCTGTAAAATAATCAGATAATGTGATATAATTTCTTGATGAGACTTGAAATACTGTTTTCATTCACATTGTCATTTGTATTTGTTAAAGTTGTTACTTGTTGAAAGTGAAAAAAATATTTTTAAAATTGAACTTTTTACTTTAGCAGCCCAAATTTTGAAAAAAGAACAAATCCGACAAATTGCATTGGATTCAAATATTTAACATAACATATATATTTTTTTTTCACTCCTTCTCGCGTTGATAAACATTTACAGTGTAGGTTCAGGATGAATTGCAACGGTTTTAACTACTTTTGTGATCTTTGGATTTCAATGCAATAAATATAATAGTTGGTGATGTTTGTTTGTTTATTTGGAGTTTAACGCCCTTTTCAGCACATTTGGCTATTTCGCCGCGGCCAGTTTTTATTGGTGGAGGAAGCCGGAGTACCCGGAGAGAACCACCGACCTTCGGTAGGAAAATTGGCAATCCTTGTCAATTAAGATTGGAGTCGAACACACCCCGCCACAGGTGAGATTCGAACTCACAACCCCAGCGCAGTTACTGATGTATAGGGCAATATCAGGATATACGGACTGCCCTCGAGGGCCATGGTATGGACCGGGAAACTGATATGCCCATGGTATGTTTGTTTGTTTACTTGGGGTTTTACGCCGTTTTCAGCACATTTGGTTATTTCGCGGCAGCCAGTTTTTATTGGAGGAAAATTAGATTCGAACTCACAACTTCAGCGTTGACAGGCTGGTGGTCGTTAGTAGTCATGACGAACTACCTAGACCACTCGGCCACCGAGGCCCCGCCATGGTATGGACCGGGAAACTGATATGCCCATGGTATGGTCCGGGAAACGGATATGGCCCAAGCCGAAAGCCATATCAGTTTCCCAGTCCATACCATAGCCTTCGGGCAGTCCGTATATCCTGATAATGCCCATTACGTCAGTAACTATTATGTACATAATACTATAGGTTTCTGAGAAATGAACCTAAACCCCAAAATCTACCTGGGTATATATGAGCTACAATAATAATGTAGCTCCTGTGATATCTTTCGACTCGGCGGAGCTACAAAGCGGTCCCGTTGCTCGTAATGGAGCAAAGGAATATGGGCAAGAATTCAGTAATGGGACTGAAAGTGTGACATTCAAAGAAAAAAATAACTTATAATCAGACAATTATTATTTTTGGATGCACATTTTGTCCACTTGTCATGAAATGCCAAACATTTTTACAGCATAATATTTTATTGAATAAAATCATACAAACTAATGTTGATATTCAGTATGTAAATACCAACAATGATAAGATTATCTTTGTTTGTAGACTTAATATACAGAAACCTCTTTAAGGGCATTTTTGCCATCTTAAACATACAAGTCAGCATTCTTCAATTCTACTCATACACAATTCAACAATTTCATCATATGTTTTGCAGTGTTTCATTGTTTCCTGTAGATCTTTGAAAAATTGAATTCTATTCATCTGACCATCTTTGTTAACCCCTTTACGAGATTCAGGTCTTGTTCTTTTATCCGGGTTTTTTTGGGTCTCAAACTTTTTCTGTACCCTTTCTCTTAGGTCTCTCTTTATTCTTTTCAACAGCTTTTTTCTTAGTCCCCTATTTCTTGTCACCATCTTTGTTAACCTAAACAAGTTTAGGGGACAATCATTTGATATTCTGAGGATGTGGTTTGGAAAGGGGGGGGGAGATGATTTCGAAAATAAATGATCTAGCCTGGTCATGACAGGAAATGAATTAAAATAACTTATAGATAGGATGAAAATGAATAGTCTGTCCATTTAAATAAAGGATATAGATGTGTGCAAAAATCAAAATAAGTAGTTCACCGTAACCCCCCCCCCCCCCCCCCCCGAAAAAAGACTGGATGGTCGCCCCCTTATATTACACGTCAAAATATGAACGCAAGCAAGGATATTTTTTTTAATATTTGCCCCCGTGTGGGTCCCGGGGACGCTAATAGAATAGGCCCACAGCTCCTCGGCTTGGCGTAAGAGGCCCCTAAAGAGGCGACATGTTTGCCGTGTGTCGCAAACCTGTGTCGGTAATAGGGAGTGTTCCTGGTTGGCCGGATAAACGGTTCCGATCACCATCTAGGGCACAACCTTTACCTAGACGGGACACCGAATGGACCCGGTTCGGTGAATCGGCTGGTCACATCAATCCCTTTAAAATATTTCAAATACGTATATATTTTTTTTTTCCATCAAGTGTTCCCTCTAAATTCTAAATTCGAGATTGGCGGATTGGTGTTGGCTTATGGGTCACATTTCAACATGCTCAAATTATTTACGTTTAAATTTGGCATTTTATTCTTTTTTGTTCTTTGTATTTAGTTTATTTTCTCTAATTTCTTCATTGTAAAAGATATTGTATTTCATAGATTTTCCTATTATTCAGTTTCATTTTCTTTTTTGGTTTGACATTTTTCCCTATAACATGCTCAAGAGTGGCTGGATGGTCCCGGTCCAGCCAAAATCTGGTCACGTCTTGCCCTCTGCTGTTTTCTCGTGGTTGTCTGAAAAGATCCAAAGGAGCCCTCAATGATACTTAGATGGGTTGTAACCCTGTGTCTAGGTTGATGTTTGGGTTCCTGGGTCTTGGAAGATGACCACTGACGGAAGCACGGAGAAGGCGGTGGCTCATGGGACAAGGCTTCCTCGGCTTAATGAGGCCACATGTTTGCCGTGTGTGGATACCCGTAAGGATAGAGGACGGAATCCTGGTGGCTGAAACACGCCACTTTGGCCCTTACTTTATCTTAAACGGGCGGTCGGATGGGCCCGGTCCTGATCAATCGGCTGGTCACGCCAAGCCCTTGAACTTGACCTGTTTCCAAAATGTACAATAATAGTACCATTTATATAGGTTGGGTTCAAGAAGGCGGTGGCTTATGGGTCAATCGTGTAGATGTTACTTTGGGCGGTTGTCTTGCCGGGCAACCCCTGGCACAAGGCTTGCGCCCATTAAGAGGTACTGTATGCGAGTATCTTGCCCTTGTAGCCCTAGTGCTTGTCGCAAATGTGGCAAGTATACATCGTTTTGGTGCTGCTCCGAGGTGGGCGGGGAGCAAGGGCAACGAACCATTCAAAATCACCATGAGTTCTTCAAACAAAACAAAAAACCAAACAAGTGCTAAACGGAAACTTTCGGATACCAGTGATGAGGGACATTCAGTTAAAATTCAAAATCTGACATCAGACATATTTTCTAAATTTTTGGTCTTGACTAGTTTAAATTCTGAAAAGCCATTGAATAAAGTTTCACCTTTTCTTTTACAAAAGTCTATTGAAAGTTGTGCAGGTCATGTTCAGAAGGTTACAAAAATGAAAAATGGAAGTCTTTTGGTAGAATGCTCGAGACAGCAACAATCGAAAAACCTTCAGTCACTTACTTCAATTGGAGATATCAACATTTCTGTTACTCCTCACAGGACTTTGAATTCTTGTCAGGGAATTATTCGGGACAGGGACCGTGATTTGGCTGATCTATCTGAAGATGAAATTCTACAGGAACTGAAATCACAGCATATTTCAAAAATCAAAAGGTTTACTAAAAAAATGGACAACAAAACAATTAAATTGAACACCTATTTACTCACTTTCGAACTCTCTTCAATACCTGATCACATCTACCTTGGACCATACAGAATACGAGTTGACACCTACATTCCGAACCCTACCCGCTGTTTCAAATGCCAGAAGTTTGGACACGGGAGGAGTTCATGCCGGGGAACCGAAAAGTGTGTCAAGTGTTCTGTAGAAGGTCATTCCAGTTTTGAGTGTGACGGTACCGTTAAATGTGCAAACTGTGGTCTGGATCATTTGGCGAATTCTCGAAATTGTGAATTTTATAAAAAAAGAATTGGAAATTCAGAAAACAAAAGCCGAAAAAATGTAAGTTATCTAGAAGCTAAAAGAATGGTCTCTGCCTCGAATAATTCGACTTCAACTACGTCTTACGCGGACAAGGTAAAAGAATCCATAACCACGAGATCTTTTGCCTCTCAAACTGAACTTACCTGACCTGATGGGGCACAAATGCCAACACCTTTACCTTCATCAAATCAATCAAAACCCCAAAGCTCCCAAGCTAAACCATCAAATTCCGTTCAAACGACTGAATCGCTACCTTCTCAAAGGTCAGGCAAAACTCAGCAGCCATCATTATCATCCAAAAAAACTTCATCTCAGAATCAAAAAGCATCTCAGAAACCCTCATCATCCGAAAAAGATACAAGATCTTCGTCAACTGACAAAACAAAAAACAGACAAGCTTCTAATCGTCTCTCAAAAGCTGAAAAAAATCTGATACTCAACAAATTCAAAGACCTCTGCTTAGAGTTCGAAAACGATGCTGACGAAGACACTGAGCAGATGGATACCACTTCAAATGAAAATATAGAATCTATCTGGGGAGATCCTTTAGTATCTACTATTGACTCCTCTCCCCATGTTTCAGAATCCTGCGCCGCGGGTGGTCGACACAGAAATAGTTCACATGAACGACCGAGAAAGAATTTTTCGCCAATTCGTCCACCTAAACAATGAATTCTTTCATACAATGGAATTGTCGGGGCTTAAAAATAAATTTATTGGAGCTATCGTTACTTGTACAAGCTTTCCTTCCTGTTGCCTTTTGCCTTCAGGAAACACATCTAAAAGAAAACGATAATGTGAACATTAAACAATATTCTCTGTACAGCACTCATGTTAAAAAAGACGAAAGAGCTGCAGGCGGCTCATCAATTCTTGTTAAAAATGGTATAATTCATAGTCAGATTAAACTGAATACTCAATTACAGGCAGTTGCTGTCAGACTTTCTCTTCAGAAAACTCTAACATTATGCTCTATATATCTACCTCCTAATATCCCCTTGGAAATCAATCAACTTAAATCTTTAATAGATCAATTGCCAGCCCCTTTCCTCCTTATGGGCGATTTTAACGCTCACAATCCGATATGGGGCAGTAATTCACAAAATGACAAGGGGAAAAAAATTGAAGATTTTTTAAATCAGGAAAGCTTGTGCATTTTTAACGATGGATCCGATACCTTTCTCCATCCCGGGAACGGTTCTTACTCGGCTATCGATCTGACTGTTTGTGACCCTTCGTTATTATTGGACTACTCATGGCGAGTCCATGATGATTTATGTGGAAGTGACCATTTTCCAATTATTTTGGAAAATCTATTTCCTTCTTCGTCTGAGAGAGTTGCTCGCTGGAAATTTGACAAAGCCAATTGGCCTTTGTTCGAACAACTCTGTCGAGATGAACTTACAACAAATAGATTCCATAATGTTGAAGATCCAATCCTTAAATTTAGCGAAACGTTAGTATCGATAGCTGAGAAAGCCATTCCCAAATCCTCGACAAATCCGAAAAATCCTCGCAAACCATGGTTTGATGATGACTGTGAGGTAGCGACGAAAAATCGAAAAAAGGCCGAACGACGGTTCAATATGCATCCAACTCCTGACAACTTAAGTAAGTTTCGTATATACCGTGCGAAAGCACGTAGAACATTTAAACAAAAGAGACGAACTTCCTGGCAAAACTTTGTTTCTAAAATAAACTCTCGTACACCCATGAATAAAGTCTGGAATTTTATACAAAAAGTTAACGGAAAAAACAGAAAGGCCAATCTTCACCATTTTAAAGATGGCCAAAATCTTTTAACATCTGAAAAGGACATCTCTCGTAAACTTGGAGAGACTTTTTCAAAGCATTCTTCTTCTCAAAATTACACTCAGGAATTTCAACGCATCAAAAATCGTATGGAAAAAACTAAAATTAACTTTCGATCAAACAATTGTGAAGACTACAACTGTGCTTTTTCTTTGGATGAACTCAAAAATTCTCTGGCAAAGGCCCATGATACAGCATGATGATATTCATTATAAACTTCTGAAACACCTCCCTGATACATCATTGCAAACACTTTTGGATATACTTAATAACATCTGGGAAACTGGTGACCTGCCTTCTATTTGGAAGCTGGCCACAGTTGTCCCTATTCCAAAACCTGGGAAGGATCATTTTGAACCGTCGAATTATCGGCCAATTGCCCTCACAAGTTGCGTGTGCAAGACGATGGAACGGATGATCAACGACCGCCTTGTCTGGTTCCTTGAGACCAATGGTCTCCTGTCCAACATACAGTGTGGGTTCCGGCAGGACAGAAGCACGTTAGATCATCTTGTTCGTTTTGAGTCTTTCATACGCAACGGGTTAGCTAAGGTTGAACACGTGGTGTCGGTGTTTTTCGATCTTGAAAAGGCATACGACACCACTTGGAAATATGGTATTTTAAAAGATCTAAATGATATGGGGTTGAAAGGTAGGTTACCTACCTTTATTGACAATTTTTTATCTGACAGACAGTAAAAGTTAATACCACCATGTCTGACCCTTTTGAACAAGAGATGGGTGTTCCTCAGGGAAGTATCCTCTCTGTTACTCTATTCAGCATAAAAATAGTTTGGCTAAAACATTACAAAATAATGTTGAAGGCTCTCTCTATGTGGATGATTTTTTGATTTGTTACAGAGCCAAAAACATGAACACTATTGAACGGCAACTACAGTTATCTCTTAATAAAATTGAAAAATGGGCTATGGAAAATGGATTTAAATTTTCTAGCTCAAAAACTGTCTGCATGCATTTCTGTAATAAAAGAAAGTTACATCTAGACCCTGAACTCAAACTCTATAATGAACCTATCAAAGTTGTCAAAGAAACCAAATTCCTTGGACTTCTGTTCGATAACAAACTCACCTTTCTCCCCCATATCAAAATGCTTAAAGCTAAATGCTTGAAAGCATTGGACATTTTAAAAGTTGTTTCAAGCACTGACTGGGGTGCTGATAAAAATATTTTACTAAATTTATATCGATCTTTAGTTAGATCAAAACTTGATTATGGTTCCATTATATATGGATCTGCTCGCAAATCCTATATAAAAATTTTAGATACTGTTCACCACCAGGGCCTACGTTTGGCCTTGGGGGCGTTCAGAACTTCTCCTGTGGGAAGTTTATATGTAGAGGCGAACGAGCCGTCTCTTTATAACCGTAGGATAAAACTTGGTTTACAATACTTAACCAAGCTAAAAGCATATCCTTCAAATCCTGCCTACGACTGTGTTTTCAATCCTCTCTATGAGGATATATTTGAACAACATGAAAATAAAATTTCTCCATTTGGTATTCGGATGAAACCACATATTTCTGGTTCTTACTTAAACCTTGATGAAATAGCCCCTATTAATATACCTCAATCTCCACCTTGGCTTGTACCCAAACCTAAATTTATTTTTGACCTCAGAAAACATAAAAAGTCTGAAACAAACCAATTAAATCAAACTTTGCATGTCATGACTCAATTTATACTGATGGATCCAAGGACGGGGACAAAGTGGCTGCCGCAGCAGTCCATGGGCAGCAGGCAGCAACTCTCCGTCTTCCATCTTCCAGTTCAATATTTACTGCTGAAGCTAGAGCCATAATTCTGGCTTTAAAATTTGTCAGAACGTCTGGAAAACTTAAATTTCTTATTTGCTCAGATTCTCTTTCATGTTTATTGGCCATGGAAGGTCAGAAATATAAAAACCCTTTAATTGCCCATATTATTGAATTTTATAAAAGACTTGTCCAAATGGGCAAAGAAATCATTTTTCTCTGGGTACCAAGTCATATTGGTATCCGAGGAAACACAGTCGTAGATAGTATAGCGAAGGATGCTTTAGATGACCCAGTTACTAATATGTCAGTGCCTTATACTGATTTTAAACCCTTGATTTATAAGCATGTTTTACGTCTGCGGCAGTCCCAGTGGGATCTGCTTACAGACAATAAACGTCATTCTATAGAGCCAACTGTTGGCAAGAATGTCTGTTTTTTCGGCAAATGCCGACGAGATCAAGTTGTTTTAACTAGATGTCGCATTGGCCACACCAGGACGACTCATTCTTTTATTTTAGAGAATGAGCCGCCTCCTGAGTGTATACCCTGCCAATGTCGACATAGTATTAAACATCTTTTAATTGACTGTGTAGATAAGTCCGACATTATTTGTCGGTACTACACAGTCAACAATATGAAAGAGTTGTTTACAAAGGTTGCTGGCAACCGTCTTTTACAGTATTTGAAAGATGTTGGACTGTATTCAAGAATATAGTCTGACTGCATTCTTGAAAAGAGTCCAATAAATTTAATTTTGTTTATATTTTTTGAATGATGTTAATTTATTTAATAGCGTATCTGTGATATTATTTTCCAAATTTCGTCTGTGATATATTTTTTTGATTTTTGAGATTCTTGTATTGTTTTATTGTTTTATTTTCTCCTTAAATATTATTTGTAAATAGTTCATTCGTTTTAGATAGTATCTGTTTTAATCATACTCAATTTAATTAGTTCTCGCCGTGATATGGCTTAAATGTCGCCCACACGGCGTTAAACAATAATTAATCAATTAAATAATATTTGTAACAGTATGCTGATTGTAAAAGTCATGGCTTAATACTTTATCTTGTGATATCATTTTATAAGACACAGTTACGGATAAAGCCGGGATTATAAAAGGAGGCGGCGGGGGGATTCACAAAAGCTTCATGCAATGACACAACGAAAGCCGAAAGACATAATATGAATAATAATATTAAACAATTATTATAATGTACTGTCTTTACCAAGGATATTATAAGTTATCAGGCTTTGATCCATACAATACATTCTTTGAAAAATTAGGGTTTTCTATCAACTTAAAATTGTATAAATTTCAAGATTTTTTTCGTCAAAAATACGCCACAGTGTTTTTCAAATTTCATGTTCGGTTCTTAATATACATTAGGTTGTTTTTAGTTAAATCAGCTCTTCTTTTTGAATTCGGGTTTTCAAATGTTTAAATTTCGCCTCTACCATCAGTGAATAGACATTATTAGTCGAAATGCACATCTTGTGCAGTATATAAATTGTAACCGTTTATGTTATTATAATCAATAAAATGTATTGCTCTTTTCTTGAAAATTACATTACCGAATGAAAACTTGTCATTTGAATTGCGCATATGTTGAGCAAAACGACGACTGCGACATGTAAAGCGGGATTTGCTTACCCTTCCGGGGCATCTGAGATCACTAATTTAGTTTTAAAGGGGTTCGTGTTGGTCTTGCTTTATTTCTCAGTGTTGTACTTCGTGCTATTTTATTTGTGGATGTCTGTCGTGTTTCTGTCGGTAACAGTCTTATCTATCCTCTGTCTTCAAAAGTTTATTTCAATTTAAAAATTTCACATTCGGTCAGATTTGAGGGTTAAGAGAACTTACTTGACTGATGGTTTACGATTTTGCTTATGTCTTAGGGTTAGATAAGAGTCGATTGCCTATCCGCTATCATTATGCCTTAATAATTGGTGTAACTATAGGAGTAGCACGACGGGTGTCACATGTGAAGCAGGATCTACTTCCGGAGCACCTGAGATCACTCAATTTTTTTGTAGGGTTCGTGTTGGTCAGTCGATATTTAGTTTATGTGGACTGTTGTTTGTCTTGTCGTTTTTCATTTTTTGCCATGGCTTTGTCGTTTGTTTTTAACTTGTGAGTTTGATTGTCCCTATGGTATATTTCGCCTCTCTTTCTAAAAATCGTATTTTATTTTCTTGCCATTTTGATGAGTCAAGCCCTTTCAACTGATTTTTAGTTTATTCTCATATTGTGTTGTTACGTCACGGTTCCAAGTTAGAGGAAGGTTTTGGGCTAGTACAAACACGATAAACTGAACCCAACACAATTTGTATGAGCCTTATCAAAGTCGAGAGTTTGTATTTCAGTTGTTGTCTCTGATTGCTGTCTTCCATATTTGTTTTTCGTTTATTGTTTTATAATAAAGCAGGGCGCTAGTTGTTATATACGACTTCTTTTACATTTTGGCATGCCGGGGACTTTTATTGCATAGTATAAAATATGAGTTTTGCTTGTTGTTGAATGGCTTTCGTTGACTTATCTATATATACAATTCATTCGGTCTCTGCTGTATGATTGTCTGATTGGCAATCAGTCCACATATTTTTTACATTTTATTGTAGCACTGGACGTTAAACTGCATTATACAATTAATGACTTTTGAAGAGGTTGATACGATGATTTATCAACCCTAGTGCAATTATACTGAACCGCAAAAGAAACGTCGCACAAAATGACATGTTCACATACATTTATTTCAAAGTGACATTTATATATTTTAAATTAATTTTTACAAAATTTAATGAATGATTTACAGTCTTTTGGTTACAATGTTCACAAAAACGTCACAATTGTCGCAACGTCACATGTTTTCAATGCTGTGCTCCCACGTCCGTTAATAACGTGTATGTCCTCCACCGGCACCAATTACTGCGGCACATCTTCGGTACATGGAGTTGATGAGCCGATTAATAAACGCCATCGGAATAGGTGCCCATACTCTCTGAAACGCTTGTGAAAGTTCAGCTGCAGTTGTCGGACTTGGCTGCTCATTATTCAACCGTCTTTGAACTTCGTCCCATAAATGTTCAATAGGGTTTAAATCTGGACTCAAAGCCGGCCAATCCATAACATTAATGTTATTCTGCTGTAGGAAGTCTCTTGTGGCTCTTGCGGTATGCGCACGTGCATTGTCCTGTTGGAAAGTCTTGTTTTGATGACGTGCGAAATGGGGCTGAACATGGGGTGTCAAGACTTGGTCGATGTAACGGGCAGCTGTTACGCCATTTCCTCTGCCTGGGCCAAGGTTCTGAAAGATGACTGGACCAAGTTTAACGTTAAGACCGATTCCACCCCATACCATGATGCTAGGTCCTCCCCACGCGTCTGTTTTCAGAATGCAGCTGTCTTCGTAACGTTCCCCGCGTCTTCTCCACACTCTGGTTCTGCCATCGGCTGTTGAAATGCAGTAACGGCTTTCGTCAGAGAAGATGATGTTACGCCATTGTCGATACCGCCAATTCTGTCGCTGAGTGGCCCACTGAAGACGAGCTTGACGGTGTCGAGGAGTAAGAATAGGTCCTCTTGCTGGACGGCGACATCTCATGTTTCTAGCAGCTAATCGCCGACGAACCGTATCATCACTTATGGGTCGTCCATGTGTTCCAACAGTGTTTCTGGCAGTTTCGGCAGCTGGGGTGAACCGATTCATCAAATGGTGACGAACAATGCCTCTATTCTGTCTAGGGGTAGTGACTTGGGGTCTACCACTCCGTGGACGGTCATTTGTGCTGTTTGTTGCATTGTACCGTGTCCGTAGACGTTCAATTGTTCGAACAGCACAGTTGAAGTCGTTGGCAATAACTCTGGCAGATTGCCCAGCATCCAATCCAAACTTGGCCTGTTCTCTCTGTTGTGGAGTCAGACGTGGCATAGCTTCTGTGTCAACACTGATACTAACACTCTTTAATTTTCTCCGGCCTTTTATACCCATAAAGGAGCATGAATTTCACGAACATTTAAGATTTAAGAAAAATTACCGCCTAGTGTGTCCCACGAGCGGTTTTAGGTACGGTCGCTCTACGATATCAACTGAAAATTATTCAACCGAAAATTTAATTCACAGGTAATTTAATCTTACCTGGTGATGTAATCGTAATACTGATTATATAAAAATAATTAATTAATATTTATTTTGAATTTTGCTAACATTTTGAAAAAGCGACGTTTCTTTTGCGGTTCAGTATATATTCACCGAGGCCACGCACTTCACTTGGGTTGATAAACTTTGTATCAACCGATATTAAAAGTCATGAACTGTTTCACTAAATGACATTTTCCTCATCAGGTGTATAACCCCGTGTGGGTCCCGGGGACACAATAGAATAGGCCCACAGCTCCTCGGCTTGGCGTAAGAGGCCCCTAAAGAGGCGACATGTTTGCCGTGTGTCGCAAACCCGTGTCGGTAATAGGGAGTGTTCCTGGATGGCCGGAAAAACGGTTCCGATCACCATCTGGGGCACAATCTTTACCTAGACGGGAGGCCGGATGGACCCGATTCGGTCAATCGGCTGGTCGCATCAATCCCTTATACAACATTATATATGTTTTTTTTTCTCCTCACTGAAATCGGAATTCCAAATTGCTACATGACGGGATTGGTGGTGGCTTAAGGGTCAAACTTCAATATGTACAAAATTTCCTACATTTGTATTGGCTTTTTATTTAATTTTCTTATTTTAATTTTTTTGTTTACATAATTCCAAATAACGTAATTAATGGTTTAGGCAACACCGGTACGATTTGTTCAATCCTATTGAAAGTTTGGTTATATTTTGATACATTTTTAATACAACCAGCTCATGAATGGCTCGATGGTCCCGATTTAGCCAGTAACTGGTCATGTCTAGCCCTCTGCTGGCTTCTCGTGGTTGTCTGAAAAGATCCAGATGAACCCTATATGAAACCGAGATACACTGGGATGGGATGGTGGACTGCAATGGAGTATCGTTTGAGGTTGATGTTCGGGTTCTGGGATCTTGGGATGACAACCACTGATGGAGGCGCAGAGAAGGCGGTGGCTGATGGGACAAAGCTTCCTCGGCTTAATGAGGCCACATGTTTGCCGTGTGTGGATACCCGTAAGGATAGAGGACGGGATCCTGGTGGCTGAAACACGCCACTTTGGCCCATACTTTATCTGAAACGGGAGGTCGGATGGGCCCGGTCGCGACCAATCGGCTGGTCACGCCAAGCCCTTGAACTGTCCTGTTACCAAAATGTACAATAATAGTACCATTTATATAGGATGGTTTAAGAAGGCGGTGGCTTACGGGTCAATCGTGTAGATGTTACTTCGGATGGTTGTTTCGTCAGGTAACCCCTGGCACGAAGCTTGCGTCCGAACAGAAGTGCTCTATGCGAGTATCTTATCCCTGTAGCCCTAGTGCATGTCGCATATGCGGCAAGTAAACATCATATTGGTGCTGCTCCGAGGCGGGCGGGGAGCAGGGGTAACGAATCATTATATAATCACCATGGCTTCTACAGAAAACCCCCCAAAACCAACAAGTTCGAAAAGAAAATGTACAAACAGTGACGACGAGGATCCTCCAACCAAACAAGCAAATACAGCTCCAGACACGTTCGCAAGATTTATTGTACTGACTTCCGTAAATTCGGAAAAACAGATTACCAAACTTTCGCCATTTCTACTTCAAAAAACAATTCAGAGCTATGCTGGTCAAGTCAAAAAGGTATCTAAAATGAAAAATGGAAGTTTACTCATTGAATGTATTAGACCTCAACAATCTAAAAATCTTCTATCTCTAACCAAAATATCTGATCTTCAAATCTCAGCCACTCCACACAGAACACTCAATTCATGCCAAGGAGTTATTCGCGACAGAGATCGTGATCTATCCGATTTATCCGAAGAAGAAATCTGCGCAGAACTCGAATCTCAAAATGTCTCAAAAATCAAACGATTTACAAAAAAATCAGAAGATAAGATCATTAAACTTAACACATATCTCATTACCTTCAATCTCCCAAGTGTGCCGGAACATATCTATATCGGACCCTACAGAATCAAAGTTGACAACTACGTACCTAACCCTACTCGTTGCTTCAAATGCCAGAAATTTGGACACGGTAGGGGTTCATGTAGAGGTACGGAAAAATGTGTCAAATGTTCTGTAGAGGGCCATTCCAGTTTTGATTGTGACGGCCACATCAAATGTGTAAACTGTGGTTTAGATCATATGGCGAATTCCAGGAACTGTCAATTCTACATAAAAGAACTTGAAATACAGAAAACAAAAGCTGACAAGAACATTAGCTATCAAGAAGCTAAACGACTTATCTCTGCCGCGAATAACTCTACTCAAACCACATCTTATGCTGATAAAGTTAAACAACCCCAAAGCACTCGATCATTAGCAACTCAAACTGATTACACATGGCCTGTTGAATCAGAACTCCCAGTTCTCCTTTCTCAATCCAATTCCTCGAAAGGGAAAACTTCCCAATCTACACAGTCTAATTCATCACAAACATCTAGTACTCTATCTACAAAAAATCAACCAAAATCATCAGCTAAACACAGAACTTCCACATCTTCAGATAAGAAACCTCAAAATCCGCCGTCTTAAAAAACAAACAACTTTCTAATCGCCAAACAAAGGCTGATAAAAATTTTAAGTTTAACAGGTTTAGAGATTTGTGCTCAGAGTTTGACGACGAAGTCGATCTAGACTCTGACCAAATGGATACAACTCCCATTGAAAATCTGGAGTCAATCTGGGGTGATCCCTTAGTTCTATCGAAGGATTCTCCTCCATCAGCGATTGACTCCAGCGCCTCGGGTGGCAGGCGCTGTAGATCAAACGAACGAACAAAAAAGGGTTACTCCCCCATCCGTCCACCTAAATAATGAACAATATTATCCAATGGAATTGTCGAGGTTTAAAAATCAATTTAATTGAACTATCCTTACTTATCCAAACCTTCATTCCTGTTGCCTTTTGCCTACAAGAAACTCATTTAAAAGAAAATGATCAAGTAAATATTAAAGATTATTCTCTGTACAGTACCCATGTTAAAAAGGATGAAAGAGCTGCTGGCGGCTCTTCTATCCTTGTTAAAAATGGTGTCATTCACAGTCAAATAAATCTAAACACTGACTTACAGGCAGTTGCAGTTCGACTTTCTCTGAGTAAAACTATAACTTTATGTTCTGTTTATATTCCTCCTAATTCTTCCTTAAATGTTTCTCAACTAAAATCTTTGACAGATCAATTACCTGCCCCATTTCTTCTTATGGGCGATTTTAACGCACATAATCCTATATGGGGCAGTAACTCTTTAAATGATAAAGGCAAGAGGATTGAAGATTTTGTTAATCAGGAAGGACTGTGCATTTTTAATGATGGATCAGACACCTACCTCCATCCAGGTAATGGTGCTTATTCCGCTATTGATCTAACACTATGTGACCCTTCGTTATTATTGGATTATTCATGGCGAGTCCACGATGATTTGTGTGGAAGTGACCACTTTCCAATTATTTAGGAGAATCTATTTCCAACGTCTTCGGAGAGAGTTGCTCGCTGGAAATTTGACAAAGCCAATTGGCCTTTGTTCGAACAACTCTGCCGAGATGAACTGAGAGAAGACACTTTCGACAGTATAAATAATCCAATTCTCAAATTTAGCGAAATGTTGGTATCGATAGCGGAAAGAACCATTCCTAAAACCTCGACAAATCCAAAACAACCTAGCAAACCATGGTTTGATGATGACTGTGAGGAAGCGAAGAAAAACAGGAAAAAGTCCGAACGACGGTTCAATTTGCATCCAACCCAAGGTAATTTAAGTAATCTCCGTATATTCCGTGCGAAAGCACGTCGAACATTTAAACAAAAGAGACGAAAATCTTGGCAAAACTTCGTCTCTAAAATAAATTCCCATACACCAATGAACAAGGTGTGGAATTTTATTCAAAAAATTAAAGGAAAAAACAGGAAAACTAATCTTCACCATCTCAAAGATGGACAAACTCTTTTGACATCTCAAAATGACATCGCTCAAAAACTTGGTGAAACTTTTTCTAAAAATTCCTCTTCTCAAAATTATTCTCAGGAATTTCAACATATTAAAAACCGAACAGAAAAAACTAAACTCAACTTTCGATCAAAAAATTCTGAAGACTACAACCGCCCTTTCTCTTTGAATGAAATCAAAAACTCTCTGGCAAAAGCACATGACACAGCATGTGGTCCTGATGATATTCACTATAAACTTTTGAAACATCTTCCTGATACTTCTTTAAAAACTCTTTTGGATCTGCTCAATAATGTCTGGGAATCTGGTGACTTGCCTTCCATCTGGAAGCTAGCCACAGTTATCCCTATTCCAAAACCTGGGAAGGACCATTTTGAACCGTCGAATTATCGGCCAATTGCCCTCACAAGTTGCGTCTGTAAGACAATGGAACGGATGATCAACGACCGCCTTGTCTGGTTTCTTGAGACGAACGGTCTCCTGTCCAGTATACAGTGCGGATTCCGGCAAGGCAGAAGCACGTTGGATCAACTTGTTCGCTTCGAATCATTCATTCGTAACGGGTTTGCAAAAGGTGAACATGTGGTGTCTGTCTTTTTCGATCTGGAAAAGGCATATGACACCACTTGGAAATATGGTATTTTAAAGGATTTAAACGATATGGGGTTGAAAGGTAGGTTACCTACATTTATCGATAACTTTTTATCTGACAGGGAGTTCAAAGTCAGGGTCAATACAACATTGTCTGATCCGTTTGAACAAGAGATGGGTGTACCCCAGGGAAGCATTCTCTCGGTTACTCTCTTTAGTATCAAAATTAACAGTCTTGCAAAAACCTTGCAAAACAATGTCGAAGGCTCTCTCTATGTTGATGACTTTTTGATTTGTTGCAGAGCTAAAAATATGAACAGCATAGAACGTCAATTGCAGTTATCTCTTAATAAAATTGAAAAATGGGCAACAGAAAATGGATTTAAATTTTCCGCATCAAAAACTCTTTGCATGCATTTCTGTAATAAAAGAAAATTACATCCAGACCCTGAACTCAAACTCTACAATGTACCTATTAAAGTAGTTAAAGAAACGAAATTCCTTGGGTTACTTTTTGACAGTAAACTTACCTTTCTACCCCATATCAAAATGCTTAAAGCTAAATGCTTGAAGGCATTGGATATTTTAAAAGTTGTTTCTAGCACTGACTGGGGTGCTGATAAAAACATTTTGTTAAATTTATACCGATCACTTGTACGATCAAAACTTGATTATGGTTCCATTATATATGGATCTGCTCGCAAATCCTATATAAAGATTTTAGATACTGTTCACCACCAAGGCCTACGTTTGGCCTTGGGGGCGTTCAGAACATCTCCTGTGGAGAGTTTATATGTAGAGGCGAACGAGCCGTCTCTTTATAATCGTCGGATAAAACTTGGTTTACAATACTTAACCAAGCTAAAAGCATATCCTTCAAATCCTGCCTACGACTGTGTTTTCAATCCTCTCTATGAGGATATATTTGAACAACATGAAAATAAAATTCCTCCGTTTGGTATCCGGATGAAATTACATATTCATGGTTCTAACATCAACCTTGATGAAATTGCCCCCATTAATATACCTCAATCACCGCCTTGGCTTGTGCCCAAACCTATGTTTATTTTTGACCTTAGAAAACATAAAAAGTCCGAAACAAACCCTATTCTTATTCAGCAACACTTTGCTGAAATAAAATCTAAGTTTGAATTTCATGACTCTATTTATACTGATGGGTCGAAGGACGGGGACAAAGTGGCTGCCGCTGCTGTCTATGGACAGCAAGCAGCAACTCTCCGTCTTCCATCCTCCAGTTCCATTTTTACTGCTGAAGCCAGAGCCATAATTCTTGCTCTAAAGTTTGCTAGAACATCTGAAAAACTTAAATTTCTTATTTGTTCAGATTCACTTTCATGTTTATTGGCTATCGAAGGTCTGAAATATAAAAACCCTTTAATTGCCCATATTATTGAGTTCTATAAAAGACTTGTCCAAATGGGCAAAGAAATAGTTTTTATCTGGATACCAAGTCATATTGGTATCCGAGGAAACACAGTCGTAGATAGTATAGCGAAGGATGCTTTAGATGACCCAGTTACAAATATGTCAGTACCTTATACTGATTTTAAATCTCTAATTTATAAATATGTTGTACGTCTGTGGCAGTCCCAGTGGGATCTGCTTACAGACAATAAATTACATTCGATAGAGCCAACTGTTGGCAAGAATGTTTATTTTTTCGGCAAAAGCCGAAGAGACCAAGTTGTTTTGACCAGATGTCGCATTGGCCACACCAGGACGACTCATTCTTTTATTTTAGAGAGTGAGCCGGCTCCTGAGTGTATTCCTTGCCAATGTCGGCAATCTGTTAAACATCTTTTAATTGACTGTGTAGATAAATCCGACATAATTTGTCGGTACTACACAGTCAACAATATGAAAGATTTATTTACAGTGGTCGCTGGCGACCGTCTTTTACAATATTTGAAAGACGTAGGACTATACTCCAGAATATAGATTACTATACTATGTTCTTGAGTATAGTTATTGGTCATTGTCTTAAACTTTGTTATTATTAATTGACGTGATTTTATGTTTACTGAATATTTTTTATATGTTGACATTGTTAATTAAATAGCGTATCTGTGATATTTTTTTTCTGAATGATGTTTGACTGTGATTTTAGTTTTACTGTTTATTCAACTTTCAATATTATTTGTAAATAGGCTATCGATTTTAGATAATGTTTGAAATTTTAATCAGTTTGAGTCTAATTCGTTCTCGCCGTGATATTGGCTGCAATATCGCCAGTACGGCGTTAAAAAACAATCAATCAATCAATCAATCAATCCTGTAAAGCATACATTATTTACCGGTAATATTCATGTTATACATGCTTACTTTATATAACGTATAGTTATCGACATCCGTAAGACCGTACTGATAAATCAACCATCGTGACAAATTGAAAATTGCAAGACAAAGAAACCATTTTTATACATAATAAGTTTATGAAGAAACCAACTGAATTCATCCTTGCATCTATTTTTAGCATATCGATCGTAAATCATATTTGCCGCCTTCAACACGTTCATCAGGTGTATAATCATTGAATTTTATATTGTGTTTGCTACGCGTATTTTGACATATAAAAAAATTCAAGTTTCAACAAATTTTAACAAGTATCGCCACTCGGCTGATTGGTTCAGGAAATTAACAACTTCGCATATTTTGAAATGACACTGAACTGTTATCACGTAAACATTTCACTTGATATTATTTTTGATATCTGTCCAATATCCATGTAAAATGATGAAATACATGTTATATATATATACACTTTTACACCCTGCAAATTACAAAGGCAATTACATAAAACTGGAGTATTATTTATAATAATCGAACAAATTGGATTCATTTAGTGAAAATTGTTTTCATGCAAATTATACTTGTTGTTTTAAAAATATTTGAATTAAATATCAACCATGGATTCAAATTCAAAATATATCTTTGGAATTAAAGGATAAAGTATGAATACGCCAATGATGAAGCAATACGATTGAAAATAAACCTAAAGTCATCTACAGAGTAACATACAGAATTGTTTATATTTCTTATTTGATGCACAGCAACAAAACAACATCAAATATGTACAATCACAAAGTATTATCAAAAGATATATAAGAGACTGAAATAGTTCAATACTTATAACAATGGATCCAAGGTACAGTATACATATGTATTTTCTACTAAATCCTTCCTTATGATATTGACTGATCAAAATTAATTTCTAAACTTCTTTCTAACTTCTTTGTTCATATCTACTTCTGTTTCTATACAGCGTTCATTTGATGACTCGTACGGACACCCTGTCTTTCTCTGATGGGTATATAATATGGCTTCTTTATGTAAAACAAAGGTCACATAATGGTCAGCAAATCTAAAGTTAAAATACAAAGAGCTTATTATACAATGGTTAAACAATTTATCCACTTTCTAATTGTTTATTAAGTCAGTTCGGACATTGGCATGTTAATACATTTTTGAAAATGTGAATAAAAAAGTCATTCCACAATATTTTGCAATATTAACAAACAGAAAATTGATTTCTATTGCATATCTTTACAATATTTCTTTTAAGCATAATATGTTGCTGTAAATTAGATACTCCAAATAAGGATAACGCACTCACGGGTGTATCTTATACATACACATATATATAATGTCGTATGATATATTTACCCATCTATTTTTCCATATTTTTAAAGGATTTTACCCTTTAGTTGACAGAAGGTTCATTATAAAATTAAAAAAGACCATCCATTTATTATTACTGCCATTATTTTAGTTCAAATTGAGGTGCTGGTTGCAAACAGGAGATGATGCAAAGGTGTATGTAAATTGTCCAACGATCGACCAAAGTAATTACTTGAGGTCATCTGGCCCAATGGTCAAGGTGACCTAGTACATTAATATGTATTTACAACCTTTATAATATAATGCTTAAAACTATTCAAAAGAAAATATACTTCCTTAAAGTGATCTAGGAGTAGCAGCATTTTCTCGTATAGTTAAAGCATTTCAGCCTCAAGACAACATTAGAAATACTGAATAAACTTACAACTTTTTTTCAATTAAAATGTTCCGACAGTTTCCTAATCCTTCTCCCACCGAATCTGAAGGGTTCATGATGATTGTACACCAAGCTGTCAGTCAAATATTTGTGGAGAGCATTAATAATCTGCTTGACATTTGACAGTTTCCTTATCCTTCTCCCACCGAATCTGAAGGGTTCATGATGATTGTACACCAAGCTGTCAGTCAAATATTTGTGGAGAGCATTAATAATCTGCTTGACATTTGACAGTTTCCTAATCCATCTCCCACCGAATCTGAAGGGTTAATGATGATTGTACACCAAGCTGTCAGTCAAATATTTGTGGAGAGCATTAATAATCTGTTTGACATTTGACAGTTTCCTAATCCTTCTCCCACCGAATCTGAAGGGTTCATGATGATTGTACACCAAGCTGTCAGTCAAATATTTGTGGAGAGCATTAATAATCTGCTTGACATTTGACAGTTTCCTTATCCTTCTCCCACCGAATCTGAAGGGTTCATGATGATTGTACACCAAGCTGTCAGTCAAATATTTGTGGAGAGCATTAATAATCTGCTTGACATTTGACAGTTTCCTAATCCTTCTCCCACCGAATCTGAAGGGTTCATGATGATTGTACACCAAGCTGTCAGTCAAATATTTGTGGAGAGCATTAATAATCTGCTTGACATTTGACAGTTTCCTAATCCATCTCCCACCGAATCTGAAGGGTTAATGATGATTGTACACCAAGCTGTCAGTCAAATATTTGTGGAGAGCATTAATAATCTGTTTGACATTTGACAGTTTCCTAATCCTTCTCCCACCGAATCTGAAGGGTTCATGATGATTGTACACCAAGCTGTCAGTCAAATATTTGTGGAGAGCATTAATAATCTGCTTGACATTTGACAGTTTCCTTATCCTTCTCCCACCGAATCTGAAGGGTTCATGATGATTGTACACCAAGCTGTCAGTCAAATATTTGTGGAGAGCATTAATAATCTGCTTGACATTTGACAGTTTCCTAATCCTTCTCCCACCGAATCTGAAGGGTTCATGATGATTGTACACCAAGCTGTCAGTCAAATATTTGTGGAGAGCATTAATAATCTGCTTGACATTTGACAGTTTCCTAATCCTCCCACCGAATCTGAAGGGTTCATGATGATTGTACACCAAGCTGTCAGTCAAATATTTGTGGAGAGCATTAATAATCTGCTTGACATTTGACAGTTTCCTAATCCTCCTCCCACCGAATCTGAAGGGTTCATGATGATTGTACACCAAGCTGTCAGTCAAATATTTGTGGAGAGCATTAATAATCTGCTTGACATTTGACAGTTTCCTAATCCTTCTCCCACCGAATCTGAAGGGTTCATGATGATTGTACACCAAGCTGTCAGTCAAATATTTGTGGAGAGCATTAATAATCTGCTTGACATTTGACAGTTTCCTAATCCTTCTCCCACCGAATCTGAAGGGTTCATGATGATTGTACACCAAGCTGTCAGTCAAATATTTGTGGAGAGCATTAATAATCTGTAAACAAGAACAAATAAAAATATTATAGACTGTTCTGTTGCGCACGAAAAATGTAGAACCACGCGGTTTAGTGAAATGAGATACAAAACCGAATCGATTTGGCTGTGCCCGTTGAATCATTATTCATTATTAAAATAACAACACTTTTGTCGATCAGGAGTTATAGTCCTATATTGGTAAGAAAATGGCACTTCATGTCCATGACGTCATCTCCGAGGTGTGTGACTAATTATCGAGTTCGAGTTGAATTTCGAGTGAACTCGAGATATTAATTTCTAATGTCATTTATCGAGTTACATTTCGAGTTAGAGTTACGGTTCGAGTTAAAGTACGATTTTTTTTTTGTATGTAGCGATGCCGATATTCGTACAAACTTTTTTCTAATAGGGAAAAAAAGTGACGAAATGAAGTGTTGTTCAGCAGACATGTTATTCACAGTTCACATGATTAAATCCTGTATCCATATTTGCCCCAAATGTAGAAAAATATGAACACGACATATCAAGCCTACAAGTACTCTATACTACAAACAACATTTCAAACAAACTAGCCCCCGTGTGGGTCCCGGGGACACAACGGAATAGGCCCACAGCTCCTCGGCTTGGCGTAAGAGGCCCCTAAAGAGGCGACATGTTTGCCGTGTGTCGCTTACCCGTGTCGGTAATAGGGAGTGTTCCTGGATGGCCGGAAAAACGGTTCCGATCACCATCTGGGGCACAATCTTTACCTAGACGGGAGGCCGGATGGACCCGATTCGGTCAATCGGCTGGTCACATCAGTCCCTTTTTGTAACGCGTATATATATTTTTTTTCTCCCCAAATTGATAAATCGAATTCTAAATTGCTGTTTAGCGGGATTGGTGTTGGCTAATGGGTCACAAACTTTAACAAGCTCAAAATTTCTTTACTTTTGAATTGGATCTTTATTTATTTCCATTATTTTTGTTTTATTATTTTCTTAATATTCAAATCTAAATTATACCTGTCATTTGTATCAACTGTTTCAAATGTCTTGGTCACAATTTTTGGTTTCACAATTTCTGAAATATTTGAACAACCAGCTCAAAAATTGGCTGGATTGCCCCGGTCTGGCCACTTACTGGTCATGTCTAGCCCTTTGCTGTTTTCTCGTGGTTGTTTGAAGAGACCCATATGAACCTTTTATGACATCTCGATACCATGGGTCGGGTTAGGGTGGTGTGCAGGTATCGTATGAGATTGATGTTTTGGTTCTGGGGTCTCTGAAGATAGCCACTGACGGAAGCAGCGGAGAAGGCGGTGGCTTATGGGGTAAGGCTTCCTCGGCTTAATGAGGCCACATGTTTGCCGTGTGTGGATACCCGTAAGGATAGAGGACGGGATCCTGGTGGTTGAAACACGCCACTTTGGCCCTTACTTTATCTGAAACGGGCGGTCGGATGGGCCCGGTCTCGATCAATCGGCTGGTCACGCCAAGCCCTTGAATCTAACCTGTTTCCAGAATGTACAACAGTAGTACCATTTTCATAGGTTGGGTTTAAGAAGGCGGTGGCTTATGGGTCAATCGTATAGATGTTACTTTGGGCGGTTGTCTTGCTGGGCAACCCCTGGCACAAGGCTTGCGCCCATTAAGAGGTACTCTATGCGAGTATCTTGTCAGTGTATCCCTGGTGCTTGTCGCATATGCGGCAGGCATGCATCGTTTTGATGCTGCTCCGAGGTGGGCGGGGAGCAAGGGCAACGAACCAACAGAAATCACCATGAAATCTCAAAATAATAACCAACCAAACCCCCAATCAAGTTTTAAAAGAAAAAAAGAAGAAAGTGATGATGAAGAGCATACATCAAAGTCTCCAAACACTGATACAGGAACATTCATTAAATTTTTGGTCCTTTCAAGTCAAAATTCAGAAAAACCTCTTTCTAAAATTTCACCGTTCTTATTACAAAAGACAATCCAAAGTTGTGCTGGCAGTGTTCAAAATGTTACAAAACTTAAATCAGGAAGTGTCCTTGTGGAATGTATTCGGCCTCAACAATCTAAAAATTTACTTTCTTTGACTGCTATTGGTACTCTTCCTATTTCGGTAACTCCTCACAGGACACTGAATTCTTGTCAGGGAGTTATTCGAGATAGGGACCATGACCTTCAAGAACTTTCTGAAAATGATATCTGTGAAGAATTAGAACCCCAACACGTTTCGAAAGTCAAAAGATTCACCAAAAAAGTTGACAACAACATAATTAAGCTTCATACTTACCTTCTCAGTTTTGATCTCCCGAAAGTTCCTGACCATATCTACATTGGCCCCTACAGAATTAAGGTTGACACATATGTTCCGAACCCTATCCGTTGTTTCAAATGCCAGAAATTTGGACACGGTAGGACTTCCTGCAAGGGAACTGAAAGGTGTGTCAAATGTTCTGTAGCCGGACATTCCAGTTTTGAATGTGAAGGAACAACAAAATGTGCAAACTGTGGTGGAGATCACATGTCAAATTCCAGGATATGTGATCATTACAAAACTGAACATCAAATTCAAAAAATTAAAGCGGAAAAAAATATTACTTACCGAGAAGCCCGGAAATTGGTCTCTGTCTCGAATAACTCGACTCGCAGTTCTACTTATGCTGACAAGGTGAAAGGACCTCCATCTACAAGATCTCTCTCTGTTCAAACAGTTTTTACATGGCCACATGGCACTGAACATCCAATACTTGTCTCTGAATCTACTACTTCCATGCCAAAATCCACAACATCTGTACAGTCTTCCAGTTCTTCGCAGACGTCAGCTTCATCTCTTCCTTTTAACCACTTTGAGATGGCTGATATTTACATCAACTCTAATGTTGACAAACGTATGCACGAAGATCTAGGAAGAAAACTCAATACTTCATCCAGCACTGCCAGGAATGGAAAATCTCAATCCCCAGCACAGAAATCTTCCAACAATCATTCTTCACCTCAAAAGTCTACTAACAAACAGTCTTCAACAAAACAATCACCACCTCGAAAGTCTTCTAATGCACAGTCTTCATCATCACAACAGCACAAAACTCGTTCGAACTCAGCAGAAAAGATCAACACTGGTAGACTAAAAAAGGCTGAAAAGCACTTGGTAAAATTTCAAACGCTGTCATCAGAGTACGGAGATGATGACAGCCAAATGGATATAACCCCAGATGAGTCTATCTGGGATGTCCCCAAACCAAGTGCCTCTGCTGAGAGGAACAGAAGTTGTTCGCCGAAGGCAGGGCGAAGCTACAAATTCTCTCCAATTCGCCCGCCTAAAATATGAATACCATTGTACAATGGAATTGTCGAGGTTTGAAAGTTAATTTAATTGAATTATCTTTACTTGTCCAAGCTTTCCTACCTGTTGCATTTTGCCTCCAAGAAACTCACCTAAAAGAAAACGATAATGTAAATATCAAAAATTACTCACTTTACAGCACAAGAACCAATAAGGATGAAAGGGCTGCGCTTCGATCCTTATTAAAAACAACATTATTCACAGTCAAATAAATTTAAACACTGATCTGCAGGCAGTTGCTGTTCGCCTGTCCCTTACCAAGACTATTACATTATGTTCTGTGTATATTCCTCCTAACACAAACTTGCAAATTAGTACACTTAAAACTTTGACGGATCAGTTACCTGCCCCATTTCTTCTTATGGGTGATTTCAACGCTCATAATCCTATATGGGGTAGTAACTCCCAAAACGATAAAGGCAAAAAGATCGAAGATTTTTTAAATCAGGAAAGCTTGTGCATTTTCAATGATGGATCAGATACCTATCTCCATCCGGGGAATGGTTCTTACTCTGCTATCGATTTAACAATTTGTGACCCTTCACTATTACTGGATTTCTCATGGCGCGTCCATGATGATTTGTGTGGAAGCGACCACTTTCCCATAATTTTGGAAAATTTATTTCCAACGTCATCCGAGAGAGTTGCTCGCTGGAAATTTGACAAAGCCAATTGGCCTTTGTTCGAGCAACTCTGTCGAGATGAACTAAAGAAAGAAACGTTTGATAATGTTATTAATCCAGTCCTAAAATTAAGTGAAACGTTAGTATCGATAGCTGAGAGAACCATTCCTAAAACCTCGACAAATCCAAAACAACCTAGCAAACCATGGTTTGACGATGATTGTGAGGAGGCGAAAACAAATAGGAAGAAGGCCGAACGACGATTCAATAAGCATCCAACCAAAGATAATTTAAGTAACACCCGTATATTCCGTGCAAAAGCACGTAGAACATTCAAACAAAAGAGACGAAAGTCGTGGCAAAACTTCGTCTCAAAAATCAATTCTCATACACCAATGAACAAAGTTTGGAACTTTATACAAAAACTTCATGGTAAAAATAGGAAAGCCAATCTTCACCATCTAAAAGATGGCCAGACCCTTTTAACATCAGAAAATGAGATCGCTCAAAAACTTGGTGAAACTTTTTCGAAAAATTCTTCTTCTCAAAATTACACTCCGGAATTTCAGCGTATTAAAAACCGAACCGAAAAAACCAAAATTAACTTTCGATCAAACAATTCAGAAGACTACAACCGGCCTTTCTCTCTTGATGAACTCAAACATTCTCTTGCAAAGGCCCATGACACAGCATGTGGTCCAGATGACATTCATTATAAACTTCTGAAACACCTTCCTGATACATGTTTAGAAACTCTTTTGGATCTTCTCAATAAAGTATGGGTAACTGGTGACTTGCCTTCCATGTGGAAGCAAGCTACAGTTATCCCTATTCCAAAACCTGGAAAGGATCACTTTGAATCGTCGAATTATCGGCCAATTGCCCTCACAAGCTGCGTGTGCAAGACAATGGAGCGGATGATCAACGACCGCCTTGTCTGGTTCCTTGAGACCAATGGTCTCCTGTCCAATATACAGTGTGGATTCCGGCAGGGCAGAAGCACGTTGGATCATCTTGTTCGCTTCGAGTCTTTCATACGCAACGGGTTTGCTAAAGGTGAACACGTGGTGTCGGTGTTTTTCGACCTCGAAAAACCATACGACACCACCTGGAAATATGGAATTTTAAAAGATTTAAATGATATGGGGTTGAAAGGTAGATTACCTTCATTTATTGATAACTTTTTGTCAGACAGACAGTTTAAAGTCAAGGTTAATACTACTATGTCTGACCCTTTTGAACAAGAGATGGGTGTCCCTCAGGGAAGTATCCTCTCTGTTACTCTATTCAGTATTAAAATAAATAGTTTGGCTAAAACATTACAAACGAATGTTGAAGGCTCGCTTTATGTTGATGATTTTCTTATATGCTATAGAGGTAAAAATATGAACAACATAGAAAGACAACTGCAATTATCTTTGAATAAAATTGAAAAATGGGCTTTGGAAAATGGTTTTAAATTTTCCAACTCCAAAACAGTGTGTATGCATTTTTGTAATAAACGAAAACTACATTTAGACCCCGAACTTAAAATTTATAATTCTCCCATTAAGGTCGTCAAAGAAACCAAATTTCTTGGTATTCTATTTGACAATAAACTTACCTTTCTACCCCATATCAAAATGCTTAAAGCTAAATGCTTGAAGGCATTGGATATTTTAAAAGTTGTTTCCAGCACTGACTGGGGTGCTGACAAAAACATTTTGTTAAATCTATATCGATCACTTGTACGATCTAAACTTGATTATGGTTCCATTATATATGGATCTGCTCGCAAATCCTATATACAAATTTTAGATACTGTTCACCACCAAGGTCTACGTTTGGCCTTGGGGGCGTTCAGAACATCTCCTGTGGAGAGTTTATATGTAGAGGCAAACGAGCCGTCTCTTTATAACCGTAGGATAAAACTTGGTTTACAATACTTAACCAAGCTAAAAGCATATCCTTCAAATCCTGCCTACGACTGTGTTTTTAATCCTCTCTATGAGGATATATTTGAACAACATGAAAATAAAATTCCTCCGTTTGGTATCCGGATGAAACCACATATTTCTGGTTCTAACATCAACCTTGATGAAATTGCCCTCATTAATATACCTCAATCACCACCTTGGCTTGTGCCGAAACCTAAATTTATTTTTGACCTTAGAAAACATAAAAAGTCCGAAACAAACCCTATTCTTATTCAGCAACACTTTGCTGAAATAAAATCTAAGTTTGAATTTCATGACTTTATTTATACTGATGGGTCGAAGGACGGGGACAAAGTGGCTGCAGCTGCTGTCTATGGACAACAAGCAGCAACTCTCCGTCTTCCATCCTCCAGTTCCATTTTTACTGCTGAAGCCAAAGCCATAATTCTTGCTTTAAAGTTTGCCAGAACATCTGAAAAACTTAAATTTCTTATTTGTTCAGATTCACTTTCCTGCTTATTGGCTATCGAAGGTAAGAAATATAAAAACCCTTTAATAGCCCATATTATTGAATTTTATAAAAGACTTGTCCAAATGGGCAAAGAAATCATTTTTCTCTGGGTACCAAGTCATATTGGTATTAAGGGAAACACAGTCGTAGATAGAATAGCAAAGGATGCGTTAGATGACCCCATAACAAATATGTCAGTGCCTTACTCTGATTTTAAACCTTTAATATACAAATATGTTTTACGTCTGTGGCAGTCCCAGTGGGATCTGCTTACAGACAATAAATTACATTCGATAGAGCCAACTGTTGGCAAGAATGTTTATTTTTACGGCAAAAGCCGAAAAGACCAGGTTGTGTTGACCAGATGTCGCATTGGCCACACCAGGACGACTCATTCTTTTATTTTAGAGAGTGAGCCGGCTCCTGAGTGTATTCCATGCCAATGCCGTCACTCTGTTAAACACCTTTTAATTGACTGTGTAGATAAATCCGACATAATTTGTCGGTACTACACAGTCAACAATATGAAAGATTTATTTACAGTGGTCGCTGGCGACCGTCTTTTACAATATTTGAAAGACGTAGGACTATACTCCAGAATATAGATTATTATACTATGTTCTTGAGTATAGTTATTTGTCATTGTCTTAAACTTTGTTATTATTAATTGACTTAATTTTATGTTTACTGAATTTTATATGTTGACATTGTTAATTAAATAGCGTATCTGTGATATTATTTTTGATTGATGTTCGACTGTGATTCTAGTTTTACTGTTTATTCAAATCTCAATATTATTTGTAGATAGTTTATTGATTTTAGATAATGTTTGAAATTTTAATCAGTTTGAGTTTAATTCGTTCTCGCCGTGATATTGGCTGCAATATCGCCAGCACGGCGTTAAAAGACAATCAATCAATCAATCAAACAAACTAGAGGCTGCAAGGAGCTTATATAAGCTCTCCTGAAAACATTATTGGTTCGGTGCATCCTTCGACACAATTTTGAAACTGGACACCCCTAATGATGATTAAGGCCAAATTGCCCAGTGGATTTAGAGGACCATCTAAAGATCATTAAAATTACAGTTTGGTTAATAGTGACTTTGTAGTTTCAGAGGAAAAGATTATAAAAATTTCTTTCCCCCTTTTCTATAATTAGCTCCGGCAACTATCTTGGTTGAAGGTCGGGGACAACAGACACAATTTTAGAACGGGACCACCCAAGAACTATTCCAGCAAAGTTTGGTTCCAATTAGCCCCGCAGTTTCAAAGGAGATCTTCAAATAGTATTCCCCGTAGGGTCCTACGTTTAATTATGTCGGGTCGTGACTTGGATGGCGGACGAACACGCCAGATAAACGGTTTAAAGGGAACCATCCCATAACTAATATAACCAAGTTTGGTTCCAATTGTCCTAGTAATTTTAGAGAAGATTTTTATATTAAAAAAAAAACAAAAAAGCTAAAAATCGACAATTCAGGGGCAATAACTCCAAGCCTGGTAATCCGATTTCTACGAAATTGGAAACTCAAGTAGATTTTGTCCTCTTGGTCGTTTTACGTTGCCAGATTTTCTCTAAAAGGCATTTCTTCTGAGATAATTTTCCAAAACTACTGTCTGACCCATATGCTCTATTCTTAGTAAAATAGGTCATGTGGTTTGACTTGCGGCATCTTTTTTTTCTACTAGACACCGTAGTGATGACTCGGGCCAGGTTTGATTCCAATTAGCGAAGCAAATTCAGAGTAAGATTTTTTCCAAAAAGTTTCCGACGACAGATGACGGACACTAAGTGATGACAAAAGCTCAGATGGCCTTTATGATTTTTGTATAGTAGAGATATTTAACACGATATACAATCAGGTCATCCGAGACAATCAGTTAATGGAGTTAATGCTGATTTATTGGCCAAGTATGAAATGCCATACGATTAAACTTTGACCCGTTTGCTTTCCATAAAAAGACCTACCTAGCCATCCAATTTTAAACGTATCCGGTGTTACCGATGGTCTGGGGTGCGCCGTTGTACACCGTTGTTAAGTTTCGTCTACTTGTATATACGGTACATCAACCATCTGAAGAAAACATCAAGAAAGCCAATCTATCAAAAATGCACAAGGAAATAGACAGAAAGGCAGACAGATCAGTATATTCCCTACAGTTTTGCTATGTTTGTCATGGCAATGAAAAAAATAGGTACTGTGAACTAGTGGGCCACAAATACCCCTGCCCCTCTAGGAGAAAACCGTTAAATTTGATGGTACACATTATCATTATTATCAAGCTTCCAGACCAAGTATTAATCAATTCCTACATATATACAAGCAAAGAAAACTTTGACTGAAATTTTCATCCATTATGCCTAACAGTAAAATTTCAGTCTCAGCAACACCTCGTCATTATCAAGCTCCAGGACTCAAAAAATGATTCCGATATCTAAAAACCAAGAAAACTTTGACGAAAGATTTATTTACTATACGGGGGTATAAAGATGCTACACTGTATTTTTGTTCGTTATTAATATTGATATAAAAAAAAATCAAAATAATGGTGACTTCAAGATGAAGAATAACAATAAAAGCGTTGTTCCATTGCTTTGTTTATCATGTATTATTTGGAATTTTGTCTTATGTACATTTACTCCATATCCCTCCATTTTTCATTCATAACTAAACTTCCCCCCTGTGGGTCCCGGGGATACAATAGAATAGGCCCACAGCTCCTCGGCTTGGCGTAAGAGGCCCCTAAAGAGGCGACATGTTTGCCGTGTGTCGCAAACCCGTGTCGGTAATAGGGAGTGTTCCTGGATGGCCGGGAAAACGGTTCCGATCACCATCTGGGGCACAATCTTTACCTAGACGGGAGGCCGGATGGACCCGATTCGGTCAATCGGCTGGTCATACCATTCCTTTACATCACTATATAATGTTTTTTTTTTGTCTTCTCCTGCTCAATATGGTTAAAATTCCAAATTACTGATTTATGGATTGGTGTTGGCTTAAGGGTCACAAAATTCAACAGGCTCAAAATTATTATTTATTTCAGTTATTTGTTTATTATTTTTCTACTATCTTACTATTTAGCTAATCTTTTTATTCAACATGATTACTTTTGTTCAATACAATAGATTTGATTTTTTCCATTTGGTTTATTCATACACATATTTTACACACCCAGCTCATCAATGGCTGGATAACCCCGGTCCAGCCAAAACTGGTCATGTCTTGCCCTCTGCTGTTTTCTCGTGGTTGTCTGAAAAGATCCAAAAAAACCCTTTATGACGCCTCGATACAATGGGTCGGGTAAGGGTGGTATGCATGTATCGCACGAGGTTGATGTTTCGGTTCTGGGGTCTTTGAAGATAAACACAGACGGAATCAGCGGAGAAGGCGGTGGCTAATGGGGTAAGGCTTCCTCGGCTTAATGGGGCCACATGTTTGCCGTGTGTGGATACCCGTAAGGATAGAGGACGGGATCCTGGTGGCTGAAACACGCCACTTTGGCCCTTACTTTATCTTAAACGGGCGGTCGGATGGGCCCGGTCCTGATCAATCGGCTGGTCACGCCAAGCCCTTGAACTTGACCTGCTTCCAAAATGTACAACAATAGTACCATTTATGTAGGTTGGGTTCAAGAAGGCGGTGGCTTATGGGTCAATCGTGTAGACGCCACTTTGGACAGTTGTTTCGTCGGGTAACCCCCGACACGAAGCTTGTGTCTATATTAAAGTACTCTATGCGAGTATCTTGCCCTTGTAGCCCTAGTGCCTGTCGCAAATGCGGCAGGTATACATCGTATTGGTGCTGCTCCGAGGCGGGCGGGGAACAAGGGCAACGAAACAGTATAAAATTACCATGGATTCTCTAAAAAAAAAAAAACCAAACACCAACATGTTCTAAACGAAAATTAGAATCAAGTGATGACGAGGAACACACCATTAAATCTCCAAATACTTCATCTGATACATTTTCAAAATATTTAGTCTTGACAAGTCTACATTCGGAAAAACCATTAACCAAAATTTCACCTTTCGTTCTCCAAAAGTCAATACAAGGTTGTGCAGGCACCGTTCAAAAAGTTTCTAAAATGAAAAATGGGAGTGTCCTGATCGAATGTTTCAGGCAACAACAGTCAAAAAATTTGCTCTCTTTGACTATGATTGGCAATATCCAGATCTCCGTTACTCCTCACAGGACATTAAATTCATGTCAAGGAATAATCAGAGACCGTGATCGTGATTTGGCTGAACTTTCTGATGATGAAATCCTTGAAGAACTTAAATCACAATACGTTTCGAAAATCAAAAGGTTTACAAAAACATCTGATGGCAATATCATTAAATTGAATACTTACCTTCTAACTTTTGACCTTTCAGTTGTACCCAGTCACATTTACCTTGGACCCTACAGAATAAGAATTGACACTTACGTACCGAACCCTACTCGTTGTTTCAAATGTCAGAAATTTGGACACGGTAGGAGTTCTTGTAGAGGTACGGAAAGATGTGTCAAATGTTCTGCGGAGGGCCATTCAAGCTTTGAATGTGAAGGCCAAGTTAAATTTGCAAATTGTGGTTTAGATCATTTGGCAAATTCTAGAATTTGTGAATACTATAAAAAAGAATTCGAAATTCAAAAAATAAAAGCTGAAAATAAAATTAGTTATCAAGAAGCTCGAAAAATTGTCTCTGGTTCAAATAACCCATCTTCCACAGCATACGCAGACAAAGTAAAAATGTCACCTTCCACTAGATCTTTTCAAACACAAACAGAATACACTTGGCCAAACAATACTGAACTTCCTATCCGTACTTGTGATTTAGGTTCTTCTAAGGATACAAATTCATCATCCAAACCATCTAAGTCATCAAATTCATCACAGACATCTGGGTCATCCTTACCTTTAAATTCTCTCCGCAACAAACAGACTTCCAAACCACAACAAAATTCTAACAAAAATTCACAACAGACTTCCTCGTCATCACAGAAAGGATCATCAGTTGAAAAAACCAATATATAGACAGTTATCAAGTCGTCTCCCTAAAGCAGAGAAAAAATTAATAAAATTTAATGTTTTAAAAGCAGAATTTGACGATACCAGTGATCATGACGAAATGGATGTGGAATCGTCAAATGATTGTGAATCTACAATCTGGGGTGATCCTTTGGATAAGGATTCACCTCCCTCAAATACCACCTGGAAGGTTGTTGGTGGGAGGAATCGCAGTCATTCCCCACGTGAACGGCGGAATGCGAAATTATCCCCCATCCGACCACCTCGAAAATGAACAGAATAATTCAATGGAATTGCCGGGGTTTGAAAATTAATCTCATTGAAGTATCGTTACTTGTACAGACAATCCTTCCTGTTGCATTTTGCCTACAAGAAACTCATTTAAAAGAAAATGATTGCATTAATGTAAAGAACTATTCTTTATATACTACGCATGTTGCAAAGGACGAAAGAACTGCGGGCGGCTCCTCGATCCTAGTTAAAAATAACATTATTCACAGTAGAATAAAATTAAATACAGATCTGCAAGCAGTCGCCGTACGCGTTTCTCTTGATAAAACTATCACTCTATGCTCTATTTATATTCCTCCCAATACAAATTTAGAAATGTCAGCTTAGACATTTAATAGACCAATTACCAGCCCCATTTTTAATTATGGGTGATTTCAATGCTCATAATCCAATTTGGGGTAGTAACTCAGTAAATGATAAAGGAAAAAAAATTGAAGATATTTTAAACCAGGAAGGATTGTGTATATTTAATGATGGTTCAGATACTTACCTTCATCCGGGAAATGGTTCTTACTCGGCTATCGATTTAACTATTTGTGACCCTTCTCTTTTGCTTGATTACTCATGGCGGGTCCATGACGATCTTTGCGGAAGTGATCACTTTCCAATTATTTTGGAAAATTTGTTTCCCTCGTCATCTGAGAGAGCTGCTCGCTGGAAATTTCACAAGGCAAATTGGCCTTTGTTCGAGCAGCTCTGTCGGGACGAACTTACAAATGAGCTTTTCTACAATGTAAGTGATCCAGTCCTTAAATTTAACGAGATTTTAGTATCGATAGCTGAGAGAACCATTCCTAAAACCTCGACAAATCCAAAACAACCCAGCAAACCATGATTTGACGATGATTGTGAGGAGGCGAAGAAAAATAGGAAGAAGGCCGAACGACGATTCAATATGCATCCAACCCAAGATAATTTAAGTAACATCCGTATATTCCGTGCAAAAGCACGTAGAACATTCAAACAAAAGAGACGTAAGTCTTGGCAAAACTTCGTCTCAAAACTAAATTCTCATACACCAATGAATAAAGTTTGGAACTTTATATAAAAAGTTAACGGTAAGAACAGGAAAGCCAATCTTCACCACCTAAAAGATGGCCAGACCCTTTTAACATCAGAAAATGAGATCTCCCAAAAACTTGGTGAAACTTTCTCTAAAAATTCTTCTTCTCAAAATTACTCTCCGGAATTTCAACGTATTAAAAACCGAACCGAAAAAACCAAACTCAACTTTCGATCAAATAATTCAGAAGACTACAACCGTCCTTTCTCTCTTGATGAACTCAAAAATTCTCTGGCAAAGGCCCATGACACAGCATGTGGCCCGGATGATATTCATTATAAACTTCTGAAACACCTTCCAGACACGTGGTTAGAAACTCTTTTGGATCTCCTCAATAAAGTATGGGTATCTGGTGACTTGCCTTCCATCTGGAAGCAAGCTACAGTTATCCCTATTCCCAAACCTGGGAAAGATCATTTTGAATCGTCGAATTATCGGCCAATTGCCCTCACAAGTTGCGTATGCAAGACGATGGAACGGATGATCAACGACCGCCTTGTCTGGTTCCTCGAATCCAATGGTCTCCTGTCCAATATACAGTGTGGATTCCGGCAGGGCAGAAGCACGTTAGATCATCTTGTTCGCTTCGAGTCTTTCATACGCAACGGGTTTGCTAAAGGTGAACACGTGGTGTCGGTCTTTTTCGACCTTGAAAAAGCATACGACACCACTTGGAAATATGGAATTTTAAAAGACTTAAATGATATGGGGTTGAAAGGTAGACTACCCTCATTTATTGATAACTTCTTGTCAGACAGACAGTTTAAAGTCAAGGTTAATACTACAATGTCTGACCCTTTTGAACAAGAGATGGGTGTCCCTCAGGGGAGTATCCTCTCTGTTACTCTATTCAGTATTAAAATAAATAGTTTGGCTAAAACATTACAAACAAATGTTGAAGGCTCGCTTTATGTTGATGACTTTCTTATATGCTATAGAGGTAAAAATATGAACAACATAGAAAGACAACTACAATTATCTTTGAATAAAATCGAAAAATGGGCTATGGAAAATGGTTTCAAATTTTCCAACTCCAAAACAGTATGTATGCATTTTTGTAATAAACGGAAACTACATTTAGACCCCGAACTTAAAATTTATAATTCTCCCATTAAGGTCGTCAAAGAAACCAAATTTCTTGGTATTCTATTTGACAATAAACTTACCTTTCTACCCCATATCAAAATGCTTAAAGCTAAATGCTTGAAAGCATTGGATATTTTAAAAGTTGTTTCCAGCACTGACTGGGGTGCTGATAAAAACATATTGTTAAATCTATATCGATCACTTGTACGATCAAAACTTGATTATGGCTCAATTATATATGGATCTGCTCGCAAATCCTACATACAAATTTTAGATACTGTTCACCACCAAGGCCTACGTTTGGCCTTAAGGGCGTTCAGAACGTCTCCTGTGGAGAGTTTATATGTAGAGGCGAACGAGCCGTCTCTTTATAATCGTCGGATAAAACTTGGTTGACAATACTTAACCAAGCTAAAAGCATATCCTTCAAATCCTGCCTACGACTGTGTTTTCAAACCTCTCTATGAGGACATATTTGAACAACATGAAAATAAAATTCCTCCGTTTGGGATCCGGATGAAACCGCATATTTCTGGTTCTAACATCAACCTTGATGAAATTGCCCCCATTAATATACCTCAATCGCCACCTTGGCTTGTACCCAAACCTATGTTTATTTTTGACATTAGAAAACATAAAAAGTCCGAAACAAACCCTATTCTTATTCAGCAACACTTTGCTGAAATAAAATCAAAGTTTGAATTTCATGATTCTATTTATACTGATGGGTCGAAGGACGGGGACAAAGTGGCTGCCGCTGCTGTCCATGGACAGCAAGCGGCAACCCTCCGTCTTCCGTCCTCCAGTTCCATTTTTACAGCTGAAGCCAGAGCCTTAATTCTTGCTTTAAAGTTTGTTAGAACATCTGAAAAACATAAATTTCTAATTTGTTCAGATTCACTTTCGTGTTTAATGGCTATAAAAGGTCAGAAATATAAAAACCCTTTAATTGCACATATTATTGAATTTTATAAAAGACTTGTCCAAATAGGCAAAGAAATCATTTTTCTCTGGATACCAAGTCATATTGGAATTAAGGGAAACACAGTTGTAGATAGAATAGCGAAGGATGCTTTAGATGACCCCATAACCAATATGTCCGTGCCTTATTCTGATTTTAAACCTTTAATATACAAATATGTTTTACGTCTGTGGCAGTCCCGGTGGGATCTGCTCACAGACAATAAATTACATTCTATAGAGCCAACTGTTGGCAAGAATGTTTGTTTCTTCGGCAAAAGCCGAAGAGACCAAGTTGTTTTAACTAGATGTCGCATTGGCCACATCAGGACGACTCATTCTTTTCTTTTGGAGAATGAGCCGCCTCCTGAGTGTTTTCCGTGTCAATGTCGACATAGTATTAAACATCTTTTAATTGACTGTGTAGATAAATCCGACATTATTAGTCGGTACTACACAGTCAACAATATGAAAGATTTATTTGCAAAGGTTGCTGGCAACCGTATTTTGGAATATTTGAAGGACGTGGGACTATACTCTAGAATATAGTCTGTCTGACTCTATTCCTAGTTATAGTCCTGATCCAGAATTTTAAATTGTTATATTAATTTTGATTGATGTTATTTTATTGATTATATTTTTCTTGTAGCGTGTCTGTGATATTATAAGATGTTTCGTAAGGTTTTGTCTCGTATTTGTTTTATTGTTTATATTGTCATTAATATTTTATTTGTAAATAGTCAATTGGTTTTAATTGTGTTCAATTTTAACCAGCTCCGTTTAGATAAGTTCTCGCCGTAATATTGGCTGAAATATCGCCGCCAGCTCGGCGTAAAACAATATTCAATCAATCAATCAATCAGAAAATGAGATCTCTCAAAAATTTGGTGAAACTTTCTCTAAAAATTCTTCTTCTCAAAATTACTCTCCGGAATTTCAACGTATTAAAAACCGAACCGAAAAAACCAAACTCAACTTTCGATCAAATAATTCAGAAGACTACAACCGTCCTTTCTCTCTTGATGAACTGAAAAATTCTCTGGCAAAGGCCCATGACACAGCATGTGGCCCGGATGATATTCATTATAAACTTCTGAAACACCTTCCAGACACGTGTTTAGAAACTCTTTTGGATCTCCTCAATAAAGTATGGGTATCTGGTGACTTGCCTTCCATCTGGAAGCAAGCTACAGTTATCCCTATTCCCAAAACCTGGGAAAGATCATTTTGAATCGTCGAATTATCGGCCAATTGCCCTCACAAGTTGCGTATGCAAGACGATGGAACGGATGATCAACGACCGCCTTGTCTGGTTCCTCGAGTCCAATGGTCTCCTGTCCAATATACAGTGTGGATTCCGGCAGGGCAGAAGCACGTTAGATCATCTTGTTCGCTTCGAGTCTTTCATACGCAACGGGTTTGCTAAAGGTGAACACGTGGTGTCGGTCTTTTTCGACCTTGAAAAAGCATACGACACCACGTGGAAATATGGAATTTTAAAAGACTTAAATGATATGGGGTTGAAAGATAGACTACCCTCATTTATTGATAACTTCTTGTCAGACAGGCACTTTAAAGTCAAGGTTAATACTACAATGTCTGACCCTTTTGAACAAGAGATGGGTGTCCCTCAGGGGAGTATCATCTCTGTTACTCTATTCAGTATTAAAATAAATAGTTTGGCTAAAACATTACAAACAAATGTTGAAGGCTCGCTTTATGTTGATGACTTTCTTATATGCTATAGAGGTAAAAATATGAACAACATAGAAGGACAACTACAATTATCTTTGAATAAAATTGAAAAATGGGCTATGGAAAATGGTTTTAAATTTTCCAACTCCAAAACAGTATGTATGCATTTTTGCAATAAACGAAAACTGCATTTGGACCCCGAACTAAAAATTTATAATTCCCCAATTAAAGTCGTCAAAGAAACAAAATTTCTAGGTATTCTGTTTGACAATAAACTTACCTTTCTACCCCATATCAAAATGCTTGAAAGCATTGGATATTTTAAAAGTTGTTTCCAGCACTGACTGGGGTGCTGATAAAAACATTGTTAAATTTATATCGATCGCTTGTACGATCAAAACTTGATTATGGTTCCATTATATATGGATCTGCTCACAAATCGTACATACAAATTTTAGATACTGTTCACCACCAAGGCTTACGTTTGGCCTTGGGGGCGTTCAGAACGTCTCCTGTGGAGAGTTTATACGTAGAGGTGAACGAGCCCTCTCTTTATAACCGTAGGATAAAACTTGGTTTACAATACATAACCAAGCTAAAAGCATATCCTTCAAATCCTGCCTACGACTGTGTTTTCAATCCTCTCTATGAGGATATATTTGAACAACATGAGAATAAAATTTCTCCATTTGGTATTCGGATGAAACAACATATTTTTGGTTCTAACTTAAACCTTGATGAAATAGCCCCTATTAATATACCTCAATCACCACCTTGGCTTGTACCTAAACCTAAATTTATTTTTGACCTCAGAAAAGTCTGAAACAAACCCAATTATAATTCAGCAAAATTTTGCTGAAATCAAATCAAAATTTGCATTTCATGACTCAATTTATACTGATGGATCCAAGGACGGGGACAAAGTGGCTGCCGCAGCTGTCCATGGACAGCAAGCAGCAACTCTCCGTCTTCCACCTTCCAGTTCAATATTTACTGCAGAAGCTAGAGCCATCATTCTTGCTTTGAAATTTGTCAGAACGTCTGATAAACTGAAATTCCTGATATGCTCAGATTCTCTTTCATGTTTATTGGCCATAGAAGGTCAGAAATATAAAAACCCTTTAATTGCCCATATTATTGAATTCTATAAAAGACTTGTACAAATGGGCAAAGAAATAGTTTTTATCTGGATACCAAGTCATATTGGTATTAAGGGAAACACAGTCGTAGATAGAATAGCGAAGGATGCTTTAGATGACCCCATAACTAATATGTCAGTGCCTTATTCTGATTTTAAACCTTTAATATACAAATATATTTTACGTCTGTGGCAGTCCCGGTGGGATCTGCTTACAGACAATAAATTACATTCTATAGAGCCAACTGTTGGCAAGAATGTTTGTTTCTTCGGCAAAAGCCGAAGAGACCAAGTTGTTTTAACTAGATGTCGCATTGGCCACACCAGGATGACTCATTCTTTTATTTTAGAGAATGAGCCGCCTCCTGAGTGTATCCCGTGCCAATGTCGACACACTGTGAAACACCTTTTAATAGACCGTGCGGATAAATCCGACATAATTCGTCGGTACTACACAGTCAACAATATGAAAGATTTATTTACAGTGGTCGCTGGCGACAGTCTTTTACAATATTTGAAAGACGTAGGACTGTACTCCAGAATATAGACTATTTTACTATGTTCTTGAGTATAGTCATTGGTCATCTTAAACTTTGTTATTGTTAATTGACGTGGTTTTATATAAGATGATATCTTTTACTGAATATTTTATGTATATTGATATTGTTTGATGAATAGTGTATCTGTGATATTATTTCTAAATGAAAGTTCGACTGTGATATCAGTTTTACTGTTTATTATGCCCTCAATATTTTATTTGTAAATATTCTATTGATTTTAGGTATTGTTTGACATTTTAATCAGTTCGAGTCTAATTAGTTCTCGCCGTGATATTGGCTGCAATATCGCCAGCACGGCGTTAAACAACAATTAATCAATCAATCAATGTCTGGCTCCAATATGTCAAGTGGTTTCAGACAAGAAGATTTTTCAATGAATTTTCCTATAGGGCCCTATGTTAAACTAAGTTCGGTTGTGGCGGCCATCTTGGTTGACAGTCCGGGTCATCAGATACACCTATGTAAGAGGACCATCTAAGGACCATTGATATTGGACACGTTGACTTATTTGTAGATCTTACTTTGCTGAACATTTTTGCTGTTTTTACAATTTGTCTTTATAATAATATTCAAGATAATAACCTAAAACTGCAAAATTTCCTTAAAATTAACAATTCAGGGGCAACAACCAAACAAAGGGTTGACCGATTCGTCTGAAAATTTCATGACATGTAGATCTTGACCTGATGAACATTTTTACCCTATGTCAGTTTTGCCCTAATTGCTTTAGTTTTTGAGATATAAGACAAAAACTGCAGTTTACCCCTATGTTCTATTTTTAGCCATGTCGGCCATGTTGGTTGGCAGGCGGGGTCATCGGACACATTTTTTAAACTAGATATCCTAATGATGCTTGTGGCCAAGTTTGGTTCAATTTGGCCCAGTAGTTTCAGAGGAGAAGATTTTTGTAAAAGTTAACGGACGCCAAGTGATGAGAAAAGCTCACTTGACCCTTTGGGTCAGGTGAGCTAATAAAGGGCTAAATTGTCAAAGCCCAATAAAAACAAACTGAATCCCTTAGTCAGCTGTTTCATCTAAGTGATTTAGTAAATGTACATATTATGTGAAATATCTGATAACCTTCAAAATATTTCCCTTTTCATATTTGGCACCAAGTTTACATTTTTCACTGATGAGCTGTGACACTGCCCACCTGCAGTTTACATAGTACTGTATGTAAATTCAGAAACTATTGTGGTTTTGAATAATTGAATAATATAAAAGGCTCAAAATTGCAGAAATTAAATTTGAAAGTTTACCATACAAGGCATATTTTCTGAACTCTCAATTATCACACACTGATTTTTTAATTAGCATTTAATAAGGCTGGAATTTTACAATCATAAAGATAAACTCAAAAATTTCTTTGAATCAACAGCATCTATATTTAAAGTTGTTAGTAAAACAATGAAACTTGAATAAATAAACAAATATTAACCAAGTTAAATAAAAAAACTTTCATAATCTCATTACAAACTAAAACCCTTCTCAGGAATCAGAATCATTTTACATTTTGTCAAAATGATTTATCATTGATTGATTAATTGATTGGGGTTTTCAGTTTTTCAGCAACTAAAGCCATACCACAGGTAAAAGCATTAAATATCTTTAAAGCAGTTTCAAAAATCATTTTATGACAGCTTATTTAGATGTTATACGACATTCACGAAACAAATAGACTATTTACAGAATGGTTTATGAAGATGATATTATATTTGTATTAAGAGAAAGATTCTGTTTCCACAAGTAATAAAATAATACTGGATTATTTAATGATGGACTAGATGTATCATACATGTCATAATTAAAGCCTTTTACAGGCAATTTTTCTCAACATGCAAATGACAAGTCTATGATATTTTGTAATGGGACAAAAGAGAGGTGGACAATATGAAAATATTACTTGTAAGATTTCATTAGGTAATCAGTGGAAAAGATTTCACTAAGAATTTCTCTGGATATCATGCCTATAATGCAGCCTATCATTATCAAATTAAGAATTTCAATATTAAGGTTTTATAAACTATACAAAATAAATACTAACAAAGTTGCATGCAAAATTAAAAAAATAAATGTCACTACCAATTCCTTGTTTTCTATTTCTTTCGTAAGAATCTTCATCAAATGGGATTGAAGATTTTGTCTCTAGCCTGCAAAATTTTTTTAGGACAATGAATTTAAATTTAAAGCACATGCAGTATTGTCATGCATTTGTTCACACTTCTGATGCTAAAAAGCAATGAAATTTTTCTAGAACCCCTTTGGCACCAGTGAATGTGTAACACTATTTTTTTTTTCATTGGAAGTATTCATTTATCAAAAGACTTATAAAATAATTTTTCTAATTCTTAGTCAATTTTACCCTTTTTGAACCCATTTTTTTTTATCAAAATCAATAAGTGGCTCTCAGTCAATGATTGGTTAATTAAAAAGGTCACAACCTGCAAGGCCTTCTAAAATGCATGCAATAAGTGCTTCAAAATCGACATATTTTAGTTGACACATTTTGAACTTGGTTTACTTTGCGAAATAGATCTAATTAAAAAACCGTGGTTTAGGTTGTTAACATCTACGTAAAAATCCATTAAATTTCATGTTCCTGTCTGCAAATATTTGTGAAATCCAGGGTTAAACTTTAAAATTCGATAAACTAACTATCTTGATTGGATGAATCCGATAATCCACTTGCAAACGATGTAAGAATCTATATTAACACATTTTATACCCATTGTAGTTTATATTTGAAATTAACATCAATTAAATAACTTTAATCGCTCACCTGGCTCAAAGTTGCTATATCAATATCCTGCCACAGTTGCAAATTCCCATAGGTTCCAAAACTGAACATCCGTTTTAAAGAGGACCATCCAAGAAACATACCACCAAAGTTTGGTTAAAATTAGCTAAGCGGTTTCAGATGGGTTGAAAAAATGTAAAATTCACATAGGGTCCAATGTTAATCTATGTTGAGCCGTGGCAGCCATATTGGACAGCACTTGGAAATAAAATGATCCGCTGGGCGCGGCTTGATACGACCGCAGAGGTCGAACCCTGAACAGTTGGGGCAAGTATGGACACAACATTCAAGCTTGATACAGCACTGAATTTGGATTGTGAATAAAAATTTGACACAGGATAGGTTTCTGACACAGAATTAATGTGGTCTAAGAACTTAAAAATTTTTAATTTACCTATTCAAACCATATCAGTATTATTTGCTTTTATATATAAATCAGAAATAACCAATTTAAAATGGAAATTTTAAAGAAGTTTAATTTTGGACCCTTTGGACCTTAATGTAGACCAATTTGAAAACGGGACCAAAAATTAAGAATCTAAATACACGGTTAGATTCGGCATATCAAAGAACCCCAATAGTTCAATTTTTGATGATTCAATTTTTGATGAAATCAAATAAAGTTCAATTTTGGACCCTTTAAACCTCAATGTGGACAAAATTTGATAACCGGGCCCAAATATCAATTTCTTGCTATTGCACAATACTGTGCAATTGAAGATTTCTTGCTATTGCGCAATACTGTGCAATTGAAGATTTCTTGCTATTGCGCAATACTGTGCAATTGAAAATTTCTTGCTATTGCACAATACTTATTATAATAATTTACACATCCTGTTCGGTGTGTATCTCTGGCCTTATCATTATTATTTGCTTTTATATATAAATCAGAATTTAATAATAAAGTTTTTGGCAAATGTCCAATATACAAATCAAATAAAGTTCAATTTTGGACCCTCTAAACCTCAATGTGGACCAATTTGATAACCGGGCCAAATATCAAAAATCTAAATACATGGTTAGATTCAGCATATCGAAGAACCCCATATATTCAATTTTTGTTGAAATCAAACAAAGTTTAATTTTGGACCCCGATTTGGACCAACTTGAAAAATGGGCCCATAATAAAAAAAACTAAGTACATGTTTAGATTCAGCATATCAAAGAACCTCAAGAATTCAATTTTTGTTAAAATCAAACTAAGTTTAATTTTGAACCCTTTGGACCTTAATGTAGACCAGTTTGAAAACAGGATCAAAAATTAAGAATCTAAATAAACGGTTAGATTCGGCATATCAAAGAACCCCAATAGTTCAATTTTCGATGAAATCAAACAAAGTTTAATTTTGGACCCTTTTGGCCCCTAATTCCTAAACTGTTGGGACCAAAACTCCCAAAATCAATCCCAACCTTCCTTTTGTGGTCATAAACCTTGTGTTTAAATTTCATAGATTTCTATTAACTTATACTAAAGTTATAGTGCAAAAACCAAATGTCTTCGGACGACGACGACGCCAACGTCATACCAGTATACGACCGCAAAAATTTTGCGGTCGTATAAAAACTGAACATAATTTTTAAAGAGGACCATCCAAGGAACATTCCACCAAAGTTTGGTTAAAATTGGCTAAGCAGTTTCAGAGGAGATGAAGAAAATGTTAAATTCCCATAGGGTCCATTTTAAACTATGTCGCGCCATGCCGGCCATATTGGATAGCACTCTGCAAAACCGAACAAAACCGCACATAATTTTTAAAGAGGACTGTCCACTGAACATTCCATTAATGTTTTGTTAAAATTGGCTAAGTGGTTTCAGATGGGTTGAAGAAAATGTAAAATTCCCATAAGGTCCAATGTTAAACCATGTCGAGCCATGGTAGTCATATTGGATACCACTCGGCAAAACTGAACATAACGTCTAAAGAGGACCATCCAAGGAACATTCCACTAAAGTTTGGTTAAAATTGGCTGAGCAGTTTCAGAGGAGTTGAAGAAAATTCCCTAGGGTCCTATGTTAAACTATGTCAAGCCATGGCAGCCATATTGGATAGCATTCGTCAAAACAGAACATGACTTTTAAAGAGGACCATCCAAGGAACATTCCATCAAAGTTTGGTTAAAATTGGCTAAGTGGTTTCAGATGAGTTGAAGACACTGTAAAATTCCCATAGGGTCCGTTGTTAAACTATGTCGAGCCATGGTTGCAATATTGGATAGTGCTCGGCAAAACTGAACATAATTTTCAAACAGGACCATCCAAGGAACTTTCCACTAAATTTGGTTAAAATTGGCCCAGTGGTTTCAGAGGAGTTGATGAAAATATGAAAAGTTTACACTGGCGACGACGACGGATGCAAAGCGATGAGAAAAGCTTGCATGGCCTTTTAGGACAGGTGAGCTAAAAAGATGTAACTTTCTGCAAAAATAAATTCAATATATCTTAAAGACTGAAACTTATACTGCAATAAAATTTTTCGCAGGATGCAGCTTGATACAACTGCAGAGGTAAAACCTGAACAGTATGGCAAGTATGTACACATATTCCAAGCTTAATACAGCTCTGAATTTGGATTGTATTTAAATATTTGATACAGCATAGGTTTCTGACACAGAATGAATGTGGTGGTCAAATAACTTAAAAATTTGAAATGGGACATTTTATACCAATACCTGTCCAATATCCAAAATCTAAATAAATGTACATGGTTAAATTTTAATGAAATCAAACAAGTTTAATTTTGGACCCTTTGGACCTCATGTTGACCGATTTGATAGCTGAGCCCAAAATCTTATACATTTGTAAATGATTAGATTAAGATATCAAAATGCCCAATATATTCAACTTTTGTTGACATCAAAGGAAATTTAATTTTGGACCCATCATGCCCATACATGTATTTGGACCAACTTGGTGTTGTTTAAATTAGCTTTGAATTTTACTCGAGTAATACATGTAATATATCTAAATTTCAAAAACTTTATATTGTTTAGGATAGTGATGACTGCTCTTTTCATATAAACCAAATTTAATGAGAAATTTGCACAAATGTAGTTATCATTATCAATTGATACAGGGTAAAGTTGAATAAGCTGTAACATGGAATGAAACTTAATATACTCACTCTGCATGGTCACACAATACGTAAACTTTGTTGGTACATGTACCTATCACCTCTGATGGCCACATCACTGGGGACCCTTTAATCTTAGCCCAAACAAAATTCTAAAAAAAATAAAGCATTTATCTTTTAAACAACTCTCCATATAGACCAAATGTTGTTGATGTCAGCAATTATAAGTCACAGTAGAATTCTTCAAGGGGCTACTAACTAATACATAGTCCAATAGTCCCCTATTTTTTAACGACACAAGTCGGTAATAAGATAGGTTTATTCAATTTGACCTAAAGGACGCTTCACTATGGAAATGGCATGTATGATGTCACTAATCTTTACTCTCTTTACTCTGACTGGACAAAATTACAGAATTGAACAAAAACCAACAAAAAAAGATACATGCTGCAATAAAGGGCTAACATTACGGACATAAAATAAAACTTAAAAATTAAATTATAAAGAAAAACAAATGTAGGTGTCATTATCACCTTTAATTTGCCAACTTGATTGTTTTGAATATTGTAGACTTTGCCTTCAAACATGAACAGGTAACTATCACTGACAGGTTCAGTAATTAGATCTATAATTGAAGCTATAAATTAACTGACCAGTCAATTTGACTATTTATAGCTTACAGCCTGAGTTCTATAAATATATCTTATCGACTTTGTGTACTTGAAAGTGCAGTCTAAAACTTCACAGGCCTAATAATAAGAGTATAAAATATTTTACTTGAAATAAAGAATATCAAAATACATATATCACAATTTTGATTAATAGTCAAAAGCTGTATTATACAGATCAACTCTCTTTACTTTTCTCTCTAAAGTAAAAATGTAAAATTTGGGACTTTATAGGCACAGCCCATTGGATGCAGGAATGTAGTTATTAATTATGTAAGGAATTTTCACTTGCCAGATCAAAAAAGTGAAAATTTTCTACTTCTGTTAAATGATGAATTTTTTTTTGACACTTAACATGATACTTTGGCAGTGATACATTGATATCCTTTCCCTTTCTCATCAGAATCATTATTTTTTTAACCCATTACAATGTATAGTGAAAAATAACAGTCTTATGAATATATCTTTATTCTGGTAGGGTAAAAAATGTTAAAATACAAATTTCAAATACACGATTTTGACATGCCAATCATTTATAATTGTTATGTTGTCTGTAAGATAAGAAGCAGAGGTGTCAAGTTTTTAGAAGAACTTTGAGCGAGATCTCACACAAAGACATTTTTCTTTGAGGGAGATTTACCATAGTGTCATTTATGCGTCAACATTTTGTGTCTGTTAAATGAAAAAATACAATTTAACTTCTTTATTGTAAGACCCACCAACTCATAATATTATACACCAATTATCCAACATTACAACCAGTTAGACTTATTTATTTTTAAAGTCTCTATTTAACATTCATTTGTCATGTTTGTAGGAAGACTCATATCATATTTATTGTAGCCCAGGACGACTCATTCTTTTATTTTAGAGAATGAGCCGCCTCCTGAGTGTATTCCCTGCCAATGTCGACATAGTATTAAACATCTTTTAATTGACTGTGTAGATAAATCCGACATTATTAGTCGGTACTACACAGTCAACAATATGAAAGAGTTGTTTACAAAGGTTGCTGGCAACCGTATTTTAGAATATTTGAAAGACGTTGGACTGTATTCAAGAATATAGTCTACCAGCATTCCTGAATAGAGTCCAATACCTTTAAATTTTTTCATATGTTTTGCATGTTATTTAATAGCGTATCTGTGATATTATTTTGAAATTTCGTTTGTTATTTTGCAAAGTTCGTCTGTGATAATATTTTACATAATGAAAGTTTGTCTCGTATTTGTTTTATTGTTTTATTTTCTCCTTAAATATTATTTGTAAATAGCCATCTTTTGTTTTAGATAGTATTTGTTTTAATCAAACTTAATATAATTAGTTCTTGCCGTGATATGGCTTAAATGTCGGCCACACGGCGTAAAACAATATTCAATCAATCAATCAATATTTATTGTAGCTGCTTTTGAAGACTTACATGTATAAACTTTAAGATTATATTATTTTTTCTATCCCCACCTGAATTCACTTTGGACAGTTCCCAGTTTTAAGCATTTTGCATGTTGAGTGCTTAATGCATGTCTCTTGACATCATATGACAGACAAAAATTACTGATAAACATCCATTATGACATGTCACATTAAGACTGAAAACGACTGTAACTTTAACTACGACATCTGTACAAGTTGATAGGCATTTGTCAATCTGAGACATAATTTATATGCGCGGAAACATTAAAAAAATACCATTTTTAACCCCTTTGGACCCCTAGTTTCCAAACCGGTATGGGTAGGACCTCCATTTTCAATCCCTAGCTTTATATTGTAGTAAGGATCATTGTATGAAAATTTCATGGCAATCAGTCAACTTGAACAAAAGTTATTGCACGGAAACCAAAAAATCATAATTTAGGGCCTTGGCCCTTTTAGAGCCCTTGTATCTTGGAAACGGTAAAAGATACCTCAAATCCGTTAGCATACTACTGAAAGATATTTTCATAAAATATCTAAAGAAAAAATCCGCATCAAAATCGGACAAAAAATAAACGCTCTATGCCCAAAAGTATGAAACTACCAATTTCAGCCCCTTTGGGCCTCTAGTTTCAAAATAGGTGGAGGTAGAACCTCCATTGTCAATCCCTGGCTTTATACTGTAGTTAGGATCATTGTGTACAAATTTCATGGCAATCGGTCAACTGGAACAAAAGTTATTGCATGGAAACCAATGTATCTACAGATGGATGACGACGACAACGACGACTACAGACTCATAATACAATCGCAAATTTTTTGCGGTCATATAAAAATCTACATTCAAACTGGAAACAAAGGTAACACTTAATGACCCCTTTTGCCTAGCGGCAGTGGCATAAAAATAGGTCTGTCACAAAATACATGGTACAAAACATTTTGAATGACAGAGGCAGTACAAACCAGAGTTTCTTCAGCTCGTTTTTCTGTTTTTCTCTTTCTTTTTGGCATTTTTAATATATATATAATTAAAAAACAAAGTTTTACTAGACTTACATGACTTATACATTGACAGTACACAATGAGACTTTTCATTGTGGGATTATTAACTTAAGAATTCTGAATTTGGATTAAACTTTATGAGACTTTTTAATAGTGCACAGCGAGACTATGCATTAAGACACTTTTCAACTTGATAACTCTTAACTAGAGGCTCTCAAGAGCCTGTGTCGCTCACTTGTATCTAATGTGATTTTGGAAATTATGTAAAATTATATAATGATTGAGACCAAGATTGGTTTAATTTGACACAGTATTTAAAATTAAAAACAGGTCATCTTAGTGTAGTCTTACAATAGCTACTGAAGACATCTTATCATTATTATTTTTGAATATGTGGTCCAGTTGTGACCATTCAGAATTTTTTTTTTTACAATTTTCTGATAGACTTCTAAACATTTTGGATGATGGATCGGCAACAAAGTAACAACACTTGGTCAGCACCTCATAAGGAACATTCATGCTATGTTTTGTTACATTCCATTCAGTGGTTCTCTAAAAGAAGTCATTTGTATGCATTTCCCATAGGGTCCTATGTTAAACTAAGTCCCCCTCTGGCGGCAATCTTGGATGATGGATCGGCTACAAAGTAACAACACTTGGTCAGCACCTTATAAGGGTTCATTCATGCCAGATTTAGTTTCATTCCATTCAGTGGTTCTTTAAAAGAAGTCATTTGTATGCATTTCCCATAGGGTCCTATGTTAAACTAAGTTCCCCGCTGGCGGCCATCTTGGATGATGGATCAGCTACAAAGTAACAACACTCGGTCAGCACTTCATGAGAAATATTCATGCCATGTTTGGTTTCATTCCATTAAGTGAGTCACTAAAAGAAGTCATTTGTATGCATTTCCCATAGGGTTCTATGTTAAACTAAGTCCCCCACTGGCGGCCATCTTGGATTATGGATCGGCTACAAAGTAACAACACTTGGTCAGCACCTTATCAGGGTGCATTCATGCCAGATTTAGTTTCATTCCATTCAGTGGTTCTCTAAAAGAAGTCATTTGTATGCATTTCCCATAGGGTCCTATGTTAAACTAAGTTCCCCACTGGCGGCCATCTTGGATGATGGATCAGCTACAAAGTAACAACACTTGGTCAGCACTTCATAAGGAATATTCATGCCATGTTTGGTTTCATTCCATTAAGTGAGTCACTAAAAGAAGTCATTTGTATGCATTTCCCATAGGGTTCTATGTTAAACTAAGTCCCCCGCTGGCGGCCATATTGGATTATGGATCGGCTACAAAGTAACAACACTTGGTCAGTACCTCATAAGGAACATTCATGCCATGTTTGGTTTCATTCCATTCAACGGTTCTCTAAAAGAAGTCATTTGTATGCATTTCCCATAGGGTTCTATGTTAAACTAAGTTCCCCGCTGGCGGCCATCTTGGATCATGGATCGGCTACAAAGTAACAACACTTGGTCAGCACCTCATAAGGAACATTCATGCCATGTTTGGTTTCATTCCATTCAGTGGTTCTCTAGAAGAAGTTCAAAATGTAAAATGTTAACGACGACGACGGACGCCAAGTGAGCTAAAAATAATGCAAAGATTTATCGTAAAACACATGATTCTACACTGTGTTGCTATTCATTGTGGGACATTTTACTTTAAATTACTGAATTAAGACGAAGTTTTATTATACTTGTATGGATCATCAAACAGTGAGACTTTTCATTGTGAGGCTCCTCATGCACTTTTAACTCATCCTGTGAACAGTGCGCGGGGCTTAATGGCATGATAATGTTGACATTTTCAATTGAAAATTCCTGAGAGATTTTTACAAATTCCCTAGCATTTGATCTATATGCCCTACTAGAAAAAAATGGGTTTTTAAATTCTGAAAAATTCAGTATTTCAGGAAATCTTTCATTTATAATGTCGTAATATGTAATAAATTTGCAATTTGCAAACAGGACTGTTACAAACCTAGTGACACAGAAGTATAGGGATCATTATTTTAAAATGTCATTTGGATCGGTTCACCACAGCAAAAGAAAAGTTGCTAAAACCTAAGTGTCCAAAGACAGAAGACACAGACCCCAACACCAAAACCGTCATTGCCATAAAATAATATGACCACAATTTTTTTGTGGTAGTATAGAACTAAAAAAATGCCTGCTGGGCGCAGCTTGATACGACCCTGAACAGTTGGGGAAAGTATGGACACAACATTCAACTTGATACAGCACTGAATTTGGATTGTGAATAAATATTTGACACAGCATAGGTTTCTGACACAGAATTAATGTGCCCCCGTGTGGGTCCCGGGGACACAATAGAATAGGCCCACAGCTCCTCGGCTTGGCGTAAGAGGCCCCTAAAGAGGCGACATGTTTGCCGTGTGTCGCAAACCCGTGTCGGTAATGGGGAGTGTTCCTGGATGGCCGGAAAAACGGTTCTGATCACCATCTGGGGCACAATCTTTACCTACACGGGAGGCCGGATGGACCCGATTCGGTCAATCGGCTGGTCACATCAATCCCTTTTTGTAACACATTATATATTTATTTTTTTTCCCCTTCAAGACTGATTAATATAAATTCTAAATTGCTGTTTGGCGGGATTGGTGTTGGCTTATGGGTCACAAATTTCAACAGGCTCAAAATTTTACTTTTGAATTTGTGAATTTAATATTTTAGTGTTATTTTTGTTTTGTTATTTTTATTTTATATACGAATATTGAAATTTGGATTTTTTTGTCAACTTGGTTAGTTTTTCACCCCCTTCAAATATATTTGGATTGTTTTTTATATACACCCAGTTTAAAGAATGGCTGGATGACCCCGGTTCAGTCAAAACTGGTCATGTCTTGCCCTCGGCTTTTTCTCGTGGTTATTTGAAAAGATCCTGAGGAACCCTCAATGACATCCAGATACAATGGGTTGGATGGGCGGAATGCATGTATCATATGGATTGATGTTTGGGTTCCGGGGTCTTTGGAAAGTAACCACTGACGGAATTGCGGAGAAGGCGGTGGCTTATGGGGCAAGGCTTCCTCGGCTTAATGAGGCCACATGTTTGCCGTGTGTGGATACCCGTAAGGATAGAGGACGGGATCCTGGTGGCTGAAACACGCCACTTTGGCCCTTACTTTATCTTAAACGGGCGGTCGGATGGGCCCGGTCCTGATCAATCGGCTGGTCACGCCAAGCCCTTGAACTTGACCTATTTCCAGAATGTACAACAACAGTACCACTTATTAGGTTGGGTTCAAGAAGGCGGTGGCTCATGGGTCAATCGTGTAGATGTTACTTTGGGCGGTTGTCTTGCCGGGCAACCCCTGGCACAAGGCTTGCGCCCATTAAGAGGTACTCTATGCGAGTATCTTATTCTAGTATCCCTAGTGCTTGTTGCAGATGTGGCGGGCGTGCGTCGTTTTGATGTATTCTGGTATCCATCATGAATGCTAGAGTGCATCAAGGCGATGTATGCATCACGCTTGTCGCAAATGTGGCAAGCATACATCGTGTTGATGCTGCTCCGAGGTGGGCGGGGAGCTAGGGTAACGAATCATATATACATCACCATGGAATTTCCAAATAAAAACCCCCCAAACAACCAATCAAAAAACAAAAGAAAATTAGATACCAGTGATGATGAGGAACATGCAGCTAAGTTGCCAAATACTTTTTCGGACAATTTTCCAAAATTTTTAGTTATTACATCAGTAAACAATGCAAAACCTGTCACTAAAATTTCTCCTTTTGTTATTCAAAAAACAATGTACCATAGTTCTGTAAGATTTCTATTCAAAAAGTGTGAGGTTATCTGCACATAACCTATGGGAGGAGTTAGGCATTTTGATTGGTTGGCTAAAAAGAAAAAAGAAAAATCACATTTTTTCAGAGATTTTGTTTTTGAAAAGCTTAAGCAAAATGACTGAAAACAGCTTTTCAAAAACAAAATTCTATGAAAAATGTGATTTTCTCTTTTCTTTATAGCCAACCTATCAAAATGCCTAAATCTTCCCTAGGTTGTGTGCAGACAACATCACACTTTTTGAATGAAAACGATAATCAGAGACAGACAAAGTAACCCATATTTCACTGAGACGGACAAAGTGACTCGCATTTTACAGAGACGGACAAAGTGACCCGCATTTTACGGAGACGGACAAAGTGACCCGCATTTTACGGAGACAGACAAAGTGACCCATATTTTACGGAGACGAACAAAGTGACCTGCATTTTAAGGAGACAGACAAAGTGACCCATATTTTACGGAGACAGACAAAGTGACCCACATTTTAAGGAGACAGACAAAGTGACCCATATTTCACGGAGACGGACAAAGTGACCTGTAAATTCTGTGTAAATACTAAAATGAAAACAATTTATTAATAATGATTTAATACCACAGATAATCAAAAGTTTTATTTTATAATTCAAATATCCCTCTCATCAATTCGACACTGACTTCTTGAAACAAATCAAAAGTGAACGAATCATTACTTGATCCTTATGAAAAATAACGAAAACAAATTGAAATCGATCTATTTTGATGTATTTCTTATTATCTTGTGGGCTGAAGTTGAAAACACATCCATTGAAAACACTTGTCGTAGCTGTCGCCGGATCGACTTTCATATCTTCTACATCTTTTGGCATACTTATTGTTTCACATTTCACTTTTTTCGTGATCCCTTGTGGCTCTAAAACATTGGAAATATCTTTCAGCATTTCTCTTGACGGGCGTTTATATTTTCTTACACTCTCGACGGATCGATGGCCTGTGCGGGCCATAATTTCTTGCTCTGGCACTCCGGCTTGATAAAGCATAGTAGCGCATGTCCTTTTACCCGAATGGTTAGTGTAATAACCATCTAATCCACAATCGGAACACATTTTTTTCATGATTGTTCCCAATTTATTTATTCCGAGTGACTGTACCGAAAATCCTTTTCCTTTCATGGGCCGACGGTAAAAAGCATCACCACCTAATTTCTCAACTGTGCCCACATAATCTCGATAGATATCATACAGTAAATCATTATGACAATAATGCTTGATGTTCTTTGGAGAAATGTGTCTTTGATTCAGGCCACCTAAAACATGTAAATAAAATATATTAAAGAAAAGAAACTGATTTTCAGAAAATGATTTTTAAACGCGGACGTTGTTGAAAGCCCTTTTGAGCAACTATTCTATTTTCGGTTTCACCGTATGAAACAATGTTCACAGTTCAGATGTTTATATATATGCATTTGTCAATATAAAGTTTATAAAAACAAGGTCATGGAATGGAGCGAGATTCCTTGTAACAATATTGCGTGGAATATTACATTCACACCATAACTCTCCAATCGTTGAGTACAATTAGGTATATATTCTCAAAATTAAAAATAAATGACATACTATATAATTTTTAAATTTATTTTCTACTAACCTCTATATGTCTTATTGGCTCTCCCGTTAAATAAAATAAACCTTCCATTCTCGTCGGCTCCAACATTTATTTGCTGTACTGATAATGCACGATGTTCATCTACTCCTCGTAGGCCAAATAGTTTGCTGTTGTAAAAGAACATGGTATTGATGGTTGATTCTGAGCTGTTGTTCCCCAATAATCCTTTTTCCCATAGCAAATTTTCGGTTTCGGCGCTGATCGGTTCGGCCTGTTTTGTTGTAGTTCCTACTCCTTGAGTTGTCAATTCACACATTCGGGCACTCAGAGCACGACGAAATTCATAAAATTCAGAGTTTTTCTCATCAAGAAAGTTGTAATGGACACCATGTTCACGGAGAAATCTCAATAGTCCAACAAACAGCATGTACAATGTCTTAGGTGGATACGGTTTCCCATCTTTCCGCCTCGTTTCGACGGCAAATTTACTGAACCAAATGTTAACATCCGCTTTTGTAAAAGCCTCCAATTCTGGAATAACACATCTAGTTGCCTTAATCCTTGCACCACGCCAGTCATTGAAAGTTGACGCACTCCAATTAGTGTTTTTCCTTGTATTTTTACTTTCATTTGTACGAACTAAGTTCTGTATGTCTGCATCTTCGACAAAGGAATACCTCTTATCATCGCTGGAATGTGTGGCATTTTCCAGAATTCCAATTACATTATCGGGGGTTATTTCCATCTCTATTAGATTGAAGTCGGCAAAATCTGGCAAAGAGTCCATTTTTACATCTACTTCATACCTGTCCAAAGCTTGGGAAAGCGTTATATCGTCCATTATAGATGACATTTCATGGTCGTTTTGAATGTCCGTGCACATTTGCGACAACGATAAATCGTCAATTGATGAATCCCAATGTGCATCTAGAAAATCTATATCCTGTAATTTTGAGGGCTCCATGTTTTTAAAATCCAACCGACACTCTCAAAATCTTGTCGAACACTAAAATTTTGCGGTTAATCTGCACGGATTTTCTGTCAAGTTCCCGGGAAAATCGGCACGAGCTACTTGTAACGTTAATTGGAACTTTGGCACATGTGATTTACCAAATGAGAAATGATTGGTTATGTTGATACCTTGAAGGGAGGAGCATAAATTACACTCGAAAGCAGAGCTTTCTCGTGAATTTATGCTCCTCCCCTTCAAGGTATCTACACATAACCAAACATTTCTCATATGGTAACTAAAACTTACAAGGCTGTGCCGGCCAGCTTAAAAAAGTTACAAAAATGAGAAATGGAAATCTGCTAGTTGAATGTCTCAGATCACAACAGGCCAAAAATTTACTCTCTCTTACAACAATTTCTGATGTCCACATCTCTGTTACACCCCATAGATCACTGAATTCATGCCAGGGTGTGATTAGAGACAGAGACCGTGATTTAGCTGAGTTGACGGAAGAAGATATATGCGAAGAACTGAAATCTCAAAATGTTTCCAAAGTCAAAAGGTTTACAAAACGACATGAAGGTAATATAATTAAACTTAACACTTATCTCATCACTTTTGACCTTACCCGTGTGCCTGAACATATCTTCATAGGTCCCTACAGAATCAGAGTTGACACTTTCATACCTAACCCTACCCGTTGCTTCAAATGCCAGAAATTTGGGCACGGTAAGAGTTCATGTAGAGGTGTTGTCAAATGTTCTGTAGAGGGCCACTCCAATTTTGATTGTGACGGCCACGTTAAATGTGTAAATTGCGGACTAGATCATATGGCCAATTCCAGAAACTGCCAATCTTACAAAACAGAGCTTGAAATTCAGAAAACTAAAGTAGAAAAAGGTATAAGCTATCAGGAAGCAAAAAAAATGGTCTCTGCCTCTAACAACTCTACTCCTACAACATCATATGCTGACAAAGTTAAATCACCTAAAACCAATAGATCCTTTTCAACTCAAACTGATTTCACTTGGCCTGACGGAACAGAATTTCCTGTTCTCACCGTCAAACCCAAACAAGCAAGTGAAAAATCTTCTCATTCTAAAAAGTCTTCATCCAATTCTTCACAAACGTCTGACACTTCTCTTTCTTCAAATGTCAATAATCAGCAAAAACCAACTCCAAAACAAAGGTCTTCTATATCCTCAAACAAAAAATCACCTCAGAAACCGTCACAGAGAGCTGCACGTTCCTCATCACAAGATAAATCAAAAAACAAAAACTGTTCAAATCGCCTCTCGAAGGCTGAAAAAACTCAAAAATTCAACAAGTTTCGAGACCTCTGCTCAGAGTTTGACGATGATATCGATGAAGACTCTGAGCAGATGGATACCACTGAAATAGAGTCAATCTGGGGTGATCCAATAGTAACATCTGTGGATTCCACACGCCCAGTTACTGACCCCAGAGCTTCGGATGGACGACACAGAAGTTCCTCCCGTGAACACCCAAAGAAGAACTATTCTCCCATCCGTCCTCCAACAAAATAAATAACATAATACAATGGAATTGTCCGGGTTTAAAAATTAACTTAATAGAGCTATCGTTACTTGTACAAGCTTTCCTTCCTGTTGCCTTTTGTCTTCAGGAAACACATTTAAAGGAAAACGATAATGTAAACATTAAAAATTACTCGATTTACAGCACTCAAGTTAAAAAGGATGAGCCGCTGGCGGTTCATCAATCCTGGTTAAAGATGGTATTATACATAGTCAAATAAAACTTAATACCGAATTACAAGCAGTTGCTGTCAAACTCTCCCTTCAAAAAACTATAACATTGTGTTCTGTCCATCTCCCCCCTAATACGTCCTTGGAAATAAATCAACTTAAATCTTTAACAGATCAGTTGCAAGCCCCTTTTCTCCTTATGGGTGATTTTAACGCCCACAATCCAATATGGGGCAGTAACTCCCAAAATGATAAGGGGAAAAAAGTTGAAGACTTCTTAAACCAGGAAGGCTTGTGCATTTTTAATGATGGCTCAGATACATATCTCCACCCGGGAAATGGTTCTTACTCGGCTATCGATCTAACTATTTGTGACCCTTCGTTATTACTGGATTACTCGTGTCGGGTCCACGATGATTTGTGTGGAAGTGATCACTTTCCAATTATTTTGGAAAATATTTTTCCCTCTTCCTCTGAGAGAGTTGCTCGCTGGAAATTTGACAAAGCCAATTGGCCTTTGTTCGAGCAACTCTGTCGAGATGAACTTAAGAAAGAGACTTTTAATAATGTTATTAATCCAGTCCTTAAATTTAATGAAACGTTAGTATCGATAGCTGAGAGGTCCATTCCTAAAACCTCGACAAATCCAAAACAACCAAGCAAACCCTGGTTCGATGAAGACTGTGAGGAAGCTAAGAAACACAGAAAAAAGGCCGAACGACGGTTCAACATGAATCCAACCTCTGACAATCTCAGTAATGTTCGTATATTCCGTGCTAAAGCACGTCGCACATTTAAACAAAAGAGGCGCAAGTCTTGGCAAAACTTCGTCTCTAAAATAAACTCTCATACACCTATGAATAAAGTCTGGAATTTCATCCAAAAAATTAATGGTAAAAACAGAAAGACCAATCTTCCACCATTTAAAAGATGGCCAAACTCTTTTGACTTCAGAAAATGACATCTCGAATAAACTCGGTGAAACTTTCTCAAAACATTCTTCTTCTCTGAATTATTCCCAGGAATTCCAAAGGATCAAAAACCGAACTGAGAAAAATAAACTCAATTTTAAATCAAACAATGTAGAAGATTACAACCGCCCTTTTTGTTTGGATGAGCTGAAAATTTCTCTGTCGAAAGCCCATGACACTGCATGTGGCCCAGATGATATTCACTATAAACTTTTGAAACACCTTCCTGACACTTCTCTTAAAACACTTTTAGATCTTCTTAATAATGTATGGGAAACTGGCGACTTGCCTTCCATTTGGAAACTTGCCACAGTTATCCCTATTCCAAAACCTGGGAAGGATCATTTTGAACCGTCGAATTATCGGCCAATTGCCCTCACAAGTTGCGTTTGTAAGACAATGGAACGGATGATCAACGACCGCCTTGTTTGGTTCCTTGAGGCGAATGGCCTCCTGTCCAATATACAGTGTGGATTCCGGCAGGGAAGAAGCACGTTAGATCATCTTGTTCGCTTCGAGTCTTTCATACGCAACGGGTTTGCTAAGGGTGAACACGTGGTGTCGGTCTTTTTCGACCTTGAAAAAGCATACGACACCACGTGGAAATATGGTATTTTAAAAGACCTAAATGATATGGGGTTGAAAGGTAGGTTACCTACCTTCATTGAAAACTTTCTTTCAGACAGACAGTTCAAGGTAAAGGTTAACACGACCATGTCTGACCCTTTTGAACAAGAGATGGGTGTTCCTCAGGGAAGTATCCTCTCCGTCACTCTATTTAGTATAAAAATAAACAGTTTAGCTAAAACATTAAAACAGAATGTTGAAGGCTCCCTCTATGTAGATGACTTTTTGATATGTTATAGGGCTAAAAATATGAACAATATTGAAAGACAACTACAGTTGTCTTTAAATAAAATTGAAAAATGGGCTATGGAAAATGGTTTTAAATTTTCCAACTCAAAAACAGTGTGTATGCATTTTTGCAATAAACGAAAACTGCATTTGGACCCCGAACTAAAAATTTATAATTCCCCGATTAAAGTCGTCAAAGAAACAAAATTTCTAGGTATTCTGTTTGACAATAAACTTACCTTTCTACCCCATATCAAAATGCTTAAAGCTAAATGCTTGAAAGCATTGGATATTTTAAAAGTTGTTTCCAGCTGATAAAAACATATTGTTAAATTTATATCGATCGCTTGTACGATCAAAACTTGATTATGGTTCAATTATATATGGATCTGCTCGCAAATCCTACATACAAATTTTAGATACTGTTCACCACCAAGGCCTACGTTTGGCCTTGGGGGCGTTCAGAACGTCTCCTGTGGAGAGTTTGTATGTAGAGGCGAACGAGCCCTCTCTTTATAACCGTAGGATACAACTTGGTTTACAATACTTAACCAAGCTAAAAGCATATCCTTCAAATCCTGCCTACGACTGTGTTTTCAATCCTCTCTATGAGGATATATTTGAACAACATGAAAATAAAATTCCTCCATTTGGTATTCGGATGAAACCACATATTTCTGGTTCTCACTTAAACCTTGATGAAATAGCCCCTATTAATATACTCAATCGCCACCTTGGCTTGTACCCAAACCTAAATTTATTTTTGACCTCAGAAAATATAAAAAGTCTGAAACAAACCCAATTATAATTCAGCAAAATTTTGCTGAAATCAAATCAAAATTTGCATTTCATGACTCAATTTATACTGATGGATCCAAGGACGGGGACAAAGTGGCTGCCGCAGCTGTTCATGGGCAGCAAGCAGCAACTCTCCGTCTTCCATCTTCCAGTTCAATATTTACTGCAGAAGCTAGAGCCATCATTCTTGCTTTGAAATTTGTCAGAACGTCTGATAAACTGAAATTCCTTATTTGTTCAGATTCTCTTTCATGTTTGTTGGCTATAGAAGGTCAGAAATATAAAAACCCTTTAATTGCCCATATTATTGAGTTCTATAAAAGACTTGTCCAAATGGGCAAAGAAATAGTTTTTATCTGGATACCAAGTCATATTGGTATCCGAGGAAACACAGTCGTAGATAGTATAGCGAAGGATGCTTTAAATGACCCAGTTACTAATATGTCAGTGCCGTATACTGATTTTAAACCTTTGATTTATAAATATGTTGTACGTCTGTGGCAGTCCCAGTGGGATCTGCTTACAGACAATAAATTGCATGCTATTCAGCCAACTGTTGGCACAAGTATTTGTTTTTTCGGCAGAAGCCGGAGAGAACAAGTGGTTTTAACTAGATGTCGCATTGGCCACACCAGGACGACTCATTCTTTTATTTTAGAGAATGAGCCGCCTCCTGAGTGTATTCCGTGCCAATGTCGACATAGTATTAAACATCTTTTAATTGACTGTGTAGATAAATCCGACATTATTAGTCGGTACTACACAGTCAACAATATGAAAGACTTGTTTACAAAGGTTGCTGGCAACCGTATTTTACAGTATTTAAAAGATGTTGGACTGTATTCGAGAATATAGTCTGACATTCTTGAATAAAGTCCAATAATTTTTAATTTGTTCATATGTTTTGAATGATGTTTATTTAATAGCGAATCTGTGATATTATTTTCCAAATTTTGTCTGTGATAGTATCTTTGATTTTGAGTGTTTGTCTTGTATTGTTTTATTGTTTTATTTTCTCCTTAAATATTATTTGTAAATAGTTCATTCGTTTTACATAGTATTCGTTTTAACATAGTACTTAATTTAATTAGTTCTCGCCGTGATATGGCTTCAATGTCGCCCACACGGCGTAAAACAATAATCAATCAATCAGAATTAATGTGGTCTAAGAACTTAAAAATTTTAATTTACCTATTCAAACCATATCAGTATTATTTGCTTTTATATATAAATCAGAAATAACCAATTTAAAATGGAAAATTTTAAAGAAGTTTAATTTTGGACCCGTTGGACCTTAATGTAGACCAATTTGAAAACGGGACCAAAAATTAAGAATCTAAATATCCCTGTCTATGTCTTGTCCTCTGTCAACGTCTTGTCCCCTGTCACTGTTAAGTCTCTCTGTCTATGATGATGAAATCAAATAAAGTTCAATTTTGGACCCTAGTTAATTTGAGGCCATTAATAGCTCACTTTGAGGTGTGAGTCAAGGCTCCATGTTGAAGACCGTATTGTGACTTTTCTGTGATTATATTTACTACTGAAGGCCTTGGATGGAAAGTTGTCTCATTGGCAATTATACCAAATATTCATAGGTTTATACCAATTAAAAATTCAGAATGTACATTTTTTAAAAATACAGTATGTAAAAAGCATACCTTCTTAACTCTTAGAAGTGTGGTCATATATGCATCAATTATCTGAAACAAAAATAAAATCATCCAACTGTTATAAAGTAAATTAAGCAACTATTGTGATATTTTAATAGATCAAAAAGTTTGCAATAATTGAAAGTCACATTCATTAATTTCATTTGTTATTTTCCATTACAATATTTTTGGTATTTGTAGAGATTAATTATAGTTCAATGATTTTTTTTATAAAACTATACTTTTGATAGTATATAGTTTGTTATTCTACCTTAGGACTTACTCTTCTCATGCTAAAAGTTATCCTTACCTCATCTGAAACTTTGTCTCTGAGAGTGAGGAATGCTGAGGCATTCAAACGAATATCCTCACATATGGTCAGCAAAAAGTCTTCCTTTGTTAATTTTGTGTTCCAAAGTTTCCTTACAACAGTAAATAAATAATTATTTAAAATATTGTATTGCTAAAACTTGCAATTATAAGTGTGTTGTTTTTTTTAATAATAAACACTTTAAAATAATAACATTACTGACAGTGAAAACAAATAAACTTCTATGTTAAGGGGTTAATTATAAAATTCAGTTACACCAGATCCAGAGAAGCATCTGAATTAAGAAAACAGACAAACTTAAAAATGTGATGATAATACTGATATTATTGTTAATCACAGTCATCCATATTTCAAATATAAATTATCTTAAATGCAACATAGAGGCAGCAGATATCAATTATGAATTTTTTTTAAAAACTTTTTTAAACAAACAACCATGCACCCCTATGAAAATCATTTTTTTCATAAGGTCACAAGGACAAAGAATATGTGACTTAGGCAAATTTGTTACAATCATTTAAAAGCTTAAAGAAAAGGAATTTCACACCACAGACATATATCACAATACATTACTGTGGATACATTTTTTGTTGGATACCAATTTTTGTGGGTTTCGTGGGTACAGGTGAACCACAAATACAAATGTTCAACAAAACACATATTTTCAATAGGTTTTGTGTACAGAGATTTCAAAACCACGAAATAAAATATCCACGATTATGCAAATTTTCAGCAATCCACGAAAATAAATGAATCCTCAGTAGTTGCATAGTTCTTGAGAGTGACTTTAATTAATATACTCTAAATATAAAAGTTATTTACATCTTAAAACTTTATGACTATATGTCTGTTCAGTCTGTTTATCTGTCATGTCTACACCAGTCTTACCATCCATCTCTTTGTCAGTGATCAGGATGTCTGTGTCCCTATCAATGTCTTGTTCCCTGTAACTGTCCCTCTGTGTATCAACGTCTTGTACCCTGTCTATGTCTTGTCCTCTGTCAACGTCTTGTCCCCTGTCACTGTTAGTCTCTCTGTCTATGTTTTGTCCTCTGTGACTATCAGTCTCCTTGTCTATGTCTTGTCCTCTGTCAACGTCTTGTCCCCTGTGACTGTCAGTCTCCCTGTCTATGTCTTGTTGTCTGTCAACATCTTGTGCCCTGTCTATGTCTTGTCCTCTGTGACTGTCAGTCTCCATGTCTATGTCTTGTCCTCTGTCAACGTCTTGTCCCCTGTCAGTCTCCCTGTCTATGTCTTGTTCTCTGTCAACGTCTTGTCCCCTGTCAGTCTCCCTGTCTATGCCTTGTCCTCTGTCAATGTCTTGTCCTTTGTTAATGTCCGTCTCTGTATCAATGTCGTGTCCTGTGTCAATGTCTTGTCCCCTGTCATTGTCTTGTCCTGTGCCAATTCCTGTCTCCCTGTCAATGTCTGTCCCTGTAATTATGTCAGCCCCGCTGTCAATGTTGTCTGGTGTGTTTACCAAAATACCATTGCCTTCATCTTGTTCTACACTGTCAACTCTAGGAAAAAAATATAATAATGTGGGTTATTACAATTATAAAAAATATCAGTTACTACATACTCGTACATATATGAAAAGCATACATAATAAAAATTTATATAAATATATACAGAGAATGAAAAACAATATCTACATATGCATGTTCCTTCCAAAACGTTTTGATACTAAACATTCAAAAAGAGAGAGCAAAAAAGAGAGACAATCTTTCAGTTCAACAACTTCAATTTGATTCTATAAATGAATAACTTTCAGGACATTCTAACCTTCCCAAAAATATTAGTTGACAAAATATTTATTCTTCAAATGAGGGACTTTCAAGATTGAAGAAATGATTGTATTAAGTCAGAATGTATTTTAAGCCAAATAAAATAAGAGGTGTTGTTCAATTTTCTGTATCTCCCCTTAATTTCATAGACAGCTTCACAGTGCACTTCTACATGCTGTTGATAAGTTAGCTACTGCAGCTGATTTGTAGACTAATACAAGAGATAACTTGCAATGCAAGAACAGATTTAATTGGTTTATTTCGGAATTCCACAAAGGTCTTGTCCAGTCTAAAATGTTTAAACAGTGGTATATTATATTTTTATTATAATACTGACAAAGGTTTGCCTTTTAACGTTGATCCAAATTTGACAACTCTTAAAAAACTCACCAACAAATCAATCAATTAAGTATTGGACTTGTATAAATATAATGTTTGAATAATAAATATTAGTTTTTTGGTCATTGGTGTGTCCTTGTCTTATTAAACCTTTTAGTTTTAAATTAAATACTTGGACATTTTGCTGTGCTTTTGGTTTTATTGATCTTGTTTTGTTTAGGGCCATCCAGGCTGTCTGTCTGTTAGTTCCTGCTAATCAAAGTTCATGTGTTTCCCAATTTCTTATTGTATTGCAGTTAGTGAGTCGGTATGTCTTTGTGTCATTAATGCATATCCATTCTTTTTCATATTTATTATCAGTCATACCTTCTGTCACAATTTCACCTCTCTGCAAATAAAACATTGCAAAATTAGGTGCTGAATTGCCATCTTCGTACCAATTCTTGGCCTAAAATTAGAGAGATAATGATAATGAAATAGAGATGAATAAAATTTAGTACAGTATGACTTGTCTATATATTCCTGTAACTCGTTTAAAAGAAAATGATAATATCAATATTAAAAACTACTCTTTATATTGCACTCAGGTTTCTAAGGACATTATTGATATTATCATTTTCTTTTAAACGAGTTACAGGAATATATAGACAAGTCATACTGTACTAAATACGAAATTCGTGAGATATGAAATCAACAATAAATAAATTAATGTTTTCATTTTTAAATTAATTACTTAATGCTTAAAATAAAACAAAGTTTAAAACGTTGATAAAATTCTTCCTTTTAAAAGAAGATAAAAAATATAGATAAAAAGTGTATACCCTCTTTACAATCAGTTCATATTACCTCTCTATTCTCCTCTTCAAGCTCCTTGTTTGAATAGCCTATATTAAGTAGATAAAAAATTAAAAAAAACATATATTGTATTTTCATTTATACATTTACAGTAAGTGACTTTAACATGTTAATAAAGTTTAACATATAAAAATAAGCAGTTGTATAAAATTCATAATGTTTAGAAGTTTCAAATGAGACTTAAAAATCAAAACCACTTATAATTATGACATGTAGGCACAATTTGATTCAAAAGTGTATGGATCCTTTTCATATAATCCTGCAGCTAATGTTTTAAAAAATTTCCTGCAATCTTCACATGTATCAGTTTATGTGCATTAAAATTTTGTTACTGAAATCATGTTAAATAAAAAAACAAAAGAAGAATGTGTCGTAAGGATACAGATGCCACTAATGACTGCAAATCGAACTTGACCTGTGTTTTAAGGTACTTAGCATTGTGTATAAGTTTCAAAACATTTGGTTGAGGCAAACTGAATTAATTAACAGAAACAAATTTGTATGTATGGACAAGGGTAAAGATTAATGCCACTGTCAACATATGGCGGGGGCATATAAATATAAATCATCTGTTAATATAAGTTACCTTAACTGTCTCAATGGTGTTGGCTTCCTCTGTCACATTCTGTAAAATGTAAAAACATATGTAGCAACTGGTGGTAAAGGTCAAAGTATGGCTAAAATATGTCACTGTTACCATTTTACCCATTGGTGGTTTAATAAAATTGTTCAGTATCTATTCTTTTTGAAAAAAAAAATGTCCATGTAACAAATTGGTGTTATATTATATATGTATCAGGTGTGTAGATATATTTTTTGTGAGCATTTGTTCCTTGACAAGTAAATCTGTAAATTTTACTTGTGCAGGAAAAAAAAACACTTGCCCTGAATTTCACAATAAAAATTGAAAGTATTTCACCGTAAAACTGTTTAGTATCACAATACAATTGAAGTGTAGAAATAAAAAGGAGGTGTAGGGTTAACATCAATGAAGTTTCTTCACGGGAGAGCCAGGTGAAATTTTCGTCTAGAATTCTCAATAACATGAGGCCTGGGTGCCCAAAGTAATTTTTTTAATTTTGCTTATCAATATTTTCTTTTTATTTAATTCATGATCATTGATTTTTGATTTGAATATGTTTTTCACATGTTGATCATTAGTTTCCTTTACCTAAAATAATACATATTAATAAGTATATAATAATTCTATATTTTTGATTTAATAAATTAAATTTGTCAAGTGTAATTTTTTACTTGTCCATGTCAGAGCCACCTAGACAAAAAATTACTTGTCCTGGTGTTCAAATGTACAAGTCAGGAGAGTCAGAAATACAAGCCTTGGTATACATATATGTATGTATATCTATTTTATGAGACAAAACATTTCCATGTAACATGTGGATGGTGGTTGTATACATATATCTGTTCTATGTGACATAAAATGTCCATGTAACAAATTGTTGTTATAGTACATATATGTATAAAATGTATCTGTTCTGTGTGGCAGAACATATCCATGTACTATGTGGATGGTATATGAACACAATCTATTCTATGTGACAATAATTGTCCAAAAAACAGTTATTAGTATAGTTCACCATGTACCTGTTCTATGTGATAAAACAGGTTTTAGTATATGAAACAACATGTATTTGTTATATGTGACAAAAATGGTCTATAAAACAGGCAGTGGATAAGTATAAAATGTATCTGTTCTATGTGACAAAATTTGTCCTTGTAACGGTGGGTGGTATTAGTATACATGTATCTGTTCTGTGTGACAAAATTTGTCCTTGTAACGGTTGGGTGGTATTTGTATACATGTATCTGTTCTGTGTGACAAAATTTGTCCTTGTAACGGTTGGGTGGTATTAGTATACATGTATCTGTTCTGTGTGACAAAATTTGTCCTTGTAACGGTTGGGTGGGATTAGTATACATATATCTGTTCTGTGTGACAAAATTTGTCCTTGTAACGGTTGGGTGGTATTAGTATACATGTATCTGTTTTGTGTGACAAAATTTGTCCTTGTAACGTTGGGTGGTATTAGTATACATGTATCTGTTCTATGTGACAAAATTTGTCCTTGCAACGGTTGGGTGGTATTAGTATACATGTATCTGTTCTGTGTGACAAAATTTGTCCTTGTAACGGTTGGGTGGGATTAGTATACATATATCTGTTCTGTGTGACAAAATTTGTCCTTGTAACGGTTGGGTGGTATTAGTATACATGTATCTGTTTTGTGTGACAAAATTTGTCCTTGTAACGGTTGGGTGGTTTAAAATACATGTATCTGTTCTATGTGACAAAATTTGTCCATGTAACGGTTGGGTGGTTTTAGTATACATGTATCTGTTCTATGTGACAACATTTGTCCTTCTAACGGTTGGGTGGTTTAAAATACATGTATCTGTTCTATGTGACAAAATTTGTCTTTGTAACGGTTGGGTGGTATTAGTATTCATGTATCTGTTCTATGTGACAAAATTTTTCCATGTAACGGTTGGGTGGTTTTAGTATACATGTATCTGTTCAATGTGACAAAATTTGTCCTTGTAACGGTTGGGTGGTTTAAAATACATGTATCTCTTCTATGTGACAAAATTTGTCCTTGCAACGGTTGGGTGGTTTTAGTATACATGTATCTGTTCTATGTGACAAAATTTGTCCTTGTAACGGTTGGGTGGTATTAGTATACATGTATCTGTTCTATGTGACAAAATTTGTCCATGTAACGGTTGGGTGGTTTTAGTATACATGTATCTGTTCTATGTGACAACATTTGTCCTTCTAACGGTTGGGTGGTTTAAAATACATGTATCTGTTCTATGTGACAAAATTTGTCCTTGTAACGGTTGGGTGGTATTAGTATACATGTATCTGTTCTATGTGACAAAATTTGTCCATGTAACGGTTGGGTGGTTTTAGTATACATGTATCTGTTCTATGTGACAACCCCCGTGTGGGTCCCGGGGACACAATAGAATAGGCCCACAGCTCCTCGGCTTGGCGTAAGAGGCCCCTAAAGAGGCGACATGTTTGCCGTGTGTCGCAAACCCGTGTCGGTAATAGGGAGTGTTCCTGGATGGCCGGATAAACGGTTCCGATCACCATCTGGGGCACAATCTTTACCTAGACGGAAGGCCGGATGGACCCGATTCGGTCAATCGGCTGGTCACACCAATTCCTTTTGTAACATGAAATATTTTTTATTTTTATATATCACATAAACATTCTAAATTCTAAATTTCTGATCTGATGGATTGGTGTTGGCTTATGGGTCACAAAACTCAACAGGTTCAATTTTTGCTTTTCAGTTTGGAATTCCTTTTTGTTATTGTTGTTGTTTTCTATTTATTATTTCTGAATATTTAATTCCAAAGCATAGTTATTAAACTTCTCTTTAATTAAAATATTATTTATCATGTTTTTCCCCCTTCAACTATTTTTGTTACATACATTTTTGAACTTTTAATTTGGAAAATTTAATTATTTGTACACCCAGTTCAAACAATGGCTCGATGGTCCCGGTCCAGCCATTTACTGGTCATGTCTTGCCCTCTGCTGTTTTCTCGTGGTTGTTTGAAAAGATCAAAGGGAGCCCTCAATGATACCTTGGATGGGTGGTAACACTGCATCTAGGTTGATGTTTGGGTTCCTGGGTCTTGGAAGATGATCACTGACGGAAACACGGAGAAGGCGGTGGCTCATGGGGCAAGGCTTCCTCGGCTTAATGAGGCCACATGTTTGCCGTGTGTGGATACCCGTATGGATAGAGGACGGGATCCTGGTGGCTGAAACACGCCACTTTGGCCCTTACTTTATCTTAAACGGGCGGTCGGATGGGCCCGGTCCTGATCAATCGGCTGGTCACGCCAAGCCCTTGAACTTGACCTATTTCCAAAATGTACAACAATAGTACCAATTATATAGGCTGGGTTCAAGAAGGCGGTGGCTCATGGGTCAATCGTGTAGATGTTACTTTGGGCGGTTGTCTTGCCGGGCAACCCCTGGCACAAGGCTTGCGCCCATTAAGAGGTACTCTATGCGAGTATCTTATTCTAGTATCCCTGGTGCTTGTCGCAGATGTGGCGGACGTGCGTCGTTCTGATGTATTCTGGTATCCATCATGGATGCTAGAGTGCATCAGGGCGATGAATGCATCACGCTTGTCGCAAATGTGGCAAGCATACATCGTGTTGATGCTGCTCCGAGGTGGGCGGGGAGCTAGGGTAACAAAAAATATATACATCACCATGGAGTTCATCAATAAAAAACAAAACCAAACCTGTAAACGAAAATTAGAAACTAGTGACGAAGAGGAACACGCAGCTAAATTACCAAATACTTTTCCGGACACTTTTCCAAAATTCTTAGTAATAACATCAATCAACACTGAAAAACCTGTAACCAAAATTTCCCCTTTTGTTATCCAAAAAACACTACAAAGCTGTGCCGGCCAGCTTAAAAAAGTCACCAAAATGAGAAATGGAAATCTTCTAGTTGAATGTCTCAGATCACAACAGGCCAAAAATTTACTCTCTCTTAAAACAATTTCTGATGTCCACATCTCTGTTACACCTCATAGATCACTGAATTCAAGCCAAGGTGTGATTAGAGACAGAGACCGTGATTTAGCTGAGTTGACAGAAGAAGATATATGTGAAGAACTGAAATCCCAAAATGTTTCCAAAGTTAAAAGGTTTACAAAACGACATGAAGGTAATATTATTAAACTTAACACTTATCTCATCACTTTTGACCTTACCCGTGTGCCTGAACATATCTTCATAGGTCCCTACAGAATCAAAGTTGACACTTTCATACCTAACCCTACCCGTTGCTTCAAATGCCAGAAATTTGGGCACGGTAAGAGTTCATGTAGAGGTATTGAAAGGTGTGTTAAATGTTCTGTAGAGGGCCACTCCAATTTTGATTGTGACGGCCACGTTAAATGTGTAAATTGCGGACTAGATCATATGGCCAATTCCAGAAACTGCCAATTTTACAAAACAGAGCTTGAAATTCAGAAAACTAAAGTAGAAAAAGGTATAAGCTATCAGGAAGCAAAAAAAATGGTCTCTGCCTCTAACAACTCTACTTCTACAACATCATACGCTGACAAAGTTAAATCATCTAAAACCAATAGATCCTTTGCAACTCAAACTGATTTCACTTGGCCTGACGGAACAGAATTCCCGGTTCTCACCGTCAAACCCAACCAAGCAAGTGGAAAATCATCTCATCCTAAACAGTCTTCATCCAATTCTTCACAAACGTCTGAAACTTCTTTTTCTTCAAATGTCCGTAATCAACAAAAACCAACTCCGAAACAAAGGTCTTCTACATCTTCAAGCAAAAAATCGCCTCAAAAACCGTCACCATCACAGAGAGCTGCACGTTCCTCATCACAAGACAAGTCAAAAAACAAAAACTCTTCAAATCGCCTCTCGAAGGCTGAAAAAAGTCAAAAATTCAACAAGTTTCGAGACCTCTGCTCAGAGTTTGACGATGATATCGATGAAGACTCTGAGCAGATGGATACAAATGAATGTCTGGTGTCGATCTGGCCGGACCCAATAGTTCCACCTGAGGGTTCTGGTCCTTCTGAAAATCGTAACAGAAGTTGTTCGTCAGATCGATCTAGAAAAAAATATTCCCCAATTCGACCACCTAGAAAACGAAAAACATCATACAATGGAATTGTCGAGGTTTAAAAATTAATTTAATTGAATTATCTCTTCTTGCTCAGACTTTCCTTCCAGTTGCCTTTTGTCTTCAAGAGACTCATTTAAAAGAAAACGATAATATAAATATTAAAAATTATTCTCTCTACACCACACGAGTGAAACAGGATGAAAGAGCTGCTGGCGGCTCATCCATCCTTGTTAATAATGACATCATTCACAGTCAGATATCCCTGAAAACTGACTTACAGGCAGTTGCTATTCGTATAACACATAACAAAACTATTACATTATGTTCTGTCTATATCCCTCCGAACTGTCCTTTAGAAATAAACCAACTTAAATCTTTAATAGATCAGTTGCCTGCCCCTTTTCTTCTTATGGGTGATTTTAACGCCCATAATCCTATTTGGGGCAGTGGCTCTCAAAATGACAAAGGCAAAAAGATTGAAGATTTCTTAAATCAGGAAAGTTTATGCATTTTTAACGATGGATCGGACACCTACCTCCATCCGGGGAATGGTTCTTACTCGGCTATTGATCTAACAATTTGTGATCCTTCACTATTATTGGATTATTCATGGCAAGTCCATGATGATTTATGTGGAAGTGACCACTTTCCCATAATTTTGGAAAATTTATTTCCATCGACCTCTGAAAGAGTTGCTCGCTGGAAATTTGACAAAGCCAATTGGCCTTTGTTCGAACAGCTCTGCAGAGATGAACTTAGAACAGATATTTTCCATAGTGTAAGCGATCCAATTCTAAAATTTACTGAAATTTTAGTATCGATAGCGGAGAGAACCATTCCTAAAACCTCGACAGATCCAAAACAACCAAGCAAACCCTGGTTCGATGACGACTGTGAGGAAGTTAAGAAACACAGGAAAAAGGCCGAACGACGGTTCAACATGAATCCAACCTCTGACAATCTCAGTAATGTTTGTATATTTCGTGCTAAAGCACGTCGAACATTTAAACAAAAGAGACGCAAGTCTTGGCAAAACTTCGTCTCTAAAATAAACTCCCATACACCAATGAATAAAGTTTGGAATTTCATACAGAAAATTAATGGAAAAAACAGAAAGAACAATCTCCACCATCTTAAAGATGGCCAGACTCTTCTCACATCCGAAAAGGACATCTCTAATAAACTTGGAGAAACATTTTCTAAGCATTCCTCTACTCAAAATTACACTCAGGAATTTCAACAAATCAAAAATCGCACTGAGAAAACTAAACTTAATTTTAGATCTAAAAATACAGAAGACTACAACAGCCCTTTCTCTTTGGATGAACTAAAAAATTCTCTGTCAAAGGCCCATGACACGGCATGTGGCCCTGATGATATCCATTATAAACTACTGAAGCATCTTCCTGATACATCATTACAAACACTTTTGAATATACTAAATAGCATTTGGGAAACTGGTGACTTGCCTTCTATGTGGAAGCTGGCTACTGTTGTCCCTATTCCAAAACCTGGGAAGGATCATTTTGAACCGTCGAATTATCGACCAATTGCCCTCACAAGTTGCGTTTGTAAGACAATGGAACGGATGATCAACGACCGCCTTGTCTGGTTCCTAGAGGCGAACGGCCTCCTGTCCAATATACAGTGTGGGTTCCGACAAGGCAGAAGCACGTTGGATCATCTTGTTCGCTTCGAATCCTTTATACGCAACGGGTTTGCTAAAGGGGAACATGTGGTGTCGGTCTTTTTCGATCTTGAAAAAGCCTACGACACCACCTGGAAATATGGTATTTTAAAAGACTTAAACGATATGGGGTTGAAAGGTAGACTACCTACCTTTATTGACAATTTTTTGTCAGACAGGCAGTTCAAGGTTAAGGTTAATACAACTATGTCTGACCCATTTGAACAGGAGATGGGTGTTCCCCAGGGAAGCATCCTCTCTGTTACTTTATTTAGCATTAAAATAAATAGTTTGGCCAAAACCCTACAAAATAATGTTGAAGGCTCTCTTTATGTTGATGATTTTTTAATATGTTATAGAGCTAAAAATATGAACAATATTGAAAGACAATTACAATTGACTTTAAATAAAATTGAAAAATGGGCTACGGAAAACGGTTTTAAATTTTCCAACTCTAAAACAGTATGTATGCATTTTTGTAATAAACGGAAATTGCATTTAGACCCCGAACTGACACTTTATAATTCTCCAATTAAAGTGGTCAAAGAAACCAAATTCCTTGGACTCCTGTTTGACAGTAAACTTAGCTTTCTACCCCATATCAAAATGCTTAAAGCTAAATGCTTGAAAGCATTGGATATTTTAAAAGTTGTTTCCAGCACTGACTGGGGTGCTGATAAAAATATTTTATTAAATTTATATCGATCTTTAGTTAGATCAAAACTTGATTATGGTTCCATTATATATGGATCTGCTCGCAAATCCTATATAAAAATTTTAGATACTGTTCATCACCAAGGCCTACGTTTGGCCTTGGGGGCGTTTAGAACTTCTCCTGTGGAGAGTTTATATGTAGAGGCGAACGAGCCGTCTCTTCATAACCGTAGAATAAAACTTGGTCTACAATATTTAACCAAGCTGAAAGCCTATCCTTCAAATCCTTCCTACGACTGTGTTTTCAAACCTCTCTATGATGATTTATTTGAACAGCATGAAAACAAAATCCCCCCTTTTGGTATCCGGATAAAACCACACATTTCTGGATGTAACATCAACCTTGATGAAATAGCTCCTATTGATGTACCTCAATCGCCACCTTGGCTTGTACCAAAACCCAAATTCATTTTTGACATCAGAAAACATAAAAAGTCTGAGACTAATCCGATTGAAATTCAGCAAAAGTTTGCTGAAATTAAATCACATTTTCAAGAGTTTGATACAGTTTATACTGATGGATCAAAAGACGGAGATAGAGTAGCTGCTGCTGCTGTTTATGGACAACGGGCAGCGACTCTTCGTCTTCCATCTTCCAGTTCTATATTTACAGCTGAAGCAAGAGCTATTATTCTTGCTTTGAAATTCATAAGATCTTCTGATAAACAAAACTTTCTAATTTGCTCAGATTCTCTTTCATGTTTACTGGCTATAGAAAGTCAAAAGTATAAAAGCCCTTTAATTTCACATATAATTGAATTCTATAAAAGGCTTGTCGATATGGGTAAACAAATAATATTTTTCTGGATACCTAGTCATATTGGTATAAGAGGAAACACAGTTGTAGATAGGATAGCGAAGGATGCTTTAAAGGATCCCATTACTAATGCGTCAGTGCCATATACTGATTTTAAACCTTTGATTTTTAAGTATATTATACGTCTGTGGCAGTCCCAGTGGGATCTGCTCACAGCCAATAAATTACATTCTATTGAGCCAATTGTTGGCAAGAATGTTTGTTTCTCTGGCAAAAGCCGAAGAGATCAAGTTGTTTTAACTAGATGTCGCATTGGCCACACTAGGACGACTCACTCTTTTATTTTAGAAAGTGAGCCGCCTCCTGAGTGTATACCTTGCCAATGTCGACATAGTATTAAACATCTTTTAATTGACTGTGTAGATAAATCCGACATTATTTCTCGGTACTACACAGTCAACAATATGAAAGATTTATTTACAAAGGTTGCTGGCAGCCATATATTACAATATTTGAAGGACGTAGGACTATACTCGGGAATATAGTCTGTCTGACTGTATTCCTGGTTATAGTCCTTGTCCAGATTTTTAAATTGTTATGTTTTGACTGATGTTATTTTATTGATTATATTTTCTTGTAGCGTTTCTGTGATATTTTTCAGGTCTGTGATATTATATGTTTCGTAAGGTTTTGTCTAATATTTTTTTTTATTGTTTATATTGTCATTAATATTTTATTTGTAAATAGTCAATTGGCTTTAATTGTGTTTAATTTTAACCAGCTCCGTTTAGATTAGTTCTCGCCGTGATATTGGCTGAAATATCGCCAGCTCGGCGTAAAACAATAATCAATCAATCAATCAATCTATGTGACAACATTTGTCCTTCTAACGGTTGGGTGGTATTAGTATACATGTATCTGTTCTATGTGACAACATTTGTCCTTCTAACGGTTGGGTGGTTTAAAATACATGTATCTGTTCTATGTGACAAAATTTGTCCTTGTAACGGTTTGGTGGTATTAGTTTACATGTATCTGTTCTATGTGACAAAATTTGTCCATGTAACGGTTGGGTGGTATTAGTATACATGTATCTGTTCTATGTGACAAAATTTGTCCTTGTAACGGTGGGTGGTATTAGTATACATGTATCTGTTCTATGTGACAAAATTTGTCCTTGTAACGGTTGGGTGGGATTAGTATACATGTATCTGTTCTATGTGACAAAATTTGTCCTTGTAACGGTTGGGTGGTATAAAATACATGTATCTGTTCTATGTGACAAAATTTGTCCTTGTAACGGTTGGGTGGTATTAGTATACATGTATCTGTTCTATGTGACAAAATTTGTCCTTGTAACGGTTGGGTGGGATTAGTATACATGTATCTGTTCTATGTGACAAAATTTGTCCTTGTAACGGTTGGGTGGTATAAAATACATGTATCTGTTCTATGTGACAAAATTTGTCCTTGTAACGGTGGGTGGTATTAGTATACATGTATCTGTTCTATGTGACAAAATGTGTCCTTGTAACGGTTGGGTGGTTTTAGTATACATGTATCTGTTCTATGTGACAAAATTTGTCCTTGTAACGGATGGGTGGTTTTAGTATACATGTATCTGTTCTATGTGACAAAATTTGTCCATGTAACGGTGGGTGGTATTAGTATATATGTATCTGTTCTATGTGACAAAATTTGTCCTTGTAACGGTTGGGTGGTATTAGTATTCATGTATCTGTTCTATGTGACAAAATTTGTCCATGTAACGGTTGGGTGGTATTAGTATTCATGTATCTGTTCTATTTGACAAAATTTGTCAATGTAACGGTTGGGTGGTATTAGTATACATGTATCTGTTCTATGTGACAAAATTTGTCCTTGCAACGGTTGGGTGGTTTTAGTATACATGTGTCTGTTCTATGTGACAAAATTTGTCCTTGTAACGGTGGGTGGTATTAGTATACATGTATCTGTTCTGTGTGACAAAATTTGTCCCTGTAACGGTTGGGTGGTTTAAAATACATGTATCTGTTCTATGTGACAAAATTTGTCCTTGCAACGGTTGGGTGGTATTAGTATACATGTATCTGTTCTATGTGACAAATTTTGTCCTTGCAACGGTTGGGTGGTTTTAGTATACATGTATCTGTTCTATGTGACAAAATTTGTCCTTGCAACGGTTGGGTGGTTTTAGTATACATGTATCTGTTCTATGTGACAAAATTTGTCCTTGCAACGGTTGGGTGGTTTTAGTATACATGTATCTGTTCTATGTGACAAAATATTATCCTTGTAACGGTTGGGTGGTATTAGTATACATGTATCTGTTCTATGTGACAAAATATTATCCTTGTAACGGTTGGGTGGTATTAGTATATATGTATCTGTTCTATGTGACAAAATTTGTCCTTGCAACGGTTGGGTGGTTTTAGTATACATGTATCTGTTCTATGTGACAAAATATTATCCTTGTAACGGTTGGGTGGTATTAGTATACATGTATCTGTTCTATGTGGCAAAATATTATCCTTGTAACGGTTGGGTGGTATTAGTATACATGTATCTGTTCTATGTGACAAAATTTGTCCCTGTAACGGTTGGGTGGTTTTAGTATACATGTATCTGTTCTATGTGACAAAATTTGTCCCTGTAACGTTTGGGTGGGATTAGTATACATGCATCTGTTCTATGTGACAAAAATTGTCCCTAAAACAGGTATTGGTATATATAGTATAACATGTATCTGTTCTATGTGACTGATTTGATTTTTGATTTTTTGTGTTTTAACGCCACTTTTAAGCAGCGCATTTAGGCTATTTTGTGGTGGCCAGTTTTTATTGGTGGAGGAAGCTGAAGTGCCTGAAAACCACGACCTTCAATAGGAAAACTGATAATGCGAGTCAATTAAGATTGGAGTCCATTGCACCCGCACGAACGGGGATCTAACTCACAACCTTAGTGTTGACTGGCTAGTGATAACAGTAGCGACTACTTAGACCACTCGGCCACCGCGGCCCCTTTATATGTGACAAAAAATGCACTTGTAACTTTTGGGTTGTATATATTTTACTTGATGAGCCACTTGTCGAGCTAACCAAATAGTCAGTTCGGGTTTCTAACCATTGGCATTGCTGGAAAACTATTGAAACTTCACGTAAGTTTATTATAATCAAACAAAACAGGTTTTTTCTGTACAAAAATGTGTATCATGTTTATAAATTATACTTGTAAATGTGTTCTTTCAAATAAGCTGCCCATGGTCTATATTATTATTAATAAACTGTTCACAAAAAATAGTATTCCTATAGGTAAAATTTTGATTAATGAATAGGGCACAGCATGTTCTGCATTCATTATTTTTACCTGATCTCTCACATCATTAGAATTCATATTCAAATCTTCCGCCATTTTGAAAATTCCATCCCAATGCGCATGCGTTTTGTTATACGTCACTGTTTTCAGTATTCCGTTTTGACACGATTTTTGTCCACATATATACCCCCTGGGAGATGGCAAAATATTAATAGAAAAAACAGGATTTGCACAGTTTGTAATACGGGGGATGAATTTCATTATATTATGACTTGTCCTTATTTTTAAAATTATAGAAAGCAGTATGTCAAAAGTCGTTACATTCATAGAACAAATGTTATTAAATTTAAAAAAAAAATAAAGAACGGTAAGAATGTAGCCGAGATGATCAATCTTTGCAAGTTTATAAGAATTATAAGTAATAGGTTAAACTCTCCAGCTAGGGTAATATTAACTTAATATATTTGCTAGTATATTTTTGAATTGTATGGTTATTCTTTTCTGTTTTGTGTTTACATAATCCTCTGTCTTACATTTGTATGTATGAATTTGTACATGTGCTGTATATTGTTAATACTTTGCTGTATCGTGTTTGTTGGTTTATGAGAATAAATATATATATTTTGCTATCATGTCGCTATTAGCAAATATTTTGTAGGTTTTTTGGAGGATTTAGGTTTTAGACTATATATTTTCTCAATATATTGGAATAGTTACACATTTAATTGTTTTCGGGACAAATAAATGCTTGCTGTCGCTTAATGAAGACCAAGCAATGACCAATAGATAATAAAGTCTAAAATAATTACATGGTCTCTTTTTAATTATTGAGTACAAAAAAAAGCATTGCGCGCCAAATGAATTGTTATTGATAGCAAGTATCGAAATTGTAACTGTCTTTAAATTAACTACAGTTTTTAAAATTTAGAAATTAGAATCGCTTATATTATCTTCACAAATTAAGACATGTACTCAAAATACAAGCACATCTCCTTGAAAAGGCCGGTGACATATTGTAATCGCAAGTGTTGCTAAAGTTCCGTATTTATGCTGAATTTGAGGGGGAAATCAGGCGGATTTTTTCTTGTGACGGAAAATGTATTCATGTTTTTTAATTTTTTGGCGGGAGACCAATAAAATGATGTTTTCAATTGTCAAAATATATTAGAAAGATTAAAACACACAAACCAAAAGGTTTGAATAATATGTGTAATGTGCAAAAAATGTGGATTTACTTCAAATAATTAAAGAACTATTTCAAATTTTAAGTAAGTACCGATAATTCACAAAAACGAGAAAAACAACAAAATTAATGTTGCTTTGACACCAAACGAGTCCGGTGACCACATATTTTTATTTACTATTTCGATGCGAAAATGGCCCAAAAAATGTAAAATCAAAACCATCCAAGAAACTTATGCTTGGACTGATGACAACTAGGTCTGTTATGTTTTTGTGAACGTTATAGAGGCTAACTTTGGAAATTAACTGTGTCATCAAAGAAAGCTTTTTCTCAATTTTATAAACATTTCATATTAGGGTGTAAGAGGTACTAAATTGAGCTATCTGTCAGATTTTTATGAAATTTTGTATGCAACTGGAGCAAGCATCTGAAGTTTCAAATAATAATTTATATAACTTTAATTATCACCGAAACATTGCGTATAAAGTTTTGGAAAATAGGATGTGTAAATATTTGAATTCATGTAGATATCGTTTCAAAAACCCCATTTTTTTAATTTCAAATTAGGATACCTCAAAATCCCGTCCGCATTTAAATGATATATTAATGGTTATAAAAGATTATATTATATTCTTTATATCCATTTTTTTAGTATATTAAATTGATAAGTACATATTGAGTGAAAACAAGCGTCAAACAGTCAAAATAAGCGTAACTTCGGACGTTTTTACATGAAATATGGGTAAAAGACATTATGAATTTTAAATCAAATTGACTGAGCAAATATATTTAGATATATAAAAGAAGCGATTTTTGTTATTCTAGCTTTATGCAAAATTTCATACAAATCCGTAGCATCGGGGATTTAGATACCTCTCTCAATCACACTTAAACATCTCCAACTGGATATACAGTATATATACCACAAAATAACAAGAAGTTCTTAAGGGGTTACAGAAACTAAGGGAGTTAACTCTTTAAATCAGCTGACCGTTTTAATCCCATACAATTAGTAAAGAGAAATCAAACATCTCAATGATCAAAATTAGTGTTTGTCAAACTGCTATATATCCAATGAAATTATTCCCGTAAATTGTGTGGTTCAAATTTCTTGAAATTTGTATATTTCTGTATCCAGGTCAAAGTAAAAATTTCATCAAAATTTTATAGAAATTTAAACGAGCCAAATCTATTTTAGTCAAAGTGTTGGGTACCCCCTTAATTTAACCTCAGTATGTGCAAGAGAGTTCTTATCAAACATATACATGAACCAGATGACAGATTATATCGATCCACAATACAATTATTTAGTTTGTATTTTTAATGAAAGGAAACGAATTTCTCAATCAAAATTAGAATTTTCAAACTGGAATTATCTTGTCCCCAAGTTTAATGTATTTGAAGCATTTTCAAAGTGGATTCTAAGAATATAATTCAGCTTGTTTGACTTGATACGTGTCATGTGTTGTTTTAAAGGCGTGATTCCCTTACAATGTAACATTTTGTATCATTGATTGATTTATTTATTTTTCGTTTAAATATTTAATACGATGAAGAACAGCGGTTAAAGGGTAAAAGTTTAACGTGAATACAATGGTTTAGGAATGAACTTTAAATTATATAACAAAAGCTCGGCCAATTATATGTTGACCTTTTAACTTTGGTCAATTATATGGTCATAAAGAAATTATTGTAAGTTTTCTAATCACCTTATTCTGTAAGTGTGCAGGATAATATTCATCTATGGTTATTCTGTAAGGTATAGACTTGTGTCGGGATCATATTCATTGTACGAGCATTCTACATTCATGGTTATTCTCCGGTTAGCCAAGATTTTCAGAATCATGAATAAATTTTCAGTCCATAAATTTTGAAATTTTCAGAAAATATTCAAGCCATTAAGTATCGCACGTGATTGGAACATCAATCTCAGATGCAGCACCCAATAGTGCATTTATATGATTTTGTCATGCATATTCATTAAAAATGTAAGGAGTGGGGATATCAATCTCAAATATATAACCATATAGTATCTAAGGGGTAGGGAATGACCTACGGGTAAATATTCCGTTTGGGATCCAAGATATTCAACAATATAATGTATTGGGTGTTCCTAAAATGCAGAAAATATGCCATCAAGGAGGGTTACCGAAATATTCAAAATGCCGTATTGGGGTCGGGCATCTACGGGCTACTAGAAACTAAACGTAAAATACAGTTTCCCTTTTGTGGATATCACGGGTGGGATGTACTGCACGTTGTGGGTTACTTAATCACAGCATATACTTATCTAGTTATATATAAAACAAATGGTAATAAGGATTTATACATTAATTTATTAAAATGTCCTAGGATTAAAAGTTTTACATAATACATTTTTTAAATAAGAGACGGATAATCCAGGATTAGATGTCAAATCCATAATCTCTTTATTAGATAATTATATGTGCACTGTTAGTAATTTCACCCTTTATCGGTTTTCACTTGATAAAGCTTTGACGTTCACAAATTTGAGTAATGTGAAATTGCTACCTTATTTTAGCTTTTTAAAGAATTGTGTCCATCAAAGTAAGAAAGCACTATAATGTAAATATGAGTTTTTAGATATTTTTATTCATATTATTACGAACTTGTTGAACAAGGTCCAAAAATTGCGTCATAATCTGGAGGCAGATCGTCTCTGTCATTAAAGTCAATAGCACTATAATCTGGCGGAAGTTCCGGAAGTGAAAGTAAATCGTCCATGTGAAGGCTTCTGTTGTCATCATAGTCAGCATCACATCGAATCCGAGGTATTCCAAACAGTGTAAATGATTTCACGCCAAGCACTGAAGTACAACAGTCTGATGATCTAGTTGTTTTAAATACGTTGAAACTTACATCATTTTCCAAAGGGTGACTTATAAATCTAGCCACGCGGTTAACACCGGGAGAATCTTCCTCAATAATCGTAGCTGCCATATGTAGATTTGCTTTACGGCGCCAATCCGTCCATTCTTTTACTTTTGTAATATCAAAGTCAGAATCGCCCGGAAGTTTTTCCAGATTTAACCCAGGAGTATAAAATTTATAACTGTCCTGCCGTCTGACATGATTCGGAAATCTTTTCCTGCGACAGTCTGATGGAGCATTAAAACATTCCGATGTATATGATTGGTCTAATCGAACGTGTCTGGCAGTATTATTAGTTCTGGCAGATATGGTGCTTCTGTTTGAATGACTAGACAAAGACGTACTTTGAAATGAGGTATATCCTAAAGCCGTGGCCATTATCTCAGTCGCATAGGTTTTCTCGATCTGAAATTTAAATATAAATTTTAATATTTATCTTCATACGAAATAAATAGAATTGGCGGTTTTTTCGTGGAAATGTCTGTTACTTCAAATTAACTTCTGACTAACTTGGATTGCTATGTTAAAATGTCACATCTCGACTGGTAAACCTTTGAAATGACTCCTCATACTGCTTTGCAGACTCAATAATATGCTTAATACCGCAATATTTAGGATCTATATACAACAAAACCAACATCTGTCGATAATGCTTAGAGAATTGTCATTATGTATCAGTATAAGGGTGTATTGATATTTTAAGGGGATTATACCTTTGGTGATGGTAAAAGAGTGTGTAATTTTTAAAAATGTTTGCAGTCGTCTATGTTCAGTAACGTTGCTGATTCTCATTGTCTGATTTACCATCGGTAGTAAAGTGAGGCTATTTAAGGTAGGAGGTACCTAAATCCGCTAAATTACGGATTTTCGTGGACTTTTACATTCAGTTAGAACATTCGAAACTGCATTTAAATATCGAAAAAAAAATATGGATTTAGCGTTTATATTTCTTCAATAAGGTTGATTTAAATTCATTGAAATAAAGGACTTTTACTGTAGATTTCATATAAAAACTGCCGAAAAAAATTAATAATTTCACTTTAAATCGTCATTTCTCAAAAACTAATCCCTAGAATTTTCTATAAAAACGATATGTTATTGCTTTCGACATTTTTGTTACAATGATACTAAAACATAGGGTCATCAGCTTCGTTTTCGATGTGGTAATCATTCAACTAATAGGTCCTGTCTGTAAAAACAATAAAAATCTACATTTTTTATCGCGACGTCGTGACGAGGTTACGCTTACATTTATTTTGGCTTTTTGACACTTATTTTCACTCTTCAAACAGTAATCTATCTAAATTACTAAAAAAAATAAATCTGATGACCCCCAATAAATTTTATATCAATAAAAAGGGAATTTCAGTTGCAATACTATATCAATTTTTTTTTATTCTAGGGACGCGATTTTGAGAAATCATAATTTAAAGTCTAAATATTTGAATTCTTGGAGCGATAACTGTGTGTATTCTATCTATTTACCATGTTTGCCAAAGCTTGAAACACCATATTTTGGAGAGGGACCTACATTATTTTTTTTATATTCAGATGCAGTTCAGCGTACTCTAGTTGCAAGCTAAATTTTATAAAAATCTGAAATATAGCCCAATTAGGTACATGTACCTCCTACATTAATTACGCATGTTCAACTATTACGTTATTTCAAAAAAATAAGTAATTCTCTTTAGTACACTCATATCACAGGGTGACCAATAAAAATTACAAAAGACCTTCTTAGTACACAGAACAGCAAAAAGATGCATTAAGACATTAATAAGATTCAACTGAATGTCATAAAACAGCATTATCTAATCATACATTCTAATTCCAAATGTGTGAGGAAAATCATAAATTGGGTCAGGAATTTTGTTCCCGGTTACAAGGCTAAAAAAACACATAAGTATAGTCTACCAAACTTAAACGTAAAATAAAATAAACCTTTTATATTTACAATTCATCTTTAGGTTGTATTTTTGTTGGTTTTTTTTTATTGACCTTGACAAAATATCTTTACATTACTTTTTGAACAACTTATCGGGTAACATCTGATAATTTGGAAGATGGTAAATAAGAAAATATTTTCTTAATATCGAAATATGCAGCCATATAATGAAGAGGGACCGGATATCTCGGCCCGCGGGGTATCCATCCTAGGACACGATCCCGTGTCATCTGACTACTCGGTCTATACTGGAAAGCAAATGTTTTGATTTTTTTTTCGTTTTTCGTTAATTTGGATTATTTGAAAATATTTATTAAGTGGAAAATAATTCGCTGGCAAAAGTATCTTTAGGAAATGATTTCAAGCAGATTGAAAGATAAAGAAATAGTTTAGTTAACTGATATTATGAATTTTATCATCATCACTGCAACCACTCTACAAATGCTATAGACCACTAGAATTAATAATCCATATAAAATATTTTATTAATCATCACAAAAACACTAAGTCTTATATATAGACCGGACAGAGAGGGGGTGGGCTTGGTCGATTTGGCCGAGGACGAGATGTCAGTGAAAATAGGTTGTTCACTTTCCAGTAAAAATTGTCTTGGTGACGAGGTCTAGCTGCCACAGCCCTAAAAACAGTTAAGAATTTTTGCGGAATAATAATGCATTAATGCATAAATGTATGCTTACACCCCATATCTCACGATTAATGAACGAAATTTATAACTTGGATAGATGTTCCAATTGTTTTAATTTAATGCTAATTTCTTAGAACCATTTTACTGATAGAAAATGAAATATAGCAAATATTTTTTCAATAATTGACAGAACACAGAACTTCAATTTGGTTTATGAATTTTTACATACACTGAAGCTATTATACAAGAAATCGCAACTTTAATCTTACAATAAGTGCTGAATAATCGATACATGTAAATGGTGGTGGAACAGAAGAATTCACGATTTTAATATTCTATACTTGATCGGTGGATTGGATATACTTTTTTCTTTTTAACTTCTTAAACTGATTTACCTATAATATGTGTGGTGAAGGATAAAATTTAATCGACTCCATTGGAGGTGTGCCTACATTGGCAGAATATATCTAGACACAGATACAGTACATTGTATCCTGCAGGTCTGTTGTGTCCAACTTTGAAAATATTTTATCCTTTTTTCAAGTAAATTCGAAAAAATTACCTCTTCATTAAACATTCTTGAATTTCTTGTGTTTTCTCGAAAGTTTGAAATTTAATTTTAATTACTTTATTTGAATTATCTTTGAATACACTGTCCGTTATTGTTTGTTTCCGTTTTCAATGTACCAAAATTATTTTTATGGGATTGGACGAATCGCACGAAATCTGGATATGACTCGAGATGATACAGTCGCATATAAACTATTGTTAGACTTATGAATCAGGGTTTATCCATCCTTAAATGTATTAACTTCGGTGTGTATGAAAATTCATAAACTAGATGCAAGTTCGGTGGCATTTCAATTATAAAAAATAAATATTTCCTATATGGGCTAAGTGCACTTTGCCCCGACTATACGGTACAGAGGCATTTAATTCGCACTTTTGTTAGTCCATACTACATTTTCTGTCAATTAAATTTAAACTAATTATTCAAAATCGTAATCTTGTACTAACAAAAATTTCTGATGAAATTGATTATGAAACTTGAGCTAGAAAATTATTTTTTATTAATTATATTTTAGGAAATTTTTATCTATCGCGTGCATTGAATTTGAATTGTGTCAATCGACCAATATATACATGTACCTCTTGTTGTAAGAAACATGCAGTAATAAAAAATTGTACTCCTCCTTTTAAACTTCGATCTTTTTTGTTTGATTTGTTTGCTTAACCTTATTGGTATATATATGCATTTAATAAAGTTAAAGTTAAAAAAATAACTTAACCGAAAATCTGCTCCGATGTTTTCCTAATATATAAGTAATTCTGAAAGACAGATTTGTTACATTCTCAATAACAAATTAGCTTTGTCTTTTTATTGTGTCTATCTATATTTAAAAATATGGCAAACGATACCTAGGATAATAAGATACAGACAATTGTATAAGTCTATAATGTTTTAGTAAATCGAGAAAGTGGTTTGCAATTTTTGATACAGTTTAAGGAAATACGGATTTATGAAAAAATAATATAATAAATGCATACCTTTTTACAGCTAACAATAATATCCAATTGTCTTTATCCGAATCTATGGTACAGTTTAACAACTCTTTATCAAAGCATATGTTTCACATCGATTTAAGAACTTCCATTATCACCCAGATAGTATGGTTTCTCAACTATCAACTGACCAATGAAATTATCCCGTCCTCTTATTTCAGTCAATCAATCATCTCGTCAAAATTTGACAAGTTTAATAAAAAGAAATTAATCGACCTTTTCATTGCATAATAACTCTAAAGTAAATTTAAACAGTTAGATTACATAATCCGTGTAAATAGGAATTAGTTTGTGCGGTATCGATAACAGGCGTAATAAATCAACAAAAATATCATTGACACATGATAAAGTTTGTTTGTATCATCGTTTAATCATATACATCAATGACAGATTTATAATTTGACGGATTAGCAGGAAATTGTAGACACAATATTTTGATAACCATTTTGTTCCTGATAACAAAATCTAAAGTTTTTTCATTTTTAAAATTTATTTTTTACTTTTTTTTCTTTTTTTGTTAATAAAATATGTACATTATGTTTATCAAAATTTATTTTTTGTATTTACACCGGAATTCTATATATAGGTAACCTGTTCCGAACCTCTATGTTTAAAGATGAATTTTATTCTTTAAAATTTCTATGTAATTTGCGATTCTTTGACATATAAATATATGTCAAATGTGTATAAAAGAAAGAAAAGTTTTATTCATAGACTTTTTCTTTGTTATTTCGGTGGTACAAAAATATACCAAGAGTTTAAAGCAAGGATCCTTGTTAAAGTTACGTAAAGTAATGTTTTCTAATGCTCTACGTGATGAGTACTACTTTTTTTCTTGATTGTTATCAGAAAAATAATATACTAAATCCGTTGATTTCCTGAATTAAAAGAAACAAAAAAGATTTTTTTCAGCAATTTGAGACTAAAATAAAGCAGTCATTAGAATTGCGAAAATAGGGTCAATATCGACCAAAAGTTTAAATTTATTTTTTAAATGATTTATAATGTCTTGTCTATATAAGTAAAATGTATTTAAGCAAATGAAATAACTAGTTGTGCATTTTTTATTTTATTTGTATTTATCTTGATCTCTTCATTTTATTTTTTCAAAGAAACTCTTAATATTATAGATATCTATTGACACAGTATCTTTAGTTTAGCAAACGATTTGACATGTTTCGAATTTTCACCCACTTCATCCGTTGGCAGGTGAAACACATAACAATTAAATTGACAATTTTACTGCTTAAGGTCGATCAAAACAACATTTGGACGTTATCATAAAAAAAAATCAGTTAAGAATTCCGCTTTAACGATGCAAACTGGGTCCCGAATAAATGTTTTTTATAACCATTTATGAAGAGGACAGAATAAATTTTGAATTCGGACAAATTTATTTTCAACACGAATTTTTGTCGGAATCGATGTAAATTAAAATAAGTATTGATAATTTCTCTGAAGAGCTAAGCTATTATAGATTGAGAAAAAATATAAAAATATAAAAAAAATATCCGAGGGGATATAATTTTTACAACTAGAAAATGTCATGTAAGAAAATATATTGATGCAACCTCTTAAATATTTCTTAAAGCACTAGTTGAAACCATGGTGAAGGCCGTGTATAAATATTGTATGAAAGTTATACAATATTTATATCGCAGGCGGATCTTATATTACAGGAACACTATTTTTTTTTGTTAAATACTGAAATGTAAAATATGTTGATGCATGTACTGTGTATTATTTTCTCTTTTCCGAAACTCGCCTATATCAGTATTGTTTCTTGCTGGTGTCGAAAATTGTTTTAAACGTCAATACGTTTAAAATTGATATATAAAACTAAGAAAGATAAGTTTAAATTGAAACGCCTTCTTAATTTAGCAAGTAAGATATTTGGATTTTTATGGAGGATTTATAGAAACGGACATTTCGGTCAGATTAATTGTTTTGGAAATTATATATTTTTAGGACAAAAAATAAAGGTTTTTTTATCGTCATTTGTTGCATACTATTATCATCATTTCTCAACTGTTGATTTTTAGGGAATCTAACACTTTTATGATCATATTATTTTTTTGAAAATAAATTGGAAGGCATTCGAAAAACAAATTTATAAAGTGTTGTTTCCGATACAATGTGCCCGTATGCTCTAGGAGACATTTGTATCACATCAGCACATGTGTAAAAGAAACCGCTATATTTGATCGAAAAGTCAACTTCCCAAAATGTCCTAGACCAAAAAATCCATTAGTTAAAAGGTCTTATATGTTTTCTGCCGCAAGATTTAAGCCAGATTTATTTTATACTAAAACGGCTCCAACTTATGATTTATCTTTGTTCCCAACTTGTGTTGTAATTGACGATTAAAAACTGATTTTTTTATTTGTTTATAGACAAATATGATTTGAAATTTTGACGTTAATAGGTAGATTGAAAGTGGCCGTATGTCTTTCCCCTAAGACAATTAACGAAAATGCTTATGTCAAAAAACGATACGGAAAAACTAAATTTCTGTTTTATATATTTAAATGAAAAGTACCACCGGAAAAATTCTTACACCATTCAAATGAAACATTATCTGGTCATACTATTTTTATTATTTTTTTTTTGTCAACAAATCAGCAGATTAGAAATAAATGTTTTCAATGTATACATTGATTTGTCTTTACTAAACCTGTGAAATCAGGACAAATAAGGTACGGTTCAAGTACGGTTAAGGATCTCTCCAGTAAATAAACCGGTGTGAAATACGGGTCAATTAAATAATAATGTAAACTATATTGTTAGTTTATTAGGTAACAGCAGAACACATAACTTAAATATAAAATAATGATTATCAAAGATGACAACACAATTTAATTTAAAAATTCCTTAAAAAGTCAAATGTTGGTCCAGAGAAATGACTTATGTATTTGCTGTTTATATGAACAAATCTCGCTTGTCATAAATTATATTTGACTATACAATAACATATGTAACAACGATATATAAACAAAGGCATTTTGAGTTCGGTCTCTGCTCACATCTTCAAAAGAAATATTCCCCAAAAGTTATGTAAATTTATGAAACAGAAAATAAGTCCTAATATCTATTTAGGTATAAGATTTAGAAAAACTGAATGTTATACGGTATTGATATGTGTATATATTTCTCCTATTAAAATCTATCTTCTGCCTTTAACGCCGTTTTCAGCACATTTGGCCATTTCGCGGCGGCCAGTTTTTATTGGTGGAGGAAGCCGGAGTACCCGGAGAGAACCACCGACCTTCGGTAGGAAAATTGGCAATCCTTGTCAATTAAGATCGGAGTCGAACACACTCCGCCACAGGTGAGATTCGAACTCACAACCCCAGCGTTGACAGGCTAGTGATCATTAGTAGTCATGACGAACTACCTAGACCACTCGGCCACCGAGACCCCCTATCTTCTGTCCGACATATTTCTATTCTTTATACTTATATTTAAAAAAATATTTTCTTGTACCTTTGTATAACTGGTTAGAGAACTAAAAAAAAATAGTTGAAAAAATGGATAATTCCGAAAGTTCAAGATCATTCTTCCTATAAAAGCACCAAATTGATAATTTAACGTCAACAATCTAAATGTAAACTACTTGTATTAACTGATATTGTAGTTCGGTAAATCAACACATTCCGAGTTTTTTCTTTTCTTTTCTTTTGTTCAAACGATTTTTTTTTCCGGAATGAAAACCGTAGTTCTGTATAATCGTCATGTTCCAGTTTTACTTTATCATGGCCAGTGAATTATTTAACGAGTAAAACTATTTGTGAAAATTTACATTATTTATTTTATAAACACTTATTTAACTATTAAAGTTAAAAGTTCAAGTTTCAATACTTTCTGTGACAATACACATTACATAATAAAAATTTTCCTCCAAAATATTTACCTCAGATTAACCTTTATCCTTTAACCTTTCTATAGACCATTATAATATACCTTTAAATTCCATAGTTTGTGAAAATTGATTTACTATTGAACTGGTTTATATATTATGAAACGTAAAAACCAACATTACTGATTAACCTCGATATGGCCACTTTGTCCAACATTACTGATTAACCTCCTTTTGGGCACTTTGTCCAAACATTTCCATACGTATTACATGTTGTATTATCGCAGCAATACCGATGACGTAAATTTCAAGAAGATCCGATCAGGGAATACACTTTGTTTGCGAGGGGGGGGGGGGGGGGAGTAATAAATTCGTTGACTTTTCTGTGACGGTTGTATATCATTGTAGAAGAACTAATTTATAAGTGAATATATAGTTATGGACGATGGCCAACTTGTCGTAAAGTGTTGTTATCATTGTAAATTATAAAGGCAGTCAGTTTTGTTAGTATTGGTAGCCGGAGTACCAGGAAACCACTGACCTCTGGTAACACACATGTCGAGTGCACCTGAGTATTTCATAGCAATATTGCAAACGACGAATCCCACTTCTTACTAAAATACAGTAAGAATGAAGATATTAGAAATAAATTTTGCGATAGCATACTAGTAAAAAAAAGAAACGATAGAGGGTAATGGATATATTCATAATTTCAAATAATCTTACTGAGCAGTAAAATAGACCCACATGTCTGATTTTCATGGTAGATTGTTTTCTCATCAAAAGCATGGGTTTTGTGCAAAACTTTGAAATAAAAATCACATTTTTCAACCAAAATTTAAAAAATCACTATTTTTACCCCGTTATTTGAATCATAATGTCTGTTTGACAAAAGATTTGAGTTTTTTCTACTGATTTCAGACACTGGATTTTCATTTTACAAAATGTGTGTCGATTTTCTTCTCGATTTCCCGCAAATGTAATTTTAGCCTCTTTTGGAAATTTCCATTTTCCAACATTTCAAGTTTTATCCAAATTTCAAAATGAGACGCATTAGATCAAGAAATGAAGTAGCAAACTACTGTTGCCCTCATACTTAAGTATTTTTAAGGAATTACCAAGATATTTGGTTCCGAACTCGTGTATCGTTAATTTTGTTGACTAGTATATTAAAATAATTACTATGATCGGTTTTTTAACTTTTACTCCCACAGAAAAATTTACTATGCTTTTGTCGGATTTATGCACATTTTTACAACACTCGTTAGCATTGAGACAATGATGTGCATGAGTAGTATGTGGGCACAGTTCAGGTCGCATTTGAGGTGGTTCTGAGGTGGTGCTACCGGAAGTGACGTCAACCGGAAATGACGTGACCGGAACCGGAACTCAGGTGACCGGAACCGGAAGTGATTTTTGCGCGCATGCGCAACCGGAAGTGGGTGTTTTTTTCCGCCCTTTGTTGACGGAAGTGACGTAAGTCACGTGGTAGGACCCGGATGTGTGTTCTGCGCATGTTCAAGAACCGGAAGTACCCGGAAGTGGTTTGCGCAACCGGAAGTAGGGTGTTTTTTCCGCCATTTGTTGACGGAAGTGACGAAAGTCACGTGGTAGGACCCGGATGTGTGGTCTGCGCATGTTCGGGCGGAACCGGAAGTGGTTGGTGCAACCGGAAGTAGTGGGTTTTCTCCATTGACGGAAGTGACGCAAGTCACGGACCCGGAAGTTTCATGCTTCACCAGATTGAATTATCTCCCCTTTTCCCGCATTTCTCGGTCGTCTCTGGTTCTTTCATCGGTCTGATACTCTCACTGATATGTCGAAGTCCGAGAGTATACGAAGTACACTATTGGATTATCTCCCCTTATCCCGCTATTTTCAACTGTGGGGGTGCTGTTTTCTGTGAGGACTAGGATTGGATTATGTCCCCTTACCTCCAAGTGATGCTTGTCACCAATGGAGGGGTATCCTTAGCAACCGCCTTAGCAACGGCGGTCCATTTCATTGCATTCACTTAGTTTCTCTTCTCTTGCCCCATCCCGTTCTTTGCTGCTCATGGCTACTCAGGCTTGTTGCTGTTCGTCATCGCTGCTCATCTCTTGTTCTTTGCTGCTCAACGCTGCTCTGTACTCAGACCTGAAAGCACCCTAAAGACAATCGTTTACCCTAACACTAGTTCTGCTTTGCAGCCTGCTTCAAAGTCATGTTTCAAAGGGTGGATTGGTTTCAATCCCTTATGACTTTGAAGTGGTACTAGTGTTAGGGATAAGATTATTTTAGGGTTAGGTAAGTATTTTATTATTTTATAATTTTTTTTCTATTTATATTATCATATTTTTTTTTATTTAATATATTTACATATTTTTTTAATTTTTTATTATTTTTTTTTTTTTATATATAATATTTTTTTTTATTATTATTTTTTTTAATTTTTATTATTATTATTTTTATTTTTTTAATTTTTTAATTTTTAATTTTTTTTATTTTTTATTATTATTATTTTTATTTTTTATATTTTTTGGCGTCCATGTTGGATCCCGTTAATGTGACGTCATGGAAATTTCCATTAGAAAACGTGTTGAAACATGTCGGTGGACGCGGACCTGAGCGTAGACACTCATGGTGCCCTCTTTTACGTCCGCGTTCAGGAAAAAAAAATCGAAAATTTCGGTCGACGATGACCTGAACGAAGACACCCATGGTGCTCTCTATTCCGTCCGCGTTCAGGAAAAAATCGAAAATTTTGGTCGACGCGGACCTGAGCGAAGACACCCTTGGTGTTCTCTTTTGAAAAGGTAACGACTATGTTCTCTTGCGAGAAGTGCAGTAAGACGTTTACGGAGAAGAGAAGCCTGATTCGCCACCAGAAGACACATGCTGTTGCGGACCAGACGTATTCATGCCAGGTATGTGGAAAGGAGTTTACCAGAGCAGATGTCAGGAATCGCCACCAGGAGTCCCACCAGTACACCCTGGAGTGTCCAGACTGTGGGCAGTACTTTAACAGATCGGACAACCTTGCTCGCCACAGACTGTTGCATACCAAGCCAGATGCCAAGCCCAGGATGATGAAACCAGTCAAGAGACCAGCCTCGCCACTACCTGGCCCCAGTGCGGAAAGACGCAGGATGAGCAGACCAGACAACCTACCAGTGAAGACAGCCATCAACCTTCAGCCAGACGTATTGCCAGAAGATCCCGATACCAGGGTTTTGTACCTGAGACACTGGCAGACCATCCGGACAGAAGAAAATACCGGCAACCGTGTCCAGGATCGGTTCAACTTTACGTTGAACGAAATTACAACTGGTACCTTTCCTGACATGGTTCGCCACATGTTCGAACTGCAGACCACGGCCTTCAAGATCAACGTGTCGTTTGGCTTTGTACTGAGGAACGTAGAGACCGGAGAACTTAGATACTTCCATTCCAGCCAGAACAACGCCAGGTTTTTCAACATACCACACCTGATAAGAAACGAAGAAGACATAGAGCAGTTTCTGGAAGAATTGAGCCGTCACGACATTTTGGAGTTCATCCGGCAGCAGAGACCAGATACCAAGTGGGTGGTGCATTTACTGACAAATGCCACGTTTTATGTCAACAAGTTGGTGGAACATCCCATAGGAGCCAGAGTCGTGTTACCAGACTTCATTTTGAAAAACCGTGGTGTCGTCGCACTGGTTGCTGGATCCCATGGGCCATATAATGACAATTTGTGTTTTTTCCGATGTTTGGCCGTCCACCGTGGAGCTCCCGTGAAAGACGTAGAAGTACCTGCCAAGACTTACCATCGCCAATATTTGCAGAAGACAGAAATGGCCGGCGGTGATTTCAAGGGGATTTGTTTAGACGATTTGGCGTACATCGAACCACTGTTCCAACTCAACATCTGTGTGTACGATCTTCAAGAGACAGAAGACGGCGACGTAGCGGCGAGATTAGTACGACGTTCTCCTTACAGTTTCCAGGACACCATGAACTTGAATTTGTACGACAACCATTTTAGTTATGTCAGCAACATGGAGAAATACAGCCACAGTTACCTGTGTTCAAAATGTGACAAGATGTGGAAGCATGTGGGTATGCTTCATAGACACGAGAGAACCTGCACCGGCGAAGTACTCTACAAATACCCCGGCGGAGTGTACCATACACCACAGACAGTGTTCGAACGTTTGGAGGACGAAGGAATCCAAGTTCCGGTAGAAGACAGATATTATCCGTACAGAGCCACCTACGATATAGAGGCGATGCTTCAACCTACAGACAAACCGAGGTCGGATAAATTGGAATGGACCAGTCAACACGTTTTGCTCAGCGTTTCCGTGTGTTCCAACGTACCGGAGTTTACAGAGCCAATTTGTTTCGTGTCCGAAGGCGATAGCAGTGAAACAGTTGATTCGTGTTTGATACATTTGACAGAAATAAGTGACAAAGCCTTTCGCCTACTGATGCCCAGGTACGCTGGTGTATTTGAAGAGATCCAAGAGAGACTGGACCGGGACCTGGAAGAATACCAAGACGACGAAGAGCGAGAACGCCAGGAAAAGAAACATCACCTGTACAAGTTGAAGCAGCAACTAGAACGACATCTCCAAGAATTACCCGTGATTGGGTTCAACACCGGGAAATACGACGTGAACGCCATGAAGATAGATTTCTTCACTCGTCTGGTGGAAAGTCACAAGATAAAGTATACAGTGAAGCGCAATAACAATTTCATGTGTATCAAGACGGAGAAGTTGAAATTTTTGGACATCACCAACTACCTGGCGCCCGGCTTTAGTTACTCACAGTTTTTGAAAGCCTACGGCTGTGCGGAAGAGAAAGGATTTTTTCCATACGAGTGGATGACGGGTTTAGACAAGTTGGCAGTGACGGAGTTACCACCACACCAGGCATTTTTCAGTACGCTGAAAAACGAGAACATTGCACCCGAAGAGTACCAGCTGTGTCGCCAAGTCTGGCAGGAAAAGAAAATGAAGAACGTGAAAGAGTTCCTGATATGGTACAACAACAAAGACGTGGAGCCCATGCTGGAAGCCATCGAGAAGATGTTTGTATATTACAAGGGATTGAAGGTGGACATGTTTAAACACGGCATCAGCGTACCGGGACTCACACTGAAAACCATGTTCGATGGTCTATCCGATTATTTCACCGTTCCGGACGAGAAGAACAAAGATCTGTACGAGTTATACAAAGAAAACATAGTGGGTGGACCCAGCATCGTCTTCCACAGATACCACGAGAAAGACCAGACCTTCATCCGGCCTGCTGAATACGAAGACCCAAAACCGTGCAAGAAGATCTACGGTGTGGACGCCAATGCTTTGTACCTGTGGAGCATCATGCAGGATATGCCAACGGGTCACTTCGTCCGACGCAAGAGCGAGGACCATTTTAAAAGACAGACACCTCGAAGGTACGAAAGAATGGCAATCGAGTGGATGGAATGGGAAGCCAAGGAGACAGGACACCACATACGTCACCAGGGGAACGACACGGAAAAACTGATCGGACGTCGGCGCCTTCCCGTGGACGGCTACTGTAAGGATACTAATACAGTTTACGAGTTCCAGGGCTGCCTGTGGCACGGACATTGTTGTCGCCTGACTCGGGGAAAGACAGAAAACCCGTTGAACGGAAAGAGCTTGGAAGAATTAAACAAGGCCACCCGAGAAAAAATAGAGTACATTACAGAAAACGACTACCAAGTGAAACAGATGTGGGAGTGCGAATGGGATCGGTTAAAGAAAGAAGACCAAGGAATCAAGACCTTCGTGTCTCAGAGACAGAGACCCTGCGATCGTTTCGCCACCATGACCGAAGACGACATCATGAGAGCCGTGATGGAGGACAAGTTGTTTGGTGCCTTAGAAGTGGACCTGCACGTACCTGAGGACCTAAAGTCAAAATTTGCAGAAATGCCTCCAGTCTTCAAGAACGTGGATGTGTCCAGAGACGACATTGGGGACCACATGAAGGGTTATGCAGAAGAAAAAGGAATCATGTCCCAGCCTAGAAAGTCTTTAATCGGCAGCATGTTTGGAGAGAAGATCATGGTGATATCCCCGTTGCTGAAATGGTACGTCAACCACGGACTGAAAGTCACCAAGATTTACCAAGTGGTGGAGTACACACCATCGGCGTGTTTCAGAGCCTTCGGAGATCAAGTCAGTGATGCCAGGCGAGCCGGAGATACCGACCCAAATAAGAAGATAATTGCCGAAAACGAGAAACTGAGGGGAAATTCCAGCTACGGCAAGACGGTGACCAACAAGGAAAGACACACGGATGTGATTTACTGCCAGGAACACCAGATCAGTCGCTACCTCGTGGATCCTTCTTTCCGCCGGTGCAACCAGCTGAGTGACAAAACTTTCGAAGTGGAAATGAGTAAGAAGACCATACACCTGGACCTGCCCATGCACATTGGGTGTTTCGTTTACCAGTACGCCAAGCTTCGGATGTTGGAATTTTATTACGATTTTATGGACGTTTTTGTGGATCGCCGTGATTATCAATATTGTGCAATGGACACCGACAGTGCCTACATGGCTCTCTCTGGCGATAGTTTGGAGGAAGCGATCAAACCGGAGTTGCGTCGGCGCTTTGAAGCAGAGAAGAAGAATTGGTTTCCCCGTACCGACACACCACAACTGGCTGCTTGGGACAAGAGGACTCCAGGACTATTCAAGACAGAATTCAGTGGTGACGGGATGATTGCCCTGTGTAGCAAGACGTACTTCTGCTTTGGAGACGAAACCAAGTTCAGCTGTAAAGGAGTCAACAGGAGAACAAACGACATCAACAAGGAGAAATACATGGACGTTCTCCTGTCGAAGAACTCTGGCTCCGGAACCAACAGAGGGTTTCGCTCTGTAGACAACCAAATCTATACCTACTTGCAAGAGCGAGCTGGTTTTTCGTACTTTTACCCAAAACGTAAAGTTTTGGCGGACGGGGTGTCTACGACACCCTTAGATATTTAATCGGATGAACGGCTGACCGACTCGATTGTACATATGTACTTTATGTAGTGGGAAAGCTTTTCATTTGATGTATGAACAGACCACTCTTTTTTGAGTCGTATGTTAACTGATAACAAAAAAAAAAAAAAAAAAAAAAAAAAGAAAAAAAGAAAAAATTAAAAAAGAAAAAAAGAAAAGAAAAAATTAAAAAAGAAAAAAAGAAAAAATTAAAAAAAAAAGAAAAAAAGAAAAAATTTTAAAAAAAAGTAAAAAGTAACAAAAAGAAACCAAAAAAAGGAAAGGTTAATGCAGCCTATGTATATACTTGTATATATGTAGACAGTTACCAGCCTGTCAATGCAGAGTAGCCTTTTTATGAACTAGGAACCTGTGATCAAAAACACAGGAGCTCAACCGACAGAGCTGCCTAGCCCGTCCCCCAGGTGGCGGATAGGGGACCCCCTCTCATTGAGGGTTGTCAGGTCATAATACGAAAAGCCTGACCGCGGACCATAGTGGGTGTTTGGAAAAAAATAAACTATGTTTTAACAAAAATATTAATTTGTTTGTGTTATTAACTAAATTTACAATCATATTACACTTTCTGATATTCAGCTTATAGAGGAAAGTGATGTTGCTGTTCTTCTCTTGCTCCACGCTGTTCATCGCTGCTCTTGTCTTGTTCTGTGTTGTTCTTGTCTTCTTCTGTGCTGTTCTTTCCTGTCAGTTATGGCGAGGTCCGACAGTATACGCAGTACAATGGGACTATTTGGTTATCTCCCCTTTTCCTGTGATTTTCATTCTCGATCGTCTCTCGGTCTGTCATTGGACTATATAGGGTTAGGGTATTGCATTGTGTCCCTAGGGGCTATTCCTCTTACTGTTTAAGTCCGAGAGTATACGCAAAACAATGGGACTATTGGATTACCTCCGGGTCTCTGGGTCAGTCATCGGACAGTATAGGGTCTCGCCTCGAGTGTCTAGGGACTGATACTCTCATTGTTATGTCGAAGTCCAAGAGTATACTAAATACGGAGTGGATTATGTCCCCATTTCCCAAACTTTTCACCCCGGGTGGTGTTTTTCGTTTGCTCAAGGAAAGTCCAAAGGTTGGGTTGGATTATGTCCCTTTAACCCCAGCTGATGCTGTCACCGCTAGGTCAATAGAGGGGTGTCCTGAGCAACTACCTTAACAACGACGGTCCATTTAATTGCTCTATGCTGCTCTTTGCTGTTCATCGCTACTCATGACTGTGCTCATTTCGGTTTTTTTGGGGGCTACTTGTCACTTTTCGCTGCTGCTGCTGCTCCTGGTGGTGGTCGCTGTTAGTTGTTGTTGGTGCTGCTGCTGCTGCTGCTGCTGAGGAGGTCGGATTCTTACTGTTTCGTTATAAGTCACCTCTGGGTCTCGTTGATGTAACGATGGACATCAAAGATGGCTGCGCCCACATAACGCGGACCTGAAAGAAAGCACCCTTATGACAAACGTTTACCCTAACACTAGTTCTGCTTATCAGCCTGCTTCAAAATCATGTTTCAAAGGCTAGCCCAATCTTGGGCTAAATCCCGGATGAATTGAAGTGGTACTAGTGTTAGGATTAGGGTTAAGTTAGGATAAGGTTAGATTTAGGATTAAGGTTAAAATTATGTTAGGGTTAGTGTTAGGGTTAGAGTTAAGTTAGATTTAGGGTTAGAGTAAGGGATTAGGGTAGGGTTAGCATTAGGGTTAGAGTTAGGGCTATAGTTAGGGTTTATTTAGGTTTAGGGTTAGAGTAAGGGGTTAGGGTAGGTTTACATTAGGGTTAGAGTTAGGGCTAGAGTTAGGGTTAGGTTTAGTGTTAAGTTAGTGTTAGGGTTAGTGTTAGGGTTATTGTTAGGGTTAGGGGTTAGAGTTATGGTTAGTGTTAGAGTTAGGGTTAGGTTTAGGACTAGGGTTAGGGTTAGGGTTAGGGAGGGTTAGGGTTAGAGTTATGGTTTAGGTTAGGACTCGAGTTAGGGTAAACGTTTGTCATAAGGGTGCTTTCTTTCAGGTCCGCGTTATGTGGGCGCAGCCATCTTTGATGTCCATCGTTACATCAACGAGACCCAGAGGTGACTTATAACGAAACAGTAAGAATCCGACCTCCTCAGCAGCAGCAGCAGCAGCAGCACCAACAACAACTAACAGCGACCACCGCCAGGAGCAGCAGCAGCAGCGAAAAGTGACAAGTAGCTCCCAAAAAACCGAAATGAGCACAGTCATGAGTAGCGATGAACAGCAAAGAGCAGCATAGAGCAATTAAATGGACCGTCGTTGTTAAGGTAGTTGCTCAGGACACCCCTCTATTGACCTAGCGGTGACAGCATCAGCTGGGGTTAAAGGGACATAATCCAACCCAACCTTTGGACTTTCCTTGAGCAAACGAAAAACACCACCCGGGGTGAAAAGTTTGGGAAATGGGGACATAATCCACTCCGTATTTAGTATACTCTTGGACTTCGACATAACAATGAGAGTATCAGTCCCTAGACACTCGAGGCGAGACCCTATACTGTCCGATGACTGACCCAGAGACGGGGAGGTAATCCAATAGTCCCATTGTTTTGCGTATACTCTCGGACTTAAACAGTAAGAGGAATAGCCCCTAGGGACACAATGCAATACCCTAACCCTATATAGTCCAATGACAGACCGAGAGACGATCGAGAATGAAAATCACAGGAAAAGGGGAGATAACCAAATAGTCCCATTGTACTGCGTATACTGTCGGACCTCGCCATAACTGACAGGAAAGAACAGCACAGAAGAAGACAAGAACAACACAGAACAAGACAAGAGCAGCGATGAACAGCGTGGAGCAAGAGAAGAACAGCAACATCACTTTCCTCTATAAGCTGAATATCAGAAAGTGTAATATGATTGTAAATTTAGTTAATAACACAAACAAATTAATATTTTTGTTAAAACATAGTTTATTTTTTTCCAAACACCCACTATGGTCCGCGGTCAGGCTTTTCGTATTATGACCTGACAACCCTCAATGAGAGGGGGTCCCCTATCCGCCACCTGGGGGACGCGCTAGGCAGCTCTGTGGGTTGAGCTCCTGTGTTTTTGATCACAGGTTCCTAGTTCATAAAAAGGCTACTCTGCATTGACAGGCTGGTAACTGTCTACATATATACAAGTATATACATAGGCTGCATTAACCTTTCCTTTTTTTGGTTTCTTTTTGTTACTTTTTACTTTTTTTTTTAATTTTTTCTTTTTTTCTTTTTTTTTTAATTTTTTCTTTTTTCTTTTTTTTTTAATTTTTTCTTTTTTTTTTTTTTTTTAATTTTTTCTTTTTTTCTTTTTTTTTTTTTTTTTTTTTTTTTTGTTATCAGTTAACAGACGACTCAAAAAAGAGTGGTCTGTTCATACATCAAATGAAAAGCTTTCCCACTACATAAAGTACATATGTACAATCGAGTCGGTCAGCCGTTCATCCGATTAAATATCTAAGGGTGTCGTAGACACCCCGTCCGCCAAAACTTTACGTTTTGGGTAAAAGTACGAAAAACCAGCTCGCTCTTGCAAGTAGGTATAGATTTGGTTGTCTACAGAGCGAAACCCTCTGTTGGTTCCGGAGCCAGAGTTCTTCGACAGGAGAACGTCCATGTATTTCTCCTTGTTGATGTCGTTTGTTCTCCTGTTGACTCCTTTACAGCTGAACTTGGTTTCGTCTCCAAAGCAGAAGTACGTCTTGCTACACAGGGCAATCATCCCGTCACCACTGAATTCTGTCTTGAATAGTCCTGGAGTCCTCTTGTCCCAAGCAGCCAGTTGTGGTGTGTCGGTACGGGGAAACCAATTCTTCTTCTCTGCTTCAAAGCGCCGACGCAACTCCGGTTTGATCACTTCCTCCAAACTATCGCCAGAGAGAGCCATGTAGGCACTGTCGGTGTCCATTGCACAATATTGATAATCACGGCGATCCACAAAAACGTCCATAAAATCGTAATAAAATTCCAACATCCGAAGCTTGGCGTACTGGTAAACGAAACACCCAATGTGCATGGGCAGGTCCAGGTGTATGGTCTTCTTACTCATTTCCACTTCGAAAGTTTTGTCACTCAGCTGGTTGCACCGGCGGAAAGAAGGATCCACGAGGTAGCGACTGATCTGGTGTTCCTGGCAGTAAATCACATCCGTGTGTCTTTCCTTGTTGGTCACCGTCTTGCCGTAGCTGGAATTTCCCCTCAGTTTCTCGTTTTCGGCAATTATCTTCTTATTTGGGTCGGTATCTCCGGCTCGCCTGGCATCACTGACTTGATCTCCGAAGGCTCTGAAACACGCCGATGGTGTGTACTCCACCACTTGGTAAATCTTGGTGACTTTCAGTCCGTGGTTGACGTACCATTTCAGCAACGGGGATATCACCATGATCTTCTCTCCAAACATGCTGCCGATTAAAGACTTTCTAGGCTGGGACATGATTCCTTTTTCTTCTGCATAACTCTTCATGTGGTCCCCAATGTCGTCTCTGGACACATCCACGTTCTTGAAGACTGGAGGCATTTCTGCAAATTTTGACTTTAGGTCCTCAGGTACGTGCAGGTCCACTTCTAAGGCACCAAACAACTTGTCCTCCATCACGGCTCTCATGATGTCGTCTTCGGTCATGGTGGCGAAACGATCGCAGGGTCTCTGTCTCTGAGACACGAAGGTCTTGATTCCTTGGTCTTCTTTCTTTAACCGATCCCATTCGCACTCCCACATCTGTTTCACTTGGTAGTCGTTTTCTGTAATGTACTCTATTTTTTCTCGGGTGGCCTTGTTTAATTCTTCCAAGCTCTTTCCGTTCAACGGGTTTTCTGTCTTTCCCCGAGTCAGGCGACAACAATGTCCGTGCCACAGGCAGCCCTGGAACTCGTAAACTGTATTAGTATCCTTACAGTAGCCGTCCACGGGAAGGCGCCGACGTCCGATCAGTTTTTCCGTGTCGTTCCCCTGGTGACGTATGTGGTGTCCTGTCTCCTTGGCTTCCCATTCCATCCACTCGATTGCCATTCTTTCGTACCTTCGAGGTGTCTGTCTTTTAAAATGGTCCTCGCTCTTGCGTCGGACGAAGTGACCCGTTGGCATATCCTGCATGATGCTCCACAGGTACAAAGCATTGGCGTCCACACCGTAGATCTTCTTGCACGGTTTTGGGTCTTCGTATTCAGCAGGCCGGATGAAGGTCTGGTCTTTCTCGTGGTATCTGTGGAAGACGATGCTGGGTCCACCCACTATGTTTTCTTTGTATAACTCGTACAGATCTTTGTTCTTCTCGTCCGGAACGGTGAAATAATCGGATAGACCATCGAACATGGTTTTCAGTGTGAGTCCCGGTACGCTGATGCCGTGTTTAAACATGTCCACCTTCAATCCCTTGTAATATACAAACATCTTCTCGATGGCTTCCAGCATGGGCTCCACGTCTTTGTTGTTGTACCATATCAGGAACTCTTTCACGTTCTTCATTTTCTTTTCCTGCCAGACTTGGCGACACAGCTGGTACTCTTCGGGTGCAATGTTCTCGTTTTTCAGCGTACTGAAAAATGCCTGGTGTGGTGGTAACTCCGTCACTGCCAACTTGTCTAAACCCGTCATCCACTCGTATGGAAAAAATCCTTTCTCTTCCGCACAGCCGTAGGCTTTCAAAAACTGTGAGTAACTAAAGCCGGGCGCCAGGTAGTTGGTGATGTCCAAAAATTTCAACTTCTCCGTCTTGATACACATGAAATTGTTATTGCGCTTCACTGTATACTTTATCTTGTGACTTTCCACCAGACGAGTGAAGAAATCTATCTTCATGGCGTTCACGTCGTATTTCCCGGTGTTGAACCCAATCACGGGTAATTCTTGGAGATGTCGTTCTAGTTGCTGCTTCAACTTGTACAGGTGATGTTTCTTTTCCTGGCGTTCTCGCTCTTCGTCGTCTTGGTATTCTTCCAGGTCCCGGTCCAGTCTCTCTTGGATCTCTTCAAATACACCAGCGTACCTGGGCATCAGTAGGCGAAAGGCTTTGTCACTTATTTCTGTCAAATGTATCAAACACGAATCAACTGTTTCACTGCTATCGCCTTCGGACACGAAACAAATTGGCTCTGTAAACTCCGGTACGTTGGAACACACGGAAACGCTGAGCAAAACGTGTTGACTGGTCCATTCCAATTTATCCGACCTCGGTTTGTCTGTAGGTTGAAGCATCGCCTCTATATCGTAGGTGGCTCTGTACGGATAATATCTGTCTTCTACCGGAACTTGGATTCCTTCGTCCTCCAAACGTTCGAACACTGTCTGTGGTGTATGGTACACTCCGCCGGGGTATTTGTAGAGTACTTCGCCGGTGCAGGTTCTCTCGTGTCTATGAAGCATACCCACATGCTTCCACATCTTGTCACATTTTGAACACAGGTAACTGTGGCTGTATTTCTCCATGTTGCTGACATAACTAAAATGGTTGTCGTACAAATTCAAGTTCATGGTGTCCTGGAAACTGTAAGGAGAACGTCGTACTAATCTCGCCGCTACGTCGCCGTCTTCTGTCTCTTGAAGATCGTACACACAGATGTTGAGTTGGAACAGTGGTTCGATGTACGCCAAATCGTCTAAACAAATCCCCTTGAAATCACCGCCGGCCATTTCTGTCTTCTGCAAATATTGGCGATGGTAAGTCTTGGCAGGTACTTCTACGTCTTTCACGGGAGCTCCACGGTGGACGGCCAAACATCGGAAAAAACACAAATTGTCATTATATGGCCCATGGGATCCAGCAACCAGTGCGACGACACCACGGTTTTTCAAAATGAAGTCTGGTAACACGACTCTGGCTCCTATGGGATGTTCCACCAACTTGTTGACATAAAACGTGGCATTTGTCAGTAAATGCACCACCCACTTGGTATCTGGTCTCTGCTGCCGGATGAACTCCAAAATGTCGTGACGGCTCAATTCTTCCAGAAACTGCTCTATGTCTTCTTCGTTTCTTATCAGGTGTGGTATGTTGAAAAACCTGGCGTTGTTCTGGCTGGAATGGAAGTATCTAAGTTCTCCGGTCTCTACGTTCCTCAGTACAAAGCCAAACGACACGTTGATCTTGAAGGCCGTGGTCTGCAGTTCGAACATGTGGCGAACCATGTCAGGAAAGGTACCAGTTGTAATTTCGTTCAACGTAAAGTTGAACCGATCCTGGACACGGTTGCCGGTATTTTCTTCTGTCCGGATGGTCTGCCAGTGTCTCAGGTACAAAACCCTGGTATCGGGATCTTCTGGCAATACGTCTGGCTGAAGGTTGATGGCTGTCTTCACTGGTAGGTTGTCTGGTCTGCTCATCCTGCGTCTTTCCGCACTGGGGCCAGGTAGTGGCGAGGCTGGTCTCTTGACTGGTTTCATCATCCTGGGCTTGGCATCTGGCTTGGTATGCAACAGTCTGTGGCGAGCAAGGTTGTCCGATCTGTTAAAGTACTGCCCACAGTCTGGACACTCCAGGGTGTACTGGTGGGACTCCTGGTGGCGATTCCTGACATCTGCTCTGGTAAACTCCTTTCCACATACCTGGCATGAATACGTCTGGTCCGCAACAGCATGTGTCTTCTGGTGGCGAATCAGGCTTCTCTTCTCCGTAAACGTCTTACTGCACTTCTCGCAAGAGAACATAGTCGTTACCTTTTCAAAAGAGAACACCAAGGGTGTCTTCGCTCAGGTCCGCGTCGACCAAAATTTTCGATTTTTTCCTGAACGCGGACGGAATAGAGAGCACCATGGGTGTCTTCGTTCAGGTCATCGTCGACCGAAATTTTCGATTTTTTTTTCCTGAACGCGGACGTAAAAGAGGGCACCATGAGTGTCTACGCTCAGGTCCGCGTCCACCGACATGTTTCAACACGTTTTCTAATGGAAATTTCCATGACGTCACATTAACGGGATCCAACATGGACGCCAAAAAATATAAAAAATAAAAATAATAATAATAAAAAATAAAAAAAATTAAAAATTAAAAAATTAAAAAAATAAAAATAATAATAATAAAAATTAAAAAAAATAATAATAAAAAAAAATATTATATATAAAAAAAAAAAATAATAAAAAATTAAAAAAATATGTAAATATATTAAATAAAAAAAAATATGATAATATAAATAGAAAAAAAATTATAAAATAATAAAATACTTACCTAACCCTACAATAATCTTATCCCTAACACTAGTACCACTTCAAAGTCATAAGGGATTGAAACCAATCCACCCTTTGAAACATGACTTTGAAGCAGGCTGCAAAGCAGAACTAGTGTTAGGGTAAACGATTGTCTTTAGGGTGCTTTCAGGTCTGAGTACAGAGCAGCGTTGAGCAGCAAAGAACAAGAGATGAGCAGCGATGACGAACAGCAACAAGCCTGAGTAGCCATGAGCAGCAAAGAACGGGATGGGGCAAGAGAAGAGAAACTAAGTGAATGCAATGAAATGGACCGCCGTTGCTAAGGCGGTTGCTAAGGATACCCCTCCATTGGTGACAAGCATCACTTGGAGGTAAGGGGACATAATCCAATCCTAGTCCTCACAGAAAACAGCACCCCCACAGTTGAAAAGAGCGGGATAAGGGGAGATAATCCAATAGTGTACTTCGTATACTCTCGGACTTCGACATATCAGTGAGAGTATCAGACCGATGAAAGAACCAGAGACGACCGAGAAATGCGGGAAAAGGGGAGATAATTCAATCTGGTGAAGCATGAAACTTCCGGGTCCGTGACTTGCGTCACTTCCGTCAATGGAGAAAACCCACTACTTCCGGTTGCACCAACCACTTCCGGTTCCGCCCGAACATGCGCAGACCACACATCCGGGTCCTACCACGTGACTTTCGTCACTTCCGTCAACAAATGGCGGAAAAAACACCCTACTTCCGGTTGCGCAAACCACTTCCGGGTACTTCCGGTTCTTGAACATGCGCAGAACACACATCCGGGTCCTACCACGTGACTTACGTCACTTCCGTCAACAAAGGGCGGAAAAAAACACCCACTTCCGGTTGCGCATGCGCGCAAAAATCACTTCCGGTTCCGGTCACCTGAGTTCCGGTTCCGGTCACGTCACTTCCGGTGACGTCATTTCCGGTTGACGTCACTTCCGGTAGCACCACCTCAGCACCACCTCAAATGCGACCTGAACTGTGCCCACATACTACTTGCATGTTAATCAAAGCTCAAACTTCTTTTCTTAAAACTATTTATATTTAAATTACAGATTTGTACACGATGTTTAATTGTATATTTTTTTTATTTTTATTTAATTTGCTTGACCTTAACAGGTGAAAATGCAAATAAATAAATTAGCTATATTTTTATAAATTACTTTATTAACTCATTACGGTTAAGCAAACATAAAATAACAAATTCTAGTATATTATATGAGCCTTGACCATAAGTTTAGATAAAATATAATATCAAGCAGACCTTTAGTTTATTAAGGATTCTTTTGGTATAAGGATCAGTGATTTTTGTTTTTATTTCCTTTTTAATAATTTTTTTATTTTTTTTTTAAATTTATCATGATATATATAAAATTTTCCTTGCAAAAATTATTAATACAATGTTTTTAATAAAAAAAAAATATTCCGCCCTAAGTTATTCTATGAATAATCGCAAATCACATTATTTTGATATTTAATTATCATTCTGCTCATCACCAAAAATTAGTTTTTTTTTCAAAATACGAATTTCAAACTACCTAGTCTATTACAGAATAATGGAACACAAAATACGTATCCCAATCAACACCGTGGTTTAGGAGCATAATGCTCAGAAATAGATTTCAAAATATTTTGAAATTTTTGCATCTTGTAGACAATAGAACTATCCCGCTAGGAACAAACCCGGTTACAACCTAGCCGCAAGAGTACAAACCCTTATTGATTTCATAAATCGCACATTTCTGTATTTTTACCGTCCCGAAGATGAAAGTCTTGTTGGAACAAAAGGCCGTGCAAGTATTTTGCAATACATACCTTAGAAAAGCGAAATTTGGTGTCAAATTGTGGATGCTTTGTGAAGCAGTTATGGGTTATATACTGCAAATTTAGGAAACAAATATGAACCAGAAAACCTGCAGGAACAAGGTAAAAATGTTGTAATTAAATTAATACGAAATGCTTCCTTACTTGGCAAAGGATTCCACATTTTTACTGAAAATTTCTTTGGATCTGTGAACCTTGCTCGCGTGCTACTGGAAGACAATTCTTTTCTCGATGGAACATTAAAACAATCAGCGAACTTAATGCCGGCCAGGTAGTCTATGGCAGAAACGGCCAAATGTTAAAATGTGATAACAGTGATGGGATCCGTAGTTGAAAGCCAGTTAAACGTAATACACACAACTTTCGATGACGCCTTTATTGCCGCTTATTAGAAGCCACGAGTTGTTAATCTGTATAACCGTTTTATGGGTAGGCTCAATCTTTCCGACCAAATGCTTAGCTTATATATTGATAAAAGAATATTTCAAAAGTCTGGAAAAAATTATTTTACACATATTTCACCAGATTCTGTTGAATTCGTATATTTAGGGTCCCGCATAGGACCCTATAGTTTTCACTGCATCCGTCTGTCCGTCAACAATTGTTTTTAGCTCCCTAGATTCTACATTTCTCAACAGATTTTAATTAAATTTATATTGAAGGGGTATATCGGCAATACCTTGATTAAGTTCGAAAAAGAGCGTTATCGGATATTTTTTTTTGGGAGTCACTGCCTTTGACTTAGTTTTTCCCTATCAACTTCTTCTTAGCGCTCTCCATTCTACATTTCTCAATAGATTTCATACAAATTTATGTGGAATGTGTATATGGGAAATACCTTGATCAATGTAGAAAAGGAGCGCCATCGGATAATATTTGTGGGAGTAACTGTCCTTGACTTAAATTTTCCGTATCAACTTCTTGTTAGCGCTATATATTCTACATTTCTCAACGGATTTCATCTAAATTTATGTGGAAGGTGTATATGGGCAATACATTGATCAAGTTCGAAAACGAGCACTATCGGATAATGTTTGTGGTTGTTACTGCCCTTGACTTAGTATTTTCCCTATCAACTTCTTGTTAGCGCTCTAAATTCTACATTTTTTTCCATTTTAACCAAGTTTATTTGAAAGTTGTATATTGACAATGCCCTATCAGTCACTTGAAATATTTTTCTGTTCTCTACAACAATATATATGCAGTGGGTGCCGTTGTGATGATCACATCACACTATTCTAGTTTGTACTATCAATATACTTACAATACTCCGGGCTTGTCTCGTTTGGAATTGATATAATCTGTTATTCAGAGTCTGTCTGTAGAACATTTGAGAAAAAAAAATTACAACGTGAGACGACATATTTGTAAAGTGCAAGGAGGAAAGCTAAAAGACACGTTTAAATACATCAAAATTATATTTTTATTAATTACGGTAAACATGATTTAAAAAAAAAGACTTGTAAAATTATGTTATTTCAAGATTTTTAACGTACGCTTTAAAACAAATCGGTATGTAACCACCGCCGATACCCCGGAAAATAGAGAATACATGATGGTGATATTTATACAATTTTACAAAGTTCTGAACAGTATATAAGGTGTGAAAAAGCCAACAATCTGCAAATCACTTGGATGTCAACCATGATATGACTCGTACACAGGACTTCGTACATGGGTTTTCATCGGCTGTAACGATGTCTCTAGATCTTCTTTCAGAGTAAGGAGTGGAACCTGTTCAGTTTAAAAATATTAAAAAAATATTGATGTACAACTTTTGCGAATTTCTGTAATTTGGCTTCTTCCCGTCCCTCTGTATATAAACGCTTAGTACTAATCAGAAAGCTTGAACGTCCAGTAGTATATTTTTTCTCTCATAAAGTTGATAATAAAATTCTTCGGTACCAATTTTGATGCACAAGATGTGCACATTTCATCGATTGACGACTCATCAGTTGTGCTCAATATCTAAAATGTTAAAAACCAAAACGACAAATAATGGAATAGTAATGAAATAAAGATAAGGTAAAAAGGATTGCAAATAAGCCGGATATTTCTTTCCATATCATTGCGGTTTTTTAAACTTTTTTCCCTACCGCTTTATTATATTTAGAGCTTCGATATTCTTGAAATTTCTGTGTACAAATTAACTTTTTATGTTCGGTATTCAAGGTATATCTCTGAGAACCAATTCAAGTCCAGTACCATGGCAAAATCTATATATTTTTTAACAAAATATTTTAGAAAATATCCTAAATTTGATATGCGATATAATTTGAAGGCCCAATGGTGACCTCTTTTTGTGATTATTAGTACAATCATATATTGAATTTTTATCTCAAGAGCATTTACCCAACATCCCTTTTGTACAACATTTTGAAATAATGTTTCCATTGTAGGTAAGACAATATTTTTAACCTGGTGACACTATTAGTTACACAGTGTACAATTGTCCTAATACGGGAATTTTATTGACACGATAAATTCCGTATTAGGACAATTGCACACTGTGTAACGAATTTATCCCGATTTTTTTTATGACACCACTTATTTATTGTTTTTTTTTCCATATCAGGATGGTGAATTTATCACAAGTAATAAACAAAGGGAAGCAACTCAAAAAAAAATTTTTTTATTAAGTCAATGGTATAAGGGAGATAATTCGAATTGACTTAATAAAAAATTGCACTGAAATTTATTAGGACAATATCAGCCAATCACATTGCGAGAAATTACTCTAAATCAGGATAATATAGTATACCTCTAATAAGTTATTTTTATCAGAGTTTACAATGTATACAGTGTTATAAAGACTGCCTTATCAGTTCTTCCGTTCACGAAGGGGACAGGAAACTATGTCGGCTCTGTACATTATTCTCTGTATGTTGATTGTTATGTTAATTTGTCCCATGACCAATATCCAGATCATGAACATAAAAATGAATCCTGAAATGCGATGGAAGGGTGTGTGTGTGGGGGGGGGGGGGACACAGAGGGTAACCAATTTTGACTGCCAAGGTACAATTGAGTAGCGACAGATAATTAAGCCTTCTGTAACAATTATTAGACTCCTCATTTTCTAATCTGCTAAAACCTTTGAGTACAACTGCAAAACAATAATACATTTTTATGTGTATCAGCTACCCCCTCATGAAATATTCTCCAATTTAAATTATCGAAATATGTTGTTTTACATGCAAAACATAAAGATAATTTCTGACAACGTGGGTACATTGTTCATCCAATAAAGATACTTACAACGTAAAATCCACCCGGCTTAAAACAGGAAAATTTTCAGAGCTCATTACATGGTCAACCATACGTCCAAATTATAATTTAAAATAGGATATGAAGTTTAAAACAACTGATATTTTGATTATTTACACTAACATGCTATACTGAAACACGGTCCAAATGTAAGAAAAAAGAAATCCTTTGATTGTTACGTTAAGTCTCTGTTAGGTCTTCAACAATGTAATCTTCACAAGAAATTAGTGTTGACGTAAGCGGTAAGTAATTTCTCGTTAACAGCTCTATATATCTTTTCTCCCTTATCACGAATATTGCACGTGTGTGCGTTAATACATCATTTATAAAGCATAGAACTGATAGTAAAGATTTACAAATAACAAGTTAAGATTCTATTTACAACATCAATATTTCTCAGTGGTTTTTGACTGCATATAAAACGCAAATATTTCTTTTTAGATACTTTCTTACTGTTTGTGAGTAAAAATGAAGTCGGTAAGGTTATTTATAGTTTCATGTGTTTCAAATGTAACGAAAACAATTGATTTTTCAAGGACTGTTCTAACAAGTCAGGAAAATTGCCACGTCTAAAAACATAGGCGATAAATACTTGTATCAGTGTAGCCGGTCCGAGATTCACGGACCATTTCTCCCCACAACCCCCTCCCCTTCCCTTTTTCCCAGCTTAGAGAGTGTTTTAGATGATAAATATCAATCTAAAGTGTTTATTAGTACAGATAATATTCACTTAGCCCCTAACATCTTGAAATTGGGCCATTTTTACAGTGACCAAATTACAACTTTTATATACTTCTGTTAAAAAAACTGTTTAAAATAACTTTTATGACCCTTGTGCTCTATTTTTTATCCAAGATACTTGAAAAATGGCAATCTGAAAGACAGGAAAATTAAAATGAAAAAAAAAAATGGGGAACTGATCTGACGAATTGATGTGCATTAAATGGGACCCTTCTGAATAATTGTATTATCATCCTTACTTAGGTATTGTGTTACAATTTCATGTTACTGTAAACATTTTCACGAGGTCTCTTTCTTGTGGGACATGAGCATTGATATTTACAAAGATCGCCCGAAAGACAATATCTTTTGGTGAAAATCTGATGACAATTACATGCTTTTATTTCGCTCTGTGTCCAAATATTTATACATATCACTGTGCCAGGAAATGATAAAATTTTCATTTTGGGTGGCAGATTTCGTTCCCTTACCCAGGAACAATTTGTATACGTATTTTAGTTTAAATTTCTAGACGGAGGTCAGACATGTCTAAGTTGTTCCCGTGTAGTGCAGCCAGGCGATTGCTTCCAACTTACAACGTGTGGCGAACACGAGGTAAATATATATACGTACAAAGCTTGCAACTTGTAGGAGAGCGACAACAACCAAAAACAGAGTATAAATAGACCGTAGTATGTTATATATAGATTCTCCTTCAGGTACAAGTGAGTTATGGAATTTCTCCACCCCAGATAGTTAAAGTTTCTATTTTTAACACGCGAGCTGAAGTGAGCGTGTTAAAATCTAAAATTTAACTAGTGAGGGTGAAGAAATTACAAAACTCACGAGTAATTTGAAGGAGAATCTGTTTCTCCTATGATTTTCGACAAAAACCTCAAGAAAATGACGTTGCTATGTAGTTTGTTTACATAGACGTCATTTCGGGACTTCTCTAGTTTATCGTTCCAATGACTGCAGAAAAAAACGGCGGGAAATGAATCACCAGAAAGTGGTTAAAAAATTATGTATTTTTATCCCACCGATTTGATTGGTCTCAAAGCAGTGGAAGATGAGGCCTCGTGCAGTGGGAGATGAGGTCGCGTGAACCAATCTTCAACGGGTCATCTCACACATAAAATGTCCATTTACGGAAGAATATATTATCTTTGGTTTATGTTGGTTTATTTCACCACTCATTTCTATATTAACTAATGACATCGCATAAAAGCATCTATTTTACAGATGATTCTATCTCATTCGTGTAAGAATCAGATCTATTAACCTCATGGAATATTCCTGATTTTTCACTTAATTATATGAGGGTATCATTCTACACTAAGACATGGCTAATAATATTTCGTATGTCACCTTCTTATGCGGAGTCTATCATACAATCTAAGAAAGGCTCTGTATGAGATTAGGCTGAAGATAACATTGCGGAGGCATTCAATGATCAACAAATCAATCAGTATATTAGTTGGGGTTTTACGACGTTTTTTAGCACATTTGGCTATTTCGAGGCGGCCAGTTTTTATTGGTGGAGGAAGCCGGAGTACCCGGAGAGAACCACCGACCTTCGGTAGTAAAATTGGCAATCCTTGTCAATAAAGATGCGATTCTAACTCACAACTTCAGTGTTGACAGGCTAGTGATCATTTGTAGTCATGGCGAACTACCTAGACCACTCGGCCAGCGAGGCCCCTACCTGTTTGGGTATTGTACATAAGGCAGTATTGTTTCATAAAATAAATAGTTCTATACCCCGGACATCAAATATACAAGTTATTTCCCTTAAAATTTTATGAAAGTACTGTTATCTGGGTCTGAATGAATACTTTATGCTGCACATTGAAAAGACGGACTCCCACAACACACCCATTACAAGATCCGGGGGAGAGGGATCCTTCCTGATGTTTCTAAAACCGATAAAAAAATTTAATCAAGATATAATAAAATTATTTTAAAGTAAAACTTTACATTTCAGCAATGTTTTATTAAACGATATATAACGGCATCAGGAAATGTGTGGTTTGATGTTGGATGCGAAGACAAAACGGTAGGTGTCAAGTGAGCTATTCCCATCACTTGGCGTCCGTCGCCGTCCATTAACTTTTACAACAATACTCTCCTCTGAAACTACTGGGCTAAATGGAAACAAACTTAGCCACAAGCATCATTAGAGTATCTAGTTTAAAAAGTGTGTTCGATGACCCCGCCTGCCAACCAACATGGCCGACTGCTGTTCTTGTCTTATATATCAAAAACTAAAGCATTTAGAGCAAAACTGACATGGGGTTAAAAATATTCATCAAGTCAAGATCTACGTGCCATGAAATGTATGGTTTGATGTTGGATGCGAAGACAAAACGGTAGGTGTCAAGTGAGCTATTCCCATCACTTGGCGTCCGTCGCCGTCCATTAACTTTTACAACAATATTCTCCTCTGAAACTACTGGGCCAAATGGAAACAAACTTAGCCACAAGCATCATTAGAGTATCTAGCTTAAAAATGTGTTCGATGACCCCGCCTGACAACCAACCTGGCCGACTGCTGTTCTTGTCTTATATATCAAAAACTAAAGCATTTAGAGCAAAACTGACATGGGGTTAAAAATATTCATCAAGTCAAGATCTACGTGCCATGAAAATTTCAGACGAATCGGTCAACTCTTTGTTGGGTTATTGCCCCTGAATTATTAATTTTAAGGAAATTTTGCAGTTTTAGGTTATTATCTTGAATATTATTGTAAATAAAGTCAAACTGTAAACAGCAAATATGTTCAACAAAGTAAGTCAACATGACCAAAATCATTGATTGACCCCTCATAGGAGTTTTTCCCTTTAAAGACAGCGTCCGGCATAAAGTTTCCTTTAATGATCTTCACCTCTTAAATCACTGGGCCAGTTGGGACCAAACTTTTGTGGAATGGTTCCCAAATGATAACCGGCATCCCCGACTTCCAACCGACATGGCCGCTAAAAATAGAAAAAAGAGGGGGGTGAATTTTAAAAATCTTCTTCTATGAAACTATAAGGCCAATTGTAATCAAACTTGGCAGTATTGGTCCTTAGAAGGTTCTCTTTTAGGTATCTAGTTTAACAAAGGGAAAATTCATTGAAAAGTCTTCTGGTCTGAAACCACTTGACCAATTGGAACCAGACATGGCAGCAATGGTCCTTAGGAGGTCGTCTTTCAGAAATGCGTCTGATGACCTGGACTGTGAACCAAGATGGCCCCCACAGCCTAACATAGTTTAACATAGGACCCCAGTCAAAAATTGTCTTGTCTGAAACCGCTAAGCCAATTAGAACTAGACTTGAGAGCAATGGTCCTTAGATGTTTCTCTTTCAGACTTATGTCCGATGACCCGGACTGTCAACTAAGATGGCCGCTACAACCAAATGGGAAAACTCATTTAAAAATCTTGTCTGAAATCACTTGGCCAATTGGAACCAGACTTGGCAGCAATGGTCCTTGGGAGGTCCTCTTTCAGAAATATGTTCGATTTCGTGGACTGTGAACGAAGATGGCCGCCACAGCCGAACTTAGGTTAACATTGTACTCTATGGGAAATTCACTCGAAAATATTTTCGTCTGAAACTACTGAGCCAATTGGAACTAAAGTTGGCAGCATTGGTCCTAATAATTAGATGGTCGTCTTTCAGAATTGTGTCCGATCACATGGATCGATAACCACGATGGCCACCACAGCCAAACTTATTTTCATATAGGACCCAATGGGAAAATTCATTTAAAAATCCTATTGTCTTAAACCACTTAGCCAGTTGGAACAAGACTTGGCAGTAATGGTCGTAAAGAGTTAACCAAACCCTATTATGAGCTGACCTGAATATATCAGCGACGTCATAATGTTTGACTCAACGTTGACCCGAATATATCAGGAAAACATCCGGTTATAGGCGGGTGGCCATTGAAAAGTAACGAATTCCATTTAGATTGTTAGTTAACAATACGATAAATTTATCTTCAAACAGATATTGTAAAATATAAGCCACTCGACACAATATGAACACTCGCCGAAAAAGCTTCACACTCTGTTTCGGGGCTGATATTTTACGATATACGTTTGAGAAAACCTGATAATATATACATATCATTAACTTTCTACAGAAATGTGCAGCGCTTGCAGGTATCATACCAACGAATGGAAACAGTCAAACAATGCCACCAGTGGCTATAATTGGCAGACGTGACGACAACTGTACATCCAGACAATATACAAACCCGCCTTCAGTCATTGGGAAGCGTCAAGCGGACGAAGATCAAACGTTGTGTAAACGGTGTTGTCGTGGCACGCTGTGTAACACGGGTAGCTTTTGTGGCGCTTTACGTAGGTATTCTATTTAGGTTTGTGTCGGATTTGCATTTTCGTTAGATCCACTAGTTATCTTTATTTTACAAAGAAATATTTTAAAAATGGAAAGAAGTATTTCGGAGGAAAATTTTAATACTACGTAATATTCACAGCACAATGAATTGATATAAACACGTATTACCAAATCTCTGGACTTTATCAAACTGAAGAATTTTAAAAGACAAAAATACTGTTGAAACTAATGACATATTTTTTGTCACTTTCGTTTATATTTTCGAACTGCTCTGTTATTTGGTTAAAGTAATTTTCAGGTTTTATTCATTTAACAATTTTGTAATCGCATATTCATATACCAAGGTCTTGATATCCAAAACAAGAAAATATGAAAACTCTCGCATTACTTCAAGGCTTTTGAGAGACAAAACTTTTAACAAAAATATTTGTATATCTATATCGGCGTTTTGCGTTTTTTGTCTAATTCATATTCAGTATTAATTGACAGTTTACTTTCGATATTATATTTTTGCAATGATATGGGTCGAAGCAATACAATTTAGAAATCTGGACTGTCGGATCCCCGCACCACTGCAATTAGTTGGGACACTTACCCAATTGCAGAAATATAAAACCGTATGCCCATTTAAAGATGCTATTCAATCATCCTATGAAGAAATTAAATCAATAGCTCAAATTACAACGAAAAAAAAAATTGTCACACACTTAAATTGACAATTTTTCGAAATTCGACCCCTGTGGGCCCAAACTTTAAAAAATAAAAATTCTAAAACCTTATTGCTCATCTGAATATGGTGCATGACAATACTGTATAGAAACAAAATGCATAGATTGAAAAATGAAAGACGAGTTTGAATTCAGAAATTCGACCATGTGGGCGCCTTGTTTAGAAATCAAAATTCTAAAACCTTATTGCGCATCTAAAAGTGGTATCAAACCATCCCCTGTATAAATTAAATTCCTAAACCCAGAATAGAAGGAGAAGCTGATGTCAAAGAACGTGACCGGCATGACGGAGACAATCGAAAGTGCGGGGATAACAAACAGCACAACAAACTGGTTATTGGTTGATTGATTGATTGATTGTTGTTTGCTTAACGTCATGTTTCTTCAGGACGAGAACCAGTTCAATTTATCAAACAATTTAAATAGGGGTGGACGGGACATAAAGGGGAACCTATATTGACTGCTAATGTAAAAGGATGGAGGGTTGGGTAAGTTCGGACAATTTAGAGATCGTTAGTGTTCACATTGCTACAGACATGAAGTGATTTAGTTTCTGTGTTGTCTGGCTCTAATTCTGTTTAGTGTGTTATATGGTGTTTTTTTTATTGTTTTAGTAATACATGTATCCATGTGGCATTTGTTTGTTATGTTCCATTCTAATGGGTTTGTCATGCCTTTGGATTTCTATTTTACGGACTTTTCCCACTATTTTATCGCTTCAGTATTCTTTTGTCGGTATTTCACACATGCACATGGTCACTTACCCGAAAGTCTCTTTCTTATAATTTTATTTCAGTCTTAATTTGTTTGTATACGAACAATTTCGACTTATTATTCAATAACTTTATTAATGTTAGATTCGAGTGCTTACCAGATACAATCTGTTTTACTTTTTGTTTTAAATTATATTCCATTTTATGAAAACAAAGCCAGCCGGTTCTGAAATTATAGTTGAGAGGATGTGTCAATTCTTGTAGACTTTCATTTTGTTTGTTTAGTTGGGGTTTTACGCCGTTTCAGGCACATTTGGCTATTTCGCGGCGACCAGCTTTTTTTGGTGGAGGACGCATTTTATTTTTCGGAGAGAACCACCGACCTTCGGTAGGAAAATTGGCAGTCCTTGTCAATTAAGTCGGAGTCGAACGCACCCCGCCACAGAGTGAGATTCGAACTCACAACCTCAGTGTTGACAGGCTATTGATCATTAGTAGTCATGACGAACTTAGACCACCGACCACCGCGAGGCCCTGTAGACTTAAAACTGCCTTTATAAGGAATGCATAAGAGCTGTAAGTACATGTATAAACACGGATCAGTGTTTTTTTTTTTTTTTGTTTTTTGGTTTTTTTTTTTTTTTTTGGTTATCTGTCATCAGACATTTCGGTACAAATAAATGCCATTTCGTTCCTGGTTGTAAATTTTCAAATGGAATGCACATATGTAAACTATATGTGACCAGAAACATACACAAACACAAAGAAACTTCTAAATAAATGACAAATGTCCAGTATTTGACATCACACACCCTTATCACGTGTAGTTTTGATTTTTCTATTATAGATGCTTATATAAAACCTTGCTTTCAATATTTTTGCAGTTTCGTGATCTTGTTTTCGTCTTCAATAGGTTTGAGATTGAGATTTTTTTATAGGCGGAGGAAGCGGTAGTTCCACAGAAAACCACCGATCTGCAGCATGAAAACTCGCGATTCTTGTCAATGAAGTTAGGGATTGAAGTCAAAATCTTAGTTTTCACATGCCGAAAATCATTAGTATTACCGTCCTCATGTTAATTGGATTGGAGATCATTAATATACGTTGTTATGCTGAGGACAAAATATAAAACAGCTGTCATATTGAATACACACTACAACGATCTTGTTTCCTTAGCATCCAGTGAAAATGACTAATAATCAACGTTTTTTTCAATTTTATTCTTTTATTTTAAATGTAGCACTAGAAAACCCTGGTCCTTTATGCTACAGCTGCAAAGAGGCTCAAAATCCAGACGGATGCGACCAAATCGTATAGTGTGGAGAAGATGAGGTGAGAAATATCCGCTTTATTTGTTTAGCAGGATAAATGTAACCATTTCTACTTTGTGACGTAGTACATAAAATTGTATTGTTTAAGAAGATGACAGGGGTGGAAGTTTTTTTTATATTTTCAATGATCAACGTAAATTATTTAATTTTGAGAATTACCAGTTGTGTACAAACAGGACGGCAAACTTACTTACATAATAAATGTAAATACCAGATCTGAATGTTTTAAGGCTGTAGAACATTAAAACATATGTTAATAAAAGGCAAGCATGTAGAGACAGTCATGTTTGTGTAGGCTCTATCACAAACTTTCATAAGTCTAACACCAATCTTAAAAACGCCACAATCCCAAATAAGAATCTGAGTATAGTGAAATTATTTTACAGAAATGTTTTATTGGACAAATCTTTAATCGAGTGTCACAAAAGTTTAGATGGACACATGGATGTAAAAGTAATTTAACAGTGAGTTTTTCATTTATTTTTTTTTCTATTTCACAAAAAATGTCTTGAACACCAACCAACAAAACATAAAAATTTTGTACCCTAAAGCTATCTGCAACTATTCTGTAACAACATACATCCTATAACTTTTATTAAAAGTAAACACAAATTTATTACGTATACAATTACTGTAAGAACACTTTTAATAATAAAAGATAAAAGTCGGATTTTGGATATGGGATTAACGTACACAAGAAACGCACCTATTTTAAACTGTAACAAGATACAAAAACTAGTGAATATGGCTTTTTTAATCGCTGTATAGGTATTTTGAAATGAGATAAACTAAACATATTTATATCAAAACAACTGTTCTAGCTTGTTGGTTAGATTTATTTAAGCGCTTTGATTCATTCAAAATATCCTGAATTAGCTTCCAGATATTTTCGGGCTAACCAAAGGTTAGACTCCATAAATAGATGTGAAATTTTTCCTTTTAAGGGGCCTCACTGATTTCTTGATCATGGGACAATTTCAGAGTTAATAATATCCATATAAATGTATATATATGCAGAAATTGCAAAATAGAGCCAACACTTCAAACCCCCCCCCCCCCCCCCCCCCCCCAAAAAAAAAAAAATAGTCATCATAGCAACATTCTATTTGATTTGTAAAAAATGGTAAAAAATATCCCATTTTACCAACGCTTAACTAAAAATAAAGGTCTTATGTGCCGTATAAATGGAGATGGGCCTTAATTTTTCAAATTCTGCATACAAATTCCTTGCATTTGTTAAGAAAAACGAAGAAACGTTTCCACCTCATTTTCTCATAATTTTACTAATGGGTTCGTTTCACATAAATTGCTATCACAAAATTCAAGCGCACATGGTACTACATATGTCCTAGTTATTAACTCCTACTTACATTATCAAAGCTAGCTGTGTCGCCTGCGGAACATATGGTCGACACATAGGGATCACTATCTGTCGTCTTGGGCGTATTGTGCGGCGTCACACTTTTCGTCTATCCTCAACTACTCATAAACCGCTCAAAGGAATTTGATGAAACTTTCTCTGTGCATTAACCTTAATGCACAGGTGAGCATTTATATTTCATTTTTAGAAAATTTTAATTTTTGTTTTGTAAAAATTGACATTTTTGCCAAAAAAAGGGGGGGCAATACTTCTATCCTCAACTACTCAATAACCACTCAAAGGAATTTGATTAAACTTTCCCTGTGCATTAATCTTAATGCACAGGTGTGCATATATATTTCATTTTTTAAAAAATTTAATCTTTTTTTTTGTAAAAATTAACATTTTTGCAAAAAAAGGGGGAGGCAAAACTTCTATCCTCAACTACTCCATAACCACTCAAAGGAATTTGATTAAACTTTCCCTGTGTATTAACCTTAATGCGCAGGTGTGCATATATATTTCATTTTTAGAAAATTTTACATTTTTTTTGTAAAAATTGACATTTTTGAAAAAAAAGGGAGATCAAAACTTCCTCAACTACTCCATAGCCGCTCAAAGAATTTGATGAAACTTTCTCTGTGCATTAACCTTAATGCACAGTTGTGCATATACATTTCATTTTTAGAAAATTTTATTTTTTTTCGTAAAAATTGACATTTTTGAAAAAAAAGGGGAGGTTCAGAACTTCTATCCTCAACTACTCCTTAACAACTCAAAACAATCTGATGAAACTTTCTCTGTGCATTAACCTTAATGCAATGGTGTGAATATATATTTCATTTTTAGATAATTTTAATATCTTTTATAAAAATTGACGTCCGCAGGCGACACATGTCTTCCTTGGAAGGCTCACACATTTTTCTGTTTATGTTTCAGCATTTTATTATACTAAAATCTTTCTTTTTTGACATGATATTCCTTATCTATGGGTGATATATTTATATGATTAACATGTTGTCAAATTTTTACCAAATTTAAAAATCAATATAATTCTGGGGGTGCATTTATCCGAAACCTAAATAGTTAGTGGAGTCTTTCCAAAAGAAGCGTTTCTAAAAATACAGGCCAGAATAGATCTGAACAATATCTTTTTTCTTATGAGTATATACGAGACTAATGGTAAGGTCTTCTTTAGTGTGTTCACACACAAAACAGACGAGACATGGATACAGAAGGCGGTAACGGAAAAGTGTGTGACGATTGCTGTGAAACGGACCTCTGTAATGATAAGTGTACTAACTTTATAGACTGGAATTCCCTTGTCACAACTGAACTGCCACGAACTTCAGTTTCTATGACAACAAATCAGAAAACAACCATGTCAACATTCCCAACTTCTACGTTAGGTAGGTACATCAAAATATCAACTCAAGTAACATTTAATCGTACCACATTGTGACACCGTCAAACGACACTTGATTCAAATTACACGTGATTGGATGTTCAATGTCTGTGGCATCAACAATTCAGCATTATTTTGATATTTTCTTAAGAATTTTTGTCTCAACGTAAGTCGTGTTTAGCGGGACTAATTAGATATCACCTCCCGGCAAAAGCAACGGCGGTGTATATAAGGTCTAATACATGTACCGTGTCAACCATAATGGAGATCCGTAGACGTAGACAATTGTAAAGCCCATCTTGTTTATACAATATATTTATGAATATTCTTAATTTTGGCTAACTACAACAAGCAATGTGACATGCAGTTTTTTTCTCGGAGAAAATAAATGACTTGAGATCAAACTCAATCCAGTGATAAAACTAAATTACACTATATCTTCTCTTTTGTTTGAAAGCAAACTGCATGTTATCTTAATAATACACAGAAATGTATTGCTTGAATTGGAAATTTTCAGCAGTTGTATCTTGTTTGTAAAATATGTATCAGTCGATATTGTTTCAGACCCAGTAGAAATGGTAAAATGTAATTTCGAATCTGGTCTATGTAATTGGTACCAGGACAAAATGGACGATGGGGATTGGAGAATTCATAACGCTCCGACAGCCACCAATCTAACAGGCCCTGACGTCGATCATACGTTTGGCACAGGTGACAATCTTAAATTTCTGACAATTGCGTTAATTTAAATGACACAAAACACATAACTCGTATATATTTAGTGAAATAATTCTAAATCCTTAAAACATCTCTTCAACAATTATGACAATTTGATAGTGTTGAAAGCTGCACTGGAGTACTGAGCAGTGCACCGAACACCTCCCCATAATAACATAATCATATACACATGAAGATTTTGTCTGTAGTATGGAACATAACACAAACCTTGCATTTGGATTTTTGAACTACATATGGATATTTCGACATTTTATAACTACCCAAAGATAGCCAAATATAAACAAAAGCAGAAATATATTCCGAAGTATGTCTGCTATTACATGATGTCAATTTATTGGAGTCATTCAATAAAAAGAAAAAAATGTATTGAAAATCATATTGAAATATGAAGTAAAGTCCGAGATATTAAGTCAACTTTCATTGGAAATACTTAATACAGTCAAACAGTATAAAGGGCCCCAATGCAACTAGAGAAAGTAAAGTCAAGAAATACCAACGGGGTTTTCGAAGGAGAGAAAAATATCAACAACTGACAAACTCCGGAGAACAACGAAGACAAGACCAAACCAATACATGCACTACAAACTAAAAACATATGAACAACATGGACCCCACCAAAAAACCAGGGGTAGACTCACGTGCTCCGGAAAAGTAAGCAGTCTCTGCTTCATGCAGGACACCCGCCATGCTGTCCATGTCAAATCCGATATGAGGAAGGGATAATATCAATGGAACAGGTCCATTTTCATTTGGGAAACGGTTTTTTCATACCTGGCAAAGAAACATGCCCTTTATATAGAGGTTAAGTTTACAAGCTTTATACATAACATGAACTTTTTTAGCTCACCTGGCTATTGCCAAGGTGAGCTTTTGCCATCACTTGGCGTCCGTCGTCCGTCCGGTGTTAGCTTTTCATTCAAACATCTTCTCCTCAGAAACCATTTGGCCAATTCCAACCAAACTTTGCATGAGTTGAGTATGGAAGGTCCTCAACAAAGTTTCCTCATTTAGTTCTGATTGGTCAAGAAACATGGCCACCAGAGGCAATTCTTCTTTCTGATTGGCTGATTTTCAAAAATCTTCTCCTCTGAAACCGCTGGGCCGATTGGTTTGAAACTTAATAGGAATGATCTATGACATGTCCTCTACAAACGATCCTCAATTTATTTTGATCTGACATAAAACATGGCTGTCGTAGCTAAAAATAGAATATAGGGGTGCATGTGTTGTTTTTGGCTTATAACTTAAAAACTGTTACAGATATCAAAAATCTGACATGGAAAAATTGATCAGCATGATAAGATCTACCTAACCTGAAATTTTGAAGGAAATCCCAAAACCCGTTTAGGAGTTATTGCCCTTTTTTCGTCAAATTTTCAAAATTTAACATTTTTCGTCATTTATCTCCAAAACTATTTGAGATAGAAGTGAAATGTAAATTTGAAAAATGTTTGCCAGGTTGAGGTCTACATACCCTGAAATTTTAAAGGAAATCCCAAAACCCATTTAGGAGTTGTTGCCCTTTTTTTCTCAAATTTTCAAAATTTTTTCATTCAAAAATCTTCTCCTCTGAAACCGCTGGGCCGATTGGTTTGAAACTTAATAGGAATGATCTACGACATGTCCTCTACAAACGATCCTCAATTTATTTTGATCTGACATAAAACATGGCTGTCGTAGCTAAAAATAAAATATAGGGGTGCATGTGTTGTTTTTGGCTTATAACTTAAAAACCGTTACAGATATCAAAAATCTGACATGTGGTAAAATTGATCAGCATGACAAGATCTACCTACCCTGAAATTTTGAAGGAAATCCCAAACCCATTTAGGAGTTATTGTCCTTTTTTCGTCAAATTTTCAAAATTTAACATTTTTCGTCATTTATCTCCAAAACTATTTGAGATAGAAGTGAAATGTAAATTTGAAAAAATGATTGCCATGTTGAGGTCTACATACCCTGAAATTTTAAAGGAAATCCCAAAACCCATTTAGGAGTTATTGCCCCTTTTTTGTCAAATAAATTTTCCCTGAACAACTGAACCAATTGCAACAAACTTGGTCAAATAGTTGATTAATTGTCCAATGAAAACCAGACTCCAGGTGAGCGATACAGGCTCTGGTGAGCCTCTAGTTTTACAAGGTCCTTCATAGATAGTGATTTGCTATATAGCGGTTCCCTTTAAAGCAGGTTTGATTGTAGAAAGAAATTCGTTGTAGATAAAGGACATTATCAGTATTTGGAGGCATCCGATCTTAATTACCAAAATATTGTCAGACTGCTGTCCAAACCATTATAGTTTTTGGTATCATATGCACGGGCATTATACTTACACTTACTATATACATAAAAGTGAGTACTACATTTTATTCTATATTTAATAATATATTTTGGGTCATGTTTAACATCCTCTAGTTATATTGTTTGTTTTATGTTTATTTTTTACAATTGTCTTTATTTTGGATTTACCTTTGTTGAAATTTTGACACTGTTTGAGGCCCATTAGGCTTTGTCCTAAAAAATCTTATACAACTTCATATTTATTTAATACATTGTACAAAGGGTCAGGAAAGATGTCTGTACCCGGTATGCTGACTGGTTTGTTTCTTTGTTTGTGTTTTGTGCTTTTTTCGGAAATGTCTGTCGATGATAACACGTAAATTGATTGATATGTCCTTGTTGACCTTTGCTGATAATATCTGTTTTGTTATTTATTCCTGTTAATATAGGTAAATTTTCTTGGAAAATAAAAATGAGTGTTTTGATGGCCTCAAAATATAAATGCATAGAGATAAATAGCCTTCTCCTGTGATGGTGCCTTGTTTCTCGCGCGATGAATTATTTGTCATAACTAATTCCCCATCATGATATGAACAAAAGTTACGAGAAATTCTTTTATTTGATTGGCCTTGATCCAAACGTCGCAGTTTTCTTTGAAATCTGCGAGGCTATCGTTAAAAGCCACCACTGCATAGCCACATTTGACGTCACAAAAAAAATGAACGTTAAGATTCCATGCGGGTCGGACGAAGAATCATTGATTGATTGATTGAATATTTTTTAACGCCGAGCTGGCGATATTGCAGCCAATATCACGGCGAGAACTTATTAGTCTCGAACTCATTAAAATTTTAAACAGTATCTAAAATCAATAGACTATTTACAAATAAAATAAGGTAGAATAAACAGTAAAACTTATATCACAAACAGTCTAAATTTCATTTAGAAATAATATCACAGATACGCTATTCATTAAACAAGTGTCAAAATACATAAAATATTCAGTAAACGATACTAACTTATATAAAATCACGTCAATTAACAATAACAAAGTTTAAAATAATGACCAATGACTATACTCAAGAACATAGAATAATAGTCTATATTCTAGAGAATAGTCCTACGTCTTTCAAATATTGTAAAAGACGGTCGCCAGCGACCACTGTAAGTACATCTTTCATATTGTTGACTGTGTAGTACCAACAAATTATGTCGGATTTATGCACACAGTCTATTAAAATGTGTTTCACAGTGTGTCGACATTGGCACGGAATACTCTGAGGACTAACCAATAATAATTTTACAATAAAAACTTATAGAAAGATGGCAATTTACAAAAAATATGGAGTGTGTCGGGTGATCAGGGTATGAACTGGTTATCAACAGTGATAAAATTACCTGGAACTAGCGGACAGATTATAATAGAAGGATACAGGGGAGCAGATATACATGGGGATATAGCTATAGATGATCTTAGACTGGTACCAAACTGTACGAGTTAATTACTGTAAGTATAATAGACTGGTACCAAACTGTACAAGTTAATCACTGTCGGTATAAGAGACTGCTACACCACTCTACGCGTTAATTACTGTAGGAAAAATAGACTGGTACCAAACTGTACGAGTTAATTACTATAGGTATAACAGACTGGTACCCAACGGTACGAGTTAACTATTGTAGGTATAATAGACTGGTACAAAACTGTACGAGTTAATTACTGTCGGTACAATGCAAACCAATATTTAGTTTATTTTATTAGGGTTTTAAACCGGTATAAAAAGAGAAAAATATCAGTACGTAAGCGGTATGAAATGTGAAAAGTCCATGTAGTAAATACATGTACGTGAGAGTAACAAACAGATATTACACATATAGTATATACATGTACGTGAGAATAACAAACAGATATTACACATATAGTAAATACATGTACGTGAGAGTAACAAACAGATATTACACATATAGTAAATACATGTACGTGAGAAAAAGAAACAGATATTACACATATAGTAAATACATGTACGTGAGAGTAACAGATATTACACATATAGTAAATACATGTATGTGAGAAGAACAAACAGATATTACACATATAGTAAATACATGTACGTGAGAATAACAAACACATATAGTAAATACATGTACGTGAGAATAACAAACAGATATTACACATATAGTAAATACATGTACGTGAGAATAACAAACACATATTACACATATAGTGAATACATGTACGTGAGAGTAACAAACAGATATTACACATATACTAAATACATGTACGTGAGAGTAACAAACAGATATTACACATATAGTAAATATATCTACGTGAGAGTAACAAACAGATATTACACATATAGTAAATACATGTACGTGAGAGTAACAAACATATATTACACATATAGTAAATACATGTACGTTAGAGTAACAAACAGATATTACACATATAGTAAATAAATGTGCGTGAGAATAACAAACAGATATTACACATCTAGTAAATACATGTACGTGAGAATAACAAACAGATATTACACATATAGTAAATACATGTGAGAGTAACAAACAGATATTAGACATATAGTAAATACATGTGCGTGAGAATAACAAACAGATATTACACATATAGTAAATACATGTACGTGAGAGTAACAAACAGATATTACACATATCGTAAATACATGTACGCAAGAGTCACAAACAGATATTACACATATAGTAAATACATGTAGATGAGAGTAACAAACAGATATTACACATTTAGTAAATGATTGAAACAAGACATCATAAAATTCCCAAAAATCATGCGCTATGGAAGAATTAGTTATCAATAATGCTTATTTGTATGTGATGATCAACAATCAAATTCAACAACAAATATCTGTGATCTTAGCATAGGTTTTGGTTACATTCAAATGCTTAAATAAATTGTACGTTAAAATTCCAGTTCACAGGTAAATGGAAATAATTTAAATTTGACGTCATTGGTGGTCCAAACTCTCTCACCCAACTCGCATGGGTTTTCTTTATTGAAGGAGTACAAATACATATTTAGCTCATGCGTCAAGAAGACACCACCTGGTCATATTACACGACGCAAAAAGTAAGAGTAGATAAAGGTATAAACCAAAAGGTGGATTGATTTTTGTTTGCTTGCCGGTGTCGAATATTTTAAGCATCTTCAGTTCAAGAATACATAAGAAGATCATTCAGATATGGTGCTGGGACATTTTGCCTGACACTGGCAACGGATAGATTTTTTTTTATCAGAAATGGATTATGTAGTCTAGGTACTAAAGCGGCCATTAGCATGTACTTTCATTTCGGAAACTACGCATTACCTACTATGGGTGGGGTCACGTTTCCGTATTGTGTCCTGACAATTTCCTACGTGTGTACCAAATCAGAACAAGCTAAAACAAAGATAATTTGTTTTAATTTCAATGCTCAAACTGTAAAATGACTTTTGCTTTGAGCTTTGTGAATTAAATAAAATTTAAAAATACATCTGATTTTACTACAATTTTACTACAATATCTAAATTCTAAATCTTTGGCTACATGCAACAGAATACATTCAAATTACTTTATTGTCCTTAAACCTACAGTTTGTGACAACAACAAAAAACTTTAGATTCAGAGAGAATGAGGAGGTTGCCAGAGAACCGAAGACTCCCTATTCTTGAGTTTATTAAATTGGTGGGGCTTGGTGGCTGAAACACGCCATGTTGCGTATCTAAAACGGGAGGTCAATGGAACCCGTGATAGAACAAAGCTGGCAAGCACGTCCCCAGGTGGCGGATAATACTGACCATGGGCCATAATGGGTAACGTGTTTGGATACTCCTGCACCTTAAAGATCTCTACTGTAGTTTTAGAAAAAAAAGTAGGCAATTTGCTGCTACAGAAGGCTCAATAATCCGCCCCTACCAAACCATCCATCTTTTCGCAGTGGCAGGCAAATCTTTTTCCCTTTGTGTCCCGTCCTCTCCCTATTTGAATTATGTTTGATAATTAATGAACTGGTTCTCGTCCTGACGAAGGATGAAATATTTCCCTCTGGGCGTTAAGCAAACAACAATAAAACAATCATAAGACAGGACTTTAGATTGACTCAATCAATCAGCCTTGAACATCTTCAGAAAATTGCAAAACACTTAAATGGGATTTTTCAAGAAGACGGTGAATCATTCTGGCAATTGCCCTTGCTTGGGGCATGCATCTGTTAAAAAGTACTTTCTGGGTGTGTTCTCTCCTTGCATCACTGGTGTTTGTCGAAGATGCTGCAATAATGCATAGTTTTGGTTCTGCTCTGGGCGGGTTGGGAGCAAGGACAGTGAAATAAATACAAGAACAACATTGCTGCTTCCCAAAACCAATCACTGCTAAAAGTAAATTAGATTCATGTAATGAGGTACACACCGCCATATCAAAAATATTTTGTATGATAAATTTACAATCAAAATCGCACCTTCTGTTTTTGAGAAATCCATTCAAAGTTGTGCAGGTACAGTTCAGAAAGTTTCTAACATGAAAAATTAAAGACTTCCTGTAGATTACTCTTTCTCTTAGTAAAAATAGAATAAAGAATGGAAACAGGGAATGTGTCAAAGAGACAACAACCTGACCATAGAGCTCAAGGCTACAATTGGGTCTTCAACGCAGCAAGAAAATCTCGCAGCCGGAGGCGGGCTTCAGCTGGCCCCTTAACAATAATGCATACTAGTTCAGCGAGATGGACGGCACACTTAACTCCTTAACAATCTCCTATACAAATAGGTTCATTTCCGATTCAAAGACCCGAAAAATACAAATGAACCAAAAATTCCAAAAACACACAAGACTAACAAAGGATAGAGGTTCCTAACTTAGGACAGGCGCAAACATGGTGAGATCTCAACAACCCCCCCTATACAAATATGTTCATTTCCGATTCAAAGACCCTATGAGTAAATCAATATTAATTCTAAAAACAATGCCATCTTTAACGACCTGACAACAGTATTGCAACTATATCCTTTATGGATAAATCTGTTTAAAGGTTTGGTTAGCTTTTAAGGTGAATGACGACATGTTTGTGCTTTGTATAGAATATTACGATAAAAGATGGGATGTGAAATATCTCAATCACCTAAAACTACTAATAGACCAATTTATGGGGGATTCTAATGCTCATACTCCAATTTGGGGTAATTACTAACAAAGTGATTAGGGACACACGTTTGATCTTTAATGGCCATTCTGCTCTTGCTGATTAATATCTTATCTGTATTCAAGAAAAAATCAATATATCAAGATCATATGAAGAATACTCTCTTGCAATTAATCATATCAATCAAGAGGGCATTTTAGGTTTGGGTTAAAACAGCAGATTTTTTGGTGTATACGTTTGAACGAAGAAATCGCTATGTTTGGTCAAATGTTACCTGAGCGATCCGTACAGGTAAATGTACTTTCAGGTATCGGGTTTAATGCCCAGAATAGATTTTCATACCTCGTAATCTCTTACTATGTATAAATTCGTTTGGCCGTTCAGCATGAAGGAGTTGGAAAGAGGACAAATATAGCTAAGGAGCAAATAAAAAAACGTAGTCCATTCATTAGGCAGACAAACAAAAGACTGCAGGCGAAATAATAGACTGGATTCTATTAAATACAAAAGTTGCCGATTTGGAGCAAGAGCCGTAACCCATGATACTTGATTAACTACATGTATATTATAAACTTGGTTTTTTCTCTCCTAATGTACAGATAGATTTAGTTTAGACCGACTTTGATTTTTTTTAAAAAATATTTGCCAATATTAGTACTCTTAGTTTTAGTTAAGCGCTTTTGTATCTTAATATTCTACCATTGTATTTAAATGATTTATCATGCATTAATTCCTACTTTAAGTTCTTAAAATCTAATTAAATACTTAACTTATTTAATCGATGCATTTTAATTATTTAGCCAAATGTATATTTTTTATTCGCACAAATTTATATATTTTTTCTTGCCTCAAATTATATGCCGATTTGCCCAAATGTAAAACTCCTGGTCAAGATAAGTTTATAGTTCTGCACAGGTTAATTGAAAACCTGCATAATTCATCTAATTCATTCTTAACTTTTATGAACTCTTCTTAATCATTCTTGATTGACTGCAAAGAAATATATGTTGATTTCTTATGAAATCTCAGAAATTGTAAAATTATGATAATCAAGATAAAACAGTGCAGAAATAATCAATGTACGTAGTTATTGGTGAATAATAAAGGCAAAACGATAATATTTCAAACCAGGAAACACTGTTAATAGTTACCGAAGGATCAGATTGGGTGTGTATACAAACATAATTTCTTCAATTTGTATCGCTCTCTTATGTGGTCGAAAGGGACCACAGTTCTACTATTTATGGATCTGTTCAATAAATCTCACATACCTTTAATACAATACCCTAGATTTGGCCTTGAGGCATATATCTTGTTATCTTGATTTTTATCTCAGGAATACTAAATATCAAGACAGTCAAGATCAAACAAGAATGAAATGGCCGTTTAAGATCAAACTAGTTACTAGTGGAGGCTATCTGTGTGCGTAGTTGAGATTTCTAGATTGTGAATTCAAATTAAAAGCTTGAAAACCGTGGCAGACCAAACACTAGTAACACCAGTTTGATCTTAAGCGGTCAAGATATATGCCTCAAGACCAAACCTAGGTTATTGTATTAAAAGTATGTGATATTTTCTGAGCAGATCCATAAAACTGTGATCACGTTTCCACCACTGGAGAGATTGATATAAATTGAAGAAATTATGTCTTTTTTAGTCTTGAATGTCGTGAATTTTAGTATTTCTGAGATTTCAAACAAGACCAACACAAGATATAATGCACTGCAGTCAATCAAGACTGGTTTAGACTGGTTGATAAGAGTGAATTATTCAATGTTTAACAATACCTGTGCTGAGTTGGGCTAAACTGGTCTTGACCGATCTTGATTGATTACAAGGCAAGATATCTTGATTTGACCTGTTATCCTTACTGTGTTTAAAACTACGGACATGCAGAAAAACAAGACTAAATAAGAATTAACAAGACAAGAATAGCCGTTTAAGATAAAGATAGAGTTACTAGTCCTCCTTTATGAAATTAAAAATAAAAAAAAATAAAAACTAGCGGGGAATGAATAACTATACTAGTTTTTTAGATTCTTCTTGTGTTCATATAACATTCCCAATTTTATTATTATATTACACCCCCCCCCCCCTTTCAACCTCAGAATAAAACAAATATGCTAGAAAACGCATAAAAAGTAGCTAGAGTAGTTCGGATTCCATTGTATCTGTTGGCATTTTACAATAATAAACTATTTTAATTTTTATTATCTTGATATTTAATTGCTGAAACATCTTCTTCATCCAATTCCCCCACCATAATCTATAAAAAAGAATTAATATTTATCAAATAATGTAAAATCGCTAAGTTTAAAAAGCAAAAATGCGGACATGGTACTATAATGGTAATAAATTAATGTAAACAATGCTGCGCCGTGGGTTGATGGAACGGGCAACTGACCAATGGCATCCTGGAAAATAATTCAACTGATTCAATCTGCTGAAAAGCCAATTGCTGCTGTTCATCTTCCTCAAAGCCTCTCGATGTCTAAACACCGAATCAAATGATCACAGCAATATTAATTAAATCAACCAGCAATATTATACCAAATCACTTGGTTTACTTAAAATGTATCTTATTTTCTGACTGCCACTATAAAAGAAGGATGGTTGGGTAGGGTCTGATAATCTAGCCGTCTGTAGCGGCCATCAGCCTAATCTTTTTCGAAAACATCAGAAGGAATCTTTAGCGTACAGGGAGTGTGACATTCTCTAAACACATTACCCACCATGGTTCGCGGTCAGAAATTCTGTATTTTGACCTGTAAACCCTCCAAACGAGAGGTGGACGCGCTAGTCAGCTATATTGGTTGAGCTTGTGCCTGGAAGTAGCATTTTGTAATAGTTAAATTCATTTATAACTTGCAGGAAATTTCTAAAGTAATACAAAATAATTACAGATATAAGTTTACCCCCGCCGTGTTACTGTTGACCTCATATACAATACTAAGAACCACAACACGCAAACAAAATTTATAATTTGGGCAGTGAGTCATTTACCTCTCTAGAGTTATGTCCCTTTTATAACTTGGAAAATTGCAATTCTTCTTTTCATTTCCACACTCCAACTTAAGTTTGCCTCATCCAACTTTGATGAAACTCGTACACAATGCTCGGAACTACTAGACACAGTGAGTTTGAATTTTGGCAGTGAGTCATTTACTGTTCTAGAGTTATGGCCCTTTATAACATGGAAAATTGCAATAAATGGAACGAAAGAACACTTTAAAAACTAGCAGTGACATCAAATGCTCTCAAAAAGTATTTCTATGTATTATTAGCCAGCAGATTGAGTGGGGGCATTCGTGTCCTCAGATACATTCTTCTGTTATTAAAAAAAATATGAAAAGTTAATGTTAATATAGGTGTTTTAGATAAAATCAACAAATGCTTGCTTAAGTAGTCCATTTAAGTAAAACACAATGTCTATTATTTTTCGACAAATTTGTAGCGACGGAACAAAGAATATGTTCTAAATTCCATTAATATATTTGTAAAATATGTGCTCCTTATAGTGGAAGACGAATACAATTTCTTGGTACACTGTCGACTAAATGAACATTGAAATAGACTCATAAAAAATGTATTTCCTAATTTTGAAAATATGTCGACCATAGATACATTGAAATATATTCCAACCCTTGTATGGGCTGTTTGCACCTTTATTAAACAATTATTAGAATTAAAATAGAGTCCGCACCGGTCAAAGAGTCTACCTAATGTTTTATATAACGCATCAATCTTGTCTTAATAAACTGTAATATGTGTTTTCTTCATTGTTTAATGTTTTGTATGTATTTGCACAACCCACAATGGTGTAATTTGCCAATAAAAATAAATAAAACAATTTAATCTGATGAGGATAGCTATCGAGTACATATAAAAATCGTTGTACCATGTCATATTTGCTTTTAGAAAGAGGTCTCATTATTATTATATATATTATTATTTATAAGGACGTCCGCTGTTTTCATGTAGAAATAATCGAAATAAACAGAAAAAGAAACTAAATTTTTCGTCGGGAATATGACATCACAACACTGAGAACGGCATTTTTAAGAAAAAAAAGGTGATTCTTGAAATAGATACGTAGGAGATATACTATAAATTTGATCTTGTCTTCAGAAATTTGAAACAGATATACATGGTTTAAGGTTTGAAATGCCAAATATTTTTAAAGATATACAAATTCGGATATTTAATAGTTGACAAATGATTAAAAAAATAATACATTAAAATTATAATCATGGAATCATCTACTTAAAGATGGTTATTTATCAAGATTTACTGCCAAGTTACACGTATTAGACAATGCTAGTATCTGGTCCATGGCTACCCCCCCACTATCCCCAGACAACTTTTGTTGGGTAATTTGCTGCTTTTAGAGAGACGTTCCAGTACAAACAATTAGTATTTTTCTTAACTCGCACAGCCCATGCCTCAAGAACGCCATTCGTGCAATCCCTTTCTAGCAGTGTTAGTTCTAGATATTTCAAATAATCTTACATATTAAAATTGTTTTCCTAATATAATGTAATTTCAGAATTATTTACAAACCAAGTGAACAATTTACATCCTTCGACCAATTTTCATTTACAAGCACAACAACAAAAATAAAAAAAACCCACTGAACTCAGACTAACGGGATAGACAACGCTAATTGTTTCTATCCTTCAAAATTACTTTTTCATCGTTTAAATTCTTATTGTTGATAATTTGATTTCGTCTTGAGGATGTTTTAAATAATTAAGCTTAGAAAAGGACAGCTATAAACTTGCATATTTCAACCAAATCATTTCTTTTACTTTTGGTTTTGTTGTTTAATAAACATTTGTCGTCTATAGATTTAACTTACCACATCCAACGCACTGACATCGTCCCCACATACACTGTCCTCCTTTACATCCTGAGCCAATGCAGCAACCATTACAGCCACAGTTCCCATCACTATTTTGAGGGTAGTCCCCATCACTTAAAGCAGGGTAGTCCCCACCACTTCTATGTCTTAGAGGGTAACTTATAAAAGGGTAACAGAGACTGTCACAACACGTGTACTCACTTTGCGATACTGTAAATACAACAAGTATAGTTTTTAATATCATTACAAATAAATTGTATCAATTCAAAATATTACAATCATCTATGTACATAGCTCATATAATTTTGAAGTACTGTAAATACCTGAGGTGTAGTTTCTTCATAATCAGTATATTTCATCGAACTAAAATATGTTCACCGGTGTTTTATTAAATTTTCTCTGTGGAAAAATTTTAAAAGCTTATAAGAAAATTAATGTTACTTACCATCTTCATACGATCCTACAGTGACTATATCAATTAAATGAAAATTAGCAAGACTCTGTTTTTTTTCCGGATTATCCTGTTTTGACAAACCTCAATATAAACTTGGACATTTTTTTCCTAGGTGTTTTTTTTTTATTAAATAAACTGTCTCTTATATTTGGTGTTGAAAATGTGAAACTGTACAGGATTATTTCTTAGCATGTGTAAATGTATATATCATATCTAATTTATGACGACAGAATGTTTGGGGAGTAGGTTTCCATATTTAAATATGGTCTTACCTATTTACTAAATTCTCAGTAATACGGTGGAACATCACATAGGGAGACTGAAAGGGGAGATCCATATAACAAATAATTTCATTTGCTTTTCTTTTTGTTTAAGCCTTTTATTAACATCGTTGGATTTGGTCGATTTAAATTGTAATGTAATTGATTCGTAACAAGGTTTTCGATTGATCAGCGTCATAATTACTATAATAAAATGTATAACAAAATACCTTAATAAATTTTATGCAGTGTAAGGCCATTTCGTTGACTGACAACTCATCAGCTGTGCTCGAGATCAAAATTTTTTAAATCCGGTTAAAGATATAATAATGTTTTAATAAGCACAATCATCAAAAAGCAAAACAATTCAAACAAACAGCAATACCAACTCAGCTAAGGGCTACCTCTGCATCAAGAGGAATTGATGATATTTTCCACCAAGCGCATACATTTCAGCAAATAAGAAAGACAAAGGTTCGAGCTATAACTGTATTGATTTGACTAGTTTTGACGGTTCATCTGACTATTGTACTGGATCAAATCCCTTAATGCACGTCGGGAAGTATTCAAATACATGTAGTACACTTCCATTGCTAGTGAGGGGACAATAATAATTTCATTACCAAATTTAATAAAATACAAACTTACCCTCAACCATTAGTATGAAGAAAAAGCACAGTGCGACAAAAGCTCGCATTTTTGTCAAAATCTGAAAAATATGGCATTATATCAGAAGTAAATCATAAATCAAGCTGTTGTTTCAGGGTTACTGCAAAAGACTATCATTTTAATTGTATAACGCTACGCGATATATCTAATATAATTAATATACAGTGAAATGAATAGTGCACGTCAATGAGAAAATCATTAGGCAATAACAAGCACAACAGTCTTTAATTGGGGGGCAGGGGAGGGGGTGCCAATAATTAAAAAATTTGGAAATGGTTCAATAAGCTACCATATTGAGGGTTCAGCAACAAAATGCGGTGCACGGAACTGAGTATCTCAGGTTTTGACACTCAGTGCAACCTATAGCAATATACTTTGGTAAAATCGGTTAAAAGTGTTGTGAAAAACTAACCGAAACTTTAACTTGAACCGGCTTGTGTTTTATCCCATATTCACCCAATTTTGTGGTATACAGTGAAAATGTGATTTTCTAACATTTTACAGTTGGTATGATCCACAATTCAAAAGGTTACAAAGGTAAATACAGGCATATGTAACCATGTAAGGCGAAGTAAAAATTATCATTTAGTTTTTATTAATTTTCCTTTCATTTTCCACTGTAAACTGTGTTATGCATACGCATATATTTTTTTTTTGGTTTAGTTCTATATATTGACTTTTACAGCTAAAATATAGAATCATTGGTTGCTATGGATATTTTCAATGACCTTGACCCTCCATATTGACTTGTACATCTATATTATAAGGTCTGCCTTGACTCTTGACCTTTCTTTTTGACATGTAAAGGTAAATTGTAGGGTCTTTAACCCATATATGGTTGCTAGGGACTTTGTCATCGGTTGTATGGACTTTTTCAATGACCTTGACCCGTCACCCTCCAGTTCACTTGTACAGTTAACATTTAATTTATTTCAAATTATGGTGAACATTTTTGCTGTTTACAGTTTGTCTATATCTATTATAATATTCAAGTTAAACTAAACCTGCAAAATTTCCTGAAAATTAACAATTCAGGGGCAATAATCCGACAATGGGTTGACCGATTCGATTGAAAATTTCATGGTAGGTAGATCTTGACCTCATAAACATTTTTACTTCTCGGCATTTTTGCTCTTACTGCTTTAGTTTTTGAGATATGAGCCAAAAGTGTATATTTCACCTTTGTTATATTTTTAGCGATGACAGCCATGTTTCTCGGTGGACACAAAAATGAAACATCGAATTTATACTAGATACCCTCAGGATCTTTCAGCCTAAGTTTTGCTGAAACTGATCCTGTAGTTTCCGAGGAGATTTTTGAAGGTTTACAGAGATGACGAAAATTTTCTTAAAAGGGCAAAAACTCCTATGAGTGGTCAATTAACGATTTTGGTCGTGTTGACTTATATGTAGATCTTACTTTGTTATACATTCTTGCTGTTTACAGTTTGTCTTTATCTATAATAGTTCGAAGATAATAACCTGAAACTGCAAACTTTCCTTAAAATTAACAATTCAGGGACAATAACCCGAGAAGGCAGGTAGATGCTGACCTGATGAACATATTGACCTCATGTCAAATTTGCTCTAAATGCTTTTGTTTTTGAGATATAAGCTAACAAAATGCAACATTTCCTTAAAATTAGCAATTCAGGGGCAATAACGCAACAAAGGATTGACCGATTCGTCTGAACATTTTTATTGCAGGTAGATCTTGAGCTGATGAAAATTTTAACCCATTCAAATTTGCTCTAAATGCTTTAGTTTTTGAGATATAAGCCAACAACTGCAGTTTACCCCCTACGTTATATTTTTAGGCATTGCGGACACGTTTCTCGATCGACAAGAAAATAAAACATTGAATTTATTCTAGATAACCTAAGTACCATTCAGACTAAGTATTGCTGTAATTGGTTTAGTGGTTTCAGAGAATATCTTTGAAAAAAGTTTACGACGGACGACGGACGACAAGTGATGGCAAAAGCCCACATGTCCTTTTAGGACAGGTGAGCTAAAAATGGTAATTGCAATAATAGTGAAATTACAATTAGAAATAAAACCAAAATGGGATTTGGCAAGGCTTACTTGTGTATACGTTTGCTTCAATTTCGATTCAACTGACCGCCTCGGTGGTCTCGTGGTAGCGTTTTCGATAGCGGACGGTTCAAACCAGACATTAATATTTGCTGCTTCTCCTTTAAACACGCGGCATCTAGGAGTAAGAGCAAAAATCGACTGGTCGGCTCGATTCAGTATATTGTCCCAGTGTGGTCCTGCGGACACTTACCTCGTGAGCTAGCATATTACAAAACAACGGCTCAGTGTGTCGGTCTAGTATAAAGTAGGGATAATATACATTATTATATGTTCTCGTCTTGATATACAACAGGTTGCCACAGGAGGTTAAACAATATTTCACCCATCACTCCATCGATTCAACTGGTAATATTCCTAAAATTTTTATTATTTCGTGATACTCAGAATTAAAAGATTAATAATATCTCTATTCGCATTCATGAAAACACCTGTTAGATATCTCTTCAATAATTATACTAGGATATAATTGTTCTATACTGTACAATTGTCATTTAAATACTATAAATTCTAAAATATTGCGTGCATTTATTATTGCGATTTTGTTACTAGACCAAAATACGATTTAAATTTTTCCGATATTGAGAAAAATCCAGCTTCATTCATATAAACATTTCCAAAATGAGAGTTTAAATTATTTCGATTACAACCCTGTAGCATTTTTTCCAATAATTCCTGAATTTACATACACGGCCAAACTTCTACTGGTATGAAAATGGATAAACATATGTTATCACAAAATACAATGAAAATTGACCGGTCAACTGCTTGAGATAAATCGAATTCACTGAACTTCTTTTACCTACAGAAATATTCACTGGAAATAAAAACAAAAACAACTAACCAATATAATTTAACTGAAAAACTAAAAACAACGCGAAACAGCTCGCACACATTTCCAAATGTTTGAGAGCTGTCATTTGAGCAAAATAGTAAAAGACGAAACAATAAAACATAAAACATAAAAAATTAAAGGTTCAACGTTTAAGCGCTATTGAGCTTTTATCACCAGACACCATCAGAAGTACAATCGGTTCAAACTTTGTGTCATGATTAGATTTCGAACTGGTAATAAGGACATTATCATGCATATATATAGTTTTCGTTCTTTTAACACAAAGGTAACTATAAAAGGAGTATACTTGGGTGGTGTCTGAAAGTTAAGTTTTCTGTACTGGCAATCAGCCTACTCTTTTTTGAAAACTGCAAGCCTCAGTACATGTATTGACCCGTTTAATAATAAAAAATGATTTTAGCGAACTACATAATAGTAATGTTTTAGAATAATGTAAATTCAACTTACCATACAACCGAACGTTCTGGATGGACCTTTTACATTGATTTCACTTATTAGATAAATGATCTCATGCAAATAAATGTGTTAAGAGTAATATAAATTCAACTTACCTTACAACAGAAGACAGTGAACAGAATTTTCTCGATGCCTCTTTTATAATAAACCACTTTTTTTAAAGGGCGTGCAGTAATCTGTCACTTTTCAAAGGACTTCTTAACGCACTACATAACATGAACCGCTGGCACAGATTGTTTTGAAATTTGTTTATATTTATTCTAGTCATCATTTAAGCACCTCACGTTTTCATATTCTTTTTGTTGCCAGTTAAAAATTCTTTTTTCTCATACTTCTACTTTGTTTTTAGTTTCTTTGTAAAACACGATGTAATTAATGCGTCAATGTTTTGGCCTAGATTTATTACTCTGTTCAAAATAAAAAAAATATTTCCACGTGCCCTATACTGTCGATATCACTTAGCATTCAAACTACGGTCCCTTATTCATTAATACTTCATGTGATACCACTTTGCTGAATATTTTTTTCGTTTTTTCAACTTTAATTAAAAAATTCAAATGTACTGTGTAAAATTGCCCTGCATTAAATTTTTGGATTACTTTTATTTCAATTTTATAAACATGAAATAGCTAGTCTCTGATCAATAGATTTTGATAAACATTTAAATAGTAAATTATGAACATCCTTAACGATGGGATCAGAATAAAAAAATCGTATGCAACACTTGATTCTTAGATGGAATTTGAAAGTTTATTGAAGTGATGATTTGGCTTCAGAAAGTGGATTTACTATTTTGTAATTTTTTAATGGAAATTATGCTTTTTTAGATGTCGATTTACAAATGTTTGCTCAAAATGAAGGTAAATAATGTAACAGAGTGCAAACAGCAGAGTGATGTGACAAGTCTGTAAACATACAGAGTTTTTAGAACATTAAAATATATTTTAAATGGATCACTGGTTTTATTTCTGTTGTTGACGTAACTTAACTGTCTTTTTGTTTAATTGATGTAATGCACGATCCATAGTGGAACGAAAAGTAATGTTATAAACTACAGGGTGATAAAACATCAAACGAATGGTTATAAAAGAAAACAATGAGAGAGAAAAAAAACCACAAATTTCTCAAACAACTGCACGATTTTCTAGTTGGATCATTACATATGTAATTTATGTCTTACAAGGTTATCTTGTGACTATTTCATTGTTTTATTGTAGGAAGTCAAATAATGCTAAAGTAGTTTTTCCTCGAGAACAGCTTCTGTTGACCATATGGAACGCTCGTATCTTAGCATTCGAATGTGATGTATCCATTTCTAATATTCTAGATAGTCACGTGATGTTTGGTTGCCTTTGTGTTTTGTCCCATCCCATTTGTGAATTGTGATGGAATTATTCTCGTCCTGAAGATGCATGAAATATTTTTGTTATACTTTCTTTCCTTAAATAGAATAGAGAATGGAAACGGGGAATGTGTCAAAGAGACAACCCGGGCAGAAATCTGCTCAAGGCTACCTATGGGTCTTCAACCAAGCGAGAAAATCCCGCACCCCAAGGCGGGCTTCAGCTGGCCCCTTAACAATAATATATACTGGTTCAGGAAAATGGACGGTACACTGGACCATATGTTAAGTATGTTATGTTAAGTATATATGGTTTTATTTATATTTTTTATCATTTTACTATATAAATAAATTTTTACTTCCATTTCTGGAATTCAATTTTGTAAAGAATATTTTTCATAATTATTCTGACGGGTGTCGTCTAGGTATTTGTAAAATTTGTCTTTTTTTCAGTTCCCATTTCAAAGTTATTTTCTTTTATAAATATACTAGACTTTGTAAGATTTGTTAGGTTTAAGATTATATTTAATATATCAAAATTTCAGTTTGATTTGTATATTTCGGACCAATGAATTTGGCGCAATTCAGAATTTTTATTACAATTCAGAAAGAAATATGTGCTCCATCATCAACATAAGTTTGATTACAGAATTACATAATCTATTTTGACTTGGGATTTGCTTATGGCTCCCAAACTCGATAGAGCTATGGTTCTGTGTTGTATTTCAAATATTTATACAAATGTCCATTTAAGGAATTTATTTTATCTTTATTGTAATATCTCATTTTTCATTAGTTTCATTTCGTTAGTTAAGGCAATTACTACATGAAATTATAAAGTATATTTCATACACTAACTATAAATTATTATATAATATTTAAAACGACCGTCGGCTCGGAGGTAAAACAGATATAAATTTTCAGTCCACAAATTTAATAGTATAGATGTGTACCAAGAATATATTCTATGTTCATGGAGGCACTTTAAACTAATCCTTAAAGATTATCCTGTTTTTGTAATTATTTGTGTTTTACAGTTTTGAAATTAAATTTTAAAAAGGCTACTCTTTGTTGAGTGTGGAAAGCACCAAAATAATCGTGTAACGTGGAAATCGTGTACGTGTAACGTGCGGATCGTGTGCGTTTAACGTGTGAATCGTGTGCGTGCAACGTGCGAATCGTGTGCGTATGGTTATAGTCGTGCGATTTGAATCGTGTAAGGTGTATGATATTTCATTGGTCGAGAGAAATATTAAAACGTGTAAATTCTTATCAGAGCAAATTTAGAACGCAAATTCAAAGTTTGTTGGAACGAACTTTTCAACGGTGCTGTAACCGGAAGAACATACAGTAATTAAAATTAAGATGGCAGAAGGACAGAGGTTATCTCTGTTTGTCCGAACTTTAATACTTCAATATGCTGCAGTTTTATCGTTAGCCGGGAAGATCCAGAAGACTTTATTTACAAAACAAAATGTGAAAACAACAAGACATTCTGTAATAAGATTTCTTCAAAGATATAAACGAACTGGTAATATTGCGACAGTCAACAGAAACCTGATATTTCACGCCTAAAGCCATTCAACAGAGAAATGATAATCGTGTGGCTGAAGAAAGACTCCGAGTTGACATGCAAGATGTAAAAAGATAAACTGTTTTCTTTTTTTGGTCTCCGTGTTTTAAAAAGCTTGATTTCTAACGTTCATAAGCAGTTGGAATGGACAACTTGTCGTGTACAATATTGTCAGCTAATTAGTTAAATAAATAGACAGAAACGCTTAGATTGGTGTATTAGGGCGCTTCTTTAAGTATTTCATTATCAAACTTTGTACCATTTTGTATCCAACGAATTATCGGAAAAATGTATAACAATTTAAATTAATTATATATATAATCTGCCTTTTGTTTTCACAAAAGAATAATTATTTTATGTCGTTATGTCGTTAACAAATATTTTTGTGTCGTTCTTGGCTGTCAGTCTTCAATGTATTACGAAAAGGCTTAGGTGCGCAGACATAGGTGACTGAAGCGTTAGCATATATTTTGCAAATGGTTTTAAAATTTTAACATTGCATAGATTACCTTTTTAGAATGATAGAAATGTTCACACTGGTTAAAATTAGACTCTAAAATGATTTTTATCTATAAACTGTATAACATATGTATTTTTGTATTTTGATCGACCATTATGGGTGTCAAGGCTGATGAATCACACGTAGTAGTTAATATATATAATAATTATTGATAGCATCATTATGAAGAATGATTTTGCATCTTACATTAAAAGAAATAATTGTTTAATACAAGAATACCATTCAATACATAAAATATTGTAATGCCATAATTTTAATCTAAATGTTCATATACATTTTTTGTACAGAAAAAAGAAGCGCATTTTTAAAATACTTTTTACTTCCAAGGAGGGCGGTACTAAAATATTCCTGTATGCAAGCTTGTACTGATTTAACTTCAAAGGGAAGCGGTTGTTAAATGTTCATATGTAAGCTCGTACTATGGTTTTACATCCAAGGGGCAGTGGGCGGTACTGAAATGTTCTTGTATGTAGGCTCGTACTGTTTTCATTTCAAATAGGTCGGCACTCAAATGTTCCTGTATGTAAGCTCGAACTATGGTTTTTACTTCTAAGGGGCAAAGGGGGGTACTGAAATGATCTTGTATGTAAGCTTCTACTATGGTTTTACTTACAGGGGGGCGATGCTCAAATGTTCCTGCATGTAATCTCGTACTATGTTTTATTTTCAAGGAGGGGTGGAGGCGATACTCAAATATTTCTGTATGTAAGGTTTTACTGTTTTTACTCCAAAGGGGCGGTACTCAAATGTTCCTGTATGTAGGCTATTACTATGTTTTTACTTCCAAGGGGGGAGGGGCGGTACTCATATGTTCCGGTATGTAGGCTCGTAATATCTTTTTACTTCCAGGGGGCGTTACTTAAATGTTCCTGTATTTAGGCTCGTACTATGTTTTTACTTCCCAAGGGTGCCGTACTCAAATGTTCCTGTATGGAGGCTCGTACTATGTTTTTTGGGGGGTTCAAATTTCTAAATTTTGCTACTTTTCTCGCGGTTCTGAGAATTTCATAGGTTTTTTGGGAGGGGTGAGCATATTCGGACCTATTTTCTGGGAGTCTGGGGAAATTATGTGATTTTTATTCTTTAGAAAGAATTAATATGCCCAGTTAAAGGAAAATTTATTTCAGCTGTATGAAGTAAGTACTGTGAAAATGATAGTGTTGGTACAAAATCCACATTTCAAGTCTATTATTTATAATTGGCATTAGTATAAATTTATAGTTTTTAAAATTTCATTAGGAATTTTTAGGGGAGTAATATTACCAAAGGTTTTTTATGCCCCCGCCACTAGGCCATCTGTCCGTCCTTCTGTCCATTTGAATTTGGTTTCCGCACTCTGACTTTAGTTTGCCTCACCCAAATTTAATGAAACTCTACACAATGCTAATAACCACAACATGCATAGTTCTAATTTGGCAGTGAGTAACTTACCATTCTAGTGTAATGGCCCTTTACAACATGGAAAATTGCAAATACCTAAGACTAGAACCATACAACTCTTTAAAAACTAGCAGTGATATCAAATGCCCTTTTTATTTATTGTAAATTTTCTTCTAGTTTTTTTGGGGATCATTTATTTAGACAACTATTTTTGGGGGTATTTTGAAAAAAAGACTTATTTTGGGAGGTTAAATGTTTTGCCAGGGACGAATCTATATATAGATGATTGAGGATAGTATCCCACTGGATTTTAACCTTTCCATACACTTAGCATAAAGCAAGCTTAATATTGTTTGATAATCTATAGCTGCTACATAACTGTGTAAATAGAAAAGGGTGACGAAGAGAAGATAGAATAGAACATAAAAATGTAAGGATGGCTAATAAAAGTAATATATTATTATATATCTTATATTTACCTGTAGTAGATATTAATCTGCATGTAGAACAATAACTCCAATTTAGGTTTCATTTTGACAAAATACTATATTGAACAATAATTCTTGTAAAGTATTATTCCTTTTGCCAGTTTTATTTAGGTAATACGTTATCATATACATTCTACTGTCTAAGTGTGTAGAAAATCTGCGGGCTAATATTTTTAATTTTAAATGATGTATTGGTGAGTTTCTTGTATTAAAAAAAACAATTTAAACAACATTTTGTTTTTCAAAATTTACAATATAAATTGCACTTACAAATTTGTTTTACTTTAATTTTTTACAATATTCACATATATATATATATGTGCACGTATATTAACTGTATATTTTATCATACCTATAACATTTTTAAACTATTTAATAGGACAATGAGAGTAAACGCCTCGAATCTTTCATACGCAATGGGTTTGCTAAAGGTGAACATGTGGTGTCGGTCTTTTTCGACCTTGAAAAAGCATACGACACCGCTTGGAAATATGGAATTTTAAAAGACTTGAATGATATGGGGTTGAAAGGTAGGTTACCTACCTTTATTGATAATTTCTTATCAAACACACAGTTCAAGGTCAAGGTAAATACTACCATGTCTGACCCTTTTGAACAAGAGATGGGTGTCCCTCAGGGAAGTGTCCTCTCTGTTACTCTATTCAGTATTAAAATAAATAGTTTGGCTAAAACATTACAAAATAATGTTGAAGGCTCACTTGATGTTGATGATTTTCTTATATGTTATAGAGGTAAAAATATGACCAACATAGAAAGACAACTACTGTTATCTTTAAATAAAATTGAAAAGTGGGCCACAGAAAATGGTTTTAAATTTTCCAACTCAAAAACCGTCTGTATGCATTTTTGTAAGAAACGAAAACTGCATTTAGACCCTGAACTAAAGCTGTACAATGCACCCATTAAAGTTGTGAAAGAAACTAAATTCCTTGGAATTCTGTTTGATAATAAACTCACCTTTTTACCCCATATCAAAATGCTGAAAGCTAAATGCTTGAAAGCATTGGACATTTTAAAAGTTGTTTCCAGCACTGACTGGGGCGCTGATAAAAGCATTTTGTTAAATTTATATAGATCTTTAGTGAGATCGAAACTTGACTATGGTTCTATTATTTATGGATCTGCTCGCAAATCCTATATAAAAATTCTAGATACTGTTCACCAGCAAGGCCTACGTTTGGCCTTGGGGGCGTTCAGAACATCTCCCGTAGAAAGTTTATATATAGAGGCGAACGAGCCGTCTCTTTACAACCGTAGAATAAATCTTGGTCTACAGTATTTAACAAAGCTGAAAGCCTATCCTTCAAATCCTGCCTACGACTGTGTTTTCAACCCTCTCTATGAGGATATATTTGAACAGCATGAAAACAAAATTCCTCCTTTTGGTATCCGGATGAAACCACACATTTCTGGTTCCAACATCAACCTTGGTGAAATAGCCCCTATTAGTATACCTCAGTCGCCACCTTGGCTTGTACCCAAACCCACATTTATTTTTGACATCAGAAAACATAAAAAGTCGGAAACTAACTTAATTATACTTCAGCAAATTTTTGCTGAAATAAAATCAGTTTGCATTTCATAAGTCAATTTATACTGATGGATCCAAGGACGGGGACAAAGTGGCTGCTGCAGCAGTCCATGGGCAGCAGGCAGCAACTCTCCGTCTTTCATCTTCCAGTTCAATATTTACTGCAGAAGCTAGAGCCATCATTCTTGCTTTAAAATTTGTCAGAACGTCTGATAAACTGAAATTCCTTATTTGCTCAGATTCTCTTTCATGTTTATTGGCTATAGAAGGTCAGAAATATAAAAACCCTTTAATTGCCCACATTATTGAATTTTATAAAAGACTTGTCCAAATGGGCAAAGAAATAGTTTTTATGGTGTGTTCTCTGAACGCCAGCCTTATATAATTAATAATATTCACACATATTAATTAATGGGGATTAAGAGGCCCTCAAAGGGGTTAATTATTCTGTCATCTCCATAGGTAAAGGTAAAGGTAAATTTAATTGTGTAATTTGCGATGATGAGACTTTTAAATTTGTGTTTCACTGAATTTGTAATGAAATATACAACACTAATATAAATATAGCACTTTATTATGGTTAAAAGCAATACATATAATAATTAAACATTACATTCACTGAATTTTCAATGAAATATACAACACTAATATAAATATAGCACTTCATCATGTTTATTGTGGTTCTAAAATGAATATAGCACTTTATTATGGTTCTAAAATAAATATAGAACTTTATTATGGTTTAAAGTAATCAATATAATAATTACAAATTAAATTCACATATAGTTACATTTATACATATATACATTTGAAATGAAGTGTCTATTTCACAAATACGAAACGTTTAACCAAGGTGAAGAAGCTGTGATACATCGTCAACGTAGGTCATCAAGTCGATGGTGTTGTTGGTGAGTCTGTCTTTGAGTATAGTAAGGCGGTTGTCGATGCGTCTGTACTTCTGTGGTCGTGGTCTCTGGGATCCTCCGGCTTGCAGTTGGATTCTGTTGATTGCGTTGGCGGCTTCGATGTCTTTGAAAGTCTGTATGATGGTGAAGATGTTCGGGTGGGAGTGCTGTACTTTCTTCTTAAGTTTTCCATGCCATGCTTCTAAGTTGTTGGTAGTCCTGGGTCCCTCTGTAGTGAAGTGGTTCCACACTGTTCTGTCACCGTCGATCCATTGGGTAATGACGTAGTCTGTAAAAGGCGTTGTGTCCACTGGTAAGTCGGCGTCCTCCAGGTCTTGCAGTGTGTTGAACCAAACGTCTTCTACCATGTCGTCAGGAACTAAGGGTAGTGCTGCTGCTCTTCTAACCAGTTGTCGGATGTCGTCGTTGTCTCGGTATGGAATCTAAAATGTAAAAAATAGGTTACAGACAACTGTATTTTTTCAAAAATATCAACCATTCAGTAAGAACTAACATAACTTTATCTTATATTGATCGTTCATTAAGAAATAACATTACTTTGTCTTGTACTTTAAAAAAATATCAATTAATATTACTTCATATTTTTTAATAAATACCTGTAAACCTGTTAACTGTGCCTTGCGCCAAATACACTGGGTGAAGTGGAAGAAGCAGCCTTTAACTTGAACCCCTGGGAAAACTGTGCGTATGGCATTCTGTGCTGCAGTCTCGAAGTCGGTGAATACTGTCGTAGCTGTAAAAGCTTGTATAATTATGTTGATTGCTTATGCTTATCACATTGCTCACATGATCATACTAATAACTAAATAAGAACTCCGTATATATTTTTTTCTGTTTTTTTTCTTTGGTCAGTAATACCATGAATACATGTAACTGTGTTTTGCTATTTTTTATTCCTTCTTTTATATAGATAAATCTATTTATCGTTTTTTATATCTTTAAAATAATATGAAATATATCTATCTTTTTATTTCTCTTTTCGATTTATTTATTTATTTATTTATTTTTTAATAATATTTTTATTCCTTCTTTTATGTAGATAAATCCTTATATTATCATATATCATCCATTTCTGATTTCTTTCTCTGTTTGTATTTACCTGTACAGGTAATCACCTGGTAATAAAACCTTTGGAAGGCCCCAACATAATTGCTAAAACAACAATGTACAAATTGCTTTAATTAAAAGGTTGGCATTCAGAACTACAGCCGTTTTTATATTGATACCAAGTCATATTGGTATCCGAGGAAACACAGTCGTAGATAGTATAGCGAAGGATGCTTTAGATGACCCAGTTACTAATATGTCAGTGCCTTATACTGATTTTAAACCTTTGATTTATCAATATGTTTTACGTCTGTGGCAGTCCCAGTGGGATCTTCTTACAGAAAACAAATTGCATGCTACTGAGCCAACCGTTGGCACAAATATTTGTTTCTTCGGCAGAAGCCGGAGAGAACAAGTTGTTTTAACTAGATGTCGCATTGGCCACACCAGGACGACTCATTCTTTTATTTTAGAAAATGAGCCGCCTCCTGAGTGTATCCCTTGCCAATGCCGACACACTGTCAAACACCTTTTAATAGACTCTGTAGATAAATCCGACATCATTAGTCGGTACTACACAGTCGATAATATTAAAGACTTGTTTACAAAGGTCGCTGGCGACCGTCTTTTAAAATATTTGAGGGATGTTGGGCTATATTCTAGAATATAGTCCACATCACTAATTTAATGTTCGTAATATTTCAAGTTTATTTGTTTAATCTTTTTGTTTGTTGATATTGTTTTTGACTGTGATAATGTATATTTCTTTGTTTCAAAAGCTAAAACTGTGATATTTTTTTTTATAATTATATAGATAAGATTTTTGGGGAATTTTATTATTTAGCTCTATTTTTAATATTTTCTGTTTTACTTGTTAATATGCTTTTTGTTTTATCAAGTCTGGTCTTACTTGATTTGTTTTAAAAGAAAATTAGTTTTCGCCACGATATGACCATTTGTGTCGACGTGGCGTTAAACAATATTCAATCAATCAATCAATCAATCAATCAATCAATGAGAGTAAACATAATAGCATATCATGAAAGAAGCATATCTATTGTAGATTGGTTATATCACTAAATTAGTTATAATTGGGTAAACGAAACCTGACGACTAACCAAATAATAATTTTACAATAAAAACTTATAGAAAGATGACAATTTACAAAAAATATGGAGTTTGTCGGGTGATCAAGGTATGAACTGGTTATCACCAGTGATAAAATTACCTGGAGCTAGCGGACAGATTATAATAGAAGGATACAGGGGAGCAGATATACATGGGGATATAGCTATAGATGATCTTAGACAGGTACCAAACTGTACGAGTTAATTACTGTAAGTATAATAGACTGGTACCAAACTGTACAAGTTAATCACTGTCGGTATAAGAGACTGCTATACAACTCTACGAGTTAAATTACTGTTGGAAAAATAGACTGGTACCAAACTGTACGAGTTAATTACTGTAAATATAATAGACTGGTACCCAACTGTACGTGTTAATTACTGTAGGTATAATAGACTGGTACCCAACTGTACGAATTAACTATTGTATGTATAATAGACTGGTACCAAACTGTACGAGTTAATTACTGTCGGTACAATGCAAACCATTATTTAGTTTATTTTATTAGGGTTTTAAACCGGAATAAAAGGAGACAAATTATCAGTAGGTAAGCGGTATGAAATGTGGAAAATCCATGTGGGACAAAAATTCAAAGCAAATACATGTAGGCGAGAGTAACAAACAGATATTACACATATAGTAAATACATGTAGGTGAGAGTAACAAACAGATATTACACATATAGTAAATACATGTAGGTGAGAGTAACAAACAGATATTACACCTATAGTAAATACATGTAGGTGAGAGTAACAAACAGATATTACACATATAGTAAATACATGTACGTGAGAGTAGCAAACAGATAGTACACATATAGCAAATACATGTACGTGAGAGTAACAAACAGATATTACACATATGGTAAATACATCTAGGTGAAAGTAACAAACAGATATTACACATATAGTAAATACACGTAGGTGAGAGTTACAAACAGATATTACACATATAGCAAATACATGTACGTGAAGGTAACAAACAGATATTACACATATAGCAAATACGTGTACGTGAGGGTAACAAACAGATATTATAATATAATAAATACATGTAGGTGAGAGTAACAAACAGATATTACACATACAGTAAATACATGTACGTGAGAGTAACAAACACATATTAAACATACAGTAAATACATGTACGTGAGGGTAACAAACAGATATTACACATATAGCAAATACATGTACGTGAAGGTAACAAACAGATATTACACATATAGTAAATACATGTAGGTTAGAGTAACAAACAGATATTACACATATAGCAAATACATGTACGTGAGGGTAACAAACAGATGTTACAGGTTGATTGATTTTTGTTTGCCTAACGTCCAGTGTCATATATTTTAAGCATCTTCAGTTCATACATAAGAAGATCATTCAGATATGGTGCTGGGACATTTTGCCTGACACTGGCAACGGATAGATTTTTTTTCATCATGAATGGATTATTTAGTCTAGTTACTAAAGCGGCCATTAGCATGTACTTTCATTTCGAAAACTACACATTACCTACTATGGGTGGGGTCACGTTTCCGTATTGTGTCCTGACAATATCCGAACGAGATTGTCTTCCTTTGTGCCTCGCATAGGCATCTCTATGGGTTGAGCGTCTGTGATCCTTCACAGTTGCCTAGATTAACGCAAGGGAAGAACATGATTAACGATTGCCCAAAAAGGTTTTTTAAATTAATATTGTATATTTTTTACAGGTTGTAGAATGGGCAGCATACTTTAACAAACAGAACGTGTGTACCAAATCAGAACAAGCTAAAACAAAGATAATTTGTTTTAATTTCAATGCTCAAACTTTAAAATGGCTTTTGCTTTGAGCTTTGTGAATTAAATAAAATTTTAAAATACATCTGATTTTACTACAATTTTACTACAATATCTAAAATTTAAATCTTTGGCTACATGCAACAGAATACATTCAAATTACATTATTGTCCTTAAACATACAGTTTGTGACAAACAAAAACCGTCTAACGAATAATGAACACAAATAAAAAGCAAAAAGTGACTAGTCTTCTGACCTCAGTTTCAAAAACTGTTTTAAAAAGGAACCGGTTTTTTACTTGCTGGGAGGACGCTGGGTTCAAAATAAGGACAAGTTTATGGTCATCCGTTAAATTTGTGAAATTTGAATCTTCGTCAGAAAAATTTCGAAAAGTTATTTTTCGTAATGCTTCATTTAGTTTACAATTTAATATGAATTGTTCTCAGTCTTCTATCGTTTCACATGTTTTACACAAACGTTGCTCTCTTGGGAGTTTATAAAGTCTGTCCTTTTCAATTTCTAAATTATGATCACTAATTCTGAACTTAGTGCTAAGTTTTCGATATTCAAAATTTTCCGAAGATAAATAGTATTCTTTGTTTATAAATATTTTTAATTGTTTATATAAAAATAATTTGTTATTTTCATCTAGATTATGAATTTTTGCTTCATATAGAGTTTTGTAACTATCAGAAAAAGCGGTCTTGACTTCTAAATTTATTGTGTGAACATCTTTTTATTATAAACGTTTTCTAATTTGGTTTTAGTACTCTCTGGGACAATGTCTTCAGCATATGTATACCATGAATATATATTTTGGGAATGTAATCCCTTACTTAGATTATAAGCTTCTTTCATGAGAGGATTATGTTTTCAGTATATAGTCTTGCTAGATAGGTTATGGTCTGTGTAAATATACATTTTTCCAAAGATGGTCGTCCTTATTCTGCCCTGACTGCTATATTTGAGGAGCTTTTCGTAGTACACAGAATATATTTACAAAAAATTAAATGGACTTTTTCAATATATGATTTATAAATGAAAAAAAAATGTGGATCAAAATCTTAATGGATTTTTTCTGCTCTCTGTTTTGCTTTATATTGCGAAAAGTAGTGATCCATATAACAATCTTCTAAATTAAATGTGAGGATAGGTTTTACGAGTGTATCAAGATTATGGAAACGTTTATGGGCAGATCACCTAATGACATTGTATAAGATTTTAGTGAGACATCAGTTTTCTTGCCTTTATGCTAAATCCTCCATGCTACTTTTTAGATTTCCATTACTTTTTAGCACAGAGCCTAAAAACGTATATTCTTTGACATTTTCTAATTAATCAATTTTGTACAACATTTGGTTATTTTTTAAGAAACTAAATTTTGTTGGAAAACAATCGTTTTTGTCTTTTTAATATTAAGGCTTAGCTGCCAATTATCACAGAACTTTGAAAGTTGATGGAGCGTATTCTGAAGACCATCTTTAAGTTCAGAAATAGGTCATCAGCGAACAGAAAACTTCCTATTCTCGAGTTTATTAAATTGGGGGGGACCTGGTGGCTTAAACACGTCATTTTGCGTATCTGGAACGGGAGGTTTATAACACTCGTGATAGAAGACGCCAGCTCAACCCCCAAAGGTGGCGGATAGGGAGATCCTCCTGTTGGGGTCTGTCAGGTCATAATACTGACCATGGGCCATAATGGGTAACGTGTTTGGAGAAAACCACACTCCTGCAACTTAAAGATCACTACTGTAGTGTTAGAAAAAAGTGGGAAATTTGCTGCTACAGAAGGCTCAATCATACGCCCCTACCCAAATATCCATCATTTTACAGTGGCAGGCAAATTTGTTCCCCATTGTCTCCCGTCCCTTCCCTTTTTGAATTGTGTTTGATAAACTGAAGAAGGACGAAATATTTCCCTCTGGGTGTTAAGCAAACAACAATAAATCAATCATAACACAAGACTTTAGATTGGCCCGGGTCTCAATCAATCGGCCTTGAACTTACTCCTTTAAAAAATTGTAAAACACTTAAATGGGATTTTTCAAGAAGACGGTGAATCATTCTGGCAGTTGCCCTTGCCTCGGGACATGCATCTGTTAAAAAGCACTTTCGGCGAGTGTTCTCTTCTTGCATCACTGGTGTTTGTAGAAGATGCTGCAATCATACATAGTTTTGGTTCTGCTCGGGGCGGGATGGAAGCAAGGACAGTGAAATAAATACAAGAACACCATTGCTGCTTCTCAAAACCAACCATTGCTGAAAGTAAATTAGATTCAAATAATGAGGTACACACCGCCAGATCAAAATACATTTTGTATGATAAATTTAAAATTAAAGTCGCACCTTCTATTTATCAGAAATTCATTCAAAGTTGTGCAGGTACAGTTCAGAAAGTTTCTAACATGAAAAATTGAAGTATTCCTGTAGGTTAATCTTTCTCTTAATAAAAACAGAATAAAGAATGGAAACAGGGATGTTTCAAAGAGACAACAACCCGACCATAGAGCTCAAGGCTACCAATGGGTCTTCAACGCAGCGAGAAAATCTTGCAACCGGCGGCGGGCTTCAGCTGGCCTCTTAACAATAATGCATAGTAGCGACATGGACGACACACTTAACTCCGATACATGCAAATGAACCAAAATTCCAAAACCACACAAGACTAACAAAGGATAGAGGTTCCTGACTTAGGACAGGCACAGACATGCGGCGGAGTTAAACATTTTTGACGAGATCTCAACCCTATCCTATACCTCTAACCAATGTGGAAAAAACAAACACACAGCGATACACACAGTAAAACTCATTTCAAAAGATGCTCAAGTCCGAAGTTCAAAAAAGTAACAGAAGAAAATAAGAAAAATGACAATGATCAATACATATTAACAAAGGACTACTAGCAATTAAACTGATCGAAAGATTATGTTTTAATCATATAAAAAATTCGCCACAACCCCCCGTTAGGGATTTACAATCATGTCATCATAAATTACATGAAAGGAACATAACCCGTATCATTCCGTTTTAGAGTAAATATGTTTATTTCCGATGCAAAGACCCTATGAGTGAATCAATATTAATTCCCCCCCCCCCCAAAAAAAAAACAAAAAAAAAACATCGTAACTGTTGTCAGGTCTGTTTAAAGGTTTGGTTAGCTTTTCAGGGAATGACGACATATTTGTGCTTTGTATAGAATATTACCATAAAAAATGGGATATGAAATACCTGAATATATAAGATGTTTGAACGCTGATTTATATTTACGAATGATGTCCTTGTTCCGATGATAAAATTTAGTAAAAGTTTTGACAAGTTTGTGATATCGAAATCCCTGGTGTAATAATTACCATATGTTAGTGCTCTATTTATATTCCATCTAATACACATTTACATTGTAAATCACCTAGAACTACTAATAGACCAATTTATGGGGGATTTTAATGCTCATACTCCAATTTGGGGTAATTACTAACAAAGTGATTAGGGACACACGTTTGATCTTAAATGGCCATTCTGCTCTTGCTGATTCTTATTTTGTCTGTATTGAAGAAAAATCAATATAACCAGATCAAATGAAGAAATGCTGTCTTGCAATTAATCATATCAATCAAGAGGGCATTTTAGGTTTGGGTTCAAACAGCAGATTTTTTAGTGTATACGTTTGAACGAAGAAAATTTTTATGTTTGGTCAAATGTTACCTGAGCGATCCATACAGTTAAATGTACTTTCAGGTATTGGATTTAATGTCCAGAATAGTTTTTCATATCTCGTAATATCTTACTATGTATAATTTCGTTTGGCCATTCAGCATGGAGGAGTTGGAAAGAGGAAAAATATACCTAAGGAGCAAATAAAAAAACATAGTCCATTAGGCAGACAAATAGCAGACTGCAAGTAAAAAAATAGACTGGTTTCTATTAAATACAAAATTTACCGATTTGGAGCAAGAGCCGTAAACCAGGATACTTGCTTAACTACATGTAAATTATAAACTTGATTTTTCTCTCCTATTGTACAGATAGTTTTAGTTTAGACCGACTTTTTTTTAAATATGTGCCAATATTAGTACTCTTAGTTTTAGTTAAGCGCTTTTGTATCTTAATATTCTACCATTGTATTTAAATGATTTATGCATTAATTCCTACTTTAAGTTCTTAAAATTTAATTAAATACTTAAATTATTTAATCGATGCATTTTAATTATTTAGCAAAATATATATTTTTTATTCGCGCAAATTTATATATTTTTTCTTGCCTCAAATTATATGCCGATTTGCCCAATTGTAAAACGCCGGAACAAGATCAGTTGATAGTTCTGCACAGGTTAATTGAAAACCTGCATAATTCATCTAATTCATTCTTAACTTTTATGAACTGTTCTTAATCATTCTTGATTGAGTGCAAAGAAATATATGTTGATTTCTTATGAAATCTCAGAAATTGTAAAATCATGACAATCAAGATAAAACAGGGCAGAAATAATCAATGTACGTAGTAATTGGTGAATAATAAAGGCAAAACGATAACATTTTAAACCAGGATTGATTGATTGATTGTTGTTTAACGCCGTACTGGCGATATTGCAGCCAATATTACGGCGAGAACTAACTAGTCTCGAACTCATTAAAATTTCAAACAGTATCTAAAATCAATAGACTATTTACAAATAAAATATTGAAGGTAGAATAAACAGTAAAACTAATATCACAAACAGTCTAAATTTCAATTAGAAATACTATCACAGATATGCTATTCATTAAACAAGTGTCAAAATACGTAAAATATCCAGCAAACGATACTAACTTATATAAAATCACGTCAATTAACAATAACAAAGTTTAAAATAATGACCAATGACTATACTCAAGAACATAGTATACTAGTCTATATTCTGGAATATAGTCCTACGTCTTTCAAATATTGTAAAAGACGGTCGACAGCGACCACTGTAAACAAATCTTTCATATTGTTGACTGTGTAGTACCGACAAATTATGTCGGATTTATCCACACAGTCTATTAAAAGGTGTTTCACAGTGTGTCGGCATTGGCACGGGATACACTCAGGAGGCGGCTCATTTTCTAAAATAAAAGAATGAGTCGTCCTGGTGTGGCCAATGCGACATCTAGTTAAAACTACCTGTTCTCTTCGGCTTCTGCCGAAGGAAAACACATTTTTGCCAACAGTTGGCTCAATAGCATGTAATTTATTGTCTGTAAGCAGATCCCACTGGGACTTCCACAGACGTAAAACATATTTATAAATCAAAAGTTTAAAATCCGTATAAGGCACTGACATATTAGTAATTGGGTCTTCTAAAGCATCCTTCGCTATACTATCTACGACTGTGTTTCCTCGGATACCAATATGACTTGGTATCCAGATAAAAACTATTTCTTTGCCCATTTGTACAAGTCTTTTATAGAATTCAATAATATGGGCAATTAAAGGGTTTTTATATTTCTGACCTTCTATAGCCATTAAACACGAAAGTGAATCTGAACAAATACGAAATTTAAGTTTTTCAGATGTTCTAGCAAACTTTAAAGCAAGAATTATGGCTCTGGCTTCAGCAGTAAAAATGGAACTGGAGGATGGAAGACGGAGAGTTGCTGCTTGCCGTCCATAGACAGCAGCGGCAGCCACTTTATCCCCGTCCTTCGACCCATCAGTATAAATAGAGTCATGAAATTCAAACTTTGATTTTATTTCTGCAATGTGTTGCTGAATAAGAATAGGGTTTGTTTCGGACTTTTTATATTTTCTTAGGTCAAAAATAAACATAGGTTTGGGTACAAGCCAAGGTGGTGATTGAGGTATATTAATGGGGGCAATTTCATCAAGGTTGATGTTACAACCAGAAATATGTGGTTTCATCCGGATACCAAACGGAGGAATTTTATTTTCATGTTGTTCAAATATATCCTCATAGAGAGGATTGAAAACACAGTCGTAGGCAGCGATTGATATAAATTTAACAATATGTTTTTATCAGCACCCCAGTCAGTGCTGGAAACAACTTTTAAAATATCCAATGCTTTCAAGCATTCAGCTTTAAGCATTTTGATATGGGTAGAAAGGTAAGTTTATTGTCAAACAGAATACCTAGAAATTTTGTTTCTTTGACGACTTTAATCGGAGAATTATAAATTTTTAGTTCGGGATCCAAATGCAGTTTTCGTTTATTGCAAAAATGCATACATACTGTTTTGGAGTTTGAAAATTTAAAACCATTTTCCATAGCCCATTTTTCAATTTTATTTAAAGACAGCTGTAGTTGTCTTTCAATATTGTTCATATTTTTAGCCCTATAACATATTAAAAAGTCATCTACATAGAGGGAGCCTTCAACATTTTGTTTTAATGTTTTAGCTAAACTGTTTATCTTTATACTAAATAAAGTGACGGAGAGGATACTTCCCTGAGGAACACCCATCTCTTGTTCAAAAGGGTCAGACATTGTAGTATTAACCTTGACTTTAAACTGTGTGTCTGACAAGAAGTTATCAATAAAGAAAAAGACCGGCACCACGTGTTCACCTTTAGCAAACCCGTTGCGTATGAAAGACTCAAAGCGAACAAGATGATCTAACGTGCTTCTGCCCCGCCGGAATCCACACTGTATATTGGACAGGAGACTATTGGTCTCGAGGAACCAGACAAGGCGGTCGTTGATCATCCGTTCCATCGTCTTGCATACGCAACTTGTGAGGGCAATTGGCCGATAATTCGACGATTCAAAATGATCTGTCCCAGGTTTGGGAATAGGGATAACTGTAGCCTGCTTCCAGATGGAAGGCAAGTAACCAGATACCCATACTTTATTGAGGAGATCCAAAAGAGTTTCTAAACACGTATCTGGAAGGTGTTTCAGAAGTTTATAATGAATATCATCTGGGCCACATGCTGTGTCATGGGCCTTTGCCAGAGAATTTTTGAGTTCATCAAGAGAGAAAGTAGTGTTGTAGTCTTTTGAATTATTTGATCGAAAGTTGAGTTTGGTTTTTTCGGTTCGGTTTTTAATACGTTGAAATTCCTGAGAGTAATTTTGAGAAGAAGAATTTTTTGAAAAAGTTTCACCAAGTTTTTGAGCGATCTCATTTTCTGATGTTAAAAGAGTCTGGCCATCTTTTAGGTGGTGAAGATTGGCTTTCCTGGTTTTACCGTTTAGTTTTTGTATAAAGTTCCAAACTTTGTTTATTGGTGTATGGGAATTTAGTTTTGAGACGAAGTTTTGCCAAGACTTACGTCTCTTATGTTTGAATGTTCTACGTGCTTTTGCACGGAATATACGGACGTTACTTAAATTATCTTAGGTTGGATGCATATCGAATCGTCGTTCGGCCTTCTTCCTATTTTTCTTCGCCTCCTCACAATCATCGTCAAACCATGGTTTGCTAGGTTGTTTTGGATTTGTCGAGGTTTTAGGAATGGATCTCTTAGCTATTGATACTAACGTTTCACTAAATCTAAGGACTGGATTAGTAACATGATCAAAAGTATCTTTCTTCAGTTCATCTCGACAGAATTGCTCGAACAAAGGCCAATTGGCTTTGTCAAATTTCCAGCGAGCAACTCTCTCTGATGACGTTGGAAATAAATTTTCCAAAGTTATGGGAAGGTGGTCGCTTCCACACAAATCATCATGGACGCGCCATGAGAAATCCAGTAATAGCGAAGGGTCACAAATTGTTAAATCGATAGCAGAGTAAGAACCATTCCCCGGATGGAGATAGGTATCAGATCCATCGTTGAAAATGCACAAGCTTTCCTGATTTAAAAAATCTTCGATCTTTTTGCCTTTATCGTTTTGTGAGTTACTGCCCCACATAGGATTATGAGCGTTGAAATCACCCATAAGAAATGGGGCAGGTAACTGATCCGTCAAAGTTTTGAGTGAACTAATTTCCAAGTTTTTGTTAGGAGGGATATACACAGAACATAATGTAATAGTCTTATTAAGTGACAGGCGAACAGCAACTGTCTGGAGATCAGTGTTTAAATTTACTTGACTATGAATGACGTTGTTTTTAATAAGGATCGAAGAGCCGCCTGCAGCCCGTTCATCCTGTTTAGTTCTAGTACTGTAAAGAGAGTAATTTTTTATATTTACATTATCGTTTTCCTTTAAGTGAGTTTCTTGGAGACAGAAGGCAACAGGTAGGAAAGCTTGGACAAGTAAAGATATTTCAATTAAATTAACCTTTAAACCCCGACAATTCCATTGTACAATGTTGTTCATATTTTAGGCGGACGAATTGGCGAGAATCTGGAGCTTCGCCCTGTCTGCGGGGAACAACTTCTGTTCCTCCCAGCAAAGGCACTTGGTTTTGGGACATCCCAGATAGATTCAGAAGAATCATCTGGGGTTATATCCATTTGACTGTCATCATCGCCATACTCTGATGACAGCGTTTGGAATTTGACCAAGTGCTTTTCTGCCTTCTTAAGTCGATCAGTGTTTTGTTTAAGTTTGGTCTTTTCTGTTGAGTTGGAACGAGTTCTTTGGTGTTGTGATGAAGACTGTTTAGATGATTGTTTTGTTGAAGACTTTTGAGGTGATAACTGTTTTGTTGAAGACTTTTGAGGTGATGACTGTTTTGTTGAAGATTTTTGAGGTGATGACTGTTTGTTAGAAGACTTTTGTTGTGAAGACTGATTGCTGGAGGTAGAAGGCTTTTGTGTTGGGGTTTGTGCTTTTGCGATCTTTGCAGCGTTTGATGAAATTTCGAGTTTTCTTCCAAATTCTTTGTGCATCATTTTGTCAACACTGGAGTTGAGGTAAATATCAGCCATCTCAAAGTGGTTAAAAGGTAGAGATGAGGCTGATATTTGCGAAGAACTGGAAGTCTGGGTACTAAATTTTGGTTTGGATGGATCAAATTCAGAAACAAGTACTGGATATTCAGTGTCATGTGGCCATGTAAAAACTGTCTGAACAGAGAAAGATCTTGTTGTTGGAGGTCCTTTTACCTTGTCAGCATAAGAAGAATTTTGAGGCGAGTTATTCGCGACAGAGACCAATTTACGTGCTTCTTGGTAAGAAATATTTTTGTCTGCTTTAATTTTTTGAATTTCATGTTCTTTTTTGTAGAAATCACATGTTCTGGAATTAGCCATGTGATTACCGCCGCAATTAACGCATTTTGTTTGTCCGTCACATTCGAAACTGGAGTGACCTTCTACAGAGCATTTGACACATTTTTCTGCACCTTTACAGAAACTCCTACCGTGTCCAAACTTCTGGCATTTGAAACAACGGATAGGGTTTGGTACATATGTGTCCACCTTAATTCTGTAGGGGCCAATATAGATGTAATCAGGAACTTTCGGAAGATCAAAACTGAGGAGGTAGGTATGAAGTTTAATGATTTTGTTATCAACTTTTTTGGTGAATCTTTTAAATTTTGAAACATTTTGAGATTCTAATTCTTCGCAGATTTCATTTTCAGTAAGTTCATCAAGGTCATTGTCTCTATCGCGAACAACTCCCTGACAAGAGTTCAATGTCCTGTGAGGAGTTACCGAAATAGGGACAGTACCAATAATATCCAAAGAAAGCAAATTGTTTGATTGTTGAAGCCGAAAACATTCTACAAGTATACTGCCAGATCTTAATTTTGTAACATTTTTAACACTGCCAGCACAGCTTTGAATAGATTTTTGCAAAACAAAAGGTGAAACTTTGGAGAGAGGCTTTTCCGAATTTTGACTAGTAAGTACCAAATATTTAAAAAACTTTCCTGAATCAGAATTGAGAACTTTTGAAGTATGCTCTTCATCATCGCTTTCTTCTTTTTTCCTTTTAGAACATGTCTCACATACCTTTAATACAATACGCTAGGTTTGGCCTTGAGGCATATATCTTGTTATCTTGATTTTTTTTATCTTAGAAATACTAAATATCAAGACAGTCAAGATAAAACAAGAATGAAATGGCCGTTTAAGATCAAACTAGTTACTAGTGGAGGCTATCTGTGTGCGTAGTTGAGATTTCTAGATTGTGAATTCGAATTCAAAGCTCGAAAACCCTGGCAGACCAAACACTAGTAACACCAGTTTGATCTTAAACGGTCAAGATATCTGCCTCAAGACCAAACCTAGGTTATTGTATTAAAAGTATGTGAGATTTTCTGAGCAGATCCATAAAACTGTAATCACGTTTCCACCACACAAGAGATTGATATAAATTGAAGAAATTATGTCTTTTTTAGTCTTGAATGTCGTGAATTCTAGTATTTCTGTGATTTCAAACAAAATCAAAGTAACAAGACCAACACAAGATATAATGCCTTGCAGTCAATAAAGACTGGTTTAGACCAGTTGATAAAAGTTAAGAGTGAATTATTCAATGTTTAACAATACCTGTGCTAAGCTGGGCTAAACTGGTCTTCACCGATCTTGATTGACTGCAAGGCAAGATATCTTGATTTGACCTGTTATCTTTACTGTGTTTAAAACTACGGACATGCAGAAAAACAAGACTAAATAAGAATTAACAAGACAAGAATGGCAGTTTAAGATAAAGATAGAGTTACTAGTCCTCCTTTATGAAATTAAAAAAAAAATGGCGGGGAATGAATAACTATACTAGTTTTTTTTAGATTCTTTTTGTGTTCATATAACATTCCCAATTTTATTAATATATTTACACCCCCCTCCAACCTCGGAATAGAAACAAATATGCTAGAAAACGCACAAAAAGTACCTAGAGTAGTTCGGATTCCATTGAATCTGTTGGTATTTTACAATAATAAAACATTTTAATTTTTATTATCTTGATATTTAATTGCTGAAACATCTTCTTCATCCAATTCCCCCACCATAATCTATAAAAAAGAATTAATATTTATCAAATAATGTAAAATTGCTAAGTTTCAAAAGCAAAAATGCAGACATGGTACTGTAATGGTAATAAATTAATGTAAACAATGCTGCGCCGTGGGTTGATGGAACGAGCAACTGACCAATAGCATCATGGAAAATAATTTAATTTAACTAATTCAATCTTCTGAAAAGCCAATTGCTGCGGTTCATCTTCCCCAAAGCCTCTCGATGTCTGAACACCGAATCAAATGAACACAGCAATATTAATTAAATCAACCAGCAATATCATACCAAATCACTTGGTTTACTTAAAATTTATCTTATTTTCTGACTGCCACTACAAAAGGAGGATGGTTGGGTAGGGTCTGATAATCTAGCCTTCTGTAGCGGCCATCAGCCTAGTCTTTTTCGAAAACATCAGAAGGAATCTTTAGCGTACAGGGAGTGTGACATTCTCTAAACACATTACCCACCATGGTTCGCGGTCAGATATTCTGTATTTTGACCTGTAAACCCTCCAAACGAGAGGTGGACGCGCTAGGCAGCTCTATGGGTTGAGCTTGTGCCTGGAAGTAGCATTTGTTAATAGTTAAATTCATTTATAACTTGTAGGAAATTTCTAAAGTAATATAAAATAATTACAGATATAAGTTTGCCCCCGCCGTGTTACTGTTGACCTCATATACAATACTAAGAACCACAACACGCAAACAAAATTTATAATTTGAGCAGTGAGTCATTTACCTCTCTAGAGTTATGCCCCTTTTATAACGTGGAAAATTGCAATTTTTCTTTTCATTTCCGCACTCCAACTTAAGTTTACCTCATCCAACTTTGATGAAACTCGTACACAATGCTCGGAACTACTACACACACAGAGTTTGAATTTTGGCAGTGAGTCATTTACTATTCTAGAGTTATGGCCTTTTATGACTTGAAAATTGCAATAAATAGAACGAAAGAACACTTTAAAAACTATCAGTGACATCAAATGCTCTCAAAAAGTATTTTTTTGTATTATTAGCCAGCAGCTTGAGTGGGGGCATTCGTGTCCTCAGATACATTCTTCTGTTATTAAAAAAAATAGGAAAAGTTGATGTTATTATAAGTGTTATAGATAAAATCAACAAATGCTTGCTTAAGTAGTCCATTTAAGTAAAACACAATGTTTATTATTTTTCGACCAATTTGTATCGACGGAACAAAGAATATGTTCTAAATTCCATTAATATCTTTGTAATATATATGCTCCTTATAGTGGAAGACGAATACAATTTCTTTGTACACTGTCGACTAAATGAACATCGAAATAAACTCTTTAAAACCATAAAAAAATGTATTTCCTGATTTTGAAAATATGTCGACCATAGATACATTGAAATATATTCCAACCCTTGTATGGGCTGTTTGCACCTTTATTAAACAATTATTAGAATTAAAATAGAGTGCGCACCGGTCAAAGAGTCTACCTAATGTTTTATATAACGGATCAATCTTGTGTCTTAATAAACTGTAATATGTGTTTTCTTCATTTTTACATGTTTTGTATTTATATGGTGTAATTTGCAAATAAAAATAAATAAAACAATTTAATCTGATGAGGATAGGTATCGAGTACATATAAAACATGTCATATTTGCTTTTAGAAAGAGGTCTCATTATTATTATATATATTATTATTTATAAGGACGTCCGCTGTTTTCATGTAGAAATAATCGAAATAAACAGAAAAAGAAACTACATTTTTCCTCGGGAATATGAAATCACAACACTGAGAATGGTATTCCTTAACATTTTTAAGAAAAAAGGTGATTCTTGAAATAGATACGTAGGAGATATACTATAAATTTGATCTTGTCTTCGGAAATTTGAAACGCATATACATGGTTTAAGGTTTGAAATGCCAAATATTTTCAAAGATATCCAAATTCCGATATTTAATAGTTGACAAAGGATTCATTAAATAATGCATTAAAATTATAATCATGGAATCATCTACTTAAAGATGGTTATTTATCAAGATTTACTGCCAAGTTACACGTATTGGACAATGCTAGTATCTGGTCCACGGCTACCCGCCCACTATCCCCAGACAACTCTTGTCGGGTAATTTGCTGCTTTTAGAGAGACGTTCTAGTACAAACAATTAGTATTTTTCTTAACTCGCATTGCCTATGCCTCTAGAACGCCATTTGTGCAATCTCTTTCTAGCAGTGTGAGTTCTAGATATTTCAAATAATCTTACATATTAAAATTGTTTTCCTTATAAATGTTAATTTCAGAATTATTTACAAACCAAGTGAACAATATACATCCTTCGACCAATTTCCATTTACAAGCACAACAAAAATTAAAAAAAAAAAACAGTTTGAACTCAGACTAACGGGATAGACAACACTAATTTTTCTATCCTTCACAATTACCTTTTTTATCGTTTAAATTTGTTCTTTATTGTTGATACTTTGATTTCGTTTTGAGCATGTTTTAAATAATTAAGCTTAGAAAAGGACAGCAATAAACTTGCATATTTCAACCAAATCATTTCTTTTACTTTTGGTTTTGTTGTTTAATAAACATGTGTCGTCTATAGGTTTAACTTACCACATCCAACGCAGTGACATCGTCCCCAGATACACTGTCCTCCTTTACATCCTGAGCCAATGCAGCAACCATTACAGCCACAGTCCCCGTCACTAAACGTAGGGTAGGCCTCATCACTTCTATGTCTTCTATGGATCAGAGGGTAACTTGTAAAAGCGTAACAGAGACTGTCACAACACGTATACTGACTTTTCTTATACTCACTATGCGATACTGTAAATACAACAAGTATAGTTTTTTAATTCATTACAAATAAATTGTATCAATTCAAAATATTACAATCATCTATGTACATAGCTCATATAATTTTGAAGCACTGTAAATACCTGAGGTCTAGTTTCTTCATATCAGTATATTTTATCGAAATAAAATATATTCACTGGTGTTTTATTAAATTTTCTCTGATAAAATTGGTGGAAAAATTTTAAAAGCTTATTAGAAAATTAATGTTACCTACCATCTTCACACGATCCTACAGTGACTATATCAATTAAATGAAAATTACAAGACTCTGTTTTTTCGTAATATTCTGTTTTGACAAACCTCAATATAAACTTGGACATTTTTTTACTTAGTGTTTTTTTTTATTATTAAATAAACTATGTCTCTTATATTTGGTGTAGAAAATGTGAAACTGTACAGGATTATTTATTAGCACGTGTAACTGTATATATTATATCTAATTTATGACGACAGAATGTCTGGGGAGTAGGTTTCCATATTTAAATATGGTCTTACCTATTTACTAAATTGTCAGTAATACGGTGGAACGTAACATAGGGAGACTGAAAAGGAGGATCCATATAACAAACAACTGCATTTTCTTTTTTTTTTTTTTTTTTTTGTTTAAGCCTTTTATTTACATCTTTTGATTTGCTCGATTTAAATTGTAATTGTAGGTTTTCCATTAATCAGCGTCATAATTACTATAATAAAATGTATTACAAAATACTTAAATTTATTTGATGCACTGTAAGGCCATTTTATTGACTGACAACTCATCAGCAGTGCTAGAGATCAAAATTTTGTAAATCCGGTTAAAGATATAATAATGTATTAATACACACAACCATATACAACCAAAACAATTCAAACTCAGCTAAGGGTTACCTCTGCATCAAAAGGAATTGATGACATTTTACACCAAGCATATAAATTTCAGCATATAAGAAAGACAAATTGAAGGTTCGAGCTAGAGTAGGAATAACTGTATTAATTTGACTAGTTTTGACGGTTGATTGATTGATTGAATATTTTTTAACGCCGAGCTGGCGATATTGCAGCCAATATCACGGCGAGAACTAATTTCAATGGAAGTGGTTAAAACCCAACACAACATGTAAAACCAATAGACTATTTACAAGTAAGATATGGCAGTATAAACAATAAAAATGTCATACAAAACGTTACAAAAAATTTACAATATCACAGACTTGAATAATATCACAGAAACGCTATCAGATATTACAAACAGTGAAATAAAATTATAACATATAACAAATTAAAATTCTAGATAAGGACTATAATCACGAATACAGTCAGACAGACTCTATTCTCGAGTATAGTCCAACGTCCTTCAAGTATTGTAGTATTTGGTTGCCAGCAACCTTTGTAAATAAATCTTTCATATTGTTGACTGTGTAGTACCGACAAATAATGTCGGACTTATCTACACAGTCAATTAAAAGGTGTTTAATACTATGTCGACATTGACACGGAATACACTCAGGAGGCGGCTCATTCTCTAAAATAAAAGAATGAGTCGTCCTGGTGTGGCCAATGCGACATCTAGTTAAAACAACTTGGTCTCTTCGGTTTTTGCCGAAGAAACAAACATTCTTGCCAACGGTTGGCTCTATATAATGTAATTTATTGTCTGTAAGTAGATCCCACCGGGACTGCCACAGACGTAAAACATATTTGTATATTAAAGGTTTAAAATCAGAATAAGGCACTGACATATTAGTTATGGGGTCATCTAAAGCATCCTTCGCTATTCTATCTACGACTGTGTTTCCCTTAATACCAATATGACTTGGTATCCAGATAAAAACCATTTCTTTGCCCATTTGTACAAGTCTTTTATAAAATTCAATTATATGGGCAATTAAAGGGTTTTTATATTTTTGACCTTCTATGGCTAATAAACACGAAAGAGAATCTGAGCATATCAGAAATTTCAGTTTATCAGACATTCTGACAAATTTCAAAGCAAGAATGATGGCTCTAGCTTCTGCAGTAAATATTGAACTGGAAGATGGAAGACGGAGAGTTGCTGCCTGGTGCCCATGGACAGCTGCGGCAGCCACTTTGTCCCCGTCCTTGGATCCATCGGTATAAATTGAGTCATGAAATGCAAATTTTGATTTGATTTCAGCAAAATTTTGCTGAATTATAATTGGGTTTGTTTCAGCTTTTTTATATTTTCTGAGGTCAAAAATAAATTTAGGTTTGGGTACAAGCCAAGGTGGCGATTGAGGTATATTAATAGGGGCTATTTCATCAAGGTTTAAGTTAGAACCAGAAATATGTGGTTTCATCCGAATACCAAAAGGAGGAATTTTATTTTCATGTTGTTCAAATATATCCTCATAGAGAGGATTGAAAACACAGTCGTAGGCAGGATTTGAAGGATATGCTTTTAGCTTGGTTAAGTATTGTAAACCAAGTTTTATCCTACGGTTATAAAGAGACGGCTCGTTCGGCTCTACATACAAACTCTCCACAGGAGATGTTCTGAACGCCCCCAAGGCCAAACGTAGGCCTTGGTGGTGAACAGTATCTAAAATTTTTAGATAAGACTTGCGAGCAGATCCATATATAATTGACCCATAATCAAGTTTTGATCTAACTAAAGATCGATATAAATTTAATAAAATATTTTTATCAGCACCCCAGTCAGTGCTGGAAACAACTTTTAAAATATCCAATGCTTTCAAACATTTAGCTTTTAGCATTTTGATATGGGGTAGAAAGGTGAGTTTACTATCGAACAGAAGTCCAAGAAATTTGGTTTCCTTAACAACTTTAATAGGCGTGTTATTGAGTTTTAGCTCAGGGTCTAAATGCATTTTGCGTTTATTGCAAAAATGCATGCAAACAGTTTTCGAGCTGGAAAATCTAAAACCATTTCTATAGCCCATTTTTCAATTTTATTTAAAGACAATTGTAATTGTCTTTCTATATTGTTCATATTTTTAGCTCTATAACATATAAGAAAATCATCAACATAAAGAGAACCTTCAACATTCTTTTGTAACGTCTTAGCTAAACTATTTATTTTAATGCTAAATAAAGTAACAGAAAGAATGCTTCCCTGAGGAACACCCATCTCTTGTTCAAAAGGGTCAGACATGGTAGTATTAACTTTTACCTTGAACTGTCTGTTAGACAAAAAATTATCAATAAAGGTAGGTAACCTACCTTTCAACCCCATATCATTTAGATCTTTTAAAATACCATATTTCCACGTGGTGTCGTATGCTTTTTCAAGATCGAAAAAGACCGACGCAACGTGTTCACCCTTAGCAAACCCGTTGCGTATAAAAGATTCAAATCGAACAAGATGATCTAACGTGCTTCTGCCCTGCCGGAATCCACACTGTATATTGGACAGGAGACCATTGGTCTCAAGGAACCAGACAAGGCGGTCGTTGATCATCCGTTCCATCGTTTTAAAGACGCAACTTGTGAGGGCAATTGGCCGATAATTCGACGATTCAAAATGATCTTTTCCAGGTTTTGGAATTGGAATAACTGTAGCTTGCTTCCATATGGAAGGCAAGTCACCAGTTACCCATACTTTATTGAGAAGATCTAAAAGAGTTTCTAAACATGTATCAGGAAGGTGTTTCAGAAGTTTATAATGAATATCATCTGGGCCACATGCTGTGTCATGGGCCTTTTCCAGAGAATTTTTGAGTTCATCAAGAGAGAAAGCCCGGTTGTAGTCTTCACAATTGTTTGATCGAAAGTTAATTTTGTTTTTTTCGGTTCGATTTTTAATACGCTGAAATTCCTGAGAGCAATTTTGAGCAGAAGAATTCTTCGAAAAAGTTTCACCAAGTTTTTGAGAGATCTCATTTTCTGATGTTAAAAGGGTCTGGCCATCTTTTAGATGGTGAAGATTGGCTTTCCTATTTTTACCGTTAAGTTTTTGTATAAAGTTCCAAACTTTGTTCATTGGTGTATGAGAATTTAGTTTTGAGACGAAGTTTTGCCAGGACTTTCGTCTCTTTTGTTTGAATGTTCTACGAGCTTTTGCACGGAATATACGGGTGTTACTTAAATTATCTTTGGTTGGATGCTTATTGAATCGTCGTTCGGCCTTCTTCCTATTTGTTTTCGCCTCCTCACACTCATCGTCAAACCATGGTTTGCTAGGTTGTTTTGGATTTGTCGAGGTTTTAGGAACGGTTCTCTCGGCTATCGATACTAACGTTTCACTAAATTTAAGGACTGGATTAATAACATTTTCAAAAGTATCTTTCCTCAGTTCATCTCGACAGAGTTGCTCGAACAAAGGCCAATTGGCTTTGTCAAATTTCCAGTGAGCAACTCTCTCGGATGAAGTCGGAAATAAATTTTCCAAAATTATGGGAAAGTCGTCGCTTCCACACAAATCGTCATGGACGCGCCATGAGAAATCCAGTAATAGTGAAGGGTCACAAATTGTTAAATCGATAGCAGAGTAAGAACCATTCCCCGGATGGAGATAGGTATCAGATCCATCATTGAAAACGCACAAGCTTTCCTGGTTTAAAAAATCTTCGACCTTTTTGCCTTTATCGTTTTGTGAGTTACTGCCCCATATAGGATTATGAGCGTTGAAATCACCCATAAGAAGATATGGGACAGGTAACTGATCTGTTAAAGTTTTAAGTGTACTAATTTGCAAGTTTGTGTTGGGAGGAATATACAGAGAACATAATGTAATAGTCTTGTTAAGGGAAAGGCGAACAGCAACTGCTTGCAGATCAGTGTTTAAATTTATTTGACTGTGAATAATGTTGTTTTTAATAAGGATCGAAGAGCCGCCTGCAGCCCTTTCATCCTTGTTGGTTCTAGTACTGTAAAGGGAGTAATTTTTTATATTTACATTATCGTTTTCCTTTAAGTGAGTTTCTTGGAGACAAAATGCAACAGGTAGGAAAGCTTGGACAAGTAAAGATAATTCAATTAAATTAACTTTCAAACCTCGACAATTCCATTGTACAATGGTATTCATGTTTTAGGCGGGCGAATTGGAGAGAACTTGGAGCTTCGCCCTGCCTTCGGGGAACAACTTCTGTTCCTCTCAGCAGAGGCACTTGGTTTAGGGACATCCCAGATAGACTCATCTGGGGTTATATCCATTTGGCTGTCATCATCTCCGTATTCTGATGACAGCGTTTGAAATTTTGCCAAGTGCTTTTCAGCCTTTTTTAGTCTGCCAGTGTCTTGTTTATACGTTTTGGCCTTTTCTGCTGGTTTCGAACGGGTTTTGTGTTGTTGTGATGATGATGGCTGTGTATTAGAAGACTTTCGAGGTGATGATTGTTTTGTTGAAGACTGTCTGTTAGAAGATTTTTGAGGTGGAGAATGATTGTTGTTAGATGCTTTTTGTGTTGAGGATTGAGATTTTCCATTCCTGGCAGTGCTGGATGAAGTACTGAGCTTTCTTCCAAATTCTTCGCGCATACGTTTGTCAACAGTGGAGTTGATATCAATATCAGCCATATCGAAATGGTTGAAAGATTGAGATGAGACTGATGATGTTTGCGAAGAACTGGAAGCCTGCAATGAAGTACTAGATGTTGGTTTGGAGGGATTAGGTTCAGAAATAAGTATTGGAAGTTCACTGCCATGTGGCCATGTAAAGACTGTCTGAGTGGATAGAGATTTTGTGGTTAGTGGTCCTTTGACCTTATCAGCATAAGTAGCATTTCCAGTTGAGTCATTCGAGACAGATACCAATTTACGTGCTTCTTGATAACTAATATTTTTTTCTGCTTTAATCTTTTGAATTGAAAGTTCTTTTTTGTATAGATCACATGTTCTAGAATTTGCCATGTGACCTCCACCACAGTTTGAGCATTTTATTGTTCCATCACACTCAAAATTGGAGTGTCCCACTACGGAACATTTGACACATCTTTCCGCTCCTTTGCAGGTACTCCTACCGTGTCCAAATTTCTGACATTTGAAACAGCGGATAGGGTTTGGAATAAATGTGTCAACCCTTATTCTGTAGGGGCCTATGTAGATGTGATCAGGAACTTTGGGGAGGTCAAAACTGAGAATATATGTGTTAAGTTTAACAATTCTGTTGTCTACTTTTTTGGTAAATCTTTTTACTTTTGAAACGTTTTGGGATTGTAATTCTTCACAAATTTCTTCTTCAGTGAGTTCAGCAAGATCTTGGTCTCTATCTCGAATAACCCCTTGGCACGAGTTTAAAGACCTATGTGGGGTTACTGAAATTTCAACATTTCCAATAATATTTAAAGATAGCAAATTTTTTGACTGTTGTGGCCGAAGACATTCTACAAGTACACTTCCTGATTTAAGTTTTGAAACATTTTTTACAGTACCAGCACAGCCTTGAATGGATTTTTGCAAGACGAAAGGTGATATTTTAGATAGAGGTTTTTGTAAATCCTGACTAGTTAAAACCAAAAATTTGAAAAATTTACCAGAATTTGTATTTTGTGATTTTGCCAAATGTTCATCATCATCACTACTGTCTTCTTTCTTTCTCTTTGAACTTGATTGGGGGTTTGTGGGTTTTATAATTTGAAAATCAATGGTGATTTGTATTATTTCGCTGCCCTTGCTCCTCGCCCACCTCGGAGCAGCATCAAAACGATGTATGCCTGCCGCGTATGCGACAAGCACCAAGGATACAAAGACAGGATACTCGCATAGAGTATTTCTTAATGGGCGCAAGCCTTGTGGCAGGGGTTGCCCGGCAAGACAACCGCCCAAAATAACATCTACACGATTGACCCATGAGCCACCGCCTTCTTGAACCGACCTATATAAATGGTACTATTGTTGTACATTTTTGTAACAGATCAAGTTGAAGGGCTTGGCGTGACCAGCCGATTGATCAGGACCGGGCCCATCCGACTTCCCGTTTCAGATAAAGTAAGGGCCAAAGTGGCGTGTTTCAGCCACCAGGATTCCGTCCTCTATCCTTACGGGTATCCACACACGGCAAACATGTGGCCTCATTGAGCCGAGGAAGCCTTGCCCCATCAGCCACCGCCTTCTCCCCGTTTCCGTCAGTGTTAATCTCCAAGACCAAGGAACCCAAACATCAACCTATGTGATGCATGCAGTCCTCCCATCCAATCCCACTGCATCTAGGTGTCATTGAGGGTTCCTTAGGATCTTTTCAAATAACCACGAGAAAACAGCAGAGGGCAAGTCATGACCAGTTTTGGCTGGACCGGGGTCATCCAGCCATTCCTGGAACTGGATATAGAAAATAAGGTCAAAATATTTAGTAGCGAGAATTAAGGGAGTTATCCAAAGCCGAAATATTATAATTTAGACGTAATACCAACAAAAAATATAACAAAACAAAGATAAATAATAAAATGCCGAACTTAAACAATAAATAATTTTGAGCCTGTTGAGGTTTGTGACCCATAAGCCAGCAACAATCCCGCCAATCAGCAATTTTAAAGTTAGATGAATCAATTTGAGTTAAAAAAAATACATATATTGTGTTACATAAGGGATTGATGTGTCCAGCCGATTGACCGAATCGTGTCCATCCGGCCTCCCGTCTAGGTAAAGATTGTGCCCCAGATGGTGATCGGAACCGTTTTTCCGGCCATCCAGGAACACTCCCTATTACCGACACGGGTTTGCGACACACGGCAAACATGTCGCCTCTTTAGGGGCCTCTTACGCCAAGCCGAGGAGCTGTGGGCCTATTCTATTGTGTCCCCGGGGCCCACACGGGGTTAGTTTTGACGGTCCATCTGACTTGTACCGCATTAAATCCCTTAATGTAAGTATTCAAATACATGTAGTACACTTCCATTGCTAGTGAGGTGACATGGATAATTTCATTACCAAACTTAAGCATGCTCGTTGGTCATGCTTTGGTCTTTTTGTCAAATTTTCGGAATCCTCGGGTTTTATCCATTTCTTAAACATGAATTCTTTTGCCCATGAGCCCCCACTTTTTCTTTTATAATTCCATCATATATACCTTAAAATGATATTTGACAAAATTTTGTAAAATCCTTTTCATTTTTTCATACATCTTTGAGAGACTGAAGTTGTCAACGCAAAGACAATGAAAATTCCAGAGAAAACCCATTTCCTGCAAATTTCAAGGCCTTATAGCCCTTGAATGAGCACATGAACCTATATTTTTTCTTCCTTATTTGTTTCCTATTCGTATGTTCTCTCAAACTACAACACCTATTTCAAATCCTATTTATTTCCTATTAGACCAGCAATCATCCTTAATAAAATACAAACTTACCCCCAACCATTAGTATGAAGAAAAATCACAGTGCAACAAAAGCTTGCATTTTTGTCAAAATCTGAAAAATATGGCAATATATCAGAAGTAAATCATAAATCAAGCTGTTGTTTCAGGGTTACTGGAAACGACTGTCCAATTAATCATGTTAATTGTATAACGCTACGCGATATATCTAATATAATTAATATACAGTGAAATGAATAGTGGACGCCAATGAGAAAATCATTAGACAATAACAAGCAAAGCAGTGTACAATTGGGAGCGGGGGGGTGCCAATAATTTTAAAAATTGGAATTATTTCAATAGGCTACCATATTGACGGTTCAGCAAGTAAAGTGCGGTGCACGAAACTGATTATCTCATATTTTGACACTAAGTACAACCTATAGCAATTTGCTTTGGTAAAATTGGTTAAAAGTGTTGTGAAAAACTAACCGTAACTTTAACCGGCTTGTGTTTTATCCCATACCCACCCAATGTTGTGGTATACAGTGAAAATGTGATTTTCTAACATTGTACAGTTGGTATGATCCACTACTCAAAAGGTTACAAAGGTAAATACAGGCATATGTAACCATGTAAGGCGAAGTAAAAATTATCATTTAGTTTTTATTAATTTTCCTTTCGTTTTCACTGTAAGCTGTGTTATGTTTCTAGAATTCCAATAATTGTAATGTAGAGATTTCTAGAAAAGATAAAAGCTATAGCAAATTCGTTTATAAATAAGTCGATGTCTATTGTTTAATGAGATTGAAGTGCTTGGAACTTATTACTACTTGGAAAGAGACTTTCATAGATTGGTAACAGGAATTAATATTCGAGGAGAAATATTAATTAGAGAAATTACGTCGGACTAATCCGTAATCTGGAAATTAACTGTGAATTAACTATAAATATTGTTGAAGAGGGACATTAATTGAAGAAGTGATATTGGAATATTCTATAATTGTGAAAGATTGTAACTCGGAATTATATTGTTGTAAGTAATAGTAATTTTTTTTATTGTTATTAAATACATTTTTATAAAATCACTGACTAATTATTTCTGTTCTCTCATAACAACTGCTATATTCTAAACGAAAGTGTGTCGCTTAAAAGATATCGACAAAACGTTCTCATCGGGAAACACGGCTAGTCAATGAACTGGCATATGCGTCAGCGAAATTCATTTTAACATATATAATCACTTTGTTGTTTTTTTTTTTCGAAGTGCACAATAACAATATCCTATCAATTAAGATTACTCTTTAATTGGGCGGTTTTTTTTTGTTTTTTTTGGAGGCAAAATGGTGATCATGGATACCAGAATATTTATCTTACCATGTTGTGTATTTTGTAAAAAAATTAAAGTACGTTTATTCTTTAATCATTATTTTATTCGTTATGGAAAAAATGTTGCAGAGTATATTTTCCTTATAGCTTAACTGTTCTACCTAGTGGTGCAATCAAATACTAGATGTTCCAAAGATGCTGAATCGCTCGCCTATTATTTTTTGTTTAGATCTTGCATCAATGATTATTTTAGCTATTTAATTATACCGCCGCATTTTGCCTTGATATTGATTTGTACAGCTAAAATATAGAATCATGAACCCAGAGATATCTGGTTGCTAGGGACATTTTCATCGGTTGCTATGGACTTTTTTCAATGTCATCGACTCTTGACCTTTGACTTGAACAACCCTGTAGCATTTTTTGCAATAATAAAAACATCGCAATAATTCCTGAATTTACATACACGGCCAAACTTCGACTAGTATGAAAATGAATAAACATATGTTATCACAAAATACAATAAAAATTGACCGGTCAACTGCAGAAATATATAAAATATCACTGGAAATAAAAAAAAAAATAACTAACCAATATAACTTTAACTGAAAAACTAAAAACAACGCGAAAAAAACTGGAAGCCTCAGTACATGTATTAACCCATTTAATAATAGAAAATATCTTTAGCGAACTACATAATAGTAATGTTTTAGAATAATGTAAATTCAACTTACCATACAACCGAACGTTCTGGGTGGACCTTTTACATTGATTTCACTTATTAAATAAATTATCTCATGCGAATAAATTTGTTAAGATTAATATAAATTCAACTTACCTTATAACAGAAGACAGTGAACAGAATGATCTAGATGCCTCTTTTATAATAAACCACTCTTTTTAAAATTTTTAAAGGGCGTGCAGTAATCTGTCACTTTTCAAAGGATTTCTTAACGCACTACATAACATGAACCGCTGGTACAGATTGTTTTGAAATTTATTTATATTTATTCTAGTCATCATTTAAGCACCTCACGTTTTCATATTCTTTTTGTTGCCAGTTAAAAAATTTTTTTCTGACACTTCTACTTTGTTTTCAGTTTCTTTGTAAAACACGATGTAATTAATGCGTCAATGTTTTGGTCTAGATTTATTACTCATTTCAAAATAAAAAAAATATTTCCACGTGCCTTATACTGTCGATATCACTTATCATTTAAACTACGGTCCCTTATTCATTAATACTTCATGTGATACCACTTTGCTGAATATTTTCTTCGTTTTTTCAACTTTAATTAAAAAATTCAAATGTACTGTGTAAAATTGCCCTGCATTAAATTTTTGGATTACTTTTATTTTAATTTTATAAACATGAAATAGGTAGTCTCTGATCAATAGATTTTGATAAACATTTAAATAGTAAATTATGAACATCCTTCACGATGGGATCAGAATAGAAAATCGTATGCAACACTTGATTCTTAGATGGAATTTGAAAGTTTATTGAAGTGATGATTTGGCTTCAGAAAGTGGATTTACTATTTTGTAATTTTTTAATGGAAATTGTCCTTTTTGAGATGTCGATTTACAAATGTTTGCTGAAAATGAAGGTAAATAATGTAAAAGAGTGCAAACAGCAGAGTGATGTGACAAGTCTGTAAACATACAGGGTTTTTAGAACATTAAAATATATTTTAAATGGATCACTGGTTTTATTTCTGTTGTTGACGTAACTTGACTTTCTTTTTGTTTAATTGATGTAATGCACGATCCATAGTGGAAAGAAAAGTAATGTTATAAACTACAGGATGATAAAACATCAAACGAATGGTTATAAAAGAAAACAATGAGAGAGAGAAAAAAACCACAAATTTCTCAAACAACTGCACGATTTTCTAGTTGGATCATTACATATGTAATTTATGTCTTACAAGGTTATCTTGTGACTATTTCATTGTTTTTTTGTAGTCAAATAATGCTAAAGTAGTTTTTCCTCGAGAACAGCTTCTGTGGACCATATGGAACGCTCGTATCTTAGCATTCGAATGTGATTTCTAATATTCTAGATAGTCACGTGATGTTCGGTTGCCTTTGTGTTTTGTCCCATCCCATTTGTGAATTGTGATGGAATTATTCTCGTCCTGAAGATGGATGAAATATTTTTGTTATACTTTCTTTCCTTAAATAGAATAGAGAATGGAAAAGGGGAATGTGTCAAAGAGACAACCCGGGAAGAAATCTGCTCAAGGCTACCAATGTGTCTTCAACCAAGCGAGAAAATCCCGCACCCCGAGGCGGGCTTCAGCTGACCCCTTAACAATAATATACACTAGTTCAGGAAAATGGACGGTACAGTGGACCATATGTTAAGTATGTTATGTTAAGTATATATGGTTCTATTTATATTTTTTTTCATTTTACTATATAAATAAATTTTTACTTCCATTTCTGGAATTCAATTTTGTAAAGAATATTTTTCACAATTATTCTGACGGGTGTCGTCTAGGTATTTGTAAAATTTGTCTTTTTTTCAGTTCTCTATATCTTTCATTTCAAAGTTATTTTCTTTTATAAATATACTAGACTTTGTAAGATTTGTTGGGTTTAAGATTATATTTAATTTATCAAAATTTCAGTTTGATTGGTATATTTCGGACCAATGAATTTGGCGCAATTCAGAATTTTTATTACAATGAAGAAAGAAATATGTGCTTCATCAACAGATTTTTTATTACAGAATTACATAATCTATTTTGACGTGGGATTTGCTTATGGCTCCCAAACTCGATAGAGCTCTGGTTCTGTGTTGTATTTCAAATATTTATACAAATGTCCATTTAAGGAATTTAGTTTATCTTTATTGTTATATCTCATTTTTCACTCGTTTCATTTCGTTAGTTAAGGCAATTACTACATGAAATTATAAAGTATATTTCATGCACTAACTATAAATTATTATATAATATTTAAAACGATCGTCGGCTCGGAGGTAAAACAGATATAAATTTTCAGTCCACAAATTTAATAGCATAGATGTGTACCAAAAATATATTTTCATGGAGGCACTTTAAACTAATCCTGAAAGATTATCCTGTTTTTGTAATTATTTGTGTTTTACAGTTTTGAAATTAAATTTAAAAAAAAAAGCTACACTTGGTTGAGTGTACGTGTAACGTGCGGATCGTGTGCGTTTAATATGTGAATCGTGTGCGTGCAACGTGCGAATCGTGTGCGTGTGGTTAGAGTCGTGCGATTTGAATCGTGTACGTTGTATGATATTTCATTGGTCGAGAGAAATATTAAAACGTGTAAATTGTTATCAGAGCAAATTTAGAACGCAAATTCAAAGTTTGTTGGAACGAACTTTTCAACGGTGCTGGAACCGGAAGAACATACAGTAATTAGAATTAAGATGGCAGAAGGACGGAGGTTATCTCTGTTTGTCCGAACTTTAATACTTCAATATGCTGCAGTTTTATCGTTAGCCGGGAAGATCCAGAAGACTTTATTTACAAATCAAAATGTGAAAACAACAAGACATTCTGTAAGAAGATATCTTCAAAGATATAAACGAACTGGTAATATTGCCGACAGTCAACAGAAACCTGATATTTCACGCCTAAAGCCATTCAACACAGAAATGATAATCGTGTAGCTGAAGAAAGACTCCGAGTTGACATGCAAGATGTAAAAAGATAAACTAAGGATATATTTTGCAAGTGGTTTTAAAATTTTAACATTGCATAGATTACCTTTTAGAATGATAGAAATGTTCACATGGTTAAAATTAGACTCTAAAATTATTTTGATCTATAAACTGTATAACATATGTATTTTTGTATTTTGATCGACCATTATAGGTGTCAAGGCTGATGCATCACACGTAGTATATATAATTTATGAAGAATTATTTTGCATCTTACATTAAAAGAACTAATTGTTTAATACAAGAATCCCATTCAATAATAAAATATTGTAATGCCATAATTTTAATCTAAATGTTCATATACATTTTTTGTACAGAAAAAAGAAGTGCATTTTTAAAATACTTTTTACTTCCAAGGAGGGCGGTACTCAAATGTTCCTGTATGTAGGCTCGTACTATGTTTTTACTTCCAAAGGGGGGGGGGGGGGGGGGGGCTGTAGTCAAATATTCCTGTATGCAAGCTCGTACTGGTTTAACTTCAAAGGGGAGCGGTTCTCAAATGTTCATGTATGTAAGCTCGTTTTACATCCTAGGGGAAGGGGGCGGTACTGAAATGTTCTTGTATGTAGGCTTTTACTGTTTTTACTTCCAAAGGGGCGGTACTCAAATGTCCCTGTATGCAAGCTCGTACTGTTTTAACTTCAAAGAGGTCAGCACTCAAATGTTCCTGTATGTAAGCTCGTACTATGGTTTTTACTTCTAAGGGGCAAGGGGGAGGGGGTTACTCAAATGTTGTTGTATGTAAGCTTGTACTATGGTTTTACTTACAGGGGGGCGATGCTCAAATGTTCCTGCATGTAATCTCGTACTATGTGTTATTTCCAAGGAGGGGTGGAGGCGATACTCAAATATTTCTGTATGTAAGCTTGTATTATGTTTTTACTTCCAGGGGGGGGGGCGTTACTTAAATGTTCCTGTATGTAGGCTCGTACTATGTTTTTACTTCCAAGGGGCGGTACTCAAATGTTCCTGTATGGAGGCTCGTACTATGTTTTTTGGGGGTTCAAATTTCTAAATTTTGCTACTTTTCTCGCGGTTCTGAGAATTTCATAGGTTTTTTTTTGGGAGGGGTGAGCATATTCGGACCTATTTTCTGGGAGTCTGGGGAATTATGTGATTTTTATTCTTTAGAAAGAATTAATATGCCCAGTTAAAGGAAAATTTATTTCAGCTGTATGAAGTATGTACAGTGAAAATGATAGTGTTGGTACAAAATCCACATTTCAGGTCTATTATTTATAATTGGCATTAGTATAAATTTATAGTTTTTAAAATTTCATTAGGAATTTCTAGGAGAGTAGTATTACCAAAGGTTTTTTATGCCCCCGTCACTAGGCCATCTGTTCGTTCTTCTATCCGTCTGAATTTGGTTTCTGCACTCTGACTTTAGTTTGCCTCATCCAAATTTAATGAAACTGTACACAATGATAATAACCACAATATGCATAGTTCTAATTTGGCAGTGAGTAACTTACCATTCTAGTGTAATGGCCCTTTACAACTTGGAAAATTGCAAATACCTAAGACTAGAACAATACAACTCTTTAATAATTAGCAGTGATATCAAATGCTCTTTTTATTTATTGTAAATTTTCTTCTACTTTTGGGGGGGGGATCATTTATTTAGACAACTATTTTTGGGGGTATTTTTAAAAAAGGACTTATTTTGGGAGGTTAAATGTTTTGCCAGGGACGAATCTATATATAGATGATTGAGGATAGTATCCCACTGGGTTTTAACCTTTCCATACACTTAGCATAAAGCAAGCTTAATATTGTTTGATAATCTATAGCTGCTACATAATTGTAAATAGAAAAAGGTGACGAAGTGAAGGTAGAATAGAACATTTGACATAAAAATGTAAGGATGGCTAATAAAAGTAATATATTATTATTTATCTTATATTTACCTGTAGTAGATATTAATCTGCATGTACAAAAATAACTCCAGTTTAGGTTTCATTTTGACAAAATACTATATTGAATAATAATTCTTGTAAAGCCTTATTCCCTTTGCCAGTTTTATTTAGGTAATATGTTTATCATATACATTCTACTGTCTACGTATGTAGGAAATCTGCAGGCCAACATTTTTAATTTTAAATGATGTTTTGGTGAGTTTCTTGTATTATAAAAAAACAATTTAAACAACATTTTTTTTTTAAATTTACAATATAAATTGATCTTACAAATTTGTTTTACTTTAATTTTTTACAATATTCACTTATATATATATATATATATATATATATATATATATATATATATATGCACATATATTAACTGTATATTTTATCATACCTATAACATTTTTAAACTATTTAATAGGACAATGAGAGTAAACATAATAGCATATCATGAAAGAAAACAACACGTATGACAATGTGATGGTATATCCAGCGTCATCAATTTTCAGCAGCTGTAGCTTGTTTGTAAAAAATGTATCAGTCAAGATTGCTTTAGAGCCAGTAGAAATGGTAGATTAATTTCGAGTCCGGTCTATATAATTGGTACCAGGACAAAATGGACGATGGGGATTCTAGAATTCATAACGTTCCGACTGCCACCAATCTAACAAGCCCTGATGTCGATCATACGTTCGGCACAGGTGAAAATCTTAAATTCCTGACATTTGCGTTAATTTAAATGACACAAAACACATAGCTCATTTAGTGAAATAATTTTACATTCTTAAAAACATCTCTTCAACAGATATGACAATTTGATAGTGTTGAAAACTGCACCAGAGTACTGAGCAGTGCGCCGAACACCTTTCCTTAATAAAATAATCATATACATATGAAGATGTGTCTGTAGTACAGGACATAACACAAACCTTGCATTAGGATTTTTGAATTACATATGTATATTTCGACATTATATAACTATCCAAAGATAGCCCAATATAATCAAAAGCAGAAATATATTCTGAAGTATGTCTGCTATCACATGGTGTCAATTTATTGGAGTCATTCAATAAAAAGAAAAAAATTATTGAAAATCATATTGAAATATGAAATAATGTCCGAAATATTAAGTCAACTTTCAATGGAAATACTTAATACAGTTAAACAGTATAAAGGGCACCAATGCAACTAGAGAAATATGCCCTTTATTAGCAGGTGCCCTTTATATAGAGGTTAAGTTTACAAGATTTGTACATAACATGAACTTTTTTTACAAAGTCCTTTATAGACAGTGATTCGCTATATAGAGGTGCCCTTTAAAGCAGGTTTGACTGTAGACAGAAAATGCGTTGTAGATAAAGGACATTATCTGTATTTGGCGGCATTCGATCTTAATTACCAAAATATTGTCAGACTGCTGTCCAAACCATTATCGTGGCCAGTTAATACATGTATTGGTTTTTGGTATCATATGCACTTACTATATACATAAAAGTGAGTACTACATTTTATTCTATATTTAATAATATATTTTGGGTCATGTTTAACATCCTCTAGTTATATTGTTTGTTATATGTTTATTTTTTACAATATTGTCTTTATTTTGGATTTACCTTTGTTGGAATTTTGACATCTTTTTGAGAACCTTTAGGCTTTGGCCTAAAAAATCTTATACAACTTCATATTTATTTATTACACTGGTTTGTTTCTTTGTTTGTGTTTTGTGCTTTTTTCGGAAATGTCTGTCGATGATATGACGTAAATTGATTGGTATGTCCTTGTTGATCTTTGCTGTTGATATCTGTTTTGTTGTTTATTCCTGTTAATACAGGTAAATTTTCTTGGAAAATAAAAATGAGTGTTTTGATGTCCTCAAAATATAAATGCCTTCTCTTGTGGGGTGCCTTGTTATCTTTTTCTCGCGCGATGAATTATTTGTCATAACTAATTCCCCATCATATGACATGAACAAAAGTTACGAGATATTCTTTTATTTGATTGGCCTTGATCCAAACGTCGCAGTTTTCTTATTGGTTGAAATCTGCGAGGTTATCGTTGAAAGCCACCACTGAATAGCAACATTTGACGTCACAGAAAAATGAACGTTAAGATTTCCCGCGGGTCGCACGCGAATCACAAACAAACAAATATTCCTGAAGAATCATAAGAGAAATAGGTCAAACAATTCGTAAAAATTAGATACCGATTGATATCAACTCTCTTTCTTTAATTTGGACTTGATAATAAACCCGCCAAAGGCTCGTGTATTATTATATCCAAATTAAACAACTCGATTTGATATCAAGCGATATCTAATTTTCACTCATTGTGAAACCTATAATTATAAAATAGAGAACATTGATGTTTACATGTACAATATAAGGATAATTATAACATTGTAAACGTCTTGAAGAAAATGTACATACTAAAGAAAATAAAGAAAATTACAAAATTTAATCATTTGTTAATGAAGAAAGGTTATTGCTATTAAAATATATTATATAATGGTAAACAGTTAACAGTCAATCCAATCTATAACTCTGTATTGTAACTATTGTAGATTGGTAATATCACTAAATTAGTTATAATTGGGTAAACTAAACCTGACGACTAACCAAATAATAATTTTACAATAAAAACTTATAGAAAGATGGCAATTTACAAAAAATATGGAGTGTGTCGGGTGATCAAGGTATGAACTGGTTATCACCAGTGATAAAATTACCTGGAGCTAGCAGACAGATTATAATAGAAGGATACAGGGGAGCAGATATACATGGGGATATAACTATAGATGATCTTAGACTGGTACCAAACTGTACGAGTTAATTACTGTAAGTATGATAGACTGGTACCAAACTGTACACGTTAATCACTGTCGGTATAAGAGACTGCTACACAACTCTACGAGTTAATTACTGTAAGAAAAATAGACTGGTACCAAACTATACGAGTTAATTACTGTAAGTATAATAGACTGGTACCCAACTGTAAGAGTTGTTTACTGTAGGTATAATAGACTGGTAACCAACTGTACGAGTTAATTACTGTAGGTATAATAGACTGGTACCCAACTGTACGAGTTAACTATTGTAGGTATAATAGACTGGTACCAAACTGTACGAGTTAATTATTGTCGGTACAATCAAACCAATATTTAGTTTATTTTAAGGTTTTAAACCGGTATAAAAAGAGAAACATTATCAGTACGTAAGCGGTATGAAATGTGGAAAGTCCATGTGGGACAAAAATTCAAAGCCAATACATGTACGTGAGAGTAACAAACAGATTTATACATATAGTAAATACATGTACGTGAGAGTAACAGATATTACACATATAGTAAATACATGTACGTGAGAATAACAGATATTACACTTATAGTAAATACATGTACGTGAGAGTAACGAACAGATATTACACATATAGTAAATGAATTAAACAAGACATCATAAAATTCCCACAAATCATGTGCTCTGGAAGAATAAGTCATCAATAATGATTATTTGTATGTGATGATCAACAATCAAATGAGATCTTTACATAAGTTTTGGTTACATTCAAAGGCAACAACAAAAATCTGAGATCTTAACCTAGGTTTTGGTTAAATTCAAATGCAACAACAAATATCTGAGATCTTAACATAGGTTTTGGTTACATTCAAATGCAACAACAAATATCTGAGATCTTAATATAGGTTTTGGTTACATTCAAATGCTTAAATAAATTGTACGTTAAAATTCCAGTTCACAGGTAAATGGAAATAATTTAAATTTGACGTCATTGGTCCAAACTCTCTCACCCAACTCGCATGGCTTTTCTTTATTGAAGGAGTACAAATACATATTTAGCTCATGCATCAAGAAGACACCACCTGGTCATATTACACGACGCAAAAAGTAAGAGTAAATAAAGGTTGATTGATTTTTGTTTGCTTGCCGGTGTCGAATATTTTAAGCATCTTCAGTTCAAGAATACATAAGATCATTCAGATATGGTACTGGGACATTTTGCCTGACACTGGCAACAGATAGATTTTTTTTTATCAGAAATGGATTATGTAGTCTAGCTACTAAAGGGGCCATTAGCATGTACTTTCATTTCGGAAACTACGCATTACCTACTATGGGTGGGGTCACTTTCCGTATTGTGTCCTGGCAATTTCCGAACTAGAGTGTCTTCCTTTGTGCCTAGCATAGGAATCTCTGTGGGTTGAGCGTCTGTGATCCTTCACAGTTGTTTAGACTAACGCAAGGGAATAGCATGATTAACGATTACCCAAAAAGGTTTTTTAAGTTAATATTGTATATTTTTTCAGGTTGTAGAATGGGCAGCATACCTTAATAAACAGAACGTGTGTACCAAATCAGGACAAGCTAAAACAAAGATAAACTGTTTTGATTTCAATGCTCAAACTGTAAAATGACTTTTGCTTTGAGCTTTGTGAATTAAATAAAATTGTAAAATACATCTGATTTTACTACAAGTTTACTACAATATCTAAAATCTAAATCTTTGGCTAGATGCAACAGAATACATTCAAATTACTTTATTGTCCTTAAACATACAGTTTGTGACAAAAAAAAAACAGATTAACGAATACTGAACATTACAAACACAAATAAAAAGCCAAAAGTGACTAGTCTCTGACCTCAGTTTCAAAGACTGTTTTAAAAGGAACCGATGTTTTTTACTTGCTGGGAGGACGCTGGGTTCAAGATAAAGACAAGTTTTTGGTCATCCGTTAAATTTGTGAAATTCGAATCTTCGTCAGAAAAATTTCGAAAAGTTATTTGTCGCAATGCTCCATTTAATTTACATTTTAACATGAATTGTTTTCAGTCTTCTATCGATTCACATGTTTTACATAAACGTTGCTTTCTTGGTACTTTATAAAGGCTGCCCTTTTCAATTTCTAAATTATGATCACTAATTCTGAACTTAGTGTTAAGTTTTCGATATTAAAAATTTCCGAAGATAAATAGTATTCTTTGTTTATAAATTTTTTAAATTGTTTATATAACAAAATGTTATTTTCATCTAGATTATGAATTTTTACTTTCATATAAAGTATTGTAGCAATCAGAAAAAGCGGTCTTGACTTCTAATTTAATTTTGTGAACATCTTTTGTATTATTAACGTTTTCTAATTTGGTTTTAGTACTCTCCGGGACAATGTCTTCAGCATATGTATGCCATGAATATATATTTTCGGAATGCAATTCCTTACTTTGAATAAAAGCTTCTTTCAAGAGAGAATTTATGTTTTCAATATATAGTCGTGCTAGATAGGTTATGATCTGTGTAAATATAAATTTTTCCAAAGGTTGTCGTCCTTATTCTGCCCTGACTGACATATTTGAGGAGCTTTTCGTAGTACACAGAATATATTTACAAAAATTTAAATGGACTTTTTCAATATATGATTTATAAATGAAAAAATGTGGATCAAAATCTTTGTGGATTTTTTCTGCTTTCTGTTTTGCTTTATATTGCGAAAAGTGGTGATCCATATAACAATCTTCTAAATTAAATGTGAGGATAAATTTTAGGAGTGTATCAAAAAAGATTTATGGAAACGTTTATGGGCAGATCACCTAATGACATTGTATAAGACTATAGTGAAACATTACTTTTCTTGCCTTTTTGCAGTCGTCAGACTTGTCTGACATGATTATTCATTGATTTGTTACAGAAATTACCAGTATTTAGCAAAATTCAAAAATAATAGAAATACTAAGGGTTCATTCCTTGTATTGCACATGGTAGATCTCCTTAGTTGAAATTTGGTTTCCTATTTCGGTATTTTTGGTGATGAGTACTTCTTGTTTAAAATAACGTTGGTTTTTGGTTTTCCAAATGTTTCGATTTTAATGCTGCTGATGAGAGGTAACTCCTTGAAATGCGTCGTATACAGCATAGTATAAATTTACTATATCTAATATTAGTATCTTTGGATTGTTATTTTATTTTTAGATTTCCATTACTTTTTAGCACAGACCCTAAAAACTTATATTCTTTGACATTTTCTAATTTTTCATTTTTGAACAACATTTGATTATTTTTTTTAAGAAACTAAATTTTGTCTTTTTAATATTAAGGGTTAGCTGCCAATTATCACATAACTTTGAAAGTTGATTTAGCCTATTCTGAAGACCCACTTTAGATTCAGAGAGAATGAGGAGGTCACCAGTTAAGACTCCCTATTCTTGAGTTTATTAAATTGGGGGAGTCTGGTGGCTGAAACACGCCATTTTGCGTATCTAAAACGAGAGATCTATGGAACCTGTGATAGAACAAAGCTGGCAAGTACGTCCCCATGTGGCGGATAGGCGAGATCCTCCCGTTGGGGGCTGTCAGGTCATAATACTGACCATGGGCCATAATGGCTAACGTGTTTGGAGAATACCAGATTCCTGCACCTTAAATATCTCTACTGTAGTTTTAGAAAAAAAGTAGACAATTTGCTGCTACACAAGGCTCAATAATCCGCCCCTACCCAACCATCCATCTTTTCACAGTGGCAGGCAAATGTATTCCCCTTTGTGTCCCTTCCCTTCCCTATTTGAATTATGTTTGATAATTGATGAACTGGTTCTCGTCCTGAAGAAGGACGAAATATTTCCCTCTGTGCGTTAAGCAAACAACAATAAATCAATCATAAGACAGGACTTTAGATTGGCCCGGGTCTCAATCAATCAGCCTTGAACTTCTTCAAAAAATTGTTAAACGCTTAAATGGGAGTTTTCAAGAAGGCGGTGAATCATTCTTGCAGTTGCCCTTGCCTCCGTTCATGCATCTGTTAAAAAGTACTTTCTGCGAGTGTTCTCTCCTTGCATCACTGGTGTTTGTAGATGATGCTGCAATCATGCATAGTTTTGGTTCTGCTTCGGGCGGGTAAAACTCAGTTCAAAAGATGTCCGAGTCCGAAGTTAAAAAAAAACGTAACAGAAGAAAATAAGCGAAATGACAAAGTTCAATATATTTTAACAAAGGATTACTAGCAATTAAACTGATCGAAAGATTATGTCTTTGTCATATGGAAAATCAACCACAATCCCTCCCGTTAGGGGTTTACTATCATGTCATCATAAATTATATGAAAAGAACATAGCCCGTATCATACCAACAACTGGTTTTAGAGTAAATATGTTTATTCCCGATGCAAAGACCCTAAGAGTGAATCAATATTAATACTAAAAAAAAAGAAAAATGCCATCTTTAACGACCTGACAACAGTATTTTAACTATATCCTTTATGGATAAGTCTCTTTATATGTTTAGTTAGCTTTTCAGGTCAATGACGACATGCTTGTGCTTTGTATATAATATTACCATAAAAGATGGGGTGTGAAATACCTGAATATATAAGTTGTTTGAACGTTGATTTATATTTACGAATGATGTCCTTGTAACAATGATAAAATTTAGTAAACGTTTTGACAAGTTTGTGATATCGAAATCCTGATGTAATAATTACCATTGTTAGTGCTCTATTTATATTCCATCTAATACACATTTACAATGTAAATCAGCTAAAACTACTAATAGGCCAATTTATGGGGGATTTTAATGCTCATACTCCAATTTGGGGTAATTACTAACAAAGTGATTAGGGACACACGTTTAATCTGAAATGGCCGTTCTGCTCTTGCTGATTCTTATTTTGTCTGTATTCAAGAAAAATCAATATAACAAAATCAAATGAAGAAATGCTGTCTTGCAATTAATCATATCAATCAAGAGGGCATTTTAGGTTTGGGATAAAACAGCAGATTTTTTTGGTGTATACGTTTGAACGAAGAAAATTGTTATGTTTGGTCAAATGTTACCTGATCGATCCATACAGGTAAATGTACTTTCAGGTATAGGGTTTAATGTCCAGAATAGTTTTTCATACCTCGTAATCTCTTACTATGTATAAATTCGTTTGGCCGTTCAGCATGAAGGAGTTGGAAAGAGGACAAATTTAGCTAAGGAGCAAATAAAAAAACGTAGTCCATTAGGCAGACAAACAAAAGACTGCAGGCGAAATAATAGACTGGATTCTATTAAATACAAAAGTTGCAGATTTGGAGCAAGAGCCATAACCCATGATACTTGATTAACTACATGTATATTATAAACTTGGTTTTTTCTCTCCTAATGTACAGATAGATTTAGTTTAGACCGACTTTGATTTTTTTTAAAAATATTTGCCAATATTAGTACTCTTAGTTTTAGTTAAACGCTTTTGTATCTTAATATTCTGCTATTGTATTTAAATGATTTATCATGTATTAATTCTTACTTTAAGTTCTTAAAATCTAATTAAATACTTAACTTGTTTAATCGGTGCATTTTAATTATTTAGCCAAATGTATATTTGTTAATTCGCCCAAATGTATATATTTTTTCTTGCCTCAAATCATATGCCGATTTGCCCAAATGTAAAACGCCTGGTCAAGATAAGTTTATAGTTCTGCACAGGTTAATTGAAAACCTGCATAATTCATCTAATTCATTCTTAACTTTTACGAACTGTTCTTAATCATTCTTGATTGACTGCAAAGAAATATATGTTGATTTCTCAGAAATTGTAAAATCATGACAATCAAGATAAAACAGGGCAGAAATAATCAAAGTACGTAATTATTGGTGAATAATAAAGGCAAAACGATAATATTTCAAACCAGGGAACACTGTTAATAGTTATCGAAGGATCAGATTGGGTGTGTATACAAACATAACTTCTTCAATTTATATCGATCTCTTATAAGATAAAACAAGATTGAAATGGCCGTTTAAGTTCAAACTAGTTACTAGTGGAGGCTACCTCTGTGCGTAGTTGAAATTTGTAGATTGTGAATTCGAATTAAAAGCTCCAAAACCCAGGCAGAGCAAACACTAGTAACACCAGTTTGATCTTAAACGGTCCAGATATATGCCTCAAGGCCAAACCAAGGCTATTGTAATAAACGTATTGGAGATTTTCTGAGCAGATCCTAAAAACTGTAATCACGTTTCCACCACATAAGAGATCGATAAGAAATTATGTCTTGTCTAATCTTGACTGTCGTGAATTTTAGTATTTTAGAGATTTCAAACAAAATCAAGGTAACAAGACCAATACAAGATATAATGCCTTGCAATCAATCAAGACTGGTTTAGACCGTTGATAAAAGTTAAGAGTGAATTATTCAATGTTTATCAATACCTATGCTGAGCTGGGCTAAAATGGTCTTGACCGATCGTGATTGACTGCAAGGCAAGATATCTTGATTTGACCTGTTATCTTTACTGTGTTTAAAACTATGGACATGCAGAAAAACAAGACAAAAATAAGAATTAACAAGACAAGAATGGCCGTTTAAGATAAAGATAGAGTTACTAGTCCTCCTTTATGAAATTAAAAAAAAAAAAAAAACTGGCGGGTAATGAATAACTATACTAATTTTTTAGATTCTTCTTGTGTTCATATAACATTCTCAATTTTATTAATATATTTACACCCCCCTCCAACCTCAGAATAAAACAAATATGCTAGAAAACGCACAAATAGTACCTAGAGTAGTTCGGATTCGATTGAATCTGTTGGCATTTTACAATAATAAAACATTTTAATTTTTATTATCTTGATATTTAATTGCTGAAACATCTTCCTCATCCAATTCCCCCACCATAATCTATAAAAAAGAATTAATATTTATCAAATAATGTAAAATCGCTAAGTTTCAAAAGCAAAAATGCGGACAAGGTACTGTAATGGTAATAAATTAATGTAAACAATGCTGCGCCGTGGGTTGATGGAACGATCAACTGACCAATGGCATCCTGGAAAATAATTCAACTGATTCAATCTGCTGAAAAGCCAATTGCTGCGGTTCATCTTCCTCAAAGCCTCTCGATGTCTGAACACCGAATCGAATGATCACAGCAATATTAATTAAATCAACCAGCAATATTATACCAAATCACTTGGTTTACTTAAAATTTATCTTATTTTCTGACTGCCACTATAAAAGGAGGATACTTGGGTAGGGTCTGATAATCTAGCCTTCTGTAGAGGCCATCAGCCTACTTTTTCGAAAACATCAGAAGGAATCTTTAGCGTACAGGGAGTGTGACATTCTCTAAACACATTACCCACCATGGCTCGCGGTCAGAAATTCTGTATTTTGACCTGTAAACCCTCCAAACGAGAGGTCGTCCACTAGGCAGCTCTATGGGTTGAGCTTGTGCCTGGAAATAGCATTTTTTAATAGTTAAATCCATTTATAACTTGCAGGGATTTCTAAAGTAATATAAAATAATTACAGATATAAGTTTGCCCCCGCCGTGTTACTGTTGACCTCATATACAATACTAAGAACCACAACATGCAAACAAAATTTATAATTTGGGCAGTGAGTCATTTACCTCTCTAGAGTTATGCCCCTTTTATAACTTGGAAAATTGCAATTTTTCTTTTCATTTCCGCACTCCAACTTAAGTTTGCCTCATCCAACTTTGATGAAACTCGTACACAATGCTCGGAACTACTACACACAGAGAGTTTGAATTTTTGCAGTGAGTCATTTACTGTTCTAGAGTTATGGCCCTTTATAACTTGGAAAATTGTAATAAATAAAACGAAAGAACACTTTAAAAACTATCAGTGACATCAAATGCTCTCAAAAAGTATTTTTATGTATTATTAGCCAGCAGATTGAGTGGGGGCATTCGTGTCCTCAGATACATTCTTCTGTTATTAAAAAAAATAGGAAAAGTTGATGTTAATATAGGTGTTATAGATAAAATCAACAAATGCTTGCTTAAGTAGTCCATTTTAGTAAAACACAATGTCTATTATTTTTCGACCAATTTGTATCGACGGAACAAAGAATATGTTCTAAATTCCATTAATATCTTTGTAATATATATGCTCCTTATAGTGGAAGACGAATACCATTTCTTTGAACACTGTGGACTAAATGAACATCGAAATAGACTCTTTAAAACCATAAAAAAATGTATTTCCTGATTTTGAAAATATGTCGACCATAGATACATTGAAATATATTCCAACCCTTGTATGGGCTGTTTCCACCTTTATTAAACAATTATTAGAATTAAAATAGAGTCCGCACCGGTCAAAGAGTCTACCTAATGTTTTATATAACGGATCAATCTTGTCTTAATAAACTGTAATATGTGTTTTCTTCATTGTTTAATGTTTTTTTATGTATTTGCACAACCCACAATGGTGTAATTTGCAAATAAAAATAAATAAAACAATCTGATGAGGATAGCTATCGAGTACATATAAAAATCTTTGTACCATGTCATATTTGCTTTTAGAAAGAGGTCTCATTATTATTATATATATTATTATTTATAAGGACGTCCGCTGTTTTCATGTAGAAATAATCGAAATAATCGAAATAAACAGAAAAAGAAACTACATTTTTCCTCGGGAATATGAAATCACAACACTGAGAATGGCATTCCTTAACATTTTTAAGAAAAAAAGGTGATTCTTGAAGTAGATACGTAGGAGATATACTATAAATTTGATCTTGTCTTCAGAAATTTGAAACGCATATACATGGTTTAAGGTTTGAAATGCCAAATATTTTCAAAGATATCCAAATTCCGATATTTAATAGTTGACAAAGGATTCATTAAATAATACATTACAATTATAATCATGGAATCATCTACTTAAAGATGGTTATTTATCAAGATTTACTGCCAAGTTACACGTATTGGACAATGCTAGTATCTGGTCCACGGCTACCCGCCCACTATCCCAAGACAACTTTTGTCGGGTAATTTGCTGCTGTTAGAGAGACGTTCCAGTACAAACAATTAGCATTTTTCTTAACTCGCACTGCCCATGCCTCAAGAACGCCATTCGTGCAATCCCTTTCTAGCAGTGTGAGTTCTAGATATTTCAAATAATCTTACATATTAAAATTGTTTTCCTAATATAAATGTTAATTTCAGAATTATTTACAAACCAAGTGAACAATTTACATCCTTCGACCAATTTTCCTTTACAAGCACAACAACAAAAATAAAAAAAAAAAAAACACTGAACTCAGACTAACGGGATAGACAATGCTAATTGTTTCTATCCTACACAATTACTTTTTTATCGTTTAAATTCGTTCTTTATTGTTGATAATTTGATTTCATCTTGAGCATGTTTTAAATAATTAAGCTTAAAAAAGGACAGCTATAAACTTGCATATTTCAACCAAATCATTTCTTTTACTTTTGGTTTTGTTGTTTAATAAACATGTGTCGTCTATAGGTTTAACTTACCACATCCAACGCAGTGACATCGTCCCCAGATACACTGTCCTCCTTTACATCCAGAGCCAATGCAGCAACCATTACAGCCACAGTCCCCATCACTTAATCGAGGGTAGCCCCCATCACTACTATGTGTTCGAGGGTAACTTAAAAAAGGGTAACAGAGACTGTCACAACACGTGTACTGACTTTTCTTATACTCACTATGCGATACTGTAAATACAACAAGTATAGTTTTTTAATATCATTACAAATAAATTGTATCAATTCAAAATATTACAATCATCTATGTACATAGCTCATATAATTTTGAAGCACTGTAAATACCTGAGGTCTAGTTTCTTCATATCAGTATATTTTATCGAAATAAAATATATTCACTGGTGTTTTATAAAATGTTCTCTGATAAAAATTGGTGGAAAGATTTTAAAAGCTTATTAGAAAATTAATGTTACCTACCATCTTCATACGATCCTACAGTCACTATATCAAGTAAATGAAAATGAGCAAGACTCTGTTTTTTCGGATTATCCTGTTTTGACAAACCTCAATATAAACTAGGACATTTTTTTCCTAGGTGTTTTTTTTATTAAATAAACTATGTCTCTTATATTTGGTGTAGAAAATGTGAAACTGTACAGGATTATTTATTAGCATGTGTTAATGTATATATCATATCTAATTTATGACGACAGAATGTTTGGGGAGTAGGTTTCCATATTAAAATATGGTCTTACCTATTTACTAATTCTCAGTAATACGGTGGAACATCACATAGGGAGACTGAAAGGGGAGATCCATATAACAAACAATTTCATTTTCTTTTCTTTTTGTTTAAGCCTTTTATTTACATCGTTTTATTTGCTCGATTTAAATTGTAATGTAATTGATTCGTAACAAGGTTTTCGATTGATCGGCGTCATAATTAAGATAATAAAATGTATTACAAAATACCTTAATAAATTTGATGCACTGTAAGGCCATTTCGTTGACTGACAACTCATCAGCTGTGCTCGAGATCCAATTGTTTAAATCCGGTTAAAATATAATAATGTTTTAATAAGCACAATCATCAAAAAGCAAAACAATTCAAACAAACAGCTATACAAACTCAGCTAAGGGCTACCTCTGCATCAAGAGGAATTGATGATATTTTCAACCAAGCGCATAAATTTCAGCATATAAGAAAGACAAAGGTTCGAGCTATAACTGTATTGATTTGACTAGTTTTGACGGTCCATCTGACTATTGTACAGGATCAAATCCCTTAATGCACGTGGGGAAGTATTCAAATACATGTAGTACACTTCCATTGCTAGTGAGGGGACAATAATAATTTCATTACAAAACTTAATAAAATACAAACTTACCCTCAACCATTAGTATGAAGAAAAAGCACAGTGCGACAAAAGCTCGCATTTTTGTCAAAATCTGGAAAATATGGCATTATATCAGAAGTAAATCATAAATGAAGCTGTTGTTTCAGAGTTACTGCAAAAGACTGTCCAATTAATCATGTTAATTGTATAACGCTACGCGATATATCTAATATAATTAACATACAGTGAAATAAATAGTGCACGTCAATGAGAAAATCATTAGGCAATAACAAGCACAACAGTCTTTAATTGGGGGGCAGGGGAGGTGGTGCCAATAATTAAAAACATTGGAAATGGTTCAATAAGCTACCATATTGAGGGTTCAGCAACTAAAGTGCGGTGCACGGAACTGAGTATCTCAGGTTTTGACACTCAGTGCATTCTATAGCAATATACTTTGGTAAAATCGGTTAAAGGTGTTGTGAAAAACTAACCGTAACTTTAACTTTAACCGGCTTGTGTTTTATCCCATACCCACCCAATGTTGCGGTATACAGTGAAAAAGTGATTTTCTAACATTTTACAGTTGGTATGATCCACTATTCAAAAGGTTACAAAGGTAAATACAGGCATACGTAACCATGTAAGGCGAAGTAAAAATTATCATTTAGTTTTTATTAATTTTCCTTTCATTTTCCACTGTAAACTGTGTTATGCATACGCATATTTTTTTTGTTTTTTGGTTTAGTTCTATATATTGACTTGTACAGCTAAAACATAGAATCATTGGTTGCTATAGATATTTTCAATGACCTTGACCCTCCATATTGACTTGTATATCTATATTAAAGGACCCTTGACTCTTGACCTTTATTTTTGACATTTAAAGGTAAATTGTAGGGTCTTTAACCCATATATGGTTGCTAGGGACTTTTCCATCGGTTGTATGGACTTTTTCAATGACCTTGACCCGTCACCCTCCAGTTTACTTGTATAGTTAACATTTAATTTATTTCAAGTTATGGTCAACATTTTTGCTGTTAACAGTTTGTCTATATCTATTATAATATTCAAGTTAAACTAAACCTGTAAAATTTCCTTAAAATTAAGAATTCAGGGGCAATAACCCGAGAAGTCAGGTAGATGCTGACCTGATGAACATATTGACCTCATGTCAAATTTGCTCTAAATGCTTTTGTTTTTGAGATATAAGCTAACAAAATGCAACATTTCCTTAAAATTAGCAATTCAGGGGCAATAACGCAACAAAGGATTGACCGATTCGTCTGAACATTTTGATCTTGAGCTGATGAACATTTTAACCCATTCAAATTTGCTCTAAATGCTTTAGTTTTTGAGATATAAGCCAACAACTGCAGTTTACCCCCTACGTTATATTTTTAGGCATTGCGGACATGTTTCTCGATCGACAAGAAAATAAAACATTGAATTTATTCTAGATAACCTAAGTACCATTCAGACTAAGTATTGCTGTAATTGGTTTAGTGGTTTCAGAGAATATCTTTGAAAAAAGTTTACGACGGACGACGGACGATAAGTGATGGCAAAAGCTCACATGTACTTTTAGGACAGGTGAGCTAAAATTAGCAATTCAGGGGCAATAACGCAACAAAGGATTGACCGATTCGTCTGAACATTTTGATCTTGAGCTGATGAACATTTTAACCCATTCAAATTTGCTCTAAATGCTTTAGTTTTTGAGATATAAGCCAACAACTGCAGTTTACCCCCTACGTTATATTTTTAGGCATTGCGGACATGTTTCTCGATCGACAAGAAAATAAAACATTGAATTTATTCTAGATAACCTAAGTACCATTCAGACTAAGTATTGCTGTAATTGGTTTAGTGGTTTCAGAGAATATCTTTGAAAAAAGTTTACGACGGACGACGGACGATAAGTGATGGCAAAAGCTCACATGTACTTTTAGGACAGGTGAGCTAAAAATGGTAATTGCAATAATAGTGAAATTACAATTAGAAATAAAACCAAAATGGGATTTGGCAAGGCTTACTTGTGTATACGTTTGCTTCAATTTCGATTCAACTGACCGCCTCGGTGGTCTCGTGGTAGCGTTTTCGATAGCGGACGGTTAAAACCAGACATTAATATTTGCTGCTTCTCCTTTAAACACGCGGCATCTAGGAGTAAGAGCAAAAATCGACTGGTCGGCTCGGTTCAGTATATTGTCCCAGTGTGGTGATAGTCTTCCTGCGGACACTTACCTCGTGAGCTAGCATATTAAAAAAACGGCTCAGTGTGTCGGTCTAGTACAAAGTAGGGATAATATACATTATTATATGTTCTCGTCTTGATATACAACAGGTTGCCACAGGAGGTTAAACAATATTTCACCCATCACTCCATCGATTCAGCTGGTAATATTCCTAATATTTTTATTATTTCGTGATACTCAGAATCTCTATTCGCATTCATGAAAACACCTGTTAGATATCTCTTCAATAATTATACTAGGATATAATTGTTCTATACTGTACAATTGTCATTTAAATACTATAAATTCTAAAATATTGCGTGCATTTATTATTGCGATTTTGTTACTAGACCAAAATACGATTTAAATTTTTGCGATATTGAGAAAAATCCAGCTTCATTCATATAAACATTTCCAAAATGCGAGTTTAAATTATTGCGATTACAACCCTGTAGCATTTTGTGCAATAATTCCTGAATTTACATACACGGCCAAACTTCTACTGGTATGAAAATGGATAAACATATGTTATCACAAAATACAATGAAAATTGACCGGTCAACTGCTTGAGATAAATCGAATTCACTGAACTTCTTTTACCTACAGAAATATTCACTGGAAATAATAAAAAAAACAACTAACCAATATAATTTAACTGAAAAACTAAAAACAACGCGAAACAGCTCGCACACATTTCCAAATGTTTGAGAGCTGTCATTTGAGCAAAATAGTAAAAGACGAAACAATAAAACATAAAACATAAAACATTAAAGGTTCAACGTTTAAGCGCTATTGAGCTTTTATCACCAGACACCATCAGAAGTACAATCGGTTCAAACTTTGTGTCATGATTAGATTTCGAACTGGTAATAAGGACATTATCATGCATATATATAGTTTTCGTTCTTTTAACACAAAGGTAACTATAAAAGGAGTATGCTTGGGTGGTGTCTGAAAGTTAAGTCTTCTGTACTGGCAATCAGCCTACTCTTTTTTGAAAACTGCAAGCCTCAGTACATGTATTGACCCGTTTAATAATAAAAAATGATTTTAGCTAACTACATAATAGTAATGTTTTAGAATAATGTAAATTCAACTTACCATACAACAGAACGTTCTGGATGGACCTTTTACATTGATTTCACTTATTAGATAAATGATCTCATGCAAATAAATGTGTTAAGATTAATGTAAATTCAACTTACCTTACAACAGAAGACAGTGAACAGAATTTTCTCGATGCCTCTTTTATAATAAACCACTTTTTTTAAGGGCGTGCAGTTATCTGTCACTTTTCAGAGGACTTCTTAACGCACTACATAACATGAACCGCTGGCATTGTTTTGAAATTTGTTTATATTTATTCTAGTCATCATTTAAGCACCTCACGTTTTCATATTCTTTTTGATGCCAGTTAAAATTTTTTTTTCTCATACTTCTACTTTGTTTTTAGTTTCTTTGTAAAACACGATGTAATTAATGCGTCAATGTTTTGGTCTAGATTTATTACTCTGTTCAAAACAAAAAAAAATATTTCTACGTGCCCTATACTGTCGATATCACTTAGCATTCAAACTACGGTCCCTTATTCATTAATACTTCATGTGATACCACTTTGCTGAATATTTTTTTCGTTTTTTCAACTTTAATTAAAAAATTCAAATGTACTGTGTAAAATTGCCCTGCATTAAATTTTTGGATTACTTCAATTTTATAAACATGAAATAGGTAGTCTCTGATCAATAGATTTTGATAAACATTTAAATAGTAAATTATGAACATCCTTAACGATGGGATCAGAATAAAAAATCGTATGCAACACTTGATTCTTAGATGGAATTTGAAAGTTTATTGAAGTGATGATTTGGCTTCAGAAAGTGGATTTACTATTTTGTAATTTTTTAATGGAAATTTTGCTTTTTTAGATGTCGATTTACAAATGTTTGCTCAAAATGAAGGTAAATAATGTAACAGAGTGCAAACAGCAGAGTGATGTGACAAGTCTGTAAACATACAGAGTTTTTAGAACATTAAAATATATTTTAAATGGATCACTGGTTTTAGTTCTGTTGTTGACGTAACTTAACTTTCTTTTTGTTTAATTGATGTAATGCACGATCCATAGTGGAAAGAAAAGTAATGTTATAAACTACAGGATGATAAAACATCAAACGAATGGTTATAAAAGAAAACAATGAGAGAGAAAAAAAACCACAAATTTCTCAAACAACTGCACGATTTTCTAGTTGGATCATTACATATGTAATTTATGTCTTACCAGGTTATCTTGTGACTATTTCATTGGTTTTTTTTGTAGGAAGTCAAATAATGCTAAAGTAGTTTTTCCTCGAGAACAGCTTCTGTTGACCATATGGAACGCTCGTATCTTAGCATTCGAATGTGATGTTTCCATTTCTAATATTCTAGATAGTCACGTGATGTTTGGTTGCCTTTGTGTTTTGTCCCATCCCATTTGTGAATTGTGATGGAATTATTCTCGTCCTGAAGATGCATGAAATATTTTTGTTATACTTTCTTTCCTTAAATAGAATAGAGAATGGAAACGGGGAATGTGTCAAAGAGACAACCCGGGCAGAAATCTGCTCAAGGCTACCTATGGGTCTTCAACCAAGCGAGAAAATCCCGCACCCCAAGGCGGGCTTCAGCTGGCCCCTTAACAATAATATATACTAGTTCAGGAAAATGGACGGTACAGTGGACCATATGTTAAGTTTGTTATGTTAAGTATATATGGTTCTATTTATATTTTTTATCATTTTACTATATAAATAACTTTTTACTTCCATTTCTGGAATTCAATTTTGTAAAGAATATTTTTCATAATTATTCTGACGGGTGTCGTCTAGGTATTTGTAAAATTTTTCTTTTTTTCAGTTCTCTATATCTTTCATTTCAAAGTTATTTTCTTTTATAAATATACTAGACTTTGAAAGATTTGTTGGGTTTAAGATTATATTTAATTTATCAAAATTTCAGTTTGATTTGTATATTTCGGACCAATGAATTTGGCGCAATTCAGAATTTTTATTACAATTAAGAAAGAAATATGTGCTTCATCATCAACATAATTTTAATTACAGAATTACATAATCTATTTTGACGTGGGATTTGCTTATGGCTCCCAAACTCGATAGAGCTATGGTTCTGTGTTGTATTTCAAATATTTATACAAATGTCCATTTAAGGAATTTAGTTTATCTTTATTGTTATATCTCATTTTTCATTAGTTTCATTTCGTTAGTTAAGGCAATTACTACATGAAATTATAAAGTATATTTCATGCACTAACTATAAATTATTATATAATATTTAAAACGATCGTCGGTTCGGAGGTAAAACAGATACAAATTTTCAGTCCACAAATTTAATAGTATAGATGTGTACCAAGAATATATTCCATGTTCATGGAGGCACTTTAAACTAATCCTTAAAGATTATCCTGTTTTTGTAATTATTTGTGTTTTACAGATTTGAAATTAAATTTTAAAAAAAAGCTACACTTTGTTGAGTGTGGAAAGCACCAAAATAATCGTGTAACGTGCAAATCGTGTACGTGTATCGCGCGGATCGTGTGCGTTTAACGTGTGAATCGTGTGCGTGCAACGTGCGAATCATGTGCGTGTGGTTAGAGTCGTGTGATTTGAATCGTGTAAGGTGTATGATATTTCATTGGTCGAGAGAAATATTAAAACGTGTAAATTCTTATCAGAGCAAATTTAGAACGCAAATTCAAAGTTTGTTGGAACGAACTTTTCAACGGTACTGGAACCGGAAGAACATACAGTAATTAAAATTAAGATGGCAGAAGGACGGAGGTTATCTCTGCTTGTCCGAACTTTCATTCTTCAATATGCTGCAGTTTTATCGTTAGCCGGGAAGATCCAGAAGACGTTATTTACAAAACAAAATGTGAAAACAACAAGACATTCTGTAATAAGATTTCTTCAAAGATATAAACGAACTGGCAATATTGCCGACAGTCAACAAAAACCTGATATTTCACGCCTAACGCCATTCAACAGAGAAATGATAATCGTGTGGCTGAAGAAAGACTCCGAGTTGACATGAAAGATGTAAAAAGATAAACTATTTTCTTTTTTTGGTCTCCGTGTTTCAAAAAGCTTGATTTCTAACGTTCATAAGCAGTTAGAATGGACAACTTGTCGTGTGCAATATTGTCAGCTTATCAGTAAAATAAATAGAGAGAAACGCTTAGATTGGTGTATTAGGGCGCTTCTTTAAGTATTTCATTATCAAACTTTGTACCATTTTGTATCCAACGAATTATCGGAAAAATGTATAACAATTTAAACTAATTATATATATAATATGCCTTTTGTTTTCACAAAAGAATAATTATTTTATGTCGTTATGTCGTTAACAAATATTTTTGTGTCGTTCTTGGCTGTCAGTCTTCAATTTATTACGAAAAGGCTTAGATGCGCAGACATAGGTGACTGCAGCATAAGCATATATTTTGCAAGTGGTTTTAAAATTTTAACATTGCATAGATTACCTTTTGAGAATGATAGAAATGTTCACACTGGTTAAAATTATACTCTAAAATTATTTTTATCTATAAACTGTATAACATGTATTTTTGTATTTTGATCGACCATTATGGGTGTCAAGACTGATGCATCACACGTAGTAGTTAATATATATAATAATTATTGATAGCATCATTATGAAGAATGATTTTGCATCTTACATTAAAAGAATTAATTGTTTAATACAAGAATACCATTCAATACATAAAATATTTTATGGCCATAATTTTAATCTAAATGTTCATATACATTTTTTGTAAAGAAAAAAGAAGTGCATTTTTAAAATACTTTTTACTTCCAAGGAGGGCGGTACTCAAATGTTCCTGTATGTAGGCTCGCACTATGTTTTTACTTCCAAAGGAGGGGGGGCGGAAAAAATGATAATAACCACAACATGCATAGTTCTAATTTGGCATTGAGTAACTTACCATTCTAATGTAATGGCCCTTTACAACTTGGAAAATTGCAAATACCTACGACTAGAACAATACAACTCTTTAAAAACTAGCAGTGATATCAAATGCTCTTTTTATTTATTGTAAATTTTCTTCTAGTTTTTTGGGGGGATCATTTATTTAGACAACCATTTTTGAAAAAAAGGACTTATTTTGGGGAGTTAAATGTTTTGCCAGGGACGAATCTATATATAGATGATTGAGGATATTATCCCACTGGGTTTTAACCTTTCCATACACTTAGCATAAAGCAAGCTTAATATTGTTTGATAATCTATAGCTGCTACATAACTGTGTAAATAGGAAAAGGTGACGAAGTGAAGGTAGAATAGAACATTTGACATAAAAATGTAAGAATGGCTAATAAAAGTAATATATTATTATATATCTTATATTTACCTGTAGTAGATATTAATCTGCATGTAGAACAATGACTCCAATTTAGGTTTCATTTTGACAAAATACTATATTGAACAATACTTCTTGTAAAGTATTATTCTTATTGCCAGTTTTATTTAGGTAATATGTTTATCATATACATTCTACTTTCTAAGTATGTAGGAAATCTGCAGGCTAACATTTTTAATTTTAAATGATATTTTGGTGACTTTCTTGTATTAAAAAAAACAATTTAAACAACATTTTTTTTTCAAAATTTACAATATTAATTGCTCTTACAAATTTGTTTTACTTTAATTTTTTACAATAATCACTTATATATGTATGTGTGCAAATATATCAACTGTATATTTTATCATACCTATAACATTTTTAAACTTTTTAATAGGACAATGAGAGTAAACATAATAGCATATCATGAAAGAACACAACATGTATGAGAATGTGATGGTAAATCCAGCGTCATCAATTTTCAGTTGTAGCTTGTTTGTAAAATATGTATCCGTCAACATTGCTTCAGAGCCAGTAGAAATGGTAGAGTAATTTCTAGTCCAGTCTATATAATTGGTACCAGCACAAAATGGACGATGGGCATTGGAGAATTCATAACGTTCCGACTGCCACCAATCTAACAAGCCCTGATGTCGATCATACGTTCGGCACAGGTGAAAATCTTAAATTCCTGACATTTGCGTTAATTTAAATGACACAAAACACATAGCTCATTTAGTGAAATAATTTTACATTCTTAAAGACATCTCTTCAACAGATATGACAATTTGATAGTGTTGAAAACTGCACCAGAGTAATGAGCAGTGCACCGAACACCTCCCCATAATAACATAATCATTTTGTCTGTAGTATGGGACATAAAACAAACCTTGCATTAGGATTTTTGAACTACATATGCATATTTCGATATTTTATAACTATCCAAAGATAGCCAAATATAATCAAAAGCAGAAATATATTCCGAAGTATGTCTGCTAGCACATGGTGTCAATTTATTGGAGTCATTCAATAAAAAGAAAAAACTGTATTGAAAATCATATTGAAATATGAAAAGAAAGTCCGAGATATTAAGTCAACTTTCATTGGAAAAACTTAATACAGTCAAACGGTATAAAGGACACCAATGCAACTAGAGAAAGTAAAGTCAAGAAATACCAAAGGGATATTCGAAGGAGAGAAAAATCGTTACAACTGACAAACTCCGTAGAACAAGGAAGACAAGACCAAAACAATACATGCACTACAATTAAAAACTAAAAACATATGAACAACATGGACCCCACCAAAAAAACCGGGAGTAGACTCAGGTGCTCCGGAAGAGTAAGCAGTCTCTGCTTCCTGCAGGACACCCGCCATGCTGTCCATGTCAAATCCGATATGAGGAAGGGATAATATCAATGGAACAGGTCCATTTTCATTTGGGAAACGATTTTTTCATACCTGTCAAAGAAACATGCCCTTTATTAGCAGGTGCCCTTTATATAGAGGTTAAGTTTACAAGCTTTATACATAACATGAAGTTTTTTTTACAAGGTCCTTTATAGGTAGTGATTTGCTATATAGTGGTTCCCTTTAAAGCAGGTTTGACTGTAGAAAGAAAATTCGTTGTAGATAAAGGACATTATCTGTATTTGAAAGCATCCGATCTTAATTACCAAAATATTGTCAGACTGCTGTCCAAAACATTATCGTGGCCAGTTAATACATGTATTGGTTTTTGGTATCATTTGCACGGGCATTTCATAGCTTCACTTACTATATACATAAAAGTGATACTATATTTTATTCTATATTTAATAATATATTTTGGGTCATGTTTAACATCCTCTAGTTATATTGTTTGTTATATGTTTATTTTTTACAATATTGTCTTTATTTTGGATTTACCTTTGTTGAAATTTTGACACTTTTTGAGGCCCTTTATGCTTTGGCCTAAAAAATCTTATACAACTTCATATTTAATTATTACACTGTACAAAGGGTCAGGAAAGATGTCTGTACCCGGTCAGACTATGCTGACTGGTTTGTTTCTTTGTTTGTGTTTTGTGCTTTTTTCGGAAATGTCTGTCGATGATATGACGTAAATTGATTGGTATCTCCTTGTTGACCTTTGCTGTTGATATCTGTTTTGTTGTTTGTTCCTATTAATATAGGTAAATTTTCTTGGAAAATAAAAATGAGTGTTTTGATGGCCTGAAAATATAAATGCATAGAGATAAATGGCCTTCTCTTGTGATGGTGCCTTGTTATCTATTTCTCGCGCGATGAATTATTTGTCATAACGAAATTTATGAGAAATTCTTTTATTTGATTGGCCTTGATCCAAACATCGCAGTTTTCTTATTGGTTGAAATCTGCGAGATTATCGTTGAAAGCCACCACTGCATAGCAACATTTGACGTCACAGAAAAATGAACGTTAAGATTTCCTGCGGGTCGGACGCCGAATCACAAACAAACAAATATTCCTGAAGAATCATAAGAGAAATAGGTTGAACAATTCGTAAAAATTAGATATCGCTTGATATCAACTCTCGTTTATTATTATATCCAAATTGAACAACTCGATTTGATATCAAACAATATCTAATTTTCACTAATTGATGTTTACATGTACAATATAAGGATAATTAAAACATGTTTATTGTACCTACTAATGAAAAAAGGTTATCGCTCTTAAAATATATAATGGTAAAAAGTTAACAGTCAATCCAATCTATAACTCTGTATTGCAACTATTGTAGATTGGTTATATCACTAAATTAGTTATAATTGGGTAAACGAAACCTGACGACTAACCAAATAATAATTTTACAATAAAAACTTATAGAAAGATGACAATTTACAAAAAATATGGAGTTTGTCGGGTGATCAAGGTATGAACTGGTTATCACCAGTGATAAAATTACCTGGAGCTAGCGGACAGATTATAATAGAAGGATACAGGGGAGCAGATATACATGGGGATATAGCTATAGATGATCTTAGACAGGTACCAAACTGTACGAGTTAATTACTGTAAGTATAATAGACTGGTACCAAACTGTACAAGTTAATCACTGTCGGTATAAGAGACTGCTATACAACTCTACGAGTTAAATTACTGTTGGAAAAATAGACTGGTACCAAACTGTACGAGTTAATTACTGTAAATATAATAGACTGGTACCCAACTGTACGTGTTAATTACTGTAGGTATAATAGACTGGTACCCAACTGTACGAATTAACTATTGTATGTATAATAGACCGGTACCAAACTGTACGAGTTAATTACTGTCGGTACAATGCAAACCATTATTTAGTTTATTTTATTAGGGTTTTAAACCGGAATAAAAGGAGACAAATTATCAGTAGGTAAGCGGTATGAAATGTGGAAAATCCATGTGGGACAAAAATTCAAAGCAAATACATGTAGGCGAGAGTAACAAACAGATATTACACATATAGTAAATACATGTAGGTGAGAGTAACAAACAGATATTACACATATAGTAAATACATGTAGGTGAGAGTAACAAACAGATATTACACCTATAGTAAATACATGTAGGTGAGAGTAACAAACAGATATTACACATATAGTAAATACATGTACGTGAGAGTAACAAACAGTACACATATAGCAAATACATGTACGTGAGAGTAACAAACAGATATTACACATATAGCAAATACATGTACGTGAAGGTAACAAACAGATATTACACATATAGCAAATACATGTACGTGAGGGTAACAAACAGATATTATAATATAATAAATACATGTAGGTGAGAGTAACAAACAGATATTACACATACAGTAAATACATGTACGTGAGAGTAACAAACACATATTAAACATACAGTAAATACATGTACGTGAGGGTAACAAACAGATAGTACACATATAGCAAATACATGTACGTGAAGGTAACAAACAGATATTACACATATAGTAAATACATGTAGGTTAGAGTAACAAACAGGTATTACACATATAGCAAATACATGTACGTGAGGGTAACAAACAGATGTTACAGGTTGATTGATTTTTGTTTGCCTAACGTCCAGTGTCATATATTTTAAGCATCTTCAGTTCATACATAAGAAGATCATTCAGATATGGTGCTGGGACATTTTGCCTGACACTGGCAACGGATAGATTTTTTTTCATCATGAATGGATTATTTAGTCTAGTTACTAAAGCGGCCATTAGCATGTACTTTCATTTCGAAAACTACACATTACCTACTATGGGTGGGGTCACGTTTCCGTATTGTGTCCTGACAATTTCCGAACGAGATTGTCTTCCTTTGTGCCTCGCATAGGCATCTCTATGAGTTGAGCGTCTGTGATCCTTCACAGTTGCCTAGATTAACGCAAGGGAAGAACATGATTAACGATTGCCCAAAAAGGTTTTTTAAATTAATATTGTATATTTTTTATAGGTTGTAGAATGGGCAGCATACTTTAACAAACAGAACGTGTGTACCAAATCAGAACAAGCTAAAACAAAGATAATTTGTTTTAATTTCAATGCTCAAACTTTAAAATGGCTTTTGCTTTGAGCTTTGTGAATTAAATAAAATATTAAAATACATCTGATTTTACTACAATTTTACTACAATATCTAAAATTTAAATCTTTGGCTACATGCAACAGAATACATTCAAATTACGTTATTGTCCTTAAACATACAGTTTGTGACAAACAAAAACCGTCTAACGAATAATGAACACAAATAAAAAGCAAAAAGTGACTAGTCTTCTGACCTCAGTTTCAAAAACTGTTTTAAAAAGGAACCGGTGTTTTTTACTTGCTGGGAGGACGCTGGGTTCAAAATAAGGACAAGTTTATGGTCATCCGTTAAATTTGTGAAATTTGAATCTTCGTCAGAAAAATTTCGAAAAGTTATTTTTCGTAATGCTTCATTTAGTTTACAATTTAATATGAATTGTTCTCAGTCTTCTATCGTTTCACATGTTTTACACAAACGTTGCTCTCTTGGGAGTTTATAAAGTCTGTCCTTTTCAATTTCTAAATTATGATCACTAATTCTGAACTTAGTGCTAAGTTTTCGATATTCAAAATTTTCCGAAGATAAATAGTATTCTTTGTTTATAAATATTTTTAATTGTTTATATAAAAATAATTTGTTATTTTCATCTAGATTATGAATTTTTGCTTCATATAGAGTTTTGTAACTATCAGAAAAAGCGGTCTTGACTTCTAAATTTATTGTGTGAACATCTTTTTATTATAAACGTTTTCTAATTTGGTTTTAGTACTCTCTGGGACAATGTCTTCAGCATATGTATACCATGAATATATATTTTGGGAATGTAATCCCTTACTTAGATTATAAGCTTCTTTCAAGAGAGGATTATGTTTTCAGTATATAGTCTCGCTAGATAGGTTATGGTCTGTGTAAATATACATTTTTCCAAAGATGGTCGTCCTTATTCTGCCCTGACTGCTATATTTGAGGAGCTTTTCGTAGTACACAGAATATATTTACAAAAAATTAAATGGACTTTTTCAATATATGATTTATAAATGAAAAAAAATGTGGATCAAAATCTTAATGGATTTTTTCTGCTCTCTGTTTTGCTTTATATTGCGAAAAGTAGTGATCCATATAACAATCTTCTAAATTAAATGTGAGTATAGGTTTTACGAGTGTATCAAGATTATGGAAACGTTTATGGGCAGATCACCTAATGACATTGTATAAGATTTTAGTGAGACATCAGTTTTCTTGCCTTTATGCTAAATCCTCCATGCTACTTTTTAGATTTCCATTACTTTTTAGCACAGAGCCTAAAAACGTATATTCTTTGACATTTTCTAATTAATCAATTTTGTACAACATTTGGTTATTTTTTAAGAAACTAAATTTTGTTGGAAAACAATCGTTTTTGTCTTTTTAATATTAAGGCTTAGCTGCCAATTATCACAGAACTTTGAAAGTTGATGGAGCGTATTCTGAAGACCATCTTTAAGTTCAGAAATAGGTCATCAGCGAACAGAAAACTTCCTATTCTCGAGTTTATTAAATTGGGGGGGGGGGGGGCTGGTGGCTTAAACACGTCATTTTGCGTATCTGGAACGGGAGGTTTATAACACTCGTGATAGAAGACGCCAGCTCAACCCCCAAAGGTGGCGGATAGGGAGATCCTCCTGTTGGGGTCTATCAGGTCATAATACTGACCATGGGCCATAATGGGTAACGTGTTTGGAGAAAACCACACTCCTGCAACTTAAAGATCACTACTGTAGTGTTAGAAAAAAGTGGGAAATTTGCTGCTACAGAAGGCTCAATCATACGCCCCTACCCAAATATCCATCATTTTACAGTGGCAGGCAAATTTGTTCCCCATTGTCTCCCGTCCCTTCCCTTTTTGAATTGTGTTTGATAAACTGAAGAAGGACGAAATATTTCCCTCTGGGTGTTAAGCAAACAACAATAAATCAATCATAACACAAGACTTTAGATTGGCCCGGGTCTCAATCAATCGGCCTTGAACTTACTCCTTTAGAAAATTGTAAAACACTTAAATGGGATTTTTCAAGAAGACGGTGAATCATTCTGGCAGTTGCCCTTGCCTCGGGACATGCATCTGTTAAAAAGCACTTTCGGCGAGTGTTCTCTTCTTGCATCACTGGTGTTTGTAGAAGATGCTGCAATCATACATAGTTTTGGTTCTGCTCAGGGCGGGATGGAAGCAAGGACAGTGAAATAAATACAAGAACACCATTGCTGCTTCTCAAAACCAACCAGTGCTGAAAGTAAATTAGATTCAAATAATGAGGTACACACCGCCAGATCAAAATACATTTTGTATGATAAATTTAAAATTAAAGTCGCACCTTCTATTTATCAGAAATTCATTCAAAGTTGTGCAGGTACAGTTCAGAAAGTTTCTAACATGAAAAATTGAAGTATTCCTGTAGGTTAATCTTTCTCTTAATAAAAACAGAATAAAGAATGGAAACAGGGATGTTTCAAAGAGACAACAACCCGACCATAGAGCTCAAGGCTACCAATGGGTCTTCAACGCAGCGAGAAAATCTCGCAACCGGCGGCGGGCTTCAGCTGGCCTCTTAACAATAATGCATATTAGCGACATGGACGACACACTTAACTCCGATACATGCAAATGAACCAAAATTCCAAAACCACACAAGACTAACAAAGGATAGAGGTTCCTGACTTAGGACAGGCGCAGACATGCGGCGGAGTTAAACATTTTTGACGAGATCTCAACCCTATCCTATACCTCTAACCAATGTGGAAAAAACAAACACACAGCGATACACACAGTAAAACTCATTTCAAAAGATGCCCATGTCCGAAGTTAAAAAAAGTAACAGAAGAAAATAAGATAACAGAAGAAAATAAGAAAAATGACAATGATCAATACATATTAACAAAGGACTACTAGCAATTAAACTGATCGAAAGATTATGTTTTAATCATATAAAAAATTAGCCACAACCCCCCGTTAGGGATTTACAATCATGTCATCATAAATTACATGAAAGGAACATAACCCATATCATTCCGTTTTAGAGTAAATATGTTTATTTCCGATGCAAAGACCCTATGAGTGAATCAATATTAATTCCCCCCCCCCAAAAAAAACCAAAAAAAAACATCGTAACTGTTGTCAGGTCTGTTTAAAGGTTTGGTTAGCTTTTCAGTGAATGACGACATATTTGTGCTTTGTATAGAATATTACCATAAAAAAAGGGATATGAAATACCTGAATATATAAGATGTTTGAACGCTGATTTATATTTACGAATGATGTCCTTGTTCCGATGATAAAATTTAGTAAAAGTTTTGACAAGTTTGTCATATCGAAATCCTGGTGTAATAATTACCATATGTTAGTGCTCTATTTATATTCCATCTAATACACATTTACATTGTAAATCACCTAGAACTACTAATAGACCAATTTATGGGGGATTTTAATGCTCATACTCCAATTTGGGGTAATTACTAACAAAGTGATTAGGGACACACGTTTGATCTTAAATGGCCATTCTGCTCTTGCTGATTCTTATTTTGTCTGTATTGAAGAAAAATCAATATAACCAGATCAAATGAAGAAATGCTGTGTTGCAATTAATCATATCAATCAAGAGGGCATTTTAGGTTTGGGTTCAAACAGCAGATTTTTTAGTGTATACGTTTGAACGAAGAAAATTTTTATGTTTGGTCAAATGTTACCTGAGCGATCCATACAGTTAAATGTACTTTCAGGTATTGGATTTAATGTCCAGAATAGTTTTTCATATCTCGTAATATCTTACTATGTATAATTTCGTTTGGCCATTCAGCATGGAGGAGTTGGAAAGAGGAAAAATATACCTAAGGAGCAAATAAAAAAACATAGTCCATTAGGCAGACAAATAGCAGACTGCAAGTAAAAAAAATAGACTGGTTTCTATTAAATACAAAATTTACCGATTTGGAACAAGAGCCGTAAACCATGATGCTTGATTAACTACATGTATATTATAAACTTGGTTTTTTCTGTCCTATTGTACAGAAATTTTTGTTTAGACCGACTTTGTTTTTTTTTAAATATGTGCCAATATTAGTACTCTTAGTTTTAGTTAAGCGCTTTTGTATCTTAATATTCTACCATTGTATTTAAATGATTTATGCATTAATTCCTACTTTAAGTTCTTAAAATTTAATTAAATACTTAAATTATTTAATCGATGCATTTTAATTATTTAGCAAAATATATATTTTTTATTCGCGCAAATTTATATATTTTTTCTTGCCTCAAATTATATGCCGATTTGCCCAATTGTAAAACGCCGGAACAAGATCAGTTGATAGTTCTGCACAGGTTAATTGAAAACCTGCATAATTCATCTAATTCATTCTTAACTTTTATGAACTGTTCTTAATCATTCTTGATTGAGTGCAAAGAAATATATGTTGATTTCTTATGAAATCTCAGAAATTGTAAAATCATGACAATCAAGATAAAACAGGGCAGAAATAATCAATGTACGTAGTAATTGGTGAATAATAAAGGCAAAACGATAACATTTTAAACCAGGATTGATTGATTGATTGTTGTTTAACGCCGTGCTGGGGATATTGCAGCTAATATTACGGCGAGAACTAACTAGTCTCGAACTCATTAAAATTTCAAACAGTATCTAAAATCAATAGACTATTTACAAATAAAATATTGAAGGTAGAATAAACAGTAAAACTAATATCACAAACAGTCTAAATTTCAATTAGAAATACTATCACAGATATGCTATTCATTAAACAAGTGTCAAAATACATAAAATATCCAGCAAACGATACTAACTTATATAAAATCACGTCAATTAACAATAACAAAGTTTAAAATAATGACCAATGACTATACTCAAGAACATAGTATACTAGTCTATATTCTGGAATATAGTCCTACGTCTTTCAAATATTGTAAAAGACGGTCGACAGCGACCACTGTAAACAAATCTTTCATATTGTTGACTGTGTAGTACCGACAAATTATGTCGGATTTATCCACACAGTCTATTAAAAGGTGTTTCACAGTGTGTCGGCATTGGCACGGGATACACTCAGGAGGCGGCTCATTTTCTAAAATAAAAGAATGAGTCGTCCTGGTGTGGCCAATGCGACATCTAGTTAAAACTACCTGTTCTCTTCGGCTTCTGCCGAAGGAAAACACATTTTTGCCAACAGTTGGCTCAATAGCATGTAATTTATTGTCTGTAAGCAGATCCCACTGGGACTGCCACAGACGTAAAACATATTTATAAATCAAAAGTTTAAAATCCGTATAAGGCACTGACATATTAGTAATTGGGTCTTCTAAAGCATCCTTCGCTATACTATCTACGACTGTGTTTCCTCGGATACCAATATGACTTGGTATCCAGATAAAAACTATTTTTTTGCCCATTTGTACAAGTCTTTTATAGAATTCAATAATATGGGCAATTAAAGGGTTTTTATATTTCTGACCTTCTATAGCCATTAAACACGAAAGTGAATCTGAACAAATACGAAATTTAAGTTTTTCAGATGTTCTAGCAAACTTTAAAGCAAGAATTATGGCTCTGGCTTCAGCAGTAAAAATGGAACTGGAGGATGGAAGACGGAGAGTTGCTGCTTGCCGTCCATAGACAGCAGCGGCAGCCACTTTATCCCCGTCCTTCGACCCATCAGTATAAATAGAGTCATGAAATTCAAACTTTGATTTTATTTCTGCAATGTGTTGCTGAATAAGAATAGGGTTTGTTTCGGACTTTTTATATTTTCTTAGGTCAAAAATAAACATAGGTTTGGGTACAAGCCAAGGTGGTGATTGAGGTATATTAATGGGGGCAATTTCATCAAGGTTGATGTTACAACCAGAAATATGTGGTTTCATCCGGATACCAAACGGAGGAATTTTATTTTCATGTTGTTCAAATATATCCTCATAGAGAGGATTGAAAACACAGTCGTAGGCAGCGATTGATATAAATTTAACAATATGTTTTTATCAGCACCCCAGTCAGTGCTGGAAACAACTTTTAAAATATCCAATGCTTTCAAGCATTCAGCTTAAAGCATTTTGATATGGGGTAGAAAGGTAAGTTTATTGTCAAACAGAATACCTAGAAATTTTGTTTCTTTGACGACTTTAATCGGAGAATTATAAATTTTTAGTTCGGGATCCAAATGCAGTTTTCGTTTATTGCAAAAATGCATACATACTGTTTTGGAGTTTGAAAATTTAAAACCATTTTCCATAGCCCATTTTTCAATTTTATTTAAAGACAGCTGTAGTTGTCTTTCAATATTGTTCATATTTTTAGCCCTATAACATATTAAAAAGTCATCTACATAGAGGGAGCCTTCAACATTTTGTTTTAATGTTTTAGCTAAACTGTTTATCTTTATACTAAATAAAGTGACGGAGAGGATACTTCCCTGAGGAACACCCATCTCTTGTTCAAAAAGGTCAGACATTGTAGTATTAACCTTGACTTTAAACTGTGTGTCTGACAAGAAGTTATCAATAAAGAAAAAGACCGACACCACGTGTTCACCTTTAGCAAACCCGTTGCGTATGAAAGACTCAAAGCGAACAAGATGATCTAACGTGCTTCTGCCCCGCCGGAATCCACACTGTATATTGGACAGGAGACTATTGGTCTCGAGGAACCAGACAAGGCGGTCGTTGATCATCCGTTCCATCGTCTTGCATACGCAACTTGTGAGGGCAATTGGCCGATAATTCGACGATTCAAAATGATCTGTCCCAGGTTTGGGAATAGGGATAACTGTAGCCTGCTTCCAGATGGAAGGCAAGTCACCAGATACCCATACTTTATTGAGGAGATCCAAAAGAGTTTCTAAACACGTATCTGGAAGGTGTTTCAGAAGTTTATAATGAATATCATCTGGGCCACATGCTGTGTCATGAGCCTTTGCCAGAGAATCTTTGAGTTCATCAAGAGAGAAAGTAGTGTTGTAGTCTTTTGAATTATTTGATCGAAAGTTGAGTTTGGTTTTTTCGGTTCGGTTTTTAATACGTTGAAATTCCTGAGAGTAATTTTGAGAAGAAGAATTTTTTGAAAAAGTTTCACCAAGTTTTTGAGCGATTTCATTTTCTGATGTTAAAAGAGTCTGGCCATCTTTTAGGTGGTGAAGATTGGCTTTCCTGGTTTTACCGTTTAGTTTTTGTATAAAGTTCCAAACTTTGTTCATTGGTGTATGGGAATTTAGTTTTGAGACGAAGTTTTGCCAAGACTTACGTCTCTTATGTTTGAATGTTCTACGTGCTTTTGCACGGAATATACGGACGTTACTTAAATTATCTTGGGTTGGATGCATATTGAATCGTCGTTCGGCCTTCTTCCTATTTTTCTTCGCCTCCTCACAATCATCGTCAAACCATGGTTTGCTAGGTTGTTTTGGATTTGTCGAGGTTTTAGGAATGGATCTCTCAGCTATTGATACTAACGTTTCACTAAATCTAAGGACTGGATTAGTAACATGATCAAAAGTATCTTTCTTCAGTTCATCTCGACAGAATTGCTCGAACAAATCAAATTTCCAGCGAGCAACTCTCTCTGATGACGTTGGAAATAAATTTTCCAAAGTTATGGGAAGGTGGTCGCTTCCACACAAATCATCATGGACGCGCCATGAGAAATCCAGTAATAGCGAAGGGTCACAAATTGTTAAATCGATAGCAGAGTAAGAACCATTCCCCGGATGGAGATAGGTATCAGATCCATCGTTGAAAATGCACAAGCTTTCCTGATTTAAAAAATCTTCGATCTTTTTGCCTTTATCGTTTTGTGAGTTACTGCCCCACATAGGATTATGAGCGTTGAAATCACCCATAAGAAATGGGGCAGGTAACTGATCCGTCAAAGTTTTGAGTGAACTAATTTCCAAGTTTTTGTTAGGAGGGATATACACAGAACATAATGTAATAGTCTTATTAAGTGACAGGCGAACAGCAACTGTCTGGAGATCAGTGTTTAAATTTACCTGACTATGAATGACGTTGTTTTTAATAAGGATCGAAGAGCCGCCTGCAGCCCGTTCATCCTGTTTAGTTCTAGTACTGTAAAGAGAGTAATTTTTTATATTTACATTATCGTTTTCCTTTAAGTGAGTTTCTTGGAGACAAAAGGCAACAGGTAGGAAAGCTAGGACAAGTAAAGATATTTCAATTAAATTAACCTTTAAACCCCGACAGTTCCATTGTACAATGTTGTTCATATTTTAGGCGGACGAATTGGCGAGAATCTGGAGCTTCGCCCTGTCTGCGGGGAACAACTTCTGTTCCTCCCAGCAAAGGCACTTGGTTTTGGGACATCCCAGATAGATTCAGAAGAATCATCTGGGGTTATATCCATTTGACTGTCATCATCGCCATACTCTGATGACAGCGTTTGGAATTTGACCAAGTGCTTTTCTGCCTTCTTAAGTCGATCAGTGTTTTGTTTAAGTTTGGTCTTTTCTGTTGAGTTGGAACGAGTTCTTTGGTGTTGTGATGAAGACTGTTTAGCTGATGATTGTTTTGTTGAAGACTTTTGAGGTGATAACTGTTTTGTTGAAGACTTTTGAGGTGATGACTGTTTGTTAGAAGACTTTTGTTGTGAAGACTGATTTCTGGAGGTAGAAGGCTTTTGTGTTGGGGTTTGTGCTTTTGCGATCTTTGCAGCGTTTGATGAAATTTCGAGTTTTCTTCCAAATTCTTTGTGCATCATTTTGTCAACACTGGAGTTGAGGTAAATATCAGCCATCTCAAAGTGGTTAAAAGGTAGAGATGAGGCTGATATTTGCGAAGAACTGGAAGTCTGGGTACTAGATTTTGGTTTGGATGGATCAAATTCAGAAACAAGTACTGGATATTCAGTGTCATGTGGCCATGTAAAAACTGTCTGAACAGAGAAAGATCTTGTTGTTGGAGGTCCTTTTACCTTGTCAGCATAAGAAGAATTTTGAGGCGAGTTATTCGCGACAGAGACCAATTTACGTGCTTCTTGGTAAGAAATATTTTTGTCTGCTTTAATTTTTTGAATTTCATGTTCTTTTTTGTAGAAATCACATGTTCTGGAATTAGCCATGTGATTACCGCCGCAATTAACGCATTTTGTTTGTCCGTCACATTCGAAACTGGAGTGACCCTCTACAGAGCATTTGACACATTTTTCTGCACCTTTACAGAAACTCCTACCGTGTCCAAACTTCTGGCATTTGAAACAACGGATAGGGTTTGGTACATATGTGTCAACCTTAATTCTGTAGGGGCCAATATAGATGTGATCAGGAACTTTCGGAAGATCAAAACTGAGGAGGTAGGTATGAAGTTTAATGATTTTGTTACCAACTTTTTTGGTGAATCTTTTAAATTTTGAAACATTTTGAGATTCTAATTCTTCGCAGATTTCATTTTCAGTAAGTTCATCAAGGTCATTGTCTCTATCGCGAACAACTCCCTGACAAGAGTTCAATGTCCTGTGAGGAGTTACCGAAATAGGGACAGTACCAATAATATCCAAAGAAAGCAAATTGTTTGATTGTTGAAGCCGAAAACATTCTACAAGTATACTGCCAGATCTTAATTTTGTAACATTTTTAACACTGCCAGCACAGCTTTGAATAGATTTTTGCAAAACAAAAGGTGAAACTTTGGAGAGAGGCTTTTCCGAATTTTGACTGGAAAGTACCAAATATTTAAAAAACTTTCCTGAATCAGAATTGAGAACTTTTGAAGTATGCTCTTCATCATCGCTTTCTTCTTTTTTCCTTTTAGAACATGTCTCACATACCTTTAATACAATACCCTAGGTTTGGCCTTGAGGCATATATCTTGTTATCTTGATTTTTTTTATCTTAGAAATACTAAATATCAAGACAGTCAAGATAAAACAAGAATGAAATGGCCGTTTAAGATCAAACTAGTTACTAGTGGAGGCTATCTGTGTGCGTAGTTGAGATTTCTAGACTGTGAATTCGAATTCAAAGCTCGAAAACCCTGGCAGACCAAACACTAGTAACACCAGTTTGATCTTAAACGGTCAAGATATCTGCCTCAAGACCAAACCTAGGTTATTGTATTAAAAGTATGTGAGATTTTCTGAGCAGATCCATAAAACTGTAATCACGTTTCCACCACACAAGAGATTGATATAAATTGAAGAAATTATGTCTTTTTTAGTCTTGAATGTCGTGAATTCTAGTATTTCTGTGATTTCAAACAAAATCAAAGTAACAAGACCAACACAAGATATAATGCCTTGCAGTCAATAAAGACTGGTTTAGACCAGTTGATAAAAGTTAAGAGTGAATTATTCAATGTTTAACAATACCTGTGCTATGCTGGGCTAAACTGGTCTTCACCGATCTTGATTGACTGCAAGGCAAGATATCTTGATTTGACCTGTTATCTTTACTGTGTTTAAAACTACGGACATGCAGAAAAACAAGACTAAATAAGAATTAACAAGACAAGAATGGCAGTTTAAGATAAAGATAGAGTTACTAGTCCTCCTTTATGAAATTCAAAAAAAAAATGGCGGGGAATGAATAACTATACTAGTTTTTTTAGATTCTTTTTGTGTTCATATAACATTCCCAATTTTATTAATATATTTACACCCCCCTCCAACCTCGGAATAGAAATTATGCTAGAAAACGCACAAAAAGTACCTAGAGTAGTTCGGATTCCATTGAATCTGTTGGCATTTTACAATAATAAAACATTTTAATTTTTATTATCTTGATATTTAATTGCTGAAACATCTTCTTCATCCAATTCCCCCACCATAATCTATAAAAAAGAATTAATATTTATCAAATAATGTAAAATTGCTAAGTTTCAAAAGCAAAAATGCAGACATGGTACTGTAATGGTAATAAATTAATGTAAACAATGCTGCGCCGTGGGTTGATGGAACGAGCAACTGACCAATAGCATCATGGAAAATAATTTAACTAATTCAATCTTCTGAAAAGCCAATTGCTGCGGTTCATCTTCCCCAAAGCCTCTCGATGTCTGAACACCGAATCAAATGAACACAGCAATATTAATTAAATCAACCAGCAATATCATACCAAATCACTTGGTTTACTTAAAATTTATCTTATTTTCTGACTGCCACTATAAAAGGAGGATGGTTGGGTAGGGTCTGATAATCTAGCCTTCTGTAGCGGCCATCAGCCTAGTCTTTTTCGAAAACATCAGAAGGAATCTTTAGCGTACAGGGAGTGTGACATTCTCTAAACACATTACCCACCATGGTTCGCGGTCAGATATTCTGTATTTTGAACTGTAAACCCTCCAAACGAGAGGTGGACGCGCTAGGCAGCTCTATGGGTTGAGCTTGTGCCTGGAAATAGCATTTGTTAATATTAAAATTCATTTATAACTTGTAGGAAATTTCTAAAGTAATATAAAATAATTACAGATATAAGTTTGCCCCCGCCGTGTTACTGTTGACCTCATATACAATACTAAGAACCACAACACGCAAACAAAATTTATAATTTGAGCAGTGAGTCATTTACCTCTCTAGAGTTATGCCCCTTTTATAACGTGGAAAATTGCAATTTTTCTTTTCATTTCCGCACTCCAACTTAAGTTTGCCTCATCCAACTTTGATGAAACTCGTACACAATGCTCGGAACTACTACACACACAGAGAGTTTGAATTTTGGCAGTGAGTCATTTACTGTTCTAGAGTTATGGCCTTTTATGACTTGAAAATTGCAATAAATAGAACGAAAGAACACTTTAAAAACTATCAGTGACATCAAATGCTCTCAAAAAGTATTTTTTTGTATTATTAGCCAGCAGCTTGAGTGGGGGCATTCGTGTCCTCAGATACATTCTTCTGTTATTAAAAAAAATAGGAAAAGTTGATGTTAATATAAGTGTTATAGATAAAATCAACAAATGCTTGCTTAAGTAGTCCATTTAAGTAAAACACAATGTCTATTATTTTTCGACCAATTTGTATCGACGTAACAAAGAATATGTTCTAAATTCCATTAATATCTTTGTAATATATATGCTCCTTATAGTGGAAGACGAATACAATTTCTTTGTACACTGTCGACTAAATGAACATCGAAATAAACTCTTGAAAACCATAAAAAAATGTATTTGCTGATTTTGAAAATATGTCGACCATAGATACATTGAAATATATTCCAACCCTTGTATGGGCTGTTTGCACCTTTATTAAACAATTATTAGAATTAAAATAGAGTGCGCACCGGTCAAAGAGTCTACCTAATGTTTTATATAACGGATCAATCTTGTGTCTTAATAAACTGTAATATGTGTTTTCTTCATTTTTACATGTTTTGTATTTATATGGCGTAATTTACAAATAAAAATAAATAAAACAATTTAATCTGATGAGGATAGGTATCGAGTACATATAAAAATCTTTGTAACATGTCATATTTGCTTTTAGAAAGAGGTCTCATTATTATTATATATATTATTATTTATAAGGACGTCCGCTGTTTTCATGTAGAAATAATCGAAATAAACAGAAAAAGAAACTACATTTTTCCTCGGGAATATGAAATCACAACACTGAGAATGGTATTCCTTAACATTTTTAAGAAAAAAGGTGATTCTTGAAATAGATACGTAGGAGATATACTATAAATTTGATCTTGTCTTCGGAAATTTGAAACGCATATACATGGTTTAAGGTTTGAAATGCCAAATATTTTCAAAGATATCCAAATTCCGATATTTAATAGTTGACAAAGGATTCATTAAATAATACATTAAAATTATAATCATGGAATCATCTACTTAAAGATGGTTATTTATCAAGATTTACTGCCAAGTTACACGTATTGGACAATGCTAGTATCTGGTCCACGGCTACCCGCCCACTATCCCCAGACAACTTTTGTCGGGTAATTTGCTGCTTTTAGAGAGACGTTCTAGTACAAACAATTAGTATTTTTCTTAACTCGCATTGCCCATGCCTCTAGAACGCCATTTGTGCAATCTCTTTCTAGTAGTGTGAGTTCTAGGTATTTCAAATAATCTTACATATTAAAATTGTTTTCCTTATAAATGTTAATTTCAGAATTATTTACAAACCGAGTGAACAATATACATCCTTCGACCAATTTCCATTTACAAGCACAACAAAAATTAAAAAAAAACAGTTTGAATTCAGACTAACGGGATAGACAACACTAATTTTTCTATCCTTCACAATTACCTTTTTTATCGTTTAAATTTGTTCTTTATTGTTGATACTTTGATTTCGTTTTGAGCATGTTTTAAATAATTAAGCTTAGAAAAGGACAGCAATAAACTTGCATATTTCAACCAAATCATTTCTTTTACTTTTGGTTTTGTTGTTTAATAAACATGTGTCGTCTAGAGGTTTAACTTACCACATCCAACGCAGTGACATCGTCCCCAGATACACTGTCCTCCTTTACATCCTGAGCCAATGCAGCAACCATTACAGCCACAGTCCCCGTCACTAAACGTAGGGTAGGCCTCATCACTTCTATGTCTTCTATGGATCAGAGGGTAACTTGTAAAAGCGTAACAGAGACTGTCACAACACGTATACTGACTTTTCTTATACTCACTATGCGATACTGTAAATACAACAAGTATAGTTTTTTAATTCATTACAAATAAATTGTATCAATTCAAAATATTACAATCATCTATGTACATAGCTCATATAATTTTGAAGCACTGTAAATACCTGAGGTCTAGTTTCTTCATATCAGTATATTTTATCGAAATAAAATATATTCACTGGTGTTTTATTAAATTTTCTCTGATAAAATTGGTGGAAAAATTTTAAAAGCTTATTAGAAAATTAATGTTACCTACCATCTTCACACGATCCTACAGTGAAATTACAAGACTCTGTTTTTTCGTAATATTCTGTTTTGACAAACCTCAATATAAACTTGGACATTTTTTTACTTAGTGTTTTTTTTTATTATTAAATAAACTATGTCTCTTATATTTGGTGTAGAAAATGTGAAACTGTACAGGATTATTTATTAGCATGTGTAACTGTATATATTATATCTAATTTATGACGACAGAATGTCTGGGGAGTAGGTTTCCATATTTAAATATGGTCTTACCTATTTACTAAATTGTCAGTAATACGGTGGAACGTAACATAGGGAGACTGAAAAGGAGGATCCATATAACAAACAACTGCATTTTCTTTTTTTTTGTTGTTTAAGCCTTTTATTTACATCTTTTGATTTGCTCGATTTAAATTGTAATTGTAGGTTTTCCATTAATCAGCGTCATAATTACTATAATAAAATGTATTACAAAATACTTAAATAAATTTGATGCACTGTAAGGCCATTTTATTGACTGACAACTCATCAGCAGTGCTAGAGATCAAAATTTTGTAAATCCGGTTAAAGATATAATAATGTATTAATACACACAACCATATACAACCAAAACAATTCAAACTCAGCTAAGGGTTACCTCTGCATCAAAAGGAATTGATGACATTTTACACCAAGCATATAAATTTCAGCATATAAGAAAGACAAATTGAAGGTTCGAGCTAGAGTAGGAATAACTGTATTAATTTGACTAGTTTTGACGGTCCATCTGACTTGTACCGCATTAAATCCCTTAATGTAAGTATTCAAATACATGTAGTACACTTCCATTGCTAGTGAGGTGACATGGATAATTTCATTACCAAACTTAAGCATGCTCGTTGGTCATGCTTTGGTCTTTTTGTCAGATTTTCGGAATCTTCGGGTTTTATCCATTTCTTAAACATGAATTCTTTTGCCCATGAGCCCCCACTTTTTCTTTTATAATTCCATCATATATACCTTAAAATGATATTTGACAAAATTTTGTAAAATCCTTTTCATTTTTTCATACACCTTTGAGAGACTGAAGTTGTCAATGCAAAGACAATGAAAATTCCAGAGAAAACCCATTTCCTGCAAATTTCAAGGCCTTATAGCCCTTGAATGAGCACATGAACCTATATTTTTTCTTCCTTATTTGTTTCCTATTCGTATGTTCTCTCAAACTACAACACCTATTTCAAATCCTATTTATTTCCTATTAGACCAGCAATCATCCTTAATAAAATACAAACTTACCCCCAACCATTAGTATGAAGAAAAAGCACAGTGCAACAAAAGCTTGCATTTTTGTCAAAATCTGAAAAATATGGCAATATATCAGAAGTAAATCATAAATCAAGCTGTTGTTTCAGGGTTACTGGAAACGACTGTCCAATTAATCATGTTAATTGTATAACGCTACGCGATATATCTAATATAATTAATATACAGTGAAATGAATAGTGGACGCCAATGAGAAAATCATTAGACAATAACAAGCAAAGCAGTGTACAATTGGGAGCGGGGGAGTGCCAATAATTTTAAAAATTGGAATTATTTCAATAGGCTACCATATTGAGGGTTCAGCAAGTAAAGTGCGGTGCACGAAACTGAGTATCTCATATTTTGACACTAAGTACAACCTATAGCAATTTGCTTTGGTAAAATTGGTTAAAAGTGTTGTGAAAAACTAACCATAACTTTAACCGGCTTGTGTTTTATCCCATACCTACCCAATGTTGTGGTATACAGTGAAAATGTGATTTTCTAACATTGTACAGTTGGTATGATCCACTACTCAAAAGGTTACAAAGGTAAATACAGGCATATGTAACCATGTAAGGCGAAGTAAAAATTATCATTTAGTTTTTATTAATTTTCCTTTCGTTTTCCACTTTAAGCTGTGTTATGTTTCTAGAATTCCAATAATTGTAATGTAGAGATTTCTAGAAAAGATAAAAGCTATAGCAAATTCGTTTATAAATAAGTCGATGTCTATTGTTTAATGAGATTGAAGTGCTTGGAACTTATTACTACTTGGAAAGAGACTTTCATAGATTGGTAACAGGAATTAATATTCGAGGAGAAATATTAATTAGAGAAATTACGTCGGACTAATCCGTAATCTGGAAATTAACTGTGAATTAACTATAAATATTGTTGAAGAGGGACATTAATTGAAGAAGTGATATTGGAATATTCTATAATTGTGAAAGATTGTAACTCGGAATTATATTGTTGTAAGTAATAGTAATTTTTTTTATTGTTATTAAATACATTTTTATAAAATCACTGACTAATTATTTCTGTTCTCTCATAACAACTGCTATATTCTAAACGAAAGTGTGTCGCTTAAAAGATATCGACAAAACGTTCTCATCGGGAAACACGGCTAGTCAATGAACTGGCGTATGCGTCAGCGAAATTCATTTTAACATATATATGCACTTTGTTGTTTTTTTTTCGAAGTGCACAATAACAATATCCTATCAATTAAGATTACTCTTTAATAGGGCGTTTTTTTTTGTTTTTTTGGGAGGCAAAATGGTGATCATGGATACCAGAATATTTATCTTACCATGTTGTGTATTTTGTAAAAAAATTAAAGTACGTTTATTCTTTAATCATTATTTTATTCGTTATGGAAGAAATGTTGCAGAGTATATTTTCCTTATAGCTTAACTGTTCTACCTAGTGGTGCAATCAAATACTAGATGTTCCAAAGATGCTGAATCGCTCGCCTATTATTTTTTGTTTAGATATTGCATCAATGATTATTTTAGCTATTTAATTATACCGCGGCATTTTGCCTTGATATTGATTTGTACAGCTAAAATATAGAATCATGAACCCAGAGATATCTGGTTGCTAGGGACATTTTCATCGGTTGCTATGGACTTTTTTCAATGTCATCGACTCTTGACCTTTGACTTGAACAACCCTGTAGCATTTTTTGCAATAATAAAAACATCGCAATAATTCCTGAATTTACATACACGGCCAAACTTCTACTAGTATGAAAATGAATAAACATATGTTATCACAAAATACAATAAAAATTGACCGGTCAACTGCAGAAATATATAAAATATCACTGGAAATAATAAAAAAAACTAACCAATATAACTTTAACTGAAAAACTAAAAACAACGCGAAAAAAACTGGAAGCCTCAGTACATGTATTAACCCATTTAATAATAGAAAATATCTTTAGCGAACTACATAATAGTAATGTTTTAGAATAATGTAAATTCAACTTACCATACAACCGAACGTTCTGGGTGGACCTTTTACATTGATTTCACTTATTAAATAAATTATCTCATGCGAATAAATTTGTTAAGATTAATATAAATTCAACTTACCTTATATCAGAAGACAGTGAACAGAATGATCTAGATGCCTCTTTTATAATAAACCACTCTTTTTAAAATTTTTAAAGGGCGTGCAGTAATCTGTCACTTTTCAAAGGATTTCTTAACGCACTACATAACATGAACCGCTGGTACAGATTGTTTTGAAATTTATTTATATTTATTCTAGTCATCATTTAAGCACCTCACGTTTTCATATTCTTTTTGTTGCCAGTTAAAAAAATTTTTTCTGATACTTCTACTTTGTTTTCAGTTTCTTTGTAAAACACGATGTAATTAATGCGTCAATGTTTTGGTCTAGATTTATTTCTCATTTCAAAATAAAAAAAATATTTCCACGTGCCTTATACTGTCGATATCACTTATCATTTAAACTACGGTCCCTTATTCATTAATACTTCATGTGAAACCACTTTGCTGAATATTTTCTTCGTTTTTTCAACTTTAATTAAAAAATTCAAATGTACTGTGTAAAATTGCCCTGCATTAAATTTTTGGATTACTTTTATTTTAATTTTATAAACATGAAATAGGTAGTCTCTGATCAATAGATTTTGATAAACATTTAAATAGTAAATTATGAACATCCTTCACGATGGGATCAGAATAAAAAATCGTATGCAACACTTGATTCTTAGATGGAATTTGAAAGTTTATTGAAGTGATGATTTGGCTTCAGAAAGTGGATTTACTATTTTGTAATTTTTTAATGGAAATTGTCCTTTTTGAGATGTCGATTTACAAATGTTTGCTCAAAATGAAGGTAAATAATGTAAAAGAGTGCAAACAGCAGAGTGATGTGACAAGTATGTAAACATACAGGGTTTTTAGAACATTAAAATATATTTTAAATGGATCACTGGTTTTATTTCTGTTGTTGACGTAACTTAACTTTCTTTTTGTTTAATTGATGTAATGCACGATCCATAGTGGAAAGAAAAGTAATGTTATAAACTACAGGATGATAAAACATCAAACGAATGGTTATAAAAGAAAACAATGAGAGAGAGAAAAAAACCACAAATTTCTCAAACAACTGCACGATTTTCTAGTTGGATCATTACATATGTAATTTATGTCTTACAAGGTTATCTTGTGACTATTTCATTGTTTTTTTGTAGGAAGTCAAATAATGCTAAAGTAGTTTTTCCTCGAGAACAGCTTCTGTTGACCATATGGAACGCTCGTATCTTAGCATTCGAATGTGATGTATCCATTTCTAATATTCTAGATAGTCACGTGATGTTCGGTTGCCTTTGTGTTTTGTCCCATCCCATTTGTGAATTGTGATGGAATTATTCTCGTCCTGAAGATGGATGAAATATTTTTGTTATACTTTCTTTCCTTAAATAGAATAGAGAATGGAAAAGGGGAATGTGTCAAAGAGACAACCCGGGCAGAAATCTGCTCAAGGCTACCAATGTGTCTTCAACCAAGCGAGAAAATCCCGCACCCCGAGGCGGGCTTCAGCTGACCCCTTAACAATAATATACACTAGTTCAGGAAAATGGACGGTACAGTGGACCATATGTTAAGTATGTTATGTTAAGTATATATGGTTCTATTTATATTTTTTTTCATTTTACTATATAAATAAATTTTTACTTCCATTTCTGGAATTCAATTTTGTAAAGAATATTTTTCATAATTATTCTGACGGGTGTCGTCTAGGTATTTGTAAAATTTGTCTTTTTTCAGTTCTCTATATCTTTCATTTCAAAGTTATTTTCTTTTATAAATATACTAGACTTTGTAAGATTTGTTGGGTTTAAGACTATATTTAATTTATCAAAATTTCAGTTTGATTGGTATATTTCGGACCAATGAATTTGGCGCAATTCAGAATTTTTATTACAATGAAGAAAGAAATATGTTCTTCATCATCAACAGATTTTTGATTACAGAAATTACATAATCTATTTTGACGTGGGATTTGCTTATGGCTCCCAAACTCGATAGAGCTCTGGTTCTGTGTTGTATTTCAAATATTTATACAAATGTCCATTTAAGGAATTTAGTTTATCTTTATTGTTATATCTCATTTTTCACTCGTTTCATTTCGTTAGTTAAGGCAATTACTACATGAAATTATAAAGTATATTGATTGATTGATTGTTGTTTAACGCCGTGCTGGCGATTTTGCAGCCAATATCACGGCGAGAACTAATTAGACTCGAACTGATTAAAATTTCAAACAATACCTAAAATCAATAGAATATTTACAAATAATATATTTAGGGCAGAATAAACAGTAAAACTGATATCACAGTCGAACTTTTTTATTTTTAAAATAATATCACAGATACACTAATAATATCACAGATATACTATTCATCAATGTCAATATACATAAATTATTAAGTAAAATATATCATCTTATATAAAACACGTCAATTAACAATAACAAAGTTTATAAGATAATGACTAATGACTATACTCAAGAACATAGTAAAATAGTCTATATTCTAGAGTATAGTCCTACGTCTTTCAAATATTGTAAAAGACGGTCGCCAGCGACCACTGTAAATAAATCTTTCATATTGTTGACTGTGTAGTACCGACGAATTATGTCGGATTTATCCACACAGTCTATTAAAAGGTGTTTCACAGTGTGTCGACATTGGCACGGGATACACTCAGGAGGCGGCTCATTTTCTAAAATAAAAGAATGAGTCGTCCTGGTGTGGCCAATGCGACATCTAGTTAAAACCACTTGTTCTCTTCGGCTTCTGCCGAAGGAAAAAACATTTTTGCCAACAGTTGGCTCAACGGCATGTAGTTTATTTTCTGTCAGCAGATCCCACTGGGACTGCCACAGACGTAAAACATATTTATAAATCACAAGTTTAAAATCCGTATAAGGCACTGACATATTAGTAACTGGGTCATCTAAAGCATCCTTCGCTATACTATCTACGACTGTGTTTCCTCGGATACCAATATGACTTGGTATCCAGATAAAAACTATTTCTTTGCCCATTTGGACAAGTCTTTTATAGAACTCAATAATATGGGCAATTAAAGGGTTTTTATATTTCTGACCTTTTATAGCCAACAAGCATGAAAGAGAATCTGAGCAAATAAGGAATTTCAGTTTAACAGACGTTCTGACAAATTTTAAAGCCAGAATGATGGCTCTAGCTTCAGCAGTAAATATTGAACTGGAAGATGGAAGGCAGAGAGTTGCTGCCTGCTGTCCGTGGACTGCTGCAGCAGCTACTTTGTCTCCGTCCTTAGATCCATCAGTATAAATAGAGTCGTGAAATACAAAATTTGCTTTTATTTCAGCAAAATGTTGCTGAATTATAATAGGGTTTGTTTCAGACTTTTTATGTTTTCTGAGGTCAAAAATAAATTTAGGTTTGGGTACAAGCCAAGGTGGCGATTGAGGTATATTTATTAGGGCTATTTCATCAAGGTTGATATCAGAACCAGAAATATGTGGTTTCATCCGAATGCCAAAAGGAGGGATTTTGTTTTCATGTTGTTCAAATATTTCCTCATAGAGAGGATTGAAAACACAGTCGTAGGCAGGATTTGAAGGATATGCTTTTAGCTTGGTTAAGTATTGTAAACCAAGTTTTATCCTACGGTTATAAAGAGAAGGCTCGTTTGCCTCTACATATAAACTCTCCACAGGAGACGTTCTGAACGCCCCCAAGGCCAAACGTAGGCCTTGGTGGTGAACAGTATCTAAAATTTGTATGTAGGATTTGCGAGCAGATCCATACACAATGGAACCATAATCAAGCTTTGATCTAACTAAAGATCGATATAAATTTAATAAAATAGTTTTATCAGCACCCCAGTCAGTGCTGGAAACAACTTTTAAAATATCCAATGCTTTTAGGCATTTAGCTTTAAGCATTTTGATATGGGGTAGAAAGGTAAGTTTACTGTCAAACAGGAGTCCAAGGAATTTGGTTTCTTTGACTACTTTAATTGGAGAATTATTAAGTGTCAGTTCGGGGTCTAAATGCAATTTCCGTTTATTACAAAAATGCATACATACGGTTTTAGAGTTGGAGAATTTAAAACCGTTTTCCGTAGCCCATTTTTCAATTTTATTTAAAGACAATTGTAATTGTCTTTCAATATTGTTCATATTTTTAGCTCTGTAACATATTAAAAAATCATCAACATAAAGGGAGCCTTCAACACTCTTTTGTAGGGTTTTGGCCAAACTATTTATTTTAATGCTAAATAAAGTAACAGAGAGGATGCTTCCCTGGGGAACACCCATCTCCTGTTCAAATTGGTCAGACATAGTTGTATTTACCTTAACCTTGAACTGCCTGTCTGACAAAAAATTGTCAATAAAGGTAGGTAGTCTACCTTTCAACCCCATATCGTTTAAGTCCTTTAAAATACCATATTTCCAGGTGGTGTCGTAGGCTTTTTCAAGATCGAAAAAGACCGACACCACATGTTCCCCTTTAGCAAACCCGTTGCGTATAAAGGATTCGAAGCGAACAAGATGATCCAACGTGCTTCTGCCTTGTCGGAACCCACACTGTATATTGGACAGGAGGCCGTTCGCCTCTAGGAACCAGACAAGGCGGTCGTTGATCATCCGTTCCATTGTCTTACAAACGCAGCTTGTGAGGGCAATTGGTCGATAATTCGACGGTTCAAAATGATCCTTCCCAGGTTTTGGAATAGGGACAACTGTAGCCAGCTTCCACATAGAAGGCAAGTCACCAGTTTCCCAAATGCTATTTAGTATATTCAAAAGTGTTTGTAATGATGTATCAGGAAGATGCTTCAGTAGTTTATAATGGATATCATCTGGGCCACATGCCGTGTCATGGGCCTTTGACAGAGAATTTTCGAGTTCATCCAAAGAGAAAGGGCAGTTGTAGTCTTCTGTATTTTTAGATCTAAAATTAAGTTTAGTTTTCTCAGTGCGATTTTTGATTTGTTGAAATTCCTGAGTGTAATTTTGTGTGGAGGAATGCTTAGAAAATGTTTCTGCAAGTTTATTAGAGATGTCCTTTTCGGATGTGAGAAGAGTCTGGCCATCTTTAAGATGGTGGAGATTGTTCTTTCTGTTTTTTCCATTAATTTTCTGTATGAAATTCCAAACTTTATTCATTGGTGTATGGGAGTTTATTTTAGAGACGAAGTTTTGCCAAGACTTGCGCCTCTTTTGTTTAAATGTTCGACGTGCTTTAGCACGAAATATACGAACATTACTGAGATTGTCAGAGGTTGGATTCATGTTGAACCGTCGTTCGGCCTTTTTCCTGTGTTTCTTAGCTTCCTCACAGTCGTCATCGAACCAGGGTTTGCTTGGTTGTTTTGGATCTGTCGAGGTTTTAGGAATGGTTCTCTCCGCTATCGATACTAAAATTTCAGTAAATTTTAGAATTGGATCGCTTACATTATGGAAAATATCTGTTCTAAGTTCATCTCTGCAGAGTTGTTCGAACAAAGGCCAATTGGCTTTGTCAAATTTCCAGCGAGCAACTCTTTCAGAGGTCGATGGAAATAAATTTTCCAAAATTATGGGAAAGTGGTCACTTCCACATAAATCATCATGCACTCGCCATGAATAATCCAATAATAGTGAAGGATCACAAATTGTTAGATCAATAGCAGAGTAAGAACCATTCCCCGGATGGAGGTAGGTGTCCGATCCATCGTTAAAAATGCATAAACTTTCCTTATTTAAGAAATCTTCAATCTTTTTGCCTTTGTCATTTTGAGACCCACTGCCCCAAATAGGATTATGGGCGTTAAAATCGCCCATAAGAAGAAAAGGGGCAGGCAACTGATCTATCAAAGATTTAAGTTGGTTTATTTCTAAAGGACAGTTCGGAGGGATATAGACAGAACATAATGTAATAGTTTTGTTATTTGTTATACGAATAGCAACTGCCTGTAAATCAGTTTTCAGGGATATCTGACTGTGAATGATGTCATTATTAACAAGGATGGATGAGCCGCCACCAGCTCTTTCATCCTGTTTCGCTCGTGTGGTGTAGAGAGAATAATTTTTAATATTTATATTATCGTTTTCTTTTAAATGAGTCTCTTGAAGACAAAAGGCAACTGGAAGGAAAGTCTGAGCAAGAAGAGATAATTCAATTAAATTAATTTTTAAACCTCGACAATTCCATTGTATGATGTTTTTCATTTTCTAGGTGGTCGAATTTGGGAATATTTTTTTCTAGATCGATCTGACGAACAACTTCTGTTACGATTTTCAGAAGAACCAGAACTCTCTGGAACTATTGGGTCCGGCCAGATCGACTCCAGACATTCATTTGTATCCATCTGCTCAGAGTCTTCATCGATATCATCGTCAAACTCTGAGCAGAGGTCTCGAAACCTGTTGAATTTTTGACTTTTTTCAGCCTTCGAGAGGCGATCTGAAGAGTTTTTGTTTTTTGATTTGTCTTGTGATGAGGAACGTGCAGCTCTCTGTGATGGTGATGGTTTCTGGGGTGATTTTTTGTTTGAAGATGTAGAAGACCTTTGTTTCGGAGTTGGTTTTTGCTGATTACGGACACTTGAAGAAAGAGAAGTGTCAGATGTCTGTGATGAATTTGATGACTTGGATGGTTTGGATGTTGACTTTGTATCCTTAGAAGAACTTAGATCACAAATACGAATAGGAAGATCAGTGTTGTTTGGCCAAGTGTATTCTGTTTGGGTTTGAAAAGATCTAGTGCAAGGAGAGGCCTTTACTTTGTCTGCATATGTTGTAGAAGATGAGTTATTTGAACCAGATACAATTTTTCGAGCTTCTTGATAACTGATTTTATTTTCAGCTTTAATTTTTTGAATTTCAAGTTCTTTTTTATACTGTTCACAGATTCTAGAGTTTGCCAAATGATCTAAACCACAATTTACACATTTAATTTTGCCTTCACATTCAAAACTGGAATGGCCCTCTTTAGAACATGTGACACATCTTTCCGTACCTCTACAAGAACTCCTACCGTGTCCAAATTTCTGACATTTGAAACAACGGGTAGGGTTCGGTACGTAAGTGTCAATTCTTATTCTGTAGGGTCCAAGGTAAATGTGACTGGGCACTACTGGAAGGTCAAAAGTGAGAAGGTAAGTATTTAATTTAATAATATTTCAGATTTTTTTGTGAACCTTTTGAGTTTTGAAACGTGTTGGGATTTAAGTTCTTCTAGGATTTCATCTTCGGAAAGTTCAGACAAGTCACGGTCACGGTCTCTAATGACTCCCTGACACGAATTCAGTGTCCTGTGAGGCGTAACAGAGATGGAGAGGTTGCCAATTTTAGTTAAAGAGAGTAGATTTTTTGATTGTTGTTGCCTGCAACATTCGACGAGGAGATTTCCATTTTTCATTTTTGAGACTTTTTGTACAGTACCTGCACAACCTTGTATTGATTTTTGAAGGATAAAGGGCGAAATTTTGGTCAGAGGTTTTTCCGGATCTAAACTCGTCAGTACTAAAAATTTTGAAAATGTATCAGAAGCTGTATTTGCAGATTTAACAGTGTGTTCCTCATCATCAGTTAATTCTAATTTCCTTTTTGAGCTTGTTGTTTTTTGGGTTTTTTTTGGAGAATCCATGGTGATTGTATAATTATTCGTTACCCCTGCTCCCCGCCCGCCTCGGAGCAGCACCAATATGATGTATACTTGCCGCATATGCGACAAGCACTAGGGCTACAGGGATAAGATACTCGCATAGAGCACTTCTGTTCGGACGCAAGCTTCGTGTCAGGGGTTACCTGACGAAACAACCGTCCGAAGTATCATCTACACGATTGACCCATAAGCCACCGCCTTCTTGAACCGACTTGTATAAATGGTACTATTGCTGTACATTTTGGCAACAGGCAAGTTCAAGGGCTTGGCGTGACCAGCCGATTGGTCAGGACCGGGCCCATCCGACCGCCCGTTTAAGATAAAGTAAGGGCCAAAGTGGTGTGTTTCAACCACCAGGGTCCCGTCCTCTATCCCTACGGGTATCCACACACGGCAAACATGTGGCCTCATTAAGCCGAGGAAGCCTTGCCCCATGAGCCACCGCCTTCTCCGTGCTTCCGTCAGTGGTTATCATCCGAGACCCCAGAACCCAAACATCAACCTACATCGGTACATGCAAACCACCCATCCCATCCCATTGTACCTCGGTTTCATTGAGGGTTCATTTGGGTTTCTTCAGACAAACACGAGAAAACACAGAGGGCAAGACATGACCTGTAAATGGCTGGACCGGGACCATCGAGCCATTCTTTGAACAGGGTGTATATTTTTCAAATTAAAGGGCCGAACAAGAATGTAACAAAAATAGTGAATAATATTTTGAAGAGAAGTTAAATACTGTCCTGTAAAATTTAATATTCAGAAATAATAAATAAAAAACAATAACAATAACAAAAAATGGAATTCCAAACAGAAAAGCAAAATTAAACCTGTTGAGTTTTGTGACCCTTAAGCCAACACCAATTCCATATATCAACAATTTAGAATTTAGGTTACCCAGTTTATAAAGAGAGAAAAAAAAAATATAAATAAATTATTGGAAGGAGATTGGTGTGACCAGCCGATTGACCGAATCGGGCCCATCCGGCCTCCCGTCTAGGTAAAGATTGTGCCCCAGATGGTGATCGGAACCGTTTTCCCGGCCATCCAGGAACACTCCCTATTACCGACACGGGTTTGCGACACACGGCAAACATGTCGCCTCTTTAGGGGCCTCTTACGCCAAGCCGAGGAGCTGTGGGCCTATTCTATTGTGTCCCCGGGACCCACACGGGGGTATAAAGTATATTTCATGCACTAACTATAAATTATTATATAATATTTAAAACGATCGTCGGCTCGGAGGTAAAACAGATATAAATTTTCAGTCCACAAATTTAATAGCATAGATGTGTACCAAAAATATATTCCATTTTCATGGAGGCACTTTAAACTAATCCTGAAAGATTATCCTGTTTTTGTAATTATTTGTGTTTTACAGTTTTGAAATTAAATTTTAAAAAAAAGCTACACTTGGTTGAGTGTAGAAAGCACCAAAATAATCGTGTAACGTGCAAATCGTGTACGTGTAACGTGCGGATCGTGTGCGTTTAATATGTGAATCGTGTGCGTGCAACGTGCGAATCGTGTGCGTGTGGTTAGAGTCGTGCGATTTGAATCGTGTACGTTGTATGATATTTCATTGGTCGAGAGAAATATTAAAACGTGTAAATTGTTATCAGAGCAAATTTAGAACGCAAATTCAAAGTTTGTTGGAACGAACTTTTCAACGGTGCTGGAACCGGAAGAACATACAGTAATTAGAATTAAGATGGCAGAAGGACGGAGGTTATCTCTGTTTGTCCGAACTTTAATACTTCAATATGCTGCAGTTTTATCGTTAGCCGGGAAGATCCAGAAGACTTTATTTACAAATCAAAATGTGAAAACAACAAGACATTCTGTAATAAGATATCTTCAAAGATATAAACGAACTGGTAATATTGCCGACAGTCAACAGAAACCTGATATTTCACGCCTAAAGCCATTCAACACAGAAATGATAATCGTGTAGCTGAAGAAAGACTCCGAGTTGACATGCAAGATGTAAAAAGATAAACTAAGCATATATTTTGCAAGTGGTTTTAAAATTTTAACATTGCATAGATTACCTTTTAGAATGATAGAAATGTTCACATGGTTAAAATTAGACTCTAAAATTATTTTGATCTATAAACTGTATAACATATGTATTTTTGTATTTTGATCGACCATTATGGTTGTCAAGGTTGATGCATCACACGTAGTAGTTAATATATATAATAATTATTGATAGCATCATTATGAAGAATGATTTTGCATCTTACATTAAAAGAACTAATTGTTTAATACAAGAATCCCATTCAATAATAAAATATTGTAATGCCATAATTTTAATCTAAATGTTCATATACATTTTTTGTACAGAAAAAAGAAGTGCATTTTTAAAATACTTTTTACTTCCAAGGAGGGCGGTACTCAAATGTTCCTGTATGTAGGCTCGTACTATGTTTTTACTTCCAAAAGGGGGGGGGGGGGGGGGGGCTGTAGTCAAATATTCCTGTATGCAAGCTCGTACTGGTTTAACTTCAAAGGGGAGCGGTTCTCAAATGTTCATGTATGTAAGCTCGTTTTACATCCTAGGGGAAGGGGGCGGTACTGAAATGTTCTTGTATGTAGGCTTTTACTGTTTTTACTTCCAAAGGGGCGGTACTCAAATGTCCCTGTATGCAAGCTCGTAGTGTTTTAACTTCAAAGAGGTCAGCACTCAAATGTTCCTGTATGCAAGCTCGTACTATGGTTTTTACTTCTAAGGGGCAAGGGGGAGGGGGTTACTCAAATGTTGTATGTAAGCTTGTACTATGGTTTTACTTACAGGGGGCGATGCTCAAATGTTCCTGCATGTAATCTCGTACTATGTGTTATTTCCAAGGAGGGGTGGAGGCGATACTCAAATATTTCTGTATGTAAGCTTGTATTATGTTTTTACTTCCAGGGGGGGGGGGGGGGGCGTTACTTAAATGTTCCTGTATGTAGGCTCGTACTATGTTTTTACTTCCAAGGGGGCGGTACTCAAATGTTCCTGTATGGAGGCTCGTACTATGTTTTTTGGGGGTTCAAATTTCTAAATTTTGCTACTTTTCTCGCGGTTTTGAGAATTTCATAGGTTTTTTTTGGGAGGGGTGAGCATATTCGGACCTATTTTCTGGGAGTCTGGGGAAATTATGTGATTTTTATTCTTTAGAAAGAATTAATATGCCCAGTTAAAGGAAAATTTATTTCAGCTGTATGAAGTATGTACTGTGAAAATGATAGTGTTGGTACAAAATCCACATTTCAGGTCTATTATTTATAATTGGCATTAGTATAAATTTATAGTTTTTAAAATTTCATTAGGAATTTCTAGGAGAGTAATATTACCAAAGGTTTTTTATGCCCCCGTCATTAGGCCATCTGTTCGTCCTTCTATCCGTCTGAATTTGGTTTCTGCATTCTGACTTTAGTTTGCCTCATCCAAATTTAATGAAACTGTACACAATGATAATAACCACAATATGCATAGTTCTAATTTGGCAGTGAGTAACTTACCATTCTAGTGTAATGGCCCTTTACAACTTGGAAAATTGCAAATACCTAAGACTAGAACAATACAACTCTTTAATAACTAGCAGTGATATCAAATGCTCTTTTTATTTATTGTAAATTTTCTTCTACTTTTGGGGGGGGGATCATTTATTTAGACAACTATTTTTGGGGGTATTTTTAAAAAAGGACTTATTTTGGGAGGTTAAATGTTTTGCCAGGGACGAATCTATATATAGATGATTGAGGATAGTATCCCACTGGGTTTTAACCTTTCCATACACTTAGCATAAAGCAAGCTTAATATTGTTTGATAATCTATAGCTGCTACATAATTGTAAATAGAAAAAGGTGACGAAGTGAAGGTAGAATAGAACATTTGACATAAAAATGTAAGGATGGCTAATAAAAGTAATATATTATTATTTATCTTATATTTACCTGTAGTAGATATTAATCTGCATGTACAAAAATAACTCCAGTTTAGGTTTCATTTTGACAAAATACTATATTGAAGAATAATTCTTGTAAAGCCTTATTCCCTTTGCCAGTTTTATTTAGGTAATATGTTTATCATATACATTCTACTGTCTACGTATGTAGAAAATCTGCAGGCCAACATTTTTAATTTTAAATGATGTTTTGGTGAGTTTCTTGTATTATAAAAAAAACAATTTAAACAACATTTTTTTTTTAAATTTACAATATAAATTGATCTTACAAATTTGTTTTACTTTAATTTTTTACAATATTCACTTAAATATATATATATATTAACTGTATATGTTATCATACCTATAACATTTTTAAACTATTTAATAGGACAATGAGAGTAAACATAATAGCATATCATGAAAGAAAACAACACGTATGACAATGTGATGGTATATCCAGCGTCATCAATTTTCAGCAGCTGTAGCTTGTTTGTAAAAAATGTATCAGTCAACATTGCTTCAGAGCCAGTAGAAATGGTAGATTAATTTCGAGTCCGGTCTATATAATTGGTACCAGGACAAAATGGACGATGGGGATTGGAGAATTCATAACGTTCCGACTGCCACCAATCTAACAAGCCCTGATGTCGATCATACGTTCGGCACAGGTGAAAATCTTAAATTCCTGACATTTGCGTTAATTTAAATGACACAAAACACATAGCTCATTTAGTGAAATAATTTTACATTCTTAAAAACATCTCTTCAACAGATATGACAATTTGATAGTGTTGAAAACTGCACAAGAGTACTGAGCAGTGCGCCGAACACCTTTCCTTAATAAAATAATCATATACATATGAAGATGTGTCTGTAGTACAGGACATAACACAAACCTTGCATTAGGATTTTTGAATTACATATGTATATTTCGACATTATATAACTATCCAAAGATAGCCCAATATAATCAAAAGCAGAAATATATTCTGAAGTATGTCTGCTATCACATGGTGTCAATTTATTGGAGTCATTCAATAAAAAGAAAAAAATTATTGAAAATCATATTGAAATATGAAATAAAGTCCGAAATATTAAGTCAACTTTCAATGGAAATACTTAATACAGTTAAACAGTATAAAGGGCACCAATGCAACTAGAGAAATATGCCCTTTATTAGCAGGTGCCCTTTATATAGAGGTTAAGTTTACAAGATTTGTACATAACATGAACTTTTTTTACAAAGTCCTTTATAGACAGTGATTCGCTATATAGAGGTGCCCTTTAAAGCAGGTTTGACTGTAGAAAGAAAATGCGTTGTAGATAAAGGACATTATCTGTATTTGGAGGCATCCGATCTTAATTACCAAAATATTGTCAGACTGCTGTCCAAACCATTATCGTGGCCAGTTAATACATGTATTGGTTTTTGGTATCATATGCACTTACTATATACATAAAAGTGAGTACTACATTTTATTCTATATTTAATAATATATTTTGGGTCATGTTTAACATCCTCTAGTTATATTGTTTGTTATATGTTTATTTTTTACAATATTGTCTTTATTTTGGATTTACCTTTGTTGGAATTTTGACATCTTTTTGAGACCCTTTAGGCTTTGGCCTAAAAAATCTTATACAATTTCATATTTATTTATTACACTGGTTTTTTTCTTTGTTTGTGTTTTGTGCTTTTTTCGGAAATGTCTGTCGATGATATGACGTAAATTGATTGGTATGTCCTTGTTGATCTTTGCTGTTGATATCTATTTTGTTGTTTATTCCTGTTAATACAGGTAAATTTTCTTGGAAAATAAAAATGAGTGTTTTGATGTCCTCAAAATATAAATGCCTTCTCTTGTGGGGTGCCTTGTTATCTTTTTCTCGCGCGATGAATTATTTGTCATAACTAATTCCCCATATGACATGAACAAAAGTTACGAGATATTCTTTTATTTGATTGGCCTTGATCCAAACGTCGCAGTTTTCTTATTGGTTGAAATCTGCGAGGTTATCGTTGAAAGCCACCACTGAATAGCAACATTTGACGTCACAGAAAAATGAACGTTAAGATTTCCCGCGGGTCGCACGCGAATCACAAACAAACAAATATTCCTGAAGAATCATAAGAGAATTAGGTCGAACAATTCGTAAAAATTAGATACCGATTGATATCAACTCTCTTTCTTTAATTTGGACTTGATAATAAACCCGCCAAAGGCTCGTGTATTATTATATCCAAATTAAACAACTCGATTTGATATCAAGCGATATCTAATTTTCACTCATTGTGAAACCTATAATTATAAAATAGAGAACATTGATGTTTACATGTACAATATAAGGATAATTATAACATTGTAAACGTCTTGAAGAAAATGTACATACTAAAGAAAATAAAGAAAATTACAAAATTTAATCATTTGTTAATGAAGAAAGGTTATCGCTTTTAAAATATATTATATAATGGTAAAAAGTTAACAGTCAATCCAATCTATAACTCTGTATTGTAACTATTGTAGATTGGTTATATCACTAAATTAGTTATAATTGGGTAAACTAAACCTGACGACTAACCAAATAATAATTTTACAATAAAAACTTATAGAAAGATGGCAATTTACAAAAAATATGGAGTGTGTCGGGTGATCAAGGTATGAACTGGTTATCAGCAGTGATAAAATTACCTGGAGCTAGCGGACAGATTATAATAGAAGGATACAGGGGAGCAGATATATATGGAGATATAGCTATAGATGATCTTAGACTGGTATCAAACTGTACGAGTTGTTTACTGTAGGTGTAATAGACTGGTAACCAACTGTACTAGTTAATTACTGTAGGTATAATAGACTGGTACCCAACTGTACGAGTTAACTATTGTAGTTATATTAGACTGGTACCAAACTGTACGAGTTAATTACTGTCGGTACAATGCAAACTAATATTAAGTTTATTTTATTCGGGTTTTAAACCGGTATAAAAGGAGAAAAATTATCAGTACGTAAGCGGTATGAAATGTGGAAAGTCCATGTGGGACAAAAATTCAAAGCATATACATGGACTTGAGAGTAACAAACAGATTTATACATACATTAAATACATGTACGTGAGTATAACAAACAGATATTACACATATAGTAAATACATGTACGTGAGAGTAACAAACAAATATTATACATATAGTAAATACATGTACGTGAGAATAACAAACAGATATTACACATATAGTAAATAAATTTACGTGAGAATAACAAACAGATATTACACATATAGTAAATACATGTACGTGAGAGTAACAAATAAATATTATACATATAGTAAATACATGTAGGTGAGAGTAACAAACAGATTCCCACAAATCATGTGCTCTAGAAGAATAAGTTATCAATAATGATTATTTGTATGTGATGATCAACAATCAAATGAGATCTTTACATAAGTTTTGGTTACATTCAAATGCAACAACAAATATCTGAGATCTTAACAGGTTTTGGTTACATTCAAATGCAACAACAAATATTTGAGATCTTAACATAGGTTTTGATTATATTCAAATACAACAACAAATATCTGAGATCTTAACATAGGTTTTGGTTACATTCAAATGCAACAACAAATATCTGAGATCTTAACATAGGTTTTGGTAAAATTCAAATGCTTAAGGTATCCGGCCCATAATTAGCCAATAAACAACAAGCAAAATAACTTGCATTTTTATCAAGGGTTGTAAACAGCGGGTCTAAGGGTTCTTACTATGAAATAAAAATCCGCAAAATATTCGAGGTTTTACAACAGGGCTGGGTTACACTGCCCCCCTTTTTCGTCCTCAAACGTCTAAGTAGGGGTTTAAATAGTATGTAATTTTCAGAAATCTCTATAGTATAATTTACTACTCTATATTTCAAAAGGAACCTTATAGTTAACCTTGTCAAATTACACAAATAAAATTAAATTGTACTTTGCCATTCTATTTTTAGAATTGTGTAATTGTTATAAAAATAGAAAAAAGAAGAAAAGTCTAGAATTGTTGAATCTTATATCTTCATGAGTTCAGTGTTAAATATTTAGCAGAGCATTCAAAATTGACACTAAAATTAACTTAAAATATTGTTCTTTTTTAAAAAAAAAAATCAGAAACTTTTACCGTACTGATTTCCAGAAATTTTTATTCATAATGTCAAGGTCATTGTTACTAAATGTAGACTGGATATCACAGCTCAGTTCTTTTTTTTTGTTGGTATAGTTCATGTAAATCTGTATAGAAATTCACCGTACTTGATGTAATTAGAATAAAGTTTGATACCTATGGCATGTAAAGATCAAAAGGTCAAAGGCCAAGGTCATTTTAGGAGCTAAAATTAGACTATAATCTCCTTTTTTGTTCAATTTTCAAAAGTATGTTTACCTATAGGTCCCATAATCTTTCATTACCTTTGTTAATTATGATCATTTGATGATATTTAATAGATTGATTGATTGTTGGTTGCTTAACGTCCAGTGGCAAATATTTCATGCATGTTCAGGACGATATTTAATAGATGAAGGATTGGCTTCAACCTTGAGGTCAATGGATCAATTTGAAGGGCATGCAGAAATGAAAGTATACAAAAATAAACTAAGTACTATTTGTTTTGTCATACTTTTGACATGTTTCAATAACCTTATTTTAGCAGCATATTATAAATGCATGTATGGATATATGTCATGTATGTATATGTATGTAAGAATGAAATAATGTGTCATATAGTGGCCAAGTCATTGGTTAAGGGTTTTTGAAGAACGTAAGCATAGACAATATTCACTGTTTTGCTACATTATTCGGATTTTGTCCTTCGTGTAACACCAGACATCCCATGAACAGCTTGGGGGACTGTTTCTTGAAGCAGAGATGCCTATTCTTTTATTTCATGCCAGCATTAACTAGAGCTGTAAGTCAACTCACTAAAGGATACCCCCGTCATGTCCGTCCCACATTGAACTAAGTAAGTTCAATTATCTCCCTTGAAACATTTCGGACCGGGTTTATACTCCTTCATGCACATCCTCTGGTAGTGTACTACAACTGTGTAAAGTTTCATCAATATCGATCCAGCTATTTAGGAGGTAGTTGTGCTTACAAGACAGACAGACAGACGGACAGACAGACAGATAGGAGGTAGTTGTGCTTACAAGACAGACAGACAGACAGACGGACGGACGGACGGACGGACAGGGTGATTCCTATATACCCCCAAATTTTGTTTGTGGGGGTATAATAAATGACAGAGGACACATAGAAGGTCACACAGGTGTTAACAGACATGAGACAATGGCATGGTCAATGCAGCTACTATAAATCTTTTATGATGATATTTAACTAACTCAATCACATTTCAATATTTATTTGCACATTATCATGATAGCATAAACATTGTTTTACTGTTACAAAACAGGAACTGATTACATTTATATAATCAATATAAAGACTATCAGTAGAGCACATTATAATTGAATTTCAAATATATTTTCAATTTAGAAAAAAAGGAAAGCTTAAAAATAATAACAAGAGTGGACACACTGAAATGTCTCGGCTGTTTTAGTTTTCATAATTGAATTTATGTTGAAAGTCAAAAAATAAGTTTATACTAAAAGCATTACATTAAATTAGCATTTCAATGATCAATGTACATGAGGTCAAGGTGAGATAAACCCTTTCAGACAGACATGTAGGTTGTACAATCATTCCATACACTAAATTTAATTAACCTATTGCTTAAAGTATCTCAGAAAAAAACCTTATCAAGAATACTGAACTTTGACCAATGAACCATACAATGAGGTCAATGTGAAATGACAGACGAATATGTACACCTTAAAATTATTCAATACACAAGATATAATTGACTTATCACTTATAGTATCTGAGAAACTGGCCAAACTTAAAAGAATTAACAATGATTAATAAACCGTGAAAATTGGGTCAAGGTCAGATGACACCTGCCAGACAGACATACACACCTTACCCCAATTATTCCATACATAAGTATACTTTACCTATCCTTACAGTATCTGAAAAACAGACCAAATCAGGGAAATTTAACATTGAACAATGAACCATGAAAATAAGGTCAAGGTCAGATGACACCTGCCAGACAGATATATACACCTTAAAATCATTACATAAACCAAATATATTCACCTATTCCTTATAGTATCTGAAAAAACAGACCAAACAAGAAAAAAATTAATATTGAAAAATGAACCATGAAAATGAGGTCAAGGTCAGATGATTACTGCCAGACAGACATGTACACCTTACAACCATTCTATACACCAAATATAATTGACTGACTGATTATAGTATCTGAGAAAATAGACCAAAACACAAAAACTAAACTTTGACCACCGAAAATGAGGTCAAGGTCAGATGACACCTGCCAGTTGGATATGTACACCTTACAATCATTCCATACACCTAATATAGTAGACCTATTACTTATAGTATCTGAGATGTGGACTTGACCACGAAAACTTAACCCTGTTCACTGATCCATGAAATGAGGTCGAGGTCAATTGAAAACTGTTTGACAGACATGAGGACCTTGCAAGGTATGCACATACCAAATATAGTTATTCTATTACTCATAATAAGAGAGAAATTAAGATTACAAAAAATTTGAACTTTTTTTTCTCGTAGTCACTGAACCAGGAAAATGAGGTCAAGGACAATGGACATATGACAGACGGAAAGTTCGTAACATAAGGCATCTATAAATCACTTTTTGCAAAAATAAATTTGCATGTACATGTTGTCTAAATTTTCACAGACATTGACAGCATTATTCCAAATACGGTGTACTTTATTTTTTCCAGAGTGAAGTCACTTTACTTTTTCTATAAAGATATGTCATTTGAAAAGGTAAAACTATAACAACATAATGTTTAAAAGAAGATAAATTATTCACATGATGTGCCTGCAAAGAGCTGAGACAGCTTCTGAACAATGGAGCAAATAAGTTTTTTGTCACTGGAAACTCTGGGTTTACCAATACAGTTTTTGGCAGTTAAAACATTTGTGAGTCCATCATCACCTCCACGTTGCCAGATTAGTTTCAAGTGTGCAAAATTCAAACCAGATCCTGCAATGTTTTCTGCTGTTGCAATTTTCATGACACCCTGACCGATCAAGAAATGTAGGCTTGGTAAATTTCTAATCTTAGTCTTATTGAAGTTTTCCTGCAGTAAATGATCACCAGATTGGTAGGAATGTTTTAAAAGGTCATCTGAAGGAACCTTAGCTTGAGTTAAGATTTCATTTAGCATTGAGACGTCGTCAAGTCTATTATGTGCATTATAACCTTTCTTACAAATTTGTTCTGCCAAGTAAGCTTGCGAATACTTCTGAAGTTTTGGAACTTTAGATTTCATGACAGCAACAGAATCAATACAAGCAACACAGCTTTGCAAGTTCGAATTTTCAGCTGCCTTTGACAAAACCCGAAAGTCAAACTTTTTCCCATTATGGGCTACCAGGACAGCATTATCAAACTTATGCAGCCATAAGAAGAAGTTGCTGAGAGCTTTAGATATCTGTACTGCTGCGACTACTTTTCCCTTAACTCTTAGGTTGGTTCCATCCCACACAATGCCTGTTATTTCTTCTGCTCCTGGTGATATTGATGTTTTTGGTATGACATAACAGGAAAACTGGCTACCAGTTTCACGTTCAATAGCAGCTATTTGTGTTATATGTGGGACAACATTTTTTCTAACTGTAAGTAAAAAAGAAAATTCACTTTGAATTAATTTTACCTTTAAACTTGGCATTCTTGAGGGAAAAAAAAAAATTGTAGTATATTATCTTGATACGTTGATAATTAAAAATAAGTGGTTTAATTAAACTTGATGATTAACAGTAAAAACATATTTTTTAAAAATGCATTTTCAGGGGAAACAACTCCACAATCATACTTTATAAACAGACTAAATTTTCCAAAAATTTCTGAAAAATCGTACTTGTCTCACCAGCTTTTCTTAAAGTGTTCTTTCATGATTACACACAAGTGTAACAAGAGTGCACACGCTGAAATGTCTCGACTGCTTACTAACCATGATTGGTTTATTGTTGATAGTCCTAAAGATAAAGTTTCACTACAAGTATCCCATAAACTTAAAATTATCAATGATCCATGAAAATGAGGTCAAGGTCATATAAACCAAGCCAGACAGACCTATTGCTTATAGTATTAGAAAAACAGACCAAAACACAAAACTTTAGCATTGACCAGTGAACCATGAAAATGAGGTCAAGGATAAATTTCAACTGCCAGACAGACATGTACAACTATAATTTTTAAAAATTTCCCTGTTTACCAGGATGCTATATGAAATATCTGGGGAGAACACTGTTAGAATGGCAGCAATCTTTGATTTTCGAATATGGCACTGTTCAAACATAATTGATTATATGTCAGCTAACATACTCAAATCAGTTGTTTCTAAGTCCATCACAATGAAGGATGTAGAAGTGTTTATTAGTCCCTCAACTTTTGAAAATGTAGACTTTGGTGTGGCATTTGGTATCTGGTTGATGTCTGCAGCTTGATCTCCAATGCTAATTTCTACAACAAGAAGCAATTTTGTTGTACAAATATGTACACACAAGAATACACTCAGCGATTGGGATTAAAAGTTTGATAATGGGCCATTTTCTAATGACATTCAGAATTTCAATGGACCATTTTTATCTGGAATGTGAAAAATGATGCATGGTTCCATCTAATCCCAATCACTGTACACTTTTTTATGAGATTATTTGTAAAGAAATCAATTTCAAAGAGGCTAAATTAATAAAAATCATTCATACTTATTTAAGAATTGAATGTTTATTTTTGTAATTTTATTGGGCCGTAAAAGTGTTGACCGACCGAAGCACATTTTGTATTCCACGCTTCATTCTAAAAATGTGCACACAATCAATACTTTTACAACCCTATAAAATTTCTAAAAGAAGTATTCAATTCTTATAATTACATTTTAATTCAAATACTGTAAATTCGGAAATTTTCGCGTGCACTTATTATTGCGATTCTTCTACCCAACGCAAAATTGCGAGGTTAAATTATTGCGATCGCCGCACGTATGAAAAAAAAAGTTTTATTATTGCGATCGGAGATCGGGTAAAAATTGAAAATGGAAGTTCTATTAAGTAATCGTTTTAATTAATCGGATTAAAAATATTAGAATTCAAAATGTTATTATATATATAATAGCTGTGAAAACAATACCTATACAACAAAGTGTCTACCAATTAACCTGTCTCCGGATGTCGGCAATCAATGGCCAGAAACTTATCTGAGTAAATGAAAACAAAGAGGGACAAATCTAGAATAAATCGGACATGAAATATATGGATTAAAATTGCGAGTTTATAATATTGCGATGCTAAACCGATCGCAATTTTCGCAATAATAAAAACATCGCAATAATTTCCATATTTACAGTACTTTGAAATTACGAGTTACATCAAACTTTTTATTTGTTTTCCTTTGCACTATATTAATTATTATGATGTCATAAGAAGCACATGTTATCATGAAGTATTTAATTTTATACGAAAATAAAATCGATATTTGTATGGCCTCGCTATTGTTGTCTGCCAATCAGAACTATGGATTCTCATGAAACACTCATCTCATGTAATTATACATCAATGGAATATATTCACAAAATTATATTTCAGATAGATTAATAAAACAAACCAGAGTCATAGGTTGCTCCTTCAGACGCTTCACATGATCCTTTAGATGTCATTCTTTCTTCTTTAAGCTGAAGACGTCTTAACTTTTTATCTAGCAGTGTTGCTTTCAGTTGACGGCATTCTCTTTCCATATCTTTCTTTAAGTTGTATGGTACAGTGTAACTGCCTGGAGATAGGCCATGCTCTTTAAATGTCTAAAAAAATAACAAGTATTTGGTTCACATATAATTAATGACTTAAAAATTTGTTACTACATGTATCACTATCAGTATGTATATATATCTATATGCAGTTAGAGAAACCAGGCCAGCAGGCAAGTTTAAATATGCATTTTTTTAATCCTGATATTTAAGTCTGTAATGTAATAGCTTTTTCTCAAACATCTTCAGTTGACATATAATAATCATGTTCATCAATGGTTATACTTTTATCAATAATGTAATAGCTTTTTCTCAAACATCTTCAGTTGACATATAATAATCATGTTCATCAATGGTTATACTTTTATCAATTATGGACTTTTGACGAGGTCAATATGTAATGTATGGACCTGTTCAGATTATATTATATATCCAAACCTCATTTCAGCTGCAAAAGCTTCTTGCCCTCTCCTTTCCATGCTCATGTTGGCAAACTCTTCACTCATTTCTCCTGCTCTTCTCTCCATGATCTTCAGGTTCTTATGTGAAATGGAGGGCAAGTTGAGTGTTGTTAGAACATTGTTCACTCTCTGGGGACCTCCTAAGGCATCTATCATGGCTAGAAAAAAAAATTAAGAATGTATGTAATCCTTACTTATAAACATTGTACTTCATAAAAAAAAATGAAGAAAAAGTATGAATATCAGAATAAAATGGGAAAATAAGGTAACAAATATTATTATTTTTTAAAACATTCATAAAAATTTAACAGAAAAAACTCCAATAGATAAGCATCTTTAATCCATCAGCATTCATATTTGAAAACAGTAACTTCTTTTATAGAACAGTCCTTAGTACTGCGAGTGGACTCAAAATAATCTGGTTTGTCATATCATTATGTACATTATGCAGTCAGGGGTACTACTTAAACAAGTGATTTCAGAATCACCTTTTTTAAGTGATTTTGGCATTGAAAAATTGAAAATTTTTACAAAATCAGATACAGACTTTTTAAAATCACTGAAACGAGTAATTTGAGAAGTAAAAGTGTAAACACTTCAGGAAGTGTTTATAACATTTTCTTGATATTTTTCCCAAAAGCTTGATTTTTTTATTGGTTAAAAGACAAGGATTCCATTTAAAAAACAACTATATACATGCAGAAATGATCTTTTACTCGATGAACCTGTCAGTTTTTACAGTTTATTTGAAATATGCATAAACTTGAAGTTGATCATTCTAAGTGTAAAGAAGACCAATCAGGTTACTTAAAATTGTTGACCTTTGTCTGATTGTAAGAGTAGTTAATGAATATTTGATCACAGAAAAATACCCAAAGGTACTTTTTAAAGCTTTAGCGCACTAACTTACTGCCCAAGTGCATTGCTGAAATTAATATACAAGAGAAAGGGATAATTGACCTATGCATAATGTAGGCTAATTACAGAAAAAATTGTCATTTAATAGCCAATTATTGAAATTAGCATTTGAAGATCAAGGGAAACACCAAAATCACTTAAATAGGTGATTACTAAAATTTTAAAATCAGTAAAATAGGTGATAATGAAATCACTTGTTTAAGTCATACCCCTGACTGTTATACATGTAGGGTCGAGCAATACATGTATGTATTTGATCATTGTTGTCTAATTTAAGTTTTAAAATGTTCTTATTTGTAAATGCAAATTACCTGCTCCAAGTTTAGTGTTTACACTGAAGCTTGGGATCCCCTTGGCCTTCGGTTTACTAGGGTCTCTATGTTGGGATCCATAGGGAACTCGGTTCAATTCCAAACATGAGCTACACTGAACATACAAATATCCCGACAAACCACACTTCATTTCTCCTTTGAATAATTCGTTGGTTAGAAGAAGTGGACCCATATTGCACTGTTTGCAGAATTTAAGATTGTCGAATAGTACTGCCCATTCAACTAATCGTCTCCCAGAGGACCAACTGCGAGGCGTGTTGACTTTCCTGCTCTCAACTAATCTTCCTGTGCTAGGGCAACAAATTTCACAACCAGTTGCCTCCAAGGCGCACACATGATTCCCACACTCATAATTGTGGTCGATCTCAATTGTCTCCACATGGCAAAGAGACGAAGAGACGTCAATCGGTGTAGTTTGTTTGGTAAACCGCCCTCGTCTGTCTCGGCAAGGGATCGAGTCACCCATCTTGTTTACCCTAATTTCTATTTCCGGATTGTCACAAAATAAACAATTTTTAGAAATAAGGAGTGTTTATTTTATTTGTAATGAAAATATACTATATTTAAGTCTTTCTGGTATTTTGGAAATCATTCTAAAAATAATAATTATACTTTCGCTTACTAGGCGTAAAATACCGAGGTGTTGAGAAAATTGAGACCTCGGTAAACTCCGGAAATTTTTCCGGAACTCTTTATTATGGGTCGGATACCTCAAATAAATTGTACGTTAAAATCCCAGTTCACAGGTAAATGGAAATAATTTAAATTTGACGTCATTGGTCCAAACTCTCTCACCCAACTCGCATGGGTTTTCTTTATTGAAGGAATACAAATACATATTTAGCTCATGCGTCAAAAAGACACCACCTTGTCACATTACACGACGCAAAAAGTAAGAGTACATAAAGGTATAAACCAAAAGGTTGATTGATTTTTCTTTGCCTAACGTCCGGTGTCAAACATCTTAAGCATCTTCAGTTCAAGAATACATAAGACGATCATTCAGATATGGTGCTGGGACATTTTGCCTGACACTGGCAACGGATAGGTTTTTTTTATCAGGAATGGATTATTTAGTCTAGCTACTAAAGCGACCATTAGCATGTACTTTCATTTCGAAAACTACACATTACCTACTATGGGTGGGGTCACGTTTCCGTATTGTGTCCTGACAATTTCCTAACTAGAGTGTCTTCCTTTGTGCCTCGCATAGGAATCTCTGTGATCCTTCACAGTTGCCTAGATTAACGCAAGGGAAGAACATGATTAACGATTACCCAAAAAGGTTTTTTAAGTGAATATTGTATATTTTTTCAGGTTGTAGAATGGGCAGCATACTTTAACAAACAGAACGTGTGTACCAAATCAGAACAAGCTAAAACAAAATTAACCGTTTTAATTTCAATGCTCAAACTGTAAAATGACGTTTGCTTTGAGCTTTGTGAATTAAATAAAATTGTGTAAAATACATCTGATTTTACTACAATTTTACTACAATATCTAAAATCTAAATCTTTGGCTACATGCAACAGAATACATTCAAATTACTTTATTGTCCTTAAACATACAGTTTGTGACAACAACAAAAAAAAAGATTAACGAATACTGAACATTACAAACACAAATAAAAAGCAAAAAGTGACTAGTCCCCTGACCTGAGTTTCAAAGACTGTTTTAAAAGGAACCGATGTTTTTTACTTGCTGGGAGGACGCTGGGTTCAACATAAAGACAAGTTTTTGGTCATCCGTTAAATTTGTGAAATTTGAATCTTCGTCAGAAAAATTTCGAAAAGTTATTTGTCGCAATGCTTAATTTAATTTACATTTTAACATGAATTGTTTTCAGTCTTCTATCGATTCACATTTTTTACATAAACGTTGCTTTCTTGGTACTTTATAAAGGCTACCCTTTTCAATTTCTAAATTATGATCACTAATTCTGAACTTGGTATTAAGTTTTCGATATTCAAAATGTCCGAAGATAAATAGTATTCTTTGTTTATAAATCTTTTTAATTGTTTATATAAAAAAAATGTTATTTTCATCTAGATTATGAATTTTTGCTTCATATAAAGTATTGTAACAATCAGAAAAAGCGGTCTTGACTTCTAATTTAATTTTGTGAACATCTTTTGTATTATTAACGTTTTCTAATTTGGTTTTAGTTCTCTCTGGGACAATGTCTTCAGCATATGTATGCCATGAATATATATTTTAGGAATGCAATTCCTTACTTTGAATAAAAGCTTCTTTCAAGAGAGGATTTATGTTTTCAATATATAGTCGTGCTAGATAGGTTATGGTCTGTGTAAATATAAATTTTCCCAAAGGTGGTCGTCCTTATTTTGCCCTGACTGCTATATTTGAGGAGCTTTTCGTAGTACACAGAATATATTTACAACAATTTTAATGGACTTTTTCAATATATGATTTATAAATGAAAAAATGTGGATCAAAATCTATGTGGATTTTTGCTGCTTTCTGTTTTGCTTTATATTGCGAAAAGTGGTGATCCATATAACAATCTTCTAAATTAAATGTGAGGATAGTTTTTACGAGTGTATCAAAAAAGATTTATGGAAACGTTTATGGGCAAATCATCTAATGACATTGTATAAGATTTTAGTGAAACATAACTTTTCTTGTCTTTTTGCTAAATCCTCCATGCTACTTCTTGCAGTCGTCAGACTTGTCTGACATGATTATTCATTGATTTGTTACAGAAATTACCAGTATTTAGCAAAATTCAAAAATAACAGAAATACTAAGGGTTCATTCCTTGTATTGCACATGGTAGATCTCCTTAGTTGAAATTTGGCTTCCTATTTCGGTATTTTTGGTGATGAGTACTTCTTGTTTAAAATAAGGTTGGTTTTTGGTCTTCCAAATGTTTCGGTTTTAATGCTGCTGATGAGAGGTAACTCCTTGAAATGCGTCGTATACAGCATAGTATAAATTTACTATATCTAATATTAGTATCTTTGGATTGTTATTTTATTTTTAGATTTCCATTATTGTTTAGCACAGACCCTAAAAACTTATATTCTTTGACATTTTCTAATTTTTCATTTTTGAACAAAATTTGATTATTTTTTTAAGAAACTAAATTTTGTCTTTTTATTATTAAGGGTTAGCTGCCAATTATCACATAACTTTGAAAGTTGATTTAGCCTATTCTGAAGACCAACTTAAGATTCAGAGAGAATGAGGTCGTCACCAGTGAAGACTCCCTATTCTTGAGTTTATTAAATTGGGGGAGCCTGGTGGCTGAAACACGCCATTTTGCGTATCTAAAACGGGAGATTTATGGAACCCGTGATAGAACAAAGCTGGCAAGTACGTCCCCAGTGGCGGATAGGCGAGATCCTCCCTTTGGGGGCTGTCAGGTCATAATACTGACCATGGGCCATAATGGGTAACATGTTTGGAGAATACCAGATTCCTGCACCTTAAAGATCTCTGTAGTTTTAGAAAAAAAGTAGGCAATTTGCTGCTACAGAAGGCTCAATAATCCGCCCCTACCCAACCATCCGTCTTTTCACAGTGACAGGCAAATGTGTTCCCCTTTGTGTCCCGTCCCTTCCCTATCCCTTCCCTATTTGAATTATGTTTGATAATTGATGAACTGGTTCTCGTCCTGAAGAAGGACGAAATATTTCCCTCTGTGCGTTAAGCAAACAACAATAAATCAATCATAAGACAGGACTTTAGATTGGCCCGGGTCTCAATCAATCAGCCTTGAACTTCTTCAGAAAATTGTAAAACACTTAAATGGGAGTTTTCAAGAAGACGGTGAATCATTCTGGCAGTTGCCCGTGCCTCGGTTCATGTATCTGTTCTCTCCTTGCATCACTGGTGTTTGTAGATGATGCTGCAATCTTGCATAGTTTTGGTTCTGCTTCGAGCGGGTTGGGAGCAAGGACAGTGAAATAAATACACGAACACCATTACTGCTTACCAAAACCAATCAATGCTAAAAGTAAATTAGATTCAAGTAATGAGGTACTCACCGCCATATAAAAAATATTTTGTATGATAAATTTACAATCAAAATCGCACCTTCCGTTTTTCAGAAATTCATTCAAAGTTGTGCAGGTACAGTTCAGAAAGTTTCTAACATGAAAAATTGAAGTCTTCCTGTAGATTACTCTTTCTCTTAATAAAAATAGAATAAAGAATGGAAACAGGGAATGTGTCAAAGAGACAACAACCTAACCATAGAGCTCAAGGCTACCAATGGGTCTTCAACGCAGCGAGAAAATCTCGCAGCCGGAGGCGGGCTTCAGCTGGCCCATTAACAATAATGCATACTAGTTCAGCGAGATGGACGGCACACTTAACTCCGAAACATACAAATGAATCAAAATTAAAAAAACACACAAGACTAACAAAGTATAGAGGTTCCTGACTTAGGACAGGCGCAGATATGTGACAGGGTTAAACATGTTTGGTGAGATGTCAATCCTCGCCTATACATCTAGCCAATGTGGAATAAACAAACACACAGCGATACACACAGTAAAACTCAGTTCAAAAGATGTCCGAGTCCGAAGTTAAAAAAACGTAACAGAAGAAAATAGGCGAAATGACACTGTTCAATATATTTTAACAAAGGATTACTAGCAATTAAACTGATCGAAAGATTATGTCTTTATCATATGGAAAATCAACCACAATCCCTCCCGTTAGGGGTTTACTATCATGTCATCATAAATTATATGAAAAGAACATAGCCCGTATCATGCCAACAACTGGTTTTAGAGTAAATATGTTTATTTCCGATGCAAAGACCCTATGAGTGAATCAATATTAATACTAAAAAACAAAAACAAAAAACAAAACAAAATGCCATCTTTAACGACCTGACAACAGTATTTTAACTATATCCTTTATGGATAAGTCTCTTTAAAGGTTTAGTTTGCTTTTCAGGTCAATGACGACATGCTTGTGCTTTGTATAGAATACTACCATAAAAGATGGGATGGGAAATACCTGAATATATAAGATGTTTGAACGTTGATTTATACTTACGAATGATGTCCTTGTACCGATGATAAAATTTAGTAAAAGTTTTGACAAGTTTGTGATATCGAAATCCTGATGTAATAATTACCATTGTTAGTGCTCTATTTATATTCCATCTAATACACATTTACAATGTAAAGCAGCTAAAACTACTAATCTACTAATAGATTTTTTATTATGAGGGATTTTAATGCTTATACTACAATTTGGGGTAATTACTAACAAAGTGACTAGGGACACACGTTTGATCTTAAATGGCCATGATTAATATTTTGTCTGTTTTCAAGAAAAATCAATATAACAATATCAAATGAAGAAATGCTGTCTTGCAGTTAATCATATCAATCAAGGGGGCATTTTAGGTTTGGGTTCAAACAGCAGATTTTTTAGTGTATACGTTTGAACGAAGAAAATTGTTATGTTTGGTCAAATGTTACCTGAGCGATCCATACAGGTAAATGTACTTTCAGGTATCGGGTTTAATGTCCAGAATAGTTTTTCATACCTCGTAATATCTTACTATGTATAATTTCGTTTGGCCATTCAGCATGGAGTAGTTGGAAAGAGGAAAAATATACATAAGGAGCAAATAAAAAAAACATAGTCCATTAGGCAGACAAACAGCAGACTGCAAGCAAAATAATAGACTGGATTCTATTAAATAAAAATTTACCGATTTGGAACAAGAGCCGTAAACCATGATGCTTGATTAACTACATGTATATTATAAACTTGGTTTTTTCTCTCCTATTGTACAGAAATTTTAGTTTAGACCGACTTTGTTTTTTTTTAAATATGTGCCAATATTAATACTCTTAGTTTTAGTTAAGCGCTTTTGTATCTTAATATTCTACCATTGTATTTAAATGATTTATCATGCATTAATTCCTTCTTTAAGTTCTTAAAATCTAATTAAATACTTAACTTATTTAATCGATGCATTTTAATTATTTAGCCAAATGTATATTTTTTATTCGCCCAAATTTATATATTTTTTCTTGCCTCAAATTATATGCCGATTTGCCCAAATGTAAAACGCCGGATCAAGATCAGTTGATAATTCTGCACAGGTTAATTGAAAACCTGCATAATTCATCTTATTCATTCTTAACTTTTATGAACTGTTCTTAATCATTCTTGATTGACTGCAAAGAAATATATGTTGATTTCTTATGAAATCTCAGAAATTGTAAAATCATGACAATCAAGATAAAACAGGGCAGAAATAATCAAAGTACGTAGTTATTGGTGAATAATAAAGGCAAAACGATAATATTTCAAACCAGGAAACACTGTTATCGAAGGATCAGATTGGGTGTGTATACAAACATAATTTCTTCAATTTGTATCGATCTCTTATGTGGTCGAAACGTGATTACAGTTCTACTATTTATGGATCTGTTCAAAAAATCTCACATACCTTTAATACAATACCCTAGGTTTGGCCTTGAGGCATATATCTTGTTATCTTGATTCTTTTTAATCTCAGAAATATTAAATATCAAGACAGTCAAGATAAAACAAGAATGAAATGGCCGTTTAAGATCAAACTAGTTACTAGTGGAGGCTATCTGTGTGCGTAGTTGAGATTTCTAGATTGTGAATTCGAATTAAAAGCTCGAAAACCCTGGCAGACCAAACACTAGTAACACCAGTTTGATCTTAAACGGTCAAGATATATGCCTCAAGACCAAACATAGGTTATTGTATTAAAAGTATGTGAGATTTTCTGAGCAGATCCATAAAACTGTAATCACGTTTCCACCACATAAGAGATTGATATAAATTGAAGAAATTATGTCTTTTTTAGTCTTGAATGTCGTCAATTCTAGTATTTCTGAGTCTGAGATTTCAAACAAAATCAAGGTAACAAGACCAACACAAGATATAATGCCTTGCAGTCAATAATGACTGGTTTAGACCAGTTGATAAAAGTTAAGAGTGAATGATTCAATGTTTAACAATACCTGTGCTGACCTGTTATCTTTACTGTGTTAAAAACTACGGATATGCAGAAAAACAAGACTAAATAAGAATTAACAAGACAAGAATGGCCGTTTAAGATAAAGATAGAGTTACTAGTCCTCCTTTATGAAATTCAAAAAAAAAATGGCGGGGAATGAATAGCTATACTTGTTTTTTAGATTCTTCTTGTGTTCATATAACATTCCCAATTTTATTAATATATTTACACCCCCCCCCCCCCCCACCCCCCATCCATACTCAGAAAAAAACAAATATGCTACAAAACGCACAAAAAAGTACCTAGAGTAGTTCGGATTCCATTGAATCTGTTGGCATTTTACAATAATAAAACATTTTAATTTTTATTATCTTGATATTTAATTGCTGAAACATCTTCTTCGTCCACTTCACCCAACATAATCTATAAAAAAGAATTAATATTTATCAAATAATTTAAAATCGCTTAGTTTCAAAAGCAAAAATGCGGACATGGTACTGTAATGGTAATAAATTAATGTAAACAATGCTGTGCCGTGGGTTGATGGAACGAGCAACTGACCAATGGCATCCTGGAAAATATTTAAACTGATTCAATCTTCTGAAAAGCCAATTGCTGCGGTTCATCTTCCTCAAAGCCTCTCGATGTCTGAACACCGAATCAAATGATCACAGCAATATTAATTAAATCAACCAGCAATATTATACCAAATCACTTGGTTTACTTAAAATTTATCTTATTTTCTGGCTGCCACTATAAAAGGAGGAGGGTTGGGTAGGGTCTGATAATCTAGCCTTCTGTAGCGGCCATCAGCCTACTCTTTTCCGAAAACATCAGAAAGATCTTTAGCGTACAGGGAGTGTGACATTCTCTAAACACATTACCCACAATGGTTCACGATCAGAAATTATGTATTCTGACCAGTAAACCCTCCAAATGAGAGGCGTACGCGATAGGCAGCTCTATGGGTTGAGCTTGTGACTGGAAGTAGCATTTGTTAATAGTTAAATTCATTTATAACCTGCAGGAAATTTCAAACGTAATATAAAATAATTACAGATATAAGTTTTCCCCCGCCGTGTTACTCGACCTCATATACAATATTAAGAACCACAACACGCAAACAAAATTTATAATTTGGGCAGTGAGTCATTTACCTCTCTAGAGTTATGCCCCTTTTATAACTTGGAAAATTGCAATTTTTCTTTTCATTTCCGCACTCCAATTTAAGTTTGCCTCATCCAACTTTTATGAAACTCGTACACAATGCTACTACTACACACAGAGAGAGTTTGAATTTTGGCAGTGAGTCATTTACTGTTCTAGATTTATGGCCCTTTATAACTTGGAAAATTGCAATAAATAGAACGATAGAACACTCTAAAAACTAGCAGTGACATCAAATGCTCTCAAAAAGTATTTTTATGTATTATTAGCCAGCAGCATGAGTGGGGGCATTCGTGTCCTCAGATACATTCTTCTGTTATTAAAAAAATTCCTAAATATTTACAAAAAAATCGGAAAAGTTGATGTTGATATAGGTGTTGTAGATAAAATCAACAAATGCTTGCTTAAGTGGTCTATTTTAGTAAAACACAATGTCTATTGTTTTCGACAAATTTGTATTGAAATGGATAGCTATAGAAATACATCGACGGAACAAAGAATATGTTCTAAATTCCATTAATATCTTTGTAATATATATGCTCCTTATAGTGGAAGACGAATACAATTTCTTTATACACTGTCGACTAAATGAACATCGAAATAAACTCTTTAAGACCATAAAAAAATGTATTTCCTGATTTTGAAAATATGCCGACCATAGATACATTGAAATATATTCCAACCCTTGTATGGGCTGTTTGCACCTTTATTAAACAATTATTAGAATTAAATAGAGTCCGCAACGGTCAAAGAGTCTACCTAATGTTTTATATAACGGATCAATCTTGTGTCTTAATAAACTGTAATATGTGTTTTCGTCATTGTTTAATGTTTTCTATGTATTTGCACAACCCACTATGGTGTAATTTGCAAATAAAAATAAATAAAACAATTTAATCTGATCAGGATAGGTATCGAGTACATATAAAAATCTTTGTACCGTGTCATATTTGCTTTTAGAAAGAGGTCTCATTATTTTTATATATATTATTATATATAAGGACGTCCGCTGTTTTCATGTAGAAATAATCGAAACAAATAGAAAAAGAAACTACATTTTTCGTCGGGAATATGAAATCACGACATTGAGAATGGCATTCCTTAACATTGTTAAGAAAAAAAGAGTGATTCATGAAATAGATACGTAGGAGATGTACTATAAATTTGATCTTGTCTTCAGAAATTTGAAACGCATATACATGGTTTAAGGTTTGAAATGCCAAATATTTTCAAAGATGTACAAATTCCGACATTTAATAGTTTGACAAATGATTAAAAAATATAATACATCAAAATTATAATCATGGAATCATCTACTTAAAGATGGTTATTTATCAAGATTTACTGCCAAGTTACACGTATTGGACAATGCTAGTATCTGGTCCACGGCTACCCGCCCACTATCCCCAGACAACTTTTGTCGGGTAATTTGCTGCTTTTAGAGAGACGTTCCAGTACAAACAATTAGTATTTTTCTTAACTCGCACTGCTCATGCCTCTAGAACGACATTCGTGCAATCCCTTTCTAGCAGTGTGAGTTCTGGATATTTCAAATAATCTTACATATTAAAATTGTTTTCCTTATAAATGTTAATTTCAGAATTATTTACAAACCAAGTGAACAATATACATCCTTCGACCAATTTCCATTTACAAGCATAACAACAACAACAAAAAAAAAACACTGTGTGAACTCAGATAGGATAGACGCTAATTGTTTCTATCCTTCACAATTACTTTTTTATCATTTAAATTTGTTCTTTATTGTTGATAATTTGATTTCGTCTTGAGCATGTTTTAAATAATTAAGCTTAGAAGACGACAGCTTTAAACTTGCATATTTCAACCAAATCATTTCTTTTACTTTTGGTTTTGTTGTTTAATAAACATGTATCGTCTATAGGTTTAACTTACCACATCTAACGCAGTGACATCGTCCCCAGATACACTGTCCTCCTTTACATCCTGAGCCAATGCAGCAACCATTACAGCCACAGTCCCCGTCACTTAACTCAGGGTAGGCCTCATCACTTCTATGTCTTCTATGGTTCTGCAGAGGGTAACTTGTAAAAGCGTAACAGAGACTGTCACAACACGTATACTGACTTTTCTTATACTCACTATGCGATACTGTAAATACAACAAGTATAATTTTTTAATATCATTACAAATAAATTGTATCAAGTCAAAATATTACAATCATCTATGTACATAGCTCATATAATTTTGAAGCACTGTAAATACCTGACGTCTAGTTTCTTCATATCAGTATATTTTATCGAAATAAAATATATTCACTGGTGTTTTATTAAATTTTCTCTGATAAAATTGGTGGAAAAATTTTAAAAGCTTATTAGAAAATTAATGTTACCTACCATCTTCACACGATCCTACAGTGACTATATCAATTAAATGAAAATTACAAGACTCTGTTTTTTCGTAATATCCTGTTTTGACAAACCTCAATATAAACTTGGACATTTTTTTACTTAGTGTTTTTTTGTTCTGTTTTTTTTTTTTTTTTTTTTTATTAAATAAACTATGTCTTTTATATTTGGTGTAGAAAATGTGAAACTGTACAGGATTATTTATTAGCATGTAAATGTATATATCATATCTAATTTATGACGACAGAATGTTTGGGGAGTAGGTTTCCATATTTAAATATGGTCTTACCTATTCACTAAATTGTCAGTAATACGGTGGAACGTCACATAGGGAGACTGAAAAGGGGGATCCATATAACAAACAACTTCATTTTCTTTTTTTCTTTTTTTGTTGAAGCCTTTTATTTACATCGTTTGATTTGCTCGATTTAAATTGTAATTGTAGGTTTTCCATTAATCAGCGTCATAATTACTATAATAAAATGTATTACAAAATACCTAAATAAATTTGATGCACTGTAAGGCCATTTTATTGACTGACAACTCATCAGCAGTGCTAGAGATCAAAATTTTGTAAATCCGGTTAAAGATATAATAATGTATTAATAAACACAACCATATACAACCAAAACAATTCAACAAACAACAATCCAAACTCAGCTAAGGGTTACCTCTGCATCAAAAGGAATTGATGACATTTTACACCAAGCATATAAATTTCAGCATATAGGAAAGACAAATTGAAGGTTCGAGCTAGAGTAGGAATAACTGTATTAATTTGACTAGTTTTGACGGTCCATCTGACTTGTACCGCATTAAATCCCTTAATGCAAGTATTCAAATACATGTAGTTCATTTCCATTGCTAGTGAGGTGACATGAATAATTTCATTACCAAACTTAAGCATGCTCGTTGGTCATGTTTTGGTCTTTTTGTCAGATTTTCGGAATCCTCGGGTTTTATCCATTTCTTTAACATGAATTCTTTTGCCCATGAGCCCCCACTTTTTCTTTTATAATTCCATCATATATACCTTAAAATGATATTAGACAAAATTTTGTAAAATCCTTTTCATTTTTTCATACATCTTTGAGAGACTGAAGTTGTCAAAGCAAAGACAATGAAAAATCCAGAGAAAACCCATTTCCTGCAAATTTCAAGGCCTTATAGCTCTAAAATGAGCACATGAACCTATATTTTTTTCTTGCTTATTTGTTTCCTATTCGTATGTTCTCTCAAACTAAAACACCTATTTCAAATCCTATTTATTTCCTATTAGACCAGCAATCATTCTTAATAAAATACAAACTTACCCCCAACCATTAGTATGAAGAAAAAGCACAGTGCAACAAAAGCTTGCATTTTTGTCAAAATCTGAAAAATATGGCAATATATCAGAAGTAAATCATAAATCAAGCTGTTGTTTCACGGTTACTGGAAACGACTGTCCAATTAATCATGTTAATTGTTTAACGCTACGCGATATATCTAATATAATTAATATACAGTGAAATGAATAGTGGACGCCAATGAGAAAATCATTAGACAATAACAAGCAAAGCAGTGTACAATTGGGAGCGGGGAGGGGGGGTGCCAATAATTTTAAAAATTGGAATATTTTCAATAGGCTACCATATTGAGGGTTCAGCAAGTAAAGTGCGGTGCACGGAACGTAGTATCTCATATTTTGATACTAAGTGCAACCTATAGCAATTTGCTTTGGTAAAATTGGTTAAAAGTGTTGTGAAAAACTAACCGTAACTTTAACCGGCTTGTGTTTTATCCCATACCCACCCAATGTTGTGGTATACAGTAAAAATGTGATTTTCTAACATTTTATAGTTGGTATGATCCACTATTCAAAAGGTTACAAAGGTAAATACAGGCATATGTAACCATGTAAGGCGAAGTAAAAATTATCATTTAGTTTTTATTAATTTTCCTTTCATTTTCCACTGTAAACTGTGTTATTTTTTTAGTTCTGGTTTAGTTCTAGAATTTCCAGTAATTGTAACGTAGAGATTTCTAGAAAAGATAAAAGCTATAGTAAATTCGTTTATAAATAATTTGTTGCCTATTGTTTAATGAGATGAACTGCTTGGAACTTATTACTACTTGGAAAGAGACTTACATAGATTGGTAAGCGGAATTAGTATTGGAGGAAAAATATTAATTGGAGAAATTACGTCGGACTAATCCGTAATCTGGAAATTAACTGTGAATTAGCCATAAATATTGTAGAAGAGGGACATGAATTGAAGAAGTGATATTGGAATATTCCATAATTGTGAAAGATTGTAACTCTGAATTATATTGTTGTAATTGTAAATTTTTTTATTGTTATTAAATAAATTTATAAAAATCACTGACTATTTTTTTCTGTTCTCTCGTAACAAGAGTGTCGCTTAAAAGATAACGACAAAACGTTCTCATCGGGAAACTCGGCTAGTGAATGAACTGGCGTATGCGTCCGCGAAATTCATTTTAACATATATATGCACTTTGTTGTTTTTTTTTCGAAGTGCACAACAACAATATTCTATCAATTAAGACTACTTTATATAATTGGGCGTTTTTTGTTGTTGTTTTGTTTTTTGTTTTGTTTGTTTTTTTTTTTTTGAGGCGATAGTGGCGGCAAAATGGTGATCATTGATACCACAATATTTATCTTACCATGTTGTGCATTTTGTAAAAAAATTAAAGTACATTTATTCTTTAATCATTATTTTATTCGTTATGGAAGAAATTTTGCAGAGTATATTTTCCTTATAGCTTAACTCTTCTACCTAGTAGTGCAATCAAATACTAGATGTTCCAAAGATGCTGAATCGCTCGCCTATTATTTTTTGTTTAGATCTTGCATCAATGATTATTTTGGCTATTTAATTATACCGTCGCATTTTGCCTTGATATTGACTTGTACAGCTAAAATTTAGAATCATGAATCCAGATATATCTGGTTGGTAGGGACATTTTCATCGGACTTTTTTTCAATGGCATCGACTCTTGACCTTCAATTTTGACTTGAACAAACCTGTAGCATTTTTTGCAATAATAAAAACATCGCAATCATTCCTGAATTTACATACACGGCCAAACTTCTACTAGTATGAAAATAAATAAACATATGTTATCACAAAATACAATGAAAATTGACCGGTCAACTGCAGAAATATATAAATATCACTGGAAATAAAAAAAAACTAACCAATATAACTTTGAAAAACTAAAAACAACACGAAACAAACTGCAAGCTTCAGTACATGTATTAACCCATTTAATAATAAAAAAATATCTTTAGCGAACTACATAATAGTAATGTTTTAGAATAATGTAAATTCAACTTACCATACAACAGAACGTTCTGGGTGGACCTTTTACATTGATTTCACTTATTAAATAAATTATCTCATGCGAATAAATGTGTTAAGATTAATGTAAATTCAACTTACCTTACAACAGAAGACAGTGAACAGAATGTTCTAGATGCCTCTTTTATAATAAACCACCCTTTTAAATATTTTTAAAGGGCATGCAGTAATCTGTCACTTTTCAAAGGATTTCTTAACGTATTACATAACATAAACCGTAATTAATGCATCAATGAATTGGTCTAGACGTCTTAGATTTATTACTGTGTTCAAAATAAAAAATATTTCCACGTGCCTTATACTGTCGATAACACTTATCATTCAAACTACGGTCCCTTACTCATTAATACTTTGTGATACCACTTTGCTGAATATTTTCTTCGTTTTTTTTAAACTTTAATTAAAAATTTCAAATGTATTTTATTTAAATTTGTTCATATGTTTTCCATGTTGTTATTTTATTTAATAGCGTATCTGTGATGTTATTCTTTTATATTATTTTACATATTGAAAGTTTGTCTCGTATGTTTTTTATTGTTTTATTTTGTGCTTGAATATTATTTGTAAATAGTTCATTCGTTTTAGATAGTATTTTTTAAAATAAAACTTAATATAATTAGTGCTTGCAGTGATATGACTTAAATGTCGCCCTTACGGCGTTAAACAATATTCAATCAATCAATCAACACTTTTTTCCTCTGCTTGTTAAGAAAGACACCTCCGTGGACTAAACTGGCTAAATTTAACTTATTCTGCTTTTTATGATACAACAATATTCATAATTTTATTTGAAGTTCGATTTTATTTACATGCTTCCTTTGAACCGTGTGGCGATTTTGAAAAAAAATAAATAAAAACTAGTTGGTAGTATTCTACTGAATACAAATTCGCCTCCCCCGTGAAACTGTCAAAAACATTATATTTAATGCAAATAATGCCAATTAACCCCTTTAAAATTATTATTTCAAATTCTATTGAAGTCATTGTTTGCTTGAACCATGTGCACGGCTATATATAAGTTTGGAGGCGAATTAATGAACTATATTTATAAACCGGCAGTAGTATGTAAAGTCAAGAAATACCAAAGGGACATTCGAAGGAGAGAAAAATCGTAACAACTGACAAACTCCGGAGAACAAGGAAGACAAGACCAAAACAATACATGCACTACAATTAAAAACTAAAAACATATGAACAACATGGACCCTACCAAAACACCGGGGGTAGACTTAGGTGCTCCGGAAGAGTAAGCAGTCTCTGCTTCTTGCAGGACACCCGCCATGCTGTCCATGTCAAATCCGATATGCGGAAGGGATAATATCAATGGAACAGGTCCATTTTCATTTGGGAAACGGTTTTTTCATACCTGTCAACCAAGTTATGATGACGCCCATAAAACTTTTATAAGGATGACTTTAGCTTAGGAGCAACGTACCCCTGTCTGAGCAAATTTTCTGTCAGAAGCCGGGCTCTGTCCAGGAAGTCAATGTATATGTCACAAGCTCTGGAAGAACGTATGAGTTGTGTGAAATATATACTCCATACGCCGGCGCTTCTGGAATATTGCCGCTCAAAAATGGGAAGTTGACGATTGGAAAGTCAAAGTCATCCCGTTTGTCGTAAAATTTTTTGTATTCAACCTTCCTCTGGTGTCAATGTCGAGGTGAAGGTCAAGATAAGATGCAGACTTGGCAGTGTCTGTTGTATCCTTAATTTCGGGCTCATTGGGATAGATGAGATGTAAGAAATTCCCAAAACGTGAATTGTTGAGTGATAAGACATCATCTATGTAGCGGAAGCTGAAATTAAAGGTACGGGCTAATTTCTTCTCTTTTTCATTAAGAAGCCCGTCAAGGAAGTCTGCATCATATGAGTAAAGGAACAGTCGGCCAGTAGTGGCGCACAATTCGTACCCATAGGAATGCAAATTGTCTGTTGGAAAACACGTTCACCAAATTGAACAAATATGTTGTCGATCAAAAATTCAATCATCAGGACAATTTCGTCTTCTGTATATTTTTTGTTAGATTTAGAGTGGTTTTTAACAAAGTATGATTTATCTCTACCAATGACAAGGTATGTGTATCTGTTGTTGCCATTTTTATTTTGAAAGCATCGATGGATTAGATCTTTCAACTTCTCCTTCATGAGGAATGGTGGTATAGGGGACAGAGAAATCAAATGTTTTTATATGTTGACCCAATTTTTTCGCAATCATGCTCAAAATCAGCCCGTGATTCAATTTGGGTAAACTTTAAAGTTAATAAAACCTTTTTGATTGTTATTTGATAAAATAAGAAAATAGATACACAATTAAGTAAATGATAAGCAGCCTCGATATCAATTTAAAATCTATAAATAACACGTAGTGTATTTCATAGAGAAAACTAACAGGCTAATTAAGCACATTTCCCCTTCATGCATCTATTCCACATTAAAATCTGTTCACATGTAAATTTTCACGGCTAATTATGCAGCAGTTTAGCCAAACGACCGTGACAAAATTTGTGACGGAAAACATGGTACGTTTACAATACTTCGCATTTCCAAACACAGTTTGGAGGCGAATGAATAATTGTTAATGATTATACCTTTTTATTATATATCAATAATTTCTACTTAGTTAAAAGAATTTTTAAAATCAAAGAAGTGTAAGTACTACTTATATTTTCACCAAAATTTGATTTGATATCCTAATTTTTTGGGAAATGAGGGATCTTAGGAAGAGAAAATCTAATTCAAAACTTGTATTAAAATATCAAAACTCTTTTTACAATAATTGGTTTTTCTCTTTTTTAATGCAAAACAGTAATTATTATTTTGTTGTGGTTTTGGTCAAATTTTAAAATCTCTCTTATTTAACACAAATTCACATAGGAAATTGCTTTCAGCTGTAATTTTATCTGCTTGCATTCTTTTCATGGGGATGTTTTCTTGGTTCATCCTAGTACATTTTCTGACAGAGAAAAAACATTAATTTCTTCTATTGCAATAAGTCTGAGGTTAGGGTTCATTTTTGCTAGATTGACTGGACATCTTTATATTACCTTACATATGACACTTTTATTAAAATAAAAAGTGATTTAAAATAACAGTTTTTTTTAGTTTTTACTGTGAGATTACAGATACATGTCGAAATTTAGGAATTGATTTGAGATTTTTTCGCAGTGGTGCTGCAGTTGTTTACTAGAATGTTGATTGGCCAGTGAGTGTGGTTTCTTTGTCTGAGACGTCAGTATCTTTGATTTCTCGGTCGGAGCACCCTGTATCATGCACAAGTGATACATGTCATTTCATTTCTATAGTTGTGGATCGACTCATTTTTTGTATACATCTGGCACATGGTGGCCGTTTTCAAAGGTGGGGAAAGTGTGGTGATGGTACGTCATAGTATGTTAGAGTGTGTATGTGTGTGTTTGTTCGTGCGTTTGGGTAGCTTCTGTATCTTTCTCTTCGTGTTGCTGTCTTGGACAGGGAGGATTTATGTACTCGAAATGATAGCCATGACAATCCCCCGTAACCGTGTAATCACTGAAAGGATAATGTCTATATAAAAACTCGGTATAACAACATATACTCTATACAATGTATGTATGGGCAAAAATTGGTAAATGTATCGGTTAATAACATCGTCAATTAGCAACTTAGTGCCGTTGTAGGTTGTTGACCAGCCTAATAGGTGCTCGTTTTTGACGAGTTCAACCGCAACGTTCAAATAGCTCTCTTCTGTGGGTGTTGGTTGTATAACCACAGAACATAATTTCATGAACCTTTTAGTTAATAGCAACATACCATGTTGATGTGCATATAGACAGATTTTGATTCAATTTTCTTTCTAGGAGTTATGCACTTTTGAAGTTAACTTAGAATGTTGATCACAATATACTACTGCGACAGTTTGTAAGCGCAACTCCTCATGAAACTTTGTAGTTAATAAACATACTATGTAGATATGCATCGACGGGATATTTTGATTCAATTTTATTTCTAGGAGTTATGCACCTTTGACCATAGAAGTTTGACCATAATATACTACTTCAAAAGTTTGTAAGCGCAACTCCTGTTTAAACACAACAGAATTTCATGAAACCTTTTAGGTAATAGGTACATACTATCTAGATATGCATATCGACAGGAGATTTTGATTCAGTTTTATTTCAAGGAGTTATGCGCATTTGAACTTAGAATTTTGACCATATTATATTACTGCAACAGATTGTGAGCGCAACTGCTATGAAACCACACAGCAGAATTTCATGAAACTTTGGAGTTCATAAGGACATACTATGTAGATGGGCATATTGGCAAGAGATTTTGATTATTTTTTTTGTAGGAGTTATGCGCCTTTGAACTTAGAATGTTGACCAACAGACTGTGAGCACAACTCCCCCGAAACCACGCAAACGAATGTCATCAACCTTTGTAATTAATAATGACATACTGTGTAGATGTGTTTATCGACAGGAGATTTTGATTCATTTTTATTTCTAGGAGTTATGCGCCTTTGAACTTAGAATTTTGACCAAAATATATTACTGCAACAGTTTGTGAGCGCAACTCCTCTGAAACCACACAACAGAATTTCATGAGACTTTGTAGTTGATAAGGACATACTATGTAGATGTGCATGTCGACTGGAGAGTTTGATTCATTTTCATTTCTAGGAGTTATGCGCCTTTGAACTTAGAATTTTGACCAAAATATAACAGAATTTCATGAAACTATGTAATTAATATGGACTACTATGTAGATGTGCATATCGGCAGGAGATTTTGATTCATTTTTTTTCTAGGCGTTATACGCCTTTGAACTTTGACCATAATAATATTACTGCAACAGTTTGTCAGCGCAACTCCTCTTAAACAGAATTTCATGAAACTTTGTAGTTAATAAGGACACACTATGTAGATGTGCATATCCACAAGAATGCTTTATTAGTTGACTTTAGAGTTTTTGAACTGAGCAATCTGGCGAGATTTTGTTTGCCCAGTGACAATGTGGGGGTATGTGAGCGTGTTCACAAAGGTTCTTTCATTGACCATACTTTCACCCCTAGATTTCCATTATTTGGACAAATTACCATTTCCTCAGAGATTTCTGCGAAACACTACGTATATGTTCTAGAATAGATAAGAACTTTAGATTTTGCTATTATACTTCCTATTAAATGACTTTATTTCCCAGTGAACTTGAAATTAAAGAGACCACAGACACGCACATTTCTGCGCTAAAGTTGTACTTACATATAGATAATAATGGGCGATTGAAAATGAAAAAAAAATTGTGTTCAATGTATCACGAATTCATTGGCCTAAACGAAGTTTCTATCTCATTTATGAGACTAGATATCTTCAGTTAGAATTCTCGTCTTTCTGAAACAGACACCACAGCTGACACGACTCTTCACTGCACCTTTTCCCCACTGACAAGGTGACGGTTGTCCTTTACGAAGCAGGACAATCTTACCCTTCCGATGATTACACTCCAGTGTTTAGTGGGAGTTCACATTGATAGTGCTCTAGTTTTTGTGCTGTAATGTCATTTTTGTTCATATATATAAATATGTTTTTACACATGTATCCTTGTGTCGTTTATTTGTTGTGTTCTATTTTCTTGATATTCTCCGATATTTGTTCCGTTATTATTTGGCTTATGTAAAGGACCTTACATAGAATAATGCTTCTTCTTCGTAAGCGAAGTGCAATATAATACTACTTTTGACGGGACTGTAACATACTTTCATTCAATTGTTTAGTACTAATGCCAACATATCGGCGAGAAAATATTCCAAATACAATCCATAGGTGATAAAGCCTGATCCACAAGGCACGTTTCTGCAATAATAAACCAATTTCAATATTTGGAAGTGCCATATCATAACCACCACGCAGACCAAAGCACTTATCGGTTGTGATCAGTAGTATAGTAAGCCATAAATCATCAAATCAAATAAAACGTTTAACACAAAGCAGGCAAAATTTAAACCTATTTTGACTAAACTATAGATTCATAAAAAGGCACAATAAAAATCATTAAACAAACAAAAACAAAACACAGATATGTCTGAAACAAATTGAGTTTAACATATCGACTGCTCGATTTCCTTTGTCTGTACAAATGTAAACAGATGGAGACAAATCGTCTGTTACAAACCTCTAGACCCTTCAAGAATTTGTTTTGTTGTTTACGATTGTTTTACCATTAGTGATGCAATTTATGTAACATTAGGTGGTGACTAAATTCTTTTAAGATTCTTCATACAAACCATGCTAAATGAGTTGTTTCTTATATCAAAAGAATAATGAAAAAACAGATGCATTGTTATTCATAGCAAATCTGTTGTACATGATGTAGAATATTTGGTATAAAAATATTTTTCCTTATGTTTGTTATCCTGATATCTTTAGATATTGTTTCAAATTTTTAATCTGTAAAATGATAAATTATAAAATCATCAAAATATAAATGAGTTAACATGTATGACAAAAATGTGCGAATCGTTACAACAAATATCGATTAATACTAAGATAAAAGAAATCAATATATGTTTGGCGACCAAAATTCTAATTCTTTCAACATTTCATACCAAAGATTGTAAGAAATATAAATGTTCTAGTAAATTTTATAGTAATTTGGTTAGGACGAAGTTAATTTTCATATTGTTGATAAGAAAAAATCCCAATTTTTTCCCCTGCCCTAATTATCTAAAAATGATCAAAACCAAAAAGAGAACACCATTACGTTGTTTGAAAAAAAAAGAAATTGATGGGCCAGGAAAGATTTACCCATAATCCTTTGCAAATCCACTTTTTGTACAGATTCCGATTCTTTCAGCAAACAAAGGTTTGTTACGGAAGATAATAATAAGAGCAATCTGTCTTCTCTATTTACATTTAAATCAATAGACGTGGAAAATACATTTTCTTCGGTGACAGGGGAAATCACGTGGGATTTTCTGTCTTTGATGATAGGGTATATCACGTGGAATATTCTTTGTCTTTGATGATAGGGTAAATCACGTGGAATATTCTTTTTTCTTTGATGACAGGGGAAATCACGTGAAATATACTTTATTTGGTTACAGGGGATATCACGTGGAGTATACTTTGTCTTTGATGATAGTGTAAATCACGTGGAATATTCTTTGTCTTTGATGATAGTGTAAATCACGTGGAATATTCTTTGTCTTTGGTGATAGGGTAACTCACGTGGAATATACTATGTCTTTGGTTACAGGAGAAATCACGTGGAATATTCTTTGTCTTTGGTTACAGGAGAAATCACGTGAAATATTCTTTGTCTTTGATGACAGGGGAAATCACGTGGAATTTACTTTGTCTTTGGTTATAGCGGAAATCACGTGGAATATACCTTGTCTCTGATGATAGGGGAAATCCATCTTTCGAAAGAAACTAGTTCTTCATTATAAAACTCTCTGTAAAGTCTCGACAAGGTGTCAACTCACAACTTAAAGCTAGACCAAGACGACCATGAAAATCAACATTAACCATACAACTTGTTGTTTATCGAAAACAATGCATTACTAAATCGAATAGACCAGTTAATTTTATCAAATGACATTGCTAAAGGAAAAGGCTCAAAACATAACATACCTGCGATTCACCTTGGGATTAACCAATACAATATTGATTGATTGATTGTTTGCTTAATGCCAAGTGGCAAATATTTCATGCTTCTGCAGGTAGAGAATCAGGTCAACAATTTATCAAACAATTCAAATAGGGTCACAACGGGTCACAAGGGGATTCAATTTTGATTGCCATTATAAAAGGCTGGATGGGTCGGTCAATATAGCCTTCTGTAGCGGCCGTTAGTGCACTAACGAAAACTACAGAAGGGACATTTAGCAACATAGACACAACGGGGCGTTCTGCAAAATTTTTGAAAACTAAAAATATCCTTGAAAATTCCTAGAAAATTCCTTGAATTTCAAGTCAGGAAAAGAGTGGGGACCCTGCGCTGGGTAAGTATTTAGAATTATTAATTCATAAGAAATAAAAATGACGTGAACCCCCATCACTCACTCACGCTCAAACTAATGGAGACTCGTTTGTACATTGTTATGATATTGGAATTATTATACTTATTTATCTTGGCCCAATTTGTTTTGTGTGGCCTTATAACATGTACAATATGCTTACATAATACTTATAGTTGTTTACCAAATAATGTTATAACTGTGCAGTTTACATAGAATAATGCTTCTTTTTCGTAAGCGAAGTGCAATATAAGACTATTTCTGACAGGACTGTAACATTACTTTCATTGTTTAGTACTAATGCCTACATATCGGCGAGAAAATATTCCAAATACAATCCATAGGTGATAAAGCCTGATCCACAAAAAGACACGTTTCTGCAATAATAAACCAACTTCAATATTTGGAAGTGCCATATCATAACCACCATGCAGACCAAAGCACTTATCGGTTGTGATTAGTAGTATAGAAAGCCATAAATCATCAAATCAAATAATACATTTAACACAAAAAATTGAAACCTATTTTGACTAAACTATAGATTCATAAAAAGGCACAATAAAAATCATTAAACAAACAAAAACAAAACACAGATATGTCTGAAACAAATTGAGTTTAACATATCGACTGCACGATTTCCTTTGTCTGTACAAATGTAAACAGATGGAGACAAATCGTCTGTTACAAACCTCTATACCCTTCAAGAATTTGTTTTCTTATTTACGATTGTTTTACCATTAGTGATGTAATTTATGTAAAATTAGGTGCTGACTAAATTCTTTTAAGATTCGTCGTAAAAACCATGAATAATGAAAAACAGATGCATTGTAATTCATCGCAAATCTGTTGTACATGATGTAGAATATTTGGTATAAAAATATTTTTCCTCATATTGATTATCCTGATAGCTTTAGATATTGTTTCAAATTCTGGATCTGTAGAATGATAAATTATAAAATCATCAAAATATAAATGAGTTAACATGTATGACAAAAATGTGCGACTCGCTACAACAAATATCGATTAATACTAAGATAAAAGAAATCAATATATATTTGGCGACCAAAATTCTAATTCTTTCAACAATTCATACCAAAGATTGTAAGCAATGTAAATGTTCTAGTAGATTTTATAGTGTAAATCACGTGGAATATTCTTTGTCTTTGATGATAGTGTAAATCACGTGGCATATTCTTTGTCTTTCGTGATAGGGTTAATCACGTGGAATTTTCTTTTTCTTTGATAATAGGGTAACTCAAGTGGAATATACTTTGTCTTTGGTTACAGGAGAAATCACGTGGAATATTCTTTGTCTTTGGTTACAGGAGAAATCACGTGAAATATTCTTTGTCTTTGATGACAGGGGAAATCACGTGGAATTTACTTTGTCTTTGGTTATAGCGGAAATCACGTGGAATATACCTTGTCTCTGATGATAGGGGAAATCCATCTTTCGAAAGAAACTAGTTCTTCATTATAAAATCTCGACAAGGTGTCAACTCACAACTTAAAGCTAGACCTAGACGACCATGAACATCAGTATTAACCACACAACTTGTTGTTTATCGAAAACAATGCATTACTAAATCGAACAGAATAACCTCTTGCTCAAGTTTCTCAGCCAACTGAAATGCTGTGCACAATTTTTGCATAAAGACCAGTTAATTTTATCAAATGACATTGCTAAAGGAAAAGGCTCAAAACATAACATACCTGCGATTCACCTTGGGATTAACCAATACAATATTGATTGATTGTTTGTTTGCTTAATGCCAAGTGGCAAATATTTCATGCTTCTGCAGGTAGATAATCAGTTCAACAATTTATCAAACAATTCAAATAGGGTTGGAACGGGTCACAAGGGGGATCCAATTTTGATTGCCATTATAAAATGCTGGATGGGTCGGTTAATATAGCCTTCTGTAGCGGCCGTTATTGCACTAACGAAAACTACAGAAGGGACATTTAGCAACATAGACACAATGGGGCGTTCTGCAAAATTTTTGAAAACTAAAAATATCCTTGAAAATTCCTAGAAAATTCCTTGAATTTCAAGTCAGGAAAAGAGTGGGGACCCTGCGCTGGGTAAGTATTTAGAATTATTAATTCATAAGAAATAAAAATGATGTGAACCCCCATCACTCACTCACGCTCAAACTAATATTTTGGAGACTCGTTTGTACATTGTTATGATATTGGAATTATTATATTTATTTATCTTGGCCCAATTTGCTTTGTGTGGCCTTATCAAATGTACAATATGCTTACATAATACTTATAGTTGTTTCCCAAATAATGTTATAACTGCAGTTTAGAAATCACTGGAACAATAATAGATACTGATGGAATGATTAGAACTTTCTATTGGACTTACATAATAATTCTGGAATGATCATAATTTGGATTCCCGCAACAGTGTCGAGAAGAATTCCCGATAGAGAAAAGGCAAAGGATCGGACATTTATATTTTAAACAGTTAAGTTGGCATTTCATTTTGTGTAATATTTTTTTGTAATATTTTTTGTAAACTTGTATATAATAAATCTTGTTAAATTCTATTATTGATTTGTGTCTTTTGTTGGCTACAATTAAAAGGTGATTTCTGGCCCTAACAACATACATGTAGTGATGCAGCGTTTACTATTTTTAAAAGCTTAAGTGAGGCATGAGGGTTAAGGAAAAATATGAAGCACAGGAACTGTTACAATTACGGTTTACAAAATTTAAACATGGGAAAGATTCCTCAAAAGAAAATCGAGCTAATTTTCTCCCCAGCCTCATTCTCAGCAGAGGTAAGAAATACATACACCTTGCAAAGAACCCTTAAGGAACATTTAAGTTTTACAGTTGTTAGTAGTATATAGGGATAGTTATCATTTGTGATGGTAGTGGTGGTGCCGGATATGACGTCACCGGAACTGGAAATGACGTTACTGGAACCGTAAGTGATCGAAAGTGTTTTGCGCGGATGCGCAATCGAAAGTGATGGGTTTTCCCGCAATTTTTCTTGACTCTGAAAACTCTTTTGCTAAGACTCTGATGTGTCCGTACTGCTCATCGCTGCTCTTTTCTTGCTCATCGCTGATTTTCTCTTGCTCTTCGCTCCTCTTCTCTTGCTCATCTCTTGCTTATGGCTGCTCTTCTCTTGCTCATCGCTGCTCAGCCCTGCTCTCATTTTCATCATTGCTCCTCTTCAATGCTCATCCCTGATCTTCTCTTACTCATCACTGCTCGTGTCTTCCTCTGTTTTGCCCTACACTGCTCTTCTCTTGCTTATCGCTGCTCATCTCTTGCTTATCGCTGCTTTTCGCTGCTCAACTCTTGCTCTTCGCTGCTCTACTCTTACTCATCTCTTCCTCCGTGCTGCTTTTCGCTCCTCTTCTCTTGCATGACCGGAATTTGGATTGGCTTATCTCTCTGTTTCCCGCGCATTTCATTATTGGTCGTCTCTGGCTCTGTTATCGGTCTGTATAGGGTCAGGGTCTCGTGTGAAGTCTCATCCTTGCTCCTCGCATCTCTTCTCTTGCTCCGTACTGCTCATCGCTCTTCTCTTACTCTGTGCTGCCCATCGCTGCTCTTCGCTGCTTATCTCTTGATCTGTGCTGCTCTTCGCTGCTCATTTCTTGCTCTGTTGGTCTTCTTTTGCTCGGTGCTAATCATCGCAGCTCATGCCTGCTCTTCTCTTACTCATCGCTGCTCTTCGTCGCTCGTCTTGCTTACTCTTCCGAAGCACCTGAGTCTACTTCCGGTTTTTGGTGGGGTCCATGTTGTTCATATGTTTTTAGTTTTTTTATTGTAGTGCATGTATTGTTTTGGTCTTGTCTTCGTTGTTCCCCGGAGTTTGTCAGTTGTTACGATTTTTCTCCCCTTCGAATATCCCTTTGGTATTTCTTGACTTTACTTTGTAGAGGACCATCTAAGCAGCATTCGTGCAAAGTAGAAATTCATTTGGTCCTGTGGTTTCTGACAAGATGTTTTAAAATTTCAGCCAAATCAGAACACATTAACCGACGGACGCAAAGTGATGGTAAAATCTCACCCTGGCATTTAGCCAGTTGAGCTAGAAAGGAGGGGTTATATGACCCCCGATTCTTATCCATTTCGTTCCAAATCGGAAGTTACTATCCTAAAACAATAAGAGGGGATATGTAAATAAAATTGGAGATGTGTTGTCTTACATGGGTCACTGTTGGGGCAAAATCATAAAGATATAAAGATGGGTATTTTTGTGCCATTTTCGTCAACATAATACATGTGTATGATAACAGATATGTATTTGGCCAATTTTCGGAGAATCCTGCTTTCATTGTTGGGCAATTATGTAAATTTGGGTCCAGTTTTTTCCCCCACATGGTCATATCTATTCCCAAAAATTAAGGTAGTTTTCTTATATGAAACTGCTCTCCATTAAATCTAAATTTATTATTTCTATTAAGAAAAGAAGTGTTTATTAAGTCGAATATGGTATATACATGTATATGCACAAAATTTCTTGTGATGTGTTGATGAAGGCGACTATTTCATGATATTTTTATTTAGGCAAATTAAAACAGACTGATGCCTTTTCTGGAAAATAAATGTTTCAGAGAGAACTACGTTTTACCACTGCATATATCTAATGCTAATAGATTTCTTCTTTTAAAGATTTCATACTACAGCTTCAAGAAACGCACAGAATAGACATGACTTAGTTTAATGCCCTAAAATATAGTTAAACGTTGACTTTATCCAACACTCAGGCTATTGGATTTTTTGTCAGAATTGACAGGAAAAAAGTGTGCAAGTTTTGTAAACCTTGCTTCGTTCACCCAGTTCATCTGAAGGCCACACGAATTTGAATTTTAGTTTTTTGGATTTGCTCGCTCCAATTTTCTGTAATGTCAATTTTAAATGAATTAAAAAAAATGCCGAATTAATTCATAAATGTTGAAATACCGCCTCAAATTATTCACTTTCTTAAAAAATAAAATAACTGTTTTCTCTCTTCTAAAATTTTGTAAAAATCAAGCATTTTCAGAAATAAAGTTATGTGCCTCTTCCAAGTTTTCCCTTCCATTTGGTGTGGGCTATTTGTCAGAAATACTCCTTGGAAGGTCCTGACCAAGTACTGTTACTTTCACGACAGTTGACCATCTAACTTCACTACCACAGAACATAATAAAATGAATATGTTAATCGAAGGGAATGTATTACACCCATACAAGGATAGAAATACAATTAAAAACAGATAATAGAGCCTAAAAAACTGGAGCCATGTATGGTTCTCGGGAAAGATAAGCATATTTTGCTCTATATATGGAACCTTTCTTATTAATATAAAAGTTTAAATTAAAACTGTAATACAAGATATTTTATTGAACTAATCACAATGCCCAAACGTTGAGCTGCAAAATCATACATTATATACAGCGTTCCCCTCCTGGAAGGCCACTCCATTTTGCTTCAGAGGGGGGCTTCTCTACAACACAAATGATTTGATTGATTAGATACACATATATCAACATTAAGGATTACGATTCAATGTTAAACCTATGGAAATTTATGGCTTTATTATTCAGAATTTATGAAGTAGATATGAATAATTATGCATGCACTCCTACCACTTATATCTGATAAAAATATCTTACTTAGCAGATATTTGATGAGAACGATGTAAACAATGGCTGGCGGATCAAGTAGACCCTATTGAATATACGGGTCTGCTCGGATGACCTTCAACTGCAACACATATTTCGCTAACATTTTTTTTAAAACAAAAATTGTAGAATTGAGTGCATGCATAAACATTTAAGTTAACCAGGTACGAATTTTGAATAAAAAGAGTAAGCAATAAAGGCTATGCATTTCCTACAAAATTTCCACAGGTTTAACATTAGATCGTAAAAGGGAACACTTAAATACTAATAAAAAACACTTCAAAGAAAAACAAATATGGGTGCAAGGTGAGCAACTCCAATCAACTCCATATATGTTTAAATTGAATAGCCGTTACTTGTTTCTTTGATTTCAAAACTTGGCATTTCCAAGGCATATTCTGCACTGTTTGACATGATATCACCTGACAATAAATTATATGATATAAATAAATTCATTCTTTTTCAGGACAGGAACCAGTTCAAATAGTGTCGCAGTGTTCAAATAGTGTAGCAGTGTTCAAGTACTGTCGCAGTCTTCAAGTAATGTTGCAGTGTTCAAATAGAGTTTCTTCACCTTTAAAATTCATTGGTAGTTTTATCTGTCTAAGGTTACATTTTCCAGAATATTGTTTGCTCTGTCCTTTGTCGTAAGACGACATACAATTTGACATTTTTATGTATAATTATGATAATAAATTCACACAATATATGTTTACCTTCCTTGTAAAGGTTAATGTATAAACATATTACAATTTGTATTTTAAATGTGTCGTCAGACATCAAAAGAGAACGATTGCCTCGTTGGTTTATGTACGGACTGATTGCATGTTTTTGGGTTGACGTCAAGAGAAATGTTTTTTGGTTTGGCCATAATGATTGATTGATTAAATAGTGTAAAATATTGTAAAATTCGGTTGCCAGCAACCTTTGTAAACAAGTTCTTTATATTGTTGACTGTGTAGTACTGACAAATAATGTCGGACTTATCTACACAGTCAATTAAAAGATGTTAAATACTATGTCGGCAATTGTAATTGTATTTCGATGTTCTTCATATTTTTGGCTCTATAACATATTAAAAAATCATCAACATAAATAGAGCCTTTAACATTCTTTTGTCTATGATGAGAATAAATTTATCCATAAATAATTTTTTTTATTCTCGGTATGTAATTCAACCGTTAATAAATTCGGGTAATTAGGAGAGATGTCAGGTTGGATATTGCCAGCAAATAAAGCCCAAGACCAACTTAATATTTATGCTGAGAGAATTACGGTCTCTAACCGGACATTTGATTTAATTACACATTCCGACCCAGTTTCGTCCTGTATTTTTAATTATGTGTATATTACAGTAACCTTTATGAAAATATTTCGTTCTTATGAATCTTAGGATGTTGCAAACAAAACTCGTTATTTTTGTCATTTAATTTATTTATTTCAGTCACTGACTATTGTTTTCTGGTGACAAATATTACATGCGATCTTCAGTAGAACCTATTTAACAATATATACATGTAATTGAGGGTGTGGGACACGAAGGATGACGAATTTTGGCTGCCACTGAAAAAAATGAAGAGAGAGAGAAAATGTAGAATTCTTTACAGGCAACCAGCATGTCTTCCTCGACTCACTTTAAATATCCGAGAGTTATGAATTTTATACGTATGTCTATAGTACCAAGATTAACAATTTTCTTTTATTTGCAAACAAGCATTTGCTAGTTTTGAAATTCTTATAAGTAAACAACATATTCTCTCAGTATATCGGTTTTATTATGTATATCATTGATAGCTGTATAACATCATTGAGAATAAGCTGTACTTCTGGTCACTAATTATTTCTTTCTTCGTACTTGTTTGATTTTCCTTTTTATGATGATCAAATCTGACCATAATTTATTGATTTATTTTAAATTTACTTACAGATCAAATACTAAGAAAAATATAAAATCACAACATATTTCATAAAACACGCAAAACATATGTTAACACAGCTATTTCCGTTTTAAGTCTGAGTGACTAAGGAACAACACACATCCTGAGGGTAAAATTCTTGTGGCGACATATACATAAAGATAGGCCATTCATGTTCTATTACTTGTTTCGGTTAAACCTACGTATTAAGAGTCGTAAATTACGTAATTGCTTTAAGGTGGTAAGGTAAAAAATCTACCATATTTAGATTTGCATAACATTTTGAATACATTTAGCTTTTACTGAATTATAAAATAAAAAATGGGGGTCATAGTCCTTATTGTCTGGCATTATGGTCTTAAAAATTACGGTCTCGCGGAAAATTTACATAGACATAACGTAGAATGACACATTTTAAAAGCATCGTAATCGTTTAATCAAGGAAATGAAATGCTAAATATTTAAAGATTTTGATCAACAACTAACATAATATTGTAACGGTATTTGGTATGAAGAAAAATAGGGTCACCGTTCTTGTTTTTAGAGAAACTGACTTGAAAATGGTATCGACGGGAAAAATGAATATGCTTTGACGCCTTCATATTGTGACGTTACTACGTTATGACTTAACCTCAACTCATAGAGTGAACTGGTGCAAATATAAGATTTGAAATGTGCTATTAAACTTAATTTTTAAGACTATTCACAGATAATTAAATAAAAATGTACTTTTGTAAATCAAGAAATTATTGCATGTACTTCTATGGAGGTTTGAATTATAGCATTTCTCATTCTGTCGAATATATCGGATTGATAAACACATCATATAAATTTCTGAATTAACAGTATTCGTTTGTATATCTATTATGAATAGAATTTTGTCAATTATCACCTGCATTATTAAATTCTGTATAGAATTAACTACATCTGAATTACTAATTTTAAACCTTCATTTGGCGAAGAATTCGAAGACACGTTGAATAACCGCACGTCATTGCATGATTCGCTTCTTTTATATGCAGATTTAAGATGGCTGAGGGTCAACGCACTTGCTGCAGCTTTTTCTCACATATTTCTTGTCATACCTATTCAGACAATTAATCCGTTGAAAATTATGTTTGAATCCTAAATTTTTCAAAACTTTCGCACATATACCGTCCCGAAACAACTGATCAGTGATTACATCAGTATTTGTTACAACGTCTTTCAAAACATCAACATTCTCTTTTTTATACTGTGATTTGTAAGATTCGCGAACGATATCAGATACTGCAGAACCTTGGGAATACGACTTCCTATTTAGATATTTAAGTGAATCGCCTTTGTCTTTGGTCCTGCAATCCATGTGATGATTTGGGAAAACATTTCATGTGTAAACATTTTGTGATTTTTTCTAAAACATTTATCTAGAATGTGGAAAACGCTTTTATGAATGAAACAGAGTTTTGCACATTATCCGTTTTATCTGGAAATGCAGATTTATTTTACCATTCGCTTTTCTTTAGATACAGAGATGTTTATTCCTATAATACGAAGATGTCTTCATGCATACCGGTATACAGATAAGATAAGATATTATATTTTCCAAATTAGGACCCGGGAGATGCCTTTAATTTAACAATGATTTTTTTCACACATTTGGTTTAAGAACAAACACATCCGATTGATTGTTTTGCGGCAACAGATACAAAGGGACGGTGCTCTAGGTCTATGGATATGAAAAATTCAAGATTTCATAGACCTCCTCGTACCTGATGCAGAGAAACGAGCATAAAATTAAAAAATGATATCAAACAAAACCTGTGATGGGTTGTTTAGCCGCACCAAATACCAAGGGACGGTGCTTTAGATCTATGGACATGATATTTTCAAGATCTCCTAGACCTTCTCGTACCTGATGCAGAGAAACAAGCAAAATTCATATCAAATAGTTCACCGTCATAATAATATTGCATGATTGAAATTAGCGAGGTGTCCCTACTGCATCAGACACCAAGGGACGATGCTCAAGGAACTGTGTGATTCTCACACAGCCCTCCTCGTGTCTGATGCAGTCAGGAGAGCAAATTCTCGAGTATAAATCTACTGATAACGATAAGGATGGCCTTATTTTCTGTATTCATTAGCCATATTAATTTGTCTTTTGAGTTGAGATTTATAAAATTAGGACAACTTTTAAGTATATCCTGAAAAAGCTGATCACGGTCATCACTGAATTTATCACAGTGGAATAAAAATTGATATTCATCTTCCACATATCCAGAGGCACAATAGGTACATGTTCGTCATTTAGGAGAGTACCATGACATTTACCAGTCTCAATTCTTAACGTTGTTAAATTTCTCCTCTCCTCAAAACTGCCCAAAATAGAAAGATATTTTTCTCTACCAAAGTTTGATTTAAATGTAACATATGTTCTACGTTTAGCATCTGAATATTGTAGCTGTTCACTATGTTACAAATGTATAAAATTTGATTTTAATATTTTTTGCATATTATTTTTAAAATTTGTTATATTCACAGAAGATGAAGGCAAGTGTTTAATGTCTGGAAATTTTTCTAGAATTGTGTCATTACTGCCATACTAAGATGGTTTTTCGAATAAGAAAAGTTTTTTTCATAATAAGTAAGCATCTTTGAGAAGTGGGAATGTTGAATCAAGGTTTTCCAAGTGGTACCAATATTTCAGCATGGATTTAACGCCCATTTTTGAGCGGCAATATTCCAGAAGCGCCGGTGTATGAAGTATATATTTCACAACTCATACTTAATTCCAGAGCTTGTGACATATACATTGACTTCCTGGACAGAGCCCGGCTCCTGACAGAAAAGTTGCTCAGACAGGGGTACGTTGCTCCTAAGCTGAAGTCATCCTTATTAAAGTTTTATGAGCGTCATCATGACTTGGTTGGCAGGTATGAAAAAAACCGTTTCCCAAATGAAAATGGACCTGTTCCATTGATATTATCCCTTCTTCATATCGGATTTGACATGGGCAGCATGGCGGATGTCCTGCATGAAGCAGAGCCTGCTTACTCTTCCGGAGCACCTGAGTCTACCCCCGGTTTTTTGGTGGGGTCCATGTTGTTCATATGTTTTTAGTTTTTAATTTTAGTGCATGTATTGTTTTGGTCTTCTCTTTGTTGTTCACCGGAGTTTGTCAGTTGTTAGGATTTTTCTCTCCTTCGAATATCCCTTTAGTATTTCTTGACTTTATTTAATGATATCATAATATATTGGAAATCTTCCTAACTCGGATAAAATTCCAAAATTAGTGATTTTTTTGGACACCTAAAGTATGTTTACAAAAGGTAATGTGTAATCGTTCACATTTAAACTGGAATAGATTTGATCAAATGGTAAAGTTCCATTTCGAAATCTAGCTGAAAATGTATTAAAAGTTCCCACAGAAATATTGGTTTAATTGTGTGATCAAATAGATGTAAACTTGCACTGACATTTGGATTTAATAATAATAAATCTTTATGTAATTTATAATATGCTTTCAAGGATTTTTTATATAGTTCATTTTGAGCACAGGAGAATGACGCTGATCCACTAAAGTGCAAACCAAGATATTTATAGTTATTAACACATTCTACACGATGATTTTCATAAGTATTTTTTTCTGAAATGTGGCTGCCTGCCCTGTTGAATACCAGAACCCTTGTTCTGTTCGAATTTACAGTTAAACACCAATCTTTGCAATATTTCCGGAGTATGTCGAGTCTTGTTTGTAGTCCATTAGAGGATGTAGACAAAAGTACCAAATCATCTGCATATAATAAGCAATTTACTGGTCTGTCATTAAGTTTAATAGGGTCAAAAGAATCTTTTATGTACTCCGGAAGGTCATTTATCAATAACTTGAATAGGTAAGGACTTCAATTATTCCCTTGTTTGACTCCAAGCTTTACTGGAAAAAAAATCTGTAACCCTGGACTGTACCTTGAAACAAGAGTTACTCGATTCATACATGCGTTTTATAATATTATAAAATAAAGTACCTACTCCAGCAGATAGTAATTATATCTTTATACCTGTATGCATTATACTGTGTCAAAAGCTTTCTGAAAGTCAACGAAGGAGGCATAAAACCTTCCATACTTTAAACTACAATATTTGCCAAAAACACATTTGATAATAAACAATGACATGTGATCCGGATTTCTTGATTTTTTTGTAAATCTCAATTGACAGTCATGAATTAGATTATTTTTTAATAAAAGATTATCAAGCCTATTATGCAATACACTGTTGAACACTTTTCGTATTGCACTGGACACTGTGATTCCCCTATAATTATTAGGATTTGTAATATCATTAATTTGTCTTTTGAGTTGAGATTTATAAAATTAGGACAACTTTTAAGTATATCCTGATTTGTGAATTGTTATGATATACCATCTGCCCATGATTTATGGTATAGTCCAGAGGAAAGGCATGTATTAAAAAGTTTTTTTAGACTAGGTAGTAAAACCGAATGCCCATGTGTTAGCATATTATTTGTAATATTGTCTAGTCCAAGACTTTTGTTTAATTTAAGTTTAGCTAAAGCTTTAGATATTTTTGTTTCTTTTATTAACATATCTAACTCGTTAAAACATTTTTATTTCTCTAATGTCTCAAGCTGATGTTGTAAATGTTCCAATCCTGTCTTAAACTCATCTTTTACAGTATTAAGGTACTGAAGTGTAAAAGTCATGTAGATGATTCAATCGCAGAGCCTTTCTCATCACAATTTTTGGATTCCCTTAAGTCACTTATAAGGTTACAATATAGTTTTGGGTTATCAGTGTGTAAATTCTCTAACTTATGCAGCAAAATTTGCTTGTATTGATAATATTCTTGTTTTTTGGCCTTGTTATACTCCCGGTTTAGTTTCAAAAAAATGTTTTCACAAATGGATATTTTGAAAATACTATACTATAATTTAACAGGCTTTTATACATATTGATGAATGCATAATACTGGTAAAGAAAAAAGGTATAATAAATTATATTGTAACTTTTTACACACATTTTTATCCCTGCATAAGGCTCTTTTTATACAACCCTGCAGCAAATTCTAAAAAGGCCATCCATAAAACATGAATGATTCAACATTCACAGCAATAGCATCAAAACTGATAACTCTTGACGTAACGTCATTTGGTAACGTCCCACCATAAGTGCAACAAATAAGTACTCGGAAATGCAGTGTTCAAAACTATTATAGGTTTCGTATACTACATGTAACAAGGCACTAACAATCTTTTTAACAAAATCATGACCAAGACTTGTTACCCGGAACTTTAATCATTTATTTTCGTGTATTTTTAAAAAAAAATATTGTTGGTTTTTATTTTAGTTTATTTACCTTTAGGCCACTATTCAGGTAACTTGCTCTTTGTCATTTGTAAATTCAAATGGATGGAATATCATTGATTGATTGATTATTGTTTGACGTTCAGTGGCAATTATTACATGCACATCAGAACGAGAACTTGATATGATTCATGTTTTGTACAAGATCGACACGCTCAACTAAATTGGTAATGCGCTAGCACACGAGATATTGACCAGAGGAAGTCATTTTACTCCACTCAGACACACTATTTTGACGTCAATTAGACCAGTCTTTTTTACTACTATGTTTAGCTGATGAGCAGTAACTACTTTTCATAGTATCAGATCTGACTCGGATAGGTGAATTATACTACATATTCTAAATATATTTTTAGCTCACCTAACCCAAATGAACTGTTGCTACCACTCAGCGTCCGTCTGACGTTTTAATCTTCCATGAAACCACTGGGCCAATTTGGCTTAAACTCTGCAGGGATGGTCCTTAGGTAGTCCCCTTTCAGAATTGTGTCCGATCTCCCCACCCGGTTGACATGGTACCCTACGTGAAAAATGATTTTAACATGGTACCCTATGGGAAAAATGTTTAAAAATCTTCTGCTCTGAAATTACTTGGCCAATTGAGACCATAATTTGGTGGAAAGTCCTTAGGTGGTCCCTTTCAAAACCCTGTCCGTTGACCCCTTCTTCCGTCCAAGATGGCCACCATCAGCAGACATAGTTTTAACACAGGACCTTATGGAAATTTTTTTTTATAATAAAATGAATCACAAAATGTTGGAAATCCGGTTAAAGATATAATGATGAATTAATAAGCACAACTATCAAAAACCAAATTAATTAAAACAAACAGGAATCCAAACTCAGCTAAGGGTTACCTCTGCATCAATAGGAAGAGCCTTATAAATGTTTGGTATTTTTTGTCAAATTTTGAACGGAAAATTTAAAAGGCATTTAAGAAATTAATCATGTCAGGACAACCATTTTCCTTAAATACCAGTGAGCAAATTTAAATCAAAGATTGTATGGATGGTCCGTTGACCCCGACCTCAGTGTTAGATGGCCGCCATCAGTGGAGATAGTTTTAACATAGGATTCTATGGGAAATATGTTTTAAAATTTACTTTGAAACCGGTGAGCCAATTTAAGGCAAACATTGCATGGATGGTCCTTGGGTGGTGAACTTTCAACTAATGTCCGTTTATCCGACCTCAGTGTGAGATGGCCGCCATCAAAATTTTATTATTCAAACAAGATAACCAATCAGTCCAAAGTACGACATATTCTTTTTGTTGTAGATTAAATTCCCTTATTGAAACAAGATAACTAATCAGTCCAAAGTACGACATATACTTTTTGTTGTAGATTAAATTCCCTTATTGAAACAAGATAACCAATCAGTCCAAAGTAGGACATATACTTATTGTTGTAGTTTAAATTTCCTTATTGAAACAAGATAACCAATCAGTCCAAAGTAGGACATATACTTATTGTTGTAGTTTAAATTTCCTTATTGAAACAAGATAACCAATCAGCCCAAAGTAGGACATGTACTTTGTGTTGTAGTTTAAATTTCGTTATTGAAACAAGATAACCAATCAGTCCAAAGTAGGACATGTACTTTTTGTTGTAGTTTAAATTTCCTTATTGAAACAAGATAACCAATCAGCCCAAAGTAGGACATGTACTTTGTGTTGTTGTCAAAAATTTTGTCATGCACCATTGACACATTCCTGCACTGTTGTGGCAAAATGGAAGAACCCAGGTCAAACACAGATAGCTGTTGGAAAACAACAACATTAAATTAGATTTTGATGATAACAAACGAAGATGTCACTCAAAGACTAATGTAATGCAAGTGAATTGAAAAATTTAGTTCATAGGAGGACATGTACTTTTTATTGTAGTTTAAATTTCTTTATTTAAACAAGATAACCAATCATTCCAAACCTGCAAAATTTCTCAACTCCGTGAACGTTCTCTAGTTCTCGGAAAACGTCACTTTTCCAAACGCTCTCGAGAAATAAAGAATACTACAGGTTTACGGACTTGACAATTTTCAGGTGAGTAAAATCTGTTTTAAATTCAGATTTAAATATTATCTTTAATTTGGTACATACATTTGTATTTATTTTTTTATGAAATACTTTTGAAAAACATATTTGTATGAATTAATTCAATGCAGGGAAATGAAATATCAAAGTTTAGAATTCTTGTGCACATGTTATATTAATATGCAAAGCCGATTAATCAATTTTAATTGTGTAAATAGTCTTTTTATTTTATTTGTATTGACATAAGTTCTTATATTCCTTTAATATTACAATTTTATAGCGTTAAATATTTCACGTCATTTTCAAAACCTCTGTTCAAATGATTACGAGAGGTTTTACCTGTGACAATTTATGAACAAATAATTTAGTTCAATTTACATTTTCCAACTTATAAAGTGTAAAAATAAGTAAATGTAAGTACTAACTATTTAAAGCTCAGTTTACAGTGTCACTTGGTAACAATACCATCAGTAGCAAATAACATATTGTTTTCCTCATCATTTCCAAGTTCAAATTTTGTTGTATTTTTGTGTAAATGTTATTTCAAAATTACACATCCTTTTTAATTTGGTTAAATTTTCGTAATTGGTATTTATAAAGTACCGCAGAGTCGAAATTATAGTATTTGCGCTAATTTTCCCCACTTTTACAATTTTTTCAAGGTGTTGCTTCCCCTGCATATCGAACTACTATTTCACCAATAAGATCTCGAGTTATTTCCCCTTGGTGTCATATTTGTTATTATTTTAAATTGGTAGGTTTAACATTAATATTTGCATATATTTCATTTATTTTTTGTGTGTTGTATTATATTGTTATAATGATTTCCAAAACGCTCTCGACAAAACAAAGAACACTACAGGTTTATAGATTTGACTATTTTCAGGCCTTTCAAGGACATTCGTCAGCAGCCCACATTACTGCCCTGAATGTTTTGTCCGTGGTGTCAGTCTGTCTGTGGATTAATGCTCTAACACAACACCCAATAATGTTACAGTCAAACAGACGTTGATGAGCTACTGGTTATGAACATTAGGCAATATGCAGTCAGGGAACGCATATAATACCAGAGCAGCCGATCAAAGCCATCAATTGGCCCCACCAGCACCAGCTGCTCAATAAGTTGTTCAGCTAGAACAGCCACAACATTACATCAGCAGCCTAACGTAGCTGTACAGCCAGCACAGAAACTGGAGCAGCAAAGACCACCACCAGGATTAAATAAGATTACGGTCTCGTTAAGACTTTTAACGGAGAAACTGGCCCCGTTCAATGGTGGTCAAACTTTATATTATATAAAAAGCTTCAAAGAATAATAGAATGGGAAGCAATTATTGTCCTGCCTTTTCTACCTTCTAGGAATGGCAGACCAATGGTTCCAATTGCTAAACAAACAGACAAAGTCATCATTAGACAAAGCAGCCTTTGTAAATGGTTTTAATGGATTACGTTTTTTTTTATTGCTCCATAGGTATATTTGTCCTTTTTAAACAAGAGCAAGATGAGATTCGTTTAACAAATTTCAGACAGCAAGAAAATGAAACTGTTGAAACTACAATAAAACGAATAGCGTTTGTGAGCAATTTCTGGTAAAATTAACATACAGTGGATTAAAAATTGTGGTGCCTCAAAATACAGTTTCAATTGATTTTTATTGTTTTACGCCGTGTGGGCGACATTTAAGCCATATCACGACGAGAACTTATTAAGTTAACTTTGATTAAAACAAATACTACTTAAGACGAAAGAACTATTTAAAAATAATATTTAAGGAGGAAATAAAACAATTACGAGACAAACTTTCAATATGTAAAATAATATCACAGATACGTTATTAAATAAAATAACAACATTCAAAGCATATGAACAAATTTAAGATTATTGGACTATATTCAAGAATGCAGCCCAACGTCTTTCAAATACTGTATAATACGGTTTCCAGCAATTTATTGTCTGTAAGCAGATCCCACTGGGACTTTCACAGACGCAAAACATACTGGTAAATTAAAGGTTTAACAGCTGATCTTAATATTGATTTGTAAGCTTATAATGATGAGCTACAGAGCAAGTCGGTCAGGTAATTATTGTGTACCTCTTGCTAACATAGTTTCAGTCAGGATTTTTAGGAATCACTTAGTCAATACGTGTTGTTGAGTAGCTTATGGGGAACTTCAATTGGGATACTTAGTGTTGGCATCCCAACACAATTAATACTTGTTCATTCTTTGTACTCATGCGTACTCAGATGAGACATTCATTGTGTCCACTCTTGTTTTTATGTAACATTTCTTGACTGAAATTTAAAAATATGCAGAATAGTAGCCAATCAAATCTGTCAAAAAACAAATAATGGAATTGCAATAGACTTATAAAATACCATTTCTTATAGGTAAAATCAAGAAATACCAAAGGGACATTCGAAGGAGAGAAAAATCGTAACAACTGACAAACTCCGGAGAACAACGAAGACAAGACCAAAACAATACATGTACTACAATTCAAAACTAAAAACATATGAACAACATGGACCCCACCAAAAAACCGGGGGTAGACTCATGTGCTCCGGAAGAGTAAGCAGTCTCTGCTTCCTGCAGGACACACGCCATGCTGCCCATGTCAAATCTGGTATGAGAAAGGGATAATATCAATGGAACAGGTCCATTTTCATTTATAGATGTACTGAAAATATAGGTAATGATTATGATGTACCAGTATATGCTGAAGAGGATATTACAGAAGAGAACATACAGTCACAATCCCAGACATGCCCACAATTATCAGACTGGTTTCCTTTAGCATCAAAGACACAGTTTCTCCTCTATATTTTCATGCATTCATCTACACATCCTGTAGTACTTATTTTCCTCGTTTTTTTCTAGAATGCAAAATATAGAAAAAAGTTCACCAAGTATCAAGCATATTTGTTCCCTTGTGGATTTTCATCTTCCTGTCCCAAAAAGCTTTATCAAACAATATGAGATTTGGGATCATGTACAAATTACACATCAGTAGACTGAATTGTGTAGTAAAAAAAACCCTTTTTTCTTCTTACCAGTACTGTTATTAATCTGTCCAAATGTATATTTTTAAAACTCGCTCATTTATAACTTTTAAACTGTTTTCAATAAAGATACCCTCCTCAGCACTTTCATTTGAAAATATATAAAATGTGCATTTTGATAGTTCTCAAATCTCCGTTAAACTGGTTGACAATGAAACATATTTCATGAAAGAAAGTTGAAAAAATCAACATTTTAACCTGGTAATCATGTGACCAAATTAACTAATGAGCACACATGAAGAACACCACATTATATGCTTTTTCTTTCATTTACACAGTGAAGAAGTAGTAAGATTGTACATGCCATACATGAGTGTGCTGAAAGACAAGAGGATTGGGAAATTTATTGGGATGAAATGATGGAAAAGGTAAACTGATAAAATGTAAACATCACATACAACTGGATATGTCAAGAAGCTGTTTGTAGTATTTACATCAGTGTTCATTTTTTCAAAAAATTCAGGAATGATTTTATTTCTTTTAGCAGATTTCAACTTGCAATCCATATTCATCTGTTTCAGTTTATTATATATACATTACGTGTAAAGTAGTATAACATCGAACACACACATATATCTATATATATATATATATAAATAATATAAAAACACGTTTTGGATGATTAAACACTGTAAGTAACATGAGTAATTTTCACACATAATTTTGTTATTTTGCAGGGTACTAACAAAGACAATATTCCTTATTGGATTTTGAAGCCTTCTGAGATATTGAAATTATCTATAGCAAGACAAGATATTTCAAAGACTTTAATCAGGTTTGTTGCTGTGACATGATATGTTTTAAACAAACAATCACTGATAAAAGGTATTTTCCAGTCAATCTAGCAAAAATGGACCCTAACATGAAACTAATTGCAACAAAAGAAATTAATGTTTTTTGTGTCAGGAAATGTACAAGGATTAACAAAAAAAATCCCCATGAAATGAATGCAAGCAGATAAAATTACAGCTGAAAGAAATTTCCTATGGGAATTTGTATTGAATACGGGAGATAACTCTGTAAAAACTGCTTGAAGTTTGGCCAAAATCACAACAAAATAATAGTTGCTGTTTTTCCTGTATAAAATATTTTGCCAAAGTACATGTTCAGCATTAAAAAATGGTAAAACTATCCTACAATATCAACACAAGTCTTCAGAAATGGATGTTTGATTTTTTGAAATTTACTTATTGTAACAGATTTCGAAAAAGTGTTTGTGAAACCAAATTCATAGTTAAGCAGTCACATTTATTTGACGGGTATATATATATATAATATATGCTCATTGCCGGAAAATGCACAGCTCATTTTAAGAAGCCATAAAAACATGTAGAAATTTGAGATTTACAGTATTTAACCGTCAAACACAAAACCTATTACATGTATATGTATTATCATTTTTTTTTATAAAATTTATATTCTAAATAAGGAATTTGCAAATGAATACAATGATTTGTTTCAGGAAACCAAATTCACCAGGCATCATAAAACACCCTGCAAATGCCAAAATATGGACTGAAAAGATTAATTTTCCAGAAGAGAATAGGGATGATTTGCCGATTGTGACAATGCCTATAAATCTGTTTTTAGATGACACAGCTACACACAAAAGTCGTAGGTGGAAAGCACTTCATTGCATTCAGGTGCAAATGTCAGGTATTTCAAAATTTACTAAAATAGGCAGAATCTGAATAATCAGACATACATATATACAGTATGTGTAATTTGTCTTAAAATGTTTGATTTTTCTTGAATATTTTCGAAGCAAGCACATGCACATATTCTTGTAAATGAGCAAACAAAAGTAATCACAAATATATGTATACCAAGAAAAGAAAGATGATTTGTTTTTACAAGCATGTGAAGTGAGACAGACTATTGATAGGTGCTTGCTTAACATCCATTGCAAATATACCATGCTTCTTCAGGACGTGAATCAATTCAACAATTCAAATAAGGGTTGGAATGGACACAAAAAGAAACCAATTGAAAATTTTTTTTTTTCTGAAAGTCTAAAAATGTATTTTATGGTTTTGCAGTTCAATAATACCAAACTTAGTGTCAAATCTTATATCTATAGAGTCATGAAGGCATGTTTGTCTTTGCAAATACAAAAAGTATACACAAATATTAACATTCTAAAATTTAAGAAAAATATTTGTAGTGGAACCTTACTGAATAAGTATTCCTTTTAGAAGTGTTTGGTTTAAGTAAATGAGAATCTTATTGAATTAGTGCATTGATTTGTAGTACATGTATTATGGACTGCATAGTAAAAATTTACTATATCTAATATTAGTATCTTTGGATTGTTATTTTAAAAAACGAGTTGCAAGACAAAAATAATGATTCATACTTTCTTTTATATAGATGTCTGTTTCCGTTCGATTCCGTTAAATACCAAATCCTCACAGTAATTGGTACTTTGCGGAACGGGACCGAACGGAATAACAAATTAAAAAGTTTAAATCAGATTCAATATGAACAATGTGATATAATCATCGTCGGAAAGGACGACGGAAGGCCTCTCTTATTAGATATAATTACGAATGAAAGGAGTAAGACATTTTTCTCTGACCTGCCAATGCGTTAAAGTGAAATTTCTTGATAATTTATCAGGACATGAATGTACATCTACAGCATATTTCCCGATGTTGATCCGATTACAAAAAACAACGTATTATATATCATACCATAATATTATTGTGCAACCTCAATTGCAATGGTCTTGACAAACAAATACAATTAATACATTATTACACATTTTACATGACTGTGAAGATGAGATTAAGTATAGAATTGTGTTTGAAAACCGTCAACAAAGAAATTTTAAACTTTTTTTATATTAAAGATTTTTCGAAATTTATATGTTATGGGAAAAATGACTATTTTTCACCTGTTAGTTAATGAAATTTTCATAAAAGTGCTTCTTTTCACTTTAGTCTATGTCATTTTAGGTCTCCTGTAAATTAGTCCATTTGTTGCCAAACCAATTTATAGATCACAAAAGTTATAAAACTATTGTGTAAGGAATTTGAGTTATCCTTCGTTGGTCAGCTTTACTATTTATGTAACAAGATATATATCGATATATTTAGACCAGCCTAGCAGGTTGTAGACTGGTCAAACAGGTTATTTATAGTTACTTGTTCAGGTCTTGAGGTGTGTCATTTTCAACTGGACATTGGAAAGGTGTTTTTAGTTTATTTAGTTTTACTACAACTACAAATGGTCAGATTTCCAAATAAAATCTGCCACTGGGCTAGAAAAGAAAAGAAGAGATTTTTTAACTTAAAAAGCAGAGCAGCTATGTTGCTATGTTGCATCAGTAACCTAAGGAAGTTAATTCTGCATGTTAACGAAAACTTCCATGGCCAATGTGAATAATCAGCCAAAATGAGACCCGAAGGAAAATTCTTCAGATATATAAGAATGATTGCATGAAATTATAATTTTACACAATATTACTTATACTGGTATATTGGATAAAGCCCTTCAATTTCTAGTGTGTAAATAAGGAAAACTTGGACAAAACTGCAATAGTAAATTGAGATAACTAATGTGTTTGTACTTACTATAATAAAGATAAATGTTAAATATGTGTTTCTCTTTTCACTTAATAGATCTAAAGAAATTCAAAAAAACATACTTACAAATCATTTTCAAACTATTCATCAAAAAGATTTTTTTTTCTGTTTTATTATTCTACTTGGAAAAACAATCCCCTCAGAAATTTCCATTTTACCTATGAGATTAAAGTTCACTCTTAAGTAGAAGTGAATACAATTTTCACTATCGTGGAAATTTTAGTTTCTTTTGACTACCCTCAGAAAACTTTTGCAACTATTTAAAACCCATCAGAAATTTAGTACAAATAGAAAAGTTAAATATTAAAGACGGGTCTGGGGTATAAATAGCAGCCAAGCAATGAAGGGATATTAAATTTTCTTTGCAGGTTTCAGGACTCGGAAGCATTTTTATGATTTACTAGTTTATTATGAAATTTTTTAATATATAATAATCTCATTAGTGCAGCACATACGTATGAAAAAATACATGTTAAAAGAGAATATTTCATTAATTTGTTTTTATATAGTTGTCAAATAAAATTCTGAAGTGGTCAATATTTGAATTTCAAATAGTTTGATTGACTCTCTTGAGGCGGAGCCTACTGATGTTTGTAAACATTACAGCATGCACATGCTTTTATCTACAAATAAATGAAAAACCTACATTTTGTTGATTACATACATGACACAATCCTCACAAAGACTCCAAAATATTTCCAACTATATTTAAATCCTTTATAAGAAAACAATTGACCTCCACAGGATATATGATTTAAAAAATTCTCTAAAGATGGTGGCAAATGTGATAAAAGTAACTTGATGCGATGTTTTGTTTATGTGTACTGACACTCATCAAAATTGTCATTTTGTTCAAGACAACATCATCAAAATCTTCTGGAGTTCCTGCCTCATTTGTCTCTTTATTTTCTTCTTCTTTTTCTTCTTTTTCAATTTCCTTATAATCCCTGTTATAGGGAGAAAATAAACTATAGATAGTTTCTTTTTGTTTTTCTGTAACTTCAAGAGCCAAGACAGTTTTTCCTTGATTTTCACTGTCACCCATTTTCAGTTTACAGCATAGATATGGCCAGAGAACTTGCCCTTCACCAAAGTGAACCAAATGCCCAATGAGAAATTGAAAAAAGGAACTACTGGGTGAAACTAAGTTCTTTTATTTTAATAAAAGGTATTAATTCACGTTTTAGACTGATCTCTATATTGTTTCAATGAAATACATTTTTCTGAACAAAAAGTTGAATCTTGTGTTGTTAATATGTTGTTATACTGAAGAACTAAATCCTGAATGAACCTAGTCTTATACACACAGCATCATAACGTATCTCTATATCAAAGAATTTCCACTATTTTGGCGGTATTTTTGTGTATATTATATTTCAGGACAAGTGCAATATACACAGAGAGATAGGGAATGATGAAATTCCATCTTGTTATATTCTGTGATGTTGTCATCAGTTATAATTTTTTCAATTCTTTAGAACAAATTTCTTTGAAATTAATAATAAAAATTTAAAAACAAGATAAGGACATATTTTTTAGATTATATATCATCCATCCTGCCCTTTTTATCCAATTTACAATATAAACTCACCCACTATCTGCATGGGGTCCAAACATCTTATATCATTAATACAAGTCATATCAATAGTTATTAATATCTATGAAGACAAAAGTATGGCTAGATCACCAAAAAAAAAAAAAAAAACGAAAAAGAACTACAAAGTTTAGAATTGAGTTTCTGGAAGTGATAAAAAAGGCAGAAATTCTTGGGAAATTACTAGACATTAGGAATATACTGACACAAAGATTGAATAAACCGATAGGAAATTTGCAAGTTTTAGAAAAGTTATTGAGATGTGGTCCAGTCAGGAAATAGGAATGGTACCTCTGATGAACAATCGTCAACACATGTATCAGATCCAAAACCAAGTACATACATTAAAGCTAGGAAGAAAGGTGTAAACCAAAAAATATTCATGTGTGCGGAGGACTCTCTAAAACGTTACAAAGATGTAGTGGAATGTCATGCCAGATACTGCAAAGACAACCTAGTTATAAAGACACGGACAAGACGAAGACATGTGATTATGGCTCGATTGAAATGTGAATCCTTTCACAACTTTCTGTGGTCTTCTTCGCCGTACACGTAAAATAAGGAATACCTGGTGAATAACAGAGTGCAACATGGTCTGTTCTGTAGTGGAATGTTGCCATCTCACTATACTAAGTTTGTAGATGGTGCAGGAAGTGGGAAAATTAATAAGGAAAAACGAAACAAATTCTTCAACTTATATGAAGATCACATGTAAAGAGCATACGAAAAATCTACATCAATGGCCTTACAGATGAAGAATCAGTGTTCTACTATGATGAGAAACTAGGAGAAATAGATATGTTAACAGATCCTAGGCATGGGTGGCGAAAAAATGCAAAAGATTCAAGTGTTGTTGCAATTGGCGAGAAAACCCACCAAGTATTATCGTGTCAACACGTAACAAAAGGTGACGATGTGGTGTCACAAAGACATGAACGAATTGGTGCGGATAGAGTATATAAATATTTGGCTGAAAAGGAGGTTGCTGTAGATGTGTATTGTCATGACAGGAATTTATACTTAATTTGAATTTTTACATTTTAGTCCATTTCTAAAAAACCCATTATGATATGTTAGTGAAAAAATTATCAATTTTTTTAGTTCGTCATATTCAGCAACATTTAAATGAATATGACCTACATTGTACATTTCATGCTTGAATGACTCTTGAATTTAAGCCTCATTCTTTATCATAGGATATACATGATATATTTATATTTTTAATATAAGTAGGATATAATGTTAAACTTGGCAGAGTTTTAATGAAGAAATCATTAGGTAATTAACACTTCACTGCTTTATGAAGTACAGTATTATTTTATGTTAGAAAAAAAGGTTTAAAAATCAGATTTAAGAAAACACAATTGTATTTCATCTTCACATTTCACTGACTCGAGTAAAATTTTTGTGATTTGTAAATATAAAATTATTACTGATACCAGTGTTGATGCATAAGATGTGCAAGATGTGCACATTTCGTCGGTTTACGGCTCATCAGTTGAACTCAACGTCTAAAATGATGAAAAACATAAACAACAATCCAAAACGATGGAGAGAATATTATTGTCTGTCTGACATGCAAAAAATACAATTCGGTAATTTTGGTTATCAGTACTTCTTGTTTAAAATACGTTTGGTTTTTGGTCTTCCAAATGTTTCGGTTTTAATGCTGCTGATGAGAGGTAACTCCTTAAAATGCGTCGTATACAGCATAGTATCAATTTACTATATCTAATATTAGTATCTTTGGATTTTTATTTTAAAAAATGTACATGCTAGATGTTACTAGAACTACATGGTAGCCTAGTAAAAGTTTATAAAGTTGGTTTTTTTTTTAAATGGAATTATGGCTAATGTTATGTTTTATATACATAAAAAAGAATCTGTGATATATCCTTGTAGATTAGTCCTTCCAGTGAGATGGATCAGTTAATTGACAAAATACCAGTTTATATCATCAGTGATCAAGAACAAAGGAATTACTGCTGAACAGAACTGTAGTTTAAATGTATCCACTGTAGTTTGAATTTTAGTGATACAAATATTCAAAAAATGAAAAAAATATAGTAATATATATAAACTACTGTGTTGTATCTTATAAATATGAACGTATCAGATATAATGTAGAACTGTTTCATAGTTGATTGATATGCTGAATATTGATTAATGTAACAGCTATATACTTTAATAGCAAGGAAACATAACACATTTTTCCAGTTACAGTTTTCTTACAATTATAGTTTTTGCTGAAATGATGTTGAAAAATATAATATTCCAAAGGCGTTCTTATATTTAAACAATTATTAACTGAAGGAATTTCCCAAAGTAACACTATCATTTTCTTAACACATATTATTTAAAAGTCCAAGACTATAAATACCCAAAATCGTCTCTAGATGTTTGAACATTTTTATCCATAAATATAGGATCATATCCTGTAAAAACCTATTCTTCTTATCAGCTGGGAACAGATCCTTGATTTTTCACAATTGCCAAGTAACATTATACCGGTAGAAGGGATATGGTGAAAACAATAGTAGTACACACAAAGCTTGCCTAGGTTGGATTTTTTTTTTTTATTTCTTAGGATGTTTTAATTTCTGGGTTCTTAGGACATTACAGAAGAACAATGTTTTACATATTATCATTGTTTTTTATCCCGATGACTCATCAGTTGTGCTCAATACCAAAAATGTTTAAAAATGTGCAAATGAACCTCTAGTTCAATGTTATTTATCCATAGAAAATTGAAAATAGAACTTAGCAACCTAATGATAATTTTAATGATGAAAAGATTTTTGGGAAATTTCCCGAAAAGTTGCTTCCTGTTAAAAAAATATACAATAATGTCAACTAAAATTTTTCGAGAAATTCACCGAATACATTTAGCTGATGTTACAAATAATGTAATGTAATGCGTAATAATTTATTTTTTAATACCACAATCTGCTAATGAGGAAAATGTTCCGGGAAATTATGGAATCCGTGGTTTTTTGTTTGAAAAGGGAATAAAATAGAATTTTGTAGGAAAAGAAAAAGCAGAGCAAAAATCAGAGACTATGTTGAGAAAGTTGTGCCCTTATATGACAGCCAATCATTTAGGTGAATGTTTAAAATGTCACGAAAAACATTCAACATTATCTGCGATTATATGAAAGATTTTCCAGAACTTAAAACTGAGGGTAGGGGGAAAGAACCAATTTCTATAGAAAAACAGAGAATGATTACATTGTGGTATGTTGGCGGTCAGGACACGATAAATAAAATTGCAGACAGGTTTGGTGTGTCCGCATCAACTGTAATCTCGAGCAGAAACGAAGTAATTAAGGCAATTAATCACAATTTAGTGCATAGATTTATTTATAGCCAGGTAAAATTGTGAAAATGTGGGAATGCGAGTTCGAAAGGATGGTTAAATGTAACGTAAAGTTTTGGATTGATTGAATATTTTTTAACGCCGAGCTGGCGATATTGAAGCCAATATCACGGCGAGAACTAACTTGATTTGAAGTGGTTAGAATTAAACACAACATCTGAAACCAATAGACTATTTACAAGATATGGCAGTATAAAAAATAAAAAATATATCAGACAAAACGTTATAAAACATTTTACAGACTTGAATAATATCCCAGAAATGCTATTAGCTAAATACAAACAGTGAGATAAAATCGGTCAGAACATATAACAAATTAAAATTCTGGATATGGACTATAATATGGAATACAGTGAGACAAACTATATTCTCCAGTATAGTCCCACGTCCTTCAAATATTGTAATATACGGTTGCCAGCAACCTTAGTAAATAAATCTTTCATTTTGTTGACTGTTTAGTACCGACAAATAATGTCGGATTTATCTGCAGTCAATTAAAAATGACGAATACTATGTGACATTGCAAATTACAAGATGCTGTTGAAAGAGACGATTATGCCAGGAAAAGACAGTTCACAGTAAGGGACATGGAATGTGAGGTTGCGACATGAAGTGATATTTATAATGGACTAGAAAAACTGTCAGAGAAAGTCATCATATTGATAGAAAATAAAACATTACTTACCGTAACACACATTATATGAAGCTCATAGAATATGCATCTGTTGGTTACTGCATTGTTATTTACAATTATCATGACAATATTTTTACACACAAAAATACATCACAGTGTTTGAAACATTACTTACCGTAACACACATTGTGTAAAGATCATAGAATATGCATTTGTGTTTGCTTTTATTTGGAAATATATGTTAACATGGTTAATGAAAATGTTGAAACTATTTCTTTCTCAATATTTATTTCAGTTCATTTTTATTTTCTGCAGTCAATCCTTTCATGTGTATGAACCCAATAAAGAACATATGGACTGATATCTGTATCTTATCGATGGTATACCCTGGGCCAGCTACCCACATTTATTGACGTATCGACTGATCAAGATATTATAAAAGACACACCCGACGCACAACCAGTGCACGACAACTTACAAGATGCTGTGGAAAGAGAAGATTATGCCAGGAAAAGACAGTTCACAGCAAGGGGCATGGAATATTAGGCTACGAAATTAAGTGATATTTATAATGGACTGGAAAAACTGCAGAAAAAGTCATCATATTGATAGAAAATAAATCTTCATATGAAATAATAAATGCCAAGTGTTCTCTGTATATGAACAAGTATGAACAATATTTAGAACGTCAACAGAATTTCAGCACAAGAATACCGGAAGATGAAAAGAAGACGTATGTTAATTTGTTTGAGAAAAGAGATACATGCTTGGACTTTTTCAAGAAGTCTATTCAAGAGCATTTCGCAGCTAAAAATAAACAGGATAAGAGTCGTACCAGCAGTCGTGCGAGCTCACATCATTCTTCACGAAGTAGAATTAGAAGACATTCTTCTAATGTGAGCAGAATTTCGTCCAAAAGGCTTGCTGAAGAACAAGTTATAGCTGAATTGGAACACCTAAGAGAATCATTACATAAGAAGAAAGAACTAGCAAAGGTTCAGTTGCAAATAAAAGGGGAAGAATTAAACTGCTGGAAAAGTATGAACGCACCTTCGTGCAACATGTATGGAACCATGATATTCCTTCATTGATACTTGTGCATTGATATTCTCATGTAATTTTTGACACTAAAACTGTAATGTGAATTAATTTCAGACATTTTAAACATTTATTAATACTTACCTGTTGGTTAGTGCATTGTGATAATATTTTTACACACAAAAATACATCACATTGTTTGAAACATTACTTACCATAACACACATTGTGTAAAGATCATAGAAATATGCATTTGTTTGCTTTTATTTGCAAATATATGTTAACATGGTTAATGAAAATGTTGAAACTATTTTCTTCCTCAAATATTTATGTCAGTTCATTTGTATTTTTTACAGTCAATCCTTTCAAGTGTATGAATCAAATAAAGAACATATGGACTGATATTTGTATCTTATCGATGATATATCCTGGGTCAGCTACCCACATTTATTGTTGTATCGATTTACAAAGATATGAATGTTAAAAAAGACACAACCGACGCAGAACCAGTGCTGGAGAAATTACAAGATGCTGTGGAAAGAGAAGATTATGCCAGGAAAAGTTAGTTCACAGTAAGGAGCATGGAATATGAGGCTGCGAAATTAAGTGTTATTTATAATGGCCTAGAAACACTGTCAGAGAAAGTCATCATATTGATAGAAAATAAATCTTCGTGTGAAATAATAAAAGCCAACTATTATCTGTTTATGGACAAGTATGAACAATATTTGGAACGTCATCAGAATTTCATGGCAAGAATACCGGAAGACGAAGAGGAGAAATGTTAATTTATATGAGGAAAGAGATACATTCTTGGACTTTTTCAAGAAGTCTATTGAAGAGAATTTCGCAGCTAGAAATTTAAAGGATAAGAGTCGTACCAGCAGTCGTGCGAGGTCACATCATTCTTCACGAAGTGGAAGTAGGAGACATTCTTCTAATGTGAGCAGAATTTCGTCCAAAAGGCTTGCTGAAGAACAAGGTATAGCTGAATTGGAACACTTAAAAAGAATCATTACAAAAGAAGAAAGAACTAGCAAAGGTTCAGTTGCAAATAAAAGAGGAAGAATTGAACCTAGCTACAGAAATTGCAGTGTCAAATGCCAAGAGTAAAGTGCTTGAAAAGTATAAACACACCTTAGTGCAACATGTAGGAAACCATGATATTGCTTCATTGATACTTGTGAATTGATCTTCTTATGTAATTTGTGACACTAAAACTGTAATTTGAATTAATTTCAGACATTTTGATCATTTATACACAATTATAAATACTTACCTGTTGGTTACTGCATTGTGATTTACATTTATCATGACAATATTTTTACACACAAAAATACATCACATTGTTTGAAACATTACTTACCGTAACACACATTGTGTAAAGATCATAGAATATGCATTTATGTTTGGTTTTATTTGCAAATATATGTTAACATGGTTAATGAAAATGTTGAAACTATTTCTTTCTCAAATATTTATGTCAGTTCATTTGTATTTTTTACAGTCAATCCTTTCATGTGTATGAACCATATAAATAACATATGGACTGATATCTGTATCTTATCGATAGTATATCCTGCGCCAGCTACCCACATTTATTGACGTATCGACTTATAAAGATATGGATGTTTAAAAAGACACACCCGACGCAGAACTAGTGCAGGACAAATTACAAGATGCTGTGGAAACAGAAGATTATGCTAGGAAAAGTTAGTTCACAGTAAGGAGCATGGAATGAGGCTGCGAAATAAGGTGTTATTTATAATGGACTAGAAAAACTGTCAGAGAAAGTCGTCATATTGATAGAAAATAAATCTTCGTGTGAAATAATAAAAGCCAAGTATTATCTGTATATCGACAAGTATGAATAGTATTTGGAACGTCCAGAATTTCATGGCAAGAATACCGGTACATGGAAAGGAGACGTATTTGTTTGAACAAAGAGATACATTCTTGGAATTTTTCAGGAAGTCTATTTAAGAGAATTTCGCAGCTAGAAATAAACAGGATAAGAGTCGTACCAGCAGTCGTGCGAGCTCACATCATTCTTCACGAAATAGATGTAGGAGACATTCTTCTAATGTGAGCAGAATTTCGTCCAAAAGGCTTGCTGAAGAACAAGGTATAGCTGAATTGGAACACTTAAAAGAATCATTACAAAAGACGAAAGAACTAGCAAAGGTTCAGTTGCAAATAAAAGAGCTATCTACAGAAATTGCAGTGTCAAATGCCAAGAGTAAAGTGCCTGAAAGTATAAACACACCTTCGTGCAACATGTAGGAAACCATGATATTGCTTCATTGATACTTGTGAATTGATATTCTTATGTATTTTTTGACAGTAAAACTGTAATTTAAATTAATTTCGGACATTTTAAACATTTATACACAATTATAAATACTTACCTGTTGGTTACTGGACTGTTATTTACAATTATCATGACAATATTTTTACATACAAAAATTCATCAAATTGTTTGAACCCTTACTTACCGTAACTGACATTGTGTAAAGATCATAGAATATGCATTTGTGTTTGCTTTCATTTGCAAATATATGTTAACATGGTTAATAAAAAAGGTTAAAACTATTTCCTTTCTCAAATATTTATGTCAGTTCATTTGTATTTTTTACAGTCAATCCTTTCATGTGTATGAACCATATAAAGAACATATCGACTGGTATCTGGATCTTATCGATGGTAGGGGGCCTCGGTGGCCGAATGGTCTAGGTAGTTCGTCATGACTACAACTGATCACTAGCCTGTCAACGCTGGGGTTGTGAGTTCGAATCTCACTTGTGGCGGGGTGTGTTCGACTCCGATCTTAATTGACAAGGATTGCCAATTTTCCTACCGAAGGTCGGTGGTTCTCTCCGGGTACTCCGGCTTCCTCCACCAATAAAAACTGGCCGCCGCGAAATGGCCATAATGTGCTGAAAACGGCGTTAAACCCCAACTAAACAAAAAAAAATCTTATCGATGGTATATCCTGCGGCAGCTACACATATTTATTGACGTATCGACTGATCAAGATATTATAAAAGACACACCCGACGCAGAACCAGTGCCCGACAACTTACAAGATGCTGTGGAAATACAAGATTATGCCAGGAAAAGACAGTTCATAGTAACGGGCATGGAATATTACGCTGCGAAATTAAGTGATATTTATAATGGATTAGAAAACTGCAGAAAAACTCATCATATTGATAGAAAATAAATCTTCATATCAAATAATAAATGCCAAGTGTTCCCTGTATATGGACAAGTGTGAACAATATTTGGAACGTCAACAGAATTTCAGCGCAAGAATACCGGAAGATGAAAAGGAGACGTATGTTAATTTGTTTGAGGAAAGCGATACATTTTTGGACTTTTTTCAAAACGTCTATTGAAGAGTATTTCGCAGCTAGAAATAAACAGGATAAGTGTCGTATCAGCAGTTGTGCGAGCTCACATACATTCTCCTAATGTGAGCAGAATTTCGTCCAAGCGGCTTGCTGAAGAACAAGTTATAGCTTAATTGGAACATCTGAAAGAATCATTACATAAGAAGAAATAACTAGCATAGGGACAGTTGTAAATAAAAGGAGAAGAATTAAATCTATCTGCATCAATTGCAGTGTCAAATGCCAAGAGTCAAGTGCTGGAAAAGTATGAACGCACCTTCGTGCAACATTACTTAACCATGATATTGCTTCATTGGTACTTGTGCATTGATATTCTTATGTAATTTTTGGCACTAAAACTGTAATTTGAATTAATGTCAGACATTTTAAACATTTATAAATACTTACCTGTGGGTTACTGCATTGTGATTTACAATTATCATGACAATATTTTTACACACAAAAATACATCACATTGTTTGAAACATTACTTACCGTAACACACATTGTGTAAAGATCATAGAATATGCATTTGTGTTTGCTTTTATTTGCAAATATATGTTAACATGGTTAATGAAAATGTCGACACTATTTTCTTTCTCAAATATTTATGTCAGTTCATTTGTATTTTGTACAGTCAATCCTTTCATGTGTATGAACCAAATAAAGAACATATGGACTGACATTTGTATCTTATCGATGGTATATCCTGGGCCAGCTACCCACATTTATTGACGTATCGACTTATAACGATATGGATGTTAAAAAAGACACACCCGACGCAGAACCAGTGCAGAACAAATTACAAGATGATGTGGAAAGAGAAGATTATGTCAGGAAAAGACAGTTCACAGTAAGGGGCATAAAATATGAGGCTGTGAAATTAAGTATTTACTAGACATTGAACCCGCGCGGGCGCGGGAAAATAACTTTTTTTGATGGTGGCCATATTGACTATAAAAAGTTGCTGCAGCCATGTTATTTATGGAACAGGAACTCAATATGGATGTTGTGGTTGGCTTCCCATAAACTTTCTTGTCAAGTAGGTGGTATCAACTGATAGTTTCATGTCTATATATGATGTAGTATTCCAGAAATGGATGTTAATGCAAACTTTAACCAAAGTCAATGAAGCGTGAAATGTAGGTCAACGCGACCCAATTGTCATATGCGGCTGTTAGTTACTAGCGAAGATGTATCCACTGATGAAGTAGACTGTATGCCACGTAGAATTACCAAAATGGACCTTAAGGTTCCATCAAAGTCAAAATCTATGACGAAAACACAACCACATAAATTGTCAATATTTTTATTGTTAAAATTAATTCTGAACTGGAACTTGATGAAAAGTTCATTTAATACACATTTCATAGTGCATTACCTTTTTCCTTCAGAATAAATATGAAAGTAAATATTTCCTTAGTGGCGGATGAATTTTTCAAAAGATGCCGTGAGTTTGGTAGAGCAAATTTTTGGAAATAATTGTTCCAATTGTTCCATTGCCATCATGGGCAGGGCAAGTGAGGCTTAATTCACAAATATATCCAATAATCAGACGATAAAAGCATTTTTAGTGTGTGGCTGCGTGTGCTGTCCACGTTTATATTTATCAAAGATGTCCGAGATAAATTTCGCCGTTAATGATAAAGATGACCATTTGTTAAAAATATTTTTATCTAGGGCTTACAAAGAATTGTATGGTAGAGATATATTTAGACAGGACAAATGACAAATAATGTGAAAATAGTTAATGGTTGGTTTTATCACTTTGTGCAAGGTAAACATCCGAGCAATCCAAAAAACAGTTAGGAATTACTCTGAACTTTACCTTACTTCTTCATAATCTTCAAAGTTCATAACCTTTACAGTTAGGAGAAATTTGTTATTGTAGAAAAACAATCCATGAAGCGGAAACATCCCACTCGAAGGAGAATGTTTTTAATTTGTTTTATTCTTTTTCCGTAATTTTAAACAGAAAGACATTTAAAATATGTGCATACTTATTTATTTAAATCAAGGTGTTAAAACGGTGCATTCGAGAATCTTCTTAAGGATATGTTGGGAGAATTCATATCGGAAAAGTGCATAAAAATTCCATTTGCACATAAACAAATCTGCAATTTAAATTTATAAATGCAGATTGTCAAATCCGATAATAACCTTTATAATCTGAACCATACATCGTTTATTTTAAACCACGCATTTTGCCGCCTATTCGGCTAATTCGTAAATTTAGTATTATAGATAAGGGACTAGAAAAGCTGCCAGAGAAAGTCATCAAATTTATAGAAAATAAATCTTCGTGTAAAATAATAAAAGCCAAGTATTATCTGTATATGGACAAGTATGAACAATATTTGGAACGTCATCAGAATTTCATGGCAAGAATACCGGAAGATGAAAAGGAGACGTATGTTAATTTGTTTGAGGAAAGCGATACATTCTTAGACTTTTTCAAGAAGTCTATTGAAGAGTATTTCGCAGCTTAAAATAAACAGGATAAGAGTCGTACCAGCAGTCGTGCGAGCTCACATCATTCTTCACGAAGTGGAAGTGGGAGACATTCTTCTAATGTGAGTAGAATTTCGTCCAAAAGGCTTGCTGAAGAACAAGGTATAGCTGAATTGGAACACCTGAAAGGATCACTACAAAAGAAGAAAGAACTGGCAAAGGTTCAGTTGCAAATAAAAGAGGAAGAATTGAACCTACCTACAGAAATTGCACTGTCAAATGCCAAGAGTAAAGTGCTTGAAAAGTATGAACACACCTTCGTGCAACATATAAGAAACCATGATATTGCTTCATTGATACGTGTGCATTGATATTCTTATGTAATTTTTGACACTAAAACTGTATTTTGAATTAATTTCGGACATTTTAAACATTTATACACAATTATAAATACTTACCTGTTGGTTACTGCATTGTCATTTACAATTATCATGACAATATTTTTACACACAAAAATACATCACATTGTTTGAAACATTACTTACCGTAACACACATTGTGTAAAGATCATAGAATATGGATTTGTGTTTGCTTTTATTTGGAAATATATGTTAACATGGTTAATGAAAATGATGAAACTATTTTCTTTCTCAAATATTTATGTCAGTTCATTTGTCTGTTTTACAGTCAATCCTTTCATGTGTATGAACCAAATTAAAGAACATATGGACTGATATGTGTTGCTTATCGATGGTATACCCTGGGCCAGCTACCCTCATTTATTTACGTATCGACTTATAAAGATATGGATGTTAAAAAAGACACCCGACGCAGAACCAGTGCTGGACAAATTACAAGATGCTGTGGAAAGAGTAGATTATGCCAGGAAAAGACAGTTCATAGTAAGGGGCATGGAATATGAGGCTGTGAAATTAAGTGATATTTATAATGGACTAGAAAAACTGTCAGAGAAAGTCATCATATTGATAAAAAATAAATCTTCATATGAAATAATAAAAGCCAAGTATTATCTGTATATCGACAAGTATGAACAATATTTGGAACGTCATCAGAATTTCATGGCAAGAATACCGGAAGATGAAAAAGGAGACGTATGTTAATTTGTTTCAGAAAGCGATACATTTTTGGACTTTTCAAGAATTCTATTGAAGAGTTTCGCAGCCACAAATAAACAGGATAAGGGTCGTACCAGCAGTCGTGCGAGCTCACAACATTCTTCACGAAGTAGGAGACCTTCTTCTAATGTGAGCAGAATTTCGTCCAAAAAGCTACCTGAAGAACAAGGTATAGCTGAATTGGAACACCTGAAAGAATAATTACAAAATAAGAAAGAACTAGCAAAGGTTCAGTTGCAAATAAAAGAAGAATTGAACATATCTACAGAAATTGCACTGTCAAATGCCAAGAGTAAAGTGTTTTAAATGTATGAACACACCTTCGTGCAACATATATAAAACCATAATATTGCTGCATTGATACGTGTGCATTGATATTCTTATGTAATGTTTGACATTTAAATTGTATTTCGAATTAATTTCGGACATTTTAAACATTGATACGCAATTATAAATACTTACCTGTTGGTTACTGCATTGTTATTTACAATTATCATGACAATATGTTTTCACACAAAAATACATCACATTGTTTGAAACATTACTTACCGTAACACACATTGTGTAAAGATCATAGGATATGCATTTGTGTTTGCTTTTATTTGCAAATATATGTTAACATGGTTAATGAAAATGCTGAAACTATTTTCGTTCTCAAATATTTATGTCAGTTCATTTGTATTTTTTACAGTCAATCCTTTCAAGTGTATGAACCAAATAAAGAACATATGGACTGATATTTGTATCTTATCGATGATATATCCTGGGCCAGCTACCCACATTTATTGATGTATCGACTTATAAATATTGAGGTTAAAAAAGACACACCCGACACAGACCCAGTGCCCGACAAATTACAAGATGATGTGGAAAGAGAAGATTATGTCAGGAAAAGACAGTTCACAGTAAGGGGCATGGAACATGAGGCTGTGAAATTAAGTGATATTTATAAGGGACTAGAAAAGCTGTCACCGAAAGTCATCATATTTATAGAAAATAAATCTTCGTGTAAAATAATAAAAGCCAAGTATTATCTGTCTATGGACAAGTATGAACAATATTTGGAACGTCAGACTCTCATGGCAAGAATACCGGAAGATGAAAAGGAGACGTATGTTAATTTGTTTGAGGAAAGCGATACATTCTTAGACACTTTCAAGAAGTCTATTGAAGAGTATTTCGCAGCTAGAAATAAACAGGAAAAGAGTCGTACCAGCAGTCGTGCGAGCTCACATCATTCTTCACGAAGTGGAAGTGGGAGACATTCTTCTAATGTGAGTAGAATTTCGTCCAAAAGGTTTGCTGAAGAACAAGGTATAGCTCAATTGGAACACCTAAAAGGATCATTACAAAAGAAGAAAGAACTGGCAAAGGTTCAGTTGCAAATAAAAGAGGAAGAATTGAACCTACCTACAGAAATTGCACTGTCAAATGCCAAGAGTAAAGTGCTTGAAAAGTATGAATACACCTTCGTAATACATATATGAAACCATGATATTGCTTCATTGATACGTGTTTATTGATATTCTTTTGTAATTTTTGACACTAAAACTGTATTTTGAATTAATTTCGGAGATTTTAAACATTTATACACAATTATAAATACTTACCTGTTGGTTACTGCATTGTCATTTACAATTATCATGACAATATTTTTACACACAAAAATACATCACATTGTTTGAAAATAAGGTACATAACAGTATTAACAAAACTCGCAAGTCCATAAGACGTGTGACAAAACTGGTATCACACCACTGGAAAATTGCAACCGTAATGGTCCTGACTTGGTACAGGCATTTCAAAAGAAATGGTGGGTTGAATCTAGGTTTTACAGCGCGCCAAACCTCCCGCTTCCATTACGGCATAAAAGTACCAGTGGTGGTAATCAACATAGATATGCTGATGTCAAAGTTGGTAAAGTAGAAACAAAACACCAAGATAAGTTATAAAAAACAATCTTCAATGATAGTAGTAGAAGATACTGAATATTTTTCAACCAAATCTTGGTATTTGAAAAAGAATTTCGTAAGAGACCTTTTTAGACGCATTTCCTCGTATTCCTGGCTAAGAAGTCTGTCACGCAGATGTTTATGGCGTTCAAGGAAATCAGAGTAGTTGGAACATGCTCTAGCGTAACGAATCAATTGAGAAATATAAACACCATATGCAGGAGATGAACATTACTTACCGTAACACACATTGTGTAAAGATCATAGAATATGGATTTGTGTTTGCTTTTATTTGGAAATATATGTTAACATGGTTAATGAAAATGCTGAAACTATTTTCTTTCTCAAATATTTATGTCAGTTCATTTGTATTTTTTACAGTCAATCCTTTCATGTGTATGAACCAAATAAAGAACATATGGACCGATATTTGTTGCTTATCGATTATATATCCTGGGCCAGCTACCCACATTTATTGACGTATCGACTTATAAAGACATGGATGTTAAAAAAGACACCCGACGCAGAACCAGTGCTGGACAAATTACAAGATGCTGTGGAAAGAGTAGAATATGCCAGGAAAAGACAGTTCATAGTAAGGGGCATGGAATATGAGGCTGCGAAATTAAGTGATATTTATAATGGACTAGAAAAGCTGTCATCATATTGATACAAAATAAATCTTCATATGAAATAATAAAAGCCAAGTATTATCTGTATATCGACAAGTATGAACAATATTTGGAACGTCATCAGAATTTCATGAAAAGGAGACGTATGTTAATTTGTTTGAGAAAGCGATACATTTTTGGACTTTTTCAAGAAGTCTATTGAAGAGTTTTGCAGCTACAAATAAACAGGATAAGAGTCGTACCAGCAGTCGTGCGAGCTCACATCATTCTTCACGAAGTGGAAGTAGCAGACATTCTTCTAATGTGAGCAGAATTTCGTCCAAAAGGCTTGCTGAAGAACAAGCTATAGCTGAATTGAAACACCTGAAAGAATCATTACAAAAGAAGAAAGAACTAGCAGAGGTTCAGTTGCAAATAAAAGAGGAAGAATTGAACCTATCTACAGAAATTGCAGTGTCAAATGCCAAGAGTAAAGGGCTTGAAAAGTATGAATACACCGTCGTGCAACATGTAGGAAACCATGATATTGCTTCATTGATATTCGTATGTAATTTGTGACACTAAAACTGTAATTTGAATTAATTTCAGACATTTTGATCATTTATACACAATTATAAATACTTACCTGTTGGTTCCTACATTGTTATTTACAATTATCATGACAATATTTTTTACACACAAAAATACATCACATTGTTTGAAACATTACTTACCGTAACACAGTTCACAGTAAGGGGCATGGAATATGAGGCTGCGAAATTAAGTGTTATTTATAATGGCCTAGAAAAACCGTCAGAGAAAGTCATCATATTGATAGAAAATAAATCTTCGTGTGAAATAATAAAAGCCAAGTATTATCTGTTTATGGACAAGTATGAACAATATTTGGAACGTCATCAGAATTTCATGGCAAGAATACCGGAAGATGAAGAGGAGAAATGTTAATTTGTTTGAGGAAAGAGATATATTCTTGGACTTTTTCAAGAAGTCTATTGAAGAGAATTTCGCAGCTAGAAATTTAAAGGATAAGAGTCGTACCAGCAGTCGTGCGAGGTCACATCATTCTTCACGAAGTGGAAGTAGGAGACATTCTTCTAATGTGAGCAGAATTTCGTCCAAAAGGCTTGCTGAAGAACAAGGTATAGTTGAATTGAAACATCTGAAAGAATCATTACATCAGAAGAAAGAACTAGCAAAGGTTCCGTTGCCAAAAACAAGAGAACGAATTGAACCTATCTACAGAAACTGCAGTGTCAAAGGCCAAGAATAAAGTGCTTGAAAAGTATTAACACACCTTTGTGCAACATGTATGAAACCATGATATTGCTTCATTGATACTTGTGCATTGATATTCTTATATAATTTTTGACAATAAAACTGTAGTTTGAATTAATTTCAGACATTTTAAACATTTATAAATACTTACCTGTTGGTTACTGCATTGTGATTTACAATTATCATGACAATATTTTTACACACAAAAATACATCACATTGTTTGAAACATTACTTGCCGTAACACACATTGTGTAAAGATCATAGAATTTGCATTTGTGTTTGCTTTTATTTGCAAATATATATTAACATGGTTAATGAAAATGTCGAAACTATTTTCTTTCTCAAATATTTATGTCAGTTCATTTGTATTTTTTACAGTCAATCCTTTCATGTGTATGAACCAAATAAAGAACATATGGACTGATATTTGTATCTTATCGATGGTATATCCTGGGCCAGCTACCCACATTTATTGACGTATCGACTTATAAAGATATTGAGGTTAAAAAAGATACACCCGACGCAGACCCAGTGCCCGACAAATTACAAGATGATGTGGAAAGAGAAGATTATGTCAGGAAAAGACAGTTCACAGTAAGGGGCATGGAATATGAGGCTGTGAAATTAAGTGATATTTATAAGGGACTAGAAAAGCTGTCAGAGAAAGTCATCATATTTATAGAAAATAAATCTTCGTGTGAAATAATAAAAGCCAAGTATTATCTGTATATGGACAAGTATGAACAATATTTGGAACGTCATCAGAATTTCATGGCAAGAATACCGGAAGATGAAAAGGAGACGTATGTTAATTTGTTTGAGGAAAGCGGTACATTCTTAAGACTTTTTCAAGAAGTCTATTGAAGAGTATTTCGCAGCTAGAAATAAACAGGATAAGGGTCGTACCAGCAGTCGTGCGAGCTCACAACATTCTTCACGAAGTGGGAGACCTTCTTCTAATGTGAGCAGAATTTCGTCCAAAAAGCTAGCTGAAGAACAAGGTATAGCTGAATTGGAACACCTGAAAGAATAATTACAAAATAAGAAAGAACTAGCAAAGGTTCAGTTGCAAATAAAAGAAGAATTGAACATATCTACAGAAATTGCACGGTCAAATGCCAAGAGTAAAGTGTTTTAAATGTATGAACACACCTTCGTGCAACATATATGAAACCATAATATTGCTGCATTGATACGTGTGCATTGATATTCTTATGTAATGTTTGACATTTAAATTGTATTTCGAATTAATTTCGGACATTTTAAACATTGATACGCAATTATAAATACTTACCTGTTGGTTACTGCATTGTTATTTACAATTATCATGACAATATTTTTTTCACACAAAAATACATCACATTGTTTGAAACATTACTTACCGTAACACACATTGTGTAAAGATCATAGAATATGCAATTGTGTTTGTTTTTATTTGCAAATATATGTTAACATGGTTAATGAAAATGCTGAAACTATTTTCGTTCTCAAATATTTATGTCAGTTCATTTGTATTTTTTACAGTCAATCCTTTCAAGTGTATGAACCAAATAAAGAACATATGGACTGATATTTGTATCTTATCGATGATATATCCTGGGCCAGCTACCCACATTTATTGATGTATCGACTTATCAAGACACACCCGACGCATACCCAGTGCCCGACAAATTACAAGATGATGTGGAAAGAGAAGATTATGTCAGGAAAAGACAGTTCACAGTAAGAGGCATGGAATATGAGGCTGTGAAATTAAGTGATATTTATAAGGGACTAGAAAAGCTGTCAGAGAAAGTCATCATATTTATAGAAAATAAATCTTCGTGTGAAATAATAAAAACCAAGTATTATCTGTATATGGACAAGTATGAACAATATTTGGAACGTCATCAGAATTTCATGGCAAGAATACCGGAAGATGAAAAGGAGACGTATGTTAATTTGTTTGAGGAAAGCGATACATTCTTAGACTTTTTCAAGAAGTCTATTGAAGAGTATTTCGCAGCTAGAAATAAACAGGATAAGAGTCGTACCAGCAGTCGTGCGAGCTCACAACATTCTTCACGAAGTGGGAGACCTTCTTCTAATGTGAGCAGAATTTCGTCCAAAAAGCTAGCTGAAGAACAAGGTATAGCTGAATTGGAACACCTGAAAGAATCATTACAAAATAAGAAAGAACTAGCAAAGGTTCAGTTGCAAATAAAAGAAGAAGAATTGAACCTATCTACAGAAATTGCACTGTCAAATGCCAAGAGTAAAGTGTTTTAAATGTATGAACACGCCTTCGTGCAACATATATAAAACCATAATATTGCTGCATTGATATTCTTATGTAATGTTTGACACTTAAATTGTATTTTGAATTAATTTCGGACATTTTAAACATTTATACACAATTATAAATACTTACCTGTTGGTTACTGCATTGTCATTTACAATTATCATGACAATATTTTTACACACAAAAATACATCACATTGTTTGAAACATTACTTACCGTAACACACATTGTTTCAAGATCATAGAATATGCATTTGTGTTTGCTTTTATTTGGAAATATATGTTAACATGGTTAATGAAAATCCTGAAACTATTTTCTTTCTCAAATATTTGTCAGTTCATTTGTATTTTTTACAGTCAATCCGTTCATGTGTATGAACCAAATAAAGAACATATGGACCGATATTTGTTGCTTATCGATTATATATCCTGGGCCAGCTACCCACATTTATTGACGTATCGACTTATAAAGACATGGATGTTAAAAAAGACACCCGACGCAGAACCAGTGCTTGACAAATTACAAGATGCTGTGGAAAGAGTAGATTATGCCAGGAAAAGACAGTTCATAGTAAGGGGCATGGAATATGAGGCTGTGAAATTAAGTGATATTTATAATGGACTAGAAAAGCTGTCATCATATTGATACAAAATAAATCTTCATATGAAATAATAAAAGCCAAGTATTATCTGTATATCGACAAGTATGAACAATATTTGGAACGTCATCAGAATTTCATGAAAAGGAGACGTATGTTAATTGAGAAAGCTTTTGAGAAAGCGATACATTTTTGGACTTTTTCAAGAAGTCTATTGAAAAGTTTCGCAGTTACAAATAAACAGGATAAGAGTCGTACCAGCAGTCGTGCGAGCTCACATCATTCTTCACGAAGTGGAAGTAGCAGACATTCTTCTAATGTGAGCAGAATTTCGTCCAAAAGGCTTGCTGAAGAACAAGCTATAGCTGAATAGAAACACCTGAAAGAATCATTACAAAAGAAGAAAGAACTAGCAGAGGTTCAGTTGCAAATAAAAGAGGAAGAATTGAACCTATCTACAGAAATTGCAGTGTCAAATGCCAAGAGTAAAGGGCTTGAAAAGTATGAATACACCGTCGTGCAACATGTAGGAAACCATGATATTGCTTCATTGATATTCGTATGTAATTTGTGACACTAAAACTGTAATTTGAATTAATTTCAGACATTTTGATCATTTATACACAATTATAAATACTTACCTGTTGGTTCCTACATTGTTATTTACAATTATCATGACAATATTTTTTACACACAAAAATACATCACATTGTTTGAAACATTACTTACCGTAACACACATTGTGTAAAGATCATAGAATTTGCATTTATGTTCGGTTTTATTTGGAAATATATGTTAACATGGTTAATGAAAATGTTGAAACTATTTCTTTCTCAAATATTTATGTCATTTCATTTGTATTTTTTTACAGTCAATCCTTTCATGTGTATGAACCATATAAAGAACATATGGACTGATATCTGTATCTTCTCGATGGTATATCCTGGGCCAGCTACCCACATTTATTGACGTATCGACTTATAAAGATATGGATGTTAAAAAAGACACATCCGACGCAGATCCAGTGCAGGGCAAATTACAAGATGCTGTTGAAAGAGAAGATTATACCAGGAAAAGACAGTTCACAGTAAGGGGCATGGAATATGAGGCTGCGAAATTAAGTGTTATTTATAATGGCCTAGAAAAACCGTCAGAGAAAGTCATCATATTGATAGAAAATAAATCTTCGTGTGAAATAATAAAAGCCAAGTATTATCTGTTTATGGACAAGTATGAACAATATTTGGAACGTCATCAGAATTTCATGGCAAGAATACCGGAAGATGAAGAGGAGAAATGTTAATTTGTTTGAGGAAAGAGATATATTCTTGGACTTTTTCAACAAGTCTATTGAAGAGAATTTCGCATCTAGATATTTAAAGGATAAGAGTCGTACCAGCAGTCGTGCGAGGTCACATCATTCTTCACGAAGTGGAAGTAGGAGACATTCTTCTAATGTGAGCAGAATTTCGTCCAAAAGGCTTGCTGAAGAACAAGGTATAGTTGAATTGAAACATCTGAAAGAATCATTACATAAGAAGAAAGAACTAGCAAAGGTTCCGTTGCCAAAAAAAAAGAGAACGAATTGAACCTATCTACAGAAACTGCAGTGTCAAAGGCCAAGAATAAAGTGCTTGAAAAGTATTAACACACCTTTGTGCAACATGTATGAAACCATGATATTGCTTCATTGATACTTGTGCATTGATATTCTTATGTAATTTTTGACACTAAAACTGTAGTTTGAATTAATTTCAGACATTTTAAACATTTATAAATACTTACCGGTTGGTTACTGCATTGTGATTTACAATTATCATGACAATATTTTTACACACAAAAATACATCACATTGTTTGAAACATTACTTGCCGTAACACACATTGTGTAAAGATCATAGAATTTGCATTTGTGTTTGCTTTTATTTGCAAATATATATTAACATGGTTAATGAAAATGTCGAAACTATTTTCTTTCTCAAATATTTATGTCAGTTCATTTGTATTTTTTACAGTCAATCCTTTCATGTGTATGAACCAAATAAAGAACATATGGACTGATATTTGTATCTTATCGATGGTATATCCTGGGCCAGCTACCCACATTTATTGACGTATCGACTTATAAAGATATTGAGGTTAAAAAAGACACACCCGACGCAGACCCAGTGCCCGACAAATTACAAGATGATGTGGAAAGAGAAGATTATGTCAGGAAAAGACAGTTCACACTAAGGGGCATGGAATATGAGGCTGTGAAATTAAGTGATATTTATAAGGGACTAGAAAAGCTGTCAGAGAAAGTCATCACATTTATAGAAAATAAATCTTCGTGTGAAATAATAAAAGCCAAGTATTATCTGTATATGGACAAGTATGAACAATATTTGGAACGTCATCAGAATTTCATGGCAAGAATACCGGAAGATGAAAAGGAGACGTATGTTAATTTGTTTGAGGAAAGCGGTACATTCTTAGACTTTTTCAAGAAGTCTATTGAAGAGTATTTCGCAGCTAGAAATAAACAGGATAAGGGTCGTACCAGCAGTCGTGCGAGCTCACAACATTCTTCACGAAGTGGGAGACCTTCTTCTAATGTGAGCAGAATTTCGTCCAAAAAGCTAGCTGAAGAACAAGGTATAGCTGAATTGGAACACCTGAAAGAATCATTACAAAATAAGAAAGAACTAGCAAAGGTTCAGTTGCAAATAAAAGAAGAATTGAACCTATCTACAGAAATTGCACTGTCAAATGCCAAGAGTAAAGTGTTTTAAATGTATGAACACACCTTCGTGCAACATATATAAAACCATAATATTGCTGCATTGATACGTGTGCATTGATATTCTTAAGTAATGTTTGACACTTAAATTGTATTTTGAATTAATTTCGGACATTTTAAACATTGATACGCAATTATAAATACTTACCTGTTGGTTACTGCATTGTTATTTACAATTATCATGACAATATTTTTACACACAAAAATACATCACATTGTTTGAAACATTACTTACCGTAACACACATTGTGTAAAGATCATAGAATTTGCATTTGTGTTTGCTTTTATTTGCAAATATATGTTAACATGGTTAATGAAAATGCTGAAACTATTTTCGTTCTCAAATATTTATGTCAGTTCATTTGTATTTTTTACAGTCAATCCTTTCAAGTGTATGAACCAAATAAAGAACATATGGACTGATATTTGTATCTTATCGATGATATATCCTGGGCCAGCTACCCACATTTATTGATGTATCGACTTATAGATATTGAGGTTAAAAAAGACACACCCGACGAAGACCCAGTGCCCGACAAATTACAAGATGATGTGGAAAGAGAAGATTATGTCAGGAAAAGACAGTTCACAGTAAGGGGCATGGAATATGAAGCTGTGAAATTAAGTGATATTTATAAGGGACTAGAAAAGCTGTCAGCGAAAGTCATCATATTTATAGAAAATAAATCTTCGTGTAAAATAATAAAAGCCTAGTATTATCTGTCTATGGACAAGTATGAACAATATTTGGAACGTCAGAATTTCATGGCAAGAATACCGGAAGATGAAAAGGAGACGTATGTTAATTTGTTTGAGGAAAGCGATACATTCTTAGACACTTTCAAGAAGTCTATTGAAGAGTATTTCGCAGCTACAAATAAACAGGATAAGAGTCGTACCAGCAGTCGTGCGAGCTCACATCATTCTTCACGAAGTGGAAGTGGGAGACATTCTTCTAATGTGAGTAGAATTTCGTCCAAAAGGTCTGCTGAAGAACAAGGTATAGCTCAATTGGAACACCTAAAAGGATCATTACAAAAGAAGAAAGAACTGTCAAAGGTTCAGTTGCAAATAAAAGAGGAAGAATTGAACCTACCTACAGAAATTGCACTGTCAAATGCCAAGAGTAAAGTGCTTGAAAAGTATGAATACACCTTCGTAAAACATATATGAAACCATGATAGTGCTTCATTGATATTCTTTTGTAATTTTTGACACTAAAACTGTATTTTGAATTAATTTCGGACATTTTAAACATTTATACACAATTATAAATACTTACCTGTTGGTTACTGCATTGTCATTTACAATTATCATGACAATATTTTTACACACAAAAATACATCACATTGTTTGAAACATTACTTACCGTAATGTGTAAAGATCATAGAATATGCATTTGTGTTTGCTTTTATTTGGAAATATATGTTAACATGGTTAATGAAAATGCTGAAACTATTTTCTTTCTCAAATATTTATGTCAGTTCATTTGTATTTTTTACAGTCAATCCTTTCATGTGTATGAACCAAATAAAGAACATATGGACCGATATTTGTTGCTTATCGATTATATATCCTGGGCCAGCTACCCACATTTATTGACGTATCGACTTATAAAGACATGGATGTTAAAAAAGACACCCGACGCAGAACCAGTGCTGGACAAATTACAAGATGCTGTGGAAAGAGTAGATTATGCCAGGAAAAGACAGTTCATAGTAAGGGGCATGGAATATGAGGCTGTGAAATTAAGTGATATTTATAATGGACTAGAAAAGCTGTCAGAGAAAGTCATCATATTGATACAAAATAAATCTTCATATGAAATAATAAAAGCCAAGTATTATCTGTATATCGACAAGTATGAACAATATTTGGAACGTCATCAGAATTTCATGAAAAGGAGACGTATGTTAATTTGTTTGAGAAAGCGATACATTTTTGGACTTTTTCAAGAAGTCTATTGAAGAGTTTCGCAGCTACAAATAAACAGGATAAGAGTCGTACCAGCAGTCGTGCGAGCTCACATCATTCTTCACGAAGTGGAAGTAGGAGACATTCTTCTAATGTGAGCAGAATTTCGTCCAAAAGGCTTGCTGAAGAACAAGCTATAGCTGAATTGAAACACCTGAAAGAATCATTACAAAAGAAGAAAGAACTAGCAGAGGTTCAGTTGCAAATAAAAGAGGAAGAATTGAACCTATCTACAGAAATTGCAGTGTCAAATGCCAAGAGTAAAGGGCTTGAAAAGTATGAATACACCGTCGTGCAACATGTAGGAAACCATAATATTGCTTCATTGATATTCGTATGTAATTTGTGACACTAAAACTGTAATTTGAATTAATTTCAGACATTTTGATCATTTATACACAATTATAAATACTTACCTGTTGGTTCCTACATTGTTATTTACAATTATCATGACAATATTTTTTACACACAAAAATACATCACATTGTTTGAAACATTACTTACCGTAACACACATTGTGTAAAGATCATAGAATTTGCATTTATGTTTGGTTTTATTTGGAAATATATGTTAACATGGTTAATGAAAATGTTGAAACTATTTTCTTTCTCAAATATTTATGTCATTTCATTTGTATTTTTTACAGTCAATCCTTTCATGTGTATGAACCATATAAAGAACATATGGACTGATATCTGTATCTTCTCGATGGTATATCCTGGGCCAGCTACCCACATTTATTGACGTATCGACTTATAAAGATATGGATGTTAAAAAAAACACATCCGACGCAGATCCAGTGCAGGGCAAATTACAAGATGCTGTTGCAAGAGAAGATTATGCCAGGAAAAGACAGTTCACAGTAAGGGGCATGGAATATGAGGCTGCGAAATTAAGTGTTATTTATAATGGCCTAGAAAAACTGTCAGAGAAAGTCATCATATTGATAGAAAATAAATCTTCGTGTGAAATAATAAAAGCCAAGTATTATCTGTTTATGGACATGTATGAACAATATTTGGAACGTCATCAGAATTTCATGGCAAGAATACCGGAAGATGAAGAGGAGAAATGTTAATTTGTTTGAGGAAAGAGATACATTCTTGGACTTTTTCAAGAAGTCTATTGAAGAGAATTTCGCAGCTAAAAATTTAAAGGATAAGAGTCGTACCAGCAGTTGTGCGAGGTCACATCATTCTTCACGAAGTGGAAGTAGGAGACATTCTTCTAATGTGAGCAGAATTTCGTCTAAAAGGCTTGCTGAAGAACAAGGTATAGCTGAATTGAAACATCTGAAAGAATCATTACATAAGAAGAAAGAACTAGCAAAGGTTCCGCTGCCAAAAAAAAGGAGAACGAATTCAACATATCGACAGACATTGCAGTGTCAAAGGCCAAGAGTAAAGTGTTTTAAATGTATGAACACACCTTCGTGCAACATATATGAAACCATAATATTGCTGCATTGATACGTGTGCATTGATATTCTTATGTAATGTTTGACACTTAAATTGTATTTTGAATTAATTTCGGACATTTTAAACATTGATACGCAATTATAAATACTTACCTGTTGGTTACTGCATTGTTATTTACAATTATCATGACAATATTTTTTCACACAAAAATACATCACATTGTTTGAAAGATTACTTACCGTAACACACATTGTGTAAAGATCATAGGATATGCATGTGTGTTTGCTTTTATTTGCAAATATATGTTAACATGGTTAATGAAAATGTTGAAACTATTTTCTTTCTCAAATATTTATGTCAGTTCATTTGTATTTTTTACAGTCAATCCTTTCAAGTGTATGAACCAAATAAAGAACATATGGACTGATATTTGTATCTTATCGATGATATATCCTGGGTCAGCTACACACATTTATTGTTGTATCGACTTACAAAGATATGAATGTTAAAAAAGACACAACCGACGCAGAACCAGTGCTGGAGAAATTACAAGATGCTGTGGAAAGAGAAGATTATGCCAGGAAGTTAGTTCACAGTAAGGAGCATGGAATATGAGGCTGCGAAATTAAGTGATATTTATAATGGACTAGAAAAACTGTCAGAGAAAGTCATCATATTGATAGAAAATAAATCTTCATATGAAATAATAAAAGCGAAGTATTCTCTGTATATGGAGAAGTATGAACAACATTTGAAACGTCATCAGAATTTCATGCAAGAATACCGGAAGATGAAGAGGAGAAATGTTAATTTTTTTGAGGAAAGAGATACATTCTTGGACTTTTTCAAGAAGTCTATTGAAGAGTAGTTCGCAAATAGAAATTTAAAAGATAACAGTCGTAACACCAGTCGTGCAAGCTCACATCATTCTTCACGAAGTGGATGTAGGAGACATTCTTCTAATGTGAGGAGAATTTCGTCCAAAAGGCTTGCTGAAGAACAAGGTATAGCTGAATTGAAACACCTGAAAGAATCATTACATAAGAAGAAAGAACTAGCAAAGGTTCAAAAGTTCCGTTGCCAAAAAAAAAGAGAACGAATTGAACCTATCTACAGAAATTGCAGTGTCAAAGGCCAAGAGTAAAGTGCTTGAAAAGTATTAACACACCTTTGTGGAACATGTATGAAACCATGATATTGCTTCATTGATACTTGTGCATTGATATTCTTATGTAATTTTTGGCACTAAAACTATAATTTGAATTAATTTCAGACATTTTAAACATTTATAAATACTTACCTGTTGGTTACTGCATTGTTATTTACAATTTATCATGACATAATTTTTACACACAAAAGTACATCACATTGTTTGAAACATTACTTACCGTAACACACATTGTGTAAAGATCATAGAATATGCATTTGTGTTTGCTTTTATTTGCAAATATATGTTAACATGGTTAATGAAAATGTTGAAACTATTTTCTTTCTCAATATTTATTTCAGTTCATTTTTATTTTCTACAGTCAATCCTTTCATGTGTATGAACCCAATAAAGAACATATAGACTGATATCTGTATCTTCTCGATGGTATATCCTGGGCCAGGTACCCACATTTATTGACGTATTAATACTACTAAAAGAATGAGACAAATTTTTGTTAGCCGGGTTGCCGTTTCAACAACAAATGCGACGTGCGATCTTTATATATCAGAAGTATGAGACCATTGTGCAGTTTAAAACTTTTATCAGTACATACGCAATTGTTTCCGCGTTTTGCTAATTACCCCTAATTAATTAATCCGGATCACGAAAACCGATACCGTTCCGGAAGTATACATCACAAGAAGTTTCCGGTATCGACCGAGGAAAAGTTTGTCTAAAGACAGCTCGACAGAAAACGGTTTAGGATTTCGTTGCCTAAGTGTAAAGAAAAATGCACAAAAGAAAATGAACAATCGTCTTTCTATTCAATCATCTGCACTGGGAATTTAAAAAGCGACCACATGCCCAAAATGAATGAAAATAAAAAAGGCAAATATGCTTTCTTCCCCGTCTTATAAAGAACACTTCACCCAAGGCTCCAGGGATTAAATATCCAAAAAGAGAAGATGCACATCGCGTCTTTATATTTGTAAAAACAAACATTTTGTCGGCAACTGGAAATTTTAAAAACAGAAAGTGACCACATGCCCAACTTGACATGCATGAAAATAAAAAAGGCAAATCTGCTTCCCCGTCTAAAAACACTTCACAGGTTACTACCCAAGACAACAGAAGATGCGCATCACGTCTTATTTATATCTATAATACTAAAATAACGAGGTCTAATTTGTCAGCCGTCATGGGGTAAAAACGACAAATCAAAGAATTCAACTTCATATATAGCTAATATAGGACAATGGTGTTGATTAAAAATTACACCACTCCAGACCCTTTTGTTTTCCACATAATTAATATTGCCAATAATTAACAAGTTCCGGGTCGAATCCGATTCTGATACCAATAGTATATTCACCTGTTACCTATTACCTTATCTGTACGTTCCGCATCTGACAGGCACACCACCAAACGGTGTATTTCGGATTTCGCTATATACACGGGTCATAATCACAGGGTTGACACTGCTAAATTCAATCATTGTAAAATTGTTCCCTATTGTAGTATTTTAATCAGTAAGACTTTCTAAGATGACAATACGAATACAAACAATCTGGACTTAAAATAAGGCGTATAGGTACAGTTTCAATTTGTTTATAGCGAGCATGATGTAAAACAGCAAATCAAAGAATTCAACTTTATTTATAACTAATATAGGACAATGCTGTACATGTTGATAAAAAAAATACTCCATTCCAGGACCTTTTGTTTTCCAAATAATATTAACAATAATTGATAATTACAGGTCGACAGGTTCAAACAGAAAGATTTTAAAAGCAAAGAAAACTGTGCATCTTATAATTGGCATGACTTTATCAGACGACAATACCAATACTAAAATAAGGCTTATGCATAGTTATATACTTTAATTCAGTCACGAACCTGCGATATCACGGGTGTGTTCTAGTCAACTTATAAAGATATGGATGTTAAAAAAGACACACTCGACGCAGAACCAGTGCAGGGCAAATCACAAGATGCTGTTCAAAGAGAAGATTATACCAGGAAAAGACAGTTCACAGTAAGGGGCATGGAATATGAGGCTGCGAAATTAAGTGTTATTTATAATGGCCTAGAAAAACCAGAGAGAAAGTCATCATATTGATAGAAAATAAATCTTCGTGTGAAATAATAAAAGCCAAGTATTATCTGTTTATGGACAAGTATGAACAATATTTGGAACGTCATCAGAATTTCATGGCAAGAATACCGGAAGATGAAAAGGCGAAATGTTAATTTGTTTGAGGAAAAAGATACATTCTTGGACTTTTTCAAGAAGTCTATTGAAGAGAATTTCGCAGCTAGAAATTTAAAGGGTAAGAGTCGTACCAGCAGTCGTGCGAGGTCACATCATTCTTCACGAAGTGGAAGTAGGAAACATTCTTCTAATGTGAGCAGACTTTCGTCCAAAAGGCTTACTGAAGAACAAGTTATAGCTGAATTGGAACACCTAAGAGAATCATTACATAAGAATAAAGAACTAGCAAAGGTTCAGTTGCAAATAAAAATGGAAGAATTAAACTTATCTGCATAAATTGCAGTGTCCGTGCCAAAAGTCAAGTGCTGGAAAAGTATAAACGCACCTTAGTGCAACATGTATGAAACCATGATATTGCTTCATTGATACTTGTGAATTGATATTCTTATGTAATTTGTGACACTAAAACTGTAATTTTAATTAATTTCAGACATTTTGATCATTTATACACAATTATAAATACTTACCTGTTGGTTACTGCATTGTGATTTACATTTATCATGACAATATTTTAACACACAAAAATACATCACATTGTTTGAAACATTACTTACCGTAACACACATTGTGTAAAGATCATAGAATATGCATTTATGTTTGGTTTTATTTGCAAATATATGTTAACATGGTTAATGAAAATGCTGAAACTATTTTCGTTCTCAAATATTTATGTCAGTTCATTTCTATTTTTTACAGTCAATCCTTTCAAGTGTATGAACCAAATAAAGAACATATGGACTGATATTTGTATCTTATCGATGATATATCCTGGGCCAGCTACCCACATTTATTGATGTATCGACTTATAGATATTGAGGTTAAAAAAGACACACCCGACGCAGACCCAGTGCCCGACAAATTACAAGATGATGTGGAAAGAGAAGATTATGTCAGGAAAAGACAGTTCACAGTAAGGGGCATGGAATATGAGGCTGTGAAATTAAGTGATATTTATAAGGGACTAGAAAAGCTGTCAGCGAAAGTCATCATATTTATAGAAAATAAATCTTCGTGTAAAATAATAAAAGCCAAGTATTATCTGTCTATGGACAAGTATGAACAATATTTGGAACGTCAGAATTTCATGGCAAGAATACCGGAAGATGAAGAGGAGAAATCTTAATTTGTTTGAGGAAAGAGATATATTCTTGGACTTTTTCAAGAAGTCTATTGAAGAGAATTTCGCAGCTAAAAATTTAAAGGATAAGAGTCGTACCAGCAGTCGTGCGAGGTCACATCATTCTTCACGAAGTGGAAGTAGGAGACATTCTTCTAATGTGAGCAGAATTTCGTCCAAAAGGCTTGCTGAAGAACAAGGTATAGCTGAATTGAAACATCTGAAAGAATCATTACATAAGAAGAAAGAACTAGCAAAGGTTCCGTTGCCAAAAAAAAGAGAACGAATTGAACCTATTTACAGAATTGCAGTGTCAAAGGCCAAGAATAAAGTGCTTGAAAAGTACTAACACACCTTTGTGCATCATGTATGAAACCATGATATTGCTTCATTGATACTTGTGCATTGATATTCTTATGTAATTTTTGACACTAAAACTGTAGTTTGAATTAATTTCAGACATTTTAAACATTTATAAATACTTACCTGTTGGTTACTGCATTGTGATTTACAATTATCATGACAATATTTTTACACACAAAAATACATCACATTGTTTGAAACATTACTTACCGTAACACACACTGTGTAAAGATCATAGAATATGCATTTGTGTTTGCTTTTATTTGGAAATATATGTTAACATGGTTAATGAAAATGCTGAAACTATTCTCTTTCTCAAATATTTATCTCAGTTCATTTGTATTTTTTACAGTCAATCCTTTCATGTGTATGAACCAAATAAAGAACATATGGACCGATATTTGTTGCTTATCGATTATATATCCTGGGCCAGCTACCCACATTTATTGACGTATCGACTTATAAAGATATTGAGGTTAAAAAAGACACACCCGACGCAGACCCAGTGCCCGACAAATTACAATATGATGTGGAAAGAGATTATGTCAGGAAAAGACAGTTCACAGTAAGGGGCATGGAATATGAGGCTGTGAAATTAAGTGATATTTATAAGGGACTAGAAAAGCTGTCAGAGAAAGTCATCATATTTATAGAAAATAAATCTTCGTGTGAAATAATAAAAGCCAAGTATTATCTGTATATGGACAAGTATGAACAATATTTGGAACGTCATCAGAATTTCATGGCAAGAATACCGGAAGATGAAAAGGAGACGTATGTTAATTTGTTTGAGGAAAGCGGTACTTTCTTATACTTTTTCCAGAAGTCTATTGAAGAGTATTTCGCAGCTAGAAATAAACAGGATAAGGGTCGTACCAGCAGTCGTGCGAGCTCACAACATTCTTCACGAAGTGGGAGACCTTCTTCTAATGTGAGCAGAATTTCGTCCAAAAAGCTAGCTGAAGAACAAGGTATAGCTGAATTGGAACACCTGAAAGAATCATTACAAAATAAGAAAGAACTAGCAAAGGTTCAGTTGCAAATAAAAGAAGAAGAATTGAACCTATCTACAGAAATTGCACTGTCAAATGCCAAGAGTAAAGTGTTTTAAATGTATGAACACACCTTCGTGCAACATGTATAAAACCATAATATTGCTGCATTGATACGTGTGCATTGATATTCTTATGTAATGTTTGACACTTAAATTGTATTTTGAATTAATTTCGGACATTTTAAACATTGATACGCAATTATAAATACTTACCTGTTGGTTACTGCATTGTTATTTACAATTATCATGACAATATGTTTTCACACAAAAATACATCACATTGTTTGAAACATTACTTACCGTAACACACATTGTGTAAAGATCATAGGATATGGATTTGTGTTTGCTTTTATTTGCAAATATATGTTAACATGGTTAATGAAAATGCTGAAACTATTTTCATTCTCAAATATTTATGTCAGTTCATTTGTATTTTTTACAGTCAATCCTTTCAAGTGTATGAACCAAATAAAGAACATATGGACTGATATTTGTATCTTATCGATGATATATCCTGGGCCAGCTACCCACATTTATTGATGTATCGACTTATAGATATTGAGGTTAAAAAAGACACACCCGACACAGACACAGTGCCCGACAAATTACAAGATGATGTGGAAAGAGAAGATTATGTCAGGAAAAGACAGTTCACAGTAAGGGGCATGGAATATGAGGCTGTGAAATTAAGTGATATTTATAAGGGACTAGAAAAGCTGTCAGCGAAAGTCATCATATTTATAGGAAATAAATCTTCGTGTAAAATAATAAAAGCCAAGTATTATCTGTCTATGGACAAGTATGAACAATATTTGGAACGTCATCAGAATTTCATGGCAAGAATACCGGAAGATGAAAAGGAGACGTATGTTAATTTGTTTGAGGAAAGCGATACATTCTTAGACACTTTCAAGAAGTCTATTGAAGAGTATTTCGCAGCTACAAATAAACAGGATAAGAGTCGTACCAGCAGTCGTGCGAGCTCACATCATTCTTCACGAAGTGGAAGTGGGAGACATTCTTCTAATGTGAGTAGAATTTCGTCCAAAAGGTTTGCTGAAGAACAAGGTATAGCTCAATTGGAACACCTAAAAGGATCATTACAAAAGAAGAAAGAACTGGCAAAGGTTCAGTTGCAAATAAAAGAGGAAGAATTGAACCTACCTACAGAAATTGCACTGTCAAATGCCAAGAGTAAAGTGCTTAAAAAGTATGAATACACCTTCGTAAAACATATATGAAACCATGATATTGCTTCATTGATACGTGTGCATTGATATTCTTTTGTAATTTTTGACACTAAAACTGTATTTTGAATTAATTTCGGACATTTTAAACATTTATACACAATTATAAATACTTACCTGTTGGTTACTGCATTGTGATTTACAATTATCATGACAATATTTTTACACACAAAAATACATCACAGTGTTTGAAACATTACTTACCGTAACACACATTGTTTCAAGATCATAGAATATGCATTTGTGTTTGCTTTTATTTGGAAATATATGTTAACATGGTTAATGAAAATGCTGAAACTATTTTCTTTCTCAAATATTTATTATCAGTTCATTTGTATTTTTTACAGTCAATCCTTTCATGTGTATGAACCAAATAAAGAACATATGGACCGATATTTGTTGCTTATCGATTATATATCCTGGGCCAGCTACCCACATTTATTGACGTATCGACTTATAAAGACATGGATGTTAAAAAAGACACCCGACGCAGAACCAGTGCTGGACAAATTACAAGATCCTGTGGAAAGAGTAGATTATGCCAGGAAAAGACAGTTCATACTAAGGGGCATGGAATATGAGGCTGTGAAATTAAGTGATATGTATAATGGACTAGAAAAGCTGTCAGAGAAAGTCATCATATTGATACAAAATAAATCTTCATATGAAATAATAAAAGCCAAGTATTATCTGTATATCGACAAGTATCAACAATATTTGGAACGTCATCAGAATTTCATGAAAAGGAGACGTATGTTAATTTGTTTGAGAAAGCGATACATTTTTGGACTTTTTCAAGAAGTCTATTGAAGAGTTTCGCAGCTACAAATAAACAGGATAAGACTCGTACCAGCAGTCGTGCGAGCTCACATCATTCTTCACGAAGTGGAAGTAGGAGACATTCTTCTAATGTGAGCAGAATTTCGTCCAAAAGGCTTGCTGAAGAACAAGCTATAGCTGAATTGAAACACCTGAAAGAATCATTACAAAAGAAGAAAGAACTAGCAGAGGTTCAGTTGCAAATAAAAGAGGAAGAATTGAACCTATCTACAGAAATTGCAGTGTCAAATGCCAAGAGTAAAGGGCTTGAAAAGTATGAATACACCGTCGTGCAACATGGTGGAAACCATGATATTGCTTCATTGATATTCGTATGTAATTTGTGACACTAAAACTGTAATTTGAATTAATTTCAGACATTTTGATCATTTATACACAATTATAAATACTTACCTGTTGGTTCCTACATTGTTATTTACAATTATCATGACAATATTCTCGATGGTATATCCTGGGCCAGCTACCCACATTTATTGACGTATCGACTTATAAAGATATGGATGTTAAAAAAGACACATCCGACGTAGATCCAGTTCAGGACAAATTACAAGATGCTGTTGAAAGAGAAGATTATACCAGGAAAAGACAGTTCACAGTAAGGGGCATGGAATATGAGGCTGCGAAATTATGTGTTATTTATAATGGCCTAGAAAAACCGTCAGAGAAAGTCATCATATTGATAGAAAATAAATCTTCGTGTGAAATAATAAAAGCCAAGTATTATCTGTTTATGGACAAGTATGAACAATATTTGGAACGTCATCAGAATTTCATGGCAAGAATACCGGAAGATGAAGAGGAGAAATGTTAATTTGTTTGAGGAAGGAGATATATTCTTGGACTTTTTCAAGAAGTCTATTGAAGAGAATTTCGCAGCTAGAAATTTAAAGGATAAGAGTCGTACCAGCAGTCGTGCGAGGTCACATCATTCTTCACGAAGTGGAAGTAGGAGACATTCTTCTAATGTGAGCAGAATTTCGTCCAAAAGGCTTGCTGAAGAACAAGGTATAGTTGAATTGAAACATCTGAAAGAATCATTACATAAGAAGAAAGAACAAGCAAAGGTTCCGTTGCCAAAAAAAAAAGAGAACGAATTGAACCTATCTACAGAAACTGCAGTGTCAAAGGCCAAGAATAAAGTGCTTGAAAAGTATTAACACACCTTTGTGCAACATGTATGAAACCATGATATTGCTTCATTGATACTTGTGCATTGATATTCTTCTGTAATTTTTGACACTAAAACTGTAGTTTGAATTAATTTCAAACATTTTAAACATTTATAAATACTTACCTGTTGGTTACTGCATTGTGATTTACAATTATCATGACAATATTTTTACACACAAAAATCCATCACATTGTTTGAAACATTACTTGCCGTAACACACATTGTGTAAAGATCATAGAATTTGCATTTGCTTTTATTTGCAGATATATGTTAACATGGCTAATGAAAATGTCGAAACTATTTTCTTTCTCAAATATTTATGTCATTTCATTTGTATTTTTTACAGTCAATCCTTTCAAGTGTATGAACCAAATAAAGAACATATGGACTGATATTTGTATCTTATCGGTGGTATATCCTGGGCCAGCTACCCACATTTATTGATGTATCGACTTACAAAGATATGGATGTTAAAAAGACACAACCGACGCAGAACCAGTGCTGGACAAATTACAAGATGCTGTGGAAAGAGAAGATTATGCCAGGAAAAGACAGTTCACAGTAAGGAGCATGGAAAAAGAGGCTGCGAAATTAAGTGATATTTATAATGGACTAGAGAAAGTCATCATATTGATAGAAAATAAATTTTCATATGAAATAATAAAAGCGAAGTATTATCTGTATATGGAGAAGTATGAACAACATTTGAAACGTCATTAGAATTTCATGCAAGAATACCGGAAGATATATATCCTGGGCCAGCTACCCATATTTATTGACGTATCGACTTATAAAGATATGGATGTTAAAAAAGATACACCCGACGCAGAACCAGTGCAGGGTAAATTACAAGATGCTGTTGAAAGAGAAGAGTATGCCAGGAAAAGACAGTTCAAAGTAAGGGGCATGGAATATGAGGTTGCGAAATTAAGTGTTATTTATAATGGCCTAGAAAAACTGTCAGAGAAAGTCATCATATTGATAGAAAATAAATCTTCGTGTGAAATAATAAAAGCCAAGTATTATCTGTTTATGGACAAGTATGAACAATATTTGGAACGTCATCAGAATTTCATGGCAAGGATACCGGAAGATGAAGAGGAGAAATGTTAATTTATATGAGGAAAGAGATACATTCTTGGACTTTTTCAAGAAGTCTATTGAAGAGAATTTCGCAGCTAGAAATTTAAAGGATAAGAGTCGTACCAGCAGTCGTACGAGGTCACATCATTCTTCACGAAGTGAAAGTAGGAGACATTCTTCTAATGTGAGCAGAATTTCGTCCAAAAGGCTTGCTGAAGAACAAGGTATAGCTGAATTGGAACACTTAAAAGAATCATTACAAAAGAAGAAAGAACTAGCAAAGGTTCAGTTGCAAATAAAAGAGGAAGAATTGAACCTAGCTACAGAAATTGCAGTGTCAAATGCCAAGAGTAAAGTGCTTGAAAAGTATAAACACACCTTAGTGCAACATGTAGGAAACCATGATATTGCTTCATTGATACTTGTGAATTGATCTTCTTATGTAATTTGTGACACTAAAACTAATTTGAATTAATTTCAGACATTTTGATCATTTATACACAATTATAAATACTTACCTGTTGGTTACTGCATTGTAATTTACATTTATCATGACAATATTTTTACACACAAAAATACATCACATTGTTTGAAACATTACTTACCGTAACACACATTGTGTAAAGATCATAGAATATGCATTTATGTTTGGTTTTATTTGCAAATATATGTTAACATGGTTAATGAAAATGTTGAAACTATTTCTTTCTCAAATATTTATGTCAGTTCAGTTGTATTTTTTCGTCAATCCTTTCATGTGTATGAACCATATAAATAACATATGGACTGATATCTGTATCTGATCGGTGGTATATCCTGGGCCAGCTACCCACATTTATTGACGTATCGACTTATAAAGATATGAAGTTTAAAAAGACACACCCGACGCAGAACCAGTGCAGGACAAATTACAAGATGCTGTGGAAAGAGTAGGAAAAGAGTTCACAGTAAGGAGCATGGAAAAAGAGGCTGCGAAATTAAGGGATATTTATAATGGACTAGAAAAACTGTCAGAGAAAGTCATCAGATTGATAGAAAATAAATCTTCATATGAAATAATAAAAGCGAAGTATTATCTGTATATGGAGAAGTATGAACAACATTTGAAACGTTATCAGAATTTCATGCAAGGATACCGGAAGATGAAGAGGAGAAATGCTAATTGGTTTGAGGAAAGAGATACATTCTTGGACTTTTTCAATAAGTCTATTGAAGAGTAGTTCCACCTAGAAATTTAAAAGATAAGAGTCGTACCAGCAGTCGTGCGAGATCACATCATTCTTCACGAAGTTGAAGTAGGAGACATTCTTCTAATGTGAGCAGAATTTCGTTCAAAAGGCTTGCTGAAGAACAAGGTATAGCTGAATTGAAACACCTGAAAGAATCATTACATAAGAAGAAAGAACTAGCAAAGGCTCAGTTGCCAAAAAAAAAGAGAACGAATTGAACCTATCTACAGAAATTGCAGTGTCAAAGGCCAAGAATAAAGTGCTTGAAAAGTATTAACACACCTTTGGGCAACATGTATGAAACCATGATATTGCTTCATTGATACTTGGGCATTGATATTCTTATGTAATTTTTGACACTAAAACTGTAGTTTGAATTAATTTCAGACATTTTAAACATTTATAAATACTTACCTGTTGGTTACTGCATTGTGATTTACAATTATCATGACAATATTTTTACACACAAAAATACATCACATTGTTTGAAACATTACTTACCTTAACACACATTGTGTAAAGATCACAGGATATGCATTTGTGTTTGCTTTTATTTGCAAATATATGTTAACATGGTTAATGAAAATGTTGAAACTATTTTCGTTCTCAAATATTTATGTCAGTTCATTTTTATTTTTTACAGTCAATCCTTTCAAGTGTATGAACCAAATAAAGAACATATGGACTGATATTTGTATCTTATCGATGATATATCCTGGGCCGGCTACCCACATTTATTGATGTATCGACTTACAAAGATATGGATGTTAAAAAAGACACAACCGACGCAGAACCAGTGCTGGACAAATTACAAGATTTTATCAGAATTTCATGCAAGGATACCGGAAGATGAAGAGGAGAAATGTTAATTTGTTTGAGGAAAAAGATACATTCTTCGACTTTTTCAAGAAGTCTATTGAAGAGTAGTTCCACCTAGAAATTTAAAAGATAAGAGTCGTACCAGCAGTCGTGCGAGATCACATCATTCTTCACGAAGTTGAAGTAGTAGACATTCTTCTAATGTGAGCAGAATTTCGTCCAAAAGGCTTGCTGAAGAACAAGGTATAGCTGAATTGAAACACCTGAAAGAATCATTACATAAGAAAGAACTAGCAAAGGTTCAGTTGCAAATAAAAGAGGAAGAATTGAACCTACCTACAGAAATTGTACTGTCAAATGCCAAGAGTAAAGTGCTTGAAAAGTATTAACACACCTTTGTGCAACATGTATGAAACCATGATATTGCTTCATTGATACTTGGGCATTGATATTCTTATGTAATTTTTGACACTAAAACTGTAGTTTGAATTAATTTCAGACATTTTAAACATTTATAAATACTTACCTGTTGGTTACTGCATTGTGATTTACAATTATCAGGACAATATTTTTACACACAAAAATACATCACATTGTTTGAAACATTACTTACAGTAACACACATTGTCTAAAGATCATAGAATATGCATTTGTTTGCTTTTATTTGCAGATATATGTTAACATGGTTAATGAAAATGTCGAAACTATTTTCTTTCTCAAATATTTATGTCAGTTCATTTGTATTTTTTACAGTCAATCCTTTCATGTGTATGAACCAAATAAAGAACATATGGACTGATATTTGTTGCTTATCGATTATATATCCTGGGCCAGCTACCCACATTTATTGACGTATCGACTTATAAAGATAAGGATGTTAAAAAAGACACCCGACGCAGAACCAGTGCTGGACAAATTACAAGATGCTGTGGAAAGAGTAGATTATGCCAGGAAAAGACAGTTCATAGTAAGGGGCATGGAATATGAGGCTGCGAAATTAAGTGATATTTATAATGGACTAGAAAAAGTGTCCGAGAAAATCATCATGTTGATACAAAATAAATCTTCATATGAAATAATAAAAGCCAAGTATTATCTGTATATCGACAAGTATGAACAATATTTGGAACGTCATCAGAATTTCATGGCAAGAATACCAGAAGATGAAAAGGAGACGTATGTTAATTTGTTTGAGAAAGCGATACATTTTTGGACTTTTTCAAGAAGTCTATTGAAAAGTTTCGCACACAACTGACGATGCCTTGGAAACTTTAGGTGCGTGTCAACCCAGATTTGTCAGTGTTTTGGACTTACGTGGTGGTTTTTATCAGTCACAAATCAAAGCTAGTTCTCGTCCGTATACAGCGTGGCGATGTCATTTTGGACTGTTTCAATTTAAACGTCTACCAATGGGTCTTAAAAAATATCCCTGCCATGTTTCAGAGATTAATGGAAACAGTGTTACGTGGACTGACTTTCAAATTTTGTTTGATATACTTGGATGATATTATTGTATACTCCAAATCATTTAGTGAACACCTTCACCATCTGAAAGATGCGTTTGATAGATTGCAAAACGCCGGACTAAAACTTCACCCGCAAATATGTTCATTCGCAAAAAAGGAGATTAAATATTTAGGACACATAGTTAGCAAGGACGGCATTACCCCAGACCCTGCAAAAGTGGAAGCAATTAGGAACTATCCTTCACCTCGTAAATTAAGACAATTACGTGCATTCCTAGGCCTGTCTGGGTATTACAGAAAATTTCAAAAGAATTATACATAGATTGCTGCTCCACTTTATGCGCTGACAAAGAAAAACACGGAATTCATTTGGTCCGAAAAGTGTGAAACCGCATTCCAGCAATTGAAAAGTTCACTGACTTCACCGCCGATTTTAGCCTACACGCAATATGACCAACCTTTTCGTGTATACACTGACGCTAGTTCATTTGCAATTGGAGGTATTTTATGTCAGGAACAGGACGGTGTAGAAAAAGTCATTTGTTATCAGGGACGAGCATTAAATAAACAAGAACAAAATTATGGAATTACCGAGAAAGAGTGCTTAGCTTTAGTCTTCTGTGTGAAAAAATTTGACTGTTATCTCCGTTTTTCCAGTTTTACAGCAGTCGTCGACCATGCTGCTCTCAAATGGTTGTTATCATTGAAAGAACCAACCGGGAAATTCGCTCGTTGGGTCGCATTACTACAATCATATCAAATGGACATTGTTTACAGACCTGGAACGTTACATTCCAACGCTGATGGTGTTAGTAGACGTACTGATTACGAATGTGATGATACAAGTAATTCGGACACAGAAACACTTTTAGACATTTTACCAGCGTATCGTGTGCATGATACAAGTTCAGCGTTAACAGCGAATTCTAAAAAAACCAACATTGTTACCAAAAGTGCGTAATTTAAGTTCAAAGGATAAAACGCAGTGCGCCAATGTTCGTTCAGATTCTCAAAATCTGTGGACTACAGATGAACTAATAAAACAACAGCGCCGAGATCCTAATTACAAGGACATTATTGACTTTCTTGAATCAGGAGTAATGCCTGAAGAATTAAAGAGACGCCGAACATTACTTTTGTTACAACCATTTTATTTTTTACAAGACAATGTTTTATACCATATAGACAAACGTAACACAAAGCGTGACAATAAAGACATTATAGGACACATTCAAATTGCAGTACCATGAAATCTGGTCTCTATAGTTCTTAAAGAGACACATGATGGAGCTTTATCTGGTCACCTATGAATTAGCCGGACACTACGCAAAACTCAGCGAGTATACTTCTGGTCGTCTCTAGGAAAAGACGTGCCGAATTGGGTAAAAGCATGTGAATTGTGCTCAACGAAAACAGCCACAAAACAAAGCGAGGACCAAATTTCATCAATGCCAGTATCTTCGATACCGTTTGAACGTGTTAGCACTGACATTATGGGACCTTTACCGATGTGTGATCAATCAAAAAACCAATATGTATTAGTGTTTATATACTACTTAACAAAATATGTCGAACTTGTGCCTTTACCAGACATAAAAGCGACAACAGTAGCCACTGCATTCTTAAATAATGTCATTTGTAGGCATGGTTCACCATCATCTTTACACTCGGACAGAGGATCTAATTACCTCTCAAGTATTGTGTCAGAGACATGCAAACTTCTGCAAGTTGGGAAAACGCAGACATCGAGTTATAGACCTTGTTGTAATGGACAATCAGAATGAATGATGCGTACAATCAAGGATATTCTATCAAAATATCTGGATGAAAGTAAAACGTGGGACCGTTTTATTCTGCTCATTCAATTTGCATACAATACTGCGCCGTCAATTGATTCAACAGACTATACTCCTTTCTTGCTAGTGTATGGAAGACATCCGAAATCACCAATCGATACGATGTTACCGAATATAGATATTAATCGAACTGCAAAGGAATATATCACCCAAGTGATTGAAGATATTGAAATTGCAAGAAAAGTAGCTTTTGAAAACATACAGGAAAGAAAAGCAGAAATGCTCAAAAAGGTGAACAAGAACAGGAAAAGTCCTCAATTTAATGTGGGAGACATCGTGTACTTATATACCCCGATTATAACCCCAGGAATAGGACGAAAATTAAACAGACAATGGGTCGGACCGTATTATATTTGTCAAAAACTTTCAGACATTCATGTAAAATTACGAAAGAAATCCGACGGAAAACTTGTGAAGAACAGAATCCATGTAGATAGACTTAAACCTGGATATGTATGGCATGACACTCCGATTGATGAAAACCCACCGCAAAATGAAAATGCAATTGAACCCGCTGTGTTAGCAGACGATGAAATTCCGCAAAACAACTTTACTAACGATACTTCAGTTATTGACAACCCAGCTGATATTAATCAACAAGTGATGATAATCATGATAATGAACTGTTTGTAGTGAAGAAAATACTTCGAAAAAAGAAACAAGGAAACAACTGGAAATATCGTGTGAAATGGCTTGGATACGATACTACACAAAACTCGTGGGTAAAATTTGATGACTTGAATGCTAAGTGTCAGGAGTATGTTAAAATGCATAGAAAAATTCCTACTACTAAATGAGCTTGTATTTTTTTTATATCTCATTATATTTTACATATATCATTTTTGTTTTTTTTTTCTTCCATTTTGCATACCATTATTTATTTAGTTTATTTTTTGCATGCTACTATTTTTCATTCATTTATTATCCATCGTTTGTTTGATAAGTTCAACTAGAAGTCATGCACACGATGGGCGGGGACAAATGTGTGAGAGAAAAATTTATTTGCTCTTGAATACGCCTTTTTGACGTTAAAATATTTGTTGTGCCTTATTTTTAGAATTGATTGATAAGAATGTTCTTGATAAAGAAAGCCTTTTTAGTGAGCCCACGTGTAAAATAAATGACGCATGTTGTTAACCTTTTTATACTTTTTACTATTTTACAAATGGTACCAAGCAAAATAGTTACAAAAGTCGCATCAATCTAACGATGTTTAATATATTTTTGTGTCTTAAAAGGCTTAAAATGATTTTTATATGTATTATTGTTACATTACAAGCTTGAGGTTTATTTTTTTTCCCAACATTTTACACAGCTATTTGTTTCAATGAAATACATTTTATGATGCCTTGATTCATATAATTATATGTTATATTTTAGTTAGTTAGTTAGTTAGATTCAAAAATGTGTTCACAGTTGTTTATCTTATGCTAATTATTTTTTTTTCTTTCCATACTTTGAGAATTTTATATACCATTTATATCAATTAATTCATCAAATTCGAGTGTATACGAATTTTTATTAGCCCGGGAGTGATGTAACGAGTGAAATGAGAACCTCATAGAATGTGCACTGTGTGGTCGTGTTTGTAAAACAAATAAATCTTGATTATAGTTTTAGTAAGGGTTTGTCAGTGGGGCTTGTATTTCCACATGTGGTTAATGTACGGAAAAACCGTTGAGATCAGCAAAAAGAGTGTGAGAAAATATGTTGATAAAGTGGAGTTGTAAAAGTAACGTGCTAGGAAGAAGTTGTGTCTCTTTAAATCTTATACAGCTTTAATTATAAATGATGGAATTTACATAAACAATGTGAACCAAATCAAGTCTTCTTTTATTATTGTGGATTATTATATAAGTATTCCACTATATGTCCATCGTACAGTAAACACGCTGTGAACATTAGTATTCCCCCCATAACGACCTAAGTACCTCCGCAAAACTTTCATCGCTTTTAATTAACACTTTGTTGGTCCAAGGGTTTAAATAGTACTATTCAAATACTTGGTTAGTCGTGCTTTATTTTATCATATATTTTAATTCAAAAAGCATATAGTATATTATTTTAACCTGTTTCGTTTTGTTTCGTTTCGTTTCGTTGTATTTCGTTTCGTTTCTGTTCCATTTCTTGTTTTAGAAGTACCCGTTTGAAATGCCCATAAAACAAGTATTATGAGATTATAAATTTAATAACATTAAAAATTTTGGTATTTTATTTATACACAATATTAGTGTATACTATTTGAAAATTTTGAACCGTCAAAATAAGAGTAAATCTCCCGGGTGTGAATCGCAGCCGGCTTGCTCCATTTATAGTTATGGGACCGCCGAATCAAAAGATATCACAGGAGCTACATTATTGTGGCTAGGTTGTGCCGTTAGAGCAACAACCATAACACGTTAAAGACTCTACTGTAGATGTCTGAAAAGCGTAGGCTAAAATGTTGCTCTCGCAGCCGCCAATTTGAGAGTGACTAGTACGAGTTTCCCAATCCACTGAAAAAAATTTTGATGTTGATGGTTAGTATAAACGTACGGGATGAACAAACATACATATGGCCCCAAGTCAGAAACACAATTGTACATAAATGACATTACATATGGCCCCGGGTCACAATTGTACATAAATTACACTCCATTTAAGAGACAATGGTTTAAGAGTTGTCGGTTTTCATTTGGAATACAATTGAACATATCTTGGCACTTGAAACACATTTTGTTATAAATGGAATTATATAAATTGGTTAAGAGTTGGTCACATGTACTAAGCATAGATTTCGCTTGCTTGGTCATGAAAACCGAAAGCTGAATTGATGTGAAATTGTTGACCATAAGTCAAGGTTATCATAATAGGTTTTTTAGAGGTAGAAATAGTCATTAACATATGTCCTTGATGTCCTTTACTGTCAGCCAAGTATGCTAACCTGTAAATATCACTTTATATTATTTATTAAATTTTTAAATTAAAACAAGCAGAAAAATCATCGCCTGTTTCAATAACGTTTTGATATAAATGAATTCGAACGAATTACACTTTTATTCGTAATTCAAAGTCTAAACAAGATGTGGCATCGTTTAAAACATTCCTTATACAGTAAAACGATGAAAATCCCTTTCTAATCTTGAGTACGAAAATATCGTGTTTTCCCTGGCTCTAAATCTTCGGTCGGTCGAACCTTTGGAAAGGTTTTCGAATAATACCTCTTCGTACATATCTATGCGATGGGAAATGTTTCTTTTATTAATTCCCTTGCAACTGAATTTACTAAAAAATTTATTCTCCTCCCTTCTTTGCAGACAATGTTTTGTCACAGTGCTACGACGCAATCACCACTACCCTCTAGCTTAAACAATCCCGGGACACCTTTGTCCCATCTTGGCGGGGAAAATCTGGGAAGCCAATGGTGTATTGTTCTTTAAGTTCGGGATTTGCAGTTTCTTCGAGGCTATCTTCAGAGCGAAATAGTATGACACCGTGTCCATCGTACACATTTGGAAATATAATCGGTCGATGAATTTGTCTAAAAAGTCGTAGTAAAAAGTTAACATCGTTAATTTTGCATAGTTTAGAATAAAAATCATATATGTATGGGAAGATCTAGTTTCACTTCGCGCTTTGCCATTTCTATTTTGAACGTGTCAGAATCCAATTCGGTTAATTTTCAAAATTTTTTGTGACTTGCTTTCTTGAAGGCATCTTCGCAGTACTTGACATCCATGAACGTGAGTTTTTCCAGAAGCATACTACCGCTTCTGCTTCCTTATAATTTATTTGTTTCCGATACTGTTTTCGGATCTGAATCACCAGCTCGACGAGCTCTTAACTATCTCTTCGACGAAAGAAGTGCACAGCGGATTGGAGTGAATTCTATCACCTTGTAAATTTGACTCTCAAACGAGACCCTTTTCCATATACCACTTCAAGAGAGGAGTGCGGATTAACATTTTCCGGGCTTTCATTGCGCTTACCAGCATTCTTCTGTCCTTTGAGGATATTCCGAGTTTTTCCATTGTCCTAAGAGTGTAATTACCGAAATGTTTACTTTGAAGAGTTTTATTCGAATAGGCATTTAACCAAATTTTTGTTTCAGGTGATGTCACATTCCACGGCACCGAAAAGTTGTCCTTGGAAACTGCTTCTAAAATTTCTTCTCGTGTCATGGTGCTTTTCCTATCGCAGGGACGTTCGTGGCACTTTGGATTTAAAACATTCTTTAAGTTTTGGATCAGTTTTCGATAGTTTATCGAACTCGCATTTCCATATTTCTACCACTTTGAAACCCCCAGCTTGTATGAATTGTCGTCGTCTTTCGATTTCGATGGGTTGTCGATTCAACCAGTCAGGATTGGTATTATGTTTCGTTAAATGGCATTTGTGACCATGGAATTAAAATCCGTAAAATCCAAATGCTGTTTTCGTCTGTGCTTCAAAACCATCTAATTTGTAGGTACCAACTGAAAATTCTTTACCCTTATTAAAATAATAGTGAGAGAAAATCAATCATTTTAACCAACGCAGAGCTTTCATGTGTCTATCTCTATCTTCGAGTTTGAAATTGTTTTCCTATCGTCGGATAGTGAAATGTCCGCATGCCTGCGGTTCATCGATTGCCCACAGATACAGACTATGACCATCCCAGCCATTTATGGTTTTACAGGTTTCTAAGAGAATAATTAGAATTTATTATGTTATTTACAAGGTCAAAAATGTTTCTAAAGTTCCATGTTCGAAAGTTCAATAAATGTTTTGCACTTGGACAATGGCCGTGATCTTGACGAATTCTGGTGTTAGCGAATTGTGTCCTTCTAGTCCGAAGCGGGATCTTATATAGTTCAGAAGGCCATCAATCATCTTTAAACAATGGCCATAGCTTTCGGCAGTTTACAGAGTAGTCTTGCTGTTGAATAATACATGTACGAGGTTAAGAATCGGACAATGCAATTAACATCTGCAGGATACATGTACTGTAATATTCGTGCACATGTACTTGTATCTGTTAAGTTATAGTTGAATACACCGTGGTAAATATTGTTCTCTCCCCAATTGTGTAACACATTTCCTCTCCTGGCAATAAGAACGAAAGTTCGGTAAAATAAGATAGTCTTTCTTCATTCAAAAGTTCCAAGCTCATCTGTATCGTAGTCTTGCATTAATTGTGAAAGTGAAGTTTCTTCCAAATCTGGAAATCCGGTACGTAAAATTAAAAAGCATCACAACACTGTGAAAGCGTGACGTTTTCTAGCAAAGACAAATCTCCCATTCTTTCGACCGCCAAGTGTTCGTTTTCAATCACTTCGCATGCTTGTGAAATCTTCATCTTCGTCGGCCATTGGCCGATTCGAAACTGTTCTGAATAACAGGCCGTTGTAGTATGTAAATACGTCCTACAACTAATACTTGTTACTCAGAATTAAGTGCCAAGATTGCTACAACTAGAATTGCTTTAAAAGGTTAACTTTTTAAGAATTTTTTTTTTATTACGAATGAACATGTAGAAAAATGGTAAATGCCCATACACCTTCTTCTCAATAACTTATCTGAATCATTTAGTGTATATTAGTTCGATTAATGCATATATGTGCATTAAATTGTAGATAAGTGTGGCAAAATATTCATTTAATTTATTTAAGTTCTATGCATTGTATGATGGCTTTTAGCGGATTTCTCTTTAACCCAATTAGGTTTTTGTGGATAAAAATTGAATTGCAGCTCAGCGGAGTTCACGTGTCTTGCCTCTTGAGATTATTTGACCTTGTGCTGTTTTGATTTATTTATTGTTTCTGGGTGAAATATGACAGTTGTTTGAGTTGGATGATTAGGGAAAATTATTGAAGGTAATTAATTGTTGAAATATGAAATATCACATGCTTACTAGTAATATATGTAAATTATAATTATATCGATAAAATCTCTTCATTTTTTGAGGCGATAACATCTTGATATTGTTTGTTGTGTTAACAGTAATGTTGTTATTGTTGATCATTATATGCTGGTACTGTTAAATAGATTGTTTTTTTCTTTGACATGTTAGTTTTCTATTATCAATAATAAATTTTGGTTTATTTGAATTGAATTGGAGATAAAAACAATTGCGGTTTAATAGTGGTTGCCATTTTAGTGTTTAGTAGAATAAATACTTTTGTTAAGATTATTTAAACTTGAGGTTTTAGATTTTTAGTTTGTATGCATTTTAGCTGAAGTTGCGCCAAGTTTTCGTTATGCTTGTTTGCAACCATTGGTGGTCTTTGAAACAATTAGTTAGCTACTTTATTTTCAGTAATGGGATGACAGTGTTTTCGGATTAATTTTGGTAGATGTAAACATTTGATTATGGAATGGACCACTTTCTATATAATAATTCATTACTCAAAAAGAACTGAACATTTGTTTTCAGCTAGTTTTAATATTTTGCTTAGTGTTTCATCTTTTCTCTGTGAATCACGTATTTTTTCTGAACCTACGTTGTTAATCTGTAATTACCTCATCACTGTTAACATCGGTTTAATTTTGGTAGATTTCATAAACCGCTATGATATTTTGTCGTAAGAACTAGATTAATATATGTGTTAGATTTGTTATTATATTCAAAAGGTTTTTGCCCTTAACATAACGTTCGTTGATTTGATTATAGAATTGACCACTTTCTATATAATAATTCATTACTCAAAAAGAACTGAACATCCCCCTTCTGTTCAATGTGTTGGTTTTCAGCTAGTTTAAATATTTTTCTTAGTGTTTCATCTTTTCTCTGTTAATCACATATTTTGTCTGGACCTACATTGTTAATCTGTAATTACCTCATCACCGTTAACATCTATATCAAACACTGTGTCGGCTGTTTCATATTCTTGCGCATCAAGGTCAATGTCTATATCCATAATCTGATTTGTATCTGAAAATTATGACCCGGTTTTACCTCAGATTTTTGAATATTTTTCGATACAATTTGACGCTGATTTTTTTAGTTTTTTAACTGTGCTCTTGTTGACACGAATGGCTTAACATTGAAACTATTTCCCAGAAGTGTTTCCACCACATCAACTTCTATGTAACCTGACATCTTACCTGTACTCGTATGCACCTTTGCAATAGGTAGTCGCTTGCTACTTCCATCTGCCAAACGTATTTATTATGTATAATTGACCTTTCAGGAACAAGACTTGCATGAACTAATGTTTTACTACACCCCGTATCTCTTAGCATTGCGACTTCTTGACCATTTACAATATCTTTCTCCCTGTATATTTGAGTCTAATTCAATATGTACTTTCTCTCTTTTTTGTTTTCCCCCGTGTGGGTCCCGGGGACACAATAAAATAGGCCCACACTCCTCGGCTTGGCGTAAGAGGCCCCTAAAGAGGCGACATGTTTGCCGTGTGTCGCAAACCCGTGTCGGTAATAGGGAGTGTTCCTGGATGGCCGGAAAAACGGTTCCGATCACCATCTGGGGCACAATCTTTACCTAGACGGGAGGCCGGATGGACCCGATTCGGTCAATCGGCTGGTCGCATCAATCCCTTATGCAACTATATATGTTTTTTTTCTCCTCACTGAAATCGGAATTCCAAATTGCCAAATGACGGGATTGGTTGTGGCTTAAGGGTCAAACTTAAATATGTACAAAATTTCCTACATTTGTATTGGCTTTTTATTTATTTTTGTTATTTTTCTTATGTTTTTTGTTTACATAATTCCAAATAACGTAATTAATGGTTTAGGCAACACCGGTACGATTTGTTCAATCCTATTGAAAGTTTGGTTATATTTTGATATATTTTTAAAACAACCAGCTCATGAATGGCTCGATGGTCCCGATTTAGCCAGTAACTGGTCATATCTAGCCCTCTGCTGTCTTCTCGTGGTTGTCTGAAAAGATCCAGATGAACCCTATATGAAACCGAGATACACTGGGATGGGATGGTGGACTGCAATGGAGTATCGTTTGAGGTTGATGTTCGTGTTCTGGGATCTTGGGATGACAACCACTGATGGAGGCGCAGAGAAGTCGGTGGCTGATGGGACAAAGCTTCCTCGACTTAATGAGGCCACATGTTTGCCGTGTGTGGATACCCGTAAGGATAGAGGACGAGATCCTGGTGGCTGACACGCCACTTTGGCCCATACTTTATCTGAAACGGAAGGTCGGATGGGCCCGGTCGCGACCAATCGGCTGGTCACGCCAAGCCCTTGAACTGTCCTGTTACCAAAATGTACAACAATAGTACCATTTATATAGGATGGTTTAAGAAGGCGGTGGCTTATGGGTCAATCGTGTAGATGTTACTTCGGACGGTTGTTTCGTCAGGTAACCCCTGGCACGAAGCTTGCGTCCGAACAGAAGTGCTCTATGCGAGTATCTTATCCCTGTAGCCCTAGTGCTTGTCGCATATGCGGCAAGTATACATCATGCTGGTGCTGCTCCGAAGCGGGCGGGAAGCAGGGGTAACGAATCATTATGTAATCACCATGGCTTCTACAGAAAACCCCCCAAAACCAACAAGTTCGAAAAGAAAATGTACAAACAGTGACGACGAGGATCCTCCAACCAAACAAGCAAATACAGCTCCAGACACATTCGCAAGATTTATTGTACTGACTGTCGTAGATTCGGAAAAACAGATTACCAAAATTTCGCCATTTCTACTTCAAAAAACAATTCAGAGCTATGCTGGTCAAGTCAAAAAGGTATCTAAAATGAAAAATGGAAGATTACTCATTGAATGTATTAGACCTTAACAATCTAAAAATCTTCTATCTCTAACCAAAATTTCTGATGTTCAAATCTCAGCCACTCCACACACAACACTCAATTCATGCCAAGGAGTTATTCGCGACAGAGATCGTGATCTATCCGATTTATCCGAAGAAGAAATCTGCGCAGAACTCGAATCTCAAAATGTCTCAAAAGTCAAACGATTTACAAAAAAATCAGAAGATAAGATCATTAAACTTAACACATATCTCATTACCTTTAATCTCCCAAGTGTGCCGGAACATATCTATATCGGACACAATCAAAGTTGACAAATACGTACCTAACCCTACTCGTTGCTTCAAATGCCAGAAATTTGGACACGGTACGGGTTCATGTAGAGGTACGGAAAAATGTGTCAAATGTTCTGTACAGGGCCATTCCAGTTTTGATTGTGACGGCCACATCAAATGTGTAAACTGTGGTTTAGATCATATGGCGAATTCCAGGAACTGTCAATTCTATATAAAGGAACTTGAAATACAGAAAACAAAAGCTGACAAGAACATTAGCTATCAAGAAGCTAAACGACTTATCTCTGCCGCGAATAACTCTACTCAAACCACATCTTATGCCGATAAAGTCAAACAACCCCAAAGCACTCGATCATTTGCAACTCAAACTGATTACACATGGCCTGTTGAATCAGAACTCCCAGTTCTCCTTTCTCAATCCAATTCCTCGAAAGGGAAAACTTCCCAATCTACACAGTCTAATTCATCACAAACATCTAGTTCTCTATCTAATCATCCAAAATCATCAGCTAAACACAGAACTTCCACATCTTCAGATAAGAAACCTCAAAATCCGCCGTCTTCACAGAAAAACACAAGATCCTCGTCTTCTGATAAGTTAAAAAACAAAACAACTTTCTAATCGCCAAACGAAGTCTGATAAAAATTTTAAGTTTAACAGGTTTAGAGATTTGTGCTCAGAGTTTGACGACGAAGTCGATCTAGACTCTGACCAAATGGATACAACTCCCATTGAAAATCTGGAGTCAATCTGGGGTGATCCCTTAGTTCCATCGAAGGATTCTCCTCCATCAGCGATTGACTCCTGTGCCTCGGGTGGCAGGCGCTGTAGATCAAACGAACGAACAAAAAAGGGTTACTCCCCCATCCGTCCACCTAAATAATGAACAATATTATCCAATGGAATTGTCGAGGTTTAAAAATCAATTTAATTGAACTATCCTTACTTATCCAAACCTTCATTCCTGTTGCATTTTGCCTACAAGAAACTCATTTAAAAGAAAATGATCAAGTAAATATTAAAGATTATTCTCTGTACAGTACCCATGTTAAAAAGGATGAAAGAGCTGCTGGCGGCTCTTCTATGCTTGTTAAAAATGGTGTAATTCACAGTCAAATAAATCTAAACACTGACTTACAGGCAGTTGTAGTTCGACTTTCTCTGAGTAAAACTATAACTTTATGTTCTGTTTATATTCCTTCTAATTCTTCCTTAAATGTTTCTCAACTAAAATCTTTGACAGATCAATTACCTGCTCCATTTCTTCTTATGGGCGATTTTAACGCACATAATCCTATATGGGGCAGTAACTCTTTAAATGATAAAGGCAAGAAGATTGAAGATTTTTTGAATCAGGAAGGGCTGTGCATTTTTAATGATGGATCAGACACCTACCTCCATCTAGGGAATGGTGCTTATTCCGCTATTGATCTAACACTATGTGACCCTTCGTTATTATTGGATTATTCATGGCGAGTCTACGATGATTTGTGTGGAAGTGACCACTTTCCAATTATTTTGGAGGATCTATTTCCAACGTCCTCGGAGAGAGTTGCTCGCTGGAAATTTGACAAAGCCAATTGGCCTTTGTTCGAACAACTCTGCCGAGATGAACTGATAGAAGACACTTTCGACAGTATAAGTAATCCAATTCTCAAATTTTGCGAAATGTTGTTATCGATAGCGAAAAGAACCATTCCTAAAACCTCAACAAATCCAAAACAACCTAGCAAACCATGGTTTGATGATGACTGTGAGGAAGCGAAGAAAAACAGGAAAAAGTCCGAACGACGGTTCAATTTGCATCCAACCCAAGGTAATTTAAGTAATCTCCGTATATTCCGTGCGAAAGCACGTCGAACATTTAAACAAAAGAGACGAAAATCTTGGCAAAACTTCGTCTCTAAAATAAATTCCCATACACCAATGAACAAGGTTTGGAATTTTATTCAAAAAATTAAAGGAAAAAACAGGAAAACTAATCTTCACCATCTCAAAGATGGACAAACTCTTTTGACATCTCAAAATGACATCGCTCAAAAACTTGGTGAAACTTTTTCTAAAAATTCCTCTTCTCAAAATTATTCTCAGGAATTTCAACATATTAAAAACCGAACAGAAAAAACTAAACTCAACTTTCGATCAAAAAATTCTGAAGACTACAACCGCCCTTTCTCTTTGAATGAAATCAAAAACTCTCTGGCAAAAGCACATGACACAGCATGTGGTCCTGATGATATTCACTATTAACTTTTGAAACATCTTCCTGATGCTTCTTAAAAAACTCTTTTGGATCTGTTCAATAATGTCTGGGAATTTGGTGACTTGCCTTCCATCTGGAAGCTCGCCACAGTTATCCCTATTCCAAAACCTGGGAAAGACCATTTTGAACCGTAGAATTATCGGCCAATTGCCCTCACAAGTTGCGTCTGTAAGACAATGGAACGGATGATCAACGACCGCCTTGTCTGGTTCCTTGAGACGAATGGTCTCCTGTCCATATACAGTGCGGATTCCGGCAAGGCAGAAGCACGTTGGATCATCTTGTTCGCTTCGAATCATTTATTCGTAACGGGTTTGCAAAAGGTGAACATGTGGTGTCTGTCTTTTTCGATCTGGAAAAGGCATATGACACCGCTTGGAAATATGGTATTTTAAAGGATTTAAACGATATGGGGTTGAAAGGTAGGTTACCTACATTGATCGATAACTTTTTATCTGACAGGGAGTTCAAAGTCAGGGTCAATACAACATTGTCTGATCCGTTTGAACAAGAGATGGGTGTACCCCAGGGAAGCATTCTCTCTGTTACTCTCTTTAGTATCAAAATTAACAGTCTTGCAAAAACCTTGCGAAACAATGTCGAAGGCTCTCTTTATGTTGATGAATTTTTGATTTGTTGCAGAGCTAAAAATATGAACAGCATAGAACGTTAATTGCAGTTATCTCTTAATAAAATTGAAAAATGGCAACAGAAAATGGATTCAAATTTTCCGCATCAAAAACTCTCTGCATGCATTTCTGTAATAAAAGAAAATTACATCCAGACCCAGAACTCAAACTCTACAATGTACCTATTAAAGTAGTTAAAGAAACGAAATTCCTTGGGTTACTTTTTGACAGTAAACTTACCTTTCTACCCAATATCAAAATGCTTAAAGCTAAATGCTTGAAGGCATTGGATATTTTAGAAGTTGTTTCTAGCACTGACTGGGGTGCTGATAACAACATTTTGTTAAATTTATACCGATCACTTGTACCATCAAAACTTGATTATGGTTCCATTATATATGGATCTGCTCGCAAATCCTATATAAAGATTTTAGATACTGTTCACCACCAAGGCCTACGTTTGGCCTTGGGGGGCGTTCAGAACGTCTCCTGTGGAGAGTTTATATGTAGAGGCGAACGAGCCGTCTCTTTATAATCGTCGGATAAAACTTGGTTTACAATACTTAACCAAGCTAAAAGCATATCCTTCAAATCCTGCCTACGACTGTGTTTTCAATCCTCTCTATGAGGATATGTTTGAACAACATGAAAATAAAATTCCTCCGTTTGGTATCCGGATGAAATTACATATTCATGGTTATAACATCAACCTTGATGAAATTGCCCCCATTAATATACCTCAATCGCCGCCTTGGCTTGTACCCAAACCTATGTTTATTTTTGACCTTAGAAAACATAAAAAGTCCGAAACAAACCCTATTCTTATTCAGCAACACTTTGCTGAAATAAAATCTAAGTTTGAATTTCATGATTCTATTTATACTCATGGGTCGAAGGACGGGGACAAATTGGCTGCCGCTGCTGTCTATGGACAGCAAGCAGCAACTCTCCGTCTTCCATCCTCCAGTTCCATTTTTACTGCTGAAGCCAGAGTCATAATTCTTGCTCTGAAGTTTGCTAGAACATATGAAAAACTTAAATTTCTTATTTGGTCAGATTCACTTTCATGATTATTTGCTATCGAAGGTCTGAAATATAAAAACCCTTTAATTGCCCATATTATTGAGTTCTATAAAAGACTTGTCCAAATGGGCAAAGAAATAGTTTTTATCTGGATACCAAGTCATATTGGTATGCGAGGAAACAGTCGTAAATAGTATAGCGAAGGATGCTTTTAGATGACCCAGTAACTAATATGTCAGTACCTTATACTGATTTTAAACCTCTGATTTATAAATATGTTGTACGTCTGTGGCAGTCCCAGTGGGATCTGCTTACAGACAATAAATTACATTCGATAGAGCCAACTGTTGGCAAGAATGTTTATTTTTTCGGCAAAAGCCGAAGAGACCAAGTTGTTTTGACCAGATGTCGCATTGGCCACACCAGGACGACTCACTCTTTTATTGTAGAGAGTGAGCCGGCTCCTGAGTGTATTCCTTGCCAATGTCGGCACTCTGTTAAACGTCTTTTAATTGACTGTGTAGATAAATTCGACATAATTTGTCGGTACTACACAGTCAACAATATGAAAGATTTATTTACAGTGGTCGCTGGCGACCGTCTTTTACAATATTTGAAAGACGTAGGACTATACTCCAGAATATAGATTATAGATTATTATACTATGTTCTTGAGTTTAGTTATTGGTCATTGTCTTAAACTTTGTTATTATTAATTGACGTGATTTTATGTTTACTGAATATTTTATATATTTTGACATTGTTAATTAAATAGCATATCTGTGATATTTTTTTTCTGAATGATGTTTGACTGATTTTAGTATTACTGTTTATTCAACTTTCAATATTATTTGTAAGTAGGCTATCGATTTTAGATAATGTTTGAAATTTTAATCAGTTTGAGTCTAATTCGTTCTCGCCGTGATATTGGCTGCAATATCGCCAGTACAGCGTTAAAAAACAATCAATCAATCTTTTTTGTTTCACTTTCTCCAGAGTGATCAACTGAAAGAAGCACTCACAAGTAACAACGTTATGGCTAACTATAAACAGAATGCCGAGACCAGGCTTGTAGTCGACGACAGTCCCGTTTGTTTAGGCGCGATCCTACAACAGAAACAATTTAATACTCGGTTTCGTGTAGTGTCGAATGCAAGCAGATCATTATTGCCTACTGAACGATGCTACAGTCAAACAGCGTGAAGCGTTAGCAGTGCTATGGGGATGTCAACATTTTCATATGTATCTATATGGACTCGATTTTGAAATTATTAGTGACCATAAACCTCTCATATCAATCTTTACAGGGAAACATACACCGAATGCAAGACTTGGAACAATGGGTTTTGAATCTTCAGCCATACAGATTTAAGTTAACATACAAACCAGAAGATATATTATCACGCTCGCCACTCGACGATATGAAAGACGATTGGAATAATGCGGAAGAATATGTGAACTTTATTAAAGAACAGACCGTCCCGAAGTCACTGACAATGGACAAAATTCGTGACAATTTAACGTCTGATACAGAAATACAGAATGTAAGAAATTACATGAAGACCAACAAGTGGCCACATTCGCGGTAGATATCATCTCACTTTAAAGCTCGCGAGCAATTTTGCGAGGTTGTCTCTTTAATACTAAAAAAACAATTGCTTGGTAATTCCGAAGAAATTGTGTGAGCAATGGACGCAGATGTAGAACGTTTAGTGAAACAAAATGTCATAATTTGTCAGATTGAAGGTAAACAAATTGGTGAAAATAGTCAGACTGTGGACCGGAATTAAAGCACCGCAAATTTACCCCATATTCACATAGAAGCAACGGTGAGGTCGAAAGGTTCAACAGAGAACTTAGGCCAATTCAGCGTTACCGTTTTTAAGGCAAAGACTGCAGATACGAAATATACGAATTCTTACTAGTCTATCGGACTACACCACACTCCACCACAGGAAAATCACTAACCCAGTTGCTTTATAATCGGACCGTGAAAAGGTATCTACCACAATACACGAAAAAGACGAATACTGGGACTTAATAAATCTGTCTGCGCTCGAGATCATGCAATGAAAACGAAATTGAAGAAAAATGCCGATAAAAGGAAAGTAGAAATTCCTAAGTTTAGTGTTCGACAGAAAGTGCTTATTAAGGACATGAACAGGCATAGAGATAAGTACACGCCTAAATTTGAAAATGCAATTTACACTGTAATACGACAGAATGGACCCAATGTCTTCATGACATATGCAACAGGAAAATACGTGTGTCGTTATATCAGTCATATTAAACCGTACTATATTGATCCCGAGGACGTTGATACCGATTTTCAGGAAGAAAGACGGCCGTTGAGACGAACCCCGCTCCGTTATAATGACTTCGTTTTATCATAAGTTTGTATATATAAACATTCAACATTATTTTGTTTTTATTCAGTTAGTGTGAAGATTATTTTCATTTTCTTTTACCAGTATAGAGACAAATAGACTGGTTAACACATGTTTTGTTTTACAAATGTGCAGACTATAAACCTAATACACATGTTTTAGGACTGAACAAAAGTAAGCTATATATTTAATATAATCTTGTATGTTTAAATAACATACTACAATGTACATGATTATAAGTTAATTTACCTTTTGTTTATATTGCAGCTTAGGGTTTATTATCATAAATGTATTAACTGATATAAATTAAGCGCATGGAGTCTTGCTGTGTTTGTGTACATACTTGCAGTTTTTATCAGTAATTTACTCTTAATTAAACATCTGATAGCCAATCAGTACACAATATTAATACATAAATACATTTTTATATATTTAAAATAAATATTACTTAACCAACTACACATTACAATTTGGTATCAGAGATAGATTTTTCATCTTTCCTCGCAGTAATGTTGACTTTATGTGCAGGTTCATTTTTCCTCATAGATTTATAACATTTTTCTGTAATGTCAACTTCATCATTAACTCCACACTAATTTACACTGTAAAAATATCAAAGTAAATATAAATAAAGACAATGAAAGAGAATAAAATACCAAAGTCAAAAGTAGCCATATCCAAGTAAATATAAAGACAATGAAAGAGAATAAAATACCAAAGTCAAAAGTAGCAATTTTGGCATTTGGTTTTTGACCCTTCAGCCAACACCAACCCCGCTTATTAGTAATTTGGAATTTCGGGTTATATAAATGAGAATTTTTTTTAAAGGTCTTACAAAAGGGATTGATGCGACAAGCCGATTGACCGAATCGGGTCCATCTCAATTTCCACCTAGATGGTAATCGGAACCGGTTATCCGGGCATAAAATGAACACTCCCTATTACCGTCATGGGTTCCGCTACAAAACAATTTTGCCTAAATCTTTGTTAAAACACATTATTGAACAGTCATTGAATCAAACACAAACCGAACTGAACATTTCAACATTTAATTCAATCTATTCTTAAATGGCAATTTTCATCTTTTACACAACCGATCACCCCTTATTTGCACGAGAAAAACGTGAAAGTAAACAAATGAAATTTCAATGATAACAATTAATGGAGTAAATACAATATACCAAATAAAAGAGAATTGACTAATCGATTATTACAATCAACAGATCCTTAAAATATACAACTAACAAAGGGGAGAATATAAATATCAAATTGTAAATTCGCCAATAAAGAGGGGAAATTAAGAAATCTAGGAATATATGGTTGTGCTGCTAAACAATATAAACCAAGATATTTTTGGATGCTGGTTTAAAACCTGCACGCTTAAGACCCCCTTGTGTAGTTTTCTATAAAAAAAAAGGCTAATAGCGGCTACAGTAGGTTAAATAATCCAACCACCCACCCTTTTACAGTGGCCGTCAAAATTTGTTGCTCTTTGTATCCCGTCCTTTCCATATTTGAATTGTGTTTGATCTGTTGAACTGGTTCTCGCCCCGAAGAAACATGAATTTACTACTGGACGTAAAGGAAACAGCAATCAATCATTAAACTCTAAGGTCAAAGACCTGGTTGATAGTTTGTCAGAAGAAGAATTTGATGAAAAATGAAATCATTGACGACAGAATGGAAACAACGACATAAACAAGGAAATCAGTTTACAAACTATTTTATAGAATACAGGGCGGAATTGATAAAATCCTGTACGACAGTAGAGATAAGAAGTTCTTGTGGACTTGATTTCCCACCTAAACTATACACACAAAATCTAAATCAATGCCTAAATCAGGTTATTAAATTAAAGCGGATATCACATTAGAAAACAGTGTACTTCACCATTATTGGATTTTGATATCAGTACTTGACTGCATTGTATAAAAGCGGGTTATTCTATAGAATTACGCGATTTATGCGAACCCCTAATGTTTATTAATATTCATAAGTGTCCCCTTTTGTCCTACATGTTTATGAATATTTATTAGGCCTCGAATTGGATACGCAGTCACGTGACAGATTAATTTCAGAGGGAAGCTGAGAAAAAAATTGTCTCTGCGTTGAGAAATTGATTTCTTCAATATATACGACAACTTTAAATTTCTTGAGTATTTGAAAAACTATGTCTCATGCAGGATAACGGCATAATCATGTGGTCAACAGGAAATTTGTGAACAATGGTGACCAAAATCGATAATTCACATTATTGATTTTCATCCGGAGAAATTTCATATGATTGAACAATTTTTGTTATAACAAATTTGTAACATTTACGTAATATGTATTGATCAGGAGTGATACAAATGTTCAGACAGCTATTATTAGAACTGTGACGCAACATAGTCGGTAGAGGGCGCAAGTGCAAGGTGCAGTGATTCATTGATTGAATGTTTTACGCCGTGTGGGCGACATTTAAGCCATATCACGGCGAAAACTAATTAAATTTAGTTTGATTAAAACAAATACTATCTAAAACGAATGAACGAATGAACTATTCACAAATAATATTTAAGGAGAAAATAAAACAATACAACAAATACGAGACAAACTTTCAATATGTAAAATAATATCACAGACGAACTTTGCAAAATAACATCATAGATACGCTATTAAATAAAATAACAACATGCCATAGATATGACTTATTGGACTCTATTCAAGAATGTAATCCAACGTCTTTCCAATACTGTAAAATACGGTTGCCAGCAACCTTTGTAAATAAATCTTTCATATTGTTGACTGTGTAGTACCGACAAGTAATGTCGGATTTATCAACACAGTCAATTAAAAGGTGTTTAATAATACTATGTCGACATTGACACGAAATACACTCAGGAGGCGGTTCATTCTCTAAAGTAAAAGAATGAGTCGTCCTGGTGTGGCCAATGCGACATCTAGTTAAAACAACTTGGTCTCTTCGGCTTTTGCCGAAAAAAAACAAACATTCTTGCCACCAGTTGGCTCTATAGAATGTAATTTATTGTCTGTAAGCAGATCCCACTGGGACTGCCACAGACGTAAAACATATTTGTATATTAAAGGTTTAAAATCAGAATAAGGCACTGATATATTAGTAATGGGGTCTTCTAGAGCATCCTTCGCTATTCTATCTACGCCTGTTTCTCTTAATACCAGTATGACTTGGTACCCAAAGAAAAATGATGAACAAATCTTTTATTAACTTCAATAATATGGGCAATTAAAGGGTTTTTATATTTCTGACCTTCTATAGCCAATTAGCACGAAAGTGAATCTGAACAAATAAGAAATTTAATTTTTTCAGATGTTCTAGCAAACATTGAAACAAGAATTATGGCTCTGACTTCAGCAGTAAAAATTGAACTGCAGGATGGAAGACGGAAAGAGTTGCTTCTTGCTGTCCATAGACCACAGCGGCAGCCACTGTCCTCATCGCAAGGTGAGGTGACGGTCGAGGTCAAATTGTAGAGTGTAAACACACAGATTAGCCGGTTTTGTAGTATAAGGTAATTCGTTATAATTTATGTACATAATTACAAACACAGAGAATGAAAACGATGCTTATAGCCAGCTCTCATATTTCTCGTTTACGTCAATTTTTGCAATCTGACTTTTAAATTTACAAAATTGTTTCATAAGATTAAGGGGGTACAGTGGAGGAAAGGTAAACACGTTATACAGATCATTGACCGAGATGCAGGAATTCAACATATAGTTTTAAATACAGGAAGATTTATTGTCAGAAAGCAATTTCCGCTTATATGAGCCTGGGCTTACACCTTTCATAAAACTCAAAGCATTTCTCTTGACAAAGCGGTTATTGATATAGAAAGTAGTTTTTGATTGTGGTATGGCATCTGTTGCATCGAGTCGTGTGCGAACATTATCAGGTATACTTCTAACAAGATTAGATCCTTCCAAAATAAAAGCAAGTGATACAGTACTTGATGGTATGAAAGGTTAAGAAATATTTATTACATAGATGAAGTAACAAAAATTAAAAAAATTAGATCAAGAAAAAGTTTAGGCCAAGAAAAAATATATGTCTGTTCAGTTTCATGTTGTAAAACAACAGGGTAGGTAAGTTAGTTGTGTCATTTTATTTATTTTTTTTTATTTTTTTATTTCGACATGGTGAAAATATGGAAAACAATCGCATTTTTCTTATTATAGTTTCAATTTTATTATTTTATTTCCTTTAAACATTACTTAGCTAAATAATTGTCATGCTGACTGCAGGTGAACAACATATGTTACATATATTAATTTTTGGAACTTTCTGTATTGAATGTTTAATAAAGAGGTGCAAAGGGTCAGTTAGAGTTCAGATTATTTTATTCTCTTTTCCAGATTTGTTAAAATATGTCTTAGGGTTGCTAGTAAAAATAAGGTCGGTCCGGTAACTAAAACATATCTTTTTACTTTGCCTTAATTACTTATGTATAAACTGCCCTCCTTTAATCGAACTGATATTTGTGTTATTATACACCAGTTAAATATTTGCCACAATATAGTATACTACATCTGTTTGTTCTTAAATGGAAATGAATAACTCAAATTTGCATTCACAAAGGCCTTGGTAAAACAAAAATTTACAATGGAGAAAAACTTTTTTATTCGTGTGCTGATATAACTGAATTAAGATTTACCCTTAGATTTCAATGTTCTACGATTCGTATTTATACACTCGTCTATGACGGGACTAATTAAGGCATGTCCTCCGTTTGTCCATTTGTCTGTTAAAGTCGTACACTAACTCACATTTCCTTTGACAGATTTTCTTGAAAATTTAGTACAATCTTTAGATTGATCAGAGGCTCTTGTTTTTAAGGAAATTTTGAATTGCCATTCTGGAGTTATAGAAAAAAAACTTGATTTTTGTCTCGCCTGGGACGAAAGTCGCGAAAGCGAGATATAGCGATCCAAAATTCCGGATTTTGGTAAAATTTGTTCAGTAGCTTCTGTATGATCAAAAAATAGTATCCAATGCAATAAAATGGGGAAAAAAATAATTTTAATTTTTCCATATTTTCGAGGTAAACTGATTGTTTCACTGGCCTTGCCTTAAATTAATGCCCTACAAGACAGGATCGTTTATTCTTATATGCAGCTGTATCTTAGTGAGGACACCAGGATCCCACAAAAAGTAGGTCATTGTGACCGAGATGTTATGCTTCGCTGGCTTTGCCATTCTTGTATTCAGGTGTATTGTAGCAAAGGAGGCAAGTAACCAACAATAAGTAGCTCAGAATGATCTAAATTTTATGCTTCGCTGACTTTGCTTTTAAGTAGTTTCTTGTAAGACAAGATTATATAATCTAAAATTTCAAACTTTACTGACCACAGCCGGAGCAGGCGAGACACCAGGTTCCATGGAACCTTTCGAATTTTATGGAACATCATACAAAAACTCAATTCTCTTTTGACATATTTTCTCTAAACTTTAACACATTGTTTAGATTGATGAAGCTTACCCTCTTTCGTTTTTTGACAAATTTTGAATTACCATTCCAAAGTTATATTTTGTGTTTACAATCATTAAATATTTTTCATTTTCTTTTCTTAGATTGAAAAGAAAATTCCAGTTAAAACCATGAAGATTATGAAGAAGTCGAACAACATACTAACTTATATGAATACCAAAACAAATAAACAAATGAAATACTTCAACCTGATAGATGCTTGTAAAACTGATATTTTTCACATAAGAGTAGATCTTGGTAACAAGATTGATATGCTAGAGGAGGGTTTGAGTTACAAATTTACAAATATTGTTGAAAAAGCTTCTGAAGCTTGAACTCTGGGTGACGGGAAATACCAGCATAACTTATGAGTTCGCGCCAAAGGATGGTCAATCCCAAACATAACTCCGGAGTTACTCCCCTTTAATCATTCGGAATATTGTTGCCAGGCTGAAAAGTTAAATCTGTGAAATAATCAGATAATGTGATATCATTTCTTGATGAGAATTGAAATACTGTTTTCATTCACATTGTCATTTGTATTTGTTGTTATTTGTTGAAAGTGAAAAAAATATTTTAAAAATTGAACTTTTTATTTTGGCAGCCCAAATTTTAATCAAAGTGCATAGCACCGGTAGGGTTAGGTTGCTAGCATTTGACTTTTATTTGTACAAACATTGCTGATGATTATTTCAATGCTTTTTGTTTGTACAATGTATTGCAAAATAGGTTTTGGTATTGAATTCTTTTTATTAACAGTATTATTTACAAGGAAATATATCAATTATGAAAGTTAACGAGCTCTGCGGAAAAAGTGTCTATTATATAATAATGTTCCTGTGGGTAGGTGACTGATTTTTTTTTAAATTGACAGCATATGTATTGCTTTGGTTTCAAAATATACAGTGATTTTTTAAAACGTATATTTTCACAACACAGTGTATCTGAGCTGAAGGTTCTACTACTCAACTTTACTGCGCATGTCTGTACATAAATATGCACTAATCAATCAAAGAAAGCACGAGTCGGCTAACGTTTCTTGAATTATCACTCTAAATTGAATTTTTTTAAAAAGTCAAACGCATAATAATGATTTGATGAATTAAAATAAACAGAAATCAAAGGTCTTCAAGTTATTAAGGTTATATAAAAAGACAAAGTTTGGACAATTGTAGAAGGGGGTTATTTCTATTTACACTACATTGCGCATGTGCAGGTAGATCAGAACGTAAACATTCAAGCTTTCAATTAAAATAAACCCATTATACCTTCGATAATACAGTTTTCTAAATTAATGATAAACACAGTGTTTTTCAATCTTAATGTGCAAGTTGTCGGAATTTCAAATAACCTGTATGCAATTCTATCACTGACCAACAGGTTTGACAAAATGAAGTCACGATGATCAGGTCAAAAGGTTAATCAAATACACAAAAAGAACGTAAACATTCAAGCTTTCAATTAAAATAAACCCATTATACCTTCGATAATACCGTTTTCTAAATTAATGATAAACACAGTGTTTTTCAATCTTAATGTGCAAGTTGTCGGTATTTCAAATAACCTGTATGCAATTCTATCACTGACCAACAGGTTTGACAAAATGAAGTCACGATGATCAGGTCAAAAGGTTAATCAAATACACAAAATACCATCAGAATTACAAGAAGAATAAGCAAATAATGTGCAAAATATGTTCTGTATAAGTTAACAATCATGTTCACAACAAAAATGGAACTTACCTTTGAAATCTTTTGAAAATAAACCTGATTGTAATCCTTCCCAAAATATCCGTGCAAATGTCAACATTCAAAATCCTTACGCCGATAGCATTGTACACTTTAAAAGGTGCGAATACTTTACACGGCTTTCAAAACAAAAAGGAAATCGTCAATAAAACACACATCTTTTATTAAATAACTGGACAATTACACTTCTCGGTGTGTTTCAGTTACATTTCTATTAAAAAACAACTGCACCAGCAACAACAAATATTAGGACTATTTTACCGCGGAATGTTTATTTTCTTATATGATATTCCAATATAAACATAGTCGTAATTCGAAAAATATGGAGGTTGCTTTGCGCATGTGTCATCTCAAAATCGAGATAAAAAGCTGCTTAACTAGCCTTGCTTAAGCTTCAATCCTAGATAAGCTTGCATATTTACTCATAAAAACATAGTTTCAAAAACTTCTGGTCCAACTTTTTCCACAAAACACCAGATTTCCAAAGTTTCCTTCATTGTCTAACCAAACGACCGACGGCATAAGGGTTTTGGTTGCTTAGCAACCTAACCCTAAAAAAGTAAAGAACCAATCGCATTGGATTCAAAATATTTAACATTCACTCTTTCTCGCTTTGATAAACATTTACAATGTAGGTTCAGGATGAATTGCAATGATTTTAACTACTATCTTTGGTTTTCAATGCAATAAACATAATAGTTACTGAAGTATAGGGCAATATCAGGATATACGGACTGCCCTCAGGGGTCATGGTATGGACCGGCAAACTGATATGGCCTTCGGCTTGGGCCAGTTTCCCGGTCCATACCATGACCCATGCCTCGGGCAGTCCGTATATTCTGATATTGCCCATACATCAGTAACTAATATGTACGTATATACAATACATAGTCATTGTCGGAAAATATAAAAATTTATTTGGGCGAGCTTTAGTGAGCCTTTTCCCCCTGCTTCGTAGCGAGCCCAAATAAATTTTATATTTTCCGACAATGACTTTGTATTGTCTTGCAATCTCCTTTAGATGCGTAAAATGCCTTAAAATTACGTTTGAAGTTGAAATTAAACGACAGTGTAAACGCGGGAAACGCCACGTCATCTGGTACATTCGCTACGCTCCTCGCGCTCTTCATGTAAACAAGTACCAGTAGACTTTATTAAGTCATTGACCTAATACGACTAAAGTTTATTATACCCCTTTTATTAGACCGGAAATGGCTTGATTGCAGGGTAAATTACCACACGGGTGCGCTCGTTCAGTTCAGAACATGTTCCATCGATTCCAGATTCCATGACGAACCGAATGGAACCGGAAGAACTAAATTCAATATGGAGGTTGGCATCGCAACATTTTTGACTCTGCCTATGTTAGAAGACGATAATGAAGAAATTGAAGACGATAGCATTGATTTAATTCCTGTTTTTCCATTGCTATCATTTCTAACGTACGCCAAATATTTTATATTACAAATGCATTGCATAAAACTTGTAAAACAATGATTGAATGAACTGTTGAATGCAACACACACATTGGCCGTTTTCACTTGTAACTCTCGAGTTAACTCGTGTTAACTCGGAAGACGAGAGTAAGAATAAAACACGGAAGGTTCGAACTCGCGTGACGTCATTCGACCTATTGACCCTACCCGTGTTCAACCCTTTGCAGCTTCGGGGTTGCTAGAGTAGAGTTAGATTCCAAGATGGCGACGAATGAAACAGTTTAGTAAGTTTTAAGATTCAAAATAGTTATTACAGTTGAAGTATGTGAAGATATTCATCTAAAATGCAATTTGTTCAACTGCAGTTGTTTGAACAATCATTTGGCGATATTGATTATGATTTATAAGTATGTAAAACTGTGTAAACATGGTAATCTGAATTATTTTTAGCATTTATTTTTAAAAATAGGCAATAGCCTTCGTCCATGTGGTCCCTAGTGCGAAGTCATTGCAACGGCGCATATAGGCGTTGGAGACATTGAATGTGATATTCGTACAACCGTCCGTCCGGATTTGGGGGGGGGGGGGGGGGGGGGGGGGGGGGCTGGGATTTTATAATACATGCGAGTCAGAAATTTTTTCGTCCGCTTCGAGGGCCAGTTTATTTTTTTTTCTAAAAGATTAATGCAAGAAAAAAATTTCTTTGGTAAATTAATTTTTTTCCCAATGCCAATGGGCAAAATGTGGGCCAGAATATTTTTTTCACTCCAGATGCTGGCCAAATTATTTTTTTTTTGGATAAAAATCAGGGTCAGAAATTTTATATAGACTATATGGGAGAAAGAGTCTGACTTTAACGGTCCTTGTCCTAAAAATGAAATAAAATGGACTAGGATAGGCATTTTTTGGCCAGAAAATTAGCCAAGGGTAGGTCGGGTAACCTTTTAAAAACAGACATATTTTTTTTTTGGCCTTAAAATAATATACAGGTCAAGTTTGATTTTCAGCCAGATCCCAATTACCAATTTGAGTTAGGCCATGGGAGGGGGGATATGTGTCTTCCGACACTTTACTGCCTGCCATTAGTGAGGGGTATGCAGTATTTGGGCAATTTTAACAGTATTCAGAACTTGGAAGGACAATGGCAAATCATAGTCAGTCACACTTTCTTCCACTTTACTATAGTGTTTAAGTAATATCTTATAAACGGTATGCAGTAATCAAGCAGATTAATTTTTGGTAAGTTTAACTATTTGTTATTGAGCATTTTGTGGATGGCTGTCTCATTGACAACCATACCAAATCTCCTATTTTATATTTATTATTCATTTTTTGATAATTTTCATAAAAATCTGCAGATTTAAAAAAAAATCCTGAGAATGTAGGAAATTGAAGCAAAATACAATGGGGAAATGACTATATTATTTGGACAATTTTCATATGATTTCTTCAAAAATGGTATAAAACATGTTCTAATAAAATCTAAAGATACCGAACTTGGTGCACTATATTCTAAATGTATAATGAAATTATTTTTTATTATTTTTAGTGTCCAGATAGCTGTTACAAATGGTCAAGGGGAAACCTTTCAAGCATGGATACCAAAAACGGATGCAGATCTGTTATCTTCAAAAGATACAGGTACACTTAATGGGATTTCAAATACTAAAACTAAAAGAACAGACTTCAAATGAAGCTATACCCCCAAAACAAAGTTCAGGCAAGCAAATTACTGACCAATAATTTATATCATCTAAAGCAACAAAACAAATATACATTTACCACCACAAATTCTTCAACATGTGGAAGTTACCACACCTAGCAGTGAGCTCAGAGTCTCTGTTTGGCCCAAGTAAAAAGCAGTAATCAATCCGTGGTGTCAGCACATGAGTTCAGTCCATAGTATTACACTAATTGTCTTTTCAAAATGATTATCGAAGTCAGTCCAAACAAATAAATATGTGGGTTTCCTGTTTCGTATCAGAAAAAATAAAATATTTTTACATTGAGTGAATAGGGATGAAATCTCTAAAGTTTAACAGTGCTTAATAAAAAATGCCCATAAAAATGTTAGGGTAGACATTTTTGAGAGAGAGAAATAGGGACGGTAGGGAAACAGGAAACACACATATATTTTCTTTCAGCCTCAGGGTCAACTCAAGATCCCAGGCTCAATATATCGAGGTCCTCTCAAGATTAACTTTTTTATAATACCCTCAGCAGAATTTTAACATGTAAATTTTACTTGTAGATGCCCAAATCAAACATAACATGTATCAAGACATTATCCGACAGGCTGAAATACAGATGAAGGGGACTACTAGTCGTGGTGATATAGCTGCAACTTCGCAGGATTTAAACATACCAATACAGGCAGATGAACCGGATATAAACTCTGAATCCGACAATACAAGCCAGACAACTGCTACAGACAACAGTACCAAAAAGTCAAATAATGAACAGGTAAACATTAATACAAAAAAAAAGAAAAAAAAAAAGAAAAGAAAGAAAATTTTAACAGATGCATATGACAATTCAGATATTGAATGCATAAAAAAAGATTACTCTGAAAATGAGAAAAACTTAGACTTCTATCTTCCTGAACCAGAAACGAGATGTTTCTCTGATTTTGATGATGATGATATATCTTACTCCGCCTCATCATGTACTTGTGAAAATATTAACAGTGAAAATGGAATTAGAATTTTAAAAATAACAAATTTATCTTTTAAAGACTTCCACGTTATTATTTGTGATAAACTTAAATCATTTCATTTGTCTGCAGATGCATGTCTGGACTGTACCTGAAGAAAAGCTTCTTATTGAAATAAGATCGGATTGTGATGGTGATTTTAACAACAATAAACAGCATGATACCCTTTGGAATAAAATCCGCCTTGAATTGCAGCAAAAGAAAATATATGTAACGAAGAATCAAATCATAAACAAGTGGAAAAATCTTAAGAGAAAATATAAAGAGGTTGTAGATGAGAATTCCAAAACTGGTAACCGCCCATCACAATGGAAGCATTTTGAAACTTTTAACAGTCTTTATGGTAATAAAGCTTCGACTAAACCCGCCCTTACTATAGATAGTGGTAAGGTAACCAGTATTGCGAAAATGTCTGAAAAAATTGACACAGCTGAAAGTTCCGATCCCCTTCAGACTCAAAAAGATGAATTGCCAATACTATCAAGCCAAAAAAAGACACAAAAAAGAGTACATGGTGTACAGAATGTAATCAAGCAGTTACAAGTAGAAAGCAAAGCTGTTTTAGATAAAATACAAGAGCAGCACACAGACAAAATGGCAAGAATGGACCGTTTCCTTCATATTTTTGAAAAGATGGCCAACAACAAAGACAAGTAGTCTACAGCAACAGTTCATCTTTACCATTGTCATATGTCAAATATGTTATATTGTTGATTAATAGTTTAATCCTTTTTTATGCACCAAACACAAACGTTTTAAGGAACATTTAGTTTTGCCTCTAATCAGAAGCTTGTCTGTTTCTCAGTTGATTGGATAATACATTAAATTAGGCCACATTGCCGGAGTTTGACTCGAGGGAAATTTTCAACTTATTGCAATCATGATTGTTGATATATTCCTTAGTGGCTATTCCATTTAAATTTCCCACCGGGGGGGGGGGACACCCATGAAAATTATGGGTACCACCAATAGAAAAAAGATAAACAATAATACCACCAAATATTTTGCAATTTAAGCTTCAATTATTATTATTATAACTTTTATTGTTATTCCACCGAAATCTACCCCCTTCCAACGGAAAACTAACCAGTTACACCTCACCAGTTATTTCACAATACAAATTTCCCTACACCCAATAGGAAAAAGATTGCCCCCCCCTCTAGCTGGTGGGAAGTTTACCCCTAAATTTTTAACAGCAATTATTTTTTACATACATGTATAATACGGTTTAGCCTTTAATACACATTTGAACTAGAGGTACTGTTGTCACAGGAGTCCACCATGCTGGACTGTTTTAGCACGCTAAAACTGATGTCTCCCCTTCCATACCCATAGTTTTTTTAACATTTTTTAGGGATCATCAAGGTGGCAAATTAAGAGCTATGGTACATAATACATGTAGTTACCTACAGATATGTGCTTCAACAAGGAATGAATAAGGTAATATATAGTTTTGGGGAAGGGATCTGAACCATTTTTAAGATAAATTAAAGTTTCTGATTTTGAGGGGGGTGGGGATGACCCGCAGGGCTAAGATGTATATTGCATTCAACTCGTCTTGTAACCATGAGTAGTACAATATATGGTTTAGGGGTGGGGATTCCAACCATTTTTAAGATAGAATAAGGTTTCTGATTTTGTGGGGGTGGGGATGACCCCAAAGGCTAAGATGTATATTGCATACAACTGGTCTTGTAACCATGAGTAGTACAAATATATGGTTTAGGGGTGGGGATTCCAACCATTTTTAAGATAAAACAAGGTTTCTGATTTTGAGGGGGTGGGGATGATCCCCAGGGCTAAGATGTATAGTACATTCAACTTGTCTTGTAAAAATGAGTAATACAATATATGGTTTAGGGGTGGGGATTCCAACCATTTTTAAGATAATATAAAGTTTCTGATTTTGTGGGGGTGGGGATGACCCCCAAGGCTAAGATGTATATTGCATACAACTGGTCTTGTAACCATGAGTAGTACAATATATGGTTTAGGGGTGGGGATTCCAACCATTTTTAAGATAAAATAAGGTTTCTGATTTTGAGGAGGTGGGGATGACCCCCAGGGCTAAGATGCATATTGCATTCAACTCGTCTTGTAACCATGAGTAGTACAATATATGGTTTAGGGGTGGGGATTTCAACCATTTTTAAGATAAATTAAGGTTTCTGGTCTTGAGGGGTAGGGGATGACCCCCGGGGCTCAGATGTATACTGCATTCAACTTGTCTTGTTATCATGAATAATAAAATATATGGTTTAAGGGTGGGGATTTCAACCCTTTCCAAGATAATGTAGGCTAGGGGGTGGGGACTGACCCCCAGGGACCCAAATGTGGTACTCTGCACTCCGCCTTGACCTGATGCATATACCTTCCAAATATCATGAGGCTAGCTCAAGAAACAAAAAAGTTATGTTCCGGACAAAAAATTTGATTAGAAGAGGAAGAATAATAATCACTAAAACAATATGTCTCCCTTCGAGAAGGGGAGACATAATTCATTCACTGAGGAACTTTCGACTAAATTGAGCGGCAGCCTGTGTCTTGTAGGCACATTTTCCAGGGTTTTTTTTACTTTTTTTGTTTTGTGTCAGGCAAAGGAAGTCGAGAGGTGTAAATTTATATGTGTTATATAATGTTTTTTTTTTTATTTACAATGTACTTCATTTATGTATTATTTTATTTACAATGTACTTCATGTACTTATAGGCCAGAGTGTTTAAGCTCACTCGGCTAGAGTCCATTGTGAGCTTTTGCCGTCATTTTGCATTCATTGTCCTGCTGTTAACATTTCTTTACAAATCTTTTTTTCTACAACCACTGATTTTAAATTAACAAAACATCTTCTTGAGCCATGAGGGAGTCTACATTCTTATTTGTGTTTATCATTTGTATCTGACCAAAAAGACATGTTCACCATGGTTACAAATATAACGATTTGATTTGTTTGGCTGATATTTTGAAACTATAATATCATCTGGAGAAAAAGGTTTGAATGCTCAAATGTTCACCAGAGAAAAAGGTTTGCCTGCTCAAATGTTCAGCAAACAATGCTGTACAGGTCTCGTTATAAATGAAAAAAAATATCTTTATACATGAAGCTGCTTCAATTTTATATATTGCAATGCTTTTGAAATGAAAGATGGAAACACTTTTTTGTGCAAACTCAATGTATTTTGTATATTTTTTCTCAAAATCGTGACAGCTGTCAGAAAATAACCTAAAATCTAAGTGTCTTTGTTATTTTTCCATCATCTCCATAGAGGTTACCCAGGTTAAAATCATCAGGTAGGCTCTCATGTTAACTAACAAATAAAACAAAACTTTGGCCTTATTTCATGAATGTTATTTTTTTAACCTTCACAAAAGATGTTGAAGGTTTTTGTTAAGTTTTTTTTTAACTTTACATTTGTTATATTTTTTGTTACATTTGAAGAACAATAAAGTAATGTTCACTATCTACATTTATTGTTCATTGGTCAGATTGGTCTTGTTGGAAGCCTTGCTTTCACTGTCTGACTGTTCTTCTGTGTTGTTGTCAGTTAGTTTTATACTATTATAATCTATGGAAACTAAACTGCAAAATCTTTTTTCCTCCATAGGGTCCTATGTTAAATTAAGTTTGGCTGTTGCGTCCATCTTGGTTGGAGGTCCAAAATGTTGGACACAATTTTGGAAGGGGACTACCCAAGGATCATTTCAGCAAAGTTTGGTTGAGTTTAGCACAGTAGTTTCAAAGAAGATTTTTGAAATTTCACCCCCCCCCCCCCTTTTTTCTATTTTTAGCCTGGTGGCCATCTTGGTCAAAGATCGGGGTCACCAGACACAATTTTGGAAAGGGATCACCCAAGGATTATTTCAGCAAAGTTTGGCTGAGATTGGCTCGGTAGTTTCTGAGGGGAAGATTTTTAAAATTTCGCCCCCTTTCTATTTTCAGCCTGGTGGCCATCTTGGTTAAAGGTCGTGGTCATCGGACACAATTTTAGAAGTTTGGTCCCAAGGGGGAGAGTAAAAGCTCGTGAGTTCTGTCACGCAATGAAACATATTTGTGTTTTTGGTTTGGGATTGTCACATGGCCACTTCACTTTCATATAATTAAAAAAACAAAATCATTGTTCTTTTATCTCAGTATTATGAAGAACATTACTACAATTAATATATCTTTGTTTTGTTGATAATTGTCTATGGAAGTTGATTCATCATTTGTTCCCGTCTTGCCACTCCAGACATGGCATTTACAAAAATATTCTGGTACTGATTAGGGTGAACATTGTCATCAATATCTGGGTCAATAAAGTTTTCAATATCTTCATGGTTAATTACACAAAAGTTGTGAAGAATACATCCTGATATTATGATTGATGCAACTACAACTGGATCGCGCACTGTTATCTCTCTTAACCTGCGAAATCGCCCTTTAAGGGGACCAATGGTTCTTTCGACTATTTGCCGGCATGACGATATAACTTTATTGAATCTTCTTTGTTGGTCATTCAAGTGTCCATTATCCCTAAATGGTGTGACAAGCCACTGCCTTAAAGGATAAGCACTATCCGCGATGATAACCTTGTTAGGTGCAATAAGATTGCCATCTTCGGCCATTGCATGTAAAGAGGAATTCCGTAGTACTCGGGCGTCATGCGTACACCCAGGCCAACCAGTATAGGCATGAGTTATAAGCATTTTGTTATCCACGACAATCTGAAAAATAAATCGATTTTAAGTAACTGAAAAGAAGTGCAAACCAAAAATTTAGAATTGAGTCTTCCAGGGATGACATGTGTCGCCTGCTTCAATATTGCCTAGTGAGACAATGGCAGAAATATAATGCATAATTCATTCATTTTGGAAAATAATGAACGTTTAATTATCTAGAAGTAAAGTTCTGTTCAAATTTGTATTTCATTGAACTTTGATCACAGGAAATATGTTTTATTATCAAAAACCCCAGAAGGTGCACACACCCCCCTTTCCCCATGGACCTCCTGTTTTATTGTGGGAAACCCTGAAATCAATGATGAATTTGATGGAAAATTAAATGAAATAGTAGATGCACAACGGCACTCCCTGTAGCAGAATCTGTGCACGTTTGCATTGGTTGAAATCCATCAAGGCATTAAGGAGGAGTTGTGGATAAAAGATTGTGTACCCATTATGATGGCACTACCGACCATTTAACTTGAAGGGGGGGGGGGGGGGGGGTCTGGTTTTTTGACTGAGCCAAGATAAGAAAAAAATATTTTGTTTTTCGAAGCAATAAGTCAAATTATTTTTTTTCTTCAAAATTTAACATTATTATATATGGGGAAAAACTGGCTTCATAATATTTTTTTTTGTTACCTGCTTATCCACAATATTTTTTTCTCATAAAATTTGGAATCAGAATATTTTTTTAGAAAAAAAACCATAGCTCCCCCCCTTTCAAGTTAAATGGCATGTCCCTTAGTATGTGTAACTCCAGAAATCAATTTAATCAAAAAAGAAAATAGGAGGTGCAAAAAACACACTCTAACAAAGAATCTGTGAAAGTTTGATTGATTTTTATCATGTAGTTTGGGAAGAATTGCGGATAAAGGGTGTATGTACCTTATAATAATACTCGAAGACCCTATTTTAGTATGGGAAACCCCCAAAATCAATATGATAAAAAGATCAAATAGGAGGTGCACAACTTCACACTCTAATGAAGAATCTGAGAAAGTTTGGTTGAATTCTAGTGGTTAAGAAGGAGTTGCGGATAAATGATGTACATTGTATGCTTCTTTTTCTAGTCAGCCGGCGACACAAAAATCACTGCATTTTTTAGTTGGGGATCTTTTTTAAGTAACAAAACAATTGCCATTTACTTCATGTACGTCGTATCCACGCAAACATATTTCAAAAGATTCAAGTCTAATTTTTGCCGATTTTCACCTTCTTTTTTTTAAAGGGGGGTTTCAGGGGGAAAGGGGTGTTGCGACTGCCGGATCCCACCTTGGATCCGCCATTGTACATTACGTTAAGCCGTATTTTCAACACCATAGAAATGTCTAAAGACTGTTAAGGGACCGACCATTTCCTAATCTGAATTCTGACTTTAAAAAATATCCCGGCCAGATTTTTGCTATAAAAATACAAAATTTGAGAAAAAATAACCTGATACAGGCGCGGATTCATAGGGAGTGGACCCCCTAAAATTGGAAAAAAAAGGATTTTGAGCTTGAAATCTTAATTTTTCGCTAATTTTACCACAAAAAAATTTCCCGCCTCGCTCCGCGAAAATCTAATTTACGCCCCCTCTAAACTGAAATCCTAGATCCGCCCCTATGTTAGATAAAGGTAAAAGAATCAAATGGTCGGCCCCTCTCCCCCATATATATAAGAAGACGTGTAATTGAATTTGAGTTGTAAGTAAAGCTCGCCAGGGGACAGTCTGGTCGAAAATTCGCCCAAAGCTTATGGAAAAAACAATAAAGTACAGAGATATGATAATTCCGATTTTGTAGATAAATGTTATATTACATAAATATATTATAAATAAACAACACAAGTTTAATACCTGTAATTGCATTGATGGGAATTGTTTCCTATTCATATAGTCCTGGTCTTCATTAAGGCAATGTGACAATCGAATATGTGTCCCATCTAAAGCAGCAATAATGTCCGGCAGTCCATGAACAAGTTGGTTTTCTCGGGAAATAGCCCCCTGTTCTTCAAAACTGGGCCACTTGAGAAGCTGAAAAGGGAATAAATTTATTCAATTTATACGAAGCATGGACATGTAGCACTTTCAGTTCTATTTTAACATGATCATTATGAAATAAAAGAAGAATATGTCTGTAATGCCCCCGCTGGTCTTACTCGAAAGCCATACGTACATGACTGAAATTCTAACTTGACCTGTATGTTCTGGTTAAAACACTATATGTTAAAATTTGCCGAAAACCTTAGAAATTAAGTTATTCACCAGATACAAAAATCCGAACGGACGAACGTGAATAATATGTAATTGCCCCAATGCTTATGGTGGGGGTATAAATTTATATGCAGTATATAAATAATGCTCCTTAAAAAATATCTTGTAGAGCGTGTTTAGTTTATAAATACATGCTATACACGACGTTCGGGTTCCTTCAAACCATTATTCTATTTGGTAAGGCACACACTGTTTATCTTTGGCGGAGGGGATATTTTGCAATCCAGATTACAAAAATCAAGTATTGCTGCGACTTGCAATTGTAAAACCTCAACACTTTAATCAGCAATGGAATTCACGCTTTCTTAATTTAGAAGTAAAGCATTATCATTTTAACATACATTTATAAAGCTGGAATTAACTGCTTCAGTAACTCTTGCTAACGTTCTGTGTACGGTTGAAGTTCCTAGTCCGAAATACTGCCCTATTTCGCGCATCGTTTCCTGATTAGCCATGTAACACAAGAAAACTAACAACTGTTTTTCGGGTGGTACTTGGTCATGACCTCCCGCGTGTAAAAATGTAAGTTTGTCAACGATTTTGTCTAGCAATGTCTGAAATGTCTTCACTGACTCTGAAATGAGTTCGGTAATCTTCTGATATGAAACGGGGTATCACATTTTCCACATATCCCGTTATGCGTGGCAAACCATCTCTCTTCATGCCTTTACTCATATGTATTACTGCTATGCCGAAATTTTGTTTGATCAACAACTGCATTAAATCGGTATCTTCCATAAAGAAATCTAAAGCGAAGAAAGTGCCATAGCTGACTAAAGCCATTACATTAAATATATCCTATCCGTGAATCCGTAATTGTCCGTAAATCCGTGTTTCCGTAATTGATCCGTGTTTTGTTAACCTCCTTAACTAACTCTACATTAACTCCCCAGTCGAGTTAAACGTATCATTCGAACCTTACCAATTCTTTACTGCGCATGTAATTTTCGATCTATTTATAGATTTTGACATCACTCGAGTTAACTCGAGAGTTACAAGTGAAAACGGCCATTGAGTTGACACAATGCATAATTTTATTCAACTTTACTTGACAGGCGCTTGGGTACATGATTTAGGTTTTTTTATTGTTTGCACTGAATATTATTTTTTTCTATTAATTATATATCACGTCCTAAAAACTGCGAATTAAAAGTTGAATAAAATTATCAGGGGGGAAAGGGGGAGGGGTTATTTTCCTACTCAGTACTCATGTAAATTTAGTACTGTAACTTATTTTATTCAGTATAAAATCCAGTCCAAAAGGATCATCGCTGAGATACAAATTTAATAATAACAAAGAGAAAAAAGAAACAATGTTGGCACATATAATAAATAAAAGACAAAACATAATGCGCAGTTATCGGAAATCTGCTGAGAACATCTACAGTCTCAGAACAGTCCATTAAATATTTAAATTTATCAGAACCATAAAAATTACATGCATGTGTTAACTTTTTTGTATTAACCATATTGAAAAACATTTCTGACTGAGACGTTAACTTGGGCAAACTCGGGCAAACCCCAGTAAATCAATGATATCTATGATATAGGATTTTTTCCGTTTTTAACAAAAAAATAAATCAAATTATTTCTTTCTTTTTCACCATAAGTTATCACAAAATAAATGTTTACTTTGTCATTTCGGGGCCTGTTATAGCTGCCTATGTGGTATGGGGTTTGCTCATTGTTGAAGGCCGTACAGTGACCCATATTTGTTAACTTCTGTGTCATTTGGTCTCTTGTGAAGAGTTGTGTCATTGGCAATCATACCAAATCTTTTTTATATTGATTCAGACAAACAATGAAAAATGTAAATGTATACTGAAATGGAAAAATTATGATATACCTTCCTGTTCATCTTTATCTTTGACTTTATTATTGTTATTTTGGGTTGCTTTAACAGCATCTATGACAATCTTCTGTGACTGTTCTTTTACCAATGGATCTGAAGCATAAAATTTTAAGGTGTTTTTTTCCCATTTTAATCAAAGTAAGTTTTTAACTTATTTCTTATAGAAAGGCCATGCAAAAAAGGTTGTTGGTTTCCTCTAAACATGGCGGGTCTGTTTTTACCCTTTACGTCAATTCTATTTTATTTTTTTTTAATTTTTTTGCAGATGAAAAAAAGGGTTGTTTTGGTTTCTATTGACAATTATCAATGTTGCTTTTTGAAACTGTCTGACAATCTCTGAAAAGTGTTTCAACATTGCTCAATTCTCATTCCTTCAGTTTCACATAGATTATACAACACTATCATGAATATAGAGTGTGAAACAAACATTAAAACAGGTCAACAACAACATTCTCTGTAGAACGAAACTGATTTTTCACACAAAAAAAAAATAAAAATAAAAAGTTGTTCCTGCCTGCCGGGCCTTGATAATTTTCACATGTTAGGGGAAACCAGCATTCATTTTTCAATGGCCAAATGTTAAGGATTTTTTTTTTAAACTCATCCTAATAATCAAATAGTATTTGTACGTTTCTCTAATCATGCTAATGCAAAGCTCTGCCCCTGGATGGTCTTGGCACTTTTTAAGGTATCCGGACCATAAATGACCACATTATTATTTAAAAGTTCCCGGATGTTCCATACAACGCAATTGAAATGACTTCGGTAATTATCGGCAAACTTCGGAAATGCCAATATAACTAACTTATTTTTACAGACTGCATATAAGCAACAAAGTGTGTTTCAACTTGAGAAAAATATATATACAAAATTCCAGCTTTAAACTGTTTGGTTCAGTCATTCACGGTCAAAAAGAGATACAATTTTCGATTATTATCTATTATGGTCTGGATACCGTAAAGTGCAATTAGTGTTTATAGAGATTAATACCTTTCGGTATATATATATATATATATATATATATATATCTTTTGGTTTCTAATATTTTAAGGGATTTAGCTCAAATAATATGATACTCTTGTCAAAAAAGTCATATTTAGTTGACATTTAATCAATTCTGTAGTACCTATCATGTCTATAGACATTTAGCTTTTACCAAGTAATTTTAGCAAACATGTTTAATCTCTCCACATTATTTGTGTGCTTCCCTGTCCCAAGTCATGAGCTTGTACCTTAAATGGTTATTGTTTCATGTCTGTCATATTTGTTTTTCCTAAATTGTTTTGTTTTAAATTCAATCTAATTAAAATTAAATCTCCCACTCGCTACTTTTTTAATTCTTGGTTGCTGTAATTAGATTGTTTTGAATTAGATCATGTTTAATTTGCTCAATTTTAAATTTTTCATGTTTGGGCCCTTTATAACAAACTATGTTGTAGGTTTTTTTCTCATTGTTGAAGGTTGTATATCCTATTATTACCAACGGTATATTATAGTGACCATCCACTTCATTTGAACTTTGGTCACGTTTGGTAGACAATTGTCTAATTGTCTCATTGCCAATCATACTACATCTTTCTATATAGAATATGTATATAATCAAGAATCGTTCTGATGGCAACATTAATTTTGTTTTGCCTGTAGTGTACCTAAAGTAGTTCAGATCATGGTTTGTACTACTGTCTACATATACTGAGTACTTAATATTGTCTATAGTGCAATACACTAATTCCTTCCTGTATTGAAAGAAATGACAACAAAGATCAAATATATAGTTATAATTTTAAATATTATGTACATATACAGCAAGTAACAATGTGACTTTTCAGTCAAGGCTCCAAGTTGACGGCTGACAGCCTATACTGTGACCTATGATAGCATATATTTGTATACTTTGGTTTTGGTTGGAGAGTTGTCTCATTGGCAACCGATTGCCACGTCTCCCAGTGTTTAAATAATTAAACCAAAGCAATCTTCCAATTTCATATTGTATAAATGTACAAAACATATTCCTACTCATATGTATAGTGTGACATTAATTGATTTCTTTCTGCAACAGATCTACAATTTAACCTACTTATATATAATTAGGAGGGATCCAACTGAAGTCCCAGGGAAAGCAAATATTGTGGCCAAATGTTAAATAAATATGAAAAAATATTTGATAGCTTTGAAAAACTGAATATAAAATTTGGCCCCTCCCCCTAGGCCTAGGTTATTCATGGTCAAGCCTTATGTCAAAATTATCCAGGAAAACATATATTAGTTTTTCTGATAAAAAATAACCCTAACCCTTACCATAAAGTTGGGGGATGGTTTTGAACCATTGCAAAGAAACTATTGCAACATCATTGTGAATTTTTATTTTGGAACAAGAAGACTACACAAGTGTTTATCACACATACATTTGGCGTGCATATATTGATTTTCTGCCATCAACGACTCAAAGGTGGCGTGAATCCGTGATTTTTTAGGGGAACCCAAATTGTCCAGGTAGTGAATGGACTAAATGAGACTTTAGTGCACAAAATTCATCCCTGCCTTTTAAAGCCACACAAATTTTCTCTAATCTGCACAAAAAAAATGGGAGTGGATGACATGGGTACACTGGGCAATTTTGGTACCCTGACGTGATGTGTTTCTAAGCATAAATTTACAAACTGTACCCCCTGCCCACAGACCATTTTACTTCAAAGAGGGGTTTATATGGTTTTTTGTAGGAGTGAACATTTTTTTTCTCCAAATTTAAGATGTTGACGCTATTAAATAAATAAATTTTTCAACACTTAACGCTATAAGGTATGGGGATAATCTGGATTCAGAATATTTCTTTTTGTCATCTGCTTGAACCCCCCCCCCCCCACCTTTTTGAAGTTGAATGGTTGCTCCTTATCCATAGGAAGAAATGTGCGTTGATAAATGGATATTTCGTGCAGTGTAAACTTATTTTATTTGACCTGTTTAAATTGTAAAATCGTCGCTATTTGTGCTGATTTCCATAAAAATTAATAAAAATGTTGTTTTTGGTAGACATAATTAAATAGGCATCACAACAGCATTTTCTTGGTATTTCTGAAGACATGAAAGTTTATATCGTTTTGTAATTTACCCTTCTAGTCCCTTCGACGCCATTTTGAATTCTGTCAGCACCACTTTTTTGGGGGGGAACACGAGGAATTAGTTCAGAACACAATTCCAATCTATTTTATTCAACTTCCGGCGAGTCCTGAAGGTTCATAGCATTCGGAACCTGCCAACCGAGCGCATCCTAGGTTTCTGAAAATTGAACCTAAACGCAAAAATCTACCTGGGTAAATATTAACTACAATAATATAGCTCCTGTGATATCTTTTGACTCGGCGGAGCTACAAAGCGGTCCCATTGCTCGTAATGGAGAAAAGGAATATCATTCAAACCGGGGATATAGCACATTGAATTATCTTTATACGACCGCAAAATTCAAAATATATTGGTATGCCGTCGAAGACATTTGGTTTTCGCACTATAACTTTAGTATAAGTTAATAGAAATCGATGAAATTTAAACACAAGGTTTATGACCACAAAAGGAAGGTTGTGATTGATTTTGGGAGTTTTGGTCCCAACAGTTTAAGAATTAGGGGCCAAAAAAGGGCCCAATAAGCATTTTTCTAGGTTTTCGCACAATAACTCTAGTATAAGTAAATAGAAATCTATGAAATTTTAACACAAGGTTTATGTTGATTTTGGGAGTTTTGGTCCCAACAGTTTAGGAATTAGGGGCCAAAAGGGTCCAAAATTAAACTTTGTTTGATTTCATCGAAAATTGAACTATTGGGGTTCTTTGATATGCCGAATCTAACCATGCATTTAGATTCTTAATTTTTGGTCCCGTTTTCAAATTGGTCTACATTAAGGTCCAAAGGGTCCAAAATTAAACTTAGTTTGATTTTAACAAAAATTGAATTCTTGGGGTTCTTTGATATGCTGAATCTAAACATGTACTTAGATTTTTATTATGGGCCCAGTTTTCAAGTTGGTCCAAATCGGGGTCCAAAATTAAACTTAGTTTGATTTCAACAAAAATTGAATACAAGGGGTTCTTCGATATGCTGAATCTAACCGTGTATTTAGATTTTTGATATTTGGGCCCGGTTATCAAATTGGTCCACATTGAGGTTTAGAGGGTCCAAAATTGAACTTGATTTGATTTCATCAAAAATTGAATTCTTGGGGTTCTTTGATATGCTGAATCTAACTATGTATATAGATTTTGGATATTGGAATACTACAAAGGGATGGTAAGAATTGTCTTTGGTAGTTATGGCTCAAACCGTTAAGGAATAAGGTGCAAAAAAGGGGGGAAAGGGTTTCCAGGTTAATGGACAATTACTTAAGTACAAAACATAATTTAAAAGGCAGTGTAAGGTTGGTAATTGAAACTCATTGGAATATCTCACCTAAACTGCTTTTAAATTATTTATATTGGAAATTTGCCAAAAACTTTATTATTAATAAATTCCATTGGAAATTTGCCAATAACTTTAGTTTAATGAACTTCATTGGAAATTTGCCAATATAAAATGTTGCTGATGAAGCTTTTTTGTTTATCTCTCCTAAAATGCTTTTAAATTATGTATATTGGAAATTTGCCAAAAACTTTATTATTAAATTTCTGATTTATATATAAAAGCAAATAATAATGATAAGGCCAGAGATACACACTAAACAGGATGTGTAAATTATTATAATAAGTATTGTGCAAAAGCAAGAAATCTTCAATTGCACAGTATTGCGCAATAGCAAGAAATCTTCAATTGCACAGTATTGCGCAATAGCAAGAAATTGATATTTGGGCCCGGTTATCAAATTGGTCCACATTGAGGTTTAAAGGGTCCAAAATTGAACTTTATTTGATTTCATCAAAAATTGAATCATCAAAAAATGAACTATTGGGGTTCTTTGATATGCCGAATCTAACCGTGTATTTAGATTCTTAATTTTTGGTCCCGTTTTCAAATTGGTCTACATTAAGGTCCAAAGGGTCCAAAATTAAACTTCTTTAAAATTTTCCATTTTAAATTGGTTATTTCTGATTTATATATAAAGGCAAATAATACTGATATGGTTTGTATAGGTAAATTAAACAATTTTAAGTTCTTAGACAACATTAATTCTGTGTCAGAAACCTATGCTGAGTCGAATATTTATTCACAATCCAAATTCAGTGCTGTATCAAGCTTGAATGTTGTGTCCATACTTGCCCCAACTGTTCAGGGTTTGACCTCTGCGGTCGTATCAAGCTGCGCCCAGCGGAGCATTTATTTATTTTGTCATCACCTTAATTTAAAAATGAAATACTTGACACGCAATCAAATAACAGGGTACCGAATTATAAACGGGTACATGTATGTTTTAAGATGTATATTCACTGTAAACAATATTTATAACCAAACAGAGCAAAATATTGTTGACTATATCTTTCTTTACCATGGAAAAGAATCCATACATCTGGCTTTTTTGAAAAAGGATAGACGCATTCAATGAAAGATGTCGGGCGTTCTCTGGTAGATTTAACAACTTTAATGTATGATGTAATTGATGATGTTTATTTGTAGGCAACGATGATACACATGTTCATGATGCTGAAGGTCCTATTTCTGATCTTCTACCTCCTGCATACCACCAATACTTAACAACGGAAATTTTAAAAAACTACGTTTGTGGAAATCAAACATATGCGGACCGTTTCCAACTAGTTGATCCAGCAGACAATAATGTAATAACGTTCAACAAGAAGCCAATGTACATGGGTGTTTTGAATCGTTAGAATGAGAGAGGAAAAACCGCAATTAAAGAAATCAGACCTTGGCTGGTCAACTTACTAGTAGACTTGTGCAACTTCGATGAAATCATCTGCAACCTTGAGGGGCCAGGACAAAGCACAGGTATGAGGTGTATTACAGATTCAAGTTGGGCATATGAATTTTACATGTCACCGCCTAAAGGTACAAATGTTACAAAAGGTTAAGTACCGAATTTTGTACTATAAACATAAATGTTATAAGATATATATAAACTACAAACATGATAGACGATGAATCAATTCAAAGTTAGAAACGTAATGATGGATGGGGACGGCCTCATGTTTTGATTGCCATTTCCATGTCGGAGTGAAGATGATGAATCTATTAACAATATTTATGACCCAACAGAGCAAAATATATTACTTAACTGAATTGTTGACTATATTCCTCCTTACCATGGAAAAAGAATCCATACATCTGGCTTTTATACTTAAATCAAATTGAATAAATTGATAGTGACTGGTATTTTTCCGTTTATATGTGCAACTATTCTTAAGGATAGTACTACATCTGATTATAGATCTGAATTTCAGGTTATTCGGAAGACAAATTTGATAACTCTTATACTTCATTCACAGATACATTACTGTTTGTCTGTGGTAAAATTGAAACATTGATAACATTGTGCCCTTGTATTAGCCTCACTTATTGTGGGTGAATTTTGTACAGTAATTTTTAGATGTAAGAACCACTTTTTTCATTTATGTAAATTTCTTCCATATTTTTTGTCTGGAATCAGATTCTGATGGAATAAATCTTTTACAGAGACAGTGATGAAGGAGTACCAAATTCCTGATTTTCTTACCGACACTGTTTGGAGATTGTGTAAAACAAGTGGACTTCAGATGCTGAAACATTTGAGAACATGTACGTAAGTTCATATTATACAACAAAGGCAGAATAAAACGACGGCATAATGTAGATACAGAACCTTTGAAGAGTGTGGATACACTTAAGGATCTCTATTGTTTTCAAAATATTTTAACAATATTAGAATATGGATGTGAAATAACGCTCGAAGATCAAACCTATATTCCACTGCTGGAAAATATGAACACAATATACAGTGTAAGGTTTAAAGAAGTGGATCTCTCGTATTCTAGATATTTAATAGGGGATATGAGGGCGGACATGATCCCAGTGGATAAAACCTTTTGCTGAATAATTTTAAAAAAAATAATACCACATGAAAGTTTGAAAGTAATCTGAAAGAATGAAAAAAAACTCTTTACATAGCCCTAACTTGTCAGTATCGTATACATGTACATGTACATTTTATGCAAATCCCTAACATATTTACATTAATTTATGACTTTTTTTAAAATTTTTTTGTGGTAATTCACACATTTTTCCAATTTTGACATAGATCCAAATAAGGCTTGAACCGACATGAAATCATTACTGAATCTCCCTTTAAAACACTGCAATAGTTGAGGATATCAAAATATATTTCTTGCATCTTATATTGCAGGTCAAAATAGAGTGAATTCTAGCAATTGAATTGGATGTCTGGAACTCGAATTCCATGAAGAGGGCTCAACTTTTAAGGTTTGAAGACATATTTGTCTCCTATTGAAGCTGTGTAGCCACTACAAAGATGTCCAGCTAACTGTGTAACAACTAAAGAGGTTCTTTGACAATGTTAGTATTTTCCTCCTTATGTAAGCGTGTAACCATTATGTAGATTTTCTTGTTAAGCCATTTTTGAAATGAATAGTGTTAAGAGGTGTTTAGATTTGTGATTTTCTTATATATATAAGCATGTAGCCAATCTGAAATACTTTTTATACGACCGCACATAAGTGTGGTCGTATTATGGTATGGGTCTGTCGTCGTCGTCCGCCTCGTCTGTTAACATTTAGTTTCCGGGCTCTAATATTTGTTTCCCTTGACCGATTCTTTTCATATTTTGAAACAATATTACTATGGACAAAATGAAGACGAAGTTCGATTTTAGGGGTCCTGACCCCACCTGTTTTTGAAAAAGGGGCCAAAAAGCGGTCAAAATGTAAACTGTTAGTTTCCAGGCTCTGATTTTAGTTTCCTTGATCAATTCTTTTCATATTTTGGTACAATGTTACTATGCACAAAATGCAGACAAGTTTGATTATGGAGTCCTGGCAACAAAAAGGGGTGAAAAATTAAACTTAATTAAAAATAGCGTTGTAATATGTCTATGGAAAGGTTATTGAGAGTAGAAATAAAGTATATAAATAAAAAGCACATTGGGCCCAGTTGTGAAAAGGAAAAGGGCCCAAAAAGGGAGAAACAGGGCCAAAATCAGAAATACTTAAAACCAGTCTTGTATTATATCTATACAAAGGTATCAACAATAATAAGAAAGTGATTACAATTAAAAGGGCTTTGAATTATTTAACAAACAAAAAAAAGAGGCCTTCGTTGGAGAAAAATTTCATTTTTAGCAAAAACAAGTGTACGACAAAGCGCGGTCGTATAATACTGCCCTTAGGCGGAGCAGATTTTTATACGACCGCAAAATATTGGTATGACGTTGGCGTCGTCGTCGTCGTCCGAAGACATTTGGTTTTCGCACTATAACTTTAGTATAAGTTAATAGAAATCTATGAAATTTAAACACAAGGTTTAGGACCACAAAAGGAAGGTTCGGATTGATTTTGGGAGTTTTGGTCCCAACAGTTTAAGAATCAGGGGCCAAAAAGGGCCCAAATAAGCATTTTTCTTCGTTTATGCACAATAACTTTAGTATAAGTAAATAGAAATCTATGAAATTTAAACACAAGGTTTATGACCACAAAAGGAAGGTTGGGATTGATTTTGGGAGTTTTGGTCCCAACAGTTTAGGAATTAGGGGCGAAAAGGGTCCAAAATTAAACTTTGTTTGATTTCATTAAAAATTTAACTATTGGGGTTCTTTGATATGCAGAATCTAACCATGCATTTAGATTCTTAATTTTTGGTCCCGTTTTCAAATTGGTCTACATTAAGGTCCAAACGGGTCCAAAATTAAACTTAGTTTGATTTTAACAAAAATTGAATTCTTGGGATTCTTTGATATGCTGAATCTAAACATGTACTTAGTTTTTTATTATGGGCCCAGTTTTCAAGTTGGTCCAAATCGGGGTCCAAAATTAAAGCTTAAAAGGGGGTAAATTATTTTTTTTGGGGGGAGGGGGGGAGGCAATTCTCCACAGCATATTGTATTGCACAAGAAGCAAAAAATTGAATATAAATTCAAATCATATGACCAATTCTAAGTTCTTTATTTCAGTTATTCTGTGTCAGAAACCTATTATGTGTCAAATATTTGAAGAAATTTTCAATTGCACAGTATTGCGCAATAGCAAGAAATTGATATGTGTGCCCTGTTATCAAAACTTTATTATTAACAAATTCCATTTGAAATTTGCCAATAACTCTAATGAACTTCATTCTAAATTTGCCAATATAAAATGTGCTGATGAAGCTTTTTTGTTTATCTTATCTAAACTGCTTTTAAATTATGTATATTTAAAATTTGCCATCCATGACTATGTCATTTTCTATTTTAATATGTTATGGTGTATTTAAATGGGCTGTTATGGTTGCAAAGTATAAAGAAATGGGGGGGGGGGGGGGGTGTTGAAAACAAAATTTAGGGGGGGGGGGGTAATGAGAAATTGGGAAGGGGGTAATTTTTTTCTCATTTCATATTTCATAAATTAAAAGAAAATTTCCCATTTTTTTTAGCAAAAAAAGGGGGGGTTACAATAAATTTTATTGTTTTTTGTTTTTTTTGGGGGGGGGGGGGGGGGGAGTGGGGGTCAATGTGCAACTTCATAGTGTATTGCACAAAAGCTAAAAAAAGGGGTAAATTTTTTTTTTTTTTTGGGGGGGGGGGGGCAATTCTCCACAGCATATTGTATTGCACAAGAAGCAAAAAATTGAATATAAATTCAAATCATATGACCAATTCTAAGTTCTCTGATTTCAGTTATTCTGTGTCAAAAACCTATTATGTGTCAAATATTTGAAGACATTTTCAATTGCACAGTATTGCGCAATAGCAAGAAATTGATATGTGTGCCCAATTTTAAATTTTAAATTGGTTATTTCTGATTTATATATAAAAACAAATAATACTGATATGGTTTGAATAGGTAAATTAAAAATTTTTAAGTTCTTAGACAACATTCATTCTGTGTCAGAAACCTATGTTGTGTCAAATATTTATTCACAATCCAAATTCAGTATTGTATCAAGCTTGAATGTTGTGTTCATAATTGCCCCAACTATTCAGGGTTCGACATCTGCGGTCGTATCTAGCTGCGCCCGGCGGAGCATTTTATTTAATATGTAAAAACTTCAACATTTGTGTAAATTAATGAAAATTTTAGTCGATCCATGATGCACATTTATTTAAAATGACAATTTAGCAGTTTTTTGTATTGTTTTGATTTCAGCGAGTTCAAGATTACAAATTTGAAAGGCCTTAAAACACCCAATATGAGATTATTAATTTAATAGCATTAATAATTTTGGTATTTTATTTACAGTCAATATTGGGCTATTCCAGAAATAGTCTGTCCCCCCACCCCCCACCCCCTATGGAAGACATTGGAATTCCAGATTTATTTTTCTTTGTTTTTTCTAAAATTCCAAACAAATTTTCCATCTTTACCAAAAATTTCCATAAGATTTGTCTATTGAGGCAAAAGAAATTCCATGTAATTTGCTAAGTACGGATCAATTTCCGTGCAATTTTAGCTGGTAGTCATTAAGATTTTCCAGACTAGAAATATCTTGTAAGCCATTATTTCCAGGTATAAACACAAGAGTTCTGATCAGTTCCCCACTGTAGCTGGTCTCAGACTGATTTGAATGTAGTTTATTTCGTTACTTCGTTCACATCAAACCGTAAGAACTACAAAAAACAAATATAGCAATCATAAGAAAAAATTCCATACTATTTGGATTTAGTAATTATATACATAACTAGAGCAGTGTTATCATTAACACAAATGCGTGCCGTGGATTGCAATAATCATGGGATGATTGTAGCTATTCGTAAAATATAGCAAAAATCCGTTCAAACCCTGCTTTGATAATACAGACAGTCATAATAAAAATACAGTGAAACCTGTCTAAACGAATCCCTTTCGGACTGAAGATTTCATTCGGTTTAGAGAGGTATTTGGTTTACACAGGTTTAAAATAGAAAGATTCTGATACTAAAGGACTTCAGAATGAGTTTGGTTTAGACAGGTTTCTGGTTTAGTCAGGGTTCCGTTTAGACAGGTTTCACTGTAATAATGGTAAAAGAAAGGTCAGTAACACTAAATACTTAAGACAAGACACGATAAAACTAACGCAATAGCTCTAGTGTGATGTACTTGGTATATGGCAATCAGAATGTATTGCAGACCAGGTAGTTTCTTGAAGAACAACAATAAAAGCTTACAAGTTCTGTTGCGTTTTGTCATATGTGATTTGGGACATAATCTCAATACATTTACTCCATATTCCTCTTATTTATATAGACAATTATTATATTCTCTAAGGTTTAATTAGATCAGGAAAACAAAACAGACCAGCGAAACGACCAATACGATAGGAACTCAGTATAGCCGGACTTGGTGCCGGCACTAGTATTATTTGTTTGATATTGAGTTGTTTACATTGCTTTTTTAATGTTTATCAAATTTTAGCTGATCTAGGTGGAGAATGTTTTTAAAAAAATCCACACCTGTAAGATGATCAATTCAAATTTATATTGTTATTTTTACGGGGATGGTTTCAAACTGAGACAAATCATATCATGGTCTGAGAAATATACATCAATAACATCCACACGTGTGTCAAATTGCCAGTTGATGTAAATATGGTCAATTAAAGAACCATAGTCTGTTGTTGGAGTATCAATTAGCTGAATGAATCCATATTTGAGTAGAAATTCCGATATATTTTTGTTGTCATTGAAATCACCTATTAATACTGTTGGAGTGTTTGCAAACTTATGAAGCATGGAGTCAAGCTCTTCTTTCAAAGTGTCAATTGGTAATGACGGTCTTCGATATATAGTAATAACTTCAATATTTCCAACAATACAATTCTTGACATTGACATGGACCATTTCTGATGTTGTATAGCCCGCTTTTATTTCAGAATTTTGTTGGGAACAAATCAATATTCCGCCCTTTCCTAAGTCGACGTTTGAGCGTTCCATTCGAATAACATTTTGGAATGGTGATACAAGATCAATCTCCGAATTTCGTTGGAGAAAGGTTTCAGTTAAGCAAAGTAAATCAGCATTTTTGAGATGATGCATTGCATCAAGATCTTCGTAGTGTTCTTTGTAGCCTCTTACATTTAAATGCACGATTTTATACCAATCGTTTCCAAGAGTTGATAAGGCAAATTGAGCACCAGTTGGAATTTGTTTTAATTGCATTTTGCTCATTTCGCTAGCAACTTCATGGCTTGTTTTTATTTTCTGTGGTAGGAAAGTAAGGAAATGTAATCCTTGAAGATTTTTCACACGACTACATGCGACATATACTTGTCCAGGACCGAATCGACCTGTCATATCAACAACTATTTCATCAGTAGTGATACCTTGACATTTGTGAATAGTCAACGCCCAGGCTAACGTCAGGGGAAACTGAATGATTCTTCCCTCACTTACATGTTTTCTTCCTAAATGAAAAGAAGCTTCATATCTCTGTATTGGAACTGCATTGCCATATTTCTGTCGTAAGGAACTATTGGCAATTGCTTTCTTACCGGCGTTCCCGTAAAACTGAACTAAGATCATTGCAGCACGAGTTCCGGTGCTTATAATATCAACGATCTTTCCCCTTGCTCCATTTACCAGTCCATCAGATACATCTAAATTCACTGTCAACATAACCTCCGCTCCTACTGCAACTTTCAAACATTCGGCCAAGCCTCCCGTTTCTGAGCTTTTTTTGGGCAGCTGTATATCAATCAAATCAGTTGTGGAGTCTTTCTTTCTAACTTGTGCTAATATAGTATGAATCGGGGACTTCAACTTATAAAGCATTTCCTCGTTATAGATATCTTTTTTTGCATTTGTTGCAAAAACATGAAGAGATGAGGAAAACATTTCGGAATCACTTGATCTAAGTTCCCTAGATTTCAGAACAGCCAAATCATCATCGTTCAAGGAATTCGTTCTCATCCTGTTTAATAACTGTGCAAAGCTTGCATCATCTTTTTGACGCATCAACTCATCCAGTTCTATTAACTGAAATCTGTCCCACAAGCTTCCAACAATGGCAGCCATTTCATCGTCTGGTGGATTAAAGACAAATGATTGTCGTACAGGTGGCAATTGATATAAATCCCCAACTGCCAAAATGCTTACACCTCCAAATAGCCTCCCACTTCTACGAGTTCCTTTGATTTCTTCTAATCGCTTATGTAAGAATAACAGTGTATTTGCTCCTATCATAGAAATTTCATCAATGATAATCAACTGAAGATTACCCAGAATACATTTGAGCGTATTCTGTTTTTCATGTGACAACGATTTGTACGTATTTCCTATTGGTAGACTAAATACCGAGTGTAATGTCGAGCCATCAATGTTAAATGCTGCAACGCCTGTGGATGCAGCCAGGATAACAGTTACATCATGAGGCTGAATTAATCGAGAAAAACGTAGAAATCTGATTGTTTCGTGACGGACAAGCTTAATAATATGACTTTTTCCAACACCGCCTGGTCCACTTAGGAAAACATAGTACGGCTCTACCGATTTTTGTTCTTTTAAACGAATTACAGCATCTTTGCACCATTTTCTGTGGTATACCATAAAATCACGCTGTTTTGCATTAAGTCCTCGCATCATTTCTCTATACATTCTTGGAGGCAAAAGAGTTGAACTTTCTTCTTTGCTAAACAAAGGGTTAATAGGTCTGTCTTCCACCGTAGCACTGTCGTTGCCCAATAGCTCACTATTTTCCTGAATGTCCTCAGTACTTAAATCTCTTTCAACTGTTTCGCCTTCTTCGACGTCTTCAAGATTCATATTTTGAGTGACTGGAGCTACACTATCCCAAAGAGATTCAATTGGTCCGTTTTGTTCATAGTCGAGAATTGCCTCGTCGATTGAAACATTTTGACTATACTTTTTTTTATTCTGTTGAATAATTCCTGCAACTCTGTTATATATTTCTTCATACAACTCACAATCTCCTCTCAAATTGTCTTCGTTTCGCCATGGATAATAAAGTAGCAAATGTGAAAAAAAGTATTTTTCTCTCTCTTTTGCTTGTTTGTATTTGTGAAATCTGATAACAGCTGGCTGTCGTCTGAGGGTCATAGTTCCCAAACCACTTTTCAACTTAATTTTTTTCATTTGTCCTTCATCTGTCTGCAAATTGTCTGTTGTAACATCAATACAGTCATCATCTTGTTTTGTCGATGTTATAGAATAATTGGCGACAAAATCTGCCAGACACAAATTTTCCAGTTCATTAGGTCTAGCAGCGTATCTATCGTGTATCGTTGTACAAAAAATATTTTCGTCATCATCATCCATATCTTCTATGACTGACATTGGCTTCAAGAGACATACCCTCTCTTCTTTTGGTGATACATTTATGAAGACTACTTTCCTACTGACCTTCTTAAGTGGCATTGACAAAATGCGATACACAGCTTCCTGTGCACTTACTTCACGATGGCTTAAAAAAGTTCCCGATAGTTTTCTGATTTGTGTTTTAATCTCTTCCCTCGTGTTTTCTTTTGCAACTTGCTGCAACAATTCTCCCATTCCCTTTTCGGCTTTCATAACATATGAAACAACATACATTATACACTGATACGGGTCTACTATGAACTGCATGTCGATATTTGCCATCCAAGCCTGAAGTATGTTTGTATTGTAACCATTGATCCAACATTCGGATGGTTTTCGTCTAAGGATAATGCTCCTTCCGGTCTTTGAATGTCTGAGAGACTTCATGTAATCGTTCATGCTGACACCAACCATCGAAATAAGTTCTTCTAATGTCATTTTATCAATATTTGGATGGTCCAGTAACTGATAAATTTGCTTACATATCTCATCTGGTTTTAGGTGAATATCATCTTCTGTTGTTTTTGATATGCATGTTTCATTTGTTGGAGGCTTTGGAAATTTAAATCGACATTTTCCATTTTTCCTGCAACTTTTAGAATGAACATGCTTCTGCAATGCCACCAATTTGGCCAATTCTTCATCAACAGGAATATCTGTTGTAAGGTACTTGTCTATAAAATCGCAAACCTCTTGTTCATTTGATTGTTGTTCATCTGAATTTTCAAGTTGTAATTTTGGAGCATTTCTTATCCATAACAGACAATGGGCATGTGGAGATCCTCTCGCCTGAAATTCTATGCGAATAACAAAATCTAAAATATCACCAACAGGTGCTTCATCTGACCGTAAAAATGTTTGAAAGAAGGTGTCAAGCCTAAACTGAAACTGTCGAGCCGCTGTGACAGGATTTGATCTTAGCCAGTTACACTTTTCCTCCCATGACATCGTCTTGACATCCTCTTGGGAAAAATTTCTTCCGTATTGTTGTCCAATCGACATTATTATTTCTGGCCAATGAAGATCCGCGGCAGATAACGTTAAAAACCAGGTTGGTATTCCCAATTGCCTCAACATAGCGAGTACATCATACATCATTGTTTGATAATACGGAGGGGATCCTCTGACATTTTTGAGAAACCTAAACGCTTGGTCTTTTTGCAGCATTGCCTGTATGTTTCCGTTATTTTTAAATATAGAGCTGGTCATCCTCCTTCCTTGATGCGATTTTCCTTTTCCTTTTCTCAAGGCTATTGATCCATCATCTCTGACTTGTTTATCCTCTACAGCATATTGGGCTGCCAGTAAATATTCAATATCCTTGGCGAATCTTCCATCAACATCTAACAACCTTTGATTAAAGTACTTTCGTGGAGTAATTTTCACTGTTCTAGTTTCAGTAAATGCATTTTTACCAGTTGGATATTTATCAGGATTAGACATTTCTTCAAACTGTGGATCACTCAATAGAGAAATTGGTTTACTATTTTCGCCGGGTGCTACTGAAAATGTTAAGTTTGACAACTGATAATCATCTTGTAGGCAACTGTCATAAGGAAGACCCCTTAGCCGACTTTCCTCCTGTTCATCGTCATACTGACTTTCTTCATCTGTTACATGTACAAGAGCTGTATAATGAGATTGACCTATAAGTCCTAGGTGTATCGTTTCGGATGCTTCAATTTCACCAGGAAATATTGTTGGTATATCTTTGTTTCTGGTTGACACAACATGAATATTGATGTTCAGCATATTTGCAAGACCAATTAAAGTAATGTGGTCACCATATGAACCCTTTTCAAGTCGGGATAGATAAAGGTCCCACTGAAAGTCAAGACTCTCTTCCACAGTAAGATGTTGTAACTTATCCAATTCGTCTGTATGTAGAAGTTCAGAGTCTTGTTCTGTTACAGGATTTTCAATTTCATTTCCTGTCCTAAAGGAAATATAGTGCTTTAAATGTTCAGAGTTTTTTAGAGTTGGGTTATCTTTGAGGTACCTTGTAACATTGTGTCTCAATTCATTGGCCAGCATGTTAGTTCGATTCATTTTTGCCAATTGGAGTTGTACAGCATGAAACAAACAGTTTCCGTTTTCCGGTTGGTCAATGACTTCGAAGCCTAAATCTGATGCATATTGTTTCAAAGTATGCAATGTATCAATTGCTTCTGAATTTGTGTTCGAGATGTGTTTACCTTGCTGTATGTTGGAGATGTTTATAACCGACTGTGTGTCAAAACTGTTTGTGACAGTATTCGACTTTTCCAGTGTAATATTGTTGCAAATTGTAGCATCAGGGTCATTTAAATTGGTCATTTCACATTCTTCATTTTTTTCAAGACCAACTCCGATAGTTTCATTTTCGGTTGTATGCAATGCCTGCATACCAGTCCATAAATCTTGATCATCATTTTGGCATTTTGTTTCCCAATCATCATTAATATTGACATCAGCATACAACTTGTTATTTTGCTTCAACCAGTGTAGACCTTCTTTAACTTTTTCCGGTCTAATGCATTCATACATATAATGACCTCTATACGTCAAACGTCTTTTCAGTTTCAACGGAATAATTTGGGCCTCTGATGGTAGGCGTGGAAGCAGTGTACATATTGGTGTCAAACTTGTTGGTATATTTACTGCCGGTCCATGAATTGCTCTTTGTTTTCCTCTAGGCAATGATATCATTTTCATAAATGGTATTCGTTTTGAAAGAAGGCGTAATTCAAGATTATTAAGATCATTTAAAGCATCTGGTATATCTACAAGTTCTAGATTATTTGCCTTTGATTGTGCTGGAAGAGAATTCCTTTTAATTGTTCGGTCACATGTGAAACAAATGTAATATTTCCCATCCTTACTCCTGTACAAATATTTTTCACTAAAAACTTGGCGGAGAAGAATTTTATCTTTGCTCTTGTATTTGTCCAAGTGCATTTCATTCACAGATTTCCTATATAAAAGCCGATGACAACATGTACATACATAAACAGGACCAGTGTTTATTGAATGATGGAATTTATCAATCAATGATTTCATACGGCATTTCGTTAATGCTATATTGCCGTTGCAAGTTCTCTCTTCATCAATATTGTCTGGTATAAGAGGCGAATATCCCTCATCTGTTTTCCTTTTCCGTTTTTTTCGCCGAGTTTCATGTGAATTTTTCTTTGATTGAGGTGTTAATGAAAGTCTTTTTTTTGACGCAAGTATCCTTGCCCGACTCAGATTTTTCTTTTTTGTTTTTGGTGTAATATTTTCTGCTTTCTTCATATATAAATCGTGCTTTTTTATTTTTTCCTTATTCCTTTTGTTTGGGGTTGGTTTCTTGGTTTTTGAGTAAGTGTCTTTTCTAATTTTTTGTTCTGGTCTTCCAGTTAAGCTTGTGCGTCTTCTTTTTTTAACTTAAAGTAAAAAGGAAATTGTTGGGCAAGTGGTAAAAATCAACAAATGTCTTTTTTTAATTATCTAAATCTTGAATTATAAACTGTTTTTTATAAATGAATATCTGGGTTCTTCATAAGTTCTAGTTGACGCAAGATGCATTATATTTCATTCATGCACATGCAGAGTTATGCATAACTATTTATACAAGGTAGACAATCATTAAAGCAGCTATTTTTATATTGCATAAAAGTAATGTGAAAGTTGTACACTAATGTGATTTGTGGACACATATGACTAAATTTTTCACCTTATGATAAATTAAAAATAAAAAAAATCATCGGTACCCAAGAATGTCATTCTCTGTGTAAAAATCTACAACCCCAAAATCTGTCAAACAATAAACCCTCCTTTAGACCCCTTATTTCTTGGAAATTGTTAACAAATAAAACCCTTTTTACTTTTTACTTAAGTGGCAATAAATTGAACAAACTGCATCAAACTAATTGCCTACATACATTGTACATGTTGGTTCCCAATATTTAAATGGTGGATAAATAATTCCTAAATTTGCTTCAGGCCTTCCTTTTCTACCAAGGAACATTTATTAATCTGTCATACAAAACAAAGTAATTTGTTGATGCCCATGGCAATGATGACTGTGCAATATCATATGGACTAGGTGCAATATCATATGGACTAGGGTATAAACTAATGTAATTCTATTCATGACAGTAATAAGAATATTTCTCTCAACAAACAACTGACACATAGATCACATAAACAAAACTACAAATGTGATGTGGACTGATTAATCGGTCTTGTCAGGGCCATATGTCTTACTTTTGATACCTTGCGTTTTTGTTCACACAAATTTTATACTGTTTTCATGCAAATCAACAGAGTACCAAATCAGGCTATCCAGCTTTCCTATAACTCAGGTACACCCCCATTTTGTACAATGTTCAGTATTATTTTGTTTTTATCCACCAGGTGGCGTTACTAATGCAGAACTCTCCGAGTTGAAAGACCTTTGGAACTATCTGTGTTTATAATTAGATTACATTGTGTCATTCGGAACAATCTGATGATTTCAATCTTGATTTGTAACTGAAGGATTAGAGATATCGATGTAAAACTTAAAATATATAATGTAGACAATAACAGCACTGTCACATTTTTTTCAAAATAAAAATATCTTGTGTAATAAAATGATAATTGCACAAATCATTAGCATGTGTGGTAATGTAAAAATCCTTTTGTTTTCAACTCAATAAATGACCTTGATGAACTACAATAAAGAATCTAATTGGTCAATTGAATTTGATGATGCTTAGAAAAACCCTCCTTTAGAGAAATATTGCCAAGTCCCGCCAAACAGGAAGTTTATATTATAAAGTGACAAAAGTTACTCAAAATGTATGCACCGTATATATAAAGTCAGACAAAGAACAAATTTGAAATAAATTGGTCCAGCAATAGCAAGGAAAAATAGGATGAAAATTTTGACTATGTACAATATAGGGAAAAATGGCAGAGTTCTGCCAAACAGGAAGTTGATGGTATAGAGCGACAAAATCGCTTATGACTTATGCCCCATGTATATCCTGTCCCATATGAGATAAATTGCCCAAGCAGTAGCTGAGGAAATAGTGACAGAAGGACATGCAGACAAAGGTATTCCAATATAACACAATTATAAATGCTAGAATTATTTTCAGTGATGGTGGGTAGTGTTTAGAGTTTTCATTGTTGGTGTTTCATGTTATCTTTCAAATGAAGTAAATGAGAAAGAAAATAAATTCAAAATTTTAATCAAACATATTGTCATACAAACATATTGTCATAATATTCTAATTTTTTTCGGTTCCTCTCTGTCAGTTTTTCAATCTCTATTGTTGCGACTTTTATTTCCTCTATCTCACTATTCAATTTGGTCATTTGCCGCTGGACACATCCCATTAGAGATTGCACAAGACCTCTATCCATATTGCGGTCGAAGGCAATAACTTTGGCCTCCTTTTCGATTTCTAAGGTGCTCTCCCTGAGCATTTTCAAAATGTTTGTAAGTTTGGCCTTTATCTTATTTATTTGTGTTCGAGTCTTTTTTGGAGTTGTTACTTTGCGCTTTGGGGTTGAACTTGGAGCTGTTAATATGAGAAAAAAAGATATATAAAAAAGAGATAAATACAATTTTACATAAAAACAAATTAAATCGTCTTTTTTTCTTTTCATCTATTTCATTAACATTGTTACAACATGAAGAAACATAAGTCTATTGTGGATTACAAAATACTACAAAGTTCAAATAAATTTGTCACATGCGTTTCATATAATTTCAGAACACAATTAATAAATCAGTCTTGAACATAAATCTTATGGGTGTCTTTGGGCGAGAGCTGTAAATTAGTTCTCGAGTCGAGTCGAATTTTGAACTTGGACAACCTCGCCCTAACACTAGGAACAGAACCAAAATGGCGACGAATCTGCTTAAAAAATTGGATATATATCAAATAAACAGTTGAAACTGGTGTGAATTACACCAAACCCAATATCATTATCATTTTGAGTTGTATTAAGGCCTTGACATAAAAACGCATAATAAGACATAAACTGAGAGATTTGTGGAGGACGTCGTCCAAAATTAAGAGACATTTTCGTGTCAGTATAGACATTTATATGAAGTAACTGGACGGTCTTCGGTTGGAATTGACCAAAATATACCGTGGAGGATTTGCACAAGTTCTCCCAGAAAAACAATTACTAATATTCTTGTGGTATGCAGCAAACCAAGATTCAGAGAGTTTTTCTTCGAATTGTTCAATGTTGGTAAATGCTATATAAACATGGCCGTGAAAAATGTGGCAGAAGTAATTGAAAGTTACGATATTTTACAGTGCAATTCATAATAAAATTGTACACGTTTCAAAGTATTATTTTGAAGCCATTACTTTGCGGATTTCAATGAATTTTGATTCAAAAGATGCGGACCGCTGATTTGCAGTTTGAATGTTTATTTGTTAATATTTTTATTTCTACTTAATTTAGTTTTCTCATAATTTAATCAGAGATATAATATTTACAAATTCATTTTAGTTGAAATATATAGTAAATAGTAAATCAGAGTTGCAGTCACTTGGTGCTTAACAATGCTTAAATCGCAAGAAGACTTTCGGAAATAAAAATCATCAAATAAACAAATGGAATTTCAAATATTCTGCTTCTTTTGAAACAAGATCCGTCAAGATATGGCTTCAAAATATTTTTTTTAAAGGATACAAATTTGTATGAAAGGCACTGTAACATATCGTAACGTCCCATTACTTGCCCACCCATTTTACAAATGCCTTGGACGGCATGGCAAAAAACAGCGATTAAGACAGCTTCCTTTCCACCAATCCTGATAAATGCACAACACATTCAATTACTACAATTAGATGTAATTAGGTATAAACAATTGTCACTTTCTTTTATTAGCATTTTTATCACATGTCCTCCATCTTTGTTCCTGACGCACCTGCTAAAACGGTGGTGTGAGATTTTGACCCGAGAACGACGTTCCCGGAAAATGTTCGTTTTGTTTGGGCACAGATTTTAATCTCGATCACTGTTCTCGTGTTAAGAACACCTCGCCCAAAGACACCCTTTGAGTGTGGTACCAAGTCTTGTCATCACCAATTCTTATATAGTAGGTTCTGCTGACTATATGAAAAATGAAAGGATATGGGGTAAATGTAAATGAGACAAAATCTCAATGAATACATTGAATAAAAAGCAATGGAACAATGCTTTTATTGTTGTTCTTCATCTTGAAGTCACCATAAGGCCTTCAACAATGAGCAAAAACTCATACCCCATGTTAAGTTCAAGACGGCCCCTAGCACAGGTTTAAGAAGAATTCATTGCTAGATGTCGATCAACACTACACATATGTTTACGTTGTGTTTCTTGCTTACATTGGTTGGTTGTGTTGGGTTGATATTTTCAGCCAATGCAAGTGTTTCGTGTTCTATTATTTTTTGTACATTTTATTTCATACACACAATCAAAAATTTGGTATTTGTCATGTTCATGATGTTGGAAGTAAATTAGTTTTCTGCACAAGTCAATAAAAGAGTTCCCAATATTTAACATGATTGTCCATACTGATAGAAATGTAAGCATCAATCATAAATGATCTGTAACTCAAACATGCTTTGAAATCAATTATCGGTTATTATTAAATATGGAATGAACATTCCATTAGCTGTTCATGTGTCATATCGTCTCTTGCAAGTTTTTCGAAAAAGATATTTTCACTTGTCAGTCATTTGGCCTGATATTTTATCAAACAAAACAAAATTTGTTTAGATTACTGTATAAATAAGCTGCTTAGAGTTATTTTAGTGGGACGATTCAATTGTAAATGGCGAAGCCAATGAGCAAAGTTTTTTAGAACTCTGCTGTTGCTTGATATAGCAAGAATAAGATGGACATATAAAACTAATATAGAAAATGAAATATATTCTCACCCTACCCAAAATGCTTTCATGTAGAATTAAAACCTAGGTTACTTATGTCCGACAATAAATAGGCTATTTTTGATATTTTCAAAAACAAGCTTTGTTTTATGCTAAAAATACCAAAAACTAAATGAAAAATTTTCAGAACTCATCTAATCATCTCAAGGAAATTGATAAATTTTTAAAATTTTAATTACACTTCAATCAGTAGGGTGAGAAAAACAGAAGACACAAGACAAGAATTTCTCCTCCAAGATAAGATATTTTTTTTACATTTTTAATAGTTCCCCATATAAAGCCTTGTCTAATACCCTTGATTGTATGAGATATCTTGATTTGTATCTTCACAAATATTTAAATGCTAATCATGCAGGTACTGTAACGTTTTAAGTAGACTGGACAGTGTCGTTAGTTGGTTAAGTTTGACTGATAACATTATTTTGGATATTCATAGTGCTTAGGCCAAAACAATATACAGGTTTATGGTAACCTGCTGAGTTAAGGCGGTCAGAAAATTATTTTTTTTTTTAGATTTTTTTTGTCTGCCAAAACATTTTGTGGTCAAAACTGGATTTTCTCATGAATATCTTTAATTGATTGACGAAAAGCAGTCTTTTATAGGATGAAACAAAATTCAAGTGCTCCTGGCAATATTTGGATAAAAAAAGATTTGGGTCGCCTAGAAGAATTCTAGAAAATAAGGATTGGTCCGACTAATGTAAACACACATTTTTTTGGTCATAGTTATACAATATAATATAAAATTCCATGGCCAAATGAGATGCTGTACATTTCGACACAGCAGTGTTATATTTTTTGCCATTTTTGTTGTATATGAAATCCTTAACATTTACTGTAGTATAATTCTTCTTAGAAGTTTAGAATCATCAGGCAGTAGGCCAAAAGTGTTCAATGATTTCTTGAACTTTTCTTGCACTAATTCTGCATAATATTAAAAGTAAAAACAAACGTAAACATAACTAATGAGAATGGTCTTCCTAGACCAGAAAATCAACAATACAAATTATACAAACCTTACTGGAGTTGACGTTAACAAAGGAAGAAACTCAAGATCTTTTAAAACAATAATTTGACATAAATTAAAAAAAAAATTTATACATGTATAAACATTGTCAAATGCTCAAAAAATTACAGTTTCTGTTTTCCCTACCTTTCCAATTTTTTGTGTGCCTACACTATAAGTTAAATAAATTTATGACAATATTGAACAAAAAGATATGTGGTAAATAAGACAGATGTTTACACACAGTGAATTGATTTTATCCATTTATTGAGCTGTATAGCCAATTTGCACCTGATGTCTCATCAGCAGCACTTGGACCAAAATGGTGGGAATCGGTTAAATTGGTGAAAATTGACAAGCATTTTTTAAAAGTCAGAATGCGATTTTGGATGTTAATCATAATCTTTTATGCATAAATGCAGGTAGTGAGGAACAACTGTATGAAGTTTCATCAAAATCCAATAAGCCATTTAGGAGGCTATGCGCTTACAAGCTTTCATTCCCTCTTTTTTCGACAAACAAATAATTTAATTATCCCCTCTCCAATTTCGGACAGCAACCATATTCCTTTATGCACATCTACATGTAGAGTGAAACAACTATCTGGAGTCTCATCAAAATACAATAAGCCATTAATGAGGCTATACGCTTACAAGCTTTTATCTGCCCTTTTTTGGAAAAAATTAATTATCTCCCCTTTCCATTTGTGAACAGTAACCATATTCCTTCATGCACATCTAAAGGTGATGGGGAACAACTATGTGAAGTTTCATCAAATTCTGATGAGCAGTTTAGGAGGACATGCACTTACGAGATATGTGGACGGATGAACAGACAGACGGACAGGTTTATTCCTATACCCCCTACACACACACACACACACACTTTGTTTGTAAAGGGGTATAACAATAGCAGAAACTCATGCATTTTTTCTTAAGTGTAGTGATAAGCATTTATTATGTTGTTGAATTAGCAGGCATTAATGTTATTTGGGCTAGGCTATAATTGTATTTGTCAAAAGTGCATTAATGTGAGCAAAGTAATGACTATCATTTACCTTTAGTCTGGGATCTTTGTTCATGATCAACTGTTGTTTTGATATTAAAAGGCGTTAGGTTTCCCGCAACAATGCTATCTATTTAAAAAAAAAAAAAGATTAAACGATTAAGGCATGTCATACAAAAAACATCTATTGTATCATAACAATGTCTCGAGTACCAAAACAGTGTAATTTGTTGTCATTTGCATGTGTATTTGAATTACTTGTATTATATTGTGTTTGTACATTTTTATGCATTGACCCACGTGTGTGTATTTTTTAAAATAAAGTTGATTTCCAAAGCCAATAATATTACAAGACATATCAATCAACTCAGTAGTTCTATAGGGCACCTGTCTCTTGAGACATGTAGTGATTTTTTAGTTTTCCTTTTATGTATCGCAGAAACATGAAGTGTGGGGTCCTGAAGAATAGGGAGAGATATCTGGCTACTGGGTACTCTCAGAATTCAACTGCTACATCATGAATTGTATTTGTCAAAAGTGCATTAATGTGAGCAAAATAATGACTATCATACCATTAGTCTGGGATCTTTGGTCGTCATCAACTGTTAGAGATGTTATGTTACCAGCATCTGTGCTTTCTATTTTAAAAAAAGATTAAACTTTTAATGCATGTCATACAAAAAAGATCTATTGCATCATAACAATGTCTCAAGTACCAAAACAGTGAAATTTGTTGTCATTTGCATATGTATTTGAATCACTTGTTTTATATCGTATTTGTACATTTTTATACATTGACCCACATGTGTGTATTTTTGCAAAAAAGTTAATTTCCAAAGCCAGTAATATTACAAGAAATATAAACCAGCTCAGTAGTTCTATAGGGCACCCGTCTCTTGAGACATGTAGTGATTTTTTAGTTTTCCTTTTATGTATCACAGAAACATGAAGTGTGGGGTCCTGAAGAATTCAACTGCTACAGCATGTATATAATTGTATTTGTCAAAAGTGCATTAATGTGAGCAAAATAATGACTATCATACCATTAGTCTGGGATCTTTGGTCGTCATCAACTGTTAGAGATGTTATGTTACCAGCATCTGTACTTTCTATTTTAAAAAAAGATTAAACTTTTAATGCATGTCATACGAAAAAGATCTATTGCATCATAACAATGTCTCGAGTACCAAAAGCAGTGTAATTTGTTGTCATTTGTATGTGTATTGGAATTACTTGATTATATTGCGTTTGTACATTTGTACAATATTTTATAGTATCTCCCTTGTTAAAAGACAGTCATATTTTACACATACAATTATGATTTAATCCAGTTTACCAGCAAATTAAATGAAATTAGTCATTGTACATGTACATGTACTTCTACATTTTCTCCATATCATTTTTTAGCGAAAGCGGGGGAATTATGTTATACAGTCTGTCCGTACGTATGCATGTAATGCTCACCGAAAGCTCAGAAACTGTCTGAGGTACAAATTTGAAATTTGGCATGATGAAAGAGGATGATGTGGGGGAGTGTGTGTGGGGTTCGGAATTTTTGTCTCATGCCCTAGGGCTAAATTAGGGACGAAAATTCATTTTTGTGATATGCAATAATTGATGAAATCTTTTACACCAGTGGGGCTTGGAAGCTGTAAATGGGAAATCGACTTACATATTATAGGGCAATTTCACATGGGGGGGAGGATTAAAATTTTTTTTTGACCCCTCAGGGAATGACTTTAAGGGGGTCAAAAAATCGCAAAAATCGATTCACCTCGAACTCCTCCTATGCCTTTGATCAGAGAAACTTGGCAATATGTGTGTAAATAGCACTTTAAAAGTTGTCTGTGCCAAAGTTTTTGGAATTGTGAAATTTGCCCTTCAGGCAGAAAAATAAACGAAATTAGTTTTCACATTTCAAGTTATCCAATAAGGATCAAAATTATGCAAAGTATTTTAACCTGGATTCTGAAACTTTGTATACAAGTTACATAATATGAATCTTGTTTACTGATGTTAGCGGACTTTATGCATGATGCCTAGGGGCATGGCCTAGGTGCACTTTTTAAATTTTTTTTAGAAAATATCATGATTCAGCATGTAAATTTACATTTACAGCTTTAAGTTGATGCTAATAATGTACAGCAGAACTAAGGATTTGATAATGATGGGTTTCGGCATTTGACTACGGTTCCATCTTTGGTAAATTTCTATATTTAATCATATCTATGATTGGCCTTTTTTCATTAAATATTGTATGCATATCTTACCTTTGTCCTCCATACTCTGATCATGCTGATTACTCATCTTTGTCTTTTGATATAGACTTTAAAAAAAAATTAAAAGATTTAAATACATACTTCATTACCTGACACGGATCACTATTTCATTAAATATCATCATCGTTCATTTCATTATAAATTGTATTTTATTTGTTTGCTGATGTATCATTTTCTTCCAGTAATATTTCAAGTGGTCAGGAATGGGGGTACCCAATTGTTTACGATAAAAATTCAAGAAATAGAACAATAATGGTAATTTTTATACCGCTTCTAATAACAATTATGGTATAAAATTCAAGTTATTTCACAATTAACTTTAATTTGACATTAATGATAGTAAACAAAAGAGGGGTTTGACAGTTACGATATCTGGCATTCTTACATTCTACCAATCCAGTTGACAATAGTAACAGGAGTTTGTTCCCTTCACTTCACTTTATACTCCTATGGGGGGGGGGGGGAAGGGGGTCTCATCACGAGTCACGAAAAATTATACAAAGTTTTCTCAGTTTTCTATATTTTCTTAAAAATATCAAAATCACGACATATAGTTTTTTTGATGTTTTATTTGATTGCATTATGCCTTTGATGATTGAACGTTCCTTTGTTTTTACATGAGACACCATCACATTACAATGCTGGTATAACTGCAATGAGATGTACCCAATGCCATTATGATCACAATGCTCTGTGTTAATATTTCTTGTCTTTTTTTTTTTTGTTCTTCAGTATTGAATGATGGTCATGATATTTCAACTTCTCTTCACAAGTGACAAGTTGTTGTGATCAGGGGCGGATTTAGAGGGGGCGTGAGCCCCCCCCCCCCAAATCGAAAAAAATGTGATTTTTTTTATAAAACTTTGAATTTTTTACAAAATTACCCCAAAATTTTCGAGCCTCACTTCACTAGGTGATCTTTTTTCCCTTACACCCCCCTAATCGAAAATCCTGGATCCGCCCCTGGTGATCTTCGGGCTTATAACAACAACGTACAGTCATTGGCCAAATGTTAAATATACTAGCGTTTTTCAAGTAAAGACGGTATTACTTTACAAAATTCTCTAAACTTCATTCCTATCCCGATTTCTATTTCAAAATTATTTGAAGAAACTGGTTGTAACTGTACAATTCTCCTGAAAATAGGACTAGAAATAAAGTCTAGGGAATTTCAGTTTTTTAAGTAAAGGCACAGTCATGTTATGTTAGGAACACACTTTTATTGACCTACACGTTAGTCATAGTTGAAACATAGAGGATGGCACCCCAGACATAATGTAGTCAAATGGTGCAAAACATATACATCTGAAGATTTGGAAAATGGAAATTTCCGGTATTATGCTCCTGTTAATACATATACAATGTAGAATCATGAAAAATATAGCAAGGCAATTATTCGTTTTACAAATAGATATACCAACAGATACAAACTGGGGCCGGATCGACTTGGACGGGATCGACTTTGGGCCGGACAGGTTTGGGGCCGGAACGACTTAATACCACGAAAAAGACCTGCCCCCCCCTCCTATGCCTACCGTTCCTGGCCTGAAGTTTGTGATGAAAAATCGTTTTGTTTTAATTTTTTTTTTAAATCTTTAATTTCAACATTGAAAATGTGGGTTGGGGTATTCTAATCTAATTGAATCTGGCTATCTGCTAAGAAATTTTTGGGATATCTTCGGTAAAAAATACACGATTGTCCAAAGATTGCCTACTTGGATTTCTGGTACATGTCTTTGTTCATGCCACGTGGGCCGAATATTCCACAACCTTTAAGAAAGTTAACAACACATACATGTAACAAATAATTTCATAAAGAAGATGCGATGACTGCAAGTGCAACGCGATTAAACTTGAAATTGCAATTTCTCACAACAGTTTATATGGCATAAATATTATGTTGTACACTTACCTTTTCCTTTGCCAGCCTAGTATGAATGAGCCTCCTTTCAACTGCACGCTCGATGTACATTACACGTGAAAAACAATTCTATTTTTAAAACAGCCGCTCACAACAATAACAATATTGTTAATTTATTGATTTCGTATAACACTCTCATTAATTTTATCGAGTATGTATTTTTGAAATCAAATAATTATGTGATTATATAATTTCATTATAACACACATTTATTAATGCAAACCAATTTATCAAAGGAATGTTGAATGACCCATTTCTACTTTCAAAATAATCACTGCGCATGCGTATGTTTCAAATCACCGCGAATATTCAATTTGGTTTAGAAATAAAGAAAAAACTTTTTTGGGACAATAAAATGAGAAAGTAATGTGTGACTGCACACCCGAGCACTCACTTTTACAGGTAATCCAGTACCCATTGATACCGATTATTTCCAGACACTGAGATTGAAGCTGACAACTAAAACACCAAATGCACTCGTTTGAACCCAAAGCAAAAACATAATGCGTTTCCACTAAAGTGGCACGCATAACAAAGCAGGTAAGTTATATCGTTTACAAAATACAGTACATGTATAGTGGTGCTAATAAACCTGATCACTAATAACCTGTTGTTCGTTAATAACATGTATGTTTTGTGTTCGTTTACGTATAAATTCAATAAAGCAATCGTCATTGATCGATAAGTTCAAAGTATCAACAAATCATGGTTGAAATCATAAAATTATAAACAAAATCAAATATTTGCCTATAATAATCATAAACCTTCTATGTGTGCTCAGTAAAAATATTCAAGCTTATTTGAATACTAAATCATGAATTAACTAATTGTTTTTATCTTAAACCTTAAAATTGTTCACAAAAATCATTTAACCCTTTCAAACACATAATTTTACAATTTACATTAGTTAAAGAAAGATAACTCTGACCATAAAATTTGCGGGTAAAGGGAGATAATCCACTTTTTAAACAGGGGTTCAATATAATCGAAAGTTTCATAAAACGGAACTTAAAAAGGTAGAATTACACATAACTTGCATAGATAGTCTAAAAATAATATATATTTAATGTACATTACAATAAACATTACTAAAAATGAAATATCAGGAGTGAATGGGACGTTTACATGTTTGCATTTCACGAGCCGTTATGAACACCATTAATCTAGAAAATACCATTTATTTAATGGTCAGGAACATTTGCACGTTAAACATACATATAAATAATTACCTTGTTCCTCTGACCAAGATGCTAATCGTTATTTATTTAGTTGAAACATCAAAAACATTCGTTGACTTGTTCGTTCCCTTTGGATAATAATAAGAGTGGGAAAAGAAAACCACTCAAACAACAATAACGACATTTCGGCCCAAATACCCTTCGTCCCAAAACACTGACATTTACACTCCCCTCAAAATCAAAATTGATTTTTTACTCAAAATGAAGTGTTTTGAATAAAATTCATGTATGCAAAAATACTACTCTCATTAACCAATACTCTTAGCAAAGAAAGTCCTTTAAAAGAAACATGAAATCTTGGGCAAATAAGCTCAGATTAATTTTCAACATGTTCTACAAGCAAAACTAACTTATGCACACTTCGTTCAAGAACAGAAGATGATGCAGAGTCTTTTCTTCCAATTTTCAGTTTTACTCTTCTGACAAGTCCATCATCGTCTGTGTTCACCTCAACAACTTTAGCTAGCGGCCACTGATTGCGAGAAAGGTCAATATCCTTAACGAGAACAATATCGCCTATTTGCATATTACGGCTAGCATTATGCCACTTTTGTCTAAGAGAAATTTGGGCTATGTATTCCTTCTTCCATCTTGCCCAGAATTGTTCTAAAAGATACTGAACACGTCTCCATCGTTTCCTAAGATATAGGTCTTCCTTCACGAAATCACCTGGTGGTGGGTATGGTATATCTGATTTAGACGTGAGAATATGATTTGGAGTAAGAGGCTCAGGTGCCTTTGGATCTTCTATTTCACTAACGGTTAGAGGACGACAATTTACAATCGACATCGCCTCATAAAGGATAGTTCGCAAAGAGGAATCATCTAATCTTCCTGGACACAACATCAATACTGAGTTGAGAATATTTTGCACTGTTCGAATTTGTCTTTCCCATACTCCACCAGTGTGGCTTGAACACGGAGCATTCACTACAAAGTCACATTGTCTTTCCACAAGAAATGATGCTATTTTGGTCAATTTTGTCTCCCGATCAAATTCGTTCTTAGCACCAATGAAATTTGACCCTTGATCTGAGCGGATCTGTCTAACCGTTCCACGGATTGCTATGAAGCAACGTAGAGCATTTATGAAAGCATCAGTCGACATATCATCAAGCATTTCGATATGAATTGCACGCGAGCACATGCAGGTGAGTAAAAGTCTATATCGTTTGAATTCCTTGCGTCCTTGTTTAACCATAAAAGGACCAAAGCAATCCATACCACAATACATAAAGGGTGGCGAAGGCACAACACGATCTTCAGTCAAGTCTGCCATTCTTTGAGTTTCGGTAGGGCGTCTAAGCTTTCTACAAATAACACACTGACGAATGAATTTTGCAACAACTTTGCCTCCTCCGACAATCCAGTAACCATGTGATCTTAGCTTATTCAAAGTTATCCCTCTTCCTTGATGCTGGGTATTCTGATGAACATGTGCTAGAATCAATGGTGTGATATAGCTATCCTTTGGAAGAATTATCGGATGAATACATTGAGAAGGAAGATCAGCCTTTCTCAAACGACCTCCAACACGCAAAAGTCCATTTTCAAGAATTGGGTCAAGCGGATAAAGGTGGTTCGTTGACGATAACGTTGTTGACGATTCAAGAATACGGATTGTGTTGCTAAAGGCGTCCTCCTGAACAAGTTTAAGAATAGTCATTTCAGCTCTTTGCCTTTCCTGTACTGAAGGTGATTGTTTTCCTTTAATTCCATTAGACAGTCTTTGTAGCCTAGCCATGACTGAAATTGCTGTGGACCAGCAAGAGAATCTATTTAGTCCTTCCAAGATACTGGGAAAAACATTGTCTGATTTTGTACATAGAGTGTTTACATTTATAGATTTAACCTCTGGGTCACCTAATTGCAGATTTGTAACAATGTCTTTTGTTTCAATCTGCCTTTTCCATAGGAATAAAGGACCAGTTAGCCATGTTGTTTTAAAAATGTCAGCTGCATTGAGGCCTCTTGAAGCATAATCAGCAGGATTATTTTCAGATGTCACATAGAACCACTGTTTTGGATCAGTACATTCTCGGATAAGCTGAACACGATTGGCCACAAATACATGAAATCGTCGAGCATCGTTGTTAATATATCCTAATACAACTTGAGAATCTGTCCAAAAGTATTCCTTGTCTATAGGCAAATCGAGTTCCTCTTTCAGATATGTACACATTTTGACAGATAGCACTGCAGCGGTAAGTTCAAGTCCCGGAATCGTAACTACTTTATGTGGAGTAACTCTTGATTTGGCAATAAGTAATGAGCAATGAACTTCGTTTTCACTAACATATCTTATATACGTACATTGTCCATATCCTTGGGTACTTGCATCCGAGAAGTGATGTAGCTCTATTGAGGTTGGTTGACCAAAGTCCGCCGGTTTGAGACAGCGGGGAATCTTCACCTACTGAAGGTTGGGAATGTCGTCAATCCAACTTTGCCACTCTGAACTCATAGAATTAGGGAGTATATCATCCCATCCTACGCCGTTTTGACACATTTCTTGTAAGATACGTTTTCCTTTCAGCAAGAATGGACAAACAAATCCTAACGGATCAAAAATTGAGGCAACTATTGACAACATATTTCTCCTAGTAGGTAGTGTAATTTGAATTTTAGTTTGAAATGAGAACACATCTTCCTCTACCGACCATTGCACACCAAGTGCTCTTTCAATTTTCCAATGCTAAATTCAGGTCCTTGACGCCTGATGCTCGTTCAGAATGCGGTATTGAATCCATTACATTTACTCTGTTGGAAATGAATTTATGAAGACGTAATCCACCGTTGACACATACTCTCTGAGCATCGTTAACAAGTTTTATTGCCTGAGTTTCGGTTTCTACACTAGTTAAACCATCATCTACGTAAAAATTATGCTGAATGAAATGTGAAGCATCAGGATATTTCACTTTCTGAAGTTTTGCCAAGTATTTCAAGCCGTAATTGGCACAGCCAGGAGATGAAGCGGCACCAAATAAATGTACCTTCATTCGATATTCCAATGGTTCATTCTCTGAATGAATATTACCATCCTTCCACCAAAGAAATCGTAGAAAATCTCGGTCTGATTCAGGCACTTTAAATTGATGAAACATCTTCTCTATATCGCACATGACAGCAACTGGGTATTGTCTAAATCTGCACAAGGCAGCACTAAGTCCGTTAATGAGATCTGGTCCTGTGAGCAGATGTTGATTAAGTGTTTCGTTTTTGTATTTGGCTGAACAGTCGAATACAACACGCAGTTTATCAGGTTTTTTCGGATGGTAAACCCCATGGTGAGGCAAGTACCATACATTACCGGAAGTTGTTTCCTGTTGTACGAGTTCTGCATCTCCATTTTCAGTTATCTCTCGCATAAATATTTTGTATTGTTCATAGTACTTATGATCATTTGTAAGCCTTCGTTTCAAATGAGCAAGTCGTTGAATTGCTTGAGGCTTATTGTTGGGTAACGAAGGTCTCTCCTTAAAAGGAAGCGGTAATTCCAAGTGTCTGTTATTAAGCTGATGAATACCATTTGCCACAATCGAGAGAAAGCGTATATCATCCTGAGATACTTGTTTACTCAAGTGTCCCTTGTCTTGCGCAAAGTCTGACTCTAGTACATTTACAAGGTCTTTAGGTGAGCAAAGCGGCATCTCCTTCACTGACGTACGGTGTGTGACACCTTTGATTGAAGATCCATCTGGTATGGTGTCCGAATAACCAACTACACTCCAACCAAGTTGAGTTTTCACTGCGTACGGTTCATTTTCCTTACCAATTAGAAGTTTTCTAGGTGCCAGAGCCTGAGGACAATTATAGCCAATCAGAAGTCCTATCTCACATGACTGTAATGGTGGTAAGTCATCAATAATCTCCTGAAGATGAGACCAGTCCTTAACAGTGTTTTTCTCCGGAATATTCGAACGGTCGGCAGGGATAAAGTCCCTGGTGTAAGCATTATTTATTGTCACCTTCTCACTTTCAGACGATTTGAATCCTCTAACTTGTAGACCGCATACCTTTGAGCTTTCTATAATAGTATGCTGAGAGGTCATTGTTGATAAACGTAGTCTGATAGGTTCACACGGTATATGTAGTGATGTGGCTGTATCATCTAGGATAAAGGTTGTATCGCTCTGAGTGTCTAGTAATGCATATGTAAGAATCTCTCTAGAGGGCTTATCTTTCCCACACGGGAACAATCATGGATGTACTCTGGCCGTTATTCTGACTAACCCTTAGAGAGTTTGCTGGTTTTAACTCTACGTTGTTTACAGCATTTGAATCTGGCACGTTTGATGACTGTTGTCTAACACGAGGGCGTTCTTCATGTAAGCATGATGGATGCTTGCCTTTACAAGTATTACAGGTATGTTTCCTATTACAGTCTTTGTTCAAGTGGCCTTTACGTAAGCAACCATAGCACAAATTGTTTTCACGCACAAATAATCGTTTATTTGCTATAGAAATAGACAGGAACCTTTCACATTTAAAGATATAATGTCCAACCTTCTTGCAGTATTCACAAACTAATGTTTTATTTGCAGATGTGCCGTTATTAGGCCTGGTGTCATTTGAGGCTGATGTAGCTAAAACTTTCACTTTGGTGTTTGTTCTTGGGTCTCTTGAAACCTTACGTTCATTGTCATTCAAGGCATAAAGTGATGATACTGGATTGCAGGCAACCTTTGCCTCTTTGACAACAAAATTTACGAATTTGTCAAAGGAGGGATATATAGCACTTATATCAAGGCTTTGAGTTACTTCACGATTCCATCTCACAGATGCCCAGTCTGGAAGTTTGTTAAGAAGTTTTTGGTTTTCAGTAGTCATTCAAAATACTTAAACTTGGAACATGAGGTATTGCATCTCTACACCCTTGCAGAAAGTCAGCAAAGTCTCTAAGGGCTATAGGATCCTTTGGTGCTATTCTAGGCCAGGATGCTAATTTATCTCGGAAGGCCTTCTGCATTATAAAAGGATGTCCATACCTTTCCTCCAGAACCTTTCTTGCATTGTCATAAGCAGTCTGACTATTATTATAAAAGTATTCCTCTAATGCCTTTTTAGCGGCTCCACCAACATATTTCTTTAAATAAAAGATCTTCTCTGTTGTAGGAACACCTTTACGATCAATGAGCATTTCGAATGATGTTTTCCATTCCATATACTGTAAAGGATCACCATTAAATATGTTTGGCTCTGGCACTGGCAAACGATTAAGATTCACTGACTCAGCAAGAGCCTTAGCGAGTGCGTCTGAATTATTGTTCGTGTCTGTAGTTACATTTGTTTCTGCATGTGTTTCATGCAAATGACTAATGTTGTTCTGTATATTTGGCACACCGTTATTAGTATTGTAAAGGATTGGATTTTGATGAGTGGATGTTAAGTATGTTCCCATAACAGTAGTAGGCAAGATACTTGTTTCTGGAATGCGAGTTGGCAAGACGTTTGATTCGGAAACTCTAGTTTGCAAAATGTTTGATGCTCCCAGTTCTTCATTTTGTCCTTGTATTAGTTCAGTCATCCGACTATAAGCACCAAGCCGAGCGTTGGCTATCTCAAGCTCTTTACGAGCAGCTATCCTCTTCAGCTCACTTTGTTGAGCTTGCATTTTAATTTTTTGTTCATGTTCAAGTTCGATGAGTTTTGCTCGTTGCACTTCCTCTTCTTGTATCATTCTGTATTCAGCTGTTTTGGCGGCCAGTTCCACTGAAGCATCAATCATCTTTTGTGAAATTTTACTCTTTTCCGTTAAAGCAGATTCACTAAATATAGATTTTGCATAATCATTGTCTCTTAACCTTCTAAGGCGGTCCTTTTCACGAGGCAAATCAAACTCTTCAATTTCACATAATCGTTCATTGACAATTTTCAATAGGTCTGCACTTATTCCAACACATGCATCAACCTTCCTTGCTATGTCTGGTGTTATAGTTCCCAACGTGCGCAAATTTTCAAAGTGTCCTACCACAGATGATTCTAAATGTTTCAATGAATCAATAATATGCACAAGAACAGATTCTTTGCATTCCCTTTTAAGAAGATTTCTAAATTTTCTGACATTATCCTTCCATTTGTCGAAAATAGTCATCAGTTTCTGTTTTCTTTTGTTGAATTCTTCCTGTCGGTATTCAGACATTCTGTCAGTGTATTTCACTTCTCTTGTTGATCGTCGAAGATCACTAAAAACATTGGGTGTTTCATCTTGCTTGTTATCATCAGCAATTGTATCATCCTTTTGGGAACCAATATCTGTTATTTCTTTGACTTTGTCACCAGGATCCATGACTAAAGACAAGTTCTTACTGTAGCTGGTCTTGGTCTTAATAAAATTCTCAGACTGATTTGAATGTAGTTTATTTCGTTACTTCGTTCAAATCAAACCGTAAGAACTACAAAAAAACAAATATAGCAATCATAAGAAAAAATTCCATACTATTTGGATTTAGTAATTATATACATAACAAAGCAGGTAAGTTATATCGTTTACAAAATACAGTACATGTATAGCGGTGCTAATAAACCTGATCACTAATAACCTGTTGTTCGTTAATAACATGTATGTTTTGTGTTCGTTTACGTATAAATTCAATAAAGCAATCGTCATTGATCGATAAGTTCAAAGTATCAACAAATCATGGTTGAAATCATAAAATTATAAACAAAATCAAATATTTGCCTATAATAATCATAAACCTTCTATGTGTGCTCGGTAAAAATATTCAAGCTTATTTGAATACTAAATCATGAATTAACTAATTGTTTTTATCTTAAACCTTAAAATTGTTCACAAAAATCATTTAACCCTTTCAAACACATAATTTTACAATTTACATTAGTTAAAGACAGATAACTCTGACCATAAAATTTGCGGGTAAAGGGAGATAATCCACTTCTTAAACAGGGGTTCAATATAATCAAAAGTTTCATAAAACGGAACTTAAAAAGGTAGAATTACACATAACTTGCATAGATAGTCTAAAAATAATATATATTTAATGTACATTACAATAAACATTACTAAAAATGAAATATCAGGAGTGAAAGGGACGTTTACATGTTTGCATTTCACGAGCCGTTATGAACACCATTAATCTAGAAAATACCATTTATTTCATGGTCAGGAACATTTGCACGTTAAACATACATATAAATAATTACCTTGTTCCTCTGACCAAGATGCTAATCGTTATTTATTTAGTTGAAACATCAAAAACATTCGTTGACTTGTTCGTTCCCTTTGGATAATAATAAGAGTGGGAAAAGAAAACCACTCAAACAACAATAACGACATTTCGGCCCAAATACCCTTCGTCCCAAAACACCCACCCAAAAAAGGTAAGAAGCTGTGTATATAAAAAAGGTGTGTGATAATTTGCCTATGAGAAAACTAAAGTTTTTGGAAGTTCAGATAAAGTGTATGTAAGCAATAAATACAAGCATCTATACGGCCTTCGACTATGGGGGAAACCCATAAGGTTTAAATTGTCTTTTAGTTCTACATTTCTGTAAAGACTTCTAAGGAGAAGGCATAACTCTGATAGTTGTTTAGCAGGAGCAGTCAAAATGTAGTGTAAAACAAAATTGCAAATAGACTGAATAAATTGAATAAATAAAGTTACTGTGAATGACCATCAAAGTTTTGCAATTTTCTGATAATTTGTTAACCACTTTGTGATTTGTCTTTCATGACTTAAAAATTCAATGTTTAAATGAAAAACTTATGTAAGTTAGATTACAATGATGTTTTTGACACTACATAGTTTCTTTTGGTAATTTTTATCTTGAATTGTTTCATGTATAAGTCTTTTGAATCTTCCAGTGCAAGTATCAAAATAATTGGATTAATAGCACCTATGACTAGCATCTCTCAGTGGTAAATTATACCACAGTGGAAGATCAAATCAGAGATAATTTGGCTTGACAAATACTTGATGCATTTATGACCTTTGCTAAGTGTATAAATGAGATAAAATGATCCCAGATTTTATTGTGTTATGTGTCAGTCTATAGCTTTAATACATGTTGTGTTTTATGTACTGTTGTTTGTCTGTTGTCTTTATTTTGCCATGGCATTGTTCATTTTCGACTTATGAGTTTGAATAACCCTTTTGTATCTTTTTTTGCCTCTCTTTGATATAATGATAAATTTATTGTCACTGCAGGGAATGAAAACTTAAGAACGCTCCTCAAACAACTACTTCTGATCGATTTAGAGCAATGTACAGAAAGATTAATTTTCAAGAAAAAGAAATACTGTCACCCACTTACACTATCATTATCACTATCAAAAAACCTTACACTACCATTTTCTATGTTCAGTGGACCTTGAAATTGGGATCAAAACTCTTATTTGGCATTAATATAAGAAAGATCATATCATAAGCATATAAGAAACATGTGTACTTAGTTTATCCTGAAGCGAGACAGACAGACAGACGGACGAACAGATACACAGACGAAAAACATAATGTCTCAATATTGAGCATTAAAAATTTGTTCTGAGGACTGAGTATGATTTTATATCAGTAAATTTAATAAGAAGAACAAGAATAAGAATATTTATTATTCCAATCCAGGTCCCTCGATAAGCAGCATGACATATACACACAAAACAATAAATCATGGGCTTTGTTCATTGTTGAAGGCCGTACGGTGACCTATAGTTGTTAATATCTGTGTCATTTTGGTCTCTTATGGAGAGTTGTCTCTTTGGCAATCATACCACATCTTCTTTTTTATATTTATATATTGAAATGAAACATTAAAGTTCAGACAGATGATCATATTATCTCCATTCTAAAAGAATCGCATACATTTAATTCCAGTCAGGACCAGAACCATAAAATCACTACAATTGTCTTTTTTTTTGTTAATATAAAAAAGAAGATGTGCAATAATTGCCAATGAGACTAGATCATTAAGAACAAGCACATACAGAATACACAATATGTTTATTTATTTAAAGTTTTTCTAATTCTTCATCCTCTTCCTCGTCCCCATTATGGTCAACAATTTTGTTTTCTCCATCTTTTCCATTCTCACCTAAGCCTTGGTCTAGAATGTCTTCAACAATGCTACAAGGCAGACACATCACGTTCATTCCCGTTGTCACTATTTTCAGGTATATAAATTGTTTGCAATAACTTTTGAAGTTGTACAATCTTTATACAACAAGCTTTCTTTAGTCTGTTCCCTTCTGCAGTTCATGGTGCATAATGGTAAGCTCATCCTCCTCTTTGGCAATCTTCCTACTTTTTTCCTTTTCATCGATTTCTGAATTCTCTTTAATGTCCTTTATTCTTCTCAACAGGGGTTTTATATCACTTTTAGCCCTGTTTACTCTTTCTGTTACTTTTTTATTGTCTTTGTCTGCTTTTCATTGAAATTTTGCCCCCTTTTCTCTAGAGCGGCAATCAATGAATCTACCTCTATGACATCAATGCTTCCATCTAAAGCGTTATAGCGGTCCCAAGCTACCTCAGCCATGCCAATAATGGTAGTTTTATTTTGACCCCTTACTGCTGGATCTTTAATCAGCTCTTTTAACTTTGAGTTCATGAACTCCATTTTCTTCCTCCTAAGTCCATAAACTTTTTTTAATTTCTGAGGCAGTGTGTAAGCTAATCTTTTTAGATTTAAGCACTTTTCCTTCATCAAAGGGAGATTGCAGCCAACTTTGTATTCTTGTAAATAAAAGAAATCATATAAAGTAAAATAAATTGTATTTCGTTCCTACAGAACAAAGAAACAAGTAGTACAAACTATATACATGGTAACATTATATGGCATTGAAGGTACAGGGAAGGATTATAATGCTTAACCAGTGACATTGTGCTGTATGAATCTAACAATTTTAATATAAAATACATACATTTACTTGTTTCTGATAGAAATTTTATATTGTAGTAACAACTTCTTTTTCTTCTTTAACCAAATTGCATCTTCACATCAGTTTCATATACAATTTATCTGCCCAATCATCAATGTAAATATAAAAGAAAAAGTTACAGGTACATGTATGAAGTATCAATCAGCCTTAATTTCGTCAAATTTTATATACTTGTCATTTTACCACATTAAAGACAAGAAATTTAAAAAGGAATAAATGGTAAAGAAATTGTTTGTGAGTATTCATCTTAAATATTTGGTTCAATGCTGTAAAACTTCAAAGCTTTTAGAATTCGAAATATTTATTTCTTTTCTTGTGTATTATCTATTGCAATTGTTTGATATAAAAATCAATGTACTGACTATGCCTATAATGGGTCCTTTATTGGAAATAAAATTTATCTTTTCTTATTGTAAAGCTGATTCCATTAAAACATATACAGCTCACAGGTGTGAGCATTATTTTTTTTGCTTGATGCAATAAATGATTTTAAAGATTTTTTAATAAACCATGTATTTGAAATTCACCAAAAATCTTCAAAGAATTTTTCACAAGTTGGGTGTGTTTATAATTGAGGAAATTGATTGATTGATTGATTGATTGATTGTTGTTTAACGCCGTAAGGACAGTATTGCAGCCATACCACGGCGAAAACTGATTAGAATACGATTGTATTGAAACAAAGAGTATAAAATGGATTGACTATTTACAAATAAAAGACAGGAATAAACAGTAAAACAAGTATCACAATGACACTATCACAGGTAATATTTAAAAAAAAAACAAACAATATCACAGATAAGCTATCACATATTCATAAAATGACATAATCATATAACAGAATTAGGTAAGCATATATTCGGTATTGAACTGACATGCTAGTATGAACTATTTGTTCTACATCTGAACTAGTGTCAGAAGTATCCCTTCCTTATTGGCTTATCTGCAAACACCAGGGGTGAAAGATATCTTAACAACATTAGAATTGTCACTAATGGTTTACATCTGGTTTATTTCCTCTTTACTGGACAAATTTATAATAGGATCGACCTAAATTTACACACAACTGCCCAGACTGTACAAGACTTAGATAACCTTAAATATCTACCTATCATCATATGAAAGGCTGCCACTCGAAGACTAAATGAAGAGTTCCGCAATTATTTTAAGACAGTTCAGAAAATAATCATCTGTTAAGTGTCTTATAGAATCATGGAAATGTTATATAATTTAATGTTTACCCAGATTGTTTTCCATATTTCGTACTTGACTCTATCTTTGAAGTGCTTTGTTTTGATGGAGTGCACATTTCATCTTCTGACTGGCTAACTACAAAAAGAAAAATATAATTGTTTCCAATCAAATTTCATATTTAATTTTTAGAATTGTATAGAAATTTGATTATACAAAAATTGCATATTATTCATTTCTTAAAACGTATTCTTTGGACTATAGAATGACTGATCATTTAATAATAGAAAATATCCTAAAAAATCATTGGCCATACAAAAAATGTCTGAAATATTTGATTTTATTAGAAACATGGAGTTAGCATAGAAATCTAGGTAATTATATACGGAAACATGATTTTTGAAATAACAAAAAAAATGTTGATTTTGACCAATTTCAAAAAAAAAAATTTTCAGGTTGATGATAAAATAAGACAAAAAAGGGGGACCATTTTTTTTAATCAACAGAATAAATTTAAAGTTTTCAATGCAGTAGAATACAGAATGCATTTGGTTGGTTATCTTGTGTCCTTGACTGTAATTTTCCACTAAAAATATTATTATGGTACTTACAATCCACTAAAAGCTTTCTTTTTGAGGTTGGTTTTTCAATACCCCTATTTATTTCTACTTTCTCCATACTTTCTTGGCTTGTCTCTGGCCTATCCCGAATTTCAGCTGTAGTAAATGTATTAATAACTGCAAATCTGCATTTTCAGCTGCAAAACATTTAAAATTAAGTTAGTTTTTGTTTTATTTGCAAGGTTTACATGTTAAGATGCAAAATTATAAATTTATGGTCAGTGCATGAACTCTGTATATTAAATTTTTTAGATAATTTTTACTTAAGCTCATAATTAAGAAATATTAAAGTAAATAACAATGAATAATTATTTCAATTCCAAATTTATAAAGTTTTAATACTATAGTTCACTTCAGACGGGGTTATATTGGTGTTAAAATATTTACTTGTTCAACTTACATTTATTTTACTTTAAAGAAAAATCATTCATCAGATTCAGATATTTTATTAATACTTATTTATGAATAACTTTTGAATATTCTTATCAATTCTTGTCTATTAGATTGAAATAAAAATATGTACCTTGTAATATCTTTAACTGCTGCCATAAACTGTCTTCTGTTCCCCAATGCTTTTATACCCATTTCTTTGAGGTCATCGTCTGTAACTTCTTCAAGGCCTAGTACACTTGAAAATTCATTCTCTAGAAAAGTGTCTTTAATACTCTCCAAGTCATAAGAAGTAAAAAAATCATCAAAATCCATAGTGTCTTTGTAAGTGTTAGTTCATGTACATGTATGCAAAAATGTGGTTTGATCCCTGCCTATAGTGCATGTAACATATGGTTTCATTTAATCTGTAGCCCATCCCTGCTGTTCCTTCCATCAATCAGTTTATGTCCACAACTTTAACAAAATATAGCCAATGAATTTCAGCCTCAAACTGTCTAGTTGAAAAATTCCATAAATTGTCAAATAATTGTCTACCTTGAAATAATGTGAGCTAACAATATATAATTATTAGTGATGAGTCTGATGACAGAAAATTTGCATAATGGCAGATAAGAATCACTTTTTCGTCTTATTTAGACTAGTTGACCTTCAACATTGAATTTATTAAAACCTCTTCATCATATATTCCTTATTATTCCATTCCTAAATTTCTGATCAATGATAAAATAAACATGATTCCTTTAATTTATTATTGATACTTCAACGAGAAAAGTGGTGGGCCTTGGATACACAGTTATATATTTTGTTAATATGGAAATATCATGCATTTGTGTATTATGACCTATATATATGTCCAAGAAAATTCAAAATATTCTCAAAATGGTTTAAAAGCAGATTCATGATAGACTTATTTTTTTTTCAATTGTGTGCCAATTTTTTAACAGAACTGTACATAAAATACCAAAATTCTAATTCCCTTACTCACAAAGAATAAGATAACTATAAACTAAAGAATGGAAATTTTCTATATAAAAAGTATTTAGAGTTACAGATGCAAAGAGAACACCATTGCTATTGAGACTTTATTGTTATCAAATTAGAATCATTTGTGTGTTGAACAGGATCAGTGTCAGTGTCAGGACAATGCCATAATTGTCAGAAGATTCCAAGATAATTGATGCTTTGTTCAATATACAATATATATTAGTCTGCACATATAATTTAAACTCATATCCTGACTAGCTTTTATCAGTGATGCACCCGCATATTATTACAAGATTCAACATACTTCAAGAGAAGACTACTTTTATTGGTAAGTGTTATGATTTTTAGGGTTAGGTTGCTAAGCAACCAAAACCCTTATGCCGTCGGTCGTTTGGTTAGACAATGAAGGAAACTTTGGAAATCTGATGTTTTGTGGAAAAAGTTGGACCAGAAGTTTTTGAAACTATGTTTTTATGAGTAAATATGCAAGCTTATCTAGGATTGAAGCTTAAGCAAGGCTAGTTAAGCAGCTTTTTTATCTCGATTTTGAGATGACACATGCGCAAAGCAACCTCCATATTTTTCGAATTACGACTATGTTTATATTGGAATATCATATAAGAAAATAAACATTCCGCGGTAAAATAGTCCTAATATTTGTTGTTGCTGGTGAAGTTGTTTTTTTAATAGAAATGTAACAAACACACCGAGAAGTGTAATTGTCCAGTTATTTAATAAAAGATGTGTGTTTTATTGACGATTTCCTTTTTGTTTTGAAAGCCGTGTAAAGTATTCGCACCTTTTAAAGTGTACAATGCTATCGGCGTAAGGATTTTGCACGGATATTTTGGGAAGGATTACAATCAGGTTTATTTTCAAAAGATTTCAAAGGTAAGTTCCATTTTTGTTGTGAACGTGATTGTTAACTTATACAGAACATATTTTGCACATTATTTGCTTATTCTTCTTGTAATTCTGATGGTATTTTGTGTATTTGATTAACCTTTTGACCTGATCATCGTGACTTCATTTTGTCAAACCTGTTGGTCAGTGATAGAATTGCATACAGGTTATTTGAAATGCCGACAACTTGCACATTAAGATTGAAAAACACTGTGTTTATCATTAATTTAGAAAACGGTATTATCGAAGGTATAATGGGTTTATTTTAATTGAAAGCTTGAATGTTTACGTTCTTTTTGTGTATTTGATTAACCTTTTGACCTGATCATCGTGACTTCATTTTGTCAAACCTGTTGGTCAGTGATAGAATTGCATACAGGTTATTTGAAATTCCGACAACTTGCACATTAAGATTGAAAAACACTGTGTTTATCATTAATTTAGAAAACTGTATTATCGAAGGTATAATGGGTTTATTTTAATTGAAAGCTTGAATGTTTACGTTCTGATCTACCTGCACATGCGCAATGTAGTGTAAATAGAAATGACCCCCTTCTACAATTGTCCAAACTTTGTCTTTTTATATAACCTTAATAACTTGAAGACCTTTGATTTCTGTTTATTTTAATTCATCAAATCATTATTATGCGTTTGACTTTTTAAAAAAATTCAATTTAGAGTGATAATTCAAGAAATGTTAGCCGACTCGTGCTTTCTTTGATTGATTAGTGCATATTTATGTACAGACATGGCTTTCGAGACGTTTCGGCCATAAACCAGTTCGTCCATATACCGTTTCGTCCATAGACCGATTCGGCCATAGTCGTTTCGGCCATACTTTTTATAATGAAATATATACTTAATAGCATCGTTGTTTCTTACGAGAGGTATTCTTGGTAGGGAAGAAAAAAGTTTTGAAACACTCACAATCATTGTTTTCAACTTTATTTATTCTCTTTATATATTTATATCATCAGGTTGATAACAAGCAAATACATAATTAACAACAATTTAAAAAAAAGCGCTATAACAGGTGAGTTGCACTATAATTATATATATAAGATATGTTCACTAAGCATCAGAATCGGAACCACTGTCATCGGAGTCTGGTAGGTCTTCTTGGTTTGGTACTGCTGGCGAGTAAGGTTACCCACAGCACGCAGGAAGTCTGATGTTCTGATGGACTTGCTGTCATACTGCCCCCACAGGGACTCCAGGCGACCTTGCATCTTCTTGTAAGTATCACGCTGGTATCTTGTCAGTTGCTGTTCCCCGACCAGTCTGTAGGTGATGTTGACAGTCTTGGCTTCCTTCTGGAATGCAGGCACTATTCTGTAGAATTGGAGTTGGGTGCGGGCTGCTTTACCATTAAAACGTCTGTGCCAGCCTACAAAAGTAATAATTGAATTAATACAACATACTTCACAGGAAATATGATTTGTTCAACCTTCAAAATTATTATACAGTGATTGTAATTTAACCCAGCGGTATAATATAATAGATTTAATTTAAATTATTGGAAGTGTTCTGAAAAAAATATTTATTTTATTAATAATGTGCACTTTTTTAATTCTTCTTTTCTAATTTTCTAAAATGTGAACTTTAACATTGAAACTATTAAGTGAATGAATCAATAAATAAAAGCGTTATGTTTTGATAATTAATTATAGGCAATGAAGCCATTAAGAAAGATCAATCAAGTGATTGAGATAATACGCTACTGCCACACGTTGTTGATTACTAACAATACCTGTAAACTGTAGCGTACACAAAGGAAAATTTCTATAGTCAAACAATATCAATCATAAAAAAAAAATATGCAATATACCTCATCTTGAACTTCTGCAAAGAATCAATTTATACTCAAGAGCCGATGCTGCCAACGGAAACAAGACTCGCACTCAAGAGCATGCTGGCGTGGACGAACTGGCTTGCTACAAGATACACATCAATCTAATTAAAAAACCGATCTCTCATCGCTCCCGTTTTCTGATATGTCGCGTGGGAGATCTAACGAAATCCGCTTTGAGGTCACATGTGAGTGAACTGGAACGTATGAATTTATAATGACATGCAAATGAGTTGACTTCCTATCAGTAAGCCAATCAAAAAAGTTTATGAATTCTGGGGACTGACGATTTCTTCGTAATCAACTTACAAGATCGCGTAAGCCGCAATTTCATTGGTCGAACAGGACACACCTACGAGGTCACTCACATGTGACCTCAAAGCGGGTTTCGTTAGATCTCCCACGCGACATATCAGAAAACGGGAGCGATGAGAGATCGGTTTTTAATTAGATTGGATACACATGGAAACGGCAATGTGGAAAGTTTTTTTTTTATGAATACAATTCACATTTTCAAATCCTTTATATAAAGCATGTCGGCAAATATAAAAAGTTTTCTCATGGTCTCATTGTGGTAAGCTTGGGTCAAGCTTGGATAAAAATAACCCATATGCAGCCATTTCGTGTGCTTAACAATCACAAAATGCAGGATATAGTCAGATCAAAGAATAAATAATTGATAATTATCATGAAGTAATGAACATAATTACATTTTATTTGTCTTGCAATTAATTACGATTGATCTACAATAGCTGGTTTATATTGATCATTAATCATCTAGTAAATAAATAATATTCTGAAATTTCATGATTAATTTCCAAATATTTATTATATATATAAAATAAAACTTAAATTTTGAGCTTAGAACTTGTTAAATATTTGTTAGATTCCGTATAAATATTCCATGGCCGAATCGACTTTAATTCTATGGCCGAACTGGTAGTATGGCCGAAACGACTATGGACGAACTGGTAGTATGGCCGAAACGACTTGTTTCCACAGACATGCGCAGTAAAGTTGAGTAGTAGAACCTTCAGCTCAGATACACTGTGTTGCGAAAATATACGTTTTAAAAAATCACTGTATATTTTGAAACCAAAGCAATACATATGCTGTCAATTTAAAAAAAAAATCAGTCACCTACCCACAGGAACATTATTATATAATAGACACTTTTTCCGCAGAGCTCGTTAACTTTCATAATTGATATATTTCCTTGTAAATAATACTGTTAATAAAAAGAATTCAATACCAAATCCTATTTTGCAATACATTGTACAAACAAAAAGCATTGAAATAATCATCAGCAATGTTTGTACAAATAAAAGTCAAATGCTAGCAACCTAACCTTACCAGTGCTATGCACTTTGATTATATAGAAACATTAAGCTTATAGGAAACAAAAAAAATTGGCTAACTCGTATGCAATTTTATCCATTTGAATTGATAAAAAATCATTCTCTCCCTCCCCCTTATAAGTTATAATTTTTTTTTTACTTGAATGTCATGTGTATTTGATGCTGATTCTCAACGTCATGCAAGGTTCTATCATTAAAAAATGGCTTTTGTGATCTCAAAAGTACAAATTCTATAATATGTAAAAGATAAGTCAAGTCACATATATTGCTAAAAAAATAGGGTTTCTTAGAAAAAAAAATTCATATTTCAAAGTTGCACTTTATAGATGATGTAAACAGTATACAATCAAATATTACAGTAATGTATATTCAAGGAAAATAATTTGAATAATATGAATTATTATTACAAAAAGCAGTGGAGGATCCAGGGGTGGATTGGGGAGGGGGGTCTGTGGGTTGGAACCCCCTTATTTGGACAATCAATGCATTTGAATGGGGAAATATAGTTGGAACCCCCCTCCCCTTTGTCCTGGGTTGAGAACCCCCCTTTTTAAAATGGCTGGATCTGCCCCTGAAATAGTACATGAAAAGTACATCTAAATAAGTATATTCCAAAGATTTCCCAAAGGAGAAACTTAGTTTTATATTCTATACTTATAATGCATGAAATTAAATTTTGGAGTAATGAAAAATTATATAAGCCATTATTTTAAAAATTAAGCTGTTTATGATCTGAATTTGAAATTTTGTATAGATAGTAAACAAGATTTTCATCAAGAAAAGATCTGGGAAAATTTTTTTCAATTATAAAAGATGCTTACATGTTTTATAATTATATATTGAATTTTAAACAAAATATTGGTGTCGACTTTTATATTAAAAGTACATGAAATATTTAAGTTAGTAAAACCATTCAGATTTTGCTCTTAGAAGTAACCTCTAAGGTTTCAAAGATGCACACCTTTTGTCCATAAATTATGTGCAGTCAAATATAAGAGTACTAGTGTATAGAGTAAGACTATTTCCATATTAAGATAAATTTTGGCTTTAAATGGTATAAAAAGGGCCTGATAAAATGTTAAATAAGCAAGACAAATTAAATATTTTTGGTGTTTATGGAAACTAAAGGTGTCTAAGAATTATGATTTTCAAAGATGCAAGAGGCAGATTTAAGGGGAAAGGGGGGACATTTGGTTGATTATATAGGGAATCATTGAAGCATGACTGGAGCGAGCCCACACTTAGATAGGCAGCCCCCCTTTTATGAAAAGTTTTTGATCTACCACTGTATGAACATGTTATGATAGTATGGATGAACCATTTCACCCCCACTCCCATTATATGAATAATAATAAATCATATTGGAGTAATATTTAATATACATCAGTACTATTTTTTTTACATTAAAAAACAGTTGTGCATGTTGCTTATATTTTAATAAATCAACTTCAGTAAGAAAGTATCACCTCATTTTAAGGAAGACTTGCACATAATCTAATAATTTAATTATTAGGGGCCTGAGATAAGAGCCAACAATGAAAAAATTCTCACTCAGAAGATAATATTTAGACAGTCACACTCATAGCCATACAGTCCCATTAATAAGAAGTCATACATACAGTGCAGTGTTAAAGCATTATATAAATATAAAAGACATATTCTGACCTGTGTGATATATTGATGACAGATGGGATAAGTCAGATCTTTTATCAAGAATAATACCCTGCCTGCTATTAAATGATTTAACAAGTTACTACAAATATGTTACATACAAATTATAGATAAACATCAATTGGCCTTGATGTTAAGGACAAATTAAGGGCAAAAACCCTGAATCATTATTACATATTTTTTTATACTTCATCATAATTTTTTTAGATTTATAAGTGCAAACATTTTCATCTTTAGAGAAATTCTTTCAATTCATAATTGACTATAATTTAGAAGATATTTAAACGTTTCTTTTATCCATAAACATTAATTTTTATCAGTCTAGAATTAATATTTGGATCATTTACTTGGTTTAATTTTGATAATTAAAAAACACAGTTTTATACTGTTTGTGGCTCATAAGCCGGATTGTTATTAGATATAAGAATATGTGGTACATGTATGAGTGCCAATGAGACAACTCTCCATCCAAGTCAAAAAGTAAACCATTATAGGTTAAAGTACATTTCTTCAACATGCCACGGAACCTTGGCTCACACTATACAGCAAGCTATAAAGGGCCCTAAAAATTACAAGTTTAAACGGGAAAACTAACGGTCTAATAGTTAGACATTGTTGAAGAAGTTTTATGGCGATAAATATGTGACACTTATAAATAAAGTTATCATGTGCAGAGTGTGACTGGTATAGTATTTGAAATATGAAAAAACAAGAGGTACTGTGACTGTGAGCAGAGATCATAAAATTATATAACCGCCCCCCAACCAACCAACCCCAATTTCTCGCAAAGTTCATTTATTGTTATTTAAAAATATTTTGACCATAAAGTAAATTAGGAAGTGCAAAATGGCATTATATGATAAAGATCCATTGATAGAAGATTTCAGTAAATTAAAATATGTGGTTCAGGAGAATTTGCCATCCATAACAAATGGGTACCGCACAAAGAAATGGCAAAATCCTATTTTTGAAAAATTAAAAAATAAAAAACCCAAAAAATGATTTTCATAAAAAAAATATCTGTTTACAATGGTAATTTATGATAAAACATCACCAAAGTTTATATTTTGGAAAAAGAAACTCAAAAAATGTTTTTCACTAAAATATGAAATAGAAAATGCACAATGACATTCTTTAATTAAGAATCAGAGAAAGTTTTAATTATTGTATGTGGTTTATGGAGGGTTGGTATACTAAACTGGAACAATTTGTTCAGGACAGAGTTCCCCATCACTATACATTCACCTTGCAAAACTTGAGTATAAAAAGGGAATTTCATTATTTGCATTTAAAAAAATATAAATAATTCATCTCACAAAAATATTTCTGTATATAAATATAGATAAAGGACAAGCCATCAATATTGGAGAGCTGACATTAATAGCTGTTATAAATAATTGCTTAATGAATACTGTAAACAATTGTGGTCAGTGGCACCATTGGATACTTTGCAGATAAAACTACCAGCTGAGTGGGGTGCCACTGATAACAATTTGAAGAGACTGTCTGCTTATAACCATTACAAATTTACCAAAGTCGGCTACTCCCAAGTAATTAGTGAGATGTTGACTATAAAGTAATTAAATACAAGTGGAATCTTATTTCTGATTTCACATATTTTTATGACTGACAAATGGCCAATGGATATTTCAAAATGGGTTGAGAATTCATAGACTATTGCTTAATTTTATATTTGTAAAATTTATTTTTAATGAACTGAAATACTCCTGACATTTGACACTTCCCTTCACATTTAGCTTATAGTTTATAGTTTATTTTAAAAAAATAAGATGAATAAAAGTCTAATTTTCTTTTTAAAAAAATAAACAAATACTGTTTCGCATGAGAGTTGTTTTTCCTTGTAAAATTGTTCATAGATCTTCTCCTCTGACAAGGGTTTTGGTTGAACAAGGAGGGAAGAAGACCAAATTTTGTTTTTTCATGTCAACCCTGTACCCTGTACCTCCCAGACTGTATCTGCCACTGTAGCTTTATATTTGTATTCGTCGAAGTCTCCTTTTAAAATACTTTACATTACACTTATGTAATGGTTTAGGATGAAAATTAATTGTAAAAAAGAAATGTAAATTATGCGGAAACAAAATTATTAATTTATCCATTTCTTTCTGCAGGAAAATCTAGATTCTTCTAATATTGATAAAGACAGAGAGCAGTGTTTTGTCCATATTTTGGAAAAACTCAAAACAGCTGCTTCATCAAGTTTTTCATCATTAAAACTAGAAGCAGAAATTCAGCAACAACATATTTACAGATATACCCTGCCTAATATTAGCCAACCTTGTTCTTCCAAAATTGATAGAACAAGATGTTTTATGTCAAGGGTTTTTGCCAATGAAAATTTATGGGGATTGAAATTGTTTATGCAGAACTGGATCAATGTACATTTTTGGCTCTGAAAATAAGCATATAGAACTCCGTGCACGGGTTGTTGTAGAGATTGCTCTTCAGAAGGACTGGTACCTTGTACAAGACAAGGGACAATATTCAGTATTTTCACACTCCAGCTTGCCATCAGATCCAAACTTATCAGATGGGTATGAACGTGCTACAAAGAAATTTGCAACTAAAGGAGAATGGGGAGAAATGTGGCACTTGATGGCCTTGTCATCTTTTTTAGGATGTGATGTAGTATCTGTTTATCCAGATATGATAGGGACAGTTCGAGATCGGCATCTCTTCCATAGATAATTAAACCTCGCTTTAGAAGAAGTAACGACATTGTGAGGATAATGTGGACATCCTTTGCTACCAGTCAAAATATGACAGGTGGTGGTTACCAAATAATTTTGTTGCATGTACTAAAGGGACCATTGAAGAAGCACAGCCGACAAGTCACCAGGAACCAGCAGGCCTAACACTCGCAGATTTCTTTTATCCAAAGTCCAGTGCAAAAAACAATAGACAAAGGTTTAAGGTTAGTATTCAATGTATGACATCCGTTTTACCTTAAACTAGAACATTTTTATTTAGGGGCCAGATGAGGCCCACCACGTGGTGACAGATTTTCTTGTTGCATTGGAGACCCATTGTTGGCTTTCAGCTGTTATTTGCGCTTTGGTCAGTTTATTTTCCTAATGGAAGGGGGTAGGCTTAATTCTTATTCAATGTTTTTCTGATTTTTTTTTTATCAAATGAGAGAAATTAAAATTCACATTTTTCATGTTGGGGCCTTCCATAGTTTACTATATGTTACCACCATACAGATTCAACTTGACTTTTCTATATGTGTATATATATATATTTAATTGGTCTCAAATTTAGACCAACAATGTTAGATTTTCAAATTCAGTTAAATATATATATATTTATATAATTCGTTTAAACTTGTATATATTTATACATTTTGATTCTACCGCTTTGTCAAAGAATGATAATATTTCTTTTCTCAAGATGAAAAAAAGAATGGAAAATTGAATATTTGAGTGAATTCAAGGACCATGCTCTGCACAAAGTTATCAGAACGAAACAAAATATTAAATTGATCTGTAACTTGTCATGATAAAACAATATATTAAAAAACAAATCAATAGTTTTTGCCAGATTGAGGGACAGACAGACAGGTGAACAAAGTGCACAGTCACATAGAGTCCTCTACACGGGATTTTAAATCAGATAATGTAATTTGATAAATTTAACCTAGATAATTTTGTTTAGACTAAATATAGCTTTTAAATCATATTGTTTCAGATGAAGAATACAAAACCATCGAACAGCACAATTACCACTGAACCTGTCCATAAACAAGACAAGCGTGAAAACCTAGTCTCAGCAAAGATCATTGAAGCTGACACAAGTACGAGCACAAATACATCAACAGTGAATTTAGAACCTATTCATAAACTGGATTTAGCTGACAGCTTAACTAAAGTAAAATCTGAACCAATTCTATCAATGAACCAGGAACCAAACAAATATTCATACACAAATATAGCCGCAATGGAACCAGAAATTATTCATAAAGATGATAAATCTGAAAATAGGGCAGAAGCAGTATGTGAAAAAGTCTCACAATTTGACACCAAACAAGACATTACTACAAATGTGACAGAGGGGACGACGGATATAGTCTGTGAACAGGATGAACCTGAAATCAGAACAGCCACAGGATCTGAACCTCTCAGTCATCCTGATACATCAAAAGAACCCGACTTTATAATAGATGGAAAACAACATTTTCACGAAGATTTACCTGAAAATTTGCTATACGAAAATGTAAGTTTTCAGTTTTACTACAAAATGGGACGATTGGTAGCTCTGAATGAAAGTCGAGATAAAACACGGTATTTAAATCCAATAGAAAAAGATAAAGAAAATGACAAAAAGGTTAAAAGAACTCTCCTTAATGAAACAATCATTAGTAAACTGGAACCTCTTCAGAAAAAAATGATGTGTGAAGTTAAACGTCTGAAAAGAGCTCATATATCAGCAATAATAGCTTCAGGAAGATATATATTAGATCATGGGCCTATTGTTAAGACACAGACTTTATGCAATGTTTTTTTTTAATGCCAAAGATAGTTATCAGGGTATTGAAGTAACTGTTAAAAGAAGGAAAATGTCTATTGAATTATTGGAAACTTTGTCAAAAAACTTACCAGTTATGCAGATATATATAAACAAAACAGCATATGTTATGGAATACAGGTCTGGCGATATTCAAGAATTTGTTGACACAGTTACTGAAGCTGTTAATTTTAGAGAAGTAGCAAACAGAAATTTAGAAGAAACACTCGACAGTTCACAGGACTATATGAAATTTGTTGACACTGTGCTAGACAGAAACATAATTAGATCTATTTTAGTGGAACTTTATTCTGTAAATTCTGTAAGTCATCTTGAAGGAGCCAAAAGTAAACAAACATTAAGGCGTGCACGAGATTCCTAGGAAAATGAAGACATTCAAAGACCTTAAAAGAAACCTCATGACAGTGAGGAATGACATGAAAAACAATCAGCAGCAAAACCTACATAAGCGTTTAGTTTCTAAAATGAAAGCTAAAAAATTCAAAAGCAGAGCAAAAGGTGCAGGCAGACAAAAAGTTGCAGACAAGTTTCCACAGCTGGCAGAGGTTTTAGAACTCGCATTTGGAGAAGGCTCAAAAATACATCCAAGGCTTACCTCAGACACCAGATACATAAATCCTGATCTTGCCCTGACAATGGCAGAAGCTAGAAAAATTCTACTAACGGCTGCATCCGACAAAATTCCAAATATAGCCTTGTCTACCTGCTACACAAATACTGAAAACTACCGTAAGAATTCAAGGCAAGCACTCCGCCACCATATCGATCAAGATGTAAATGCTAAGATATCTTTAAGAAAACTTCCACGTGTAGGCATGATGGAAGAGAGGGTGAATGCTCATTACTGCCGGGCAAACGTTAACTTTCATTTAGATATGGCAGCTAATGATAAAGATGACTGCTTGGTGGATGCCAAAGATGCAAAAGGTGTAATATGTGCAGATATCGACCCTGTACAAAACATTGGAAAAAGCTGGAAAAAAGACAATCGACTAGATCACCAATTTGATCAGTCGAGAACGAATGCGTGTACACCAATGACCCATCTTTTTCTCCAGTCAATAACTTCTGATGCTATCATCCACTCTGACAATCTAACATTAATGAACGTTGTAAGGACAGGGCAACCAGTTACATTAGTAAACATATCCTTCTTCGAGCCAGAGACAATTTTTAGGTGTTTTAATGAACTTTTTCTTCTGCTTTCCATTCCAGCATTAGATAAGTTTTTCAGAAATCCTTCAACGCATACATTGAAGGAAAAATGGATTTTTGTAGTAGATAATGGACCATCTGAGGCACCAGCAAGTACACTTGTAAGAATGCTCTTGGTTAGACTTTTAAATTTCATGAACTTAGAAAAGGTCACACAAATCTCCTTTGAAAAATTGAATTCCAAAGATAATCCTGCAGAGAGACCACATACTGCTGAAAATTTGGTTCTTAGTAGACATGGTCCATTTAAATCTAAAGAGCTTTTCATCCATAAAAATTCAAAACCTGGATCTTCTGACCACCTCGAAAACATGGAAGCCATGGCAAGAGATGTTATTGGATGCTTGAGATCAGCTAAATTTGGAAGCATCCAGTTTTTTTGCTTTCGAGGAATTCAAGACCAATTCATATTTAATGACGAAACAAGCTTGAGGAATTTTCTTAAACTTTCTGAACAAGCCAAGGACAACTGCCATACAGAATATACAACAACAGATTGTCCTCTATTAACAGATATTTGTCATGCATGGGAGTTGCAAAGAGAATTTAACGGCAATTATTTGGACGACTATAATCATTTGTCAAATTCAGTTGACGATTATATCAGGACTGCATGGTTGACAGAATATTCTGCAACCATATTTTCACGTAATAACAACTTATAATATAGATATGTCAAAGAGCCCTTTCCTGATTATATTCGATGGCTCTCTAGCAATGGCGAATTACACTACATGTGTTATGAGCCAAGACAGGCTGTTCCATTTGGTGAATGGGATTCTGAAGAACAATTCCTTCCAACCCGTATTTTGAACCTTATTAGTGAACTTTTTGTTGACATTCCCGAGTCTGTCCTTGATTCTGTCTCTCTACTGACATGGCTAACTCCTGATCAAGTGCAAAATGAGCTGGTAAAGATGTCAGAGAAAATGTCAAGTCAGCTCAAAAATGAAGAAATAAAAGAAAGATGGAAAACACATGACTTATTCAAGAAAACTGTTGCAGAACTACAGAATGAAGCAAAACAGCTAAATATTCCAAATGCCATGAAAAGTTCAAAAACAGAGTTGGTTGAAAATATTGCTCAAAGTAAAGCCTTAACAGTTCCACCAGATGTAGATACTTATGATGGAAGTTTAAGTGACATTTCAATGGATTTGAACAGTCTAACCAATCTAAGAATATTTCAGTTAAAAAGTATTTTGAAATACCACAATTTAAACTATCGTGGCACAAAAGATGAGCTTGTAATGCAAGTATTCCTTCTGAGACACAAGCGTTCATATATGATAGTTGAATCAGTTGTCAGTCAGTAAGATAACAAAATCGGGAGAAATAGCAGTCAGTCTTATAATTTGGCAAAGGAGGCATTATAATGAATTAAAACATTTGCATCGACAAAGGCAATGCTCTGTTTTTAAATCTTCCAAGACAAAATCCATTATTGCAGTTCCTGAGCATATTACAGAGGAAAACTTGCATGAAGCTTTTGATCCTTTTTTTGACTGGTTAGACAACGTGTTGAAATCAAAACAGGAAATTGACCAGGAGAGGCAAATGGAAACAAAACACAATACCGATAAACCCGATCCTTATGAACAGTGCAAGGAGACTGGAGCCAAACTTAAAGTGTATTGGTCACGTGGAGAAATTGGAACATTTAATTGGGACATTGGTTGGTATGTTGCCAGTGTAGTTTCCTATGACGATGCTTTTGATAGTTTGGATATTGAATATCAAAAGGAACCTGGTTGTGCGTATTCAGTGGATTACACACCAAATTTGAATGGAAAATTAAAGTTTATTTCATCCTTATTTTATTCCTAGACAAACAGTACACGGTTTAATCTATGTTGCATTTTATGATATATGTACATGTAAGAAATTTCTGTAAAACTTAGTGTTTATATGTTTTTTTTTTATATAAAAGGACCAATATGAACGTACATTTTTGTGCTAAATATCCTTTTTTCTTTTACCAAATTTTTTTTTTTTATTTTTAATTCTGTTTTAATATATATATATATATATACATATATCATTATATGATACGTCAAGTGGTTAAATGAAATTGGATATCTTGCATTAAAACATATTATTAATCAAACACTCCTTCTGAATAATTTGTTTAAAACTATCATCCTGCATTAATCATAATAATTCCCTGTATATATATTTAAAGTACACCAATTGGCTAAATTATCAGGCTATCCCCAGCATAGATTTTGATGATTAATTCATAGAAGTTAGGGACATTAAGTACACAACCTGTCTCTTAAAAGATTGGTACAAAATTATATATCACATCCTCAACCGCATCATTTCAATTAGATAAGGATAAAAATAGTGAAACCAGCTGAATCTCATAAGACCAATTAATATGTTTAGATTGTGGTCACTTCACATGTTCACAGATGGTTTTGGGGCATTAACTTAGAACATGAAAAATATTAAGTAAATTTAGGAGATTTGTGTAAAAAGTGAATGTATGATTAAACCATTAAAATTGTAAAAATACAAAAAGATTGATTGAAAAAGTGGTCAAATCATAATACAGATAGAGTTCTATCTAAACATGATAAAAGATTAGTGAATAAAATTTAAAAAATAAGTTTTTTTACACAATGCTTTTTGTACATAATTTTGAAACAATTAGTTTTAAAAATTAAATCCTATGTTTGCTAGAATACATAGTGTTTGTGTTATTTCTTGTTTACTCAAGGTAGGAACTAAAACATGTGTTTAATAGCATATGATTTAGAATTTCTACAATAACAAAAACAAGTGGCTCTCAAGAGCCTGAATCGCTCACCTGGCAAACAATGACTATAAACTAAATTAATATATTAATGTTTTTTTGTAAATTAAACTGAGTATTTAAGGTCACATAAAATGCTGAAAATACCTTTAAAAGCCTTTCAAGAACCTCTGGAAAGAAATGGGCATGAGTTCTCCCTATGCTTGATTAAGATACAGTCATGGTCAATCTGATGATTCACAATACAAAATACAAGCTTTAATTCATCTTCAAATACAAGAATAAATCTTTTGGTCTATATGTTGTCTTCGTTTTTAAAATGTTTGAAAGAAGTTATGTAAAAATTGTGGGTTAAGGCTTTTTATTGTAGTTGAAAAGGAAATATTGCAGGAACAATCATGCTAAGTTTCATCCAAATCCCCCTAGTAGTTTCAGAGGAGAAGATGTTTGAAAATTTGTTAACAACGATGATGACAGACACCAAGTGATGGCAATTAAAAGCTCACATATTATGAAGTTTAATCATTGTTATACAACATTCTCATCATCACCATTCACTAAGGATACCATGTTTACTTTAAAAACCAAATATTGTTGAAATCCGAGCAAGTGTAAAAAATGGCGGGAAAATGGCAGCCATTTTAAAAATGGCCGTCCAAAACAAACTTTCATCATCACCATTCAACTCGGGATACCATGTTTGCCATCAAAGTAGCTTTCATCTTCATTTTATTTCTATAATTCAGGAAAAAAGAGCAAAAAACAGCATTTTGACTCCTATGTTCTATTTTTAGTAAGGGCAGACATGTTTTTCGACCAATCAAAAATCCAAGCATTAACTTTTTGCAGGATACCCTAAGGAACAATCTTACCAAGTTTCATTTGATTTTGAATAGTAGTTTCAGAGAAGAAGATTTTTGAAATAATAACATAAAAAAAAGCCAAAAATGTCAAAAAGGGCAATAACTCTAACATCAGTTGACAGATTTTCACGAAAATCAGCACACAGGTAGCTCTCATCATGCTGAACACTTTCAACCTGCCAGAATTTGCCGTAACCTGATGATTTTTGAGATACTTGCGAAAAACTGTTGTTTGACCCCTATGTTCTATTTTTAGTAAAAGTGGCCATGTTTTTCGACGGATCAAAAATCGAAGCATAAACTTTGTGCAGGATACCCTAAGGAACAATCATGCTAAGTTTTGTCCAAATCCATTCAGTAGTTTCAGAGGAGAAGATTTTTGAAATAATAACATAAAAACAAATTTACACGCAATCAAAAGCTTTTTTCATTTTCTACAGTTTGCCATCTATAAGGCATCAACAGTTATTTTGACATTTAAGGGACAAAACTTTAACTCCTAAAGGGCTCATTTAAACATTTTGCAAACTAAGGGAAATGCTGTGAAAATGGTCAATTTTGATGTTCTAAGGGGAATAACTCCTAAAAGGAATGATCATACAACTTAATAAGTACAAATTTCAAAAAAAAATCAAGAAAAAGGGCAATAACTCCTACATGGGTGGTTACATCTTCTTCAAAATTTCAAAGCAGGTAGATCTTGAGGTGTTGAACACTTTAGCTTCCCATCAGAATTTTGATATCTGTCACCATTTTTGAGTTATTTGCAAAAAACTGCAATTTACCCCTATGTTCTATTTTTACCCATGGCAGCCATGTTTTTTTACAAATAAAAAATCCAAACGATAGTTTAGTAGCACTCATGCCAAGGAACAACTACACTAAGTTTGGTTGCAATTAAACTTATGGTGTAAGAGGAGTTAACGATTTTATTACAATGAATAAAGACTACAAAAATGGTCAATTTTGACGATCTAAGGGGAATAACTCCTAAAAGGAACGAACCTACAACTTCAATCCTGTTACAAATTTTGTAGATCTTTGTGTGCCTAACAATATGAAATTTAAATTTTTCAAATTTCCTTTATAGTATCCAAGATATTGAGCTTAATAAGTGCAAAATTTGGAAAAAATGCATAAAAAGGGCAATAACTCCTACATGGGTCGTTGGATCTCCTTCAAAATTTCAGGGCAGGTAGATCTTGAGGTGCTGAACACTTTTACCCATGCCAGAATTTTGATATCTCTTATGGTTTTTGAGTTATTTGCAAAACACTGCAATTTACCCCTATGTTCTATTTTTAGCCATGACGGCAATGTTTTTTTACGAATCAAAAATCCAAACGATAGATTTGTAGCACCCATACCAATTAATAACTGTACCAAGTTTGGTTGCAGTTGGACTTATGGTGTTGGAGGAGTTAACGTTTGAAAAAGTTAACGGACGACGGACGGACGACGGACGCCAAGTGATGGCAATAGCTCACGGGTCAGGTGAGCTAAAAAACAGGTTACATATCAGAACACAGCTCAAAGGGTGCATTGTAAATAAATTGACACTATTCCAGTCCAATAAGTGACCATCACTAGAATTATAGGCTCCTGGAGATTTTAATAAAGGTCACAAGTGTCTGAAACTAATTAGATGTTGGAAGCTTTTGATGTGGTAAAACATCAGTTGTAAATGTATTCAATAGTGGTCAAATCAATTATTTCTATTAATTTTCCCATGCATTCCTACCAGTTGTTAATCAGCTGTTTGTGCTTTAAATCCTTTTTTGTTACATTTTCACAAAATTAACATTTAAAAATATGTGATAATGAAACCCTTTATATTAATATCCTAAAAAAAGTTTTATAGAAAATGGCAATATTATGGCTATATACTATAGGGTTATTATTTGTTCATAAATACATTTAAAATGTTTTCAAGACAGATGTATACAACAAAAAACTACAACAGGCTTGGATATGACCAGTGTGGAACAATTCAGACATGTCACATATAAACCAATATCCAAATTGAAATACATAACAATAAATAAAAAACAAATGTGAAAATTAAGCCACTAAAATTACAGGCTCTTAACTTGGGACATACATGTATATGCAGCAAGGTTAAAAAAAAGTATGTGCTGGATCCAAATTCCCTAGTGATAGTGTATATGTGTGCAATGAGAAGATATACACTGATTAACATATTGGCTAACAAGTTCATGTCATGGATTTGGTTGTGCTTGACTTTTAAACATCCTTTTATTAGTAATAGCTGCTTGTTACTTACTAAGTAATTTCCTTCTTTTTTTTTTTGCATATTTAGAATGAAAGAAATAAATTCCAGACAAAAAAATAAAACTGATGTCTTCCATAGGTATTGCTTCTAATCTTTACACTCAAATTTCCAGTCATATTGACAGCATCATGAAAACAATTCCAGTATATTTAAGTTATCTAAAGTGTTTAAAATCTGGAATTCCAGAAAATTTTTATAATAGTAAAAAATACTTCCATGGAATTTTGTTAACATCTGATGTCTTCCATAGGGGCGGGGGACAGAATATTTCTGGAATAGCACTTTAGTGTTTTTGAACCGTCAAAATAAGTGTAAATCTCACCGGGCTGCTCCATTTAGAGTTATGGGACCGCACCGAGTCAAAAGATATCACAGAAGCTACAGTAGCTAGATAAATATGCATTTTAGTTATCACTTGACAACATGAAACCAACGCCTTGAACAAACCAGAGGCTCTAGAGAGCCTGTAATCGCTCACCTGGCAAACTGGAAATATGCTGTGTTAAGTGTGATGTTTCTTTGTCAACAATTTGGTACATGACTGTAAATGAGTATTTCATCATAACACAAAATTGATCAGGACTAATTTTACAAATCTGGTAAAGGACCATCTGCGTAACATTTCTGCCAAGTTTGGTTGAAATCTGTTCAGTGGTTTCAGAAAAGAAGATGATAATGTGGAGATTCAAATATGGTCCAATGTAAACTAAGTTTTGTCATGGCGGCCATTTGGAATTTCCAACTGGCACCAATTTCTTTTGAGTTCTCTTGTGAGGTCTATACTTATTGTAGACTTATTTTTGTTGTGTGGTTTTCTTTATCAATTTCAAGTTATCTGATTTTGTTTTAGTTGTACTTTTGTACCTCTGTCCCAGGTTTGCTGTTTCCTGTTTATACCTTTTAATTAATTTTTAATAGACTAGGTCGATTGTGTTGCTTATTAAACACTATTGTCTTGGGAGCATTTTAGAGCTTATTTAGGGGTTTGGATTTTTTTTTATTTCTTGAAAGCTGTATGGTGACCTGTAAAACTTTAATATAATTTTTTTTTTGCTTTCTGTTTTTTGATGGATGGCTGTCTCATTGACAATCATACATGAGTCCATTTTTTCATATTAGTCCAGTCAAAATAAATTTTAACCTTGAACTAATTGCAACAGACGGTAGTTAAGTTTTAATCTGTAGTATTATATCCATAATAGTCACAGAAAAAAGTCTTTTTGCATGCATTATTTCAGTGGTGATTTTTATCTGGTGAATGTTGACATGGAAATTAGTTATTTTCTTCTGTTGCAATTAGTTTGAGGTAAGGGTCAAATTTTTGATAGAATCACTGGACTATATTTGTCATATGATATATACAAGTTTGCAACCTTTATTCACTATATGAGCATCTTTTCAAGGTATAGAAATCAAAGCAGTAATAACATTTTTATTTGTTTTATTGAAATAACTTTCAGTTGTTGCTAATACACACATACTATGTACAGTTGTTTCATTCATGTTTTCTTTATAGTACAACAATAAACCAGAGAGCATACTGTTAGAAAAAAACCTGAAATCTAATGTAAATGATTTTAAATTTTGTAGTAATTTTATTTCTATTTAGAAAGTTTAAACTTTTTCCAAACCATAGAATTGTTTGTGAAGTTAAGTTTTACAAAGTTGTCCTCTTTAAGTATCCAAGTTTAATATATGTAGCAAATGTTTGGCATATAATTCTAATGATTGTCTAATTACTTTTAAAAAACAACAAATGATTTTAAATTGTCTTGTTGTTTCAAGATATAATTTGACAATTGTTTTGGGTTTTTATTGTTTACATGTACATTTATATAAAAATGTACATAAAAATTATTACAATTATCAGAATTTTAAACTGCTACATCTTTGTCACTGCAAATTATAATAGAATAAACTGATAATACATGTAGATGCTAAACAATGATTCTGGTTGTCTGCAGTTTAATGGATTAAAAAAAACACAAGTTGCCATTCCATCGCAAGTTTGTATAATAGAAATACATATAGAATAATAAAAAAAATCCTTGTTTTCATTAAAATGTGACCTTCCATGAAAGAAATACAGAAAATCTGTATAATCTGGTAGTGATGTCTTGTGATCACATGATGACTATGTAAAAAAACACGTCCCCCCCTCCCCCCAAAAAAAACAAAACCTTCAGACATAAACTAATAATTATTTATACATGTTTCTAATTCTATGAAAAAAATACAAAAAAACTACAATCTGCTAGTGATGTCTTGTGGTCACATGATGACTATGTAAAAAAAAAAACACCTCTTCCCCCTCCCACATAAAAGAAACGTTCAGACATAAACTAATAACTATTTACACATGTTTCTAATAGCACATATGCAGTTTGAAATAAAAATTACCGTTTCTTTGAACAGTATATCAACATGGAAGTAATCCTGCATGTGATTTTATTGTTGGTCATACATATGCAAGATTAAAGTTTGTCCAATAATTAAGCAAAACACACAAAACAAAAAATATTGTTGGTTAAACATATGCAAGCTTAAAGTTTGTCCAATAATTAAGCAAAACACACAAAACAAAATAAAAAATTAAATGATAAGAAATACTGCACAGGTTTGTATTTACATTGTAAGTTAAATGACTAGGCAAGATATGTAGTAATCACAAAATCTGTTACTTTTTTAACATCTGCTCAGTTTTCTCCTGTTACTCTTTTTTGTCTGCTTAGTTATCTCCTGTTTCTCTTTTTTGTTTACATCTGTTCAATTATGGAAGTGATTACATTACTATTGTTGTTAGTTTCAATTTGAAAGTTTTCAATCATCAACATGTGGTCTTCTAGTCTGTCAATGTCAGTCATTAAATTTTCTTTGTTTTTCGATTGGAGATATTCTCTTAGTTGTTCTTGGTATACCATATAAGTATCTCCATTTTCTGTGTTGATTGTGGCAACAATTTCTTCCTTCATTTTTGAGACTTTTTGCTTCATTGAACAATTTTGACATTTTACTGTTGAATCAACATAGCCTAATGGTAATTTGATGGTTTTGTTGCATTTAATATTACTGCATCTTTTGTTGCTCAGCACAGATATCTGTTCTATGGCAATGTTTTTGGAATCTTTTTCTATTAGTTGTGTACTGTCTACCACTTCCCCAAATGTTGGAATTTCTGTGATGATTGTCTTGCTAGTAGTGTTAATCCACATTTCTTCGTTGAAATAGTGAGTGGTGACATTTGTTGTTTTGTAGTATTTGTTGGGTTCCACTTGATTAATGCATCTTTGCCAAAATGTTATCTTTTTGCAACCCGTATCATCAGCAACTACACCGTCTCTTTTGGTTTTTTTCCCATATTTGGTGAAAATTTCCCTCTCCTCTCCCAGAAACTGTATGATTTTCACATAGATTGTTGCCTAAAAAAAAGGAATTTTAATGTTTATAGATGAAAGCAAATCAACTTTCGATTTCAGTGTGTTCACTCATGATTCAAAAATGCAACCAGTGGGTAAACGCAGAATTTGATTTGCCATTAGCAAACTGATAAACCATTTTTTCCGAGATGATAAACAACCGACGATCAGTTATACCGAAAGACTGTACACGATATTAAAATATATTTGTCCGTTCCTGCATTCTTATGAATCATGTTGAACAAGTTACATGCAACACATACAACGAAGATGCAAATGTTACAAAAAGTAAATAAAATTAAAATAAAATGTTTTTTGTTGTTGAGTTTTTTACAAAAAATGTATATATGCGATTAAACAGGAAACAAGCCTATTTTGTAAGCCTTATCACAAAATATTTTTCAGAATTTTACTTGCTGATTATGTACAGCCTTGTAGGGTAATAAGACGCATCTGCTTATTAGACTCATCTATGTTACTCTGTCAGTGGAGTTTTATTTTATGTAAAATTATGTTTTTATTGAAAAATCTGATATATTGCATACCTTTTCAGACTTAAAAGTTGAAAATTATTTTTTAGGTGGAAATATGGCCCAAGTATCAAATTTTAGCTAAGAAGCCAATATAGGACACCTTCAATGTCCTGCCTCGGACAGATTTTGGATTAAAAACACTCAAATTTGGTACCAGTTACTTTTCTGAATTAAGTCCACAGATGGACCAAAATTCATGTCTCTCATTCATTCCGAACATTGTAAGTTTGCTGAGGTGCGTCTGATTAGCCTACATTTTTCCAAATCTGAATGATAGCAAACCATTTTTCTAGCAAACTAGATTTCTTTAAAAGAGAAAACATGAAAGTTTATTTTGGAGAAAGATCTTTAATATGTATCACGTTGTAGAGTGTATAGACCTAGTCAAACTTTTATGTGCGTATAATAGTCCATTTGGCAATTAGAATGGATTTCATGGACTTGACTCCACGTTTACAATATCACGCAAAGGGAAGCATCTCTGACCCGCACAAACTTCGTGATTTCCCACGTAATTTAACCAAGTGACATTATTATTTGCTCTTCTCCTGTACGGTTTTAGAACTTCATCTTTCTTGTAATTGATAACTATGATATGATTTTTTTAGGCTTTTTTTGTTTTGTTTGATATTTCAATATATTTCATATGCCAGGGTGTGATTTAACAAGGTTGTTCTGTAAATCTGACGACCTGTCCGGTGTCACGTGATCTTATTTTTGATTGAATTACTTCCCTTTGAGTGAAAATTTTAAAGAACGGAAACGGTCTGTAATTGGCAAATAAGCTATTAGCCGACAGCATGGTATATGGAACTGTGAATGTTTTGATCAACCTGTATGGTGTTATTAGTATTTATCAATTCTGTTTGCATTTGATTAAATAAATATGTACTAATTCTATTAGTATTAGTTTTCTTTGTTGTTCCTTTTGGGGGTGCTGAAGGGGGGTATTCATTCACGTAACAACGCAAATAAACAAGTGAAATCACTCTTCATGCGTTATAATTTTTGTCCTGACCTTTCACCATGTTCACGTGTAAAAAGTTGAAAATAATCTATAAATTCACAATCACGCCTATTTTAACAGGTTGGGGAAGATGGTCAGTTTTGGGTATTATACCCATTAATGGGCATTATACCCAAAAACAGGTATACATTTATAGTGATAAATTAACAAATTTTTATTTTCAGGATGCTTTTTATCATGGCGCAAATATTCATAACAAAGACTACATTTTGTCTAAATAAACCATGTCCGATTTACCATTCTGGAAAAGAGAAAATAGCCTTCAAAATGTTGAATATCTGAAGACCATTTTCTGTACTTTAGGATTTAGTTTGAACTATGGTTGTAAAGGGAAAGTTGTTGCTTTTTACATGAATATTTGCGCCATGGTGAAAAGAAATAATGAAATCCAAAATAATTTTTTCACTACAGTATAGGTATACCTCTTTTTGGGTATTATACCCATTAATGGGTATAATACCCAAAAATGACAATCTTCCCCAACCTGTTTAAGGGTATTTTTCATGTTTCACGCTGTCGAAATTCGGCTATCCACGGATCATGCTTTGAACCCTTCAGGACCCTCTTATAGTTTTGATAATATTGCTTACCGACATATTTTCTTCATTGAGCTCCATTAGACTTTTAGGTTCTGCCGTCTTTTCTTGTGGAACTGGCGTTTTTTTGAACTTCATTTCGTCTGCCGTCATAACTTGTAGACTAACTCCACTGTTGCAAATTAGTTCTACTGTTCCATTTTTACCTGGAGACAAATTGGCCCCTGTAAGTTTTACTGGCGAGCTTAGTGTTGATGCTGACAAAAATTTGTCATGCTTGTCTGGTCCGAAACAGACCATCCTTCTTATTTCAGACTTGGAGGTCTGGAACATTCCTGTAAAGTATTTGGTCTTTCCGTTATTGGATGTGCATAGTGTGGAGATGTTGTGCACATATCCTGTAATAGAATTATCAGGTCCATCGTAGTCTAACTTTCGCTTCGCCATGATGGTGATGTTTTGGCGGGAATGAGCGGATGAATTTTGAAAACGAATTTTTTATTGTTGTCATTTGTCCATATCTTTCTTTAAAGATTGTTAGCGTTTAAGAGGGTTTAATTAATTTCTTATATACAATAGGAATTGTTTATCGTCGCTGATCTGTGATCCATACTATTTGCAGACTATATTATTCCTCCGCATGTGATTCGGCTGAGCAAAATACGTCTGATAACCAAAAATTAAACAAACATATATATATATATATATTTGTACAAATTTTGAAAAAAACACTTGAAAGAAAAATGAATCAATTTTATTTTGTTGAAGAGTATTTTTTGTTCAAATTTTGAATTTCTTTAAATTATTTCTTTTAAAGTTTTTTTTATTGATAAAAATAAATATAATTGAGGGACTGTTATAATTTGGAAAAGAATTCAAATATTTCAATGCCAAATGAAATCAATGTGCCAGGTTTGTGTAAAAATGATTTTTTTTCAATCTTTTTGCAATGCCATATATATATTCTTAAATTGTGATTCATTTGAAGCAATTCTGTCATAATGTTCTAATAGGCACTCATGCAGTGTTGTCACTTTTAGCATATTTGCTGGTGTTGTTCTTCCGAATCTATTTTGATTTCAATGAACTGCTGATGTTTTTGCCTTTATTTAAGCATATCATTATTGTGACTTTGATTTTCTTGCTGTATATTTATGTCAAGATATTTGACATGAAAGTTTGTCAAATTTTTGCAAAAATATTAATGCTTACAATTCTGAAATAATTTTTAGATTCTTTTTGCTACTAAAACATGCATATTTCAACTGATTTAAGCAGTATGATTTATTTTTTAAAACGGTTTATACAGCATATATAAAATTTCAAGGTAAGGAAAAAATAATTGTTTGTGTCAAAACTTACAATTTATAACAATAGTTTATCACATTGTATATGGATTTAATATTATATTTTGCAACTTTTCAACAAGCATAAGTTCCATGTATTATATCAAAATGGAATTAAACAACTTTTCAAGCTATCAACAAAGTTATATTTCAATAACTGCAATATTTTTCACCCTTTTATGTATATAAATAAACATCTAAATAAACAAAAAACAGTTGTGACAGGCCTGACAGTTTTTTACCCTTTTTTTAAGAATGCAATTTTAACTAGTTCAGTGAAAAGGGAATTCTAGTAAATTATTTGTTATGAAACATGCATTAAACTTGACAGGGCTGCCTCGATAAACTATTTCTCCTATGATAGGCCACTTAAATATAAAGTGTCAACCTGAATCTATTTTACTGCAGGAGGCTGAAAACATATTCTACTGAATTGAAGCAGGGTTTAATTTTTAAAAAATCCAAACCTCTGATTGTTAGGCCTGTCAAGGGAGAATAGTTGTTTGATTTGATGCGAGTGGAAACCCCATTATACCTATACCACTCCTATGTTTACATCACAATGCACAAAAGTGCAATGTGATGCAAGCACATGTAAATATCATGCAGGTTTATAATTATGGTAATTGAACAGCTACATACAATATTTTGTGATCTGACCAGTATGATTCCAATAAATCTGTTTTTACAGTGGCTGCAGGATTAACTTTCAGAAATGCTAAGTCTAGTAATGATTGGTACTTTGTTGTCACTCCAGAAATAATTTGCTTAGTGGTGAAAGTATTTTCCATAAATTCTAAGAATCTATGATTTTTGTCCTTCAAATCAAAATTAAAATCTCCTATGATCAGTATATTAGTCTGTGTTATTTTTAATTCTGGAAGCAATTGATCAACTAGAATAGTTTTCAAGTCTGCAAGTTTGCACTTGGGTGCAGAATATACATATGCAATTTGAAAATGGCCTTTGATTGACATCACGTCTGACATGACAAATTCCAGTAAGGGAGTAGACAATCTCAACGTTTCTTCAACTACAATATCGTTCTTTACATACATTACAAGTCCATGTGGTGGTCGACCACTTTTACTCCATCTTTGGTCATTTCTAATAAGTAAAGTGTATCCTGGTATGTTGTACTCAGTATTTAAATCAGTTGACCACAGTTTAGTTTCAGCTAAGCCAATTACATCAGCATTTGTGATGTTTGGATCTGCTTTTACATTTTGAAAGTGAGCATGCAGAGATCTTGTATTGTGGAAAACAAATTTGAAAAATTCATCTCCTAGAGTGTATAGTGGAGAATAACAAAGCTGAATTGGTGCTTCAGTCCGAAGTCGTTTTATTTCTGCAATAACACTATCTGAAACAGCTATCTTGTCCTTGTTCAGGTCTATTATATGTAATCCCTTCAGAGATGTGACCCTGCTAAGAGCAACATAGTGGATGTGTGGTATCTTCGCTTTACATCTAGAATGCAAACTTACAACCACTTCATTTAAAGTATCCCCTTGAGATTTGTGAATTGTTTTTGCAGCGGATGGTCTGAAAGGAAACTGAATTCTCTCAAATGATTTATACCTGTATAAGAAATTTCTTTTTACCTCAAATATGGGTGTCCAACTTTTGTGTATAGCTTTGTGGTACAAATGATTATACTGTTTTCTTGTCTGATTTCCAATCTTTTCATCCATAAATTTTACCCATACAATACTTGGTCTAGATGTTGGCATCCGAAAGTCAATCATTTTCACCTCACATGATGATCCATTGGTTAATCCATCCTCAACATTTATATTTGCAGTAATGTCATATTTCATATTTACTGCTAATTCAACCTCCTTTCCCAGATTTGCAGTGTCACTCTGTTTGTTTGGCAATGTTTTTACAAGTTTTGCTTTGATGTTAGCAGATACATCAGCTTGACATGTGTCAAATGCTTGAACTTTCACTTTATGAGTATTCAACTTTTCAATGCATTGCAAGTTAAAGCTGTCAGTAAGGTCATTCTCAATGAAAAGATGTGATGCTGAGTCAGTGTAAGTAGGGTTGTTTTTATTGACCATTCGAGTGTCTAACAGTGCAAAATCATCATCTGTCATTTTATTTTCTCTCAGGCGATTCAAAAGTTGTGCAAAATGCAAATCGTCTTTTTGACGCATAATCTGTGTTAATTCATGCATGGTGAACAAGTCTTTCCAAAAATTAGGAGCTAACGCTGAGATTCCCTTGTCAAGATCATTAAATATCCAATCATCAAAGACTGGTTTCAACTGCAACAAATCACCCACAGCTAAAATACTGACACCTCCAAATATTTGATTGTTTCCTTTTATCATTTTCAACCTGGAATCTAACAGGGAGAACAGTCTTTTCCCAACCATTGATATTTCATCAATAATAACTATAGATAAGTTTCGTAACTTCATTCTGAAAGTATTTAGCACATCACATGGAAATGACTGATTGAATCCTTTACTAGGCTGGATATAAAAAGCATTGTGTAAAGTTACACCATTGATGTTATAAGCTGCTTTTCCTGTAGGTGCACACAGTAAAATTCTAGTATCATCTGGATCTTCACCTTCTACAGAACCAAGAAATCTATGTAATGCTTGATATAAAGCTCTTATAACAACTGACTTTCCAACACCAGCTCCACCAGATAAAAATAGATGAAATGGATCTTCTTTAGTTGTAATCCAATGTAGTACATGATCAAAAAATTCTCGCTGTTTCAAATTTAAAGTCTGAACCATTTTATGGTATTCTTCCTCTTTCAATCTTTTTTCATGGCTAGCCAACTGTATAACATTTGCAGAAATACCTACATCATTAGCTATATCATATGATCTGTGTTCTGTTGGTCTGTCAGGATTGAAATGCACATACTGAGATGATTCAACTGAACCTTCTGCCGTGTCCTCAAGTTCTGTTTGTTGTGCACCTGGTGCTAAGGTATCATACTGTCTGCAATCATCTTCTGCCTGTTCTCTGGCTTTTTCCAGTTCTTCTGCATTATGCTCATATTCGGCAGCTTTTTTATCAACAAATCGCTTCACCGTGTTATACATAGCTTCATATGTGTCAAAGCCACCTTTAAGATCTTTTGTTTCATCTCTCCAATGAAAAAATAATAACAATCGTTCACGAAAGAAGTTCTCTGCGTTAGTCTTTTTATTATATTTTACATAGCGTATTACTCTGAATGATTTCCTATGCTTAATTGTAACACCATTTTTCATCATAATGTTCACTTTAGAACTATTGCTTTCAGTTCTTTGCTCATCTTCTGGGTCAGGGTCATCTACTGTTTCGTTGTCAGTTTCTTCATCAGTCATATGACCAGATTCATCAGTAGTCTTTTTTGGATATTTTATTTCCAGCTGAGAAATGTAATCAGCCAAACACCAATGTTCTAAAGCTTTTGGTCTTTTTGAGTATCGTTTAATGTCATTTTCTGCTTCTATATTAGTGGATTCTGGAGATAACTTCTCTAAAGCTGATGTCTGTTTGAGCAAAAATACTCTTTTGTCTGGTTCTGATGTATTTATAAATACAACTTGTCTTGTGGACATTGTGAGCGGCATTTGCAATGTTAAATAGACAGCTTCTTGAGCACTTGTTTCAACTGAATTGACAAAATAATTACCAATATGTCGGACTTTTCGTTTCAAATCTAAATTTCCTTGCCGTGCCTCCTTGGATGCTTGGTCTAAAAGAGCACTCATTCCTTTCTGAGATTTGCTTATGTATGACACTATGTACATGGCACAGGCATAAGGATCAAGTACAAATTGGAGATCATGGTTAGCCTGCCAGGCAGTCAACACAACTTTCATATATGGATTCACACGAACTTCAGATGGTTTCCTTTCCAAGAATACCTTGGGTCCATTTAAACTACTGCGGATCACTTTAATATACTCTTCCTCGTTCAGATTTAGGACTTCCTCAAGGAATTGTCTGTATGTCATTGATTCAATATTCTCAAATTCATGCAAACTGTTGATCTTTTTCTGTACATCTCTGTATAAGGACTTGTACTTTTCTACATCATGGTCAAGGGGTTCCAAAATGATGGTTTTTTCCAATGGTGGTAATGGAAAACCAAATCTGCAAACTGGTTGACCCTTTTTTCTGCAAGTTCTTGAATGTTTATGTGTTTGGAGACTTACGAGGTCTTTCAACTCTTCTGTTTTCTTACATGAAACATGTTTGTTGATAAAGTCAATTAAAACTTCATCATCATTAACCTTGTATTTGGGAGCATTTTCAACCCAAATTAAAATATGGATATGAGGAGAACCCCTTTGTTGAAATTCTACGCGATAAAAATAATCAGTTATTTTTCCAATTGGATGATGATTACTTTTAAGCACTATTTTGATAAACTGCTGGACACGATTGTCAAAATACCTAGAACAGGTGACTGGATCCTTTTGAATCAGTTTAGTTTTCTCCTTCCAGTCCATTGAATCAAGTTGCTCAGCAGTGTAATCTTTTCCATCATTTAGTTTTCCTAATATTTTCAGTAAATCATGCCACCTGGTATCTGCTGATGACAATGATCCAAACCATGTGGGAAGACCAAGTTGTCTTATCATTGCAAACAGATCTTTTTTTCTTTTTTCAAGGTATGCAGGTGAATTTCTCAAAGTTCTCAGAATGTAATATCCTTCATCTAGTCTAACCATATTGTTGACAGTAGATGGATTTAGAACATCTTTTGCTGTCCAGTTTTTACCATCAGATTTGCATCTACGGAGAGCTAAATTTACTTTGTCAGATATATTCTTCATCTGGATCTTTTTCAGCTTGAAAAATATATTAGGTACAGACTGTGCTACCCTTCTATCTACAGATCTTAGTTCCCATTTCACAACATCACTATACTGAACAGGAACACTTCTCTCTTTGTAATCTGGTCGTTTCTGTCCACAATATATTGTTGGAAAAGCTAGATATTCAGAGTCTGGATCACTGTATAATCCTAATGGTTTCTGACCTTCACCTGGTGCAAAAATGTATTCTGTATCAGAACTTGCATTTTCTGGTATTTCATCTAAAAGTGTGTCAGTATTACCACAGCGAACATCTGATTCATCTACTTCGCTAAAATGATCTGAATCTTCCTCCTGATTGTTAGAGTCTGTACTTTCTTGGCTGGAGGTATCCACTGTTTCAGTTGTTACATCTTGAATCCAGTTTTCATCTATCTGTATTCCAGCAGATTTATAAAGTTCACTAGTTCTTACAAGGTAATGCAGAGCACAAATAACTGCAAAAGGCCGTACATTTTCACTAAAGTCACATGATTTGTATTGCAATTTTTTCTTTAGTTTGACTGCAATAGTACCTGCCTGGTTCATATTACGAGGTAACGACTGAATAGTAGGCTGTATATCGACAGGAACATTAATTACATTTCCAGTCACTGAAAGTTGACCACCTCTTGGCAGTTCGTGGATCTGCATAAATGGAATCCTCAAAGATACGAGTCTTTCCTCTAACGGGTACAAATTAAGTTCCTTTGGTTTCACAGGAAACCCCATTCCATTGGCAATTGAGAGTCGTGGAATTTTGCATTTCTTCAATGAATCCATACAAGTGTGGCATATCCATTCTTTCTCATCCACAGATTTATAACCTGTCAAATGCTGCTTAAAGTCTTCTTGTAGTGAATTATGCAATGGTTTGGCATCAACAACTGAATCACTAAACCATGTCTGGTGACAACAAGTACATACGTAAATAGCACCTACTGATACTTTTTTTTCAAACTGTTTCACACATTGTTCAAGGGTTGCACCATGCAATTTCCTTTTCTTCAGACAGGCTTCATTTTCAATGAACTCTGATGTTTGCCTTTTGTTTCTTTTCATCAATTTGTCATACAGTTGAGTTTTTGCCCTGTCCCTCTGCCTGGAAGATTGCTTGTTAAGTCTTTCTTTTTCAGTTTGTAGTGGGTCTTGACGTGCAATTTTCTTTTTGTCTCTCTCTGTTGTCAAAACTTCAGGATCTTCACGTGCTAGTCTTTTACTATTCCTTTCTTTTGCCTTTACTTCTGGATCTTCACGTGCTAATCTTTTAAAATCCCTTTCTTTTGCCTTTATTTGAGGATCTTCACGCGATAGTCTTTTACGATCTCTTTCTTTTGCCTTTATTTCAGGATCTTCACGTGATAGTCTTTTTTTTTCTAATTCTTTTGCCATTACTTCTGGATCTTCACGCGCTAGTCTTTTACTTTCTAATTCTTTTGCCATTACTTCTGGATCTTCACGTGCTAGTCTTTTACTTTCTAATTCTTTTGCCATTACTTCTGGATCTTCACGTGCTAGTCTTTTACTTTCTAATTCTTTTGCCATGACTTCTGGATCTTCACGTGCTAGTCTTTTACTTTCTAATTCTTTTGCTTTTACTTCTGGATCTTCACGTGCTAGTCTTTTACTTTCTAATTCTTTTGCTTTTACTTCTGGATCTTCACGTGCTAGTCTTTTTCGATCTCTGTCTTTGGACAAAACTTCAGGATTTTCATGTGCTAGTCTTCTACTTTCTAACTCCTTTGCCATTACTTCTGGATTTTTACGGGCTAGTCTTTTACGATCTCTGTCTTTGGACAAAACTTCAGGATCTTCACGTGCTAGTCTTCTACTTTCTAACTCTTTTGCCAATACTTCTGGATTTTCACGCGCTAATCTTTTTCGATCTCTGTCTTTGGACAAAACTTCAGGATCTTTAGATGTATTTGTTCTTATGTTTGTTCCTTTAGTTTTCATATCAGGTACTTTGCGAGCTTTTTCTCGTGCCATGCGATCTTTTTGTCTTTCTGTTTCACGTAGTATTTTGTCTTTTCTTCTTTTTTCCATATACACTCTCATATAAGACGTCTTTGAGGGCTTCTTTCCAATATTTGTATCAAATTTTCCATCATCAGACAGTGCCTTTTCTTGTCGCCTTTTGGTCAACTGATCTGAGAAATATTTGGAAAGTTGATCATTTTCTCCCCTTGCCATAGATACCTCAACAGGAAGTACATTGAATGGAGTTTCTAAATCAATATACATACTTTGATAGAATGCATATAGATAACTAATTAAATCATCAATATTTGCAAAGCCAATTAATACTGAAACTCCATCGATTGTAAGGTTTACAAGACAGGTTTCATCGTGTGAATGAGAGTCAAAAAAATAATAATTCCCCATTCTATATTCTACAGCTGAGCATACAGCTCCAATTATAATGAGAACTGAGGAAGATTTCTGAAATCCATCAGTTAATGCTTGATGAAGTGTAGCTGTTTGTAATGTACCAGGTATGTCAATAACAAATCCAACAATCACATCATGTTTTACTATTTTGTAAGACTGGTCTTTTATTAGGATATCTTCTGGAATGTCATCAAAATTTAGATGTACATCAAAAAATGCACCTTCATTTTGTAGTCTTGTAGTGATTTTTCTGTAAATTCTATCTCCTTCTATTAAGATGTTATCTAGATCTAACGATTCCTCTTTACCATTGTTCAAGTAACTAGATAAAATGAATGACAATGCATTGGCAACACATTGATGTCCTCTTGAATCATCACTGAATCTCATGTCAAACTGATCAAATGTTCCGTACTTAACCATAAATGAATTTTGTTGAGAGCCTGGATGAGGGTTGATATCAAGGTATTTTGTTCCAACACTTGACTGTGTATTATCTTTTAATTCTGGTTTTCTGGCAGAACATTTATGCTTTCTACTCAATATCTTTGTCAATTTTCTTTGAGATGTTTTATCAGAAATGTCTATAGCATTTGTTACAAATATGTTTTCAAACTTTGTTTCAAGCATGTTACCAAACTTTGTATCAAGCATTTTATCAGACTTTTTATCAAGCATAGTTTTAGACTGTGTTTCAAGCATATTTCTAGACAATGTATCAATGGCTATATCTGTGACTGTATCAACAACTGTATCAAGCATTTGTTCAGACTTTTTTTCAAACATGTTATCAGAGTTTGTATCAAGTTTGTTATCAGAGTTTGTATCAAGTTTGTTATCAGAGTTTGTATCAAGTTTGTTATCAGAGTTTGTATCAAGCATTTCATCACAGATTGTATCAAGCATATTTCCAGACATATTCAGGTCTCTAGTCCTGTGATAATCGAGGTCAGGATCCTCAGTCATGTTATCAGTAAGGTCTCTAGTCCTGTGATTAACGAGGCCAGGATCCTCAGTCCAGTCCATGTCAGTATTCCTTGGCTTAAAATTGCCAGGATCTTCAGTCCGGTCCGTCTGTTTATACTTACCTCTGTTGGTATTTCCTTTCTTCGCTGCACCCTTTCTCCAATTTTTTGAACGTGGCATATTTTTTCTGAAAGTATATATATATATTGATGTAATTAATTATCAGTAAAAAGCATGCTTAATCAAATTTTTAATACCCCTTAAATTGGGGTGCTTCACAGGTATAGCATGATGTAACCAAAGCATGCTTACAAGCATACATGGGGAAAATTTGTATTCATAATTTTTTCCTTGGTATAGTGATATTTTTGACACTAATCTATAGAATGTTTAAATTAATGAATCAATTGTCACAAGAGCTCCTTGTTGTCACAATTAATCTTTAGCAGTGAAAGGGTATTCTTTAATTAAAAAAAAAAAAAGTAAAAATGTGAGCAGGCTCACAAAGGATACCCTGCTCTTTTTTAAAGACATTTTTTAGTTAAAACATTGTTTAAATAATTAATGATATGAAGGTATATTTTTTTGTGTATTTGTTTTTTTATTTTTGGTCGCCTTGTTCTTGTTTACACAAATAAAAAATTTTAAAAAATTTATCATTGTTGGATGCTATCAGAATGTAAATGATTGTCCACTTCAATTATCTAAAGTTTCATTAAAATCTATGTAGTAGTTTTGGAGTTTCACTTACGAGGTTTGTATGTTATGTATAACAGAAGCAAACAAAATTCCAATTATCTCCCTTGGATGCCATTGGAATGTAAAGATTTTTCTTCATTGACATTTACAAATTGTACACTTCAACAATGCATAGTTCCATCAAAATCCATATAGCGGTTTAGGAGAAGTTTTGCTTATGGGGATATAAATGTATATAATTAGAATGGGAGAAAACAAAAGTCCAATTATCTCCCTTAGATAATATTAGAAAGAAGTAAATTGTTTACCAGGTCAATATGAAATGTGTAACGGGAGGAAACAAAAATTCAATTATCTCCTTTGAATGCCATCAGAATGTAAATTTTTTTTTCTTCATGCATATCTACATATTGTCCACTTTTATCATGTAAAGTTTCCTTAAAATCCATGTCGCAGTTTAGAAGGAGCTCACATGCACTTACAAAGTCCATATCTAATGTTAACAAGAGAAAACAAAAGTTTAATTATCTCCCTTGGATACTATCAGAAAGTAAAGATTTTTCTTCATGCACATCTACAAATTGTGCACTTCACACTTCAATAATGTAAACTTTCATATAAATCTATGTTGCTGTTTAGGAGGAGTTGTGCATTGAGGTCTATTATCTATATGTAATGTGTAATGGGAGAAAACAAAAGTCCAATTATCTTGCATAGATGCTATTAGTAAGTAAAGATATTTCTTCATGCACATCTGCATATTGTGCACTTCAACCATGTAAAGTTTCATTCATATCGATGTTGCAGTTTAGATGTTGTGCTCACAAGAATGTGAACAGAACTGACAAACAGGGTGATAATATACCCCATACTTTGTTAGCAAAAAAAAAAAAAGGGGGGGGGGGGTTATAATGATTGTCAAAGCAGTAAATTTACAGCAATTGTTGCTAGAGGTGGCTTCTTTACTTCTTAAGATACAAAAAATTTGTATGGTTCCTTGGTGAGCCTGCTCACTCTGTTGTCCGCGTAATTGCAATTGCTTCCTTGCATAGTATTATTTATTTATATGCTAAATTCAATTATTTTCATCAATGATAAAAACTAGTCTTATTATCTGCAAATAATACACAAGATACTGCATAAAATGTAAATTTCAATCTAAGTCAATGATGCATATAAAGTAGGTCACAATGACCTAATTTGTGTATTGGATGTTTGCTTCTTTGCTGTGATATATCTGTGTACAAGATTAAATGATCCCATGTCATATAATACACAAGATATTACATGAAATGTAAATTTAAACCTAAGTCAGTGATGTGTAAAAAGTAGGTCAAAGTGACCTAATTTGCATTGGATGCTTGCATCCTAACTATGAAACATCTGTACACAAAACTGCATGATCCCATGTCACATGCTACACAAGATATTACATAAAATGTAAATTTTAACCTAAATCAGTGATGCATAAAAATTAGGTCACAATGACCTAATTTGTATTGGATGCTTGCTTCCTCAATATGATAAATCTGTATATGAGATAACATGATCCCATGTCATATAATACACAAGATATTACATAAAATGTAAATTTTGACCTAAGTCAGTGATGTGTAAAAAGTAGGTCAAAGTGACCTAATTTCCATTGGATGCTTGCATCCTAACTATGATACATCTGTTCACAAGATTGCATGATCCCATGTCACATACTACACAAAATATAACATAAAATGTAAAATTTTAACCTAAGTCAGTGATGCATAAAAAGTAGGTCACAGTGACCTAATTTGTATTGGATGCTTGCTTCCTCACTATGATACATCTGTATACGAGATTACATGATCCCATGTCATATAATACACATGATATTACATTAAAATGTAAATTTTAACCTAAGTCAGTGATGCGTAAAAAGTAGGTCAAAGTGACCTAATTCCAATTGCAAATGTGTCATATCAATGAAGACACTTGTACACATAATAATATGATCCTATGTCATAAAGTAACCAAGATATAAACATTACATCTAAATAAGTGAAAAAAAAACTAAGTCCAGTTAATGCAAAAAATACGGAAAATTTTGAAAAAAAATTTCCAATATATTGCCATGGATACAATCTTTTGACCATGAATTAGCCACTGACCTATTTTCAGGCAATTCCATATAGAAAAAATGTATTTAATTAAGTTCTGGAAAACTTTGTTCTAGGGTTAACCTAAATGTTGACGACGCCGACGCCGGAATTTGGATTGCTATGTATTGCTTCCGCGACTATTCGTCGCAGGCGAGACAAAAAAGAAAAAAATAGAAAAAAGCTGGCAGACTCTGCAGCATAGTGTATTCAGTATTTTAAACTCATCTCCTGTGTTTTATTCTGTGTCTGATGTATAGAAAATAATGATTCATAAGATTACGTTCTATTGCATTTAATGTTCTTTAAATCAGTCAAATTATCGTTCTCACTTAGCCACAAAATATGCTTCCAGGACACAGGTAAATCATTCCGAACTCACCAAGTTTGAAACGCATGTGCTATTGAACTCGTCTTCAAAATATCAGACAAGTCCTCAAATTGAATTCCTCAGCAGATTCAGAATATCTGCTATTGTTCATGTTGTTTAAAATAAACATTTTTCAACATCAGACAGAAATTTATTTGTTCAATACTTCAAAAACTTTGTTTGTCAGCTGTTGACAACATGCTCTGAACGAGAAGTTGATATACATGAGTTTCTTTAGTGTAGAAACAACATAAAACCCCGAACAATTTTATCTGTGTCTTTTTGACGATTTACAAGAACTGTTGTTCCGAGTTAGTGTCAAGCGCAACCACGACAGTAATATAGTCGACGTACGGAAGATAGTGCGGACATGAAAAAAAAATCTCCATAAAACTGCAATAAAATAGTTCAAGTCGGCTAGTATTTTTTTCTGGTTTTTATTTTGGTACGATGTTAGCATAATGATGCTTTAGACAAAAAATGATCAACAAAAATCAAAACAATCATGTTTAAAAGCTGGCTGGAAGTGGAAGCGAGCATTTAATATTTCACCCAAATGAATATTGGGACCCAAGATATTTATGAAAATTAACATACCAATACCAAAAAAATACGGGGCTCAAATATTAACAACAAAAAAAGAAAATCTAAGAATTTCTTTTAACTGGCCCTAGTCTGCTTTTACGAGACATAAATTCATGAAACAAAGTTACACTGGGAGTATCATTGCTCTGTGCATTGTACAATGTTTTTTTTACTCATGCACATAAAAGGAAGCAAAAGTAAACTACATGTAATGTTCCATTCAAAAAATATGTATATGTCACAGACTGGGTCACAAATGGAAAGTTTTGTGTACGTGTCTTAAACCCTGTGACAATGTACTGAGGCACCACAATGTAAATGTACTATCAATATTATACCATGTCAAAAATTACCAAATATTTTTTTGGCATGACAGCACCTTGTTGAATTAGTTTTGACACACTCCACCTTAGGCAATAAAAGAACAGAATTGCAAAGAAGTGGGGTAGTTCTCCTTATCCTAAAAGAACATGCTTCTTTGCAAAGAATATAGAATATATCACATATACTCACTCACTACAGTTTTACGCTACAGGTTTCAATTCCAAAAAATGTCTTGCTATCAATGCTTACTCCCGAATAAAAAGGGCCGTTTCCGTATTTCAAATTTATCACTGAATGGTCACATGAAATATCAAGGAAATTAGGAAGTCCGTATTTCAAATATTATCACTGAATGGTCACTCGAAATATCATGAAAATTAGAAAGTAATCAATTTGTGGGAGTCATAATGTGGGCCAGATCGCGGAACCGGATTGAAGTGGGTCAAAACTATGCGAGTCAATAAATAGATTAAAATTAATTTCACAGCCCTAAATTATCATTCAGTTACCTATTGTAACGTTCTTTATATCACTGAATGGTCACTCGAAATATCATGAAAATTAGAAAGTAATCAATTTGTGGGAGTCATAATCTGGGCCAGATCGCGGAACCGGATTGAAGTGGGTCAAAACTATGTGAGTCAATAAATAGATTAAAATTAATTTCACAGCCCTAAATTATCATTCAGTTACCTATTGTAACGTTCTTTAAACTGATGAACAATAACTCATTATCTAAACTCCGGCAACAATATTGAAAACATTCGTACTGTTCGTACCACGTGGTATCCTTTAAAACGTTTTCCTAACCATGATTTACCTTCAGGGGCACAGTAAAATGCAAACACCAAATCGAAATCGGAATAAACTAAGTTGCGTTTCCGGATACTGCCGGATAATATGTAAACTTTTTTTTTTTTTCAGACCTGCCAAGTTTCGAAAATTGTCCGTCGTGAAATTGGTTAAAATTTGCAAAGATCAAAGAAAAAAATTACAGGAATTTGTCTCAAATCTGAATAAAATATGCATGCACCTCACAGGTCTGCATATGGTTCAATGTTTTAAAACTAAGCTGCATGGTGGACATTTTGAATTTCCAATTATTGAAAACAATTCTCACTTTGAAAACAGGGCTATCTAAAAACCTTTTCTGTAAAGTAACAATTCAATACACATTGTAGTGTTTCTGACAAGAACATTTTTGAAATTTGGAACAATCAGAACACTAAATTAGCCCTGGCGGCCATGTTGAATTTTCGATCGGCACCAATTTCATAAATCTGGTAAAGGACAACCTGCTTAACATTTCTGCCAAGATTTGTTGAAATCTGTTCAGTGGTTTCAGAAAAAAAGATGAAAACGTATAATTCCCATGGGGTACAATGTTAAACTAAGTTTCATCATGGCGTCCATTTTGAATTTCCGATTGGCACCAATTTCACAAATTGAGTACAGGACTTACTAACAATCATTTCTGCAAAGTAAAAATTCGATCCTCCTTGCAGTTTCTGACAAGAAGATTTTTGAAATGTGGACCAATCAGAACACATAATTGGCCCTGGCGGCCATTTTGAATTTTCGATCGGCACCAATTTCACAAATCTGGTAAAGGACCATCTGCTTAACATTTCTGCCAAGTTTGGTTGAAATCTGTTCAGTGGTTCTAGAGAATAAGATTAAAATGTGAAATTCCCATAGGGTCCAATGTTAAACTATGTTTCATCATGGCGGCCATTTTGAATTTCCGATCGGCAAACGATTCACAAGTTGAGTACAGGACTATCTAACAATCATTTCTGCAAAGTAACAATTCAATCCGCATTGTAGTTTCTGACAAGAAGATTTTTGAAATTTGGACCAATCAGAACACATAATTGGCCCTGGCGGCCATTTTGAATTTTCGATCGGCACCAATTTCACAAATCTGGTAAAGGACCACCTGCTTAACATTTCTGCCAAGTTTGGTTGAAATCTGTTCAGTGGTTTCAAAGAAGAAGATCAAAATGTAAAAAGTTAACAGACACGGACGCGGACGCGGACGACGACGACGACGACGACGACGACGACGACGACGGACGCAAAGTGATGACAAAAGCTCACATGGCCTTTTAGGCCAGGTGAGCTAAAAATGATTTTCAACGTCTGTATACTTTGATCCCGGGGATTACTTGTAAAAATAATTCCAATATTCATCATGAATTCTTTACTAATTTTACAGTTCGTCTACCTCATAAATGGGCTTTTCCAGAAATAGTCGACCTCCCCCTCCTCCCCCCCCCCCCCCCCCCCCCCACACTATGGAAGACGCTGGAATTCCAACAAAATAATGCATCTGAAAATGTTAATTTCCAGAAAAAAAAATATATATATTTTATTATTTCATGTCGATTCAATGTTAATATAAATAAAAACTATAATTTCTTGTCCAGAATTTCTGTAGCGACGTATCCATCATATGTTCCAAGACTCTCACTATTAGTCATTTAATATTCCATGTCGATTCAATGTTAATATAAATAAAAACTAGAATTTTTTATTATTTCCATATATCTAGCACAGTTGAAGACCGGCATTATTCAATTGGAATTATCTATCTTTGAGTGATGTTAGAATTCAGCTGGGCATAGTAAAGGTATAAACAATCAGAATCATTTTTAGCTCACCTGGTCTACAAGGCCATGTGAGCTATTCTCATCACTTTGCGTCCGTCGTCGTCGTTAACAATTTTTCAAACATCTCCTCTGAAACTACTGAATGGATTTGGATAAAACTTAGCATGATTGTTAGGGTATCCTGCACAAAGTTTATGTTTCGATTTTTGATCCGTCGAAAAACATGGCCACTGTTACTAAAATAGAACATAGGGGTCAAACAACAGTTTTTATACGACCGCAAAATTTTTGCGGTCGTATATTGGTATGACGTTGGCGTCGTCGTCCGAAGACATTTGGTTTTCGCACTATAACTTTAGTATAAGTTAATAGAAATCTATGAAATTTAAACACAAGGTTTATGACCACAAAAGGAAGGTTGGGATTGATTTTGGGAGTTTTGGTCGCAACAGTTTAAGAAAATTTTAGGTTCCAAAAAAGGGCCCAATAAGCATTTTTCTTGTTTGATTATTATCTTGGTGTAAGGGAGTTAATCCAAACACATTCACCTCCCTCACACTGCTTGTAAATTATGTATAAAGAAATGTAGATTGTCTTGGGGTGATTTATAGCTGTCAGTTTATTTTTAGAAGTTACTATTAATTAATATTAATTTTGTCCGTATGTCATTTTCTATTTTAAGACTTTTATGATATATTTAAATGGGTAATTTAGTTTGCAAACTCCATGAGAAATTTGAATAGGGATTATGACCATATCTTGAGGGAAAGAATTTTTTTTTGGAAAAAGGGAAAGAGGGGGGGGGGAAATAAGAAATTGTGGGGGGGGGGATTTTTTCTCATTTCAAATTTTAGAAATTAAAAAGAAAACGTCTTCAAATTTTTATTTTGCAAAACAGAGTGGGGAGGGAGGGTACAATGATTTTTTTTTTGGGGGGGGGGGGTCAGTACGTAACAGCATAGTGTATTGCAAAAAAAGGGGTTAATTTTTTTTTTGGGGGGGAGGGGTCAATTCGCAACAGCATATTGTATTGCACAAAAGCAAAAAATTGAATATAAATTCAAATCATATGTCCAATTCTAAGTTCTTTGACTACAGTTATTCTGTGCCAGAAACCTATTATGTGTCAAATATTTAATTACAATCCAAATTCAGACCTGTATCAAGCGTGAATATTGTGTCCATTTTTGCCCCAGCTGTTCAGGGTTGGACCTCTGCGGTCGTATCCAGCTGCGCTCAGCGAAGCAATTTATTCGCAAATATATCAAAAATCATTAGGTTACGGCAAATTCTGGCAGGTTGAAAGTGTTCAGCATGATGAGAGCTACCTGTGTGATGATTTTCGTGAAAATCTGTCAACTGATGTTAGAGTTATTGCCCTTTTTTGACATTTTTGGCTTTTTTAAGTTATTATTTCAAAAATCTTCTCTGAAACTACTATTCAAAATCAAATGAAACTTGGTAAGATTGTTTCTGTGGGTATCCTGCAAAAAGTTAATGCTTGGATTTTTGATTGGTCGAAAAACATGTCCGCCCTTACTAAAAATAGAACATAGGGGTCAAAATGCTGTTTTTTTTTGCTATTTTTTCCTGAATTATAGAAAGAAAATGAAGATGAAAGCTACTTTCAAGGTTAACATGGTATCCCGAGTTGAGTGGTGATGATTAAAGTTTGTTTTGGACGGCCATTTTTAAAATGGCTGCCATTTTTTACACTTGCTCGGATTTCAACAATATTTGGTTTTTAAAGTAAACATGGTATCCTTAGTGAATGGTGATGAGAATGTTGTATAACAATGATTAAACTTCATAATATGTGAGCTTTTAATTGCCATCACTTGGCGTCCGTCATCGTCGTTAACAAATTTTCAAACAAAGCCTTAACCCACAATTTTTACATAACTTCTTTCAAACATTTTAAAAACGAAGAAAACATATAGACCAAAAGATTTATACTTGTATTTGAAGATGAATTAAAGCTTGTATTTTGTATTGTGAATCATCAGATTGACCATGACTGTATCTTAATCAAGCGTAGGGAGAACTCGTGCCCATTTATTTCCAGAGGTCCTTGAAAGGCTTTTAAAGGTATTTTCAGCATTTTACATGACCTTTAATACTCCGTTTAATTTACATTTAACACTTATATATATATTGTTTGGCAGGTGAGCGATTCAGGCTCTCGAGAGCCTCTTGTTATTATACTCTTTACTACATTATATCTTATTATTTAACATTAATTCCTTTGTTGTGTTATACAATTTTAATTCAGTTGTAATTTGTGATTTATATGCCCTCCGGGGCCCATGATTGGTTAATAAAGAACTTTGAACATTGAACTTTAACACATGAAAATTTCCAAGATACGAAAACGGCCCAACTAGAAATTTTCCAAATTTTTCAAAACATTTTACAAAAATGTTCCAAAGGTTTTGCTGGACTAAGATATTTCCAGATGTTAACCTACCCAAAGCCAAATTTTTTAAGATGGGTGTCCCATAGCTTTTTAAATAAGCCAATGACTATAAGGTAGGGGTCTTCTATTTGTTGAAGACTGTACAGTTGATAACACTGCAATTTTTTTCTCATGAAACACCATATATTCATGTAACAAACTGTGAAGTTTCATTATCAAATCAATACAACATTATTTAAGTCAATGTTCTCTATTAATATTCAAAGTCTCAATTTTGCTCTTCTGGAAAATAGGTAGTTCAGAACAGGTGTGTATTGTGTAGGTTACAAAAAAAAAGTTATAGAAAGATAGTTTATATGAAAACTTGAATATGAAAGAAAGTAAATGATATCAATCTGCATTCTGATTTAGCTAAGGTTTGGGTTTTCTAGTTCTTCATCATCTTCATCATCAGTTTTGTCACCGATACCTTTGATTTCTTCAATGATGCTTGTATCGGAAGCATCATCACTGATGCATTCTTCTTCATCCTGATCTTTCATTTCCCCCAACAGATGCTGCATTTGCAGAATTTTCACACCACAGGCCTTTCTGAGTGCATCTGTGGCTTTTTGCAATTCATGAAATTTCATGCATTTGAGAAAGGCTTTCTTCTACTTCCTTCATTCTTTTTCTTTTTTCTTCATCGACCATGTCCATGGTCTCCTTTATTTCTTTAATCCTTTTTAATTGTACACTAATGTCACTGGGGGCTCTATTAACTCTTTCTGTATCTCTCTGAATTGTTTTTTGTCTGCTTTTAATTATATTGATGACCCTTATTATTTAAAGCAGTTATAAGGCTTTTCACTTGAAATTGGTCTATCCTTGCCTCTTCTGCATTACGCCGTGGTATGGCTGCAATACTGTCCTTACGGCGTTAAACAACAATCAATCAATCTTCTGCATTATACACACCCCGAGCTACTTCAGCTATACCCATAATTGTGGTTTTATTTTTCGATCCAACACTTTGGTCTTCAAACAGTTGCCGAAGCTTTTTGTTGATAAATTCCATCTTCTGTCTTCTTAATCCATATGGCTTCTGGATGTCAGTTGAAGTATAAAGATGAATTTTCTTTGCCTGCTGAAAGGGGATGCTAGCCAGTTTTTAATGCTGTAATTAAAAAGAAAGTTTCCATATACAAATTATTCCAAGGATTATACATGTACATTTATGCCTTTTCGTAAAGACTATTGTGTGCGTATATATATATTATATACGCTGCTAAAAAAATTTAAAAATCAATATCATGGAATGCTGGAAATTATATAGTTAACGCATTTGGTCGTTTACATAAATTAGAACGTTAGTTATTTCGTTTAAATTGTTTTACATTTGTCATTTCGGGGCCTTTTATAGCTGACTTTGCGGTATGGGCTTTGCTCATTGTTGAAGGCCGTACGGTGACCTATAAGTGGTAATTTCTGTGTCATTTGGTCTCTTGTGGAGAGTTGTCTCATTGGCAATCATACCACATCTTTTTAGCTCACCTGGCCTAAAAGGCCATTTGAGCTATTTTCATCACTTTGAGTCTGTCGTCGTCGTTAACAGTTTTTCAAACATCTTCTCCTCTGAGACTACTGAATGGATTTGGATAAAACTTAGCATGATTGTTCCTTGGGGTATCCTGCACAAACTTTTTGCTTCGATTTTTGATCCGTCGAAAAACATGGCCACTGTTACTAAAAATAGAACATAGGGGTCAAACAACAGTTTTTCGCAAATATCTCAAAAATCATTAGGTTACGGCAAATTCTGGCAGGTTGAAAGTGTTCAGCATGATGAGAGCTATCTGTGTGCTGATTTTCGTGAAAATCTGTCAACTGATGTTAGAGTAATTGCCCTTTTTGACATTTTTGGCTTTTTTATGTTATTATTTCAAAAATCTTCTTCTCTGAAACTACTATTCAAAATCAAATAAAACTTGGTAACATTGTTCCTTAGAGTATCCTGCAAAAAGTTAATGCTTGGATTTTTGATTGGTCGAAAAACATGTCCGCCCTTACTAAAAATTGAACAAAGGGGTCAAAATGCTCTGTTTTGCTATTTTTTCCTGAATTATAGAAAGAAAATGAAGATGAAAGCTACTTTCAAGGTAAACATGGTATCCCGAGTTGAGTGGTGATGATGAAAGGAGTACGGGTGATAAGGGTCATTTTTGGCCCAATATCAAAAATATCTTTTTTTACCATATTTATCCTTTGAAATACGCTTTGTTTTCATTCATTATAAGTTTTTTCGTTTAATGTATTTTTTCTCATTTTTGGGGTAAAAAACGTAGATTTGAGTAAAAAATCCCGTTTTTTTGTTATTTTCAAGATAAAAAGGAAAATAAATAGAATGATAGACGTTTCTATATTGGAAATATTTTTTCTATAAACATTTTAATAAAATTAATCATGCTATTGAAAAATATATATGCAAGCGATATCATTTTGGGGTAAAAAGCTGGTTTTTTTGGGGAATAATCAGATTTCAGGGAAAAATGTGTTTTTTTTTCTAAATAGAGTTCTTGAACGATTTCATAATTATGATTAAGATTATAATGAAAAACCGTTTGTAACACAGTTTCAGACTGGATAATGTCGAAATTCTCATGGCATCAATTACACGACTGATGACATTGAAATACTAATAATTGAACAATCAATATTTTTACGGAATATTTATCAGGTGCATAAAAAAGAAGACAACAGGTTAGTGTTTTAAAATTTGCCGACATTAATTGGCATTTGAAGGTCGCAAATATCCTGTAACTGGTAATTTCAGTTCGATTTAAATCGGAAAATTGCTTTTCAAATATCTGTTGATAGGCGTCAGTAGAAAATATATCTCCCGAGAGATGGCCTGGGCAACATCTCGCACCTCGAGGTAAAATAATAAGTTTTTCTAAAAACAAATCGTTCCCAGCTCAATTTTTTCCCCATTTTTCCCAATTAAAAAAAACAATTGGCCCTTTTTTTTCCACTTCCCAAAACCCTCTCAATCTCCTCTCTTTTGGCTATCTGTCGTCAAAACAATAATATTTTAGGCCACACAACAAGATTATTCTGTGTTGTAATAAGTCAGGCATATCTATTTTCATAAACAGAATGCTAGTGAAGAAATAAAGAAAAAACAATATTTTGATATTTAGGAAACTAACATAGGTCCCGTCAAAAAATTCATTGTTGTTGAATAAAAAAGAAAATCTGTAATGTCATGTCAGTAACAAAATATGTTTGAGACATGGATATAAAAATACCAAATTAAATTGTTAATTTCTACATTTGTGAACTATAATAAAAGTTATTCCGATCCTAAACAGGGTATATAAATGTCACTGTCGGCTCATGGAATATACGAAACATATCTAAAAGTACACCCCCAGAAAAAAAAATGAAAAAATTAGACTTGTCGATAAAGGTCTTAAGTACAGTATGTGTTCTCTGTTTTAGGTTTTTTATTGTTTTTGGTTGTTTTGTTTGTTTGGTTGTTTCCCCTTTTTACAAGAGGGCAATCGCTGCGTTTTATACACCTAACTCTTTATTTCAAAATTAATGAATAAATTATAAGGTATTTTTATACGACCGCAAAATTTTTGCGGTCGTATATTGGTATAACGATGGCGGCGTCGTCGTCCGAAGACATTTGGTTTTCGCACTATAACTTTAGTATAAGTTAATAGAAATTTATGAAATTTAAACACAAGGTTTATGACTACAAAAGGAAGGTTGGGATTGATTTTGGGAGTTTTGGTCCCAACAGTGTAAGAATTAGGGGCCAAAAAAGGGCCCAATAAGCATTTTTCTTGGTTTTCGCACAATAACTCTAGTATAAGTAAAAAGAAATCTATGAAATTTTAACACAAGGTTTATGACCACAAAAGGAAGGTTGGGATTGTTTTTGGGAGTTTTGGTCCCAACAGTTTAGGAATTAGGGGCTAAAAAGGGGCCCAAATAAGCATTTTTCTTGGTTTTTGCACAATAACTTTAGTATAAGTAAATAGAAATCTATGAAATTTAAACACAAGGTTTATGACCACAAAAGGAAGGTTGGGATTGATTTTTGGAGTTTTGGTCCCAACAATTTAGGAATTAGGGGCCAAAAGGGTCCAAAATTAAACTTTGTTTGATTTCATCGAAAATTGAACTATTGTGGTTCTTTGATATGCCGAATCTAACCGTGCATTTAGATTCTTAATTTTTGGTCCCATTTTCAAATTGGTCTACATTAAGGTCCAAAGGGTCCAAAATTAAACTTAGTTTGATTTTAACAAAAATTGAATTCTTTGGGTTCTTTTATATGCAGAATCTAAACATGTACTTATTTTTTTTTATTATGGGCCCAGTTTTCAAGTTGGTCCAAATCGGGGTCCAAAATTAAAGCTAAAAAAAGGGGTAAATTATTTTATTTTTTTTTTTGGGGGGGGGGGCAATACTCCACAGCATATTGTATTGCACAAGAAGCAAAAAATTGAATATAAATTCAAATCATATGTCCAATTCTAAGTTCTTTGATTTCAGTTATTCTGTGTCAGAAACCTATTATGTGTCAAATATTTCAAGAAATTTTCAATTGCACAGTATTGCACAATAGCAAGAAATTGATATGTGTGCCCTGTTATCAAAACTTTTTTATTTACAAATTTCATTGGAAATTTTCCAATAACTTTAGTTTATTGAACTTCATTGGAAATTTGCCAATATAAAATGTGCTGATGAAGCTTTTTTGTTTCTCATCTAAACTGCTTTTAAATTATGTATATTTAAAATTTGCCATCCATGACTATGATGTCATTTTCTATTTTAATATGTTATGGTGTATTTAAATGGGCTGTTATGGTTGCAAAGTATAAAGAAATGGGGGGGGGGGGGGTAAATGAGAAATTGGGGAGGGGGCAATTTTTTTCTCATTTCATATTTCATAAATTAAAAAGAAAATTTCAAATTTTTTTTTAGCAAAAAAGGGGGGTTACAATAAATTTTGTTTTTTGGTTTTTTTAGGGGGGGGTCAATGTGCAACTTCATAGTGTATTGCACAAAAGCTAAAAAAAGGGGTAAATTATTTCTTTTGGGGGGGAGCAATTCTCCACAGCATATTGTATTGCACAAGAAGCAAAAAACTGAATATAAATTGAAATCATATGACCAATTCTAAGTTCTTTGATTTCAGTTATTCTGTGTCAGAAACCTATTATGTGTCAAATATTTCAAGAAATTTTCAATTGCGCAATAGCAAGAAATCTTCAATTGCACAGTATTGCGCAATAGCAAGAAATTGATATGTGTGCCCAATTTTAAATTGGTTATTTCTGATTTATACATAAAAACAAATAATACTGATATGGTTTGAATAGGTAAATTAAAAATTTCTTAGACAACATTCATTCTGTGTCAGAAACCTATGCTGTGTCAAATATTTATTCACAATCCAAATTCAGTATTGTATCAAGCTTGAATGTTGTGTTCATAATTGCCCCAACTATTCAGGGTTCGACATCTGCGGTCGTATCTAGCTGCGCCCAGCGGAGCATTTTATTTGTTGTTGTTGAACTTCTTGTTTTGTCTTTTTACTCTTTCTGTTTCGTTTTCCTTTTCTTACGTTTCTTTATAAATAGAATATTTCTACTTTCGGTTATACCTTATATATGGTCCTTGTGCATTGTGTTTTTCTTAAATATATATCTAGCTGATTAACAACAAAAATAATTTAACATTCAATTATATTTATGTTCTATGTTTCATTGGGTTTCCTACATAAACTTTGTACAAACATAAGTTCCCCCGTTAGAATGGTTAGAATGTTGGTTTATCGTTCTAAAAATAGGTGCAAAATATAGATTGGGGGAACCCGCGATTCAAGAATATATATTTTGAGAAAACTTACATATAGTTTTGGCATTGTACATCGATTTTTTAGTGCTGTATAACTTATTAGGGCTGTTTCACATTTTCTGATTGCTTTTTGTGTGGATCGTCTGCAATATTTATTCTTTACGGCATAAAAAACTGATGAAGAATCTGAACACACGGTCGCGTCAAAATACCGACTGTCAAGATCTGCAATATTGACCATTTCACAAACAGTACGGCTTTCCTGCTTTAAACTTCACATTTATATATCTGTTTATCACTCATAAACCTTTCACCAGTTTATTCACGGGACTTATGCGTTTTCTAGTATGATAAGCGACGACCCCTTTCCTGACCCGAAAAATGTCAACAAAAATAGTCACCGGGCGACCGTTATATTTAAATATTTTTCATATCGTATACCTAACAAATAACCTCTGCCTGACTGTAATGCTTTTTATATACTGGAGCTGTGCTATTGGACACACAAATTGCATTGATGGTATATTCATTCTTGATTAACAGTCACTGACTGTATATCACCATGTTTATGACGTTGACAATGGGTTTCCGTAGACAAATGGTAGAGTTTTAATTATGACGTCATTAAAATTGCAGGTTCACAGAATTTTAACGTTGTTCGCTTTTAATTCAAAAATTATAGTTTCATGAGATTACAAACAACAAAAAAATGTTAAAATTGACTATAAATGGCAATAATTCCTTAAGGGGTCAATTGACCATGTCTGTACACTGCGATCAGTTCAAAGTTTAAATAATCTGACATACAAACACTTACGATCCATGTTGATCTTTCTCTTTGAAGTTGGCTCATGTCTTGGTTTTGACTCGGAAGCCTTTTCTATTTTATCAGTATCATTCATTTCATCAGCATTTAACAGACTTGAATTTTGTCCTTTATCTTCATCCGTTGACTTGGCTGTATTTAGCTGTAATTAAAGAATAAAGGTTACACAATATGACATTTATAAATAAAATAGTTTTCAGTTGTTGAATAAAGTTAAGTACTTAATCTGGGTAAACTTAGCTGTGTAACAATACACACTTTATTATCCCCAAGTTTGGGGAGTGAATAAAGATTTCAGTGGTTCATATCTAGAAGACTATAACCACTTAAGCAATTCACTGGTTGACAATGTTAGGACCGCATGGCTAAAAGAATATTGCGCAACAATCTACACAAAAAATCCTGAAATGACTATCCGATATGTGAAGGAACCACTACCAGACTTTATGCGGTGGATAGAAAGCAATGGGGAACTCCATTATCTTTGCTTTGAAGCACGTGATCAAATTCCATTTGGCGATTGGGATTCAGAAGAATTATTTCTCCCATCAAATATCACATCATTGTGTGAACTTTGTACAGACATTCCAGATTCTGCTGCCCTACTTGCTTGGTTCACACATGTTCAACTTAAAGATGAAATAAAAAAAACATGACAAAATGGAACAAAGTCTTGATAACGACAAGAGTAGAGAAAGGAGGAAAAATCATGATTTGTTCAAAAAGGCTGTGGTTGATCTTCAAATGGAGGCAAAAAATGCTCATATCACCTATTCTGCAAAGCATACAAAAACAGATCTTGTACAGCTTATAGCAGAAAGGGACTTAAAACTGCCAAATGTCATTGATGATTATAAAGGAAATTTTTCTGATATTCCTACAGATATACAAGATGACAAATTTGAGCATTTGTGAACTTCGCCAAATTCTTCGCTACCACAATTTAAACTTCAGTGGTACTAAAGATGAACTTGTTATGAGAGTATTTTTACTACGACATAAAAGGTCATACATGATAATTGATAACTGTAAGCATTACTGATTTATTTTAATTCTTAAGTTCACCATTAGTTTTATTTTTCATTATTGCATTGTTTTTCATTGTGTTTGATTACTTTGTTTCAGCGATTTTTTTGTTTTTGTTTATTCATTTGACATTTTTTCGTTCATTTTTCATTTATTGTTCATACGTTGTCTTTTGTTTGACATTTACTTTGCATTTTTTGTTCATTTTGTTTTTATTTTAGTAAAATATTTATTTGTTTTACTTTTTGAGTTTCTATGAATGTTTGCCATCTGATAATCTGATTCCCCTACGTCTTTACAGTGAAATATTATTAAAACTGTTAGGATTTACAAGATCAGGTTCACCTGTCATTACTGTTAAAGAATTCTCTTTGGTTTCAATACTTCTAAAATAGGAATATGGTTTGACATATTTTTTCTGCAAAATATATTGGCGGACATCAAAAGTCTCTTTTATAAGATCCCCTTTGCAGTTAGTACATTTTTGTGATGTTGCCTCATTTTCTGCCCCACAGCTCACACATATTTTTTCTTCACACGCTTCAAGTTTAGCCTTGATAATATCATCTATAAAATCAGTTTCATTGCAATTTTCAAACTCTAAAACTTTTAACCTTTCATCTAGAAATGTATTCCTTGTTGCACGAAAAAGATTTAAACTGTGTTCTTTAACTAGTAATTAATTCTCTTTTTTGAATTCATTTGGTGCTTCAAATAACCAACTATTAGGTGCAAGATCTGCATTAGCTTGTAACTCACTTAGTGGGTCAATGCTGATATATATATGACTGGTAACTACGCTGGAATGAACTTTATTATCTGCACTAATTTTGTATGTTTTACCTATTACCTGTTCGTTATCAAAAACACCTCTAACCATACCTTTAGGAAACTTAATCATATTCTCACTTTGTTCAGACATCCACTTGGACAAAACATCATAGCTTCCTGCTGGGGCTGTTCTTCCATTATAGGACAGTAATTGCTTACTGTGAGAGCAAGAGTAGGTCAAAATATTTTGTTGAAAGGATACAGGTATAACTAATTTAGAGTTTCTGCATCCATAAATCAGTTCAATTATTTAAGATACTTCAAAAGTGCATCGCTTTGCATCACTTTCCCCTGAAAAACCACACAAATCTTTGATTAACTGAACAAGTATGTCTGGACGACCTTGTAGCCATTGACCTGGTTTATAAAGCAGTAATTTAGATATATCACATTTGTTTGTATCTTTGTAGAGAGAAGCAACATCCTGTTTTATTTCAAAGTCAAGATTATTTAACAAATCAGTGTTCTCAGATAACAAAGCTGTATTATTTGGCTGTCCCGATGCTTCAATTGATATAAATGTATCTGATTTTGCAGTAGATTTCAAAGTTTTACCAATTCAACAGTTTCAAACTGTTGAACACAACGCTGACATATAAATGTTGTAGATAATGTTATTATATGGTTTCCAATCAATAAATTGATAACAGAGTTTCTTAACTTTTTTCCTTTTTTAATGTGGATCAAAGGTGAAGTTTCAGATGATTCAGTATGCAGAATTGAACCACATTCAAGATAGAACTGTCCAGAACTTCTTGCTTGAGAGTTAACCTTGTAACTGGCATCTTGTCCTACAAAGTCATAAAAATTGTATTTACATTTAATTTGCTACAGTAGTAGGTGAATGTTAATATAAAGAACCATACAAATACCAATGGAGGATTCAAATGTCAGAAACCCAAAATGGCAAAGACAAAACCAGGTTACACACAAGACAGCATAAAAAACAACTAAACTGCAATGATCAGCAACATGAACTCATGTTTAAACAGATGTACTAAGGTGTTCCAGAAGGGTAAGCAATTCCTGCTTGATATAACACACTTGTTGCATTGTCAATGATCACTTAATTAGTGAAGGCAACATCCGGTTAAGGATAAAAATACAAAAACTCTATGAAAAACCAACACCTGTACTCATTTGAGAGAAAGAAAAACAGTGTATTTGTCTTATAAGATTTCTTGAGTGAACTTAATGTAAATTAGATGTCTTTAGTACAAAATTAATGAACACACAATCGAAATTTCAGTCTTAAATTAAAGAACAGTTCAATACATATACATCACATACATGTACACGTAGCTGTAGTCATTGTGGTATAGGAACTTGATAGAGAAAGAAAGGATATAATGGAGAGAATGTGCATGCACATGTAATTCATAAAAAAGATTCAATGATATAACATGTACAGAATCTCATATATTGTTACTTGTGTCTTGCATGTAGCACACTAGTACTGCAAATATGCCAAAGGATGTCAATTTTTTTCATAAAAGATGAACTAATGTATGTTCGCACGGGTGCTTGAAAACCTGGAAAGTACTTGAAATTTAAAATTGGAAATTAAGGCCTTGAAAGTACTTGAAATTCAAAGGAGGTCCTTGAAACTCCTTGAAAAACTGTTTTTGAAGAATAAAAAAAAATGGTTAAATTTTCTGTCATAAAAGTGTTTTTAATTAGTTTTCAGATCACTCGGTCTCGCGTTTATCGGTATTTTTGTCAAGACTTTATATAAGTTTCGCGTATTTTCCCTTTTCTAAAAATAGCTACTTTTCTGTGAAACCGGTGCGTAGTAATTTAATGCGGTCAAGAAATAAATCTCACTTTGCGTAAAAATTTTGGTAATTAAACGATCCAGATTGATTTTTTTGTAACTTAAATTAACCTTAACTAATAAAACATCTTTCATTTACTTGATTAAATGTATTTTGCTGATGAATTTTAGTCACAGTGGGCAAACCGAAACTGAAAGTAGTTCGAAAGAACGTTGACGACATGCCTGGGAAATGTATTTAAATTTCTTTAATTTCTGTGCCCCCGTGTGGGTCCCGGGGACACAATAGAATAGGCCCACAGCTCCTCGGCTTGGCGTAAGAGGCCCCTAAAGAGGCGATATGTTTGCCGTGTGTCGCAAACCCGTGTCGGTAATAGGGAGTGTTCCTGGATGGCCGGAAAAACGGTTCCGATCACCATCTGGGGCACAATCTTTACCTAGACGGGAGGCCGGATGGACGCGATTCGGTCAATCGGCTGTTCACATCAGTCCCTTTCGTAACACGTATTTATATATTTTTTTTTTATTATTTTTTTTCTCCCCAAACTGATTAATCAAATTCCAAATTGCTGTTTGGCGGGATTGGTGTTGGCTAATGGGTCACAAACTTTAACAAGCTCAAAATTTCTTTACTTTTGAATTAGATCTTTATTTATTGCTATTATTTTTGTTTTATTATTTTCTTAATATTCAAATCTAAATTATGCCTCTCATTTGTATCAACTGTTTAAAATGTCTTTTTGGTTTTGCATTGGTTTTGAAATATTTAAACAACCAGCTCCAAAATTGGCTGGATTGCCCCGGTCTGGCCACTTACTGGTCATGTCTAGCCCTCTGCTGTTTTCTCTTGGTTGTTTGAAGAGACCCATATGAACCTTTTATGACACCTCGATACCATGGGTCGGGTTAGGGTGGTTTGCAGGTATCATATGAGATTGATGTTTTGGTTCTGGGGTCTCTGAAGATAGCCACTGACGGAAGCAGCGGAGAAGGCGGTGGCTTATGGGGTAAGGCTTCCTCGGCTTAATGAGGCCACATGTTTGCCGTGTGTGGATACCCGTAAAGATAGAGGACGGGATCCTGGTGGTTGAAACACTTTGGCCCTTACTTTATCTGAAACGGGCGGTCGGATGGGTCCGGTCTCGATCAATCAGCTGGTCACGCCAAGCCCTTGAATCTAACCTGTTTCCAGAATGAACAACAGTAGTACCATGTTCAAGTTGGGTTTAAGAAGGCGGTGGCTTATGGATCAATCGTGTAGATGTTGCCTTGGGCGGTTGAATCGTCAGGTAACCCCTGACACGAGGCATGCGCCTGTATAAAGTACTCTATGCGAGTATCTTGTCCTTGTATCCCTAGTGTCTGTCGCATACGTGGCAGGCATACACCGTTTTGGTGCTGCTCCGAGGTGGGCGGGGAGCCAGGGCAACGAATCATTATACAATCACCATGAATATTGAACTAAACCAACCAAATTTAACATGTTCCAAAAGAAAACTTACAGACAGTGATGATGAAGGACCAAATCCGAAATCTCAAAATATATCTCCTACAACCTTTCCCAAATTTTTGGTACTTACTAGTCTTGACCAGGATAAACCATTGACAAAATTATCACCATTTGTTTTACAAAAATATATTCAGAGCTGTGCAGGTGAAGTAAAAAAAGTTACTAAAATGAAAAATGGAAATTTACTCATAGAATGTGTTAGAGAACAGCAGTCAAAAAATCTTCTCTCTTTGACATCTATCTCCACTGTTAACATTTCTGTAACCGCCCATAGAACTCTAAATTCATGCCAAGGAATTATTCGTGACAGAGACCGTGACTTGTTAGATCTATCAGAGGAGGAAATTTGTGAAGAACTTAAATCTCAAAATGTGTCTAAAGTTAAAAGATTTACCAAAAGGATTGACAACAAAACAATTAAACTGAACACTTACCTTCTGACATTTGAGCTCTCGACATTGCCTGAACACATCTATGTAGGACCCTACAGAATCAAGGTTGACAAATATGTGCCCAATCCTACCCGTTGTTTCAAATGCCAGAAGTTTGGACACGGTAGGAATTCATGCAGGGGCACAGAAAGGTGTGTCAAATGTTCTGTGGAGGGACATTCCAGTTTCGATTGTGAGGGCACTGTCAAGTGTTCAAACTGCGGACAGGATCACATGGCCAATTCTAGGACCTGTGAATTCTATAAAAAAGCAGTTGAAATTCAAAAAACAAAAGCTGCACGGGGTATTAGCTATCAAGAAGCCCGCAAAATCGTCTCTGCCACGAATAGTTCACAAAATGATAAAGGAAAAAAAATCGAAGATTTTTTAAATCAGGAAAGTTTGTGCGTTTTTAACGATAGATCGGACACCTACCTCCATCCAGGGAATGGTTGTTACTCGGCTATCGATCTAACGATTTGTGACCCTTCTTTATTATTGGACTATTCATGGCGAGTCCATGATGATCTGTGCGGAAGCGACCACTTTCCAATTATTTTGGAAAACTTGTTTCCCTCGTCCTCGGAGAGGGTTGCTCGCTGGAAATTTGACAAAGCCAACTGGCCTTTGTTCGAGCAGCTCTGCCGAGAGGAACTAAACGCAGATTGTTTTGATAATGTGGTCAGTCCAGTTCTAAAATTTAAAGAATCGTTGGTATCGATAGCTGAGAGAACCATTCCTAAAACCTCGACAAATCCAAAACAATCCAGCAAGCCCTGGTTTGATGATGATTGTGAGGAAGCGAAGAAAGGTAGAAAAAAGGCCGAACGACGGTTTAACTTGCATCAAACCCAAGATAATTTAAGTCATTTCCGTATATTCCGTGCGAAAGCACGTAGAACATTTAAACAAAAGAGACGTAAGTCTTGACAAAACTTCGTCTCTAAAATAAACTCCCATACACCAATGAATAAAGTTTGGAATTTCATACAAAAAATTAACGGTAAAAACAGAAAAAACAATCTTCACCATCTTAAAGATGACCAGAATCTTCTAACTTCTGAAAAGGACATATCAAATAAACTTGGAGAGACGTTTTCTAAGCATTCGTCCTCTCTAAATTACTCTCCAGAATTTCAACGAATCAAACATCGCACCGAAAAAACTAAACTAAACTTTAAATCTAAAAACATAGAAGACTACAACCGCCATTTCTCTTTGGATGAACTCAAAAATTCTCTTTCAAAGGCCCATGACGCAGCATGTGGCCCTGATGATATTCATTATAAACTTCTGAACCATCTTCCTGATACATCATTACAAACACTTTTGGATTTATTAAATAACATTTGGGAAACTGGTGACTTGCCCTCTCTGTGGAAGCTTGCAACAGTTGTCGCTATTCCAAAACCGGGGAAGGATCATTTTGAACCGTCGAATTATCGGCCAATTGCCCTCACAAGTTGCGTTTGCAAGACAATGGAACGGATGATCAACGACCGCCTTGTCTGGTTTCTAGAGGCCAATGGCCTCCTGTCTAATATACAGTGTGGATTCCGACAAGGCAGAAGCACGTTAGATCATCTTGTTCGCTTCGAAAGTTTTATACGCAACGGGTTTGCTAAGGGTGAACACGTTGTGTCGGTCTTTTTCGATCTTGAAAAAGCATACGACACCACGTGGAAATATGGTATTTTAAAAGATCTAAACGATATGGGGTTGAAAGGTAGGTTACCTACCTTTATTGATAATTTTTTGTCTAACAGACAGTTCAAGGTAAAAGTTAATACTACATTGTCTGACACTTTTGAACAAGAGATGGGTGTTCCTCAGGGAAGCATTCTTTCTGTTACTTTATTTAGCATTAAAATAAATAGTTTAGCTAAAACGTTACAAAAGGATGTTGAGGGTTCTCTTTATGTTGACGATTTTCTGATATGTTATAGAGCTAAAAACATGAACAATATAGAAAGACAATTACAATTGTCTTTAAACAAAATTGAAAAATGGGCTATAGAAAATGGTTTTAGGTTTTCCAGCTCCAAAACTGTTTGCATGCATTTTTGCAATAAACGCAAAATGCATTTAGACCCTGAGCTAAAACTCAATAACTCGCCTATTAAAGTTGATAAGGAAACCAAATTTCTTGGACTTCTGTTCGATAGTAAACTCACCTTTCTACCCCATATTAAAATGCTAAAAGCTAAATGTTTGAAAGCATTGGATATTTTAAAAGTTGTTTCCAGCACTGACTGGGGTGCTGATAAAACTATTTTATTAAATTTATATCAATCTTTAGTAAGATAAAAACTTGATTATGGTTCCATTATATATGGATCTGCTCGCAAATCCTATGTAAAAATTCTAGATACGGTTCACCACCAAGGCCTACTTTTGGCCTTGGGGGCGTTCAGAACATCTCCCGTAGAAAGTTTATATGTAGAGGCGAACGAGCCGTCTCTTTACAACCGTAGAATAAAACTTGGTCTACAATATTTAACCAAGCTGAAAGCCTATCCTTCAAATCCTGCCTACGACTGTGTTTTCAACCCTCTCTATGAGGATATATTTGAACAACAAGAAAACAAAATTCCTCCGTTTGGTATCCGGATGAAACCGCATATTTCTGGTTCTAACATCAACCTTGATGAAATTGCCCCTATTAATATACCTCAATCACCACCCTGGCTTGTACCCAAACCAATGTTTATTTTTGACCTTAGAAAACATAAAAAGTCCGAAACAAACCCTATTCTAATTCAGCAACATTTTGCTGAAATAAAATCAAAATTTGCATTTCATGACTCTATTTACACTGATGGATCTAAGGACGGAGACAAAGTAGCTGCTGCAGCAGTCCACGGACAGCAGGCAGCAACTCTCCGTCTTCCATCTTCCAGTTCAATATTTACTGCAGAAGCTAGAGCCATCATTCTTGCTTTGCAATTTGTCAGAACGTCTGAAACTGACATTCCTTATATGCTCAGATTCTCTTTCATGTTTATTGGCTATAGAAGGTCAGAAATATAAAAACCCTTTAATTGCCCATATTATTGAGTTCTATAAAAGACTTGTCCAAATGGGCAAAGAAATAGTTTTTATCTGGATACCAAGTCATATTGGTATCCGAGGAAACACAGTCGTAGATAGTATAGCGAAGAATGCTTTAGATGACCCAGTTACTAATATGTCAGTGCCTTATACCGATTTTAAACCTTTGATTTATAAATATGTTGTACTTCTGTGGCAGTCTCAGTGGGATCTGCTTACAGACAATAAATTGCATCATATTGAGCCAACTGTTGGCACAAGTATTTGTTTCTTCGGCAGAAGCCGGAGAGAACAAGTGGTTTTAACTAGATGTCGCATTGGCCACACCAGGACGACTCATTCTTTTATTTTAGAGAGTGAGCCGCCTCCTGAGTGTATTCCGTGTCAATGTCGACATAGTATTAAACATCTTTTAATTGACTGTGTAGATAAATCCGACATTATTAGTCGGTACTACACAGTCAACAATATGAAAGACTTGTTTACAAAGGTTGCTGGCAACCGTATTTTACAGTATTTGAAAGACGTTGGACTGTATTCGAGAATATAGTCTAACATTCTTGAGTAGAGTCCAATAATTTTAAAAATTTGTTTTGAATGATATAATTTATTTAATAGCGTATCTGTGATATTATATTCCAAATTTCGTCTGTGATATTATTTTTGATTTTGATGTTTGTCATTATGCGGTTTCATCCGGATGTATTGTTTTATTGTTTTATTTTCTCCTTAAATATTATTTGTAAATAGTTCATTCGTTTTAGATGGTATTTGTTTTAATTATACTTAATTTCATTAGTTCTCGCCGTGATATGGCTTAAATGTCGCCCACACGGCGTAAAACAATAATCAATCAATCAATTAATTTCTATGCATGAATACCATATTCAATACCTATATTTGCATGAATCTCCTTATTGGGAGATTATGTTTTCCCGCTTTTTATCAAAATCTCCCTATTGAGAGATTGTTTTTCCCGCTCTTTAATTGCAATCTCCTGATCGGGGAGTTGTTTTTAAAAAATATTTTCATCAAGAGCTTTGTATAATAGAAAAAAGATAACTCATTGCATTGAAATGTCTTATTTTGAATTGGTAAGACAAATACAGGAATAAAGAAATGAATATGGATGGGGGGAGCACAAGGAACCTTACCAATAATATTTCAGAGCACTGTGAATGGGTAATTAATTAGATTTGTTTATTTAATTTTTATCACTGTGACAGATTGTCAAAGTTAGATTACCACATGCATGAACCATGCATAAACATCAAAAATTTGTATGCTTTAATGATTGATATTCGTGTTATTAGTGTAAGAGAATAGTCTTTGAGAAACTAGAGAAAGTAAAACTTTTGGATATATTAAACTTAAACCTGTATATAAAATAACTTGTCATAAAAAAAATGGTAACAACAAGAATAAAGTTACAGGGTATAAATTTAAGTTTATTAATACATGTGATGGATAATGGTGTTACATGAAGTTGACACCATTTGTATATGTTTCAGGTACCATCATTATCAAGTAAAGTCTGCTATTGGTGCTATCTTTGCAATTTTCTGTGGGCCAGAGCCCAACAACCCATTCGATAGATATGCTGTTTTGTTGAAAGCTCCAGTTAATGTTTCAAGCAATATATTAACTCTTGAAACAAGACCTCAACCAAGAAGACAAACTGTTCAGGAAATTTTAGGGAAAATAGTGGGTCATGTGCCAAAACATTTATGCAATGCCACAAGTGCCAACTTGCGTATTCACAGAACTTTAAGGCATGATGTGTGTTTTTACACTGGTGAAATGGAGCACGATAGACTTGGTCCAAAGTTAAAATGTTTTTACCTTTTAGAATTTGATGCTAATGTAGACATTTTAACAATTGCAAACTTCGTTCGAAACCATGTAGACCCAGATAACATGTTTTTGTAAATAAACTAATGGAAGAAACAGAATCAAATTTCCTACTGCTTTCGTTGCTACTAATCGTCCAAACATACTGACTGATACTTGCATTGTTCTGCTTTTAATTATATTCAAAATTAGCCAGAAATACTATTTTCCTTTCTGGTACAGACCATTATGGTACAACATATACAGGGATAACTATAAATTGTTATTAAAATCCAAACTATTTTCAGTGAACATAAAACAGGTATACATAAGCTATTCTATGGACAAATGAGATCTATTCAAAGATGTCTACATGTAAATTGGTTGGGGTCACTATGTCAGACGGTATAGTGCAACATATTCCTATTCTGCTATTCTGTGTGGCTGGTAGGTCACTGTTCTGGGGCGACTGGGATAAAGAATTTCATGCTGTTTCCTCTTGCAGTCACTGTTGTTTTTAACATATAATGTAATGTTAGAAATACAAGGTTACCCAGTTAATTTAAAAACTTCAAAACAAAATTAAATTCTACTTGTAATCTAAAAATAAAGGGATATGGAGTATATTATATGCATGACAAAAACTCACGTTATAAATATTGAAATAAAACAAAGCAAAGGAACAGCGCTTTTATTGCTGTTCTTCGTCCTAAAGTCACAGGGAGGCCTTAAACAGTTAAACTCATTTTGGTGGGGTTGGCAACCATCAACTTGTGCAAGAAATGTAATTATATTAAACCTATTGCATGTACTTGTATTGGGAAATTGTTTCTTAGATTAGAAGCATGTCTCAAACTGACAGTCTCCCGATTGGCAGACAATCTTCCAATTAGGAGAGAATATCCCAATTGGGAGATTATTAATTTAAGAATTATATCTTTAGTTTGATAGTCTCCTGATTGGGAGATATTCTCCCGATCAGGAGAGAATACCCCAATTGGGAAATTATTAATTTAAGAATTATATCTTTTGTTTCATTGTCTCCTGATTGGGAGACATTCTCCCGATCAGGATGGATGAATTATTGTTTAACGTCCAGTGGCAACCAGGTGCATATCAGGACGAGAACATGTTGATATAATGAATATGATCCCTACTTTGTACTAGACCGACACGCTAAGTCGGATTTTTAATGTGCTACCTCACGAGGTAAACTGTCCGCAGGAAGACATATCACCTCACTCGGACACATTAAATGACTCCGAGCCGACCAGTCTTTGCTCTTACTCCTAGATGCCGCGTGCTTGGCGGAGAAGCAGCAAATACCAATTTTAATGTCTTTGGTTTGACCCGGCCGGGGATCGAACCCGCGACCTTCCACACTCGGGGCGAGCACGCTACCACGAGACCACTGAGGCGGTTTTCTCCCGATCAGGAGAGAATCTCCGTTTTCGTGAATAATTCCTAGCTGTAAGGGGGTTAACTATTTCTGGAATAGCCCATTGTAGCTCCGCTAAGTCAAAAGATATTACAGGAGCTACATTATTGTAGCTAGGTAAATATGTATTTTAGTTATCACTTGACAACATGAAACAAACGCCTTGAACAAAAAATGAATTTAACTAGATGTACTGTGAGCTTTGATGTCCAATTATCTCCGTTGTGTGATATTGGAAAGCAAAGATTTTTCTTCCTGCACATCGTTGGATGATGTACTTCCTTTCTGTAAAGTTTCGTTGAAATCCATTGAGCGGTCTAGGAGGAGTTGCGCTTACGAGGTTCATATATAATGTATAAGCCAAAAATAATAGAAGTCCAATTATCTCCCTTGTGTGATATCGGAAAGCAAAGATTTTTCTTCATGCACATCTTTGGATGATGTACTTCCTTTCTGTAAAGTTTCGTTGAAATCCATTGAGCGGTCTAGGAGGAGTTGCGCTTACGAGGTTCATATATAATGTATAAGCCAAAAATAATAGAAGTCCAATTATCTCCCTTGTGTGACATCGGAAAGCAAAGATATTTCTTCATGCACATCTTTGGATGATGTATTTCCTTTCTGTAAAGTTTCATTGAAATCCATCGAGCGGTCTAGGAGGAGTTGCGCTTACGAGGTTCATATATAATGTATAAGCCAAAAATAATAGAAGTCCAATTATCTCCCTTGTGTGATATCGGAAAGCAAAGATTTTTCTTCATGCACATCTTTGGATGATGTACTTCCTTTCTGTAAAGTTTCGTTGAAATCCATTGAGCGGTCTAGGAGGAGTTGCGCTTACGAGGTTCATATATAATGTATAAGCCAAAAATAATAGAAGTCCAATTATCTCCCTTGTGTGACATCGGAAAGCAAAGATATTTCTTCATGCACATCTTTGGATGATGTATTTCCTTTCTGTAAAGTTTCATTGAAATCCATCGAGCGGTCTAGGAGGAGTTGCGCTTACGAGGTTCATATATAATGTATAAGCCAAAAATAATAGAAGTCCAATTATCTCCCTTGTGTGATATCGGAAAGCAAAGATTTTTCTTCATGCACATCTTTGGATGATGTACTTCCTTTCTGTAAAGTTTCGTTGAAATCCATTGAGCGGTCTAGGAGGAGTTGCGCTTACAAGATATATGGACAGACGGACAGACGGACGGACAAGGTGATTCCTATATACCCCCCCAAACTTTGTTTGCGGGGGGTCTAATAATCTGTATACTTTGACCCCGGGGATTTCTTATAAAATTTAATTCCAGTATTCATCATATGAACTCTGCTAATTGTACAGTTCGTCTACCTCATAAATGTACCAACAAGTATCAACTGCTTAAATTATACAGAAGACTGTCGTTCGTCAAGTTATTAAAGTAACAATCATTTGATTATTTCAGGAATCAGGGTTGGGGTGGAGAGGGGGGATTTAAGTGTTATTTTTCAGTGGCTTTGCATTATTTTGTGTTGTAGAATATTCGTTTTCATCATATCTTATATCATTCTTATGCAAGCTTATTTACTTTCAGCTCTTACCATGTTGAAAATCAGAAGTATAAAAAGGACAAATATACCTAAGGAGCAATCAAAAAAACGTAATCCATTGGACAGACAAACCCGGGAAGACAACTGAACAACCACAAGCACAACAAATAAACACAGAAAACTCAAAACAATGAACAACACGAACTCCTATAAAAACCAGGAGTGAACCCAGGTGCTCCGGAAGGGTAAGCAGTTCCTGCTCCGTATACGGCACCCGTCGTGAAGTTCAACAAAGTCAATCCGGTGGAAGTCACAAATCGGCGGAGGCACATGAAAGGTTACGACAGTGGAAACAGGTCCAACATCATCTTAGATATTGGAACACTGTAATGGTCAATCAATTCATGATGACGACCGTACAATTTTTTAAGTGATGACATCAACTTATCCCTGATAAAACCCTGGTTAAGAAGCTTTTGTGACAGCAATAATCCTCTTTGTCGAAAGTCAGGGTAACTCACGCATGCCCTTGAAAATCGGATAAGCTGAGAAACGTAGACGCCATATGCAGGCGATGCTGGTATATTGCTACTCAAGAAGGGAAAATTAACAATAGGAAAGTTGAACTCATCACGTTTGTCATAAAGTTTTGTCTTCAAACGTCCCTCATAGTCTATTTCAAGAAACAAATCCAAATATGAAGCGGACTTAGGTGTATCTGTAGTATCCTTAATTTCAAGCTCACTGGGGTAGATAAGATGTAGAAAGTCTTGGAATTTGTCGTTATTTAACGACAACACATCATCTATATAACGAAAAGTGAAATTAAAGGATTGGGCTGGTTTCTTTTTGTTTTCACGTAGTAACCCTTGAATGAAGTCCACCTGGTCATTACTGTTTCATCATATGCATGAAATAGGATAAAGTCTCTTAAATATTTTGAATATACTGTTACAAACTATTTGCCAGATTCATTTAAACAGTTTTTCAAAGTCAATCATGAAACCATTGAATTACTCTGTCAGACTTTGGGTCAATACCCAGCATTACTGCCTCGAGCTACTCCTGGGGGCAGATCTGAAATTCTTCAGAAGAAGGTTTTAATGACTATGAGGTATTTAGTTTCCCAAGAAACAATTAAAGAATTGACTGATCGATTTGGAGTTACAGAACATAGTTTTATTCGTTGTAAAAGACAGGTTATTGAGACAATATGTGATAATCTGCTTTCAAAATTTATTGTATGGCCACAAAATAATGATTTTCAGCACATATCACAGAGATTTGATGATATGGGAACACGCAATTTTCCAGGCATTTTAGGAGCCATTGATGGTAGCCATATTCAAATTGAAGCACCATTACATAATCCAAAATCTTACTTCAACAGAAAGCAGTTTCACTCAGTGGTGCTTCAAGGTGTTTGTACGGAAGATTTGAAATTAATTGACATAAATGTAGGTTGGCCGGGACGTGTCCACGACGCTAAAGTATTTAGAAATTCAGGTTTATATGAAAATGGATTCCAGAAATGTGGCAATGGTCGCTATTATCTATTGGGAGATGGAGCATATCCTTTAAAGGAATGGCTCTTAACTCCATACAGAGACAATGAATATTTATCACAACAAACTCGTTTTAATGTTGCATTGTCATCAAAACGCCAGGTAATTGAGAGATGTTTTGGCATGCTCAAAGGAAGATTTAGAAGACTAAAATACATTAACATGAAATCCATGAGAGAAATTTGCCAGACAATCATTGCATTTGCACAACATATGCATTATTGAACACGACATTATTGAGGAAATCTTAAATGATGTAGTTGTTCTAGCTCAAAATTTTGTACCTGGTATCGCTGGATTATATGAGAATGATGCACAAGGCCAGTTGAAAAGAATGAACATTACAAACAGAATGTAAATCGCCCAACATGGACTTTGTGATGAATTTAGAAATGGTCATATTCCTTTAACTAGAGGCTCTCAAGAGCCTGTGTCGCTCACCTGTATCTAATGTGATTTTGGAAATTATGTAAAATTATATAATGATTGAGACCAAGATTGGTTTAATTTGACACAGTATTTAAAATTAAAAACAGGTCATCTTAGTGTAGTCTTACAATAGCTACTGAAGACATCTTATCATTATTATTTTTGAATATGTGGTCAAGTTGTGACCATTCAGAATTTTTTTTACAATTTTCTGATAGACTTCTAAACATCTTGGATGATGGATCGGCTACAAAGTAACAACACTTGGTCAGCACCTCATAAGGAACATTCATGCTATGTTTTGTTACATTCCATTCAGTGGTTCTCTAAAAGAAGTCATTTGTATGCATTTCCCATATTGTCCTATGTTAAACTAAGTTCCCCGCTGGCGGCCATCTTGGATGATGGATCAGCTACAAAGTTACAACACTTGGTCAGCACCTCATAAGGAACATTCATGCCATGTATGGTTTCATTCCATTCAACGGTTCTCTAAAAGAAGTCATTTGTATGCATTTCCCATAGGGTTCTATGTTAAACTAAGTCCCCCGCTGGCGGCCATCTTGGATTATGGATCGGCTACAAAGTAACAACACTTGGTCAGCACCTCATAAGGAACATTCATGCCATGTATGGTTTCATTCCATTCAACGGTTCTCTAAAAAGAAGTCATTTGTATGCATTTCCCATAGGGTCCTATGTTAAACTAAGTCCCCCTCAGGCGGCCATCTTGGATGATGGATCGGCTACAAAGTAACAACACTTGGTCAGCCCTCATAAGGAACATTCATTCATGCCAGATTTAGTTTCATTCCATTCAGTGGTTCTCTAAAAGAAGTCATTTGTATGCATTTCCCATAGGGTCCTATGTTAAACTAAGTTCCCCGCTGGCGGCCATCTTGGATGATGGATCAGCTACAAAGTAACAACACTTGGTCAGCACTTAATAAGGAATATTCATGCCATGTTTGGTTTCATTCCATTAAGTGGGTCACTAAAAGAAGTCATTTGTATGCATTTCCCTTAGGGTTCTATGTTAAACTAAGTCCCCCGCTGGCGGCCATCTTGGATTATGGATCGGCTACAAAGTAACAACACTTGGTCAGCACCTCATAAGGAACATTCATGCCATGTATGGTTTCATTCCATTCAACGGTTCTCTAAAAGAAGTCATTTGTATGCATTTCCCATAGGGTCCTATGTTAAACTAAGTTCCCCGCTGGCGGCCATCTTGGATGATGGATCAGCTACAAAGTAACAACACTTGGTCAGCACTTCACAAGGAATATTCATGCCATGTTTGGTTTCATTCCATTAAGTGGGTCACTAAAAGAAGTCATTTGTATGCATTTCCCATAGGGTTCTATGTTAAACTAAGTCCCCCGCTGGCGGCCATCTTGGATTATGGATCGGCTACAAAGTAACAACACTTGGTCAGCACCTCATAAGGAACATTCATGCCATGTTTGGTTTCATTCCATTCAACGGTTCTCTAAAAGAAGTCATTTGTATGCATTTCCCATAGGGTCCTATGTTAAACTAAGTTCCCCGCTGGCGGCCATCTTGGATGATGGATCAGCTACAAAGTAACAACACTTGGTCAGCACTTCATAAGGAATATTCATGCCATGTTTGGTTTCATTCCATTAAGTGGGTCACTAAAAGAAGTCATTTGTATGCATTTCCCTTAGGGTTCTATGTTAAACTAAGTCCCCCGCTGGCGGCCATCTTGGATTATGGATCGGCTACAAAGTAACAACACTTGGTCAGCACCTCATAAGGAACATTCATGCCATGTATGGTTTCATTCCATTCAACGGTTCTCTAAAAGAAGTCATTTGTATGCATTTCCCATAGGGTCCTATGTTAAACTAAGTCCCCCTCAGGCGGCAATCTTGGATGATGGATCAGCTACAAAGTAACAACACTTGGTCAGCCCTCATAAGGAACATTCATTCATGCCAGATTTAGTTTCATTCCATTCAGTGGTTCTCTAAAAGAAGTCATTTGTATGCATTTCCCATAGGGTCCTATGTTAAACTAAGTTCCCCGCTGGCGGCCATCTTGGATGATGGATCAGCTACAAAGTAACAACACTTGGTCAGCACTTCATAAGGAATATTCATGCCATGTTTGGTTTCATTCCATTAAGTGGGTCACTAAAAGAAGTCATTTGTATGCATTTCCCATAGGGTTCTATGTTAAACTAAGTCCCCCGCTGGCGGCCATCTTGGATTATGGATCGGCTACAAAATAACAACACTTGGTCAGCACCTCATAAGGAACATTCATGCCATGTTTGGTTTCATTCCATTCAACGGTTCTCTAAAAGAAGTCATTTGTATGCATTTCCCATAGGGTCCTATGTTAAACTAAGTCCCCCTCAGGCGGCCATCTTGGATGATGGATCGGCTACAAAGTAACAACACTTGGTCAGCCCTCATAAGGAACATTCATTCATGCCAGATTTAGTTTCATTCCATTCAGTGGTTCTCTAAAAGAAGTCATTTGTATGCATTTCCCATAGGGTCCTATGTTAAACTAAGTTCCCCGCTGGCGGCCATCTTGGATGATGGATCAGCTACAAAGTAACAACACTTGGTCAGCACTTAATAAGGAATATTCATGCCATGTTTGGTTTCATTCCATTAAGTGGGTCACTAAAAGAAGTCATTTGTATGCATTTCCCTTAGGGTTCTATGTTAAACTAAGTCCCCCGCTGGCGGCCATCTTGGATTATGGATCGGCTACAAAGTAACAACACTTGGTCAGCACCTCATAAGGAACATTCATGCCATGTATGGTTTCATTCCATTCAACGGTTCTCTAAAAGAAGTCATTTGTATGCATTTCCCATAGGGTCCTATGTTAAACTAAGTTCCCCGCTGGCGGCCATCTTGGATGATGGATCAGCTACAAAGTAACAACACTTGGTCAGCACTTCACAAGGAATATTCATGCCATGTTTGGTTTCATTCCATTAAGTGGGTCACTAAAAGAAGTCATTTGTATGCATTTCCCATAGGGTTCTATGTTAAACTAAGTCCCCCGCTGGCGGCCATCTTGGATTATGGATCGGCTACAAAGTAACAACACTTGGTCAGCACCTCATAAGGAACATTCATGCCATGTTTGGTTTCATTCCATTCAACGGTTCTCTAAAAGAAGTCATTTGTATGCATTTCCCATAGGGTCCTATGTTAAACTAAGTTCCCCGCTGGCGGCCATCTTGGATGATGGATCAGCTACAAAGTAACAACACTTGGTCAGCACTTAATAAGGAATATTCATGCCATGTTTGGTTTCATTCCATTAAGTGGGTCACTAAAAGAAGTCATTTGTATGCATTTCCCTTAGGGTTCTATGTTAAACTAAGTCCCCCGCTGGCGGCCATCTTGGATTATGGATCGGCTACAAAGTAACAACACTTGGTCAGCACCTCATAAGGAACATTCATGCCATGTATGGTTTCATTCCATTCAACGGTTCTCTAAAAGAAGTCATTTGTATGCATTTCCCATAGGGTCCTATGTTAAACTAAGTCCCCCTCAGGCGGCAATCTTGGATGATGGATCAGCTACAAAGTAACAACACTTGGTCAGCCCTCATAAGGAACATTCATTCATGCCAGATTTAGTTTCATTCCATTCAGTGGTTCTCTAAAAGAAGTCATTTGTATGCATTTCCCATAGGGTCCTATGTTAAACTAAGTTCCCCGCTGGCGGCCATCTTGGATGATGGATCAGCTACAAAGTAACAACACTTGGTCAGCACTTCATAAGGAATATTCATGCCATGTTTGGTTTCATTCCATTAAGTGGGTCACTAAAAGAAGTCATTTGTATGCATTTCCCATAGGGTTCTATGTTAAACTAAGTCCCCCGCTGGCGGCCATCTTGGATTATGGATCGGCTACAAAATAACAACACTTGGTCAGCACCTCATAAGGAACATTCATGCCATGTTTGGTTTCATTCCATTCAACGGTTCTCTAAAAGAAGTCATTTGTATGCATTTCCCATAGGGTCCTATGTTAAACTAAGTCCCCCTCAGGCGGCCATCTTGGATGATGGATCGGCTACAAAGTAACAACACTTGGTCAGCACCTCATAAGGAACATTCATGCCAGATTTAGTTTCATTCCATTCAGTGGTTCTCTAAAAGAAGTCATTTGTATGCATTTCCCATAGGGTCCTATGTTAAACTAAGTTCCCCGCTGGCGGCCATCTTGGATGATGGATCAGCTACAAAGTAACAACACTTGATCAGCACTTCATAAGGAATATTCATGCGATGTTTGGTTTCATTCCATTAAGTGGGTCACTAAAAGAAGTCATTTGTATGCATTTCCCATAGGGTTCTATGTTAAACTAAGTCCCCCGCTGGCGGCCATCTTGGATTATGGATCGGCTACAAAGTAACAACACTTGGTCAGCACCTCATAAGGAACATTCATGCCATGTATGGTTTCATTCCATTCAACGGTTCTCTAAAAGAAGTCATTTGTATGCATTTCCCATAGGGTCCTATGTTAAACTAAGTTCCCCGCTGGCGGCCATCTTGGATGATGGATCAGCTACAAAGTAACAACACTTGGTCAGCACTTCATAAGGAATATTCATGCCATGTTTGGTTTCATTCCATTAAGTGGGTCACTAAAAGAAGTCATTTGTATGCATTTCCCATAGGGTTCTATGTTAAACTAAGTCCCCCGCTGGCGGCCATCTTGGATTATGGATCGGCTACAAAGTAACAACACTTGGTCAGCACCTCATAAGGAACATTCATGCCATGTTTGGTTTCATTCCATTCAACGGTTCTCTAAAAGAAGTCATTTGTATGCATTTCCCATAGGGTCCTATGTTAAACTAAGTTCCCCGCTGGCGGCCATCTTGGATGATGGATCAGCTACAAAGTAACAACACTTGGTCAGCACTTAATAAGGAATATTCATGCCATGTTTGGTTTCATTTCATTAAGTGGGTCACTAAAAGAAGTCATTTGTATGCATTTCCCTTAGGGTTCTATGTTAAACTAAGTCCCCCGCTGGCGGCCATCTTGGATTATGGATCGGCTACAAAGTAACAACACTTGGTCAGCACCTCATAAGGAACATTCATGCCATGTATGGTTTCATTCCATTCAACGGTTCTCTAAAAGAAGTCATTTGTATGCATTTCCCATAGGGTCCTATGTTAAACTAAGTCCCCCTCAGGCGGCCATCTTGGATGATGGATCGGCTACAAAGTAACAACACTTGGTCAGCACTTCATAAGGAATATTCATGCCATGTTTGGTTTCATTCCATTAAGTGGGTCACTAAAAGAAGTCATTTGTATGCATTTCCCATAGGGTTCTATGTTAAACTAAGTCCCCCGCTGGCGGCCATCTTGGATTATGGATCGGCTACAAAGTAACAACACTTGGTCAGCACCTCATAAGGAACATTCATGCCATGTATGGTTTCATTCCATTCAACGGTTCTCTAAAAGAAGTCATTTGTATGCATTTCCCATAGGGTCCTATGTTAAACTAAGTTCCCCGCTGGCGGCCATCTTGGATGATGGATCAGCTACAAAGTAACAACACTTGGTCAGCACTTCATAAGGAATATTCATGCCATGTTTGGTTTCATTCCATTAAGTGGGTCACTAAAAGAAGTCATTTGTATGCATTTCCCATAGGGTTCTATGTTAAACTAAGTCCCCCGCTGGCGGCCATCTTGGATTATGGATCGGCTACAAAGTAACAACACTTGGTCAGCACCTCATAAGGAACATTCATGCCATGTTTGGTTTCATTCCATTCAACTGTTCTCTAAAAGAAGTCATTTGTATGCATTTCCCATAGGGTCCTATGTTAAACTAAGTCCCCCTCAGGCGGCCATCTTGGATGATGGATCCGCTACAAAGTAACAACACTTGGTCAGCACCTCATAAGGAACATTCATGCCAGATTTAGTTTCATTCCATTCAGTGGTTCTCTAAAAGAAGTCATTTGTATGCATTTCCCATAGGGTCCTATGTTAAACTAAGTTCCCCGCTGGCGGCCATCTTGGATGATGGATCAGCTACAAAGTAACAACACTTGGTCAGCACTTCATAAGGAATATTCATGCCATGTTTGGTTTCATTCCATTAAGTGGGTCACTAAAAGAAGTCATTTGTATGCATTTCCCATAGGGTTCTATGTTAAACTAAGTCCCCCGCTGGCGGCCATCTTGGATTATGGATCGGCTACAAAGTAACAACACTTGGTCAGCACCTCATAAGGAACATTCATGCCATGTATGGTTTCATTCCATTCAACGGTTCTCTAAAAGAAGTCATTTGTATGCATTTCACATAGGGTCCTATGTTAAACTAAGTCCCCCTCAGGCGGCAATCTTGGATGATGGATCAGCTACAAAGTAACAACACTTGGTCAGCCCTCATAAGGAACATTCATTCATGCCAGATTTAGTTTCATTCCATTCAGTGGTTCTCTAAAAGAAGTCATTTGTATGCATTTCCCATAGGGTCCTATGTTAAACTAAGTTCCCCGCTGGCGGCCATCTTGGATGATGGATCAGCTACAAAGTAACAACACTTGGTCAGCACTTCATAAGGAATATTCATGCCATGTTTGGTTTCATTCCATTAAGTGGGTCACTAAAAGAAGTCATTTGTATGCATTTCCCATAGGGTTCTATGTTAAACTAAGTCCCCCGCTGGCGGCCATCTTGGATTATGGATCGGCTACAAAATAACAACACTTGGTCAGCACCTCATAAGGAACATTCATGCCATGTTTGGTTTCATTCCATTCAACGGTTCTCTAAAAGAAGTCATTTGTATGCATTTCCCATAGGGTCCTATGTTAAACTAAGTCCCCCTCAGGCGGCCATCTTGGATGATGGATCGGCTACAAAGTAACAACACTTGGTCAGCACCTCATAAGGAACATTCATGCCAGATTTAGTTTCATTCCATTCAGTGGTTCTCTAAAAGAAGTCATTTGTATGCATTTCCCATAGGGTCCTATGTTAAACTAAGTTCCCCGCTGGCGGCCATCTTGGATGATGGATCAGCTACAAAGTAACAACACTTGGTCAGCACTTCATAAGGAATATTCATGCCATGTTTGGTTTCATTCCATTAAGTGGGTCACTAAAAGAAGTCATTTGTATGCATTTCCCATAGGGTTCTATGTTAAACTAAGTCCCCCGCTGGCGGCCATCTTGGATTATGGATCGGCTACAAAGTAACAACACTTGGTCAGCACCTCATAAGGAACATTCATGCCATGTATGGTTTCATTCCATTCAACGGTTCTCTAAAAGAAGTCATTTGTATGCATTTCCCATAGGGTCCTATGTTAAACTAAGTTCCCCGCTGGCGGCCATCTTGGATGATGGATCAGCTACAAAGTAACAACACTTGGTCAGCACTTCATAAGGAATATTCATGCCATGTTTGGTTTCATTCCATTAAGTGGGTCACTAAAAGAAGTCATTTGTATGCATTTCCCATAGGGTTCTATGTTAAACTAAGTCCCCCGCTGGCGGCCATCTTGGATTATGGATCGGCTACAAAGTAACAACACTTGGTCAGCACCTCATAAGGAACATTCATGCCATGTTTGGTTTCATTCCATTCAACGGTTCTCTAAAAGAAGTCATTTGTATGCATTTCCCATAGGGTCCTATGTTAAACTAAGTCCCCCTCAGGCGGCCATCTTGGATGATGGATCCGCTACAAAGTAACAACACTTGGTCAGCACCTCATAAGGAACATTCATGCCAGATTTAGTTTCATTCCATTCAGTGGTTCTCTAAAAGAAGTCATTTGTATGCATTTCCCATAGGGTCCTATGTTAAACTAAGTTCCCCGCTGGCGGCCATCTTGGATGATGGATCAGCTACAAAGTAACAACACTTGGTCAGCACTTCATAAGGAATATTCATGCCATGTTTGGTTTCATTCCATTAAGTGGGTCACTAAAAGAAGTCATTTATATGCATTTCCCATAGGGTTCTATGTTAAACTAAGTCCCCCGCTGGCGGCCATCTTGGATTATGGATCGGCTACAAAGTAACAACACTTGGTCAGCACCTCATAAGGAACATTCATGCCATGTATGGTTTCATTCCATTCAACGGTTCTCTAAAAGAAGTCATTTGTATGCATTTCCCATAGGGTCCTATGTTAAACTAAGTCCCCCTCAGGCGGCCATCTTGGATGATGGATCAGCTACAAAGTAACAACACTTGGTCAGCCCTCATAAGGAACATTCATTCATGCCAGATTTAGTTTCATTCCATTCAGTGGTTCTCTAAAAGAAGTCATTTGTATGCATTTCCCATAGGGTCCTATGTTAAACTAAGTTCCCCGCTGGCGGCCATCTTGGATGATGGATCAGCTACAAAGTAACAACACTTGGTCAGCACTTCATAAGGAATATTCATGCCATGTTTGGTTTCATTCCATTAAGTGGGTCACTAAAAGAAGTCATTTGTATGCATTTCCCATAGGGTTCTATGTTAAACTAAGTCCCCCGCTGGCGGCCATCTTGGATTATGGATCGGCTACAAAATAACAACACTTGGTCAGCACCTCACAAGGAACATTCATGCCATGTTTGGTTTCATTCCATTCAACGGTTCTCTAAAAGAAGTCATTTGTATGCATTTCCCATAGGGTCCTATGTTAAACTAAGTCCCCCTCAGGCGGCCATCTTGGATGATGGATCGGCTACAAAGTAACAACACTTGGTCAGCACCTCATAAGGAACATTCATGCCAGATTTAGTTTCATTCCATTCAGTGGTTCTCTAAAAGAAGTCATTTGTATGCATTTCCCATAGGGTCCTATGTTAAACTAAGTTCCCCGCTGGCGGCCATCTTGGATGATGGATCAGCTACAAAGTAACAACACTTGGTCAGCACTTCATAAGGAATATTCATGCCATGTTTGGTTTCATTCCATTAAGTGGGTCACTAAAAGAAGTCATTTGTATGCATTTCCCATAGGGTTCTATGTTAAACTAAGTCCCCCGCTGGCGGCCATCTTGGATTATGGATCGGCTACAAAGTAACAACACTTGGTCAGCACCTCATAAGGAACATTCATGCCATGTTTGGTTTCATTCCATTCAACGGTTCTCTAAAAGAAGTCATTTGTATGCATTTCCCATAGGGTTCTATGTTAAACTAAGTCCCCCTCTGGCGCCCATCTTGGATGATGGATCGGCTACAAAGTAACAACACTTGGTCAGCACCTCATAAGGAACATTCATGCCAGATTTAGTTTCATTCCATTCAGTGGTTCTCTAAAAGAAGTCATTTGTATGCATTTCCCATAGGGTCCTATGTTAAACTAAGTTCCCCGCTGGCGGCCATCTTGGATGATGGATCGGCTACAAAGTAACAACACTTGGTCAGCACCTCATAAGGAACATTCATGCCAGATTTAGTTTAATTCCATTCAGTGGTTCTATAAAAGAAGTCATTTGTATGCATTTCCCATAGGGTCCTATGTTAAACTAAGTTCCCCGCTGGCGGCCATCTTGGATGATGGATCGGCTACAAAGTAACAACACTTGGTCAGCACCTCATAAGGAACATTCATGCTAGATTTGGTTTCATTCCATTCAGTGGTTCTCTAAAAGAAGTCATTTGTATGCATTTCCCATAGGGGTCTATGTTAAACTAAGTTCCCCGCTGGCGGCCATCTTGGATGATGGATCGGCTACAAAGTAACAACACTTGGTCAGCACCTCATAAGGAACATTCATGCCATGTTTGGTTTCATTCCATTCAGTGGTTCTCTAGAAGAAGTTCAAAATGTAAAATGTTAACGACGACGCCGGACGACGGCGGACGACGGACGCCAAGTGATGAGAAAAGCTCACTTGACCCTTTGGGTCAGGTGAGCTAATAATAATCATGACATATATGGTATATTAGTTTGTCCACACAAAATTATGCCAGTCTAACCTAAATGGGGTCTAGATTAAAAGCCATCAAAGTTTTTTAATTATTTGTCAAAAGTATTGTTTATATCCGTTTATTCGTATTGTGTCATAGATCAAAATTGTTCATTCAGTGTTTTGGGAATAAGTCATTTTGATCAAGTTAAGCCATTTCAATTGATATGTTATTATTTATAAAAAAGATGTGGTATGATTGCCAATGAGACAACTTTCACCAAATGACACAGAAATTAACAAATAATACAAATTAACAATTGTCTTTTTAAGGTGTAATGTTACACATCTGTGTCAGGTTAGGGTGAAGGTTGGTGCCTGTTAAAACGTTTAAACTCGCTGCATTTTTATACATATGTACTAAGTCAGGAGCCTGTTGTTCGGTGGTTGTTGTCGTTTAAAGTCTTTCTTGTTTTTTATACAGATTATACCATAGGTTTTCCTGTTTGAATTGTCTTACAATAGTCATTTTGGGGGTCCGTTATAGCTTGCTGTACTTGTGAGACAAGTTGAAGGCCCTTCTTTGACCTATACGTGTATAATTTTTACAAATTGTGACTTGGACGGATATTTGTCTCATTGGAACTCATACAAATGTTCCCCATCTTCTTATTTATATATTATAATACCTATTTTAAAAATAAAACTAGAAGCTCTCAAGAGCCTGTATCGCTCACCTGGATTTAACTTTTTCACCTTGAGCAGACCTAAAAATTTAAGTGTTGCAGTCAATTTGGCTGTTTTTTTCTATAGGATTCTATGTTAAACTAATTTCAGCTGTGGCAGTCATCTTGGTTTAGTCCAGGTCAACGGATACATTTCTAAAAGAGAACCATCTAAGGACCATTTCTGCTAAGTCTTGTTCAAACTGGCTAAGCGGTTTCAGACAAGAAGATTTTTAAATGAATTTTCCTATACGGTCCAATATTTAACAAAGTTCGGTGTGGCAGCCATCTTGGTTGACAATCCCGAAGATGGGACATATTTCTGAAAGAGGACCTCCTAAGGACCAATGCTTCCAAGTCTGGCTCCAATATGTCAAGTGGTTTCAGACGAGAAGATTTTTCAATGAATTTTTCCATAGGGCCCTATGTTAAACTAAGTTCGGCTGAGGCGGCCATCTTGGTTAACAGTCCGGGTCATTGGACATATTTCTGAAAGAGAACCTCCTCAGAACTATTACTGCCAACTTTGGTTCCAACTGGACTTGTAGTTTCATATAAGATTTTTGAAAGTCACGCCCCCCCCCCCTTTTTTCTATTTTTATTGATTGATTGATTTGTTGTTGTTTAACGCCGTGCTGACGATATTGCAGCCAATATCACGGCGAGAACTAATTAGACTCGAACTGATTAAAATGTCAAACAATACCTAAAATCAATAGAATATTTACAAATAAAATATTGAGGGCAGAATAAACAGTAAAACTGATATCACAGTCGAACTTTCATTTAGAAATAATATCACAGATACACTATTCATCAAAGTCAATATACATAAAATATTCAGTAAAAGATATCATCTTATATAAAAACACGTCAATTAACAATAACAAAATTTAAGATAATGACCAATGACTATACTCAAGAACATAGTAAAAAAGTCTATATTCTGGAGTACAGTCCTACGTCTTTCAAATATTGTAAAAGACGGTCGCCAGCGACCACTGTAAATAGATCTTTCATATTGTTGACTGTGTAGTACCGACGAATTATGTCGGATTTCTCCACACAGTCTATTAAAGGGTGTTTCACAGTGTGTCGACTTTGGCATGGAATACACACAGGAGGCGGCTCATTCTCTAAAATAAAAGAATGAGTCGTCCTGGTGTGGCCAATGCGACATCTAGTAAAAACCACTTGTTCTCTCCGGCTTCTGCCGAAGGAACAAATGCTTGTGCCAACAGTTGGCTCAATAGCATGCAATTTGTTGTCTGTAAGCAGATCCCACAGGGACTGCCACAGACGTACAACATATTTATAAATCAAAGGTTTAAAATCAGTACAAGGCACTGACATATTAGTAACTGGGTCATCTAAAGCATTCTTCGCTATACTATCTACGACTGTGTTTCCTCGGATACCAATATGACTTGGTATCCAGATAAAAACTATTTCTTTGCCCATTTGGACAAGTCTTTTATAGAACTCAATAATATGGGCAATTAAAGGGTTTTTATATTTCTGACCTTCTATAGCCAATAAACATGAAAGAGAATCTGAGCATATAAGGAATGTCAGTTTCAGACGTTCTGACAAATTTCAAAGCAAGAATGATGGCTCTAGCTTCTGCAGTAAATATTGAACTGGAAGATGGAAGACGGAGAGTTGCTGCCTGCTGCCCATGTACTGCTGCGGCAGCCACTTTGTCCCCGTCCTTGGATCCATCAGTATAAATAGTCATGAAATGCAAAGTTTGATTTTATTTCAGCAAAATGTTGCTGAATTATAATTGGGTTTGTTTCAGACTTTTTATGTTTTCTGAGGTCAAAAATAAATTTAGGTTTGGGTACAAGCCAAGGTGGAGATTGAGGTATATTAATAGGGGCTATTTCATCAAGGTTTAAGTTAGAAACAGAAATATGTGGTTTCATCCGAATACCAAATGGAGGAATTTTATTTTCATGTTGTTCAAATATATCCTCATAGAGAGGATTGAAAACACAGTCGTAGGCAGGATTTGAAGGATATGCTTTTAGCTTGGTTAAGTATTGTAAACCAAGTTTTATCCTACGGTTATAATTTCTATTGTTAGTAACAGCAGCCATCTCGGTTGGAAGTCGGGGATGCCAGACATAATTTTGGAAGGGGGCCACCCAAGGACCATTCAACCAAAGTTTGGTCTCAATTGGCCCAGTGGTTTGAGAGGAAAAGATCTTTAAAGGAAAGTTTACGCTGGATGGCGTCTTTAAAGGGCAAAAACTCCTATAAGGGGTCAATGATTTTAGTCATGTTGACTTATTTGTAGATCTTACTTTGTTGAACATTTTTGCTTTTTTATAATTTGTATTGAAACCTTACATATAAATGATATCAATAGTATGTTGATAAAATTCTTATAAAATCTTATAAACTAGGTTGTTGCTTGTTGTTATCATCCTAGTATGTGTAGTATGTGTTTTGTGTATTGATTTACGCAAATCAGGCAGTTAGTTGTCATGTTTGAATTGTTTAACACTTTTAATTATGAGGCTTTTTATAGCTATGCTTTTGCTCAGTGTTGAAGGCCATACACTAATATCTACTTGCTATCTTTAATCTTTGCTCTCATTGGCAATCATATCACATCTTCTTATTAAAGATGTTTTATTTTACCCGAAAGTTAAACACGAGTCTCCTTTTAGTTTTGATAATATCACTTTTTGTCAGTAAAAAATCACAAGATCCAAACAGTTTTATTCAATACAAAAATCAAACTTAACAGTCAATATCATCGACTAATATATAAATCATATAAAAAAAAATACAAATGGGTTTAAAACCAAGTACAAATATACCAGTATGTAATAAAAACATGCATACTGTTTTCATATTAATAGGGAACAAAATTATAAGTCAACAATTGCTAATTTCTTTGAACAATAAGATACATTTTCCTGTAAGCAACATGTATAACACAAACACATTTTTTTTAAATCAATAAATGTCATGATTCATGTATCTAAACCTTTTTTTTTCTTCTTACTTTTTTTTCTTCAAAAACAGACAAAAAAGTGGTATTTTCACAAAACCTCAATTGTCTTTATGTTCCGTTACATCAAAACTAATTCAATAAAAATCAAAATAAAATATTAAACAACCCCAGTACAACATTGTGACAGACTGGCACAAATCTATAATGAAAAAATAATCTAATAAGTGTATGTGTCTTTTGAGTTACTTTTTATTAGCCACCTGCTTCATCACTTCAATCAGAGAGTTCATCGTCTCTATTCTTTCTTTATGTCTTCGTTCTGCAGCGTCTTCTCTCTTCTGCAAGACATCTCCAAAATAATCTGTTATAACATCAACACCCTTCTTGGTCTTTTTGCTGATTTTGCTTTATCTACAAACCAATATTAAAATTATTTACAAACACTCAAGGATGTACACCTCTGAGGACCCAAAAAAATTATAGAATTGAACTTTTTAACTTAACTTGGCTTTTGGTTTTATATGACGGAATTCACGGAAAGTAACTGGTGAAGAAAAATCAAATGGTGGTGCACTTCTTTTTTGGCGACAGCATTTGAAAGTACCCATTTTTGTATTTCCTCATTTTTCATGAATTTTTATCAATATTTGGGCTATTATCATGAAAAATGAAAATCATAATAACAAATTAACCTTTTTTTCATAATGTTACTGAAGATTTAGTGGACCAATCTGAATAAGTTTAACTAAATTTTCCCCCACAATGATCGCAGTTCAAATTACAAATCAGTTACTTCATTCATAAAACAAAATTGAAAGATCCTGTAGTGGCAATCATACCACATTTCTTATTTCATATATTATTATATGTGTATTATAAAATTATTTTGGATCATTTGCCTTTATCAAATTGTTCACATATTTGTTATTTGGTCTTTTAGAGAAGCTGTCCTAGTGACTATCATTACCACATCTCCTTATTTTTGTATATACTATTCCTGTTAGTTACATTTCCAACACATGAAAATAATTACCATTCACTACACTGCTGCTTGAATCACTCTCGGGACTTGGGGACTTACTCCTTTTTGTTGGTTCTTTCTTGGAGGAACTGGAGGAATCAATTGAAAATTCTGGATTCATATCAGGGAATTTATCAAAAATGTCATCTAATTCTAGCTCATCTTCCGTTCCTGGAGATTCTCCTGATTTTTTATTCTTTTTTTTTTTTTTTTTTTGTTTCTTTCATATTTTTCTTCAAGTCCTTTGATTTTTAGCCTACACTGCTCTGCAGTAAATTTATAGTTAAATGTATGCATGAATTCGCATACTGTCTGCCATTTATTCTTTATGGGTATATTGGATTCTTCAAATTCTTTATGCTTGTTTAACACTAGCTTCTCAGCTGAAGGAGTCCATTGCATACCCCTGCAGATAAATTTGTTTTTTTTTTATCAATCACCTAAGTATGTATATATGTGCAACAGCATATAAAGAATAACAAATATTCGCTCTAAACTGAATGAGTTCCTTTCCTTTTATATTTTAACGTTTGCATAGCAAGTTTCAACTTTATTTGTTAAGAGGTTAGTCAAATATTGAAGTTATTTCGCCCCCTCCATCTTTTTTGTCAAATATTTATTAATCAGAGCAGAGATGCTATTTTGCAGCTATCTTGTTGAATATATGCTACACAATCACATATTGCATGATTTTTTTTCCATTTCTATGACATTTTTACATTTGCATAGCAAATTTAAGCTATGCTGAGGCCTAAATTAAAATATTGTTTGTTTGCCATTCTCCTACCCAGAATTTTTTATGTTTTCTGGAAAAATATTTTGGATGTTTATATAATAGTGCTAGTAGAAACCCGTGGTTTATGATGATATATGATTAATGCACCATTCATAGCTGAAGTACTAAGCAGTGAACGTAATGTGCTTTTGGACGGAAGGCACAAAGCCATGAATTGAAGAAGTAAAAGTGTTCCCAGTTACTTAAGTTCACCTGTGATGTGCATCTTCTGTTGTCTTGGGTAGTAACCTGTGAAGTTTTTTTTAGACGGGGAAGCAGATTTGCCTTTTTTATTTTCATGCATGTGATGTTGGGCATGTGGCCACTTTCTGTTTTTAAAATTTCTAGTTGCCCACAAAATGTTTGTTTTTACAAATATAATAAATAAGACGTGATGTGCATCTTCTGTTGTCTTGGGTAGTAACCTGTGAAGTGTTTTTAGACGGGGAAGCAGATTTGCCTTTTTTATTTTCATGTATGTCAAGTTGGGCATGTGGTCACTTTCTGTTTTTAAAATTGCCAGTTGCCGACAAAATGTTTGTTTTTACAAATATAAAGACGCGATGTGCATCTTCTCTTTTTGGATATTTAATCCCTGGAGCCTTGGGTGAAGTGTTCTTTATAAGACGGGGAAGCAAGCATATTTGCCTTTTTTATTTTTATTCATTTTGAGCATGTGGTCGCTTTTTAAATTCCCAGTCCAGATGATTGAATAGGAAGACGATTGTTCATTTTCTTTTGTGCATTTTTCTTTACACTTACGCAACGAAATCCTAAACCGTTTTCTGTCGAGCTGTCTTTAGACAAACTTTTCCTAGGTCGATACCGGAAACTTCTTGTGATGTATACTTCCGGAACGGTATCGGTTTTCGTGATCCGCATTAATTAATTAGGGGTAATTAGCAAAACGCGGAAACAATTGGGTATGTACTGATAAAAGTTTTAAACTGCACAATGGTCTCATACTTCTGATATATAAAGATCGCACGTCGCATTTGTTGTTGAAACGGCAACCCGGCTAACAAAAATTTGTCTCATTCTTTTAGTAGTATTAATGAATGTAGGGAGCCTCTTACATCTTTTATCTCTGCATATGCATGCATTTATGTGTCACTTGCTATAACCTTCACCTCTTATATATTCTTTTATATGTGTATATCTGCTCTTTTATTTTTCTTTATTGTGTTCTGCTAGATATATTCACTGCTATTATATATGCACCTTTTAATCCTTAATCACCCTCTGTAGTGTGCTTTCTGGCTTAGTAATACAACTGCATGGTGAGTGCTTGGTGTATTGAATGCATATGGATCATTAACCAGTCACTCTTAGCACCAAAGAAACTGGGGGTTCAAGTTGCACATTAAATATTGAATAACTTTTTATTAACATTGTAGAAAAACATGAACATTTATACAAGTATTCTTAAGGACCATTCCATTAAAATTCATGTACTTTGATCAGAATATATCTGTTTTCAAATTAAATGATTAATATTAATATTTGGTCAATTCCAGTTCATTCTTCAAAGTATTAACATTTACACTGCTAAATTTACTTATTACATCACAAGAAGTAAAATTTTTAAGTTTTTGTCAAATTCGTAGGCAGTCCCTACAAAGTCGTCAGGGTTGGCTTCAAACGTTTCCGTTCCTGTATTTGAATGAAGTTTAAAATGTCCCTTTTCTATGGCGGTATCAACTTCTTCACTAATTTCTGTGGTTCCTATCACATAGTCAATGACGTCCTCCCATGTCTGTTTTACAGATGATTTGATTATTTTGTTTTTTATAATTGTTTTTGAGTAAGTGCCATTTCTTTCCTCCACACTGGCACATAATGCAATTTCCATGCCTCGACCTCCGTGTCGTGTTGTTCTATTTGTAAATTAATATTAAACTTGTATACCTTCGAAACATTTCAATGTACTACCGGAAATCAAAACCGCATGTAACCCGGAAATCAGCACTCGATTCTAAACCGCAACCGGCAAACTTCCGGAATAAAAAAACGGCAATAAAATTATTTGGGTCGCGGCGATTTTTTTGGGTCGGTCGTCTGACAGCAAACAAACAATATTTTAATTTAGGCCTGAGAATTTGATTATATATTGAGCTACAAAATGAACAAATTTTTAACTGCTCTATTTTGTTTCATAATATCTATCTATCAGAGCAGAGTTGCTAGTATGCAGGTATAAGGTCCATGCATATTGCATAAAAATGCATTCGTTATTTTTTTCCTTTCATTACATATATCTAGACTTGCAGAGAAAAAATGAGCTTCCTATTTTGGAAAATGAATGAGATATTGAGCCTTTCTTTGCTTAAATTAATGTTCATTTTTTTCATTCTCAAAATAACTGTGAACCGGGGCAACGCAGTTAATTTGCAGCTCAAAAGTCAATATCGGAATGGTTTTGTGTAGTGTAGTATGATGTAGATGATGTACGAATTTATGTGTAAAAGACCGAAACAATTTTAACGGCCCTGTAAGACATATTTGATAGAACATTTTTTTTTATATTTGTTTCTTTGGTTTTTGAACATCGAAGATAATAAACATAGTTTTTTAAGTTAAAAACAAATGAGAATTTCTGTCATGATGATCGAGACTACAGGAGTTCCAGTTGTTTACATTATCGTAACTAACCGAAAATATTTACTTGAAGCTCGCATAATTGTAGTAGTGAGTAAATACAAGTCTCACGATACGCGATATTTTAACGAGATACCGCGAGACACGAATCCTTGTTAGTTATACGTCCTTGGTTAGCATCAGTCTCGTTTTCATAATCCCCGTCACTTGAATCTGATTCACTAAGAAGGTCTTCGAACATCATCGATTTCAGTACACTGGTTGCCATATTGAATCTACTCTGTCTTTTTGGCTCTGCCAAAAATTTCTACGGAAGTGGTCCAATCTCGTTTTTTTTGTAAGGCTCTTCTGGAGAGACCCGGAAGAGGATCTGAACAGACGAAAAAAAACACACCCCGGATGATGTCTTGCCGCTCTGTGATGACCGGCAAGATAGGCTTAAGCCGTTGTGCTCCGGCGGCTGATTTTTCAGCAAATGAAGTGACTTAGCCGAACCGGAAGTACCGACCGGGCGAACCCGGGTTAAGCCGCCTTAGCAAATAAAATCCTACCTTAGACATGGAAGTCGGAAAATTTTCTTTAATATATTTTTCACGTGCATCTACTATCATAAACGTACCTTCCAATTTCTTATAGGACAAATCGTTGAACTTCAGGTGGGAACACAATTTCACCAGTAGACAAGAGGCTCACCAGAGCCTGTATCGCTCACCTGGAGTTTGCTTTTTATTGGACAATTAATCAACTATTTGACCAAGTTTGTTGCAATTGGTTCAATTGTCCAGGGAAATTTGTTGAAGATTTATTTTTCATAAGGTTTAATGTTAAAATATGTTCCCTGATGATGGTAGTCCTGGCAGGAAGTTGATAAAATTGACCAGGAATAAGGGTGAACCTTAAATAAATGTAACAGAACCCGACCTCAAATTACACAAACCAATAACTCCTAAATAGAATTTGGGAATCCTTTCAAAATTTCAGGGTATGTAGATCTCAACATGGCAAACATTTTTCAATTTAGATTTCACATCTATCTCAAATAGTTTTGGAGATAAATGCAAAAATGTTAAAATTTTAAAAATTTGACAAAAAAAAGGGCAATAACTCCTAAATGGGTTTTGGGATTTCCTTTAAAATTTTTTCAGGGTATGTAGATCTCAACATGGCAAACATTTTTCACATTTACATTTCACTTCTATCTCAAATAGTTTGGGAGATAAATGACGAAAAATGTTAAATTTTGAAAATTTGACGAAAAAAGGGCAATAACTCCTAAATGGGTTTTGGGATTTCCTTCAAAATTTCAGGTTAGGTAGATCTCGTCATGCTGATCAATTTTACCCCATGTCAGATTTTCGATATCTGTAACGGTTTTTAAGTTATAAGCCAAAAACAACACATCCACCCCTATATTCTATTTTTAGCTACGACAGCCATGTTTTACGTCAGATCAAAATAAATTGAGGATCGTTTGTAGAGGACATGTCATAGATCATTCCTATTAAGTTTCAAACCAATCGGCCCAGCGGTTTCAGAGGAGAAGATTTTTGAATGAAAAAATTTTGAAAATTTGACCAAAAAAGGGCAACAACTCCTAAATGGGTTTTGGGATTTCCTTTAAAATTTCAGGGTAGGTAGATCTCAACATAGCAAACATTTTTCAAATTTACATTTCACTTCTATCTCAAATAGTTTGGGAGATAAATGACGAAAAATGTTAAATTTTGAAAATTTGACGAAAAAAGGGCAATAACTCCTAAATGGGTTTTGGGATTTCCTTCAAAATTTCAGGTTAGGTAGATCTCGTCATGCTGATCAATTTTACCCCATGTCAGATTTTCGATATCTGTAACGGTTTTTAAGTTATAAGCCAAAAACAACACATCCACCCCTATATTCTATTTTTAGCTACGACAGCCATGTTTTACGTCAGATCAAAATAAATTGAGGATCGTTTGTAGAGGACATGTCATAGATCATTCCTATTAAGTTTCAAACCAATCGGCCCAGCGGTTTCAGAGGAGAAGATTTTTGAATGAAAAAATTTTGAAAATTTGACCAAAAAAGGGCAACAACTCCTAAATGGGTTTTGGGATTTCCTTTAAAATTTCAGGGTAGGTAGATCTCAACATAGCAAACATTTTTCAAATTTACATTTCACTTCTATCTCAAATAGTTTTGGAGATAAATGACGAAAAATGTTAAATTTTTGAAAATTTGACGAAAAAAGGGCAATAACTCTAAACGGGTTGTGGAATTTCCTTCAAAATTTCAGGGTAGGTAGATCTCGTCATGCTGATCAATTTTACCCCCATGTCAGATTTTCGATATCTGTAACGGTTTTTAAGTTATAAGCCAAAAACAACACATCCACCCCTATATTCTATTTTTAGCTACGACAGCCATGTTTTACGTCAGATCAAAATAAATTGAGGATCGTTTGTAGAGGACATGTCATAGATCATTCCTATTAAGTTTCAAACCAATCGGCCCAGCGGTTTCAGAGGAGAAGATTTTTGAATGTTAAAATTTTGAAAATTTGACGAAAAAAGGGCAATAACTCCTAAATGGGTTTTGGAATTTCCTTCAAAATTTCAGGGTAGGTAGATCTCGTCATGCTGATCAATTTTACCCCATGTCAGATTTTCGATATCTGTAACGGTTTTTGAGTTATTAGCAAAAAACAGCAATTTACCCCTATGTTCTATTTTTAGCAACAGTGGCCATGTTTTTCATCGGATCAATATAAAATGAGGATCGTTTGTGGAGGACATGTCATAGATCATTCCTATTAAGTTTCAAACCAATCGGCCCAGCGGTTTCAGAGGAGAAGATTTTTGAATGAAAAGTTTACGACGGACGGACGGACGGACGACCGGACGACGGACGAAAAGTGATGGCAAAAGCTCACATGGCCTTTGGCCAGGTGAGCTAAAAATGTGTTGATTTATTGCTTATTTACGTTAAATACACTATATGCTTGGGGAGGCGTAGTGCACAAAGATACATTTGATCAGTTTTACTGAGATTACATTACATTGTCCCAGTTTGCTATACGTTGTTGACAGGTTACAATGATCCAGACTTATGTGTAAACACTGACAATAATTCTAACATAGACATATCTGTTGACAACCTGAAGAGAAAATATCCCGTTTCCATGGTATACAAGCCTTACCCTAAACACAAGTCCTGTTCAGGAGCTGTCTTGCCATTTGAATGGATATTTCAAGGGTGACAAGACGGGTCTGTCGTTTGCTCTTCAGTTGGATGGAGTCAATCCGTTCCACAACATTGGAGTGATATATTCCATGACACAAAGCTAGGCACCTGTGATGGATCACGGGGGGCTCAACCCATAGAGCTGTCTAGCGCGTCCCCATGTGGCGGATAGGGGAGACCCTCTCGTTGGGGGGTTGTCAGGTCATAATACGGAAAGCCTGACCGCGGACCATAGTGGGTAATGTGTTTGGAGAATGCCACACTCCCTGCACGCTAAAGACCCCTTCTGTAGTTTTCGAAAAAGAGAAGGCTGATGGCCGCTACAGAAGGCTAAATTATCCGACCCTACCCAACCATCCTCCTTTTACAGTGGCCGTCAAAATTGGTTCCCCTTTGTGTCACATCCCACCCCTAATTGAATTGCTTGATAAATTGAACTGGTTCTCGTCCTGAAGAAGCATGAAATATTTGCCACTCCTCCATCAATATAACAATCAATCAATCAATCAATCCATGACACAAATTATGTTAACTATACTAAACCTTTCCAGAAACATGAAGAACTCTTTTGGGAACATCAATTTGGTCGGAATTATACCAGGTCAAGGTAGATCAGAAGCGTACGTTAAGGTTCTTGTGGATAAAATGCTATATTTGACTGAATGCGAGGCATATAGCGAGTACCATAATGGCCCTGTTGACGTAAAGCTTAAGTTGTTGTGTTTTAGATTATCCTGGTCTAAGTTAACTTTTTAATCAACAAGGTAGTGGTAGTGGTGTCTTATTCAAGGAGTCATAATTGCTTCTGTTTGGACAATCGTAAGTCCCATAACTGTATTTCATTTGGAGAAGGTAATATATGTATCAAACAGATTATTCTTGCAACCAAATGACCAGATCAGGGATGATAATCTAAATTTCGTACCTAAATACAGTGGTCACTCAAATCGTCGAAACTCTCGTATTCAAATTGAAGAAACTTCATATCGTGAGGCCTTCAAAAATTCAAAGAATAAAATACAAGCTTCTGATGATATTATAACAATCTTTATTAGTAGTTTCATTTCATATTTGTCGATTCAAAACAAAAATATCATGAATTTCATGTCTGAAACTCATGCTCATCCAACTGAAGTTTAGAATAGTTTTCTTTCCGCAGTCTTTTTTTATAAATATAGAGTACACTAATAAATTGAAAATAATCACACTTAAAACCACCATATTATGAGAATAGAAGCATTATCAATATATTTAGAATATGTTTTACCTGTTACAGTAACAGCAGTTGAAATAATCCATGGTGTATATATAAATTGTCTTCCTCAATAAAATAATAAATAAGATACATTTATTTGTTTCTATCAAGGACATGATAATTATAATGATCAAGTATATGAAAGCAAAGAAATAACTCTAGTGATCTGTATTTGATCACAGAAGCTTATTTTCATAAGAAAGTTGCAATTTGTAGTACAAGGATTAAATTTAATACACACCTCCTTATAACTACTGCATATAGGAATATTTATCAATAGTTTCCCATGTCACGTTTCATGATTGAACATGCAAAGACAAAGAAAAACTAGAGTCACTGTGGTCTAGTGGGCTACAAATACCCCCCCCCCCCCCCCCGCGCCAACTGCTTTGTAAACCTCTCCACATAATCTGTCTTTAACGGACTATTGATACACCCCGATCAAGCATCTGTTGAGCACTCTGCACTTTAGAAAGTAAAAGCTGTAAGAGGAGTAGATGAAACACCCTGCAAAGTTTCAGACCATTGATTTAAAGTTGTAAGAGGAGTTGATTACACAAAATGGATACTCTTCATATAGAATATTGTTAGAAAATGAGCAAGTTCAAAATGCAAAAATGATGATAGAAAATCTTAATGACTTGCTGCAGGTATGTAGATCACCAGTAAAACATGCAGAGTCAAAATCTATGGGCGTTTGCAAAGTCAAAAGTTCTACCATCAGTCGAAGTGCCGTGAGGATAAGTCAAAAGTTCTTAAAGGGGGGGACATTTGCTGGAAAAAAAAGTCCAAACTTGAAAAAAAATTGGGCATAGTGGCCCCTAGAAAATACGCTTTTTTACCCCCCCCCCCTTCCCATCACCCAGACCATAACAGAGGGAACTAAGAGAGAGAGTGAAAGACAAGCTGGGACAAATTTCATTTATCCTAATGAAATCTGGTCTTTGTGAGAAAGTGTTTTTATGTTGATAGTTGATAAAATGATCTACATACCTGCAGTAAGTCATTAATCTGAAAAGATTTCCTTAATGCAAATTGTAAGGAGAGGAGCTGTACTAAATGGGAATTTTGAGCTATGATTGTGCACATCATCAGCCGCCCTTGTTTTGTCCTCTTCCGATTTTCGGCACTTTTCCAAATACTCCGTGAGCACATGGAAATATTTGTGAGACTTCACGGACTGACACATGCTGTATGCGTAGTACATAATATAAAGGTTTCGCCTGTTGATGAAGATTGAAGGAATTTCAAAAGATCAGTGTATTCACGTTTGGCTGGCATGTTTTTTACTGGCTTCATCATGCCGCCATTAAATGATTAGCCAGATTATCAGAATTAAATGTGAAAATTCACTGAAAAAAAAAGTCGTCAAATTGATTGACAAAAGCCGTCAATCTGATTGTCCTCCAGACGACGACCCAATGAATCAAATTGATTATTCGAATAATCTTATTGATTGGACAATTAATCATGTTTGATTAATCATTTCATTGTGTTTGATTAAATGAATAATCAAAATGATGATTCTATCAATCCACTCCGATTAAATGAATAATCAAAATGATGATTCTATCAATCCACTCCGATTAAATGAATAATCAAAATGATGATTTTATTAATCCACCCTGATTAAATGAATAATCAAAATGATGTTTATATTAATCCACTCCGATTAAACGAATAATCCAAAAGATGATTTTATTAATCCACCCTGATTAAATGAATAATCAAAATTATGATTTTATTCATCCAATCTGATTAAATGAATAATCAAAATGATGAATTTATTAACCCACTCCAATTAAATGAATAATCTAAAAGACGATTTTATTAATCCACTCCGATTAAATGAACAATCAAGAAGACAGTTTTATTAATCAACCCTGATCAAATGAATATTCAAAAAGATGGTTATATCAATCCAATTTGATGAGTATGTAGATCAAATTGACTGATGAATGTACGCAAAAATTGGTCAGGCATCAATGTTTGCAACATGTTTCTAAACTCACAGGCCTTAATGTATCAAATTATGTAACATGTATGTTTCCTTGCAGTGTTCCAAAATGTTTGGCTAGAGTTGTATGTTATCATCTTCAGTTTTATGCTTTATTTATATAGATCAATTGCCTCTCACAGCTATTTTGATTTTCACTAACTGTGAGCTGCCTTTGACTTGCACTCAATGTGAGAAAACTTCCAGTTACTTGTCAAATATTGGCTTTTTTTTTCTTGGTATTCTGTTTCCCAAATCAGAAATCAATAGTGGGCTCACAATATTTTCAGACGACACAAAACAGGTAATGCCATGCTCAGTTACATACCAAGTCGATTAACCTATTATTGTTAATAGTAACATTATTTGGTAGACTGTTATTATAAGTAATTATATCGCATGAAAGACAAACAAATACAGACTTTAAGAAACAATATTCTTTAATTGATTTGAAATTAAGAACCCGTATATACATATATATTTTTAAGGTTTTCAATTGTTTTTAAAAGAAATACAAAACAACAATATTTATATAAAAACATTAATAAAAAGCAATTTGAATCATTTGGGTCGAATCATTTATACTATATCAATCTCAGAAACCAAATGAACAGTAGGTAATAACATACATGTTAATAAGTTTGCATGAACACTGTGTCTTGCCTACAGATGGCAAATTCAAATAAGTTTCGGTTTGGTATATAAAGCAATAAGTATAAAGGACAATTAAATATTTGTAACAATTGAAGGATGTTTCAGATTGGTAAGTAAATGCTGGTAAATCCAACCATTGTTATGCAAGAATAGTGCTAGTAAAAATAGATAATGTAATAAAGAAAATCAGCATTAATTTTATAAAACTAATTCCTTAAATAGGGGGAAAAAAATAAACAATTACAATGTCTTGAACAATTCAAAAACCTGTGAAAAAAATAATGTTTGTTAAAACAAAATATCCCTCTAAAAATCTAATATTAAACTTATATTTAAAATTTATCTTTTATTTTAATTTTTTAAAAATTGTATCAATATAAAGGCAAATTTTAAGTAAAATGAAACAGATCAAGAAAACCATTTAAGAAAAATATCCCACAACAGTGAAAATGGTTCATTATACATTGTACCATCATTCCTAACAGCATTAAAAAAAAAAATATCAAAGCAAATGGTTTTCAAATGACAATTTTATGGATGAACAACAATATACCATAAATGCATCAAAAGATTTATAAACAAACTTGAATCAACACAAAATAAGAAAAAAGTTCAAGGACAGAACTGACACAAAGATGAAATATCCCTTTGTCTCATCCTCATTGACATATATTGCAGTAGAAAAACAAAATATAATAAAAACATTTAACTATCAAAAATCAAAACCATGGTAACATGCATGGTATCTAGAAAAGGCACTTTGAAACTAACAAGTGCCTTCCCTGGATCAAATTTATCTTAAAAAATGGGTCAAAGACACAAATGGCCGGGTTGCTGGGTGTTTATTGTAGTGGTGACAAAGATGATTACAAGATCATATTGCACATTGGCAGTCATGAATATTTATATAGACAAAATCAGACACATTGTATGTTGGTGTACGAGCACAGAGGCAGCCATCAATTTAATTAGAAATAGGTGAAGTAAGCAATATTTGATTTGATTACATGTTGATAAACACTTGTTTGGAAAAATGGGAAATAATTCCGGAAATAATTCCATAAAGTGGGGTGCACATCTTCAATATGTGTTAAAAGATTCTGTGAAGTTTCAATGATGTGGGTGAAAAACTGTAGGAGGAGTTGATTTTGCAAAATAGGTACCCTCTATTGAAGATGTCAATAAAAAACGACTAAGTTCCAAAGTTTAGAAAAATGGGAAATAATCCTTGAAATAATTCCATAAAGTGAGGTGCACATCTTCAATATATATAGAAACATTCTATGAAGTTTCAAGCATGTGGGTGAAAAACTGTAGGAGGAGTTGATTTCACAAAATAGGTACCCTCTATTGAAGATGTCAATAAAAAACAACTAAGTTCCAAAGTTTGGAAAAATGGGAAATAATTCCTGAAATAATTCCATAAAGTGAGGTGCACATCTTCAATATATATAGAAACATTCTATGAAATTTCAAGGATGTGGGGGAAAAACTGTAGGAGGAGTTGATTTCACAAAATAGGTACCCTCTATTGAAGATGTCAATAAAAAACGACTAAGTTCCAAAGTTTGGGAAAATGGGAAATAATTCCTGAAATAATTCCATAAAGTGAGATGCACATCTTCAATATATATAGAAACATTCTATGAAGTTTCAAGGATGTGGGTGAAAAACTGTAGGAGGAGTTGATTTCACAAAATAGGTACCCTCTATTGAAGATGTCAATAAAAAAACAACTAAGTTCCAAAGTTTGGAAAAATGGGAAATAATTCCTGAAATAACTCCATAAAGTGAGGTGCACATCTTCAATATATATAGAAACATTCTATGAAGTTAAAAGGATGTGGGTGAAAAACTGTAGGAGGAGTTGATTTCACAAAATAGGTACCCTCTATTGAAGATGTCAATAAAAAATGACTAAGTTCCAAAGTTTGGAAAAATGGGAAATAATTCCTGAAATAATTCCATAAAGTGAGGTGCACATCTTCAATATATATAGAAACATTCTATGAAGTTTCAAGGATGTGGGTGAAAAACTGTAGGAGGAGTTGATTTCACAAAATATGTACCCATTTTCCCCGCCCGCCGCCGCCCGCCGCCCGCCCGACATTCACCATACTATAACCCGGATTTGCACTGTGTGCAACCAGGCCAAAAATGAACAGCAAGAACAATGATCACAATTCAATGTGCACAATCTCAAATCCTTCAACACGAGTTGTCTTTCCCAATTTAAATAGCAATATTATTATTGCTCACAATAAATATAAAAAAAAAATTAAAACAAGTACAATGTTTATATTACATCACAAAAAATCTAAACTATATTCACACCTTATGAGACATAACCTTTCTGGACATTTTTAATTCATGTGAAATCATCTTCAGGTATAATGGGAAAAGTGACCTCTTAATAAAGGTGACCTTTCAATACAGGCAATCACATAGGCATGTTTGACTGTAAGTAAATGTAATTGTAATTTAAGAATTTTTATCACTTGATAGCAATTGTTTTCCAAGGGTGAACCTAGGATCCCCTTTCTGAAAAAGGGGGGGGGGGGATTTTTCCAAATAATGATCAACCTGTTTATGAAAAAAAAATAATGTGCCACTTTTTTGGAGAAAAATCTGGATTCATCCTGAATTCAATTATATTTTTTGCCCATTTGTCAATCAAACACTGATAACATTAACTCTATTTTTAAAAACAATTATTCGGTCAAATTTGCTCCATGTGATGCTATGTTAATCGAACAAAAATGCTGCTAAAATAACAATTTATATTTCATAATCACAGCTAATAAATCTCCATTGCCTATTCTGTACATTCCTAATGTACATGGCTGAGTTATCGTCCTCAAATCAATCAATTCATAATCATGACTTTCCCTGACAATATGCGCATTCATATGCCTCTTATATTGAACAAATGCAAGTTTTTTACCTAATATTAAAACAGTCCCATTAATAACAAAACACTGTTCAATTTTGCAAAACCTATAATTGTTTCCGTCATGACCTACTACAAGACAACAACCAACAGTATACTTCACCGAACTATATTGTACAGATTTGCACTGAAAAATATTTGTTACATTTTGTGTAAAAGGCTTCAAAAGCTCTTTAATTCGGTTTTGTAATAAAACAATGGGAATCAAATCGCCCCCTACTGTTTCGGTAGCACTACTTTTAAGAAAATCTTTGCTTTCATTAGCAATACATTGGAGATTCTGATGCCTTGTAGCAAGTGACTTGCAAATATTTTTTTTACATTTTGTTCTCTGTGCAAGTTCCTTAAAGTAACTATGTTTTGCTTCAAAACGCAAGGTTTGTATGTGCAACAGTGGACCAAAACGTAGAACCTCATCAGGATAATGTAACAAAAAATGAAACTTTGGCTTCAAATTTTCCTCTGGAAATTCTTGACAAAAAGCTTCCAAAAAATCTTCTATTGCATCTTTCATAAATTGAACCTGGTACTTTTTAATAGAAGGTGCACAAATACAGTAAACTACATCTTGTAAAAGCAGTAGTACTTCCCATTTTGCATCGCCAATAGGAATTTGGTCAGAAATCATAATTGGTAGAAGACGAAAAAAACACCAACACTGTGAAGCAGATTGACTTATTTTGAACTTAGCCAATGTTGCAGGTACAGGTCCTGGTTTATTTGTTTTATCAAAGTCTGAATATTTCAGGCCGTTGATTTGTTCATTTAAAAAATCTAAAGTGAAAAAACCACTTCTAACAAAATAAGTTGTTACCAATTTCATAACATAAGGTACCACACCTTCAAATAAATCATGAGCTATATCAGATGGTAGTCCACCAACCACATGAAAAAAATCTAGATCGTTCAAGGTTGAACTATATTTAATACCATACACACTTGACAAATTTACATCATTTGCTACCAATTCAACTTGCTGAGTATACATCTGAACTATTCGCATTGGTAAGTTATAACAATCAACTTTTCTTTGAATCTCATTTCTAGGCAAAAAACAAAATCTACAGTACCTCTGTGTGATAAAGCTTTTAACAAAGCCACCAAATGAATGTGCCCCTAAATTATCACAAATGACTGCAATTATAGTTCCATAAAGTGTTACATCCCCTTCAGGACGTTTAATACATATACCTTCAGTTTCAAGAATTTTCAGGTCATGAATAAGTGGAGCTAAAACTGTTGAGTAACCATATTGTTTCAAATCAGATCCTTTTACAAGAGCTACCAATTGTATAGTATTTAAATGAGACCTGTATTTTGGTGGAACATTGGCAAGAAGCATATAAAATCCTCCAATTTTGTATTGGTTAACAGAATGTCCTATTGGATTTGTCACCGTAAATTCATCAAAAAACAAAAGTATTTGTAATGCAGTAGGATCGTTAATAAAAAGATCATTCTCACTAAAAATTGTGCCATCACAAATGTCTCGTAAAGTGTCATCGTTAGATTTGTGGTTATTTAAAACATAACTTAACACATCATCATGCCTCAACACCATTTGCAAGGAATTTAAAATGGGAACATATTCCATAGAATGTGATTTACCATTTCTACCATATCCTAATATATATTCAACTGGCTTTACCATGTTCATTTTTTGTTCAACATACTGGTTGAACCTGTAAGCAGAATTGAGGCTACTACATGCATTTTCAACACCAGAATCTTGAATCATTGTGGTTTTTATAATTTTAGCTAAATCTGCATCAACACTATTCTCTTGTAAAACACTCATGACATTTTGTGTCACCTCTGCTTGGTGTAAAGATATCAAATTACTTATTTCATCTATTACTAACGATATAGAATTTGCAGGTAATTTACATTGCTCTTTAAGTGTTAAAAGAAACATTGCCAGTTGTTTACAAAAATCTGGTCTTTTTTCAGCATTGCACAATGCATTGTGCTCTTGCATTTGTTGTTCATCATCATCATCCAATTCCTCGATTACCTCATGTAAGTTATTTAAAACATTAGGGTCTTTCTGAGCTTCCCTCAACAATGACAAGTGTTCACTATAAAAAGTGGAATGTTTCCTCTTTATATGTTTAGTTAACGAAGGGACAAGGCTGTATTTTTTTTGGCAACTGAGCATATAATACTAAAACCAACTTCATGCGAGTGAACAAATCGGTAATGAAAAAGAAGATCTTTATATCTTCTTGCACTGAAATGACATTTTACACAAAGAAACATTTTAGAGTGGACAGGACTTTATTATCTGAATGCAAGAGAAAGGTAATTTGGTAAAAAATTGTTTGATTTCAATATCTTAACCAATTTAAATGTAAACTGAATATCACCCACTCTGCTTAGAGATGCCAGGCTATGTGCCCAATCTCTAAACAAATGCCCAGATGATAACAATTCACAACTATGGGCAACATATTTGAAAATTATTAATTTCATTGGAAAGTTTTAATCAATTCATTGGAACTTGTTCTAAATTTTATAGCTGTTCTCTAAAATAAAAGTTTGGCAACTTGTTCTTCATTAAAAATATATACAATTCTTGTGACATACAGGTACATTGACATTGTACAAAAAAAAACCTTTAAAATGTTTTGTGTACAATTCATTTTTCATATGAAAAAAAAAATGCAACAACTAAATATATCATTATGTTCCCCAAACGAACACATAATCAAAAGCGATAGAAAGTACAAAATTATAATGAAGTTAACTTTTAAAATTTTGTATGTCTAATTTGAATGATTCGTGTCTGGTGCAGCTTATATTCTTCCCACTTGACTAGCAATGGATCTGTCGAATTTAATTTTTCCCAGGAAAATGATGAAGCCGATGATCTTGACTGTCTGGAAAATAAGGATTTTCTTTTTGATGAAGTTGATGACGACGTAGAGATATGAAAAGGTGATTTAATTGATGTATCGTTGGATTTAGAAGTGCTTGCAGTTTGGGAATAGCTTGTACTAGTGTCTGTTTCCACATCCCTGTGTGAACAACGGTTTTCAACAGACAATTCGCTCTTAGAACTGGACTCATAGTTTGTTTGTTTGCTACGTGTATCATCACATTTTGCCTTTGAACTCTTGCGTTTAAGTTTTTGAGCAAGTCTTCTTTTTTTCTGATATTCCCTTCTTTTTAAAATATTGTGTTTTCCCATGGTACAAAAATCTAAAATTAAAACAGATCACTGTGTGAGTATGCTTCATGATCAATCTGATGTTGGATAAAACAGATCTTAATAGAATTTTCGGTGCAGTTGTTTTTGTGTTTTTTCGTTAAATGAGGTTAAAATATATTTTTAGTTTATTTCTTGGGTTCCCTTACATTAAACGTTATATTGACCAAGATGGTTCATGTAAAAATAAGACCGGATTGGACCAAAAAAACCCGTAATTTTTGCGTCGCCTTCCGTATATGGATTTTTAATATATTGTATAAATCTGAATTTTATAAAGCATCCATATAGGACATGTAATACCACGTTCCAGAAAATTTCTGAAAATTTCCTAGACAATAACCTGCCCCCCCCCCCCCTTTTACGAGATTCGGAGACCCCCTCGTTATATACGCCCTGCGGACATTTTACTGAACAAAATATCCAAATTCAATGATACTTTTTATAATTGTTGTTTGAAATAAGTCTCCATGTAGCTTGCGCATTGTAATGGTTAGAGTGACTCGATATTGAATGATGAAATTGGCGCCACCACGTGCAACAAGAAATTGCATTATATAAGGAGAATACATGAATAAAACTTTAAAATAAGGATATTTTTATTTCAATTGTTGTTGTTTTTTCGGACTTACAATTCTACGAACTTACCCCTTTCTTCTAGTGGTGATTAATGGGAATTATTTGTCTTCTGTACACCTCGCTTTATGCAATGTCGATGATGATGGCGGTACTGAAAATATGCGCGCACATGCATCGTGCAATCGGACACCCGCCACGTGGGATTATCTTGATCTACTTCTTCATCGGATTGATCACATACTGTGTAGATAGCTTATTTGATTGATTAGCCAGAGAAGTTTGATTAAGGATATAATCAGATTGACTGATTATTTTTTTCAGTGAAGGCTTCAATACAAACTTAAATATCAACTGTTCTGACCTTTTCAAGCTTAGATGAAAGAACAAGCATTCCATTTTCAGTGGTAACTTTCTGTTTTTGTTCAGTGTTATTGACCGTTTTGTATAAGCAAATTTGAAAAGTCAACATATTTAAAATTCCAAATTTTTTGTTTAATTTGTAGCGACACTAATATATCAGTTTCATTTGAACAAGGCACTAACAAAGGCTGAGATGCATTTAAACAATTACCAATTTCAGCCTGAACAGCAGTTGTTCTCATCTGCTTAGCAGGTGGTTGCAAATTCTGGTCCAATTGTTGATTTTCTGGTGGTTGTACAGGTTGCTGCACTTTGTGCACGCCTTCTGTTGGCACGTCTTCTCTGTACATTGATGATTAAGCACAGGAACAGGCAAAGCCTCAGAAACAGGAACATCAGGGTCGGGGGCAGTTACAGGCTGTTCAACTTCCTGGTTTCTGCGTGGCCTTAAATGCCGCCGAAGATTGTAGTTTTCTCTCCTATGCATTTAAAATCGGAAAATAGAAAAAGAGTCCACATTTTCCTTCAAATACATAATTTCGCACTAAAGGTAACATCGAATGATTTCAAATTCATAATACATAACAAAATTCAGTTATGAATTAGTATACCTTCTTTGTTCAATAAAATTGTTATGCGATGTGCTAATTTGTTGAACGCAGTATGCAAATACTGATAAAATTTATTTGTAAATAAGAACAGCAAAATTGACAGTTATGATAAGCTGGTGTTCCATAGCGAAATGTTATGGGAATAACTAGAATTTAAAATTAACAAGCACGCAAATCATTGAGGGGAGTGCATTCATTACTAATTTACACATACAATAAACATGGTATTATACGCACATACATTCATCTTAACAGTATATTTGCTTTGTATATAAACTAAATTATCGAAAGTTATAGTAAAACAAATATGGAATTACTTTTATTGAATAATGCTACCAATAAACTTAATGAACAAAATAGAAAAGGTGACCTTCATTTCTGCACGTATTTTCAACTCATGAAATTAAAGTTACCATTAAAAATTAATAGGAAATGATGAAATTAAACAAAAAGAAAGGTGTTCATAACCTTACTAATGTGTTAACATCTTTATATACCCCTAAAGTGTTTTATTAGCATACTGGGATGTATTAGTAAGGATTTATGGCCATTAAATTGTAATAAGACCTCACTGTGGAAAGGTTGTATATTACAGTTGGACTGAAAATTTTCTCACTGGTCAGCTGCAGCATACAACCTTTAATACCTATATGTGGTGCTAAAGACTTATAAGATTATACCTACTTGATTTGTGCTAGAGTTTGGCGTTACCCAGGACGGACGAACGAGGACGTATTGCAAAAACGTCTGATAGCGATCGCATTCTTGATTGATAAGAGACTTTTATGCAAGGGTTCCCTTCGTAAAGGGACCGACCCACCTGAAAAAGAAACAAATAAATAGAATTAGAACTTTAAAAAAATAAGTTGAATATAATAAAATAACATGATAAATAAAGGCAAAAACACGAGTCTCTATCTTTAATACCTTAAATTGAATTTGAATCGAAAAGCAGAAACATATGTAGACAAACATTGTATGTTAAATGTTGAAATGAAAAGCTGGCAAGAAAAAGAACAAGATATAGATATATAAATATATATAAAACATGAATACGTACCTGAAGACCATTCTGTATTTGGTGTATCCCTAGATGTAACCTTACAATTAACCAATTAACCATACAACATTAAAAAAAACTTACAAAACTAACCACTAGACATGGGACATAAAAAGCTGAACTGAAAATGAAACAGAAAGTTAGTTGTCCGACAGGAGATCCAGCTTTTCTCACGTAATACCTGAAATAAAACGAAACTATCTGCAGATTTCAGCCAAAAATGCAGAATGAAACAAAGTTAGTTGTCCGACAGGAGATCTCGGCTTTTCTCACGTAATCCCTGGCATTAAACTAAACTAACTGCAGATTTAAGCCACAATGTAGAATGAAACAAAAAATTGGTTGTCTGACAGGAGATCTCGCTTTTCTCACGTAGCCCCTGACATAAAAATAAACTGCAGAGTTGGGACAAAATGTATATGTGAATGAAGTTTTTTCTTACATAGTTACTGCGGGTTTTAGATGTGCCATTGCTTAAATCCACGTAAATGATTGCCAAAATAAAATTACAATTGAAGTAAAATCAAACGTTAGTTAATTCAGACATCTGCCAAACGAAAAATCGGTCCTGTCTAATGAATTTAAAACTGCAAAAATTTCAAACATTAATTTTGAAAAAAAGTGGTGCTTACACTACGAACTTACGAGTTCAGGAACTCAAGGCGGTTACCCTCGTCGTCTGTCAGGACCCCATAATCGAAGAACAGCTCCTCCATTTGTGCAATATCTCTTCTTTGCTATCAACATCAAATGGACCCTGTCTTCTAGGCCCAACCACCGAGTCTTTAGGTTAGGCTCCTTCGCCGAATGGTTAATGAGCCGCCCAAATTAAGGTATGGTTCGATGGCAGGAAAAGGGCACTGTTGACGCATAGATGCACAACTTGTTCGAGTCATGGACGAAGAAGTACATGTAGTTGCTGTCTTCTGGTGGTAGCGTCTGCCGGATCTGTTCGCCTTGCTCTTTGGTGACGAGGTCGCCATAGTAGTCACACCACTGAACCGTTCTGGATTAAGGTACCGGTTCCCAGGACTCCACTGCCTCTGCCGATGGTGTTGAAAATGGCATGGTTCGGCCAGGACTGTCGGTCAATTTGCTGCCGGATCCTATCGTGGTTGCCAATGTCGATTAAGTTCGACGCTGCCTCCCGAAGAGTGGACAGTCTGCTGATGAGGACTCACTTGAAGATCTCCGGGAACAGGGCCTTACTGCTCAATGTCTACGTGTGTTTGGTGTTTGGAATGAAGGTGTCCACGTCTGGAACCGCCGTCTCTGCAACTGTGACCTTCTGTCTCCTGGCTTCTCTCTGCAAGAATTTGTCGGCGGCTCGTTCATGAATGATGGTCTTCTCTGTCTACCCCAGCTGATCTGTTTGCACGTCTCCATTTTGGCACATGGGAATTCGGCGTGGATTTCTGTCGGAGTGGGGAATTGGGTGTCTTCGTGTACCGGTCCTGTAAAAGGAAGAGGAACCCATGGCACCTGTAAATTTAGAAAGAACCTTACCGATTTTCCCTACTATACATTTCCTTTTAACGTGTGGTAGATGCAGGTGAGGCAAGCTCAGACTTGGGTGAAGAGAGTGGCTGTACCACAAACAATGGCTCATCGCGTGTCGGGTCCCTCGTTGTCAACTGGCCAATTCCCACAATGGCTACTTGCTACTTAGGATAAAATACAAAGATTGCCTCTCCTGTTCAATCTAATAAAGAGATTAAATTATTAAAAAAAACAAGAAAATGTATAGTAGCTCACTAAATGATAGTAAATATCATTCCAAGTTATATCAAGATCTCAAAAAAAACACTTGTTACTCGGAATTAAATGCCAAGATTGCTACACCTAGAATTGCTTCAACAAAGCAACATTTCTCCCTTCTCATCTGATATAACTTTCAAGTTGTGTTTATTGTCTCCACATGCCCTGATATCATTTAAATCTGAATTCTTTATCTCATCTTTATGTTTAACCTTTAAATGACGTGGCATATGTTGTACAACCATATCAAAAACAGACATGAATGATAAGAATTGTAGACTCTGTCACCTTTCTTTTTAGGTTGATTTGATTTTTTCTCCTGAGATTTCATAACTCTTCTCACATAAATGAGGTTTATCATCTGCAAAAAGCTTTTGTCATCATGTAATCCTTCTTTTGTTTCATCATTATCTGATGAATTTTTCGTATTTTCATCTGTCTGATTTATAATATCTTTGGGGTTTTCCATCACCATTTCTTCCAAATCTTCCTCCTCTTAACTGAATTATGAATGAACATGTATAAAAATGGTAAATATAACGGTATTTTGTTTATTTCATAATTTTGTAATCAACTGGATAAAGATGGGGTAACTACACAATAGCAGTGCTGCTGTGAACAATAAGTACATGTATGCATATATTGTTCACCTTAAAGTGACCAATACAAGTAGGTTATGACATCACAAAAGTAACAGATGTGATTTTCAATCCATTCATATTTTACCAAAAAAACGTCCTTAAATATTAGGCAGCGGCTATTGTTCCGGCATGCCGGAATAATAGTATCAGAGCTATTTGTCCGGCTAGCCGGAACAATATTACCAGAGCTATTTGTCCGGCTAGCCGGAACAATAGTACCAGAGCTATTTAACCGGCTAGCCGGAAGAATACTATCAGAGCTATTTGTCCGGCTAGCCGGAAGAATAGTTCCAGAGCTATTTGTGCGGCTAGCCGGAACAATAGCCGGAAGAATAGTTCCAGAGCTATTTGTGCGGCTAGCCGGAACAATAGCCGGAAGAATAGTTCGAGCTATTTGTCTGGCTAGCCGGAAAAAATATATAGTCAAAGCTATTAATAATATCACTGCATCTATTTTTCTGATATTCTTTATCTTTTTTTATGGCTATCTAGTAGGATGGACCAGCAAAATCTGATAATTCTCTCTGCTAAATGAACTAAATATGATCATGTCTAGATATTTACGGAAACTAAAATGTGTCTTTGAGATACAGTATGGCAATCTCCTTATGTAAATTGAACTTTAAAAAAAATAAAAAGTTGCACAAATAGAGAATATACAAAGTATAAAAAAGTAACCTTTTTTATTGAATGGTGAACCCTATTGTTCTACATAAGTTCTACCCACTGAATATTCTGAGAAATTGACCTCAATTCCAAAACTTTGCCAAGTTGCTTGTTGCTTGAATTTAGGTCAAAGTGACCTTATTAATAGTGAGGTATCAAAAATCTATCAAATGATCCAAGAACCGGTATCATTGTTATACCATATGAATAAGATGTGGTATGATTGCTAACAAGACAACTCTCCATCCAAGACGCAATGTAGTTAAAGATACAGTACGGCCTTCAACACGGAGCCATGGCTCACACTATACAGCTACAGTAAGCTATAAAAGGCCCCAAAATGACCAGTGTAAAACAATTCAAACGGGAAAACCAACGGTCTTGTCATTATATACAAAATGAAAAACAAAAAAAACAAACGACAACCACTGAACAACAGGTCTAGTATCTAAGAAATTGACATACAGGCAAAAACTTAACTTGCCATTTACACTGTCATGATCGGGGCAATTTAAGTGCATCATTCTGAAACTCTGCTCTGAAATGACTTCTATCTCTGTATGAACCCTAACCTGCAACTGTCTTGATATTTCAATCGCAATAAAATGATTATCTCTTAAAATTAAAAATAAATCAAGGGCAATAACTGTAAAATTTGACATGATGACAATTTTTTTTATTTAAAAAGTCTCCAAGTAGGAGCCATTACTTAAAACAAGTAGTCATATTTAATGAATTTTGCAAGAAAGTCCAACTTATAATGTACAATTTAGTATCCAGCATTCTGAGAGTATTGCATAGCAATACATAGTCCCCTACCGGTTGACAATTAATTGTACCAAAACAAAACAGGAACTTATTCTGTAACTTGTCATGTTAAAACTATTTTAGTATATACCAAATATCAAATCGATATGTTCAATCATGAGTAAAAAAAATTGCCAAAAACTTATTATTAGCATGAATTTTCTGAGTCCAAGGACCATAACTCTGCAAAAAATCATCAGACCGGAACAAAATTCGAACTTGATCCCTAACTTGTCATGTTTAAAGTATATACCAATATCAAATCAACATCTTCAAGCATCACTAAAAGAGTTTTGAAAACTGATTTGCCAAACTGAGGGACGGACAGAGTGTTATCCTTAAGTCCCCTTCGGCTTGGCCAGTAGGGGACTATAAATGGACAGGGAATAATGACAAATATAATCATAACTCTTTTCATGATAGACGATGCAAATGTGCAGAATGTGAAATATAATTATATAAACTGTGTAAATCTTATAAATTCTGAAGATTCATGATCTTTTTTTTTACTCTTTGCAATACCAAAGTCTTACTTTTGGTAAGTTTTTAAGTCCTACACAATGCAAATGAAATACATTTAAACAAGAATCGCAGACATTTGATAAATCAAAATCAGTACAAAGCATACACATTTGACGACAAATATAATCAGGTTTCTGTCTTTTGGCCTCTATCAATCCAATGACCTTTGTCCATCCTTCAGATGAAAAGTAATGTTGAACTAGAGAAAGGTCAACATAAGAGACAGAACAAGAACATGATTTAATGTTTGTTATCGCATATTTCTCAATAATCCTTCCTTGCATAGCTTCATCTGTCACCTCAATCCACTCCAATATAACTGAAAAAACCATAACAACATATCTGTGTAGCAGTCTTAAGTCAAAATATAATAATTATATATATATCACGAATAAAAATCATTGCCTTTCATTAAATGTTCATCTCACCCAAGATGTTCTTAAAATGTAGGATCTTTAATACTCATTATATATAGATTATGATTAACCATACCATCATTATCATCCCTAAGGACTGAAAAATACTATTCCCCCCCCCCCCCCCCCCCGCCAGGAAAGGCAACTTTCATTATAAAGGCACGCTATCATAATAAATGCATTTCAACCTACATGTACGTAATAATAATTAATGAGTTTTTTTATATTAAAACATTTTATCTTGCCTATTTCCTTGTCCTTGTTGGATTTTTTGATGAATGGTTTGGCTTGTGGTTTCATTGCCTTTTGGGATTTTTTAGCCAGTCCAATAACTGTTTGTCCACTTCCCTTTGGTCGACTTTTCATTCGAAGCTTAGGAGGGAGCTTAATATCCTTTAATGGATTTCTTTGGTTGTACATTTACAATTGTGTGACTGTCATTTACATGTCTATTTCATCCTCTTCTAACAAAGTCTCTCTTTCATCGGTATTCATTTCCTGGAAGTTATTGGTGATGAATTGTATAGTATCGTGTATTAAATATGTTACTTTACAAGATGAAACTTTGAGTTCCTTGTAAGTATGACATAAATAAGTTGTCAAGTCTGATGGTAGATCTCCTTAGCTGAAATTTGGCTTCCTATTTCGGTATTTTGGGTTGAGTACTTCTTGTTAATATAAGTTTGGTCTTTGGTCTTCCAAATGTTTCGGTTTTAATGCTGCTGATGAGAGGTAATGCGTCGTATACAGTATAGTATAAATTTACCATATCTAATATTAATATCTTTGGATTGTTATTCTGATCTTTCATCATCAGTCAAGAAGGCTGAACTATCTGTATATCTACTGATCGTTGCGACATTTTGGCCTGTTGATGGAAGACATTTCCTTGGTTTATAGGACTTTATAAACCTTATAATATTCTGATCATTTTCCTTTGCTTTTGCAACCCAACTGATCTGCAGATATTTATATATCATAGAAGAAATCGTCTATGAAAAAACCATAGAGGAAGTTGTGGAAGAAACCATGTCCAGATCTTGTCAGACGGAAGACACGTATGCTACTGTGAAAGACCTCAAAGAAGAAATTTTCGTCTTAAAGGGTAGTCACCAAGCACAGATGAACAGAATGGCAGACTACGTAGTGCGATCGGAAAGACGCCCGAAGGCCGCCGAGGCAGAGAACATTAGTTTGAGAAAAGAACTCAGAAATCAAGATCCGTTTGTGCAAGGTTTTGAAGAATTATGGGAAAAGGACTCTAGAAAACATTTAAGTACTAAGAGATCTAATAAAGAAAACATTGAAACTCCGGTAAAAAAAGATTAAAAGTGTGGTGAAAAAAAAACTTTTGAACTTTAAAATTACATATTGTTGTCATTAGTAAAATTATGCATAATTTCACTTTGCATATATGTTGTTTATAAATTTGATATTGTTATAATTGCATTATTTTTCAATAGTTGAAGAATAATTCGTATTTTTGAAGAATATTTGGACATTTTTCTAAAATGTACTAAATTTAAAGTACTATTTCAATCACTTAAAGGTGAAGTCCTTGATTAAGAATAGTATCTTCTTAAAATTTTTAAAATTGATATATTAAATGTTAGAAATTTAAGTAATTTAAAATTTTGTGAAAATTATTTTTGAGATGAATATCTGGAAATGAAAGATAAATGAATTTTGCTTGGAATATTTATCTGAGGAAATGGAATAATTAAATTTGTTTTTGATTTTTTTTTCTATGGTTGAAGGAAAAGTAGTGTTTATAATATTGTAATATTGAGAAATGAGCATATTCATATCGTATTTTGAGGACAAAATAAATTTTCATAGGGGGTCAGTGTTGTATAAATTTCATTGCTTCGTAGTATTTTCGGGAATTTTATACATTTGACAAGCTTTCTTTTAAATCTGTTGAAAAATTATTTGCTTATATTTTCCAAAATTACTATGCAAGGGATTGAATGTTTTATTTCCCGTAGTTTAAGAAAAGTGCGGCAATCTAGATCGAGATCTTTAATGTTTGAGTTATCGTTCTTCGTATTTATTCCGCGGAAATATTTGGGTGAACATGACGTTACATTGTCCTTGACACTTTTGAAAACATCTTTTGGTAAGGCTGTTTGGATTTTTCCCACAGACTTGATCTCCTGTCCTTTTTGTGAAACTTGGGCTATATTTTGGTTGAAACTATTTATACTTAACTGGGAATTAATTTAGTTAACCTGTATTTTAGTGCGAAGTCACAGAGCGATGAAATTCGCGACTTAATTACTTAAATCCAGGTCAGACTATTTTTAGAGCCCCGGGAATTTGTCGTGCATCTAAATTTGTTCATATGTAAATTGTTTAACTTAGCATTCGTTGCGGGTTGGGCAATTCGCTGACAAACACTGGTTTTCTGGTTTTTAAACTATTTTTTTACAGCTGTATTTGTTAAATTGTGCATTGTTGATTTTATGAAGTTGTCTGTTAATGAATAATTCATATATTTTATATTTTCTTACTTGTGGAAAGCCATTGAAACAATCAAACCGCTCGAACTAGGCAAATTTCCACAATACTTCTCTTTACTTTCTGTGTTCTACAAAACCATTTATCATTTCCTGTTTCTAACAGATCGGAATGTTTGTTTTATGTTTTTGGATGAACCTTGTAGCTATATTTTCTTAAATGAAGTTTTGAAAAAAAGATATTCATAAGGGAAATATAATAGATTTTAGCTTAAAGTTGTCCCATTACATTTTATTTAGATAGTTGTTAAAAACTATTTGACCTTGTCCAGATTCATATCTTCAACGGAGGTAAAAGGCTTATAAATTATCACAACAGCCCAACTGTTGACTTCATTAGATATAGTCGTCTGGTCCAACTCTTTTTTATCTGTTTAGATATGGGGCTAAAATCCAGAAATCTAAATCGGGTTTTCTATCTTATTTGACAATGAAATTGTTTACAATACTGTTCAAAATTACTCGGGATTTAAAATCCCACCTCTCCTTCATGCATTTTTGATTTAAATTTTTCATGTTTAACTAGATGTTTCTAGTACATTTTTCCATTTCATTGACATTATCATTTTTCATGCATTGTTGATTTATTTTGGTACCAAATAAATATAATATCATCACATCTTAATTATTTCAAAACAAGATTCCAACATGCTGGCTTACACTCTGATTAGATCATCACATTGAATCCATCGTCATTGGTCCATTGTTGTTGTATATTGTTTTGTGGTTCACCCTTCCCCAAAGAGTGACAAGTTGGTGTCAGGCTGGTTTTATTGAACCTGGGTTGTGTACGAACTGACTGACAAGAAAGCCAAGTGTTCAAATCTCGCTCGGGTTGATTGTCAGGCCAGTCCGGTTACATTTTTGGTGCCGTGACCATTAGGTTGAGCCTGTTGTTAAGATGGCGTATTATATAGCCAAGCATGAAATGGATGTTAGCCAGCATAAAGGAACAAAAAGTAAAATTTTTGAAGATTACATTTTTGAAAACAACAAGGATAACAAGAATGAACTAGATTTTAAATCTACACCTTAGTCCACAAAAAAGTAAACTATCATCTCTGACAGATCATACAGATCAACTAGGACACCTGAAAACAACATGATACAGGGCTAAGATCTAAAGGTTCAAGAAAAAGAAATGTTGATTTTACATCAAGTTATGAACTTTATGACGAAACTGAAATGAAAACTACTTTAGAAAAGGATTATGATAGAAAGAGATATGATGATAAATACAACTCTTCCACTGACAAGCAGCTAAGTAGTAACACAAATGGATAGAAATATCCTAGTCATTATGATGATTTTACTAACGCTGTTTTAGGAAGAAACAAAAGCAGTTCAGACAAGTTATACCAATCAAATTCTTTACATGAAAAGCAAAAGAACCACAAACATTTGATGGTGTAAGCATAGATTGGCAAGACTACATAGTTCATTTTGAACAGGTATCAGAATGGAATGAATGGAATGATTTAGAAAAAGCTAAACAAATTGTTATGATTTCAAGAGGTTCAGCACAAAAAATACTCAGTACATTAAGTAAATATGACCTTCAAAATTATGAAAAAATAAAAGATTGTTTAGGCCATAGATTTAACCCAAAAGACCGTTTAGGCCATAGATTTAACCCAAAAGACCGAGAAGCCGCATATTCATGTGAATTTGAGTCCAGAAGGCAGAATAGAAACGAATCTGTATCAGAATACGGACAGGCCTTACGAAGGTTAGGTTATTTGGCATTTCCAAATGAAAAGCAAGACTCAGAAATGTTAAAGGTTCTTATTAACAAGTTTGTCAGAGGTTTAAACAATTTGGATCTTCAAAAACATGTCCAATTTCAGCGAGCAAAAACACTAGACTCTGCTATATCATATGCTATTGAATATGAAGCTTTCAATAATCCTCAGAATCATATAAGAAAACCTAGTTTAAATGATTCAGAAAATAGTGCAACAATCAAAGCAATTAAAGAAAAAGAACCAGACAGTAAAACTCCACAATTAGAGACCTCAATTCTCAATAAAGCAACTCAGTTAATTTGATGAAATATTTAGCACTTTTGCTAAAAATTAAATCCAAAGTCACAGAAATCCAAACAAAGAACAAAATAGAAATTATCGAGGAGTTCCCAGATTTAATGATAGAGGAACTGGACGATATTTCAGAAACAGAACTTAAAGATCAGATTTTAAATGTTACAACTGTGGGGAAAATGGACATTTTGAATCTGACTGTCCTTCAAGTCATCAGGAAAACTTCCTGATGACTTTCCTCGGCTGGGTTAGAGGCCTGTAATTCAGCTGACAAACACACAGAAAGGCCAAAACAAAATACAAGAGTTACAAAATAAAACGATAATTTACAGATAAACAGTTAATTTGATGAAAAATTTAGCACTTTTGCTAAAAATTAAATCCAAAGTCACAGAAATCCAAACAAAGAACAAAATAGAAATTATCGAGGAGTTCCCAGATTTAATGATAGAGGAACTGGACGATATTTCAGAAACAGAACTTAAAGATCAGATTTTAAATGTTACAACTGTGGGGAAAATGGACATTTTCAATCTGACTGTCCTTCAAGTCATCAGGAAAACTTTCCTCGGCTGGGTTAGAGGCCTGTAATTCAGCTGACAAACACACAGAAAGGCCAAAACAAAATACAAGAGTTACAAAATAAAACGACAATTTACAGATAAACTCTGTTAGTCAAACATGTCTTTTTCTTCATTGCCATGTAAATCAAGTATACACAAAATTTCTTATCGATACTGGATCTCCGGTGTCTTTAATGTCATATGAAGTTTTTGACAAATTAAAAATAAATAGGAATTAAGCACAATTGGTAGCACATTTACAACAGCAAATGGCAATACACTTCAAGTTCAAGGAAAATGTTCAGTAGACTCACTTTCCATAACACAAGACATGATTGTAGCTGACATGAAAGAATCCTCTGGAATACTTGGAATGGATTTTTTAATCAACAATGAAATTGACATACAGATAAGAAGTCAAACACTGAAATTACATGATAGAAATATACCTTTACACAAAGAAAAAAGTTTACAATGTTCTAGAATACAGCTTAGTAAAAAAGTTTCAATTCCACCATTAACACCAAATAGATCAATTACAAAAGACAGTAGGCATTATAGAACCACTAGATTGGGTTAAATCAAAAGGGTTCATTATTGCTAAGAGTCTTGTAGATACAGAAAACAAAATTTATATATCTGTGATGAAACTTAACCCAACACCAGTTAAACTGAAACAAGGGGAAAACATTGTAAATCTGACAATTATTGATGACACCAGTTAAACTGAAACAAGGGGAAAACATTGTAAATCTGACAATTATTGATGACATTTTTTGTGATAAATTTCAAGATTGTCAATTAAATCTTGAAAGCACTGACAAAAACAAAACTCAAATCAACAATGTCAGAAAAAGATGATTTGCCAGAACATTTAAAACATCTTACAAATTTGTTGGCCCTGATAGAGTTTTTGGTAGAATTGATAAAGCAACAATTTTATAAACACAGGTGATTCAAAGCCAATTAAAGTTCCATTAAGCAGAACAGCACCTAAAAAAGGGAAATGGTTGAAAAGGAATTGCAAAAACTACTTGACTTAAAATTAATAGAACCAAGTAATAGCCAATGGGCAGCTCCTGTTTGCATGTCAAAAAACAGACGGGTCATTTAGATTTTGTGTAGAGTTTAGAAACTTAACCAGAAAACTATAAAAGACGCATACCCTTTACCACGCATTGATGATACTTTAGATACACTAAATGGGGCCAAGTGGTTCAGTTGTGTTGATCCAGCAAGTGGTTATTGGCAGGTGAAAGTTGCAGATCAAGATAAACATAAAACTACATTTGCTACACATAAGGGATTGAACCAATTTACTTTCATGCCAACACAATACAACACAAAATGACAGACACTGATACTATCAGGGAGTGTCATGCACCCCAATTCAGTATCAGACCAGTCAATGTCAAAAACAATGATTTTTCTTTTAATGAAAATATATCAACAAACTGGTTAAAATCTTGGACAAATCAACAGTTACATGAAATGCAAGAAAATGACAAAGATATTTCATTTATTTTACAACTTAAACAAACAAATGAAAATAAACCATCAAAGTCAAATATTGAAGGGAAATCACAAGAGATAAAAGTCCTTTTTGGACTATGGGAATCATTAGTAGTAAATGATGGTGTTTTATACAAATTTTTTAAAAATGAAAATAAGGGTATATTGTTTAAAAGAAATTAGAAAGTTCATTTTTCAAGAAGTTTACTGTGGTAAATCCTCTTCTCATTTTGGAAGAGACGGAACATTAGAAATAATAAAACGAAAGTTTTATTGGCCTAACATGTCAGAAGATAAGCCTTTCTGTTTTTACCATTAATTTTTTGTATGAAATTCCAGACTTTATTCATAGGTATATGGGAATTTATTTAAGAGACAGAGTTTTGCCAAGACACTCGTCTCTTTTATTTAAATGTGCGACGTGCTTTAGCACGAAATATACGAACATTACTGAGATTGTCAGAAGTTGGATTCATGTTGAACCGTCGTTCGGCCTTTTGTCTGTGCTTCCTAACAGTCGTTGTCATGTTACCACAACATTTTGTTATTATACTTATTTTTGATAAATTCAAAATTTCCCGCATTTTTACACGTACTTTTACTGTTTGAAACACGTGTTATTTCTTATCAGTTTCATTGAGATTCCCACATGGCATTGTGAAGAACGATTGTTTCATTTTCGATATTTTTCGATTTTCGTGCAATCTTTGGTAAACTACAGTGTGAGTAGATAATTCATATTTTTGATAAGTTTAAGCAATTATGTTTTCTTTGTTTGAACTGCAGATTGACGTGTACACAGGTCATGTTTGTTTACATCAGCATTTTGTATGTTTTTCATTATGTACACCGTTTATTTTAGAATAATTAATATTTTTAGCTGTTTTATGTTATTCTTGCAATTGTATTTTTTCTTATTAGATTTAAGCTAAGGCCCCATCAAGTTAATTTGTAGATTCTCATCCACCTGTCACAAAAAAAATGGCGCGGGTGGGAGGATTTTATTTTTTATTTTTTATTTTTTATTTTTCATGAACTGGTAAAATCTGAAGATGTATAAGAGCAGACTCGCTCTCAAACATGTTTACTATACATGATGTACGTGAATTAAAACTCTAGCAATACCAGTACTGATTGTGTGGATGCTAACTAACTAACAAACACATTTAGAAATCAGTTGCTTTTTATTTTATTGTACTTTTTCATGTACAAATACAAATGCAGTGACAATATTCAACATTCTTTGTGAATATGAACAAATTAAAACCAAAATGTTAGAGCTATTAAAATAAACAGTCTGATACTTAGCACTTACTTTCTAGTGCGTTTTGCAATGAGTTTTTTCCCACCCTGTTTACACATGTCACAAAGTGGATAAAATTTACTAGCTTCATCTACATCACCAGCTTCAACTTCAGCTACTTCTTCATTACCACAGTAATAACAAATTTCATCAAACCCTGCTGAATAGTATGTTAGTTCAATTGGGCAGTTACATGTAACATTTTTCTTTACAAAAACAGACCTTAAAATGTGATTTTCTGGTAATTCTAATTCTTCAAATGAAAAACCACATGAATATTGAATATCAGCAAGACTTTTCAACAGAGCAGTTCTCCTTTCTTTCCTTACAACAGTTTTGGAGTATAGAACCCTCGACTTGTCACATTCTCCACAGATTACAACCATTTCTACATTTTTTGCATACTGTGATGAAGGTGAAAATGGCATGCCATGAGAAACACTTGGTTTTGTGACAAGCGAGGGTCTGAACTTTTCAGATGTATTTTTCCCATACACCTTATCAAACGCTTTATACTTTTCCACATTTTCTGGTTCAGGATCGGGAAGGTGATGAAGATCTTCAAATACATTTTCTGGCAACCTGGGTTTTTTACAAATTTTACATGTTGACTTACCACACTTTTTTATGCTAAATATATAATGCCTGCAAAGACAATGAGTTTCCAAAAATTTGTTCATCAAAGTCTTATTTTTGAAATCTTTTTGACAAGTATCTGTTACTTTAATTGTTGGATCAATATTTAAAATAACTCGCCTTAGATCAAAAATTTCCCCATCAGTTGCTGGTGAATATACTTTAAGATTTTCATCTTTCCATTTTAACCTCTGAACAACAGATGACAATAATATTTTAACTGGCTCAATTGCATTTTGTATTTCATCTTCAAAGGTTTGAAATTTTTCTGCTAAAGCCCTTATTTCACTCATTGAATTCGCAGAATCAAGTTGCTTTTCATAGTTATCAGTTTTCTCTCTCATTAACCCAACAGATTGAAACCCAATATTGAGGACAGCCATGATTCTTTCAGCTGGATTTTTCCAACTATTTTGTGGAGGAGTTCGTGTTACACAGACCATATCTAAATCTAATGAAACAAATAAGCATATCAATGAAAGCTGTACTGTAATATAAGTTAACCGGTGGTCTGGCCCACCGTCTGTATATATTGATAAAACTGGTTTAACATCACTACTTTCAGTTTTAAGCATTTTATAAAGTTCAGCTGCATGTCGTCATGGGGAAGATGGTTGAAAAACACTTTCCTTTAAACCTACATACACTTTACCGCCATAAAATGTCTCCTCAATTTCTGGAGGGATTTTAGATATCAATACAACACTGGGAGTTATTGAAAACTTAGTAAAATCATGGTCACCCACCTCAAACCTCTTCCCCATGGCAACAAGCACCTGTTTCCCTCGTTCAACTGCAGCAACTGGATAGCCTGGTTCGCCCACCTTTAACTTATGTTTATCGTCCATACAAATAAAATTGCTATATTCCCTGAATCTGATAGAGAATTCTTTCATATATCTAAATATAGCAGAGGCATAGTGCATATCAATGTGTACTTTACGATATTGCCTACTTTGAATCAAATTTTATTTTCAGCTTGCCAGTATATTGACTAGAAGATTGAAAATGCGCCCGTCTAGGCCAAAATTGAAACCTAAGCCATTGAAGGGAAGGAATGGGTGTATTTTCAGGAACCCTTGATTTGATTTGTTCGTACAAGTCCCTTACAGAGAAAGCATCGGCAAGATGTGTTACTATATCCCCTTTATCAACCGTATCATGACGCCTGTCATCAACCGCAGTTTCTATTTTCTCGTCAATATACTTTTGACATTCATGTAAGAAGACAGAATACTTTTCAGGCTGTCCTAAATTGTTACATCTTAAGTCACAAATAAGATCTACATCCTCATTATTGAGGATTTCAGAAACACGTTTGTCAATCTCGGACTGGGACGAGTTTAAACTTGCTGAAGTCACCAGTTAATCTTCTATATGCTTCTCTAAGAAAAGCCCCTTTATTGTCAATTGCCCTACCAAACATACTTAAAAATTCTCTCCTCATGGCCCTGGTATGATAAACAGGAAGAGATTTACGAAGTTCAGATGCAATTGACATATTTTTCTGCAAAACTTCACTTTCTGACATGTCTAAAGACACTTTCCAAAGAAATACCAAGTATTCTTTACTACCAGTATATGTAAATTTACAACACTTGACTGGTGTTACTATTTGTTTTATATAGTCAAAACGCCGGTTTGGTTCACCAGGAGCAAAGTCGTTAACAACAACAGGACTGAAAATGTCACTGTGGATCAATGCAGTATGAAGTGTCTGATATCGTGTCTGTTGTCCAGGGGTTATGTGACTAGTTTGAGACAAAATTTCCCATTTCTCCTTGTCACTCTGACAAATTTTTTTGGAAGACGACATCTGAGTTTTTTCTTTTTGCGTAATCAGATAGTCTGCATACTTTCTTAAATTATTACCCAACTGTACTAAAAAAATTTTCACTGAACACCACTGTTCTCTTTCAGCAGAAGAACAGCATTGGCATGACTACGAACAGTATGTTCCTCTAAACTGTCTGATGTAATCTTTTTACGCTTCCTCTGTTCAGGAAGATAATACCCTTGAAAATGTGAAAAGGGCTCTGGAACAGCACAAGATCTGTTTTCAAGTGTCATGTGGTTTCCATCAATATACCACAGCACATCTGTCAGTGTGTTTACAAGATTTACACCTAGTGCATCCTTATTTGTGGATATAAAACCAACTTTCTGAGCCTTCAGCCATTCAATAATGTCATTATACAATTTATGCTTTTTATTCAGTTCATGTTTTAGGGATGGGAGATGAGATGCATTGTTCCCTGCGCTCATGAGTATTTTGAAAGCATCTGTAGTGGGATTAGTGCTACGAGGTTGAGCTTCATTGTCAATTCTAAATTCCACGTAATTGCCGAGACAAGAAATCACATCGTACATTTTCAAAGAAGGATCGATTTCCGTCAGTTCATTTTTTTGATTTTCCGACAAAAACAGTAATTCTGGAATTGTTATTATTGTCTGGAACAGGACCTTTACGATCAACATTACCGCAAACGAATTCGTTAAAAAAATCCTGGAATTGCACAGTTTCTACGATGTTCGTGCCATACCAAGGCTTTATTTCTTTGATTCCACAAGTTATGCGACTGATTACGAAAACCATTCTGAGATATGTGGACAAATTCTGATTAAATTGACAACTTTTACGAATTTATTTAATGACCGGAAGTATTAGCTATGGCGATAAAAAATAGGTTGAAGACGGATACGGACATGTATGAAATACGGATATTCGTATTGACGAAAAATGAAAAATAAAAAAAATTGGGGCGGGCCCTTTTGAGATGGGGCGGGCGGGGATGAGAATCTACAAATTAACTTGATGGGGCCTAATTAACTTTTTAGTAGTACAGTTTTGCTATCGGGTAAAAATCTACGGAACGCCGTTAGTGCCATGTTTATACCTGTATTTCTATTTTCAATAATAAATATTTATAATTTTTTACTTTACGGAATGTAATTAATGCCAAAGCCGTTTTACGTTCATTTCGCTATTTAGTTCATGTTTGTTTATGTTTTGAACTTATAATAATTCAAAGGAATTTTAATGCTTAAAAATAAATGCATGGAGGTCAATGAGTGTCATTTTGACAATAGTTATTTTCTTGTGATTTTTCGGTAAATTACGGCATTTGAGTTTATGATTTTTATTTTTCTCTTTGTAGCTTTTTACTATGCATTATGTGATTATCTGCAATGATGAAGCATATCAATAAAGAATTTGAAACTAACGTAGTTTGAAGATTTTAAAGTCATCGAACCAGGGTTTGCTTAGATGTTCCGGATTTGTCGAGATTTCTGGAATGGTCTCTCAGCCATCGATATTAAGGCTTCACCAAACTCAAGGACCGGATCAATAACATTATTAAAAGTCTTCTTCGGTTCATCTCGACAGAGTTGCTCGGACAAAGGCCAATTGGCCATGTCAAATTTCCTGCGAGCAGCTCTCTCTGATGACGTGGGAAACAAATTTTCCAAAATAATTGGAAAGTGGTCGCCACCACACAAATCATCGTGGACTCGCCATGAGAAATCCAGCAAAAACGAAGGGTCACAAATAGTTATATCGACAGCCGAGCAAGAGCCACTTCCCGGACGGAGCCACGTATCCGAGCCATCGTTAAAAATGCACATGCCTTCCTGGTTTAAAAGTCTTCAACCTCTTTCCCCTCATCATTCTGGGAGCCACTGCCCCATATCGGATTGTGGGCGCCAAAATCGCCCACAAGAAGAAAAGGGGCTTGCAACTGATCTGTTAAAGATTTATGTTGATTTACTTCCAAGGACGTATTAGGGGGAAGACATAGAACACAACGTTATAGTTTTTTGAAGGGAGAGTTTGACAGCAACTGCTTGTAATTCGGTATTAAGTTTTACTTGACCATGTATAATACCACCTTTAACCAGAACCGATGAACCGCCAGCGGCTCCCTCATCCTCCCCAACTTGAGTGCTGTAAATCGAGTAACCCTCAATGTCCACACTATCGCTCTCTTTTAAATGCGTTTCCCGAAGACAAAAGGCAACGGGAAGGAAAACTTGTACAAGCAACGATAGCTCTACTAAGCCAATTTTTAAACCCCGACAACTCCACCGCATTATGTTGTTCACCCTGTTGGAGGACGGATGGGAGAACAGCTCCTCCCCCGGCTGCCCACGGGAAGAAACTCCATGTCGTCCACCCGAAGCTCCGGAGCCAGCAACTGGGCGTGTGGATTCCACAGATGGCACCACTGGACCCCCCAGATTGACTCCACATCAGCGGCATCCATCTGCTGAGTCCATCGATATCATCGTCAAACTCCGAGGAAATTTGGAATGAAAAGATGATTCTATTTCAATTGTATCAAAAAGTTAGAAATACTCTACATATTTCTTTTTTTACTTTTTTTAACACTATAGTCAGCAACTAACTGAACCATCAATATAAAGTTAAATGCAATCATGTGGAATGCTGTTGTCAATGAACATTTGGAACTACACCCATATTGTAAGGGATTTCTTGAGTGGGACATGTCCAGAGAAGATGGGGCATAGGCAACTCAGTGTGCCAAATGTAGCTACGAGTCCAGACATTTTAGACTGTATGAAGAGATAAATACAGGAAAACCTGGCAGGAAAGAAGCACAAATGAATACTGGTGACCAGGCCGCATTAAGTCAAACTCCAATTTCAACCTCTAGTTTCCGAAAACTCATCTTGGGTACTACTTCTGTTGCACCGTCTGTCAAGGGTCTACAAAAGAGAGTAAATGCTGTACTACCAAAAATCAAAGAAATAAATAACAAAGACATGAAAGAGCGTTGTTTAAAATCAAATTAAAAAATGGCGTGGTGCAGAAAATCCAGGTCCTGCCGCATGTGTATTCCGGTGTTGGTCGTACACCATTCTAGCCAGCCACACAGGTAGTATATGCAATTGCTGAAAATGAAACACAGGATAAAAATATTTTAGAAGTTGTAACCAAAAACAAACTTTGTTCCATGGATCCAGTCAACAAAGAGAGTGGTAAATTTGACCAGTGTACTGGAGAATGCAGTTCAACACTGACTTTCTTCAAAAGTATTGGCGATGAGTATTCCTGGGCCAAGGAGGCCCTAACAGATTTAAAATCAGACGATATCGAGGCCAAACATTTTACAACTGACCCCGACAGCTCTGCTTTTAAAGCTGCGGAAGATCTGTTCCATGGAAATGTAACAAACTGAACCGGAACATTTCCTGGACATTCGACATCTGGCCGACAACCACCGTAAAAATATCAAGAATAATAAAATTCTCGACATGATGCCAGGAAAAACTAAAAAAGAAAAAGAAAACCTACAAAACTTTGCTTTTGATTTAGCAGCCAGATGTAATGCAGAATTTACTGAGGCAATTGAAAAATATTGTGGAGATTTTCAAAAAATGAAAAACAAAATCTCCTATATTTGTGATGTTATCCCGATGTGTTCAAAGGTAGAAAGAAATGTTGGCTTGTAATCACTAGCTTTTTGAAGAGTACATTCAAAATACTCAATAAATGTGAAAATATCAAAGAAATAAGGAAGTGCGCCTTGGCCCAAATGTTTAAAAAAAAATTAAATCTGAATACACAAAAAATGGACGGTTTTAACAGATGCGTAAAACTGTTACCTATACCAAGATCTCCTATATTTGTGATGTTATCCCGATGTGTTACACTGGTAACCACCAACTTTGTCGCCGTCATTCTTTTGTGTGGAAAGGTGAAAACAAATTTTGGCTTGTAATCAGTAGCTTTTTGAAGAGTTCATTCAAAATACTCAATAAAAGTGAAAATATCAAAGAAATAAGGAAGTGCGTTAACTACCGCCTTGGCCCAAATGCTTTAAAAAAACAAAATTAAATCTGACAGATGCCTAAAACTGTTACCTATACCAAGAACATGAAGGCAGGGTTCATTCAGCTGTGCACTGTGTCAATCTTGGTCCATGTGAATCTTTACTGTTAATCTGTGATCAGCTTGGAGCTCCTATAACAAAGGGATTCACTGTTGAACATTCTCTGAAAGAAATACAAAGAACTGATCAACTTCAAAAAGGATATAAAAAGACTTTCAAGTATAAAAACTCACTGTCTGACAAAAGGAAGTACCTGTTTTAGATGTATGCAAAGGAAAAGGAAACCTGTAACTATGAGAAAAACAAACTATTATCTGCCGCAAACAAGAAAATTAAAGGGAAAAATCATGATCATGGCTATCCAAAAGTGAAAAAGATCCATAGGAGTATTAAAAGATAAAAATTTTACAAATTGAACAGTGTGGTTCGTGGCCCTTTGAACAGAATCACTGTCTCTTGCAGTGTATACGGTCTTGGTTGGTAGCATGGTTTTTCAAAATGATGTGATCCGAATTTACACAACGCTTATTCTGACATAGGTGGCTACACTCCACAGCATTGTTGTTCTCATCTAGCTTTGGCAGATAATTTCGGCAAATTTTATGTCTCATCATATATGCCACCCTGTGAGCAGATTCTTTTTTTAAACCCTCAGTGGGCCACCTTACATTTTGCACCCCATAGCCATACTTGTCAACATAGCCCTCCCATGCTACACAACCAAACTCATTCCTCAGTTTCCTATTTTTTTTTAATAAATTTATTCTCCAAATACTGGAAAAAATCTTCCATGATGAGGCTTTCATGAAATCGCTTGCAAAACAGTTCATGGTCCACAGCCCGTTTTGTAAAAGTAAAATGAAAGTGAAAGTAATCCCCAGTTTTGAATGCAAAGTACCAATTCAATCTCCATACCCGACAATAGTAGCATTTTATTTTATTTATTAATAAAAGAAATTTTGTGTTCAAAACTGGTGTTTAATGAAAGAATGATACCTTCTTATTCAAATACCACCCAGAAATATATAGGTTCATATGGCTTTTATAGTTGAATTTCCAGGTTGTCAACAACGCATGCTGACTCCGCTCAAAAATGTCCAAATTTTTTGCACTTCAGCTCAACTTATTAAAAAAATTCTGCTGATTGCGGTGTTAATTATTTTCAAGTAAAAATATGCATACTTATAGACTTATATAATAAGCTTTCTAGAAAAAACCCACCTGATATAACAACCAATCACAGAGATCCAGGATTTTGTCTCTCTATTTTACGTTCCTTCACAAACACAGCCGTGACCATGATTTATAATTGGTACATTGATACCTTGAGACGAACCCCGCTCCGTTATAATGACTTTGTGTTATCACAACTTTGTGTATATAAAATTCAACATTGTTTTGTTTTTATTCAGTTAGTGTAAAGATTATTTTCATTTTCTTTTATCAGTATAGAGATATTTTACAATTGTGCATACTATATAAAACTAATACACATGTTTTAGGACTAGTGCAAGATAAACTGAACAGAAGTAAGCTATATAATTAATATAATCTTGTACGTTTGAATAACATACTACAATGTATATGATTATAAGTTAATTATCCCTTTGTTTATATTACAGCTTATGGTTTATTATCATAAATTTATTAACTGATATAAATTAAGCGCATGGAGTATTGCTGGGTTTGTGTATATACTTCCAGTTCTTATCAGTAATTTACACTCAGTTTCTCATCTTTCCTCGAAGTAATGTTGACTTGATGAGGAGGTTCATTTTTCCTCATAGATTAAGAACATTTTGCTGTAATGTCAACTTCTTCATCATAACCTCCACACAAATTTACACTGTGGAAATATCCAAGTATATATAAAGACAATGAAAGAAAATATAATGCCAAAATCGAAAGTAGCAATTTTGGCATTTGGTTTTTGACCCTTCAACAAATACCAATTCCGCTAATTAGTAATTCAGAATTTCGAGTTTCTTATATAAATGAAATAAAAATTAAAAAGGTATTGATTTGACCAGCCGATTGACCGAATCGGGTGCATTTCACCTCCCGTCTAGGTAAAGTTTGTGCCCTAGATGGTAATCGGAATTGGTTATCTGGACATAAAAGGAGCACTCTCTTTTACCGTCACGGGTTCCGCACAAATCTTTGTTAACACATTATTGAACACTGAATCAAACACAAACCGAACTGAACATTTCAACATTTAATTAAATCTATTCTTGAATGACAATTTTCATCCTTTATTATTTGCACGAGAAAAACGTGAACGTAAAAACAAATAACATTTCAATGTTAACAATTAACGGAGTAAAAAGACAATAATAACAAATAAAAGAGAATTGACTAATTGATTACTACAATGAACGGATCCTTAAAATATAGAACTAACAAAAGGGAGAATAAATCAAATTGTAAATTCGCCAATATAGAGGGGAAATTAAGAAATCTAGGAATATATGGCTGTGCTGCTAAACAATATAAACAAGATATTTCTGGATGCTGGTTTAAAACCTATACCCTTAAGACCCCTTCTGTAAGTTTCTATAAAATGAGAAGGTTAATATCGGGTACATTAGGTTAAATAATCCAACCACAAACCCTTTTACATTGGCCGTTAAAATTCCCCTTTGTATCCCGTCCTTTCCATATTTGAATTGTTTGATCTGTTGAACTGGTTCTCGTCCTGAAGAAGGATGTATTTACCACTGGACGTAAAGGAAACGGCAATCAATCATTAAACTCTAAGGTCAAAGACCTGGTTGATAGTTTGTCAGAAGAATTTGACGAAAAATTTAAATCATTGATGACAGAATGGAAATGACATCAAGGAGGTCAGTCAGTTTACAAACTTTTATAGAATACAGGGCGGAGATAAGAAGTTCTTGTGGACTTGATTTCCCACCTAAACTATAATTTTTGGAAGGTTTTAAGGAGGTTTGGGCACTAGAGGGTTAATGATTTTAATCGGAAATAATAATTATTTTCTCTAAAATATGAAATGTAGCAAATTTGCTACGCTGGGATTCGGATGTCGTGTAGCAGATATGCTATATAACAAATTATAAGACAATCCATGTTAACTCAACTAATTTAATAATGAATAATGCAACTACATAATTGTAACATGCAACTCTAACATATAACAGTTCCAAAATACAGAATATTATGCAAAATGCACCATTGGAGTTCAGACTTAGAGTTTAAAATACTAATTTTTGGACGGAATCACCTAATTAGCATAGCTTATTTTGTCTTCAGTGCATTACGAATTAAAAGTGAAAAGTTGCAAAGCAATTTCTCTTTGTTTAAGCACAAATGCATGCTGCATCGAAAACATTTGATGTGTGTAAACCCATCGCAGCCACTTAGTTTGCGTCTCTGTCTTTTGCTTCCCATATTGGCAATTGGTTTGTGCCATCTTTTCTTACATCAGATGGCTTTTTAACAGGACGATTTGTAGGAGCTTTAGCTGGAGGAGAGGAAACCAGAGGCCGTCCAACTTTTGCTTTGTATTCAATTAGCCCTCCTGCAACTTCACTTGCAAAGTCACATAACTTCATTGGGTTACTCTAAATCAAACGACAATGCCTTTTGTAATGTAGCCAGCTGTTCACTAATGAGACCATAATACTATGCCAAAAGATATACATGTACCATCTTCTTGATATACAATGCTGTTAATGAATCCATCATATCGACTCCTCCCATATAAGCATTGTACTGCTCAACGATTGCAGACCGATTGACATTTATATACTCTTTGGGCGTCTTGTCCCACCTTCGTACCTGCCCTACTGGTTCAGCTCCTATGAAAGTTGAAACCAAGTCCACAGCTTTGTTGTCACACCACCTGACTGTAATTACATCGGAAGCTGAATGAACTTTTATATCATATGATCCTCTGTCTTCTTTTTTTAACCCCTTCTCGCTTTCTAGATTACAGCCTTTCAAGCGGTTAACAAGGACTGTCCCAATAAAATAAGATTTCTCTTTCAGCTTAGTTACTAAAGACAATGATGTGAAAAAATTGTCAGCAAATATTTTTTAATTATTTCCTTCTGGTAGACTTTTACACATTTGCAAGACATCACCTCCAACGCCGATAGAATCCTCTATTTGTCTGCCAGATTTTCCTTGATACACATCGAAATCATAAAGAATTCCTGAGGCGCCTGCTCGTCCCCACAACTTAAAACCCCAGGGGTTGGGTTTGCCTGATATATTGTTTTAAACCAGATCTACCTTCAAATGGCACCATAATTTCATCAACTGAGTTAAATTCCTCCGCAGGAATTGTCAGAAACTGTCGGGTTCTGATATGATCAATATGTCATCTTTGGATGATCAGACATCTGAATCGTGTGCCATTGGGATTCAGAGAAACCAGAGTCCTAAAAATTAGAGGTAAGCTCCAAGACTAGTGATTCAGAGTTAACTTCCATCTTACAATCACCCAATGAGGTAGTAGTATCACCTTCGCATGGTTTGATAGATGAATCACATGTTAGTGGGTCTTCTAGTCATAGCCACGGTTCACATATAAGCTCAAATACTGTGGAATCCGAGATGATCTTCACAGATCCAGTGGCTTTGCGCACCAGGAGCAAGAGTAAAAAATCATTGAAAAGTAGAACAATTATGTAGTTTATTATCATTATGTTTTCCTATTTCATAAGGTATAAAAGTTTATTGACTTTGTTACTTTTTAATTGTTGTATTATTTATGCTGATAAGATTAATGATGAAAAGATTAATATCATTTTTTTTATATTTCACAAGGTATGAAAATTTACAGACTTTTAGTTCTTATTATTTACCTTTTAATATTGATATTATTGTCATGATGTAGACAATGACATTCCATTAACTTTTTAGATAGATAACAATCCAAAGATACTAATATTAGATATAGTAAATTTATACTATGCTGTATACGACGCAAATGTACATTAAATGAGTATTATCTGTCAAGATTGAAATTTTCATTTTTTTTTCAGTTAAGTTTTCATGTAACGCATGTGCCAAATGATTTATTGATATTTATATGTTTTTATGTGATGGATATGTCAAAAGATTTGATGAAAATTACATGTGAAATTGATATTTTTTTCATTGTTAAGATTTGATGATAATTACATGTGAAATTGATATTTTTTTCATTGTTAAGATTTGATGATAATTACGTGTGAAATTGATATTTTTTTCATTGTTAATCATGTTTTCTTTAGTAATTTATATACCATTTCCTGTTAATCATTTCCATTTCAATTTAAATTTATTACAAATGTTTTCATAGATTGAGATTTTAAAAGTGTTTATCCTTAAGTACATGTTATGCATTTTAAAATTGAGTTGTTTTAAAATTAACATTTTCGAATTCCATCATATTTTTACATGTTATGTATATATACCTCAATTCATGTTGATTGATGATATTGCCGAGATAAGAAACATTTTTAATTGATACATTTTCTATTGATTATTTACAATTGTTGTACATTTTGATTTTTAGATTATAGACAGTATTAGAACGTTTACATTAAATAAAAAAAAGAATAAAAAAGACAAACAAAATACAGAGTGTATTTTTATGTTCAGGTGTTTATTAAAAATCACTTGACATTTAGATTGTAGCTTTTGTCATTTGCAACATAATTGGTTACTGTAGAAAGATGGTGCTTGCCTAATGAATTCTACATTTCTCCATTACCTGATGAGTATAAATATTGTTTCAAAATGTGTGTGTGTGTTTTTTTTTTTATTATTTTTTTAAATGGAAAACAGGATAACAGAAAAGATTTATTTGAGATACATGTATTTAAACTCAAGTCTATTTAAAGTTTATCACATTATAAGGTTAATTGGAGTGGAGGAGCCTCCATATTTAATCTGTCCCAGAAGTGGGAGAAAGGAGAGTCTGGAGAGTATCACAGAGGGACTCTCACTGTCCCGTTCGGGGATGCCCGGTGTATACAAGATGGCTGTGGCACCATGTGTTACAGGAGCACTTTTTCCTATGTTTGATGTGCCGACTACCCCGGAGAGAATGCGGGATCCTCAATTTCACCTGTACCGCGCTCATATGGTTATGGTCCTAGCCAGATGGCTGTGCGGGTCAACTACCGCCACAGCACAGGGCCTGAGGCCACTATTAAAAAATTTTTTGTTGGGCGTTTGCCTACCCTACCTGTAAGGGGATGGGTAGGTAGGTAGGCATTTTTTTTTTGGATGTCAGAAGATATTAGATTCGTGTTGATAGTATTAAGTAATTGTAGCATATATTGACTGTTTTTATTTGCATCACAAGAAAATTTTGTTTGTCAAAAACTTATGTATTTAGTTCCAACATGTTTGTTTATAAATCTCTCTGTGTACATATATAATATATTTATAGCTGCTATTAGACCACATTTGTAACATGCATATATCTTTGCCCTGCACATTTTCACTACATGTTTTTTGCACATGTATATTTACACTCTTTTCCGTTCTATGTATGCACCCTTTAGTTCTTAATCATCCTCTGCTTTGTGCTAGTAGGCTTGTAGTATTTTATATTATAACCTGTTTGATGTGGGTTGAAATCTAAAAATAAAAATAATACTCTGTAACATAAAAGCATGAGGAGTGGATTTTATTTCAAAGTTTTTCCGAAAGAAAGAAAGTAAAGTGACAACAAAGTCCGAACACATAATCCGAGGGAGCAATGCTAAAACTTAATTTGATTTATTTTTTCTTTTTATATTCCAAGTATGAAAAACTTTAAAATAAATGTTTGATGTATATCTGCATGAACTATTAACCAGGCACTGCAAGCATCATGTAACCTGGGGGTTCCTACTAGCCTAGAACTTAATTAAAAATAAAAAGCTTCTTTTAACATTAATGTTTTATTAAATTGTTTTTAAACAACAAGAAACAAACAAGAACTCGTTAAACATTTGAAAAGACAGTATCAAAATGCAGTGAAAGTGTCTTTAGTTGAATCAAATCAACATCTGAACATTTGACAAAACATCAAAATCACTTTTTATGACTAGAATCAAATCATGTCTTAATCCAAACATCAAAAGTAAACACTTTTATGACTAGAATCAAACCATGTCATAATCCAAACATCAAAAGTAAACACTTTTATGACTAGAATCAAATCATGTCATAATCCAAACATCAAAAGTAAACACTTTTATGACTAGAATCAAATCATGTCGTAATCAAAACATCAAAATAACTTTTTATGACTAGAATCAAATCATGTCGTAATCAAAACATCAAAAGTAAATACATATTTAAAGTCAGTTCTTTTTTGGATTTCTCTTTGGAATTTCTTTGCCCAAATTAAGGCATCTTTGGCACACAGGAAGTACAACTTTGTAGTCCTTATTGACATTAGGGTCTGGCAAAACTCCTTCCTTGGCACAATAGCAGCACAGATCTTTTTTGGTGGATGATGTTGCGTAGTAGGGAAACTCTATCTTTGAAGAGCAAGACAACTGCATCCGAACAAAAACGACACCTTGCAAAGCATCACCTTAAAACATGAATAATACAAATTAAGTACATTCAAAATATTATTAACACACAAAAACAGACAGCAATCTTCAATGAATGTGTTTTTTAGTTTTAGAAATAAACCTTTAATCACTAGACGTTTCGGCCATAGGCCTTCATCAGTATACAATTCTTATAACTTGCTACATGGCTGTCATTTTCATTTTCACATTTGATTGTTTTTCTGACATTCTCTAGGAGGACATTATTCTAGAGGTCAGAAAAACAATCAAATGTGAAAATGAAAATGACAGCCATGTAGCAAGTTATAAGAATTGTATACTGATGAAGGCCTATGGCCGAAACGTCTAGTGATTAAAGGTTTATTTCTACAACTAAGAAATGTGTATTCCCTGTGGAATTTATTGAACAATATATGAATGTGTTTTTGATAAAACTGCATAATTTAATATTAACATGCAAGGGAAAAGTCTAGGGCTTGCATTCCTGTCTGCACTTGATATCTCACAATAATATTTAAAAAATTAATATGTTCTGACATTGTCACAGATTTATGGCATGTGATATCAAAATATGAAAGATTTCTGCCTGATTTTCAAAAGTAATAATTACCATCTGGAGTTATCAAGGAACCACAGACGTAGTCATGACGTTCTAATAGCCTTGCTAATCCTCTGGATTCCCTCAACGTCAATGCCTTTTTCGCATAAATGCATCTAGGTTTATTGCATTCTCCACAATTGACTGTTCGTCGGACATTTTGCGCTGTCAGTGCACTATTCTTACACCCCTGTATATAAATATAAAAAAAAACCATTTTCTGAATCTGACAATTTCTTGGCAAATTATTAACACCGATGTATCTGACATTGAAAAGTCAAGTTAGTATATTTCACTTAGTATTTGATTTTTTTCCATGTACATGTAAAAGAGAATAGGAATCAAATTTACTTCAATGTATTTCAATGTGAATTATATATCGAAAGATACACTTGATATTTTGAAAGAATACATGTAGATCCAGGTAAATACTAGCATGATTGGTATATATGAAGACTTTCTGTATGAAAGTTTTATTTTAATTTCCTATGTGCACAGACCTATTATAGACTTCACATACTATTTTGTTGAAAGCATGTAGAATTAAATTTTCTCTTAAAATACTGACAATGTAGGTTTGACTCTGACGGTAGTAGTACCTGAACATCTTCTGCTACTGCTGCAACAGTTCGGTTTGTACTTGAAGGACGATCTGCTTCTGTTGTTACGGTTCCAATAACTTCTTCCAGTGGTTTGTAGTGATCCCCATTCAGTACTGGGTCAGGTAGGATTGGAGTTCTTTCACCTCTCAGTGGTTCACAGCATTGCCTGTCGTCACACTTCTTAATTTGAAACATGTAATGTCGTTGGATACAGTGCTTTTCAAGAAAGGACATGTAGGCTGAAAATATAAATTAAACTTAATATTCTATCATAGATTAACATGCATTGAATTTAAAATGTGCAGATATTTATAATTAAATTTTCAAGTGCTTTCCCTTGCATTGTTTACCATGTGCAGCACGGCAAGTGACTATATAGGGGCAGACATAACTCACTCTTCCGGATGTACCTCTTTTGTGTTTTTGTGTTGGGGTCCATGTTGCACATGAAGATTTTTTGTACATTGTTTTAATGGTTGTTTTCTTATCTCTGTTAATTGTCGTGTTGATTCTGTTCATCCTGGGTTGTTTTGTGTAATTTGGATTTCAGAATGAATTTCGTTTTATTTCCTACCCTTTCTAACATTTTATTACCTTTCTTAGAGCTCAAATCCTTTTGCTGGTATTTCCCTTTTATAATCTTGTCATCAATGGTCTCCTTGAACTGATTTTCTACCTCGTCCAGCTAAGCATCTGACGCAGGTTTTCCAATCTGGAATGGAACATCTTTCAGAGTTAATCTTGTTGTTCGGTTCTCTAGAGCTTGTAGACTTTTCAACCATTCTTCTTTAAGGGTTGGATTGGTTTCTGACTTCTTCCTGATATCTGCCATTGAATTACAACCTCGCAATACTTGTTCAATATCACTTGTCGCTTCATCCCTGGCCATCGACATATTCTGTATCGCTAGATTTAGAGTCGACATTATTCTTTCTACTGGGTTTAACCAGGAGTGTCCAGGTGCTGTTCTTCCAGCTATCAAGAGGTCAAGATCCAAGCCCTTGAAAATGACAATCAGTGCAAGCTTTACAGAGTGATATGTTAGTCTATGATCTGGTCCCCCGTCTGAGAAAATCATTAGAATAGGGGTGTATTCTTTAGTCGTAAGCATCTGTAACAGTTCAGCTGCATGTCGTATTGGAGAACTGGCTTGTAGTACTGAGTCTTTGTATGTTACAGTAACTTCTCCACGATAAAACGACCCATCCTTATCTTCTGGAATGGCAACATTTAGGCAAACGGACGGAGTAATGGACCCTTTACTCATAACATCATGATCCATGGCAGATAACTGGGAGCCTACTGGCACAATGCTTTTCTTCCCACGCACTCCTCTTGACAGATATTGTTTAGGTTCACCTATGTCGATTTTGGACTTGTCATCGACGCTGAGAAAAGTAACCATGTCTCGATACTTGTGTGCAAATCCCCTCATATATTTAAACAAGGCTGCACAATAGTGTTCATCCTGATGGCTCAGACGTAATTGTCGTGTTTGCACCATAAACCTCAATCCAATTCTAGACTTGTAAAGCTTGGCCGTGTTCAGGTAGGCATTTTTGGGAGCAAAGGCAAACAGTACTGTTGATTCTGACGGAATAGGAACATCATCACCTAACTCGTTCTTGACATCATCTATCAAATCTTTGACTGATATGTACCTCGACATGTGTTCGATGTTGTGTCGGCGCTCATCAGCAGCAGACATTTCTTCAACTTTGGCTGCAAGTACTTGAAAAAACGTACTGAAAATGTCATTTGGACGTCCTTTGTTTAAATGTCGTAGATCTATGACTAAATCAGCATCTCCAGCATAAACAGCTTGACTGAGTCGAGCATCCATCTCTGGATTTTGATCAGGTGTTGCATTTATAGTTGCAGCTGAGTAAATTTCCCGTAAAATGTGTTTCGGTATCGATTCCTTGAGAGAAGAGTACCTCTGTATAAACTCTTTTCTCATCCTTCTGGTGTGGTATTCTGGTAATCTGTCTTTTAGTCTTTCCACAACCTTCATTGTCAGGTTCATTACTTCTGACACGCCTCTTTTCTCAGGAATACGCCATAAGAAAACAGTTGCTCCATTGCAACCACCTGGATCATATCTCAAAACATTGATCGGAACAGATACTTTGATTTCTTGAAGAAAGGTAAAGCGTTCAAATCTGTTCTTAAATGCGGGGTGCAAATGAAGCTCTTCATCAAAATAGAGGAATTCGTATGGCTCTAATTGTGACAAAATTGTATCTAATAGCCTGTAAGAATCTGGGACTGTATCGTTTTCTTTGTCGACGTGTTGTAAGTAAGCATGTTCTGCTACCTGTCTGGGTGGATGCTCCATATTATGTCTGATCATTTGTTCTTTGTTGTGTTTCTCTAAATAATCAGCATATACACCCATTTTAATAGCCAGATGTTCAAACATTATCTTTACTCTGCCCCAAGTAAACAAAAATGTTGATGCAAGCAATCCAAAAAGAATGTTCGAGTTGGATCTAAGGCTTTCCTTCTGTAAGTAAGGTCGCTTCCTTTTCTTCTTCTTCCAGTCATTATAACCGCTGAACTTCTCTAGCAACCTGCAAATACAAACATAGATACTAAAATACAATGTCTGTCAGACAGACAAGATATTGGGTGCATACATATGTGTAATTTAATATATGAAAAAAACAAACATTGAATTATATTCCTCATATCCAATTTTTCATATATACATCCATTTGTTGTACAATACATGTGCATATTACAAAACTTAAAAGAAGTATCCAATTTGTATCAATGGACATAGTTTTATTCCTATTCTCTGACAGTGTAGAGAATTCCTTTTAGAATTTGGCAAGATAAGAAGACTTTTTTTATTTAATATTTGAAGCAGTATAAATTTGTTTTATACCTCTGAAGCTGTTCATCTACATCCTGGTTCTTATACTCTTCAACTGATGCATGGTGTCCTAGGATCTTTGGTGCATTTCCATCCAGGTACCAGAGGGTGTTTACCATCACTGTAATGTGTTTCTGTATTGTCTCTTGTGGCATTGTCGTCGGAAATCCAACATTTTCTTCTTTCAAATAAGCAATCAGGTCGTTATACATTCTATCTTTGGCTGTAAGAAAAGAATAAAAGTTCTGTCATTTTATGATTAAATTCACTACCAGAGTCTGCATACAAAATTTCAGAACCCTACGATTAAGTGTCTCTGAGAAAACTGACGGAAATTTTGATCACTGACGGACGGACGGACGGACGGACGGACACACTGACGAACCAGTCAAAAACATTATACCCTTTGCAACTTCGTTGCGTGGGGTATAACTATACTAAAGCGCCACATTTTGTATGTCCGGGGCAACCTTTAGCATTGATTCTTAGTATTACGCTGCCAGACTTGTAAAACTAGAAAGTATAAATTTGGTCTCTTGCTAGATGTAACAGATTTTGTTTCATTATATTACACATTTTTCTTCATAATCTGACTTTAATTACTATTACAGAGTTCTTGAAATCTGATTTGGTTTAGCCCGCCCCATGAAGCCTTTTAATATTAAAAAGATCCTCTTTTCCCATTTTATATAATATGCTTTTATGTAAATTTTTGCCGGACCTACCAGCGTTTTGTCTGGCACTCTGCAGGACCGGCGATTTTCAAAAACTCTGCTAAATGTATTAAAGTAAAAACGTTACACAGTGACAGTTGTACATGCAAAAGAAGTGCACATGGTAAATGGGTGTCTGACAATATGTAACAAAAACACGCGCAAAAGCAAAAATATAAAAATTCCGTAGATGTGCAAGTTTGAAGCAAATAACGAGAAGGCCGTCGGACATAATTTTATATAATATGAAAATACCCCTTTAACACATGCAAGTACTTTTGTGATTTCAAGGGAAAGGGACTGGGGTTGGTCTGTGTATGCTAGTCATCCTGTAGGCCAACCCCTACAGCAGGATGACATACTGTACATGTATGCATTTGATCTTTCAGTGCTGGGAGTTTCCTTGTTTGGATTCTGGCAGATCCCATCAAAACATCAAATGCTGAAGTTTGGGGACTCTTGGCATTTGAGTTGTGATTCATATCAGTGTCTGGCGCTGATTTATTTTGATTTTCGTACGGAGTTATTACAAATTTAACAAACTTCAATGTTTTGTCGAAATTTAATGCCGCTGCCACTGCGTCATCCAAAGGCGGAGAGAATATCTCCGGTGTTACTTTAGATCTCAACTGCACATTTACAGTATCAGTTTTTCTCAACATGAATAGATTCTCCATTTCTAATGTATCTTCCAAAACCTCATTCCAAGTTGCATCAGTATCAAATTCTACGAGTTTGTTTTTTTTATGTTCCTTGAGCTGGTAGATCTTTCAACGTCAAATTGAATATCAACGCACAAAGTCGCGAAATTTCTGGTTGTGACACTCTTACAAGGACCGAGGTCCTCCATTTTGAAACAACACGGCTGTGAAATCCTATCAATAGGGCGCTTTACATTACATTAATATTCAGACTGACAAACGCTGAACTGACAACATTGAAATCTAAATTTCGAAACGGACTGGTTTTTCCGTTCCGCGTTTCATCCGGTACGTCTAATGACCAAAAAATAATTAAAAAAAAAGACCGCTGATGACCCAAAAAAATTTTTTGAGTCGGCGGGTCTTCAGACAGGCGGGCGGCTAACGCCCAACAAACAATTTTTTAATTTTGGCCTGATGAATATCTTGCGGCGGGAGGCCAGAGTCCCCGGGAACCATATGAACCTTTTTCGCCAGCCTTGTAGACTGATGGGTTGGGGAACTCGGTATGAGTATTCCCTACAAGGATTTGAAAGCCCGGTCGTGATCTTACACTGGCGGGTGTTGGCGGCGGTGCTGCATTTCTTGACCCCCACGCAGCGGAGAATGGTGGAGACAGAGGGGTATGACCCCGAAGACCCAGTTCCGCCTTCCCTTCTACAGGATATGAATGCCGTCTTCGCTCCAGGAGCGGCAGTTGGAGGGAGCAGACAAGTGCCACCTACTTCAGAGGTGAAGCAGAAAGCGGCAAAGGGTGGGTGGTTTTAAGTTTCCAATTGTTCCCGAGTTATAATGGTGTGCAGTTATACCGGATGTCACTTGCGGTTCAAAGTGACCCAACCCGGGGAGATATCAGTTTTGTCCTTTTTCGGAACGGTAGTTCCTCCTTTTCAAAAGGGAGGGGGTGAAGTATTATTACCCTCTACCCGGGTGAACCGTACAACTGCTTCAAGGAACCTGCTAGCGGGAATATTCAGACCAAATAAATAACCTTAAAAGACATCACTATTATGTACATATTAATATAGATTTCTGAGAAATTAATCTACCTGGGGAAATATTAGGTACAATAATGTAGCTCCTGTGATATCTTTCGACTAGGCAGAGCTACAAAGCGGCCCCGTTGTTCGTAATGGAACAAAGGGACATCATTCAAACCGGGGATTTAACACATCGAATTATCTTTTAATATGTAAAATCTTCAAAATTTGTGTAAATTAATGAAAAGTTTAGCCGATCCATGATGCACCTTAATTTAAAATAACAATCCAAAGATACTAAATTAAGATATGGTAAATTTATACTATGCTGTATACGACGCATTTTAACCCTTTAGATGCGCTAAGGACATATATGTCATTTGTCGGTAGAATGCGGTAAGGACATATATGTCCTTAATGTGTTATTTTTCTCTTTGCAAATAAGTAGTTAAACAATCTGAATAAAGCATTCAAACTACATCACTTAATCATATAATGTTACACTGTCACCAACTTCATATTTTCGTGACCTCATAACAATAATGACGTCATATTCTTTTGACGTCATAATGTTCATTCGGCGTGTTTGATTCCATGTGAAAAATGGACAGTGATTTTGAGGATCAGGGCTCAGATATTAGTGAATATGAGGAGAGCGATGAGGAAGAAGACACAGAGGATGATGAAAACCTGGCTCCAGCCTTTTTATGGACTGTGCAGAACCCCGACCAAGTCCAATATCCGCACCAAATCATCGATTTTACGGAAGCCAGTGGCCCAGTGAATCCACCATTGAGGAATGCTAAACCAATTGATTATTTTAGATGGCTTTCTACAGACGGTGACCAATCCATTATCAACATATTAGTTGAAGAGACAAATAGGTATGCAGAGGAAATAATTGCTAATAATCGACTAAAGCCTAATTCCAGAATGCATAAGTGGGAAAATGTTACAGCGGAAGAGATGTCTGCTTTTCTTGGTTTATGGTTGTCGATGGGGATACTACGTAAACCTTCAATAGCATCTTATTGGCATGATTCACAAAAATCATGGCTATTCAACACACCAACATTTGGTAAAATAATGCGTAGGGACAGGTTTCAACTAATTCTGCAGTGTCTACATGCAAATGATAATACGCATGCATTGCCAAGAGGAAATCCAAATCATGACCCAGCACACAAAGTCCGTAGGATTCTTGATGTGGTCAATAAAACATTCAAAGAGAGATATGTAGCTGCCAGAGACTTGACGGTTGATGAGAGCATGGTTGGTCACAAGGGCCGTGATTATACTGTACAATATATGCCTGCAAAGAAAGCGCATCGCTGGGGTGCAAAGTTGTGGATACTTGCAGAGTCAGATACTGGTTTTACGTTGATTATAGATCTTTACGCAGGTATGTGTAATATTTGTTCAAACATCTAGCATATCAAATGATTAAATCCCATCAACTTCATAACTTTTGTTCAACAATTCTATCGTTCTTTAAACCAAAATCGCAAACATTTGAACTCTTATCCTCAAGTTTCATACCATTAAGGCATTTGTGTTACCATGTTGTGATTTATTTTTGCAATTACAAATACTTTTTCATCGTCAAAATATGCGCATTAAAAGTGTTTTATTTATTTTGACGTCAGGTGGTTCCTGTGACGTCCGCGTTGTATTCATGTAAGGCGCTTATACGTTTCATCTTTTATTGGCGGCTAATTGCGCCTTTTATATAATATTTGTGACAAATAAAACCAAATTAAAAGAATAGATATGGAGTGAACGAACGTGTATCTTTACTAGTCAAGGGTTACGATCCGCTTTTCTCTTCAAATCTGCTAGCAAATATTATACCAAATCCCAACAAAAATAAATTTAAACAATTCGATTATGGTTATGTTAAATAAAATGTCTGAAATAAAACATGCAAATAAGAAATAAAATGAAGTAGTCACAACCAACTTATTCATCAATCAATCAATCAATCAGATAAGCTATTCAATCAATTACATACGTTATTTTAAAACCAATCAATCGATCGATCAGACAGATAATCAATCGAACGATCAGACAAATAATCAATTAATCTATCAGACAAATAATCAATCAGAGATCAGAAATTTACTAATTTAATCAATCAGACAAATTATTAATCAATCAATCAATTTCACAGGTTTACAACAATGAATCAAACAAGTTATTTTTTTATCAATCAATCAAACAACTTATGCATCGATCATTTATCAAGTGGCGATACTGGTTTGCATACATATAGTATTAATCATTGTTAATACACAGGGAAAAGAAATATAGCACAGAGGAACGGGGAACATGGTCTTGGTTATGATGTTGTCACCAAATTAGTTGAACCATTTTATGGAAAACACCATCACGTAGTAATTGACAATGGTTTCACAAGTCCAGGTTTGTGTCGGACTTTGTTTGAACATGACACTTACGTAACCGTAACAGTTAGAGATACCAGAAAAAATATGCCAAGGAGTTTTAGAAGTATGAGAGTAGCAAAAGGAGATCGTGTCGTAAGACAATCTGGACCAATGGTGGCTCTTAAGTATGGTGACAGGAAAACAGTGACCTTGTTGTCTACAATATACCCACCCAGGTAATTGTTACTTACAACCATGAATAATAAAGGGATATGGAGTAAATGATATGAGACATATTTACACAATATAATATTAATGTGTACCTTATGATTGTTGAAAAGTAAACATTGTAAGGAAAGTCTTACACAATGTGTAAAATTGTGACTTTATTGTCATTTCATTTTTTAACAATTAAGGGTTATTAGAAAAATTTTCTATCAGAGGGATGTGTGGAAACAATTATTTCTTGAGATTGCCCTTAATTCGTATTTTGCAAATTGCCAATTTTTGGACCATAATCATGTATTTCCTTATGACTTTGTGTCAGTAAAAAAAATTAATTTATACGAAACAAATTCTCCGGTAAACATTATTACATCTAGAATTTATAAATTTTCCCCATTTGTGAACAGTTTTATAGAAAATCGTTTCAAAGTTAACAGACCAGACCGACATTTGTGTTTTAGGTTGGAAAATCATGAGAACGGCAGAGGAATTGAACATGAAATCCCGAAGGTTGTTTATATGTACAACAAACTGATGGGAGGTGTAGATCTTGCTGACCAACAGATTACAACGTATGACCCAAACATTAAGTCGGTAAAACTATGGAAGAAACTCCTCATGAACATCTTATTGAGAATTGCAGGTACATTGTATTTGATGTATTGTCAAGGGTGACAGCTTTGGGGAGATATAAAAAATGTTCAACTACCAATATACTTGTTATTACATGTTGCTATTATTTAAATTAATTGCCAAAATTGTCATATACCGAAACTAAATTAACTGTTATATCGGTAATTTATTTATTACATGCAATCGATTCAAAAGTATAAAATCATGCTAAATGCCAGAAATTGAGGAGTATTGTAAAATAGATGAACAATAAATGTCATTTTATGGCAATTTTGTGTATCGTTTATTTCAGTAAACAGTTATATTGTGTATTTGCAAAATCGGGGACTTGTAAGTAAAATGTGTAGACTAGAATTTACATGCTGCCTATGTCAGGAGTTGATTGGTGACTATGCTTGTGAGAGGAAGAGATGTGGACGACCATCTGTTCATCCCATTGAAAAGATTGACTGAACGACACTTCATTCACTTTATACCAGGTATAGTAGCTTGTATTTCGATTGATTCTGTTCCTATAATCTCAAATCTTCGTAACAATGTCGGGCAATTAATACATTATATTTAGACATCTCTTCCTTTTGGTAACGCTTCCTTGTATATAACAATCATATAATTTGTTCCTTTTCTAGGAGCTATTCTTGTCAGGTTTTCTATAAAGTTTTATTTGAGAAGCTGGAGAAATATTTCTTTTTCTGTTTTATATGTAACTACAATGTCGTGCCATAATTTACCGGCAAAAACTGATGATTTTACAATGCTCTCCATTTAAAAATATTCCTTTTTAAAAAATTATTTCTAATACTATTTTTATTGAATTTGTTCTAAAAGATGCAGAACTATTTATATTTCATTTGTTTATTTTATCATAGATTTTATAATAAGGTTTTCATTTTTCTTACTTTTAATTCATTAAATATTTAACCTGAAATAAAATCCTAAATATTTCACAACCTTTAAACGATAAGAATATGAAAACCCCTTAAAATAATTATGAGAAAATAAAAAAAAATAAAATCTAAACAATTCTGCTTCTTTTAAAACAAATTTCATAAAGATCCGTCAAGAAATGGCTTGACAATATTTTTTTGAAAAAAGTCTAATTTTACACGAAATACACGCGGTTAAAATTGTTTTATTAATGAATTATGGCACGTCAAATGTTCCGTTATATTATACTTATGAGTTGGGAAAAAAGACAGAAATATCTCTGGGTATGTATATATTTTCGGCAAACATTAACATTGTATTTGCAAGTTCTACTTTTTTATTATTTCATCGGCGGGTATGTATTGATGGTTTTCTTCGAAACCTTGTATATTTTATGTGTTTTCTTCCGGTGGTTAATAATATATTTGTTTTTACAGATAAGAAAAGGAAAACATGCAAAGTATGCAGTTCAAAAGTCAGAACATGGTGTCCAGATAATATGTGTGGTGTTGGACTTTGTATAGGAGAATGTTTCAAAACATTTCACACCAGATCCAGATTTACGGAAGAATAACTTGATGATGAAATATAATATTAAATAAAATATTTCATAACCTATTTATTCTGATTTTATTTTATTTGTATTTACAGTTCATTGCTTGTCACGTAACTGTAACAATCTATTCACTTTCAAATATATCAAAATATGTACAAAAAGGAAGCCCGAGAACGAACACAAGACGCCTTAAACGCGCACCGTATGCGGCGTTAAAATTGGTTAAGTTGTGTACGTTTATTATGACGTTCCAACAAAAAACGTCGCGTATAACTAACGTAAAATTTGAAAACGTCGCAGCTAAAGGGTTAAGGAGTTACCTCTCAGGAGTTTATTGTATTGTTTTCATTTCAGCGAGTTCAAGATTACAAGTTTGAAATGCCCTTAAAACACATACTATGAGATTACCCAGTTAATAACATTAATAATTTTAGTATTCCATTTATAGTCAATATCAGTCTATACTTTCTAAAAACTTTGAACTGTCAAAATATATGTAAATCTCCCGAATGTGAATCGCACACACGCGGCTTGCTCCTGTAACAGTAGAGCAGGATTTGTCTCCCAAAATTACGTACCGCACCAACCGGGGATCGAACCCGGAACCTTTGGTTCAGTAGTCCACCGCTCTACCAACTGAGCTAAAGGAATTTCTCCACCAGCGCAGCTAATGGAGGGTGGTTATAAACCTGTTACGGTTCTATAACTTCTATATTAATCAAGGGAAGCCCGTTACACTCCATTTAGAGTTGTGGGACCGCATTAAAGCTCCGTAGAGTCAAAAGATATCACAGGGGCTACATTATTGTAGCTAGGTATATATGTATATTAGTAAACAACGCCTTGTTATCATTTGACAACATGAAACAAAGGCATTGAACAACAAATGATTTTAAACGTCTGTATACTTTGACCCCGGGATTACTTATAAAAATTAAACCTAGTATTTATTATATGAATTCTTTGCTAATTTTACAGTTCGTCTACCTCGTAAATGTACCATCAAATTTCCCAGTTTTCTTAAATATATTTTTCCCGTGCATCTACCATCATAAACGTACCTTCCAATTTCTTTTGCACTAGAAAATGTGTTGATTTATGGCTTGTGTATGATGTGTTTTAAGGTTCTTCGTTGGTCCAAAACCCTTAACATTCCCGCTCACAATGGAACACTGAGATCAACGGTTTACTATTTGAAAGGTTCAAAAATATCATATACCTCTAATTTTCTCTTTGCTTTGGGTCTTCGTCGATTACCGTCTCACCTCCCATCTTAATTACAGCTTCACAATAATGCATAAGTATCTGCATCTCCGATTGGCTCCCTGAAAGTGACGTATTAGATATCCGTACTTGGCATTTGCAGTCATTGATATTGCATGAATGTGCAAAAATGACAACTGTGTGATTTATGTTTCAGTTTATCTTTTAATAATATGTGGGAGTTATGTTTGGGAAACTTCGTTTGGGAGACTTAGTAACAATTATTACTTGAAATTGTCAATAAAATGTTAGCAGCCCTATGTTTTTTTTTATCTATGAGCAATTTATCCTATAACATTAAATTAGGGTCTCTCATAGCTGCTAATGAACTCATAGAGAATCTATGAGTTTATGATGTTATCTTTGTTTGTATTATAAATCGTACAATTTTAAATTTTTTACTTACTCTCTTATTCTTTGATCTTCTTGCCCACGTAGAAGACACTCTCATCCTCTTAGAAGGGGTTCTAGAGGAATTCTGATGTTCAATATCCTGTAATAAACATTCAAATGTAATTCTCAACATCAATCAAAGGGAAAGGCACATGTAAATACATGTACGTATATAATATAAAATCAGCAGTAATATCAACAGTAAGGAAACGGTTACAATTGTGTTAACTATAATAAACACTTCACAAAAAGATAAAAATCAAAGTAAATCCATTATTTTGTAATACTTATGTCATTATCATGTTATGATTTGATTTTAATTCTTTTTCTTATCTAGTACATAAAGATGTACAATGTACAAATGTACTTTAATTTTTTCAAAGGCAGAGGCTGCATTTAAAAACCTGAATTAAAAATCATAGACAATCTAATGTTAATTTTTAAAAAGTTATTTGTCAGACATTCAAGATAGTGATAGACAAATGCAAATATGTTTTCATTTATTCTTATCATACATAATCTATTAAATACCTGGTCAAAAGCCCTGATTCCCGTATCAGAAGAATGTACCGGTAGTCTCACCACTTCTGCATAGGTCATCTTGAGTGACAAAGATTCTACATCAGGTACCTGTACGTGAGATGATGAGGTTGCAGTCACACTCCTATCTCTCTGCTAAATAATTCTCTAGAGTCGCCTCCAAAAAAAGCTCCATTTCTATTTACACAAAGTCCGTCCCTTCCGAGATGAACAGCAGGTATAAAGAGCTGTGCATAATCAATAAAAGAACATCTACTGTAACCACCAGTTGAAGACTATACCAGCGTTCAAATTCTCGACATCTCTCTGCAGTCTTGGCAATGCTAACAGTGCTCGCATAATGGTTTACTGCACGGGGAAGTATGCTTTAATGATTTAAATTTCTGCAGCAAATTCTCTATCAGGAATCAATAAGATCTAAAGAAATAAGAACCTTGTATATGAGGCAAATAATATTCATCATATTCATGATAGTAAACAAGCTTATTCAACCTATTGTTTATAATTACAAGGTTAGACATTTCTGCCAAATTCATTACCATTTGAAACTACAAAATTTTATATTATATATAACCAATGTTTCTTTAAATCAATAATAATCAGCCAATCAAATTACATTTATGAACAAATCACAGTAGCAAATTCTAGAATTACCATGTCATTATGTTAGACATAAAAACCAATTTAACAATATTCAATATATTCCAAACAAAAAATTTGTACTTTGCTGGCAGATAAAACTTACTTACCTTACTCTTGAAGAGTACTTACTTATAAATTTTAAACACAAAACGCTATTGGATCCGAATCGTTCCTGCCAATCATGATTTTAGAGCATAGATTCATTGTCACATCATAGCTATTCATGGTATATTTTGACAGTAACTATACACTGTATGTGGCATTAAACAGTAATTTTTGGCTGCCGTTAGCTTCAAATTAGTTATGATTTTATCGTGATTCGTCAGAGATCTCAAATAATTATCCGTTACCGTTATTTTGGGAAAGAATTTAACGTGATTCGCCAAATTCATTCATTTTTTTATTATTGTCATGAAAACATGTCAATTTTATCGTCAAGCACCATAAATTACCGATAACATCATTTGGCAAGATTTTTTAACGTTATTCGTCATGAAGGTACCGCTTATACGACCCTCATAATTGCTTACATCCACTTCATTTGAACTTTGGTGGATAGTTATCTCATGGGAAATCATACCACATCTCCTTATTTTTATATAGTTTCAGCAAACAGGAGAAGGTACCTGACAAATCGAAAATGTGCTCACAAGTTACAAATCATCAAGGTCAATGGTGAAAAAGTGAGGGAATATAAAAGAGTCTTTGAATTGTATTCCATGGCAACTTGACCGATTGGTCAGTCTGACATTGGAAGAAAAGCTTCAGGTTTACAATACACCAATCTCGAGTTGTTTTTTAATGAATCAGTAACACTGGTTGACTCAGGGTCAATCGACATACATGACGTCATTGAACAATCCGTTTTTACTGTGACGTAATACCATAAGCAATGTTACATACTATAGGGAATATACGGGAAAGTGCACAAATCGAAAGTCGCCTACCCTACCGGTATAAATTTTTGTATTTGATTTTTAAAACCTCCTTACCTCACAGTTGATTCAACATGGCCTAAAACATCATTCGAACCAAGATGCAAAACAATCTGGTCCGGGTTTTCTGTCCTCATGGCACTCATCAGTTGGGAATAGAATTCTTTACGGTCATTCTGTACTTTGGCACCAGGTATGCACATTGTTCTAACTGGGTATTCAAACATGGGTACAAGCTGCTTCAGGTTGGAATCCCCTGCAATTAAAATGCTTCTCAAAACTTTATCAACTTTAGTGTCAATCGTATCTATAATCTAAATATGAAACAATAGTCAATATCAATCAAACATGTTAAAAAATTGAAAGGTCGATGCTAGAAAATTCCTATAATTGCAGGCAAATACAAAACACTAAGACGCAAAACTCAAACTGACTATATTCTGTATCGATATAAAACTTAGCTAGCTACTTTATGTCTCTGTTTATGTACAACAATTATTTACAAATATATACAAATCTATATTCAGAAATAATTTTGGTTTCTGTACCAAAAGATTTAAACAGAAAAATACGCTGTCGTAATTTTCGTGCTATATTGTCTAAAAAATACGATGCCGTATACAAGAGGAAATATATATAAATACACAGACTCGCAATATCTATTCAGATATCAAAATGTCGACAAAATATCGCTTTTTTTATCGCAGTGATAAGATATGTTGAAGATGGACGCTGTAGGATGCAGCATTGGATGATGGGAATTTGGAAGCACCATGCATCCTTTTAGCAGCCAATGGAAACCGCCGTCGCAACTCAACCTAATTTAAATATTAGTTTCGGCATATGCAGAATATTTCCCATCCGACCTCTGCCAGGAGGACAAACGATGACTCTGCTTGAGGACCACAGGAACCACTCTCACTTCCGGCAGGGATAATGTTCTCAGTTGTCTTGCGCGGTCAGATTACTCGGTTCATTTCCCTTATCAGGGAAGGTAAAACTGGCACCCGGGGGTTATAAACCTCTGTAGCCACCATCTCCTGCAGAGACGGTGCAAAATGGGGCCATCACCCTCCAGTGCAGAATTACCACAGGACTGGTTATGTTCTGAAGACTGTAAACCCGTTGGGTTTCCCACCCAAACAAGTAACAAGGTTGGCGGAGTGCAACCATATACATCACGGGTATGCTGCAGCTCCGTGGGACTCTGACCCTCCTTAGGAAGTTGACTAGGTCTTCATCCGTTGCTTGTGACGATTGGCACAGCCACCTTGTTAGAACCATCACCATATTTCCCCTGTAGAGGTTGAACTGGGGAGATCTCTGGCCCTGCGCCGACCCACCCAAAAAAAAATGTTTGCGGAGGTTATAAATATTGTTTTGTAGGAGGAATCCTTCACCCGAATTTTGCATATGAAAACCGGTATATAATATTATTGCCGTCATTTGATGGCTGAATGCTTGTTCACCGTCCACCTGCAAGTTAAATGCATACTAGTATCTAGGACGAGAACATGATAATGAGATATTCAGCAGGAAGACATGCAACCCATACCCGACACATTAATTCGACTCCGAGCTGAAAAGTCTATGCTCTTACTGCAGGGTGCTAAGTGGAGAAGCAGCAAAATCTGGTTTGACCCGACTAGCTTATCTTGTTGAATTATTCTTCCTGTGTGCTGTTGTTTCTTGCTTTTTTCAGTTCTACATCTTCAGACAAAGATATCATTAGCATATTTGCAATGTTGCATTCAGTGGTGCATTGTGCTGAATTAGTAATCCAGATGGTTCTATACCTTTGCCTGGAATGTTGAGTCTTCCTTCTCTTACGTCTTAATTGTATCGGAACTTCCGTACTGTCAGTAGATTCATCTGTATCCCTAAGGACTGACAAATTTGAATAATCACTATTGTAGTCCTCTTTTGTTGGTTTGTATGAATCGCCACTGTCGTATCAGATTCCATATCGTTTTTGTTAATATTTGATTTGTCAAATCTCCGCTTTCGAATCCCTGATCATTCTAGCGGTCCAAACGATTTCTTATGTTTTAATCTTCCATTTCCATCTTGTTTCTTTTTTTTAAATCCTCTAGGTTTAGATTGTGCATCAGTCTTTTTAAAGTGTGATGTTGTATATGCATTTGTTGTATTGTATTTTCCTTTTTGGGTTTGGTGAACATTTTAGTTTTCTGTGTTATCTTTTTAAATTTTACTTTTCAACGAATCATTTTTGACAATGTGGCTGAAATATTTTTGAGAGACCTAAATCTTGATGCCTTCTTTCCATTTGAATAACTTCTGCAATGTCGGAATGGGTGAATTGCAGACTGCAAATTAATATGTTGGTGCCGTCACAGTACCAAAAGTTGATTTTACAGTATAATGTAACTTGCCCAACAAATCTGATCGTCTGTTACAATTTAAATTAAATTATTTTATATTATTTCTATTTTCTCAGCACATGAAACAAAAGAAGTTCATGTAAATGGAATATGTTTTGAAATTGAGATTATTTCTTTTTTAAGGTTGCTTCTGTTTAGGTGTTATTTGTTATAGTATAATATTGTGCTCTATAAAGCAATTGTGCCCCAAATGTGCTCCAATGATAATCTCAATTTTCAAAGTACAGAATCAGATATTTTAAACCTTACCAGAATTAGGTTGTTCTAATTCCCGGATTCTGCACTTTAAATCACTAATTTCCTTGTCCTTTCTTATATAATCGATACATTCAACACTTTTAGTGATGTTTGACAAATCCGGTGACTGTGACATGTTAGTTGAAGCACAGGTAGCGTTATCTAAATCTACAACAGGTGTGTTTTGATCTTCTATGGCTCTTAAAGATGGGGTCATATAGTTTGAAGAAATTTTCATATGTGTGTCTACCGCTGGTATCATAGCTGAAGGATTTCCATTTGATTTTGTATTATACCAATATCAAGTAGATTATAGCATGTTTTGGAACTGGCATCCACCGATGGCTGTTGATAGCTGGGTTGTTCATGTGGAAATCCAGACCAAATAGATGGTAATCGGTGAAAGGAGGGTCTTTTAATATAATGCTGTGTGTTGCTGGAATGATACATTTGAGGCCGAATTATCTGAGAAGAAAAAGGATACGAAGTTGGTGGTATGTTCTGATAAGGAAAATGAGAAAAGTTGTTTGATTCAGTTGTGTAAGACTAAACAAAGTCAGAAGATATAGCATGAAATGTGTCTGAATTAGAGGTGGTCGAGTTAGAAGATTGATGGTGTGCTGAAGTGCTAATTGGTAATGATTTCTGAGGCATCCTAGATCTATTGTTAGTTACTGAGTGACGGGACTGTCCTGCATTAGCAACTGTTTTTCCTATTTGGTATTAGTATAGATGGGGACACAGTCATAGATTTTAAATGGTCAGAATGGGAAACTGTGGAAAAAGCAGGCAGCAGGCGGAGAATGATGGTGAAGGCTTAGAAAGTGAGAGTGCCGGTGAAGGTCCAGACTAAGATGTGGTGAAACAAATGTGCTCAATGAAAGTTTGATGACAGACTCATTAGATGAACCTTTTTCTAGATCAGACTCATTTGGAATAGAAGAAATAGATGCAGGTGTTGTTTCTCTGATGAGCTGACTTCCTTTGTGATTGCTGATTTTTTAAAGAGGGAAGAGCCAGTCTTATGGTTATTTCTGAAATGAAAAATAATAGATGAAGGAATAACGTCTGTTGGAATTTATTTTTCCCCGGGGATTCCATTTCATTAATCTGATTAGAAAAAAATAATATGCTAAAAGATATTTTATTGTTACGTTTCAAGTAGATGACAATTTTTATGAAAATTGGCATAATAAGTCATTAATGAAGATTTGTATTGAATCAAAACTAGAGACTACCAGGAGCCTATGTATCTCGCAGAGGTTTCATTTGCTAGCATTATGACCAGTGTTGCTGTATTTGACTCAGCTAGGGTATCTCAAATACAATTATAAACTACAAGCAAATAATACCTTTTAACTGGGTTAACTGGTTGACTTTGTCTTTGATGATATCACCAGCTAAATCTGTAAAAATCTTATATTTTTATTTCATAAATTGGCAAGTTGTTGCTTGGTCGTCTCCTGCATTTTACTCAACCTTGATTACAATTTACATAACTGAAATACTATAAAGTTTCTGACAGAAGCAATTAAAGTCATAAGATCACATAATCTACATGATCTTGAAACAAAATTCTGTTAAAACAATCATGCCGGGAAATCAATAGAAAGTAAAAACCATTTTTATATAGGCAAAATGTGAATTTTACTGCCTCTCACAAAAGCCAAAACTTGTTTCATTGAAATTTATTAAGCCATGAAAAGGTATGCTGACCCGGTAACATAAATATAACCACTGAAGGAAATCCTGAAAGTCAAATATAGCCTAAATTTCTAAATTACAATTATCTTACTGCAAGTTTACATTGAGCATTTCATCACTTGAAAAGACTTTTTACAGAAATATAATTTGTTCGATTCAGCTTTTGAGTGCACAAAGTTTTTCATAAAAAAGCTTTTAAAATGTTCAATTTCACTCCACTTCGGCTTAAAATTGAGGTCTGATGCAGAGTTTCAATCCAATTCAGACTTAATTTTTCAGATTCTGCCTAAAATTCCATTACATATGTGGGAAAAAAGGTTTACTTTTCCGGATCTTTTTTCCGAAATTTAACTTACCAGTGCAGGTGCCGATTATCACTGTCAAAGTTTTACACACCACATGTCAATTCACAAGTCCCACTTTATTACCTCCCATTACTTGTCAGAAGCAAAATCAGGTGATGTTTTCGTATTTTTTTAAACTAAAATCTATTCTCTTTCAGTCAATATTACAAATTTGAGGTTAAGACATTTATTATTTATTTATCATGTAGTCAAACTTTACCAACACTAATAAAATTCTGTGGGTGCATTTCCCTGAAACTGAGATAATTAATGGAGTCTATAACAAGCATGAAAACCAAATTCCTCCTTTTGATATCCGGATGAAACCACACATTTCTGGTTCTAACATCAACCTTGATGAAATTGCTCCTATTAATATACCTCAATCGCCACCTTGGCTTTTACCCAAACCCAAATTCATTTTTGACATCAGAAAACATAAAAAGTCGGAAACTAACCCCATTGAAATTCAGCAACAGTTTGCTGAAATTAAATAAAATTTTCAAGAGTTCGATACCATTTATACTGATGGATCAAAAGACGGAGATAAAGTAGCTGCTGCTGCTGTTTATGGACAACGGGCAGCGGCTCTTCCTCTTCCATCTTCCAGTTCTATATTTACAGCTGAAGCAAGAGCTATTGTTCTGGCCTTAAAATCCATAAGATCTTCCGACAAAGAAAACTTTCTTATTTGTTCTGATTCTTTTTCATGTTTATTGGCAATAGAAAGTCAGAAATATAGAAATACTTTATAAACAAATGTAATATTATTTATATTTCATTATCATAGAATTTTATAAAAGACTTGCTGTTTTGGGTAACGAAATAGTCATGTTGGTATAAAGGGAAACCCAGTCGTAGATAGAATAGCGAAGGATGCTCAAGAAGACCCCATTACTAATATGTCAGTGCCTTACTCTGATTTTAAACATTTAATTTACCAGTATGTTTTACGGTTGTGGCAGTCCCAGTCGGATCTGCTTACAGACAATAAACTTCATTCTATAAAGCCAACTGTTGGCAAGAAGGTCTGTTTTTTCGGCAAATGCCGACTAGACCAAGTTGTGGTAACTAGATGTCGCATTGGCCACACCAGGACGACTCATTCTTTTATTTTAGAGAGTAAGCCGCCTCCTGAGTGTATACAATACCGATGTCAACATAGTATTAAACATCTTTTAATTGACTGTAGATAAATCGGACATTTTTTGTCGGTACTACACAGTCAGCAGTATGAAAAACTTGTTTACAAATGTTGCTGGCGACCGTATTTTACAGTATTTGAAAGACGTTGGAATTTTATTTTATTGTTTTACTTTCTCCTTAAATATTATTTGTAAATAGTTCATTCGTTTTAGATAGTATTAGTTTTGATCAAACTTAATATAATTATTTCTCGCCGTGATAGGGCTTAAATGTCGCCCACACGACGTAAAACAATAATCAATCAATCAATCAATATTTCTCACTACAATGGTTTGATCATGTTCAAGTGTCTGTTTTGAAACACAAATACTCAACTCTTTCAAAATATTTAAACATTCTTTAGATATGGTAAATATGGTCAACAACATCAGCAACAAGCAATTGATAAATATTACATTTAGAATCAAAAGTAAATAAACAAAACAATAAAATCACAACTTTAAAGCCTATGACTTCTTCAGTTTAGGATTTAAATGGTTTGACGAGGTCAGAGATTTAAAGAATTCATAAAGATCAGGTGGACAAAACTTATTAACAACATCATATAACTTGGTGTTATCTGCATTTTTGAAGTCAAATACCTAACTTATTCAAAATATTTAAACATTCTTTAGATATGGTAAACTTGTCAACAATATCAGCAACAAGCAATTGATAAGTATTACATTTAGAATCAAAATTCAAAACAAACAAACCAATAAATTCCTATCTTTCAAATCAAAATCTTCAAAGCCTTCGACTTCTTCAGTTTGGGATTTAAATGGTCTTGGCGAGGTCAGATATTTAGAGAATTTATAAAGATCATGTGGACAGAACTGAGTAACATCATATAAGTTGGTGTTATCTGCATTTTTAACTTTATATTTTTAGTAAATGCCTTAATAAAGACACCAAGCTGATCACATGCATCTCTTAGAATGCTTTTATTGTTTGGATTTGACTTGTTGAGGTTGTCACTACTATTTTTTTCAATGGAAATTTTATACCTTTGTTGATCTAAAAGACTTTGTAACAAACTTTTTCTGTAATCAGTACCACACAGAGTAATCAAGTCCCTAATCTATCTATTTCCTCAACATTTATAATGTTTGTAAATATCATTTGCAACTTTTAAATCGAAAAACGTGAATGATTTTGATTTCCTGAAACATTTACTACAAATTCTTTAAACATAGAAATTATATCTGAAAGAAGCAAAGCTTTTTCTAGTAACAGCTCATTACACTTAAAAACCTTCGAGAAGGTAATTTGGTTAGATGTATTTGTATTGTCAACAGGTATCGTATTGTTTTGAAATTGGTTGAGGATACCAGATACCAACTGTTTTTTTTTTTTTTTTTTTTGGCATGCTTGACCAGAATCGGAGGTGCACATACCAGCATCAGGAATGGAGGATTCCATATTCTTTCCATCACAAAACCTTTAAAGATAAGAATAACATTTCTGGCAAATAATATCATTTGGTAATAAAATAAGGCCAATCCTGCTGCTTCTCCACAAAAAGTTCATCATTTTTTATGCAGAAATACTGATGCGACATATTTGACATTTAACATGACTATATTGAAGATTGAAAGCCTTCCAGTAATGAGCATCGCATAAATGATTTTTTAGATTGGTCAAAGTTGTTCAAATTAATTGAAAAACAGGCAGTGAAATCTTCAGCACTCAGGGGAGAAGGTTTTAATGCGAGTGAAGAAGACATTTAAATTTCTTCTTTTTTATATCCTGATGAATATCTTTCTTTTCTTCATTAGCTTCATTGTCTTGTCGTGACAATCTCAGCATGCATGGTTTGCATATACAATTTTTCTCATTGATTTTATATTTGGTTTTTACAATGTCAACAAAAGATGGTTTGTCAGATTTAGAAATTGAATGTAAAAAGTAATTACTATCCTTTGAGCAAATGAAGCAAGGTCCACACTGTCCACTGTGAACTGCTCCCATCCCATCCACAATCTGACTACAGTTTATGATATCTTTAGATACCAATGTGTTCCCTGATTTCAACTACACATGCTGGTTATGCTGTTTACGATCAGTCTTATTTTCAATAAATTGCTTCATATCTGTGATTCTAACCTGGGCATTTTTATATCTTTTTAGTTTGTTTTTTTTACGATCTTATATTTGGTTTTGTTTGACTTGTGTATTTCATACATTTAAGTCGTTCTATGCCCCTTTTGACAGCTCACCATTACCATTTATTTTCCTTGTTTTGTATTGTCGTATGAGCTGTTTCGCAACATACTTAGTTTTTTTTAATACGGAAAGCCTGACCGCGCACCATAGTCGGTATCTTGTTTTGAGAATGCCACGCTCCCTCTACGCTAAAGATCTCTTTTGTAGTTTACGAAAAAGAGTAGGCTAATGGCCGCTAGAGAGGGCCAAATTTTCCGAATCTACCCAGTCGCCCATGATTTAACAGTGCCATTCAAAACCGATTCCCCGTTGTTCCTCGTCCCACAACCATTTGAATTGTGTTTCCTAAATTGTTGTCGTCCTGAAGAATCATGAAATATTTGCCACTTGACATTAACCAAACAACAAATGGATAAATTAAGCGCTATAAGGATGGTACACTTAACATTCCTAAGGAGTTTTTGCCGTGGTATTGTTGCAATACCGCCTACACAGCGTTAAACTTCAAACAATCGATGATATCACTAGAAAGATTTTGCTGGTACTTCGAAAGTTTATTTGATATGTTATTTGTCAATAGTCTATTCGTTTTAGATACGATTTTTTAATCAGCTCTAATCTAAATAGGTCATGCTGTGATATATCTTAAATATCTTCAAAACGGAATTAAACATTATTTTACCAATCGATCAACTATTGACCGACAACTACATATATCTCTTAATAAAATTGAAAAATGGGCTGTAGGAAATGGTTTTAAATTTCCCAGTTTCAAAACAATATGTATGCATTGTTGTAATAAATGCATTTTATTTGACCAAGTTGAAAGCACATCCTTCAAATCCTGCCCTCGACTTGATTTTCAAGCCCCTCACTGAGGATGGGTTTAAACAGCATGAACATATTTGCCATTTTTGTAACCGTATGAAACCAAAGACGTTCTATAACAAATGCCTGCGGTAAAGACAGCTTTAAAACAACACTCGTTTTTCGGTTATAATGGTTGGTTTTGTTACATTAGTTCCATATATAATTGGGCTGTCGCGTGAGAATTGCCAGTTCCGTTTCCGATTTCCGGTTTGGCTGTCGGATCTCACATAGTGGGCGTGAGCATAAGTCCGTAAGACCATCCAGCACAACAAAATGTAAAAACAACATCGATTGCGGACCGGATAAAACGCTATTTGTATTTTACCGACGTACGATGTATATAAAGAAAATTAAGTTTTGGGTGCATTTTAATATCAGTTATTTATTTATAATCATAGATATAAAATCCCTGATAATTAATATCATGTTAAATTGTTCTTGATCAAATAATATTAATTAATTCACAGACTAAAGTAAATCCTTTAAGGATTCAAGACACTACTAATAAAATTTACGATTTTTATGGGATAATTAATTGGATTAAAATGATGATACTGGTAATAAAATGCAAACAATTACTAAGTCAATTAAACAATACACCTTCAGTCAGCAATCATTTGATTTTGGGAAAATGGGGGGGGGGGGTTATGAATTTAAAAAAAGTTTGTTTTCCAAATGTTAAATAATTAAACTGTTTCAACAATTTAAAGAAATAAATGTATCAACTGTTTCATATATTTTCTTTCTAGCTTTTACTATATTTTATAGAGGAAAAAATTTGTTTGACTCGACAGAAGAAAAGAATTGTCCCTCTGTCAAAGGCAAAAACAGTTTACCTCTGCAGTAAAAACAAGTTCCCTCCAGAAAATCAAGTTGTTGTGCTAGCGTCCTCTAGGTTAAAAGAAAATTCAATTATAATTTGAAAAAGAAATCATTCCTTGTTAAAGAACATTTGATATCAAAGGACATAAAATATATGAAATAATATCCCATATACATATCTTACAGCTTTTAATATTTCCAGATGTCCTAGATCCATTACAACATAGAAAAAGTAAGAAAAAGTCTCAGAGTTCATATAGCGTAAATATAGTTTATTCTGTCACTCTGAGTTTTTATATTTGTTTCTGAGTTGAAAATGTATCCAGCAGGCTGTCAATTCCAACAGCCCTAAAAGTATAAATTTACAAAATTCTGTCACTCTGAGTTATTATATTAGTTCTTGAGGTGTCTTGGCCGTCACTTCTTACAGCTCGTATTGCATATATATATACCATATTCTAACACACAGGGTATTATATTTGTACCTGAGGTGTAATTGTAGCCTGGCTGTTAGTTCTCACAGCTGGAATGGTATAAATGTACCATATTTAACATCTGAGGTATTATATTGGTTGTGAAATGAAATTGTAGCCAGGCTGTAAATTCTCACAGATGGTATTGCATAAATAATATACCATATTCTAACACACCAGGGTATTATATTGGTACCTGAGGTGAAATTGTAGCCTGGCTGTAAATTCTCACAGCTGGTATTGTATAGATATATATAGATTATCCTTTAGATACGAGTTGGTTATAGAATTTCTCCACCCGAGATAGTTAAATTTTCGATTTTTAACACGCGAGCCTTTAGCGAGCGCGTTAAAATCTAAAATTTAACTATTGAGGGTGGAGAAATTCCATATATAACTCGCTTGTAAATTGAAGTAGAATCTGTTTCTCCTATGATGTTCGACAAAAACCTCAAGAAAATGTCGTTGCTATGTAGTTTGTTTACATAAACGTCATTTCGGGACTTCTCTAGTTTATCGTTCCAATAACTAGAAAAAAGGCGGTAATTCCCACGTAGAAATTTAATCACCGGGAAGTGGTTAAAGATATGTATTTTTATCCCACCGATTAAACACGTCAAGAATAGGAGAAACCATATTCTAACATACCAGGGGTGAAATTGATGACTGGCTATCTATTCTTACAACTGGTATATTAAAAAAAATCCATATTTTAACAATCAGACAAAGTATATTTGTACATGAAACATTGGGAAATATGCATTGTACATTGCATTCAAAATAGGTATCTCAGAATGTTAATCATGACTTAAGATAAAAGACATACAAAGAAAGAAATGCACACATCTATTTTTCTCTTAAAACAAGATAAAAAGCAAAAGGCCAAATCAAAAGCTCCCAAGGGCATGTAATTTTCACATGAACAAAGTTAACCTTTGAAAAGTTTGGTTTAAAAAAGCCAAGTTGTTCCATACATAAAGATGTTTAAGTGATTTTCCAATAGGGTCCATATGTTTTACTATATTCGATTCAGGTGGCCATCTTGGATGATAGACTGGGTCTTTGGAAACAAATCTTAAACTGGACAACCTAAGAACCAGTGCTGCCCATTTTGTCTCCAATTGGCCAAGTGGTTTCGGCAAGAGGATCTTTTAATGATTTTCTCATAAGGTCCAATGTTCTTATTCTTCCAAATATCAGAATAAACTCTAGAGTTAGAAAGTTAGTGTGTGAAACCTTCCGATGTTAAACTATGTTTGGTTATGGTAGCCATCTTGGATGGTAGACTGAGACATTGGACATAAATATGATAGAGGACTACCTGCTGATTATTTGGAATCAAATTGGCCTATTGGTTTTAGACAAGATAATCTTAAAGTGATTTTCGGCAATGTCCAGCTGTCATTTGACATAAATATGAAAGTGGACAACTTAAGGACCATTGTTGCCAAGGATGGTTACATTGGCTCAGTGGTATCAGAGAAAAAGACCATTAATGGAAAGTTTACAACAGAGACAGCCAACTGATGAAGTTGACAATTTGAAAATTCACTATTTTGAAATGTATATGTACACATGTAATGCATCAAAAGGTATGTTTGTAAAAAACTGCATGACACAAAGAATACAAACAATATATGTTCATAAAATCATTTATTGCACCAATTGCATTTTAAATTTAAATATAAAGACCACACAAATCTAGCCTGGTAACTTGTGACATATATGACATGTAAAAATAACAATCCAAAGATACTAATATTAGATATAGTAAATGTATACTATGCTGCATAGGACGTATTTCAAGGAGTTACCTCTCATCAGCAGCATTAAAACCAAAACATTTGGAAGACCAAAAACCAAACTTATTTTAAACAAGAAGTACTCGTAACCAAAAATACCGAAATAGGAAGACACATTTCAGGTAAAGAGATCTACCATGTGCAATACAAGGAATGAACCCGTAGTATTTCTATTATTTTTTAATTTTGCTAAATACGGTAATTTCTGTAACAAATCAATGAATAATCATGTCAGACAAGTCTGACGACTGGGGTTGGCGAATACCCTCGGGGACCTAGGGTCCACCATGCAGAGGAATCGTCCCAAGAGTTTTAAAATAACAATCTAAAGATACTAATATTAGATATAGTAAATTTATACTATGCTGTAAACGAAGCATTTCAAGGAGTTACCTCTCATCAGCAGCATTAAAACCGAAACATTTGGAAGACCAAAAACCAAACTTATTTTAAACAAGAAGTACTCGTAACCAAACGTAACTCGTAAAAAAGTCGTAATTGAAAATCAAATATGCTATCCTTTAGTTTCATTAAAATTCAAGAGAATTCTAAATTTCAAAGTGGCCTTAATTACTATGATAATATAACAGTTAAGTAATGTCTCTTTTTTAAATTTGTGGCATCACAATTTAATTATTGACATATCTTACAATACAAATAAATTAAGAATATCTATATACAATATGTACATATCTTACAATACAATAAATTAAGAATGTCTACATACATGGGCATTGAGTCATTTGATAGTACTAATATAGTCTATGTATACATAGCATCACAAATAACAAACACACTGCTTGTCTGGGTTACTGCATGTGCTGTGGAACCATCTACCACATACACAACATTGTTGATGTTCCCTGTTTTCTGGTTTTGCATCTGGCCATCTGGCATGTGGTGGCAGTCTGTAAATCCAAGATGCACCAGCAAGGTCTTGACATACCTTCTGTACATAATGCAATGTACCTGCCTCATCAGTTGTACTGGTTTGTCTTTTGCAAGACATTCTGGATTCTGTAAAATAATAATAAATTTAAAACATTGCCTAATTTGCCACATTTAATTTTGATATATTATAATGAAGACCCCTTATGGCTACTCCGCCTAGCGTACAAAGCATAAAATTTTGACAAAATATTTACAGTAATCTGAACAAAAAATCGAAATCACTCAAATACAATCAATCAAATTGATTTAATTGTATTTGAGTGATTTCGATTTTTTGTTCAGATTACTGTTGCCCATGCTTTGAACTCTATTTTAGGTTGCCAATGATAATGGAAAAACTACAACTTTCCTTACTTTTAAAATCTTTCAGTATTTCCATTCTTATCTATCAAAATATTTTAAATAAAGTTGCTTACCATTAAAGTAAACACGCCACAAGAGCTTCCATCATGCTGCTTATATTGTATATTCTTTCATAATTTACAGTTTCCTTTGTGATATACATGTTATAGTTAATGCAGAATTATTGAGAAAAAAAAACCAATTTAAAATATGCTATTTAATCTCCATTGAAATACTTTCATCCTTCTAAATGCTCTTGTCAAGATATATATGCTTACATAAGGTTAATGGACCAATCAAAAATAAACACTTTTAATATGCATATACAGTGCAGTTAAAATTGGTATCGTAGATTGTTATTATAACTTTTTTAAAAAATCCTTTAATGCTCCAGACCCCCAGAGTTTGTAAAAATATAATGATATCAAGTAATGTTAAAATAATTTTACCTCCACGAATTAAACCACTTTGGACCGCGGTTGCCATGCAGAGAATCAAGTACAGTCACAATACGGTCTCTAACTTGGCCACTACCAGAATCCAGTGATTTTCATTGACACAAACTGGCATGACAATTAACTTGAACTTGGAGAACTGCACCTGAAAACAAATTCAGACCTATGATAATAATTGTATGCAAAGTTTTAAGGATAAACATATAACAAAATCTAAGAGATACAGTTGACTGTCTTCATTGCAAACACAATCATATATTTTGGACAATGCACATATACACATCTACTTTTGTGTAGAATTTAATGATTATCTCTATATATTTTGAAGGTAATAGATAAAGTGTATATTGTATACATTGTCCATTTGTCTATGTGAATGCTATTTCCAGCAATATTTAATATTATAAGGACCACACTAAATTGGCAAACAAATCAGCTGGACTATAATTATTTTGATTTTAATTATTGCCTTGTTTGGTTTGTTTTATTTTTTTTTTTAGGAAATTTGAATAAACAATCCAAATTCTTGAGGCATATAAGTGTTTTGTTATATAGTAAAATGGTTATGTCTTAAAGCACTTATTCAATCGGTCATCCGAACTACTTGTCCCTCAGTTAGAATTGTTTTATAGTGAACATTGGTGGGAATTAACAAGTTCAAAATCGCGGTGACATGTTTGACAATTATCACTTCATTCATGACGTATAACAATAGGCAAAATAGAAAAATGTTTTAACAAAGAAACTAATCTCATTAATTTGTTCTAAGTTGATATTATAAGTTTTTAACACCATGTATGCTAATTCAAAAATGTTCCTAAAAATGACACTTTACTTTCTAAGATATAATTGTCAAATTTTACACCATGACAATTCTTCTCATGACATTTCCTCAGTGAATTTGTGTTCAACAATTGCAACTCTAGTGTAAGTATTGGGCAGTGAATGAATCAGAGCAGCAATTGCTAAATACAATATATCGTACTCCAACACACGATACGGGAGGGCAGGGAGGGAAAATCTAACAACCAAATAACTACCGAAGATAACTGCATGAGAGGCCACCAAACTTAGAACTTACTTCACCTTGCCACACGAAAACGAGACTGTGCTTGCGTATGTTTCCAACTGACTTCACTGAGGATAATGACATTTCCTCAGTGAATTTGTGTTCAACAATTGCAAGTCTAGTGTAAGTATTGGGCAGTGAATGAAACCCGCAGCAATTACTTACACAAATTACCCTTTCTATATGTAAATAATAAAGTAAAAGAAAATAAGAACTCCCAATACTCATAAACATATTAGTGTCAGTCGCATATTATCCATTCTATATATCAATAAAACCAAAACTGAGAATATGAGGACAATTTAAATGATCGACCCAGACTCCACTAAAAACTTGGAGTATGCACCATACACGGAGTAGGTATGTATTTGAATGAGCCATTTTCGGATTCAAAAGAACATTTCTTGCATTAATGAATAATCATAGTATAAAAGAATACAAAAACCCTTAAATATTATAAAATATTTAATGATGATCAAGTTATCAAAGTTTTAACTACATGTACATACAATACCATTATTATACAGAACATATACCCTCTAGTAAAATAACGGGGGTAATGAATCAGAATTTCCATTTTCTATATAAAACCTCTCTACTTCATCATCATTTACAGCATCTGAAAGGGATGTGGCTACAATGGCAGAGTCGTGTAATTTTGTAGCTCTACTATAATAATCTGCCATTGTCACAGCACAACCTGCTCTCAAACTATGAAGTGTTTCACCGTCATCTATACCTAATAACCTGAGATAAGTTTTTAATCGTTCATAAATTAGTGAATATGAAACAGATGCACCTAAAACTATATTGTTCTCTTAACTTGCCTAAACAAATAACCATTTGACATATTTACATGCCAACGCTTGCAGTAATTCAAGTATTCTTTTAACACAGATACTGGACAAATAAGTTTATCAGTACAACGCTTAATTACAAAACAATTTCTTTTTCCATCACCACCTCTTAGGCATTTCCCATATGTGTGACAAAATACTAGACCTGAATTAGCAGCAAGTAATTTAATTTCTTGAGTTAAAATATTCGACATATGAGATGCTCTATTCCCAGCAAAAAATTGTAACTTAAATAACGATTGATCTCTTTGAAGAACATATTTTTCTCTCCTTGACAGGTGAGTTTTAAAACTAATATACTGATTTTTAATGTAAAGGGAAATTTTCCGTAATTTACTAACAAAAATTGGTTTTTCTTGTTTTGGTAATATTCTAGCCTGAGATTGTTCTGCACTAATAACCTTAATATGTTGTTTAATTACATCTGATAAGACTGGGTTTCCTGTTTGTGTGTACTCATTCCAAGTATCCCCTCTGCCATTTTTATTTAATATATTGCGTAACTGAATAATTGTTATTTTCAAAGTAGATGCGGAGAATGCTACTCTGCAAGAACAGTTGTTTATTCCGCTTTTCCCTATAAAATCACACGACTGGTCGTGCACTTGAGTTTTCCCAAATCGGTCTAACCAAACCAAAAATCTACGTATATCCTGTGGTGAAACATTTTGTAAGTTAGGTTTATGTGGGAGCTGATTTAGAAAATTAACCAGTCTAGCGTATAAGCTCTTCTCTTTTCTAACATGTGATGATTGTTGTGATCTCCTATATAAATCGTTGGTTCTTGTATCCAAAGTATCTAAATCAACACTATAATCAACCTGAAACCACATGTAAATGTTAACGAAACCTTAAACGATGTGCCATTAAATTCCACTTTAATCCCTTTTCATCTATACTATATCCGTTTTTCGATACCAATAATGTAACATTTAAAACAATAACGGATAAGAAATGGTTTCCAAATAGGTGAAGAAAAGTTCGGGACAATGAACGTACATAATTTACACTTCTGTTCTTGTAAGTATTTCAAGACCGGGAAGATGATAGCAAATGGAGGGAACACATAAGCATTTTCCTCTTGTGATAACTCTTGGGAAAACATATTTATTCCATCAGACAATGGGGACGGATCTTTCGTATAATGTTTAACTTTTGATCCATCGAAATTACGCAAACAATTGGAATCCGTGGCCATAAGATCCACACTATATGGGCAAAATAATGTTTGCACTAAATATGTCGCCTGTTCGCTTAACATAGTATCGGACATGTCAATGACTCTGGATGGACTGTCCGCTTCATTTAATTTTGACCGCCTCGGTGGTCTCGTGGTAGCGTGCTCGCCCCGAGTGCGGAAGGTCGCGGGTTCGATCCCCGGCCGGGTCAAACCAAAGACATTAAAATTGGTATTTGCTGCTTCTCCGCCAAGCACGCGGCATCTAGGAGTAAGAGCAAAGACTGGTCGGCTCGGAGTCAGTATAATGTGTCCGAGTGAGGTGATATGTCTTCCTGCGGACAGTTACCTCGTGAGCTAGCACATTAAAAATCCGACTTAGCGTGTCGGTCTAGTACAAAGCAGGGATCATATTCATTATCATATCAACATGTTCTCGTCCTGATATGCACCTGGTTGCCACTGGACGTTAAACAATAATTCATCCATCCATCCATCATTTAATTTTGAAGGTATATACTGAATGTGTAAATCAGTATTATTGGTAAAAATATAATTAAATATTTTTTTCATAATATCATTTAATTGTCTATCTTTAGACCCTTGATTTTGCCATGAAAACATTACTGATTTATTATCAGTCAATATATCTAGCCGGTGATTACAGATTGTATCACCCAAAGATAAGATAGCTTTGTAAACAGCGTCTCCTTCTTTTAAATGTATTGGTCTGTTATCATCATTTTCCCAATAATCTCCAAATGTTCTCATATCTGATTGGTTTGACAATATTGCCATGCCGTATTTAAATAATGATGCATCCGTCGCAATGCATAGTTGATGATGAAATTCAGGACGCCAGATTTCACGTGTGTACAGTTTAGCAGCAGGTACCACTAAATTCATAGATATACATTTACCAGCGAATCGTTGTAAAGTAGTTAAGTTAATCTGATTTTGTTGTAATAAATCTTCCCTAAGTATTATGAATTTTTGTTTTTTTTCTTCTGGAAGCAAATATGCGCACTTTACAGAGTTAATGAGAAAACCGAGATACTTAACACATGTCGATGGTGTCAATTGACTTTTCCTGAATGATAAGGTATACCCTAACCGAGTAAGAATTTGTAGTAAACAATAAATAATCTGATTACAAGAGAATTCGTGTGAAGTGCATATTAAAATCCTGTCATCAATATATTGAGATGTAGATAAGCCTAGTCCGCGAATGTAAGCAGTTACTTGCATGCCTATGGTATGATAAACAAATGGGGATATTTTCACCCAAAAGGAAGCGTAGAATAAGTAAACACCGATCCAGCGAACTGAATACCGAAGTATGTTGTTGATGAACTTGACAACCTAACGTGATCATAGCCTGACTTCTCGTCCGAACAAACAAGTTCATCACCTTTGTTTATCATTCGGTGTATATCTTTCAATGTTTCTAATGTGAAAGGCATATCTTTCATCCATAAATTAAGATACCGTTCGTCATGACAAAGACGGGGTTTTGATGGTTCGACTATCAATGGCATTATGATATGTGGTAGTTCGCATTCATTTAATTTTCCGATTAACAGCAATGACCCATTTTCCACTCTCTCAGTAAATTCAGAAATAATAAAAGGAACGTAGTTTTTACATGGTGCTGAATTTTTAAAAAATCTTTTGGGTGGCCTTTCGGAATTAAAAGATTGCCCTTTAAAATTTCCACGAAAAGGAGAAAAGAATTGTTCTATTTCAACTCCATTACGAATCCAGTCTAGAACTCTTGACTTATCATTCGTATCAATATCTGATAAAACTGTTTCCCATTCTTGTACATTCGAATGCAACAAACCCGAAACAAAATTATCAGGATCTCGAAGTGGCAGTGAATTGAGATCGTCCGCTCCGTCTTTGTCATTCAAAATGGCTTCAGCATCACGGTGGACTGAGTATGGAATTCTATGGCCTTCCAATGTTACCCATGTAGGTTGTTGCCGGGTCTCAGATTTGGCGTTAAAATTGATCTGTTCCAAATCTGGTATTTCAACAGGATTATTAGTTGACGACACATTCTCCTGAAGAGAAAACAACCCACATGAGGAGCAATGGAAAGACATAGAAATCCATACTACAGTCAACGTGAACATTAAGTCCACTAGAGAATTAGACTCTCCGGACTGTAATAGGATAATCTATGCATGTGACAAAATCTATACTACAAAATTATATTTAAATGCTAACTAATTATACATAAAAGTATACAATACATGCACTGACTGTATTGTCTTACATAAATTTTATGTTATTGAATTGTTTACTTTTGCTTCAATGACTTTATCTTCAAACAGTCTTTTATGACATGTATTTGTGTTTCTAAAGAATTGGATGCGTTGTGTTTTTTATGTTTACTATCGTTCAGCCATTACAATAATCATCTAACGTCATAAGAACATAAGAACACAATTGTCACTAGGCGACGTCGCCGACGACGTCAAAGAATTGCGCTAAATCACTGACATTACTCCGGGCGGCAAAATGATAAATTACTAAAAATGATAAATGATAAATTTAACTTTGACTGTCTCTCGTATAAATAAAAAATTAAAAACTTAAAACGTTGTCCATAATCACTTAATGTTTATCGTCGTTGTAATCCACTGGTACTTGGTACTTCATCATCGGTGGGCACTTCACATCCGTTGTATGTCACTTCAAGTGGGTACAATTTGGTTACTGGTCTCGACGTCACTCCATATGATGTACGAATGATAGCGGAACGTATAAGATCGTCGTTCCCTTTTGTAAGTCTCTCCACAACGGCAATGTTCCATTTATTTCGTGGTTGTTTGTCTTCGTGTACTTGGACTACATCTCCAACTTTAATTGCAGTACGATTATTTCCCGACTGTCGATGATGTTCTCTCAAAGACGTAATATATTCGTATTTCCAACGATTCCAGAAATTGTCTAATATAACTGATTGTCTTTTGAATCGTTCGGAAAGTTCAAACTTAACACTGTCACTATTGTTGATTGATTGTTCACATTCAAGTCTCGGATACGGTGTACTAATTATCCTTCGTCCATATAGCAGGTGCGATGGTGTAAGCGGTTCCCGGTCTTCCACTTCTGTCGAAAGATGAGTAAGGGGACGGTCGTTGATGATCGCTTCTATTTCCGTCGTTATAGTTTGTAGCTCCTCGTATGTGATATAAGATTTCCCAAGTGTTTTCTTTAAGCAAGACTTCGTAATTCCGATAAGACGCTCCCATAAACCTCCATACCAGGGAGCTCGTTTCGGGATGAATTTCCACGTTGTTCCATATCCTGTTAGTTTCGAATTCAATGTCGCTGATTCGGTAAGTTTCCGTAAAGTATGCGATGCTGCTACATATGTCGAAGCGTTGTCTGATATCATTATCTGTGGTGTCGATTTTCGGCTAGTAAATCTACGGAAAGCTTGTAAAAATGACGATTCGGTCAAGTCGTGCACTATCTCCAAGTGAATTGCTCGTGTAGAGGCGCATGTAAATAAACATAAAAATGCTCTGTCATTTGTTTCAAATTGTCCTTTCACATAAAATGGTCCAGTAAAGTCGACACCCGTCACAGTAAACGGAGGTGCTTGTAAAAGTCTATCTTTCTGTAGTGGTGGCGGATCGGGTGCTTGGTAAGGTTTACTACTAACTTTTCGGCATAATACACATTTTCGTAATATACTCTTAACGGTTTGGCGAATTTGAGGTATCCAGTAATTTTGTCGAATAGTATTTACAGTTGAAAGTGTTCCCATATGTTTCAATCGAGCGTGGACATCAAGAATTATCAACTTCGTAAAAGTGTGGTTTCTCGGTAGAAGAATCGGAAATTTTGCATTTTCTTCCAACGGTGCATTGTGTAATCTTCCACGGCAACGAATAATGTCATTTTCCATATAAAGTTTCAATTGCCTAACTAACGTAGTTCGTTTTCTTTCCTTATTCTCAATATCATCTATTTCCTTCGAAAAACATTGTCTCTGACAGTTTGTTATCCATATTTCGGTTGCATGTTTCAACTCTTCAACACTAACGTATTTTCTGAAATCTCGTTCTTCCGGTTTTCGCTTGCAATTCTGAATAAATCGGTGTACATAGGCTGTAACTCGGATAAGTTTTGACAATGTGCTAAATCGGTTTATGTCGACTATCTCGTGAATTCCGGTACATGCTGTCTTCTCGTTGTTCTCCTCGTTCTGTTGTTCCTCGTCAGTATGCGATAATAAAACTATGTTACTTGTCCATGTCGGCCATTTTGTTTTCTCCGTCATCCAAGATGGTCCAGAAAACCAAAGTTTGTTTTCGATAAAATCGTCTGCTCCTATACCTCTCGTTTGAAGATCGGCTGGGTTCTCTTTCGTTGGGCAATATCGCCAGTCGCATTTTTCGGTCAATTCCCTAATTTCGGTCACTCGATTTCTGATAAACTTTTTCAATTGTTTCGTTGTCTTTAACCATTGAAGTACTATTTGGCTGTCCGACCAATATGTCACAGTTTCAATGTCTAATGTTTCTCTTACGTGTGTCCCTAATCGAGCACCAACGAGTGCTGCCATTAATTCTAATTGGGGAAGTGTTAATTGTTTCATTGGTGATACACGGTTCTTCGCCATAACTAATGTTGTTTCCTGTTCACTACACAAATAAACGGTCGCTCCATACGCTGCCTCGCTCGCATCTACAAATACATGTAGTTCAAGTTTCGAATTTGTTGAATTTGTATATCTTCTTTGTAGTTTTACGGTTGTTGCTTTTTCTATATCGGTAGCTAAATTAGTCCATATTCGCTGTATCTCGAGTGGTAAAACTTCGTCCCAATCAAACTTCTCCTTCCATAAACGTTGCATCAAAATTTTCGCACGAACTGTAATCGGTCCTAAAAATCCAAGTGGGTCAAATATACGTGAAGATTGTTTTAAGATTTCCCGTTTCGTAATTTTGGACTCTGTCATCTCTGATAAGCTTGTTTCTTGAAATCCAATAATGTCACTCTTAGTATTCCATACAAGTCCAAGTATCTTAACTATTTGTTTCTGTTCTAATACACTTTCGGTTTCGGCTAGTTGTCGTAGTTTCTCGCAGTTTGAACTCCATGAGCGAAGATTAAATCCAGCGGTAGCCATTGTTGATCTCGATTCTCGGTAATACGCTAAAGCTTCATCTTCTGTGTTGACACTTGACAAAATGTTATCGACGTACAAATCTCGTTTCATAATTTCTGATATTTCTGTTGGTGTTTCGTCTAAATGTTTTAGTAACGTAGCATTAAGAATAAATGGTGAGCAGGTTGCTCCAAATAGCACAGATTTAAAACGATAAGTTGTCATTGGTCCTTCGGGTTTACTCGGATCCGCTAACCAGAAAAATCTTGTCATATCTCTGTCGGCCTCGTCAAGTCTTACGTGCAGAAAGGCTTTCTCGATGTCTGTACTAATTCCGTGTTGTTTTGTTCTAAATCGCATCAATATTTTGGTCAAGTCATTTAAATCTGGCGGCACTGACATCAAACAGTCATTCAAACTCGTGTGTTTCGGTGATTGTTTACAGCTGCAATCGAACACGATACGTATCGGGGTAGTAGTCGAGTCTTTCTTTACCGCATGATGTGGTATGTAATGTACTGGTCCTGTTGTCTGGTCATCTTCCTTTCCGTTTTCGACTTTTTCTATGAATCCTCTTTTCTCTTGGTCGGTAATTATATCTGTATATACTTGTAATACTTTCGGATCTCGGCTGATTCGCTTTATTGTGTTTTCCGTTCTCATCTTTGCTACATTGTAATTTGTCGGTAATTCCTCAAAATCGGGTTTCCATGGAAGCTTTGCCGTATAATGTCCATTTTCGTGTTTAACACTGTCTCTTTGATACGTTTTCATGTACATTTCATCTTCGTCTACTGTCGGTGGTTTTATTCCAATCGATTCTAAGTTCCAGAATTTCTCAATGTTCATTTCATTTTCAGTTTCAAAACTACACGCAATATTAAAAACGCAGTGTGATGTCATCCCATTGTCTCTCTGTTTCGTTGCTGGTCCTGATAATAGATATCCGATTTTTGATGATACTGCTGTCGGTCCGTTCCCTCTGATGATCCTGTCTCCTACTATGTTCCAATAATAATCCGCACCAATTAAAAGTGATATTTCGAATCTGTCGTCTGTATTAATAGGGTGTGCTAATTTCAATCCCTTCAAATACGAAAGTTGTGGTACGATAGTTTTCAATTTGTTCTGTAGCGGCACGGCAATGTCTGGTACGATTAAAGCTGATATCTCAATATTCCCGCCATCATGAGTTTGTAGTTCAATATTTACAGTCTCTAAATGTCTAACTTTCTTACTTGTGTTACCAAATGCTGCTAATTCGATCGTGCTTCTTCCTGTCGGTTCTACCTGAAGTTTATCTGCTAAATTTTGCGTAATAAATGTTCTCTGCGCTCCTTCGTCAAAAAGTATGTTTGCGTTCGTTGTGTGTTGCTTATACATAACGGGTGCTACTGCTGTCTTCAAAAGAACGTTCGTTGCTTGGTTTGCGGAATAAAATACCGAAGTTTCGTCGTTTTCCTCTGTGGTTTCTGTTTCTACTACATTAACGATTGTACCTCTCTCTTGTTTCACGGTTTTAGTATCATCTCTGTTGCAAATACTCGTGTGGTGTTTCTTGTTGCATTTTTTACATCTGTACTTGGATTTACACTCTGAGACCCGGTGGTCTCCTAAACAATTAAAGCATAAGTTTTTCTGCTTCAGAACGTTTACTCTGGAATTGGTGTCTACGATTTTCTTACAAGCTGCAGGAAAGTGTGGCTCATTGCAATAAATACAATTACGTGTTTTTATGTCTCTCTTCTCGTGTCTCGTGAAATTTCTTGAATTTGTCGATTTACCCGTATTTCTCGCTCCTGTTAGAAAAGTTGCTGTCGTATGCGGTAATTCAGTGTCATTACTAATTTGTCCTGTTTCTAGAACACGTACCTCTTTTGCAATAGCGATTCTAAGCGTTTTTAGATTGGTAATTTACTGATGATGATTGGCACTAATAGCGCACCATACATGTCCTGTGTCTGTCCTAAACATTCCAAACCCCGTACATATGTTTCAAGATAATCCCCGTAATTTCTTAAACTAACTAAACTATTTCTCGGTGACGGAAGATCCATTAAAGCTTTCATGTGTGCATTTATGATTTTCTGCGGCTGTCCGAATCTCTCCTTGAGTAACTCTATGACTGTCTTGTAGTTTGCGTTTGTCAACATAAATCCCGCAACAGTTTGAGCGGCGGTTCCCGTGAGTTGAGCTTTTAAGTAGCTAAATTTCTGAATTGGCGTAAGCGTAGAATTGTAATGAATAGTTGACTCATAAGAATCCCAAAACGTACTCCATTTTAATACATCCCCGTCGAAACGTGGCAAGTCCAGTTTAGGCAGTCTGTGGTTATTCATAGTAAATTGTTGTGCTTGGTCTTGTGTATCGTCATTGTTACTATCTGTATTTTGTGTTGCAATCTCATGTGACACATTACGGTTTTGCGATGAGTGCGCTGTTTCTCTGTTCGTATTTGTGTATTCTCCCGAGCTTATGGCTGATGCGTTTGTATTTGTTGTGCGTGGCGTGAAAGTTTCAGCAGTTGCATTTAACGAACTAGACTGTGTTTGCGTATCTTGAACATGGAATTGGCTGTTTTCTGTGTATGTTTGAACCTCGCTAATGATTTCATCTATACTAAACATATACTCATCAGTCTCCTCAATCTCCGCGGCAATGTCTTCATCCTCAAGAATCTCAAAAAGTTTCTCATTTAAGTCATTTAGAATGTCCCGTTTCTTCACAAGTGCAGTCTCAACAAGTTTGTACTCCCGAACGCTAACTTCCGATTTAGCTTTCAAATCCTCGAATTTGTTTACCAGTTTCGTAACTGCGGCCTTGTTGCCTGTCCTTGTGTTCTTTATTCTCGTTTCCATCGTTTTCCCTTGGTCACGGCACCATAAATATTTGTGTTTCTAAAGAATTGGATGCGTTGTGTTTTTTATGTTTACTATCGTTCAGCCATTACAATAATCATCTAACGTCATAAGAACATAAGAACACAATTGTCACTAGGCGACGTCGCCGACGACGTCAAAGAATTGCGCTAAATCACTGACAACATGTCCCATCTCCTCGCAGAATAGACATGGCCCCACGGGTCGAGTAGCTGAAGCGGACGGCTTCCGGGGATACCTTGGTTTGTAATTATGATAACCAAACTGATAGGACATAGGAGCATATGGCACGAATGGAGGCTGCATGTAGGCTTGCTGATTGAAAGGCAGATAAATATTGCTAAGAGGCGACGTCATCTCCTGCTTGTTAATGAGAGGAGTTTCTTTTTTCTCAACGGACCCCTTCATGCATTTTGACAACGCTTTAGATACTAAATCGGATGCTTTTCCCCCTAGCACATGAAGGGCAAGGGATACTATGTTGACTTTTCCTTGATTTCTTGCTGCCTGACGTGCCAATTCGTCAAACATATCAGCATCTTCGTGATCTATTGCTTGTGCCTTTTTAGCCAACTCGTCTAATGTTAATAATATAAGAGCTTCACTGGGCTTGTTCTGTGTAGCAAGTAGTCTCACCTTGTGTTTTATCTCCTCCAGATCATTCTTAGTGGCCTCTTTCGTAGTCTTCTTTTTCTTAGTAGGAGGTTGTTGTATTACTATCTCCTCATCAGATGATTCCTGTAATAAAACACGCTTTATTATTGACATGTTAATTATATAACCAATTTCATCGCGACTATTTCTTATCAGTTTACTACACATTGTAAAAGAATATAAAAAACATCTGGCGTTAGGTATGGAATCTGACACTGGGAAACCACCGATAAGTGTGCGATAATATGACATTCTAGTCAGTGATTGTAGTACATTTAATCCAATGCAAGTTTGGTTTCCTTGATTTCACTACTATATGCATAAAACCAGCTGCATAAAACCCAATTAAAAGAATATACTCACGTCATCTTGTAGTAATTGTCCCGCTGGCTGTCCCATCTCATTTGCACACAGAATTGTATAAGGCATCAAGAGTCTCAGATTACTGATGCTGGGGTCCTTTCCGGCCATCTCTAATATATCCTTTTCGTTCTCTTTTGTCAGTTCTCTAAATTTTGCACTAAGATCCTCTGCGGACATGTCCTCCAAGGGAACATTGCTTTTAACTCTTGCAAGAACTATTTTCTCTCTTGGGTTATGGGATTTTACTTTTTTGATTATATCCAATAAATTCTTCCCAATCATAGTGTGTCTTCTTTTCAATACAGTATATGGTGGCATTTCTCCTGTAACCAAAATAATAATTATGTACGACTTTAAAATACATAGTACCTAAATCACCCGATAATATAGAATTCCATAACTTTGCCACGTAAATTAATTTCCGCCATTTTGTAAAGGAAGAACGACTCCGAAATAATGACAATCTGTACAACCACGTACAGATCGTTGGTCACCATGACCAACATATATAGCCCCTTGGCGTATCAAAGCCACCATGGCTAACATGCATATTAAAGTAAAAGAAAATATATTTACCTGGATGGTGAGGACAAAAAACCCAACCTCTTCACCTTGCCACACGAAAACGAGACTGTGTGCTTGCGTATGTTTCTCACGTGACTTCACTGAGGATATGCTCCGACAAGACTCTGACCCAGAGTATAGTAAATAATTAACTTCCCTCTGCCACAATGACCAATGACTCTGTCTCTTTCATGTCTGTGTTTCCTAGAACCGCGACCTCGATTTGGTGGATCGTAATGTTCTACAGTAGATAAGTTCACATGATCGAATGTTTGTTGTTGTTTTACATTTTCCCTTGTTTTATTTTCTTGTAATCTTTTGTAATGTTTCAATGTCCGAAAGGCTCTGATTTTCTCTTAAAACTTTATTGTGTTCCTCTTTTAGATTGCTGTTTATAATTTCCAAAATAGCTATATCTCCCTGAATTGCTCGCTTATCCTCCTCTAATTGTTCCTTTTCCTTCAAAGGTCTATCATGTTGTTGTTTCAACGATTTAAGTTGTTCCTTTAAATTTGAAATTTCTTTCACTAATCCGTTGATATGGGCATCAGTGTCGTAGGTTTCATTCATTTCGTCGATACAATTGGATTTCTGTCTTAATTCTGAAATAAAGGGAATAACAGAACAAATCAAGCTATAAGGAAATGATTTCTCTAAAAATCCTGTAAATTACAGTAAAGGGTTCGATAATGTGTTTTTGCATACCTTCTCAAAGATCCAGTGTTGGAGATTTCCTTGGTTCCACAATACTGCTGCATACGATGGAATAACATATATATGGTCAGTTGAACGTGAAGTGTTGACTTGCTCTTGAAGAAAGAGCAGGAACGAGTTTATGATCTGAAAAATGTAAAGTAAATTGAAAATGACGTAAACATTTCAACAGATTATAATTTTGTCTTTGTAATGAAATACACCTGAATTTAAATGTACAAAGATGTGAATGATACAAACAACTATAGAATAATTCATTTTTGCACTTCAGAATGAAAGTTGACACATACACACCTAACCCTACTCGTTGTTTCAAATGCCAGAAATTTGGACACGGTAGGAGTTCATGTCGTGGTACTGAAAGGTGTGTCAAATGTTCTATAGAGGGCCACTCAAGTTTTGAATGTGACGGTACAGTAAAGTGTGCAAACTGTGGACTGAATCATTTGGCTAATTCAAGAAATTGTGAATTTTTTAAAAAGGAATTAGAAATTCAAAAAACCAAAACTGAAAAAAAATTAAGCTATCAAGAAGCGAAACGAATGGTCTCTGTCTTGAATAACTCTGTTCAAACCTCTTATGCTGATAAAGTCAAAACATCACAAACCAGAACTTTTGCAACCCAAACTGAATTCACTTGGCCTGATGGATCAGAACTACCAACACTCTTACTTCAACCTTCTCAAGCTAAAGATAAAACTTCTCAATCTAAACCGTCTTCTACATCAAACTCTTCTCAAACTTCTGGCTCTTTAAATACCTCAGACACTACCAGTAAACAACAAAGACCGACTGCCAGACAAAGAACTTCAATACCTTCAAACCAAAAATCTTCCTCATCGTCCCAAAAAACTACACGATCGTCTTCAAATGAAAAAGTTAGAAACAAACCATCATCCGGTCGCCTCTCAAAGGCAGAAAAAAATTCAAAAATCAATAGATTTAGAGACCTCTGTTTAGAGTTCGACAATGATGTCGACGAGGACTCGGAGCAGATGGATACTTCAAATGAACCAGACGAATCCATCTGGGGAGTTTCTTCTGTTCCTGCCGGGGATTCTTCTCGTAACGCCAGAGATTCCAGCGCTTCTGGTGGCAGGCGCAGAAGTTGTTCAAGTGAACAACTAAGGAAAAACTACTCCCCAATCCGCCCACCCTTAAAATGAACAATATAATTCAGTGGAATTGTCGGGGTTTAAAAATTAATTTAATTGAAATATCTTTACTTGTCCAAGCTTTCCTACCAGTTGCCTTTTGTCTCCAAGAAACTCACTTAAAGGAAAACGATAATGTAAACATCAAAAATTACTCTCTTTACAGCACAAGAACTAAACAGGATGAAAGGGCTGCAGGCGGCTCTTCAATCCTTATCAAAAACAACGTTATTCATAGTCAAATAAATTTAAACACCGATCTGCAGGCAGTTGCAGTTCGCCTTTCTCTTAATAAGACTATTACACTATGTTCTGTTTATATTCCTCCTAACACAAACCTGGAAATTAGTAAACTTAAAACTCTAACAGATCAGTTACCTGTCCCATTTCTTCTTATGGGTGATTTCAATGCTCATAATCCTATATGGGGCAGTAACTCACAAAACGACAAAGGCAAAAAGATCGAAGATTTTTTAAATCAGGAAAGTTTGTGCATCTTCAATGACGGATCGGATACTTATCTCCATCCGGGGAATGGTTCGTACTCTGCTATCGATCTAACCATTTGTGACCCCTCTTTATTACTTGATTTCTCATGGCGAGTCCATGATGATTTGTGTGGTAGTGACCACTTTCCCATTATTTTGGAAAATTTATTTCCCACGTCATCTGAGAGAGTTGCTCGCTGGAAATTTGACAAGGCCAATTGGCCTTTGTTCGAGCAACTCTGTCGAGATGAACTGACGAAAGAAACTTTTGATACTGTTATTAATCCAGTCCTTAAATTTAATGAAAAGTTAGTATCGATAGCTGAAAGAACCATTCCTAAAACCTCGACAAATCCTAAACAACCAAGCAAACCATGGTTTGATGATGATTGTGAGGAGGCAAAGAAAAATAGAAAGAAGGCCGAACGACGATTCAATATGCATCCAACCCAAGATAATTTAAGTAACTTCCGTATATTCCGTGCAAAAGCACGTCGAACATTCAAAAAAAAGAGACGAACCTCTTGGCACAACTTCGTCTCTAAAATAAATTCTCGTACACCAATGAACAAAGTTTGGAATTTCATACAAAAAATTAATGGTAAAAACCGAAAAACCAACGTCCACCATCTGAAAGATGGCCAGACCCTTCTAACATCTGAAAGGGACATATCGAATAAACTTGCAGAAACATTTTCTAAGCATTCCTCTTCTCAAAATTACTCTCAGGAATTTCAACAAATCAAACATCGCACTGAAAAAACTAAACTTAACTTTAAATCTAAAAACACAGAAGACTACAACCGCTCTTTCTCTTTGGATGAACTCAAAACTTCTCTGGCAAAGGCCCATGACACAGCATGTGGCCCAGATGATATCCATTATAAACTTCTGACTCATCTTCCTGATAAATCATTACAAACACTTTTGGATATACTAAATAACATTTGGGAAACTGGGAATTTGCCCTCTTTGTGGAAGCTTGCTACAGTTGTTCCTATTCCAAAACCCGGTAAAGATCATTTTGAATCGTCGAATTATCGGCCAATTGCCCTCACAAGTTGCGTATGCAAGACGATGGAACGAATGATCAACGACCGCCTTGTTTGGTTCCTGGAGACCAATGGTCTACTGTCTAATATACAGTGTGGATTCCGGCAGGGCAGAAGCACGTTAGATCATCTCGTTCGCTTCGAGTCTTTCATACGCAACGGGTTTGCTAGGGGTGAACACGTGGTGTCGGTCTTTTTCGACCTTGAAAAAGCATACGACACCACTTGGAAATATGGCATTTTAAAAGACCTAAATGATATGGGGTTGAAAGGTAGGTTACCTACCTTCATTGAAAATTTTCTTTCCGATAGACAGTTCAAGGTAAGGGTTAACACCACCATGTCTGACCCTTTTGAACAAGAGATGGGTGTTCCTCAGGGAAGTATCCTCTCGGTCACTTTATTTAGTATAAAAATAAACAGTTTAGCTAAAACATTAAAACAAAATGTTGAGGGCTCCCTCTATGTAGATGACTTTTTGATATGTTATAGGGCTAAAAATATGAACAATATAGAAAGACAACTACAGTTGTCTTTAAATAAAATTGAAAAGTGGGCCACAGAAAATGGTTTTAAATTTTCAAACTCAAAAACCGTCTGTATGCATTTTTGTAACAAACGAAAACTGCATTTAGACCCTGAACTAAAACTCTATAATGCACCCATTAAAGTTGTTGAAGAAAATAAATTCCTTGGAATTCTGTTTGATAATAAACTCACCTTTCTACCCCATATCAAAATGCTGAAAGCTAAATGCTTGAAGGCATTGGACATTTTAAAAGTTGTTTCCAGCACTGACTGGGGCGCTGATAAAAGTATTTTGTTAAATTTATATAGATCTTTAGTGAGATCGAAACTTGACTACGGTTCTATTATTTATGGATCTGCTCGCAAATCCTACATACAAATTTTAGATACTGTTCACCACCAAGGCCTACGTTTGGCCTTGGGGGCGTTCAGAACGTCTCCTGTGGAGAGTTTATATGTAGAGGCGAACGAACCGTCTCTTTATAATCGTCGGATAAAACTTGGTTTACAATATTTAACCAAGCTAAAAGCATATCCTTCAAATCCTGCCTACGACTGTGTTTTCAATCCTCTCTATGAGAATATATTTGAACAATATGAAAATAAAATTCCTCCTTTTGGTATCCGGATGAAACCACATATTTCGGGTTCTAACATCAACCTTGATGAAATTGCCCCCATTAATATACCTCAATCACCACCTTGGCTTGTACCCAAACCTATGTTTATTTTTGACCTTAGAAAACATAAAAAGTCCGAAACAAACCCTATTCTTATTCAGCAACACTTTGCTGAAATAAAATATAAGTTTGAATTTCATGACTCTATTTATACTGATGGGTCGAAGGACGGGGACAAAGTGGCTGCCGCTGCTGTCTATGGACAGCAAGCAGCAACTCTCCGTCTTCCATCCTCCAGTTCCATTTTTACTGCTGAAGCCAGAGCCATAATTCTTGCTTTAAAGTTTGCAAGAACATCTGAAAAACTTAAATTTCTTATTTGTTCAGATTCACTTTCATGTTTATTGGCTATCGAAGGTCAGAAATATAAAAACCCTTTAATTGCCCATATTATTGAATTTTATAAAAGACTTGTCCAAATGGGCAAAGAAATTATTTTTCTCTGGGTACCAAGTCATATTGGTATCCGAGGAAACACAGTCGTAGATAGAATAGCGAAGGATGCTTTAGAAGACCCCATAACTAATATGTCAGTGCCTTACTCTGATTTTAAACCTTTAATATACAAGTATGTTTTACGTCTGTGGCAGTCCCAGTGGGATCTGCTTACAGACAATAAATTACATTCGATAGAGCCAACTGTTGGCAAGAATGTTTGTTTCTTCGGCAAAAGCCGTAGAGACCAAGTTGTTTTAACTAGATGTCGCATTGGCCACACCAGGACGACTCATTCTTTTATTTTAGAGAATGAGCCGCCTCCTGAGTGTATTCCCTGCCAATGTCGACATAGTATTAAACATCTTTTAATTGACTGTGTAGATAAATCCGACATTATTAGTCGGTACTACACAGTCAATAATATGAAATATCTATTTACAATTGTCGCTGGCGACCAGATTTTAAAATATTTAAAGGACGTTGGACTATATTCGAGAATATAGTCTATGACTATGTTCTCGAGTATGGTCCTTACCGAATAAATGCTTACCTAATTCTGGTATATGATTGTTATTTTATGAATATGTGATAGCTTATCTGTGATATTGTTTGTTTTGTTTTGAAAATATTACCTGTGATAGTGTCATTGTGATACTTGTTTTACTGTTTATTCCTGTCTTTTATTTGTAAATAGTCAATCCATTTTATACACTATTTGTTTTAATACAATCGTATTCTAATTAGTTTTCGCCGTGGTATGGCTGCAATACTGTCCTTACGGCGTTAAACAACAATCAATCAATCAATCAAAATGTCAACTAATTTATAGAATAATTTTATTCTATCATATATGGCTACCAGTACTACTATAAAAATTATGACTTATTTCTGTTAAAAAAAGCCAAAAATCTGTTTGTTGCTTTTACTTATTTGATAGGATGTTGTTCAATTAACATTAACATCATATTTCATATCTAATTGTCAAATAAACGTGATATACCCTCCTGATTAATTATTTTAAAAAATGTGCACTAAATTTGTTATCAACTATTGTTCGTATTTAAATTGTTTCTACATCAGCTATTAAACATCCATTTGAAAGGATCTAAAGGATATGTATTGCTTTAATAAGTTGTTTTATAGCAGGTGTTAACCATAAAATGATAAAATATTGTCAATATGATCAATATGGGCCATGAGAATTGCCAGCCTGTGCATATGTTTACCCTGACTACATATAAAGTACCATAGAATGATAGAATATTGCATATATGATGAATATGAGCCATGCAAATTGCCAGTCTGTGCATATTTGGACCCTGTTTACAAATAAAGTACCATAGAATGATAGAATAGTGCATATATGATGAATACGATCCATGAAAATTTCCAGTCTGTGCATATTTGGACCCTGTTTACAAAAAAGTACCATAAAATGATAGAATATTGTATATATGATCAATATGAGGCCCCCCGTGTGGGTCCCGGGGACACAATAGAATAGGCCCACAGCTCCTCGGCTTGGCGTAAGAGGCCCCTAAAGAGGCGACATGTTTGCCGTGTGTCGCAAACCCGTGTCGATATAGGGAGTGTTCCTGGATGGCCGGATAAACGGTTCCGATCACCATCTGGGGCACAATCTTTACCTAGACGGGAGGCCGGATGGACCCGATTCGGTCAATCGGCTGGTCACACCAGTTCCTTTTGTTACATTAAATATTTATTTTTATATATCACATAAACATTCTAAATTCTAAATTTCTGATTTGATGGATTGGTGTTGGCTTATGGGTTACAAATCTCAACAGGCTCAAAATTTTACTTTTGAATTTGGGGACTTTAATTTTTTAGTAGTATTTTTTTTTTATTATTATTTTATATCTGAAATTAAAATTGTAGAATTTTCGTCGAATTGGTTAGTTTTCCATTGATTTCATTTGCCTTCAAATTTGTCTTACATTTGGATTGTGTTTTTGATCTATTCATAATAATTTATACACCCAGTTCCAAGAATGGCTGGATGACCCCGGTTCAGCCAAAACTGGTCATGTCTTGCCCTCTGCTTTTTCTCGTGGTTATTTGAAAAGATCCTGAGGAGCCCTCAATGACATCCAGATACAATGGGATGGAAGGGTGGAGTGCATGTATCATATGGGTTGATGTTTTGGTTCCGGGGTCTTTGGAAAGTAACATCTGACGGAATTGCGGAGAAGGCGGTGGCTTATGGGGCAAGGCTTCCTCGGCTTAAAGAGGCCACATGTTTGCCGTGTGTGGATACCCGTAAGGATAGAGGACGGGATCCTGGTGGCTGAAACACGCCACTTAGGCCCTTACTTTATCTTAAACGGGCGGTCGGATGGGCCCGGTCCTGATCAATCGGCTGGTCACGCCAAGCCCTTGAACTTGACCTATTTCCAAAATGTACAACAATAGTACCAATTATATAGGCTTGGTTCAAGAAGGCGGTGGCTCATGGGTCAATCGTGTAGATGTTACTATGGGCGGTTGTCTTGCCGGGCAACCCCTGGCACAAGGCATGCGCCCATTAAGAGGTACTCTATGCGAGTATCTTATTCTAGTATCCCTGGTGCTTGTTGCAGATGTGGCGGGCGTGCGTCGTTTTGATGTATTCTGGTATCTATCATGGATGCTAGAGTGCATCAGGGCGATGTATGCATCACGCTTGTCGCAAATGTGGCAAGCATACATCGTGTTGATGCTGCTCCGAGGTGGGCGGGGAGCTAGGGTAACGAAACATATATACATCACCATGGAGTTCATAAATAAAAAAACCAAACCAAACCTGTAAACGAAAATTAGAAACTAGTGACGAAGAGGAACATGCAGCTAAATTACCAAATACTTTTCCGGACAATTTTCCTAAATTCTTAGTTATAACATCAGTCAACACTGAAAAACCTGTCACCAAAATTTCTCCTTTTGTTATTCAAAAAACACTACAAGGCTGTGCCGGCCAGCTTCAAAAAGTCACAAAAATGAGAAACGGAAATCTTTTAGTTGAATGTCTCAGATCACAACAGGCCAAAAATTTACTCTCTCTTACAACAATTTCTCATGTCCACATCTCTGTTACACCTCATAGATCACTGAATTCATGCCAAGGTGTGATTAGAGACAGAGACCGTGATTTAGCTGAGTTGACGGAAGAAGATATATGTGAAGAACTGAAATCCCAAAATGTTTCCAAAGTCAAAAGGTTTACAAAACGACATGAAGGTAATATTATTAAACTTAACACTTATCTCATCACTTTTGACCTTACCCGTGTGCCTGAACATATCTTCATAGGTCCCTACAGAATCAAAGTTGACACTTTCATACCTAACCCTACCCGTTGCTTCAAATGCCAGAAATTTGGGCACGGTAAGAGTTCATGTAGAGGTATTGAAAAGTGTGTTAAATGTTCTGTAGAGGGCCACTCCAATTTTGATTGTGACGGCCAGGTTAAATGTATAAATTGCGGACTAGATCATATGGCCAATTCCAGAAACTGCCAATTTTACAAAACAGAGCTTGAAATTCAGAAAACTAAAGTAGAAAAAGGTATAAGCTATCAGGAAGCAAAAAAAATGGTCTCTGCCTCTAACAACTCTACTTCTACAACATCATACGCTGACAAAGTTGAATCGTCGAATTATCGGCCAATTGCCCTCACAAGTTGCGTATGCAAGACGATGGAACGGATGATCAACGACGGCCTTGTTTGGTTCCTTGAGACCAATGGTCTACTGTCTAATATACAGTGTGGATTCCGGCAGGGCAGAAGCACGTTAGATCATCTCGTTCGCTTCGAGTCTTTCATACGCAACGGGTTTGCTAGGGGTGAACACGTGGTGTCGGTCTTTTTCGACCTTGAAAAAGCATACGACACCACTTGGAAATATGGCATTTTAAAAGACCTAAATGATATGGGGTTGAAAGGTAGGTTACCTACCTTCATTGAAAATTTTCTTTCAGATAGACAGTTCAAGGTAAAGGTTAACACCACCATGTCTGACCCTTTTGAACAAGAGATGGGTGTTCCTCAGGGAAGTATCCTCTCCGTCACTTTATTTAGTATAAAAATAAATAGTTTAGCTAAAACATTAAAACAAAATGTTGAGGGCTCCCTCTATGTAGATGACTTTTTGATATGTTATAGGGCTAAAAATATGAACAATATTGAAAGACAACTACAGTTGTCTTTAAATAAAATTGAAAAGTGGGCCATAGATAATGGTTTTAAATTTTCAAACTCAAAAACCGTCTGTATGCATTTTTGTAACAAACGAAAACTGCATTTAGACCCTGAACTAAAGCTCTATAATTCACCCATTAAAGTTGTTGAAGAAAATAAATTCCTTGGAATTCTGTTTGATAATAAACTCACCTTTCTACCCCATATCAAAATGCTGAAAGCTAAATGCTTGAAAGCATTGGACATTTTAAAAGTTGTTTCCAGCACTGACTGGGGCGCTGATAAAAGCATTCTGTTAAATTTATATAGATCTTTAGTGAGATCGAAACTTGACTACGGTTCTATTATTTATGGATCTGCTCGCAAACCCTACATACAAATTTTAGATACTGTTCACCACCAAGGCCTACGTTTGGCCTTGGGAGCGTTCAGAACTTCTCCTGTGGAGAGTTTATATGTAGAGGCGAACGAACCGTCTCTTTATAATCGTCGGATAAAACTTGGTTTACAATATTTAACCAAGCTAAAAGCATATCCTTCAAATCCTGCCTACGACTGTTTTCAATCCTCTCTATGAGAATATATTTGAACATGAAAATAAAATTCCTCCGTTTGGTATCCGGATGAAACCACATATTTCGGGTTCTAACATCAACCTTGATGAAATTGCCCCCATTAATATACCTCAATCACCACCTTGGCTTGTACCCAAACCTATGTTTATTTTTGACCTTAGAAAACATAAAAAGTCCGAAACAAACCCTATTCTTATTCAGCAACACTTTGCTGAAATAAAATCTAAGTTTGAATTTTATGACTCTATTTATACTGATGGGTCGAAGGACGGGGACAAAGTGGCTGCCGCTGCTGTCTATGGACAGCAAGCAGCAACTCTCCGTCTTCCATCCTCCAGTTCCATTTTTACTGCTGAAGCCAGAGCCATAATTCTTGCTTTAAAGTTTGCAAGAACATCTGAAAAACTTAAATTTCTTATTTGTTCAGATTCACTTTCATGCTTAATGGCTATCGAAGGTCAGAAATATAAAAACCCTTTGATTGCCCATATTATTGAATTTTATAAAAGACTTGTCCAAATGGGCAAAGAAATAATTTTTCTCTGGGTAGCAAGTCATATCGGTATTAAGGGAAACACAGTCGTAGATAGAATAGCGAAGGATGCTTTAGAAGACCCCATAACTAATATGTCAGTGCCTTTCTCTGATTTTAAACCTTTAATATACAAGTATGTTTTACGTCTGTGGCAGTCCCAGTGGGATCTGCTTACAGACAATAAATTACATTCGATAGAGCCAACTGTTGGCAAGAATGTTTGTTTCTTCGGCAAAAGCCGTAGAGACCAAGTTGTTTTAACTAAATGTCGCATTGGCCACACCCGGACGACTCATTCTTTTATTTTAGAGAATGAGCCGCCTCCTGAGTGTATTCCCTGCCAATGTCGACATACTATTAAACATCTTTTAATTGACTGTGTAGATAAATCCGACATTATTAGTCGGTACTACACAGTCAATAATATGAAAGATCTATTTACAATTGTCGCTGGCGACCAGATTTTAAAATATTTGAAGGACGTTGGACTATATTCGAGAATATAGTCTATGACTATGTTCTCGAGTATGATCCTTACCGAATAAATGCTTACCTAATTCTGGTATATGATTATGTCATTTTATGAATATGTGATAGCTTATCTGTGATATTGTTTTTGTTTTGAAAATATTATCTGTGATAGTGTCATTGTGATACTTGTTTTACTGTTTATTCCTGTCTTTTATTTGTAAATAGTCAATCCATTTTATACACTGTTTGTTTTAATACAATCGTATTCTAATTAGTTTTCGCCGTGGTATGGCTGCAATACTGTCCTTACGGCGTTAAACAACAATCAATCAATCAATCAATTAAATCATCTAAAATCAATAGATCCTTTGCAACTCAAACTGATTTCACTTGGCAAAACTTCGTCTCTAAAATAAACTCTCATACACCTATGAATAAAGTCTGGAATTTTATCCAAAAAATTAATGGTAAAAACAGAAAGACTAATCTTCACCATTTAAAAGATGGCCAAACTCTTGACTTCAGAAAATGACATCTCGAATAAACTCGGTGAAACATTCTCAAAACATTCTTCTTCTCTGAATTATTCCCAGGAGTTCCAAAGGATTAAAAACCGAACTGAGAAAAATAAACTCATTTTAAATCAAACAATTTAGGAGATTACAACCGCCCTTTTTGTTTGGATGAGCTGAAAATTTCTCTGTCAAAAGCCCATGACACAGCATGTGGCCCATATGATATTCACTATAAACTTTTGAAACATCTTCCTGACACTTCTCTTAGAACGCTTTTAGATCTTCTTAATAATATATGGGAAACTGGCGACTTGCCTTCCATTTGGAAACTTGCCACAGTTATCCCTATTCCAAAACCTGGGAAGGATCATTTTGAACCGTCGAATTATCGGCCAATTGCCCTCACAAGTTGCGTATGTAAGACAATGGAACGGATGATCAACGACCGCCTTGTCTGGTTCCTAGAGGCGAATGGCCTCCTGTCTAATATACAGTGTGGGTTCCGACAAGGCAGAAGCACGTTGGATCATCTTGTTCGCTTCGAATCCTTTATACGCAACGGGTTTGCTAGAGGTGAACATGTGGTGTCCGTCTTTTTCGATCTGGAGAAAGCCTACGACACCACATGGAAATATGGCATTTTAAAAGACTTAAATGATATGGGGTTGAAAGGTAAGTTACCTACCTTCATTGAAAATTTTCTTTCAGACAGACAGTTCAAGGTAAAGGTTAACACGACTATGTCTGACCCTTTTGAACAGGAGATGGGTGTTCCTCAGGGAAGTATCCTCTCCGTCACTTTATTTAGTATCAAAATAAACAGTTTAGCTAAAACATTAAAACAAAATGTTGAAGGCTCCCTCTATGTAGATGACTTTTTGATATGTTATAGGGCTAAAAATATGAACAATATTGAAAGACAACTACAGCTGTCTTTAAATAAAATTGAAAAATGGGCTATGGAAAATGGTTTTAAATTTTCCAACTCCAAAACAGTATGTATGCATTTTTGCAATAAACGAAAACTGCATTTGGACCCCGAACTAAAAATTTATAATTCTCCAATTAAAGTCGTCAAAGAAACAAAATTTCTAGGTATTCTGTTTGACAATAAACTTACCTTTCTACCCCATATCAAAATGCTTAAAGCTAAATGCTTGAAAGCATTGGATATTTTAAAAGTTGTTTCCAGCACTGACTGGGGTGCTGATAAAAACATATTGTTAAATTTATATCGATCTCTTGTACGATCAAAACTTGATTATGGTTCCATTGTGTATGGATCTGCTCGCAAATCCTACATACAAATTTTAGATACTGTTCACCACCAAGGCCTACGTTTGGCCTTGGGGGCGTTCAGAACTTCTCCTGTGGAGAGTTTATATGTAGAGGCGAACGAGCCGTCTCTTTATAACCGCAGGATAAAACTTGGTTTACAATATTTAATCAAGCTAAAAGCATATCCTTCAAATCCTGCCTATGACTGTGTTTTCAAACCTCTCTATGAGGACATATTTGAACAACATGAAAATAAAATTCCTCCGTTTGGTATCCGGATGAAACCACATATTTCTGGTTCTAACATCAACCTTGATGAAATTGCCCCCATCAATATACCTCAATCACCACCTTGGCTTGTACCCAAACCTATGTTTATTTTTGACCTCAGAAAACATAAAAAGTCCGAAACAAACCCTATTATTATTCAACAAGACTTTGCTGAAATAAAATATAAGTTTGAATTTCATGATTCTATTTATACTGATGGGTCGAAGGACGGGGACAAAGTGGCTGCCGCTGCTGTCTATGGACAGCAAGCAGCAACTCTCCGTCTTCCATCCTCCAGTTCCATTTTTACTGCTGAAGCGAGAGCTATAATTCTTGCTTTAAAGTTTGCCAGAACATCTGAAAAACTTAAATTTCTTATTTGTTCAGATTCACTTTCAGGTTTAATGGCTATAGAAGGTCAGAAATATAAAAACCCTTTAATTGCCCATATTATTGAATTTTATAAAAGACTTGTCCAAATGGGCAAAGAAATCATTTTTCTCTGGGTACCAAGTCATATTGGTATTAAGGGAAACACAGTCGTAGATAGAATAGCGAAGGATGCTTTAGATGACCCCATAACTAATATGTCAGTGCCTTATTCTGATTTTAAACCTTTAATATACAAATATGTTTTACGTCTGTGGCAGTCCCAGTGGGATCTGCTTACAGACAATAAATTATATTCTATAGAGCCAACTGTTGGCAAGAATGTTTGTTTCTTCGGCAAAAGCCGTAGAGACCAAGTTGTTTTAACTAGATGTCGCATTGGCCACACAAGGACGACTCATTCTTTTATTTTAGAGAATGAGCCGCCTCCTGAATGTATACCTTGCCAATGTCGACACAGTATTAGACATCTTTTAATTGACTGTGTAGATAAATCCGACATTATTTGTCGGTACTACACAGTCAGCAATATGAGGGATTTATTTACAGTGGTCGCTGGCGACCGTCTTTTACAATATTTGAAAGACGTAGGACTATACTCCAGAATATAGATTATTATACTATGTTCTTGAGTATAGTTATTTGTCATTGTCTTAAACTTTGTTATTATTAATTGACTTAATTTTATGTTTACTGAATTTTATATGTTGACATTGTTAATTAACTGGCGTATCTGTGATATTATTTTTGAATGATGTTCGACTGTGATTCTAGTTTTACTGTTTATTCAAATCTCAATATTATTTGTAGATAGTTTATTTATTTTAGATAATGTTTGAAATTTTAATCAGTTTGAGTTTAATTCGTTCTCGCCGTGATATTGGCTGCAATATCGCCAGCACGGCGTTAAAAGACAATCAATCAATCAATCAATCGAGTCTAATTAGTTCTCGCCGTGATATTGGCTGCAATATCGCCAGCACGGCGTTAAACAACAACCAATCAATCAATCAATCCAATTCTTCACACACTTCTTTTTCTTCAAATGTCCGTAATCAGCAAAAACCAACTCCGAAACAAAGGTTTTCTACATCTTCAAGCAAAAAATCACCTCAAAAACCGTCACCATCACAGAGACCTGCACGTTCCTCATCACAAGACAAATCAAAAAACAAAAACTCTTCAAATCGCCTCTCGAAGGCTGAAAAAAGTCAAAAATTCAACAAGTTTCGAAACCTCTGCTCAGAGTTTGACGATGATATCGATGAAGACTCTGAGCAGATGGGTACAAATGAATGTCTGAAGTCGATCTGGCCGGACCCAATAGTTCCACCTGAGGGTTCTGGTCCTTCTGGAAATCGTAACAGAAGTTGTTCGTCAGATCGATCTAGAAAAAAATATTCCCCAATTCGACCACCTAGAAAATGAAAAACATCATACAATGGAATTGTCGAGGTTTAAAAATTAATTTAATTGAATTATCTCTTCTTGCTCAGACTTTCCTTCCAGTTGCCTTTTGTCTTCAAGAGACTCATTTAAAAGAACCCCCGTGTGGGTCCCGGGGACACAATAGAATAGGTCCACAGCTCCTCGGCTTGGCGTAAGAGGCCCCTAAAGAGGCGACATGTTTGCCGTGTGTCGCAAACCCGTGTCGGTGATAGGGAGTGTTCCTGGATGGCCGGAAAAACGGTTCCGATCACCATCTGGGGCACAATCTTTACCTAGACGGGAGGCCGGATGGACCCGATTCGGTCAATCGGCTGGTCACACCAATCTCCTTCCAATACTTTATTTATATTTTTTTTTCTCTTTATAAACTGAGTAATCTAAATTCTAAATTGCTGATATATGGAATTGGTGTTGGCTTATGGGTCACAAAACTCAACAGGTTCAATTTTGCTTTTCAGTTTGGAATTCCATTTTTGTTATTGTTATTGTTTTTTTATTTATTATTTATGAATATTAAATTTTACAGTACAGTGTTTAACTTCTGCAACTATTTTTGTTACATTCTTGTTTGGTCTTTTAATTTGGAAAAATATACACCCAGCTCAAAGAATGGCTCGATGGTCCCGGTCCAGCCATTTACTGGTCACGTCTTGCCCTCTGTGTTTTCTCGTGCTTGTCTGAAGAGACCCAAATGAACCCTCAATGAAACCGAGGTGCAATGGGATGGGATGGGTGGTGTGCATGTACCGATGTAGGTTGATGTTTGGGTTCTGGGGTCTCGGATGATAACCGCTGACGGAAGCACAGAGAAGGCGGTGGCTCATGGGGCAAGGCTTCCTCGGCTTAATGAGGCCACATGTTTGCCGTGTGTGGATACCCGTAAGGATAGAGGACGGGATCCTGGTGGTTGAAACACACCACTTTGGCCCTTACTTTATCTTAAACGGGCGGTCGGATGGGCCCGGTCCTGACCAATCGGCTGGTCACGCCAAGCCCTTGAACTTGCCTGTTGCCAAAATGTACAGCAATAGTACCATTTATAGAAGTCGGTTCAAGAAGGCGGTGGCTTATGGGTCAATCGTGTAGATGATACTTCGGACGGTTGTTTCGTCAGGTAACCCCTGACACGAAGCTTGCGTCCGAACAGAAGTGCTCTATGCGAGTATCTTATCCCTGTAGCCCTAGTGCTTGTCGCATATGCGGCAAGTATACATCATATTGGTGCTGCTCCGAGGCGGGCGGGGAGCAGGGGTAACGAAACATTATACAATCACCATGGCTTCTACAGAAAACCCCCCAAAACAAACAAGTGCTAAAAGAAAATTTAATTTCAGTGATGATGAGGAACATTTGACCAAACAACCAAATACAGATTCTGGAAATTTCTCAAAATTTTTGGTATTAACCAGTACAAATTCTGATAAACCGTTAACCAAAATTTCTCCGTTTTTACTGAACAAAACAATCCAAAGCTATGCCGGCCAGGTTAAAAAAGTGTCCAAAATGAGAAGTGGCAGTCTACTTATTGAATGTTTTAGACCTCAACAGTCAAAAAACCTCCTCTCCCTTACTTGCATATCTGACCTTCAAGTCTCAGTGACTCCACATCGAACACTCAATTCTTGTATGGGAGTTATTCGAGACAGAGACCATGATTTATATGACCTTTCAGAGGAAGACATACAGGAAGAACTACAATCCCAACATATATCAAAAGTGAAAAGGTTTACCAAAAGATCTGAAGGGAAAATTGTAAAATTAAACACTTATCTTCTGACCTTCAACCTTTCGACTGTGCCGGAACACATCTACATAGGTCCCTACAGGATCAAAGTTGACACATACGTACCTAACCCTACTCGTTGCTTCAAATGCCAGAAGTTTGGGCACGGTAGGAGTTCATGCCGAGGTACGGAGAAATGTGTTAAGTGTTCTGTAGAGGGCCATTCCAGTTTTGAGTGTGACGGCACAGTTAAATGTGTAAACTGTGGTTTGGGCCATCTTGCTAACTCCAGAAACTGCGAATATTATAAAAAAGAAATCGAAATTCAGAAAACAAAAGTTGAAAAAAATATAAGCTATCAAGAAGCTAAAAGACTGGTCTCTACCTCGAATACCTCAAAAGTTCCTACCTCCTATGCAGATAAAGTTAAATCATCTCAACCAACAAGATCTTTCGGAACCCAAACTGAATTTACCTGGCCTGATGGGGCACAAATGCCGACACCTTTACCTTCATCAAATCAATCAAAACCTCAAAGCTCCCAAACTAAACCATCAAATTCTGTTCAAACATCTGAATCTCTACCTACTCAAAGGTCAGGTAAAAGTCAGCAGCCATCATCATCCAAAAAAACGTCATCATCTCAGAATCAAAAAACATCTCAGAAACCCTCATCATCCAAAAAAGATACAAGATCTTCATCAATTGACAAAGCAAAAAACAGACAACCTTCTAATCGTCTCTCAAAAGCTGAAAAAAATCTTATACTCACTAAATTCAAAGACCTCTGCTCAGAGTTCGACAACGATGTTGACGAAGACACTGAGCAGATGGATACTACTTCAAATGAAAATATCGAATCTATCTGGGGAGATCCTTTAGTATCTACTATTGAATCCTCTCCCCATGTTTCAGAATCCTGTGCCACGGGTGGTCGACACAGAAATAGTTCACGTGAACGACCAAGAAAGAATTTTTCTCCAATCCGTCCACCTAAGCAATGAATTCTATTATACAATGGAATTGTCGGGGCTTAAAAATAAATTTATTGGAGCTATCGTTACTTGTACAGGCTTTCCTTCCTGTTGCCTTTTGCCTTCAGGAAACACATCTAAAAGAAAACGATAATGTGAACATTAAACAATATTCTCTCTACAGCACTCATGTTAAAAAAGACGAAAGAGCTGCAGGCGGCTCATCAATTCTTGTTAAAAATGGTATAATTCATAGTCAGATTAAACTGAATACTCAATTACAGGCAGTTGCTGTCAGACTTTCTCTTCAGAAAACTCTAACATTATGCTCTATCTATCTACCTCCTCATATGCCCTTGGAAATTAATCAACTTAAATCTTTAATAGATCAATTGCCAGCCCCTTTCCTCATAATGGGCGATTTTAACGCTCACAATCCGATATGGGGCAGTAATTCACAAAATGACAAGGGGAAAAAAATTGAAGATTTTTTAAACCAGGAAAGCTTGTGCATTTTTAACGATGGATCCGATACCTTTCTCCATCCCGGGAACGGTTCTTACTCAGCTATCGATCTGACTGTTTGTGACCCTTCGTTATTACTTGACTACTCATGGCGGGTCCATGATGATTTATGTGGAAGTGATCATTTTCCAATTATTTTGGAAAATCTATTTCCTTCTTCGTCTGAGAGAGTTGCTCGCTGGAAATTTGACAAAGCCAATTGGCCTTTGTTCGAACAACTCTGTCGAGATGAACTTACAGCAAATGGTTTCCATAATGTTGAAGATCCAATCCTTAAATTTAACGAAACGTTAGTATCGATAGCTGAGAGAACCATTCCCAAATCCTCGACAAATCCAAAGAATCCTAGCAAACCATGGTTTGATGATGACTGTGAGGTAGCGAAGAAAACTCGAAAAAAGGCCGAACGACGGTTCAATATGCATCCAACTCCTGACAACTTAAGTAATTTCCGTATATTCCGTGCGAAAGCACGTAGAACATTTAAACAAAAGAGACGAACTTCCTGGCAAAACTTTGTTTCTAAAATAAACTCTCGTACACCTATGAATAAAGTCTGGAATTTTATACAAAAAATTAACGGAAAAAACAGAAAGGCCAATCTTCACCATCTTAAAGATGGCCAGAATCTTTTGACATCTGAAAAGGACATCTCTCTTAAACTTGGAGAGACTTTTTCAAAGCATTCTTCTTCCCAAAATTACACTCAGGAATTTCAACGCATCAAAAACCGTATGGAAAAAACTAAAATTAACTTTCGATCAAACAATTGTGAAGACTACAACTGTGCTTTTTCTTTGGATGAACTCAAAAATTCTCTGGCAAAGGCCCATGATACAGCATGTGGTCCTGATGATATTCATTATAAACTTCTGAAACGCCTCCCTGATACATCATTGCAAACACTTTTGGATATACTTAATAACATTTGGGAAACTGGTGACTTGCCTTCTATTTGGAAGCTGGCCACAGTTGTCCCTATTCCAAAACCTGGGAAGGATCATTTTGAACCGTCGAATTATCGGCCAATTGCCCTCACAAGTTGCGTATGCAAGACAATGGAACGGATGATCAACGACCGCCTTGTTTGGTTCCTCGAGACAAACGGTCTCCTGTCCAATATACAGTGCGGATTCAGACAAGGCAGAAGCACGTTAGATCATCTTGTTCGCTTCGAAAGTTTTATTCGCAACGGGTTTGCTAAGGGTGAACATGTGGTGTCCGTATTTTTCGATCTAGAAAAAGCCTACGACACCACTTGGAAATATGGTATTTTAAAAGACCTAAATGATATGGGGTTGAAAGGTAGATTACCTACCTTTATTGATAATTTTCTTTCAGACAGACAGTTCAAGGTAAAAGTTAACACCACCATGTCTGACCCTTTTGAACAAGAAATGGGTGTTCCTCAGGGAAGCATCCTCTCTGTTACTCTCTTTAGTATTAAAATTAACAGTCTTGCTAAAACTTTACAAAACAATGTTGAAGGCTCTCTTTATGTTGATGACTTTTTGATTTGTTACAAAGCCAAAAATATGAACACTATAGAACGCCAATTGCAGTTATCACTTAATAAAATTGAAAAATGGGCAATAGAAAATGGATTTAAATTTTCCGAATCAAAAACTGTCTGCATGCATTTCTGTAATAAAAGAAATTTACATCCAGACCCTGAACTCAAACTCTACAATGTACCTATTAAAGTAGTTAAAGAAACGAAATTCCTTGGATTACTTTTTGACAGTAAACTAACCTTTCTACCCCATATCAAAATGCTTAAAGCTAAATGCTTGAAGGCATTGGATATTTTAAAAGTTCTTTCTAGCACTGACTGGGGTGCTGACAAAAACATTTTGTTAAATTTATATCGATCACTTGTACGATCAAAACTTGACTATGGTTCCATTATATATGGATCTGCTCGCAAATCCTATATAAAAATTCTAGATACTGTTCACCACCAAGGCCTACGTTTGGCCTTGGGGGCGTTCAGAACATCTCCTGTGGAGAGTTTATATGTTGAGGCGAACGAGCCGTCTCTTTATAACCGTAGGATAAAACTTGGTTTACAATACTTAACCAAGCTAAAAGCATACCCCTCAAATCCTGCCTACGACTGTGTTTTCAATCCTCTCTATGAGGAAATATTTGAACAACATGAAAACAAAATCCCTCCTTTTGGTATTCGCATGAAACCACATATTTCTGATTGTGATATCAACCTTGATGAAATAGCCCTAATAAATATACCTCAATCGCCACCTTGGCTTGTACCCAAACCTAAATTTATTTTTGACCTCAGAAGACATAAAAAGTCTGAAACAAACCCTATTATAATTCAACAACATTTTGCTGAAATAAAATCAAATTTTGTATTTCATGACTCTATTTATACTGATGGATCTAAGGACGGAGACAAAGTAGCTGCTGCAGCAGTCCACGGACAGCAGGCAGCAACTCTCTGCCTTCCATCTTCCAGTTCAATATTTACTGCTGAAGCTAGAGCCATCATTCTGGCTTTAAAATTTGTCAGAACGTCTGATAAACTGAAATTCCTTATTTGCTCAGATTCTCTTTCATGTTTGTTGGCTATAGAAGGTCAGAAATATAAAAACCCTTTAATTGCCCATATTATTGAGTTCTATAAAAGACTTGTCCAAATGGGCAAAGAAATAGTTTTTATCTGGATACCAAGTCATATTGGTATCCGAGGAAACACAGTCGTAGATAGTATAGCGAAGGATGCTTTAAATGACCCAGTTACTAATGTGTCGGTGCCTTATACTGATTTTAAACCTTTGATTTATAAATATGTTGTACGTCTGTGGCAGTCCCAGTGGGATCTGCTTACAGTTAATAAATTACATGCTATTGAGCCAACTGTTGGCACAAGTATTTGTTTCTTCGGCAGAAGCCGGAGAGAACAAGTGGTTTTAACTAGATGTCGCATTGGCCACACCAGGACGACTCATTCTTTTATTTTAGAGAATGAGCCGCCTCCTGAGTGTATTCCGTGCCAATGTCGACATAGTATTAAACATCTTTTAATTGACTGTGTAGATAAATCCGACATTATTAGTCGGTACTACACAGTCAACAATATGAAAGACTTGTTTACAAAGGTTGCTGGCAACCGTATTTTACAGTATTTAAAAGATGTTGGACTGTATTCGAGAATATAGTCTGACATTCTTGAATAGAGTCCAATAATTTTAAATTTGTTCATATGTTTTGAATGATGTTATTTATTTAATAGCGTATCTGTGATATTATTTTCCAAATTTCGTCTGTGATATTAATTTTGATTTTGAGTGTTTGTCTTGTATTGTTTTATTGTTTTATTTTCTCCTTAAATATTATTTGTAAATAGTTCATTCGTTTTAGATAGGATGTTTTAATCATACTTAATTTAATTAGTTCTCGCCGTGATATGGCTTAAATGTCGCCCACACGGCGTAAAACAATAATCAATCAATCAATCATTTAAAAGAAAACTATAATATAAATATTAAAAATTATTCTCTACACCACACGAGTGAAACAGGATGAAAGAGCTGCTGGCGGCTCATCCATCCTTGTTAATAATGACACCATTCACAGTCAGATATCCCTGAAAACTGATTTACAGGCAGATGCTATTCGTATAACACATAACAAAACTATCACATTATGTTCTGTCTATATCCTTCCGAACTGTCCTTTAGAAATAAACCAACTTAAATCTTTGATAGATCAGTTGCCTGCCCCTTTCTACTTATGGGTGATTTTAACGCCCATAATCCTATTTGGGGCAGTGGCTCTCAAAATGACAAAGGCAAAAAGATTGAAGATTTCTTAAATCAGGAAAGTTTATGCATTTTTAACGACGGATCGGACACCTACCTCCATCCGGGGAATGGTTCTTACTCGGCTATTGATCTAACAATTTGTGATCCTTCACTATTATTGGATTATTTATGGCGAGTGCATGATGATTTATGTGGAAGTGACCACTTTCCCATAATTTTGGAAAATTTATTTCCATCGACCTCTGAAAGAGTTGCTCGCTGGAAATTTGACAAAGCCAATTGGCCTTTGTTCGAACAAGTCTGCAGAGATGAACTTAGAACAGATATTTTTCATAGTGTAAGCGATCCAATTCTAAAATTTACTGAAATTTTATTATCTATAGCGGAGAGAACCATTCCTAAAACCTCGACAGATCAAAAACAACCAAGCAAACCCTGGTTCGATGACGACTGTGAGGAAGCCAAGAAACACAGGAAAAAGGCCGAACGACGGTTCAACATGAATCCAACCTCTGACAATCTCAGTAATGTTCGTATATTTCGTGCTAAAGCACGTCGAACATTTAAACAAAAGAGACGCAAGTCTTGGCAAAACTTCGTCTCTAAAATAAACTCCCATACACAAATGAATAAAGTTTGGAATTTCATACAGAAAATTAATGGAAAAAACAGAAAGAACAATCTCCACCATCTTAAAGATGGCCAGACTCTTCTCACATCCGAAAAGGACATCTCTAATAAACTTGGAGAAACATTTTCTAAGCATTCCTCCACTCAAAATTACACTCAGGAATTTCAACAAATCAAAAATCGCACTGAGAAAACTAAACTTAATTTTAGATCTAAAAATACAGAACACTACAACAGCCCTTTCTCTTTTGATGAACTCAAAAATTCTCTGCCAAAGGCCCATGACACAGCATGTGGCCCTGATGATATCCATTATAAACTACTGAAGCATCTTCCTGATACATCATTACAAACACTTTTGAATATACTAAATAGCATTTGGGAAACTGGTGACTTGCCTTCTATGTGGAAGCTGGCTACAGTTGTCCCTATTCCAAAACCTGGGAAGGATCATTTTGAACCGTCGAATTATCGACCAATTGCCCTCACAAGTTGCGTTTGTAAGACAATGGAACGGATAATCAACGACCGCCTTGTCTGGTTCCTAGAGGCGAACGGCCTCCTGTCCAATATACAGTGTGGGTTCCGACAAGGCAGAAGCACGTTGGATCATCTTGTTCGCTTCGAATCCTTTATACGCAACGGGTTTGCTAAAGGGGAACATGTGGTGTCGGTCTTTTTCGATCTTGAAAAAGCCTACGACACCACCTGGAAATACGGTATTTTAAAAGACTTAAACGATATGGGGTTGAAAGGTAGACTACCTACCTTTATTGACAATTTTTTGTCAGACAGGCAGTTCAAGGTTAAGGTTAATACAACTATGTCTGACCCATTTGAACCGGAGATGGGTGTTCCCCAGGGAAGCATCCTCTCTGTTACTTTATTTAGCATTAAAATAAATAGTTTGGCCAAAACCCTACAAAAGAATGTTGAAGGCTCTCTTTACGTTGATGATTTTTTAATATGTTATAGAGCTAAAAATATGAACAATATTGAAAGACAATTACAATTGTCTTTAAATAAAATTGAAAAATGGGCTACGGAAAACGGTTTTAAATTTTCCACTCTAAAACAGTATGTATGCATTTTTGTAATAAACGGAAATTGCATTTAGACCCCGAACTGACACCTTATAATTCTCCAATTAAAGTGGTCAAAGAAACCAAATTCCTTGGACTCCTATTTGACAGTAAACTTACCTTTCTACCCCATATCAAAATGCTTAAAGCTAAATGCTTGAAAGCATTGGATATTTTAAAAGTTGTTTCCAGCACTGTCTGGGGTGCTGATAAAAATATTTTATTAAATTTATATCGATCTTTAGTTAGATCAAAACTTGATTATGGTTCCATTATATATGGATCTGCTCGCAAATCCTATATAAAAATTTTAGATACTGTTCATCACCAAGGCCTACGTTTGGCCTTGGGGGCGTTCAGAACTCCTGTGGAGAGTTTATATGTAGAGGCGAACGAGCCGTCTCTTCATAACCGTAGAATAAAACTTGGTCTACAATATTTAACCAAGCTGAAAGCCTATCCTTCAAATCCTTCCTACGACTGTGTTTTCAACCCTCTCTATGAGGATTTATTTGAACAGCATGAAAACAAAATCCCCCCTTTTGGTATCCGGATAAAACCACACATTTCTGGATGTAACATCAACCTTGATGAAATAGCTCCTATTGATGTACCTCAATCGCCACCTTGGCTTGTACCAAAACCCAAATTCATTTTTGACATCAGAAAACATAAAAAGTCTGAGACTAATCCGATTGAAATTCAGCAAAAGTTTGCTGAAATTAAATCACATTTTCAAGAGTTTGATACAGTTTATACTGATGGATCAAAAGACGGAGATAGAGTAGCTGCTGCTGCTGTTTATGGACAACGGGCAGCGACTCTTCGTCTTCCATCTTCCAGTTGTATATTTACAGCTGAAGCAAAGCTATTATTCTTGCTTTGAAATTCATAAGATCTGATAAACAACTTTCTAATTTGCTCAGATTCTCTTTCATGTTTACTGGCTATAGAAAGTCAAAAGTATAAAAGCCCTTTAATTTCACATATAATTGAATTCTATAAAAGACTTGCCCATATGGGTAAACAAATAATATTTATCTGGATACCAAGTCATATTGGTATAAGAGGAAACACAGTTGTAGATAGGATAGCGAAGGATGCTTTAGACGATCCCATTACTAATATGTCAGTGCCGTATACTGATTTTAAACCTTTAATTTTTAAGTATATTTTAGGTCTGTGGCAGTCCCAGTGGGATCTGCTTACAGATAATAAATTACATTCTATAGAGCCACCTGTCGGCAAGAATGTTTGTTTCTTCGGCAAAAGCCGAAGAGACCAAGTTGTTTTAACAAGATGTCGCATTGGCCACACCAGGACGACTCATTCTTTTATTTTAGAGAGTGAGCCGCCTCCTGAGTGTATACCTTGCCAATGTCGACATAGTATTAGACATCTTTTAATTGACTGTGTAGATAAATCCGACATTATCTGTCGGTATTACACAGTCAACAATATGAAAGATTTATTTACAAAGGTTGCTGGCAGCCGTGTGTTGCAATATTTGAAGGACGTAGGACTATACTCGAGAATATAGTCTGTCTGACTGTATTCCTGGTTATAGTCCTTATCCAGAATTTTAATTTGTTATTGTTTTGTATTATATTAATTTATTGATTGTATTTGTCTGATAGCTTTTCTGTGATATTTTGCATGTCTGTGATATTGGAAATTAGTCATATATGTATTTTATTGTTTATACTGGAATTTATTCTATTTGTAAATAGTCTATTGGTTTTAGATGCTATATTTAATTTTAATCAGCTCCATTCCACTTCATATTAGTTCTCGCCGTGATATTGGCTGTAATATCGCCAACTCGGCGTTAAACAATATTTAATCAATCAATCAATATGAGGCTGTGCATATTTGGACTCCGTTTACGAATAAAGTACCGTAAAATGATCGAATATTGTATATATGAGCCATGACAATTGCCAGCCTGTGCATATTTTTACCCCGTTCACATATAAAGTACCATAGAATGATAGAATATTGTAAGATGATGAATATAAGCCATGAGGATTGCCAGTTTGTGCATATTTTTACCCCGTTTACAAATAAAGTACCATAGAATGATAGAATATTGCATATATGATGAATACGAACCATGAAAATTGCCAGTCTGTGCATATTTGGACCCTGTTTACAAAAAAAAGTACCATAGAATAATAGAATATTGTATATATGGTCAATATGAGCCTGTGCATATTTGGATTCCGTTTACGAATAAAGTACCATAGAATGATAGAATATTGTAAAGATGGTGAATATGAGCCATGAGAATTGCCAGTCTATGCATATTTTTACCCCGTTTACAAATAAAGTACCATAAGATGGTAGAATATTGTTTATATGATCAATATGAGCCATGAGAATTAGAAACCGGAATTATTTATTACCCTTTACGGCATAGGTGGTGTTGCGATCACATTGAATTTTTGTTTACGCTTCCGCCTTGGCGGACGATGGTAAAATACTGTTCTCTTTCCCTCGGTGAGTTGCGGGAAGAACTAAAAAAGAGACATGCTAAAGTGTCAGGGAGGAAGAAAGAATTAATTGAACGGTAGGAAATATGATAGTGCTCAAATAAACATATATCTACCTCAAATGTAAACGACGACAGTTGTACCAATCATGAATTTGACGAAACAAATGCAAATAAACGGCAGAGGCTGATTTAGGTGGGGGGGGGTTATAAGCAGGGGACTACATATATGTATGTGGTTAATGCATAGACTGTTTACATGTCCCACTCTAAATGCGATCTAGTTTGCCAACCCTTTTTTCAAAATCCTTGATAGCATCTGAATGGGTATAGTATCCATTTATGAGAATCTTCCCCAACTTGACAAAACCTTTCTCTGATACATTTATATACTAAGTCTTGGCAACTTGATCACAATACTGTACTGTATTCGAAATAATTTTTAATCCAGTACTGTGCTCATTTTATAAAATTTACTACAATGCCACCTTTACAGCAGTGTAGGCTAATTTCACAGCAAGATTTTCTTTGCATTCCATCACTATATCCTTTTTAGCTCACCTGACCCGAAGGGTCATGTGAGCTATTGCTATCACTTGGCGTCCGTCGTCCGTCCGTCGTCCGTCCGCCGTCCGTCGTCCGTTAACTTTTTCAAACGTTAACTCCTCCAACACCATAAGTCCAACTGCAACCAAACTTGGTACAGTTATTAATTGGTATGGGTGCTACAAATCTATTGTTTGGATTTTTGATTCGTAAAAAAGCATGGCCGCCATGGCTAAAAATAGAACATAGGGGTAAATTGCAGTTTTTTGCAAATAACTCAAAAACCATAACAGATATCAAAATTCTGGCATAGGGTAAAAGTGTTCAGCACCTCAAGATCTACCTGCCCTGAAATTTTGAAGAAGATCCAACGACCCATGTAGGAGTTATTGCCATTTTTCTGCATTTTTTCCAAATTTTGCACTTATTAAGCTCAATATCTTGGATACTATAAAGGAAATTTGAAAAATTTAAATTTCATATTGTTAGGCACATTAAGATCTACAAAATTTGTAACAAGATCGAAGTTGTAGGTTCGTTCCTTTTAGGAGTTATTCCCCTTAGATCGTCAAAATTGACCATTTTTGCAGTCTTTATTCATTGTAATAAAATCGTTAACTCCTCTTACACCATAAGTTTAATTGCAACCAAACTTAGTGTAGTTGTTCCTTGGCATGAGTGCTACTAAACTATCGTTTGGATTTTTGATTTGTAAAAAAACATGGCTGCCATGGCTAAAAATAGAACATAGGGGTAAATTGCAGTTTTTTGCAAATAACTCAAAAATGGTGACAGATATCAAAATTCTGATGGGAAGCTAAAGTGTTCAACACCTCAAGATCTACCTGCTTTGAAATTTTGAAGATGTAACCACCCATGTAGGAGTTATTGCCCTTTTTCTTGATTTTTTTTGGACATTTTTGGCTTTTTTTTATGTTATTATTTCAAAAATCTTCTCCTCTGAAACTGCTGAATGGATTTTGATAAAACTTAGCATGATTGTTCCTTAGGGTATCCTGCACAAATTTTATGCTTCGATTTTTGATCCGTCGAAAAACATGGCCACTGTTACTAAAAATAGAACATATGGGTCAAACAAGAGTTTTTCGCAAGTATCTCAAAAATCATTAGGTTATGGCAAATTCTGGCAGGTTGAAAGTGTTCAGCATGATGAGAGCTACCGGTGTGCTTATTTTCATGAAAATCTGTCAACTGATGTTAGAGTTATTGCCCTTTTTTGACATTTTTGGCTTTTTTTTATGTTATTATTTCAAAAATCTTCTCTGAAACTACTGAATGGATTTGGATAAAACTTAGCATGATTGTTCCTTAGGATATCCTGCACAAAGTTTATGCTTCGATTTTTGATCCGTCGAAAAACATGGCCACTGTTACTAAAAATAGAACATAGGGGTCAAACAACAGTTTTTCGCAAATATCTCAAAAATCATTAGGTTACGACAAATTCTGCAGGTTGAAAGTGTTCAGCATGATGAGAGCTACCTGCGTGCTGATTTTTGTGAAAATCTGTCAACTGATGTTAGAGTTATTGCCCTTTTTTGACATTTTTGGCTTTTTTTTATATTATTATTTCAAAAATCTTCTTCTCTGAAACTACTGAATGGATTTGGATAAAACTTAGCATGATTGTTCCTTAGGGTATCCTGCACAAAGTTTATGCTTCGATTTTTGATCCGTCGAAAAACATGGCCACTGTTACTAAAAATAGAACATAGGGGTCAAACAACAGTTTTTCGCAAATATCTCAAAAATCATTAGGTTACGCCAAATTCTGCAGGTTGAAAGTGTTCAGCATGATGAGAGCTACCTGCGTGCTGATTTTTGTGAAAATCTTTCAACTGATGTTAGAGTTATTGCCCTTTTTTGACATTTTTGGCTTTTTTTTATGTTATTATTTCAAAAATCTTCTTCTCTAAAACTACTATTCAAAATCAAATGAAACTTGGTAAGATTGTTCCTTAGGGTATTCTGCAAAAAGTTAATGCTTGGATTTTTGATTGGTCAAAAAACATGTCCGCCCTTACTAAAAATAGAACATAGGGGTCAAAATGCTGTTTTTTGCTATTCTTTCCTGAATTATAGAAATAAAATGAAGATGAAAGCTACTTTCAAGGCAAACATGGTATCCCGAGTTGAATGGTGATGATGAAAGTTTGTTTTGGACGGCCATTTTTAAAATGGGTGCCATTTTCCCGCCATTTTTTACACTTGCTCGGATTTCAACAATATTTGGTTTTTAAAGTAAACATGGTATCCTTAGTGAATGGTGATGATGATAATGTTGTATAACAATGATTAAACTTCATAATATGTGAGCTTTTAATTGCCATCACTTGGTGTCTGTCATAATCGTTGTTAACAAATTTTCAACATCTTCTCCTCTGAAACTACTTGGGGGAATTTGATGAAACTTAGCATGATTGTTCCTGCAATATTCCTTTTCAAGTACAATAAAAAGCCTTAACCCACAATTTTTACATATGTTTGCCGTGTGTGGATACCCGTAAGGATAGAGGACGGGATCCTGGTGGTTGAAACACACCACTTTGGCCCTTACTTTATCTTAAACGGGCGGTCGGATGGGCCCGGTCCTGATCAATCGGCTGGTCACGTCAAGCCCTTGAACTTGGCCTGTTTCAAAAATGTACAACAATAGTACCATTTACATATGTTGGGTTCAAGAAGGCGGTGGCTCATGGGTCAATCGTGTGGATGTTACTTTGGGCGGTTGTCTCGTCAGGCAACCCCTGGCACGAGGCTTGCGCCCATTAAAAGGTACTCCATGCGAGTATCTTATTTTGGTAGCCCTGATGCTTGTCGCAAATGTGGCAAGCATACATCGTTTTGATGCTGCTCCGAGGTGGGCGGGGAGCCAGGATAACGAAATGTATATATATCACCATGGATTTTCAACCAAAAAAACCAAACCAACAATCAACATTTAAACGGAAACTCGACACCAGCGATGATGAGGAACATACAGCAAAACTACCAAACAATTTTTCAGACAACTTTCCAAAATTTTTAGTTATAGCAGCAGTAAACAGTGAAAAACCAGTCACCAAAATTTCTCCTTTTGTCATCCAAAAAACTCTACAAGGTTGTGCCGGCCAACTTAATAAAGTCACAAAAATGAAAAACGGAAATTTGCTAGTTGAATGTTTTCGATCCCAACAGTCCAAAAACCTACTCTCTCTCACAACAATTTCTGACATCAACATCTCCGTCACACCTCATAGATCACTGAACTCTTGTCAAGGTGTGATTAGAGACAGAGACCGTGATTTAACTGAATTGACAGAAGACGAAATATGTGATGAACTGAAATCCCAGAATGTATCAAAAGTTAAAAGGTTTACAAAACGGTTTGAAGATAAAATTATTAAACTGAATACTTATCTCATCACTTTTGACTGTACCCGTGTGCCTGAACATATCTTCATAGGTCCCTACAGAATTAAAGTTGACACCTTCATACCTAACCCTATTCGTTGCTTCAAATGCCAGAAATTTGGGCACGGTAGGAGTTCATGCAGAGGTATTGAAAAGTGTGTCAAATGTTCTGTAGAGGGCCACTCCAATTTTGATTGTGACGGCCACGTTAAATGTGTAAATTGCGGACTAGAACATATGGCCAATTCCAGAAACTGCCAATTTTACAAAACAGAACTTGAAATTCAAAAAACGAAAGTAGAAAAGGATTTAAGCTACCAAGAAGCTAAAAGACTGGTCTCTGCCTCTTATAACTCTACTCAAGCCACCTCATATGCTGACAAAGTTAAATCACCGAAAACCAACAGATCTTTTGCTACTCAAACTGATTACACATGGCCTGTTGAATCAGAACTCCCAGTTCTCCTTTCTCTATCCAATTCCTCGAAAGGGAAAACTTCACAATGTACAAAGTCTAATTCATCACAAACATCTTGTTCTCTATCTACAAATAATCAACCAAAGCCATCAGCTAAACAAAGAACTTCCACATCTTCAGATAAGAAATCTCAAAATCCATCGTCTTCACAGAAAAACACAAGATCCTCGTCTTCTGATAAATTAAAAAACAAACAACTTTCTAATCGCCAAACGAAGGCTGAAAAAAATTTTAAGTTCAACAGGTTCAGAGATTTGTGCTCAGAGTTTGACGACGAAGTCGATCAAGACTCTGACCAAATGGATACATCTCCAACTGAAAATATGGAGTCAATCTGGGGTGATCCTTTAGTTCCATCGAAGGATTCTCCTCCATCAGCGATTGACTCCCGCGCTTCGGGTGGCAGGCGCTGTAGCTCGAACGAACGATCAAAAAAGGGTTACTCCCCCATACGTCCACCTAAATAATGAGCAATATTATCCAATGGAATTGTCGAGGTTTAAAAATCAATTTAATTGAGTTATCCTTACTTATCCAAACCTTCATTCCTGTTGCCTTGTGCCTACAAGAAACTCATTTAAAGGAAAACGATCAAGTAAATATTAAAGATTATTCTCTATACAGTACCCATGTTAAAAAGGATGAAAGAGCTGCTGGCGGCTCTTCTATCCTTGTTAAGAATGGTGTAATTCACAGTCAAATAAATCTAAATACTGACTTACAGGCAGTTGCAGTTCGACTTTCTCTGAGTAAAACTATAACATTATGTTCTGTTTATATTCCTCCTAATACTTCCTTAAATGTTTCTCAACTAAAATCTTTGACAGATCAATTACCTGCTCCATTTCTTCTTATGGGCGATTTTAACGCACATAATCCTATATGGGGCAGTAACTCTTTAAATGATAAAGGCAAGAGGGTTGAAGATTTTGTGAATCAGGAAGGGCTGTGCATTTTTAATGATGGATCAGACACGTACCTCCATCCAGGGAATGGTGCTTATTCCGCTATTGGTCTAACACTATGTGACCCTTCGTTATTATTGGATTACTCATGGCGAGTCCATGACGATTTGTGTGGAAGTGACCACTTTCCAATTATTTTGGAGAATCTATTTCCAACGTCCTCGGAGAGAGTTGCTCGCTGGAAATTTGACAAAGCCAATTGGCCTTTGTTCGAACAACTCTGCCGAGATGAACTGAAAGAAGACACTTTCGACGGTATTAATAATCCAGTTCTCAAATTTAGCGAAATGTTGGTATCGATAGCGGAAAGAACCATTCCTAAAACCTCGACAAATCCAAAACAACCCAGCAAACCATGGTTTGATGATGACTGTGAGGAAGCGAAGAAAAACAGGAAAAAGTCCGAACGACGGTTCAATTTGCATCCAACCCAAGGTAATTTAAGTAATCTCCGTATATTCCGTGCGAAAGCACGTCGAACATTTAAACAAAAGAGACGAAAATCTTGGCAAAACTTCGTCTCTAAAATAAATTCCCATACACCAATGAACAAGGTTTGGAATTTTATTCAAAAAATTAAAGGAAAAAACAGGAAAACTAATCTTCACCATCTCAAAGATGGACAAACTCTTTTGACATCTCAAAACGACATCGCTCAAAAACTTGGTGAAACCTTTTCTAAAAATTCCTCTTCTCAAAATTATTCTGAGGAATTTCAACATATTAAAAACCGAACAGAAAAAACTAAAATCAACTTTCGATCAAAAAATTCTGAAGACTACAACCGCCCCTTCTCTTTGGATGAAATCAAAAACTCGCTGGCAAAAGCACATGACACAGCATGTGGTCCTGATGATATTCACTATAAACTTTTGAAACATCTTCCTGATACTTCTTTAAAAACTCTTTTGGATCTGCTCAATAATGTCTGGGAATCTGGTGACTTGCCTTCCATCTGGAAGCTAGCCACAGTTATCCCTATTCCAAAACCTGGGAAAGATCATTTTGAACCGTCGAATTATCGGCCAATTGCCCTCACAAGTTGCGTCTGTAAGACAATGGAACGGATGATCAACGACCGCCTTGTCTGGTTCCTTGAGACAAATGGTCTCCTGTCCAATATACAGTGCGGATTCCGGCAAGGCAGAAGCACGTTGGATCATCTTGTTCGCTTCGAATCATTTATTCGCAACGGGTTTGCTAAAGGTGAACATGTGGTGTTTGTCTTTTTCGATCTTGAAAAGGCATATGACACCACTTGGAAATATGGTATTTTAAAGGATTTAAACGATATGGGGTTGAAAGGTAGGTTACCTACATTTATCGATAACTTTTTATCTGACAGGGAGTTCAAAGTCAGGGTCAATACAACATTGTCTGATCCGTTTGAACAAGAGATGGGTGTACCCCAGGGAAGCATTCTCTCTGTTACTCTCTTTAGTATCAAAATTAACAGTCTTGCAAAAACCTTGCAAAACAATGTCGAAGGCTCTCTTGATGTTGATGACTTTTTGATTTGTTGCAGAGCTAAAAATATGAACAGCATAGAACGTCAATTGCAGTTATCACTTAATAAAATTGAAAAATGGGCAACAGAAAATGGATTTAAATTTTCCGCATCAAAAACTCTCTGCATGCATTTCTGTAATAAAAGAAAATTACATCCAGACCCTGAACTCAAACTCTACAATGTACCTATCAAAGTAGTTAAAGAAACTAAATTCCTTGGGTTACTTTTTGACAGTAAACTTACCTTTCTACCCCATATCAAAATGCTTAAAGCTAAATGCTTGAAGGCATTGGATATTTTAAAAGTTGTTTCTAGCACTGACTGGGGGGCTGATAAAAACATTTTGTTAAATTTATACCGATCACTTGTACGATCAAAACTTGATTATGGTTCCATGATATACGGATCTGCTCGCAAATCCTATATACAGATTTTAGATACTGTTCACCACCAAGGCCTACGTTTGGCCTTGGGGGCGTTCAGAACGTCTCCTGTGGAGAGTTTATATGTAGAGGCGAACGAGCCGTCTCTTTATAATCGTCGGGTAAAACTTGGTTTACAATATTTAACCAAGCTAAAAGCATATCCTTCAAATCCTGCCTACGACTGTGTTTTCAATCCTCTCTATGAGAATATATTTGAACAACATGAAAATAAAATTCCTCCGTTTGGTATCCGGATGAAACCACATATTTCGGGTTCTAACATCAACCTTGATGAAATTGCCCCCATTAATATACCTCAATCACCACCTTGGCTTGTACCCAAACCTATGTTTATTTTTGACCTTAGAAAACATAAAAAGTCCGAAACAAACCCTATTCTTATTCAGCAACACTTTGCTGATTCAGAAATAAAATCTAAGTTTGAATTTCATGATTCTATTTATACTGATGGGTCGAAGGACGGGAACAAAGTGGCTGCCGCTGCTGTCTATGGACAGCAAGCAGCAACTCTCCGTCTTCCATCCTCCAGTTCCATTTTTACAGCTGAAGCCAGAGCCATAATTCTTGCTTTAAAGTTTGCCAGAACATCTGAAAAACTTAAATTTCTTATTTGTTCAGATTCACTTTCGTGTTTAATGGCCATAGAAGGTCAGAAATATAAAAACCCTTTGATTGCCCATATTATTGAATTTTATAAAAGACTTGTCCAAATGGGCAAAGAAATCATTTTTCTCTGGGTACCAAGTCATATTGGTATTAAGGGAAACACAGTCGTAGATAGAATAGCGAAGGATGCTTTAGATGACCCCATAACTAATATGTCAGTGCCTTATTCTGATTTTAAACCTTTAATATACAAATATGTTTTACGTCTGTGGCAGTCCCGGTGGGATTTGCTTACAGACAATAAATTACATTCTATAGAGCCAACTGTTGGCAAGAATGTTTGTTTCTTCGGCAGAAGCCGTAGAGACCAAGTTGTGTTAACTAGATGTCGCATTGGCCACACAAGGACGACTCATTCTTTTATTTTAGAGAATGAGCCGCCTCCTGAATGTATACCTTGCCAATGTCGGCACAGTATTAGACATCTTTTAATTGACTGTGTAGATAAATCCGACATTATTTGTCGGTACTACACAGTCAACAATATGAAAGATTTATTTACAAAGGTTGGTGGCAACCGTATTTTACAATATTTGAAGGACGTGAAACTATATTCGAGAATATAGTCTGACTGTATTCCTGATTATAGTCCTGAACCATAATTTTAATTTGTTATATGTTGTGACTGATTTTATTTCACTGTTTGTATTTATGTGATAGCGTTTCTGTGATATTGTAAAATGTTTTGTAACGTTTTGTCTGATATTTGTTTTTATTGTTTATACTGCCATATCTTACTTGTAAATAGTCTATTGGTTTTAGATGTTATGTTAAATTTTAACAACTTCCATTCAAATTAGTTCTCGCCGTGATATTGGCTGCAATATCGCCAGCTCGGCGTTAAAACATATTCAATCAATCAAAACCATTTCTTTCCAGAGGTTCTTAAAGGTTTTTAAAGGTATTTTCAGCATTTTACGTGACCTTTAATACTCAGTTTAGTTTACAACAAACATTAATATATTAATTTAGTTTATAGTGCATTGTTTACCAGGTGAGCGATTCAGGCTCTTGAGAGCCTCTTGTTAAATATAAGTACAACCTGATAACACAGTTACATGATGTCATATTATGTTCTTGAAAGGAATATGGGACAACTTGGACCAATTAATAAGTCAAGTCTATAAACATGATAAAGTTAACCTGGACGGTTTATAATGTTAACTCAAACAAAAATATAAAAAAAGAGTTTGGACTATTTAAATGATTGTACGTTGCAAATGTTTTAATGTTATATTTCACATAAAAGTATCCTTTACGCCCTACTGCATTTGAAAATGAAGTGCTGTGACTAAAATCATTGTTTTAATGTAATCCAATTTTGTACTTCATCATGACTTCATTTAAATAAAATATTTATTAATTCATTAAACCAACTAAATTTATCTGTTAATTGACTTGAATGACAGCATTCCAACAACAGAAATAAAAGACCCCCGTGTGGGTCCCGGGACACAATAGAATAGGCCCACAGCTCCTCGGCTTGGCGTAAGAGGCCCCTAAAGAGGCGACATGTTTGCCGTGTATCGCATACCCGTGTCGGTAAAAGGGAGTGTTCCTGGATGGCCGGAAAAACGGTTCCGATCACCATCTGGGGCACAATATTTTCCTAGACGGGAGGCCGGATGGACCCGATTCGGTCAATCGGCTGGTCACATCAATCCCTTTATAATAGTTAAGATTTCATTTTTTTCCTTAAAATTTGGTTAACAAAATTCCTAAATTTCTGATTTATTGGATTGGTGTTGGCTTATGGGTCAAACCTCAACAGGCTCAAATGTTTAACTTTAGATAACTTATTTATTATTTTTTGTTGCTTTATTTCATTCTTTTCCTCAAAATTCATAAGCAAGTTAATTATTCTGTTTTGTTCTACTATTAACAGCTTTTCTAATTTTGGACTATTTGAAAATTTCATGTAAATGTATAACCAGCTCAAGTTTTGGCAGAATGGTCCCGGTTCAGGCAACAACTGGTCATGTCTAGCCCTCTGCGGTTTTTCTCGTGGTTGTCTGAAAAGACCCAGATGAACCCTTTATGAAACCGAGATACACTGGGTTGGGAAGGTGGTCTGCTGCTGTATCGTTTGAGGTTGATGTTTGGGTTCAGGGGTCTTGGATGATAACCACTGATGGAGGCGCAGAGAAGGCGGTGGCTTATGGGACAAAGCTTCCTCGGCTCAATGAGGCCACATGTTTGCCGTGTGTGGATACCCGTAAGGATAGAGGACGGGATCCTGGTGGTTGAAACACACCACTTTGGCCCTTACTTTATCTTAAACGGGCGGTCGGATGGGCCCGGTCCTGATCAATCGGCTGGTCACGTCAAGCCCTTGAACTTGACCTGTTCCAAAATGTACAACAATAGTACCATTTACATATGTTGGGTTCAAGAAGGCGGTGGCTCATGGGTCAATCGTGTGGATGTTACTTTGGGCGGTTGTCTCGTCAGGCAACCCCTGACAGGAGGCTTGCGCCCATTAAAAGGTACTCCATGCGAGTATCTTATTTTGGTAGCCCTGATGCTTGTCGCAAATGTGGCAAGCATACATCGTTTTGATGCTGCTCCGAGGTGGGCGGGGAGCCAGGATAACGAAATGTATATATATCACCATGGATTCTCAATCAAAAAAACCAAACAACAAATCAACATTTAAACGGAAACTCGACACCAGCGACGATGAGGAACATACAGCAAAACTACCAAACAATTTTTCAGACAACTCTCCAAAATTTTTAGTTATAGCAGCAGTAAACAGTGAAAAACCAGTCACCAAAATTTCTCCTTTTGTCATCCAAAAAACTCTACAATGTTGTGCCGGCCAACTTAAAAAAGTCACAAAAATGAGAAACGGAAATTTGCTAGTTGAATGTTTTCGATCCCAACAGTCTAAAAACCTACTCTCTCTCTCACAACAATTTCTGACATCAACATCTCCGTCACACCTCATAGATCACTGAACTCTTGTCAAGGTGTGATTAGAGACAGAGACCGCGATTTAACTGAATTGACAGAAGACGAAATATGTGATGAACTGAAATCCCAGAATGTATCAAAAGTTAAAAGGTTTACAAAACGGTCTGAAGATAAAATTATTAAACTAAATACTTATCTCATCACTTTTGACTGTACCCGTGTGCCTGAACATATCTTCATAGGTCCCTACAGAATCAAAGTTGACACCTTCATACCTAACCCTACTCGTTGCTTCAAATGCCAGAAATTTGGGCACGGTAGGAGTTCATGCAGAGGTATTGAAAAGTGTGTCAAATGTTCTGTAGAGGGCCACTCCAATTTTGATTGTGACGGCCACGTTAAATGTGTAAATTGCGGACTAGAACATATGGCCAATTCCAGAAACTGCCAATTTTACAAAACAGAACTTGAAATTCAAAAAACGAAAGTAGAAAAGGGTTTAAGCTACCAAGAAGCTAAAAGACTGGTCTCTGCCTCTAATAACACTACTGAAGCCACCTCATATGCTGACAAAGTTAAATCACCGAAAACCAACAGATCTTTTGCTACTCAAACTGACTTCACCTGGCCTGATGGAACAGAAATTCCAATTCTTCTCGTCACATCCAATCAATCAAATGGAAAACCACCTCAGCCTAAACAATCTTCATCAAATTCTTCACAAACAACAGCCACATCCCTGTCTTCAAATACAAGCAAACAACAAAAACCGACACCAAAACAAAGGTCGTCCATATCTTCAACCAAACAATCACCTCAAAAACCTTCACCATCACAGAGAGCTGCACGTTCCTCATGAAAAGGTAAAACTCAAACCATGAAATTTTCAAATCGCCTCTCGAAGGCTGAAAAGAATTCAAAATTCAACAAGTTTCGAAACCTCTGCTCAGAGTTTGACGATGAAATCGATGAAGACTCTGAGCAGATGGATTCAACGTCGAATGAATGTCTGGAGTCGATCTGGCCGGACCCATTAGTACCATCTGAGGGTCCCAGTCCTCCAGTCACTGAATCCGGCGCTATGGGTGAAAGACGTCAACGAAGTCGTTCAACAGATCGATCTAAGAACAAATATTCCCCTATTCGCGCCCCTAAAATATGAACATTATACAATGGAATTGTCGAGGTTTAAAGATTAATTTAATTGAATTATCTCTACTTGTACAAACCTTCCTCCCAGTTGTTTTTTGTCTTCAAGAGACTCACTTAAAAGAAAACGATAATTTAAATATCAAAAATTATTCTCTCTACAGTACAAAAGTGAAACAGGATGAAAGAGCTGCTGGCGGCTCATCCATCCTTGTTAAAAATAATATCATTCACAGCCAAATATCCCTAACAACTGATTTACAGGCAGTTGCTATCCGAATAACACTTAACAGAACCGTCACATTATGTTCTGTCTATATCCCGCCAAACAGTCCTTTAGAAATAAATCAACTAAAATCCTTAATAGATCAATTACCTGCCCCATTTCTCATTATGGGCGACTTCAACGCTCATAATCCTATATGGGGCAGTCACTCTCAAAATGATAAAGGCAAAAAGATTGAAGATTTTTTAAACCAGGAAGGTTTGTGTATTTTCAACGATGGATCTGACACCTATCTCCATCCGGGGAATGGTTGTTACTCAGCTATCGATCTAACGATATCTGACCCTTCGCTATTACTGGATTACTCATGGCGAGTCCATGACGATTTATGTGGAAGTGACCACTTTCCAATAATTTTGGAAAACCTCTTTCCCTCATCTTCGGAGAGAGTTGCTCGCTGGAAATTTGACAAAGCCAATTGGCCTTTGTTCGAGCAACTCTGCCGAAATGAACTTAGAACAGATATTTTCATTGACATTAATGATCCAGTTCTTAAATTTACTGATAAGTTATTATCGATAGCTGAGAGAACCATTCCTAAAACCTCGACAAATCCAAAACAATCCGGCAAGCCCTGGTTTGATGATGATTGTGAGGAAGCGAAGAAAGGTAGAAAAAAGGCCGAACGACAGTTCAACATGCATCCAACACAAGATAATTTAAGTCATTTCCGTATATTCCGTGCGAAAGCACGTAGAACATTTAAACAAAAGAGACGCAAGTCTTGGCAAAACTTCGTCTCTAAAATAAACTCCCATACACCAATGAATAAAGTTTGGAATTTCATACAAAAAATTAACGGTAAAAACAGAAAAAACAATCTTCACCATCTTAAAGATGACCAGAATTTTCTAACTTCTGAAAAAGACATATCAAATAAACTTGGAGAGACGTTTTCTAAGCATTCGTCCTCTCTAAATTACTCTCCAGAATTTCAACGAATCAAAAATCGCACCGAAAAAACTAAACTAAACTTTAAATCTAAAAACACAGAAGACTACAACCGCCTTTTCTCTTTGGATGAACTCAAAAATTCTCTTGCAAAGGCCCATGACATAGCATGTGGCCCTGATGATATTCATTATAAACTTCTGAACCATCTTCCTGATACATCATTACAAACACTTTTGGATTTACTAAATAACATTTGGGAAACTGGTGACTTACCCTCTCTGTGGAAGCTTGCAACAGTTGTCCCTATTCCAAAACCGGGGAAGGATCATTTTGAACCGTCGAATTATCGGCCAATTGCCCTCACAAGTTGCGTTTGCAAGACAATGGAACGGATGATCAACGACCGCCTTGTCTGGTTTCTAGAGACCAATGACCTCCTGTCTAATATACAGTGTGGATTCCGACAAGGCAGAAGCACGTTAGATCATCTTGTTCGCTTCGAAAGTTTTATTCGCAACGGGTTTGCTAAGGGTGAACACGTTGTGTCGGTCTTTTTCGATCTTGAAAAAGCATTCGACACCACGTGGAAATATGGTATTTTAAAAGATTTAAACGATATGGGGTTGAAAGGTAGGATACCTACCTTTATTGATAATTTTTTGCCTAACAGACAGTTCAAGGTAAAAGTTAATACTACCATGTCTGACCCTTTTGAACAAGAGATGGGTGTTCCTCAGGGAAGCATTCTTTCTGTTACTTTATTTAGCATTAAAATAAATAGTTTAGCTAAAACGTTACAAAAAGATGTTGAGGGTTCTCTTTATGTTGACGATTTTCTGATATGTTATAGAGCTAAAAACATGAACAATATAGAAAGACAATTACAATTGTCTTTGAATAAAATTGAAAAATGGGCTATAGAAAATGGTTTTAGGTTTTCCAGCTCCAAAACTGTTTATATGCATTTTTGCAATAAACGCAAAATGCATTTAGACCCTGAGCTAAAACTCAATAACTCGCCTATTAAAGTTGTTAAGGAAACCAAATTTCTTGGACTTCTGTTCGATAGTAAACTCACCTTTCTACCCCATATCAAAATGCTAAAAACTAAATGTTTGAAAGCATTGGATATTTTAAAAGTTGTTTCCAGCACTGACTGGGATGCTGAAAAAAATATTTTATTAAATTTATATCGATCTTTAGTAAGATCAAAACTTGATTATGGTTCTATTATATATGGGTCTGCTCGCAAATCCTATATAAAAATTCTAGATACGGTTCACCACCACTCCTGTTGAGAGTTTATATGTAGAGGCGAACGAACCGTCTCTTTATAATCGTCGGATAAAACTTGGTTTACAATACTTAACCAAGCTAAAGGCATATCCTTCAAATCCTGCCTACGACTGTGTTTTCAAACCTCTCTATGAGGATTTATTTGAACAACATGAAAATAAAATTCCTCCGTTTGGTATCCGGATGAAACCAAATATTTCTGGTTCTAACATCAACCTTGATGAAATTGCCCCCATTAATATACCTCAATCACCACCTTGGCTTGTACCAAAACCTATGTTTATTTTTGACCTTAGAAAATATAAAAAGTCCGAAACAAACCCTATTCTTATTCAGCAACATTTTGGTGAAATAAAATCAAATTTTGCATTTCATGACTCTATTTACACTGATGGATCTAAGGACGGAGACAAAGTAGCTGCTGCAGCAGTCCACGGACAGCAGGCAGCAACTCTCCGCCTTCCATCTTCCAGTTCGATATTTACTGTTGAAGCTAGAGCCATCATTCTGGCGTTAAAATTTGTCAGAACGTCTGAAAAACTTAAATTTCTTATTTGCTCAGATTCTCTTTCATGTTTATTGGCCATAGAAGGTCAGAAATATAAAAACCCGTTAATTGCTCATATTATTGAGTTCTATAAAAGACTTGTCCAAATGGGCAAAGAAATAGTTTTTATCTGGATACCAAGTCATATTGGTATCCGAGGAAACACAGTCGTAGATAGTATAGCGAAGGATGCTTTAGATGACCCAGTTACTAATATGTCAGTGCCTTATACTGATTTTAAACCCTTGATTTATAAATATGTTTTACGTCTGTGGCAGTCCCAGTGGGATCTGCTTACAGACAATAAACTTCATTCTATAGAGCCAACTGTTGGCAAGAATGTCTGTTTTTTCGGCAAATGCCGACGAGATCAAGTTGTTTTAACTAGATGTCGCATTGGCCACACCAGGACGACTCATTCTTTTATTTTAGAGAATGAGCCGCCTCCTGAGTGTATACCCTGCCAATGTCGACATAGTATTAAACATCTTTTAATTGACTGTGTAGACAAGTCCGACATTATTTGTCGGTACTACACAGTCAACAATATGAAAGAGTTGTTTACAAAGGTTGCTGGCAACCGTCTTTTACAGTATTTGAAAGATGTTGGACTGTATTCAAGAATATAGTCTGACTGCATTCTTGAATAGAGTCCAATAAATTTAATTTTGTTGATATTTTTTGAATGATGTTAATGTATGTAATAGCGTATCTGTGATATTATTTTCCAAATTTCGTCTGTGATATAATTGTTGATTTTTGAGATTCTTGTATTGTTTTATTGTTTTATTTTCTCCTTAAATATTATTTGTAAATAGTTCATTCGTTTTAGATAGTATTTGTTTTAATCATACTCAATTTAATTAGTTCTCGCCGTGATATGGCTTAAATGTCGCCCACACGGCGTTAAACAATAATCAATCAATCAATCAATCAGAAATAAAAGAAAACATAGAGCCAAGAGGGCAACATACAATCTTCAATAGTATTATAAACGGGTGCTTGTCAACTCTTAATTGTCCTGAGCTTAAAAGTTTTGAATGAAAGCAACTGAAACAAAACATTTACTAAATTGAGACATTGAAAATACATGTACATAAAAAATAAAGATTAAACTAGTTTTTGAGATCTCAACTTTTAAAATCTTGATCAGTTAATTAACTATAAGAAGACACTTTATATAACACCAGTAGAACTCTTTTTATACTTTGTCTGAGTTGGCATTATCAAGAGTGGTATTTACCTGCATTTACCGCCTCGGTCAATACTCAAGTGGTCAATATAGGCAAATACTGGTCGATTGAAATGTTCATGGTTCTTTTGACTGACTTAATTATCAATTCTAGTAAATCATTGGTTGCTGGGGGAAATTTTTTTGACTATGTTCCTTTGGCATGATTCAGTCTACAGAAATGAATGATATTGGTAATTTTTTTTATTAACTTTAAACATGAATAATGATGGATAATAATATTACATACTTTAGGTGTATATAAAATTGCTGTATCAATTATTTCAGCACGTTTAAATCAAGATATGTTTTGTTGCTTGATGTCCAGTGGCAAATATTTCGTGCATGTTCAAGACGAACACCCCTTTGAAAGAGTATGTTTAGGGGATGACCATTTCATGTAGGGCCTGAAGAATTTTCTCCAAACAGATTACTTATTTTCAAATAAACACCAGGTAAAATAAAAGAGATGAAAGAAAAATAAATTCTTTAAAAAGCTTGATTTATTGATTATGTTTTGAAGATTGGAAGTCTATGAAAGAAACTTTAATTTTGGAAAATGTGACAATCCTCTTCCGTCAGAATATTTTATGAAATTGCCAGATGCTATGGTGTACAAAGATTTAAGTAGAGACAGAAAATTTGCAAAAGTTGGGATCGATGATCTTAAATTGTACTTGGGATTGTTTGAAAAGAAGCTTGATCAAATACCTATTAACCTCTATAAAGAAAAATACTTGTGTTACATGAGATTATTAAAAAGTGACGAAGAAAATTGTTATTATTTAAAAAGTGGATGTATTGCTGAAATGAAAAACTCTGTCGTGTACACAGTTGATGTTTGTACAAGTTCTGACGGACAGATTTAGGAAGCACAATGTGAATGTGGGGCAGGTATGCGCCCAAATGCTCACTGTAAACATGTTGCTGTCGTTATATATGCCGCTCATGTATTTTCTAGTAAAGGTTCTGTATTAGTCGGAAATACATGTACAGAAAAGTTACAATCATTTCACAAAGTGAAAAAATACACTGGCTCTCCAGCAAAAGCAAAGGATATAAATATTCCAGGAGCTAATGAAAGCACAAATATTTCTTACGACCTCGTAAAACAGAATTTATAAACTGTTCTTCATATGAAGCCTTTTTTAGAAATTCATGCATTAACTTTGCCGCAATTTCCTTTTCTTGCATGCCAATAAATCAACTTTTTGAACCTTGCAACTTAAGAGCTTTAGCTCATGATCATGACTATCTACAAAAATGTCCTGAAGATACCTTTTTAAATCATTTCGGGCTTATTACTATGAATGATGAACAGATTTTAAGAACTGAGCAACAGACACGAGGACAACAGGCCAATAAACAGTGGCATATAGAGAGACAAAAGCGACTGCCGTCCTCTAATTTTGGGAGAATATGTAAACTTACTGATAGGTCAGACCCAGAAAAGGTAGCTTTGGCAATTATTGATCTAAAGCAACAGAATATGGAAAGAAATATGAAAACATGGCTATCAAAGAATATGAAAGAGAAACTGAATGCAGTGTTACAGATTGTGGTATTTTTGTTTCTAAGCATTTGCCATTTCTTGGATCCTCACCTGATGGAGTAGTATCAGATAAGCTTAAAGTGTCCGTTTTCTGCAAGAGACAAGACCGTATCTGCAAGTACAGTGCCTTATCTTACTGTAACTCATGATATTTTGCATCTCAATCGTAATCACAATTACTATTATCAGGTTCAGGGTCAGCTATACCGTTCAAATCGCCTTTATTGTGATTTTATTGTATTTACTCTTTGTGATAGTAAATTTTTTCGTATCATGAAAGATGATGCATTTATAGCTCATATGCTCAGCAAGCTACATGAATTTTACACCAGGTACTTTAAACCAGCAATTCTGAAAAAATACTTCTATAAAGAGGTATAGTTCTACATAATTTACATGTTGCTGAATCAAACCTTTACAATGTACATGTGTAACAGGTTTCACAAAGTATGAATGTCTGTTTGTTTTAAAACCTTTGCATACATGTACTTATAAACAAGGGTCTGGGCATTTTGAGGTAGGAAAATAGGGTTGCTGGTACCTTATGTTTCAATTTTTGAAAAAAAGTTTAGTTTTTTATGTGAATTTCTCACTTACTATATTTGGTATATGGATTCTACGTGTTCGTCAGACAGGATTCACCTGACCTCGACCTTATTTCATGTATCAGTGATCAAGGTTAAATTTACGCTATTAGGTCCGTTTCTCAAATACTGTAAGCAGTATGTCAAATATATTTGGTGTATGGAATGATTGTAAGGTGTACATGTCTGTCTGGCAGGTGTCATTTGTCCTTGACCTCATTTTCATGTGTCATTGGTCAATGTTAAGTTTTTGTGTTTTGGTCAGTTTTTCTTAAACTATAAGAGGTCGGTGGTTCTCTCCGGGTACTCCGGCTTCCTCCACCAATAAAAACTGGCCGCCGCGAAATGGCCAAAATGTGCTGAAAACGGCGTTAAACAGCAACAAAACTAAACTAAACTAAAACTATAAGCAATAGGTCAACTATATATATAATTTTTAAATCATGCTAAATTACAAAATGAAGTTTGTAGAGTTAGAAAGCAAGTTGTATTGTGATAAACAATTATCTAGTCAGTAAACTAAAGAGTTTTGAAGTCTACACAACTATTCATGTTAAGTTGTTAAGTTTTTATTTCAAATTTTATGGTTGCATGTTAAAGTTTATAAAATCATTGTTTATAATTTTTTTATATTTATTAATACATGTACATTGTACAAGATCAACAAAATAGAGATTTTTGTCATGAGTTCTATATCTAGTCTTCAATGTTGTAGAGTGTCCATTGTTGAAGATGCACATTGACCTGGGTGAGCAACGCAGACTGTTTAGAGTCTCTAGTTCATGTAGTGGCTGTTTATAGCTGACTAAACTATGGGTTTTCCCTCATTGTTGAAGGCTGTATTTAAAGCCGAGCCTAATGTTTTACCTAATTCATGTTATTCTAAATTAAATATAAGATTAAAATTTCTTTTGCTGAATAATCTGTTCTAATAAATTTAGAAACTATAAGGAATTAAAAAAGAAGGAAAAGTATGGAATTTTTGTGTTGATATGGAGACAACTAATTATTTTTCAAAATAGAAATTTTATTTTCCACAATTATTTTTAGGGTAGGATTATTTACATATAGTTTCTATTCCTAAAGCCAATTACGGATGACCCTTATCGTTAGATTGAAGTTAAATTAAGCTATATATTGAGTTTGCAGGATGTTCAGAGCAACAAATCTTTATTACATTAGTATTCACTGGACTAATCACGTGATAAGATAGAAATAGTGCAACAATAAAAAATGTGGAAATAGTTCAAAACAATATCTCCAGTGTTGCCACAGCTCATAAAAACAGATGTTAACAATGTGTTCTGAAAATCATTATTTTCATGGTACAATTCCAGTGCACAGACGAGCAGGACGTACAATAAACGTTCTAGAACTACATATGTTTATGTCATCGATTTATACGGCATTGAATATTAAAATCCAGATTCCTGTTCCCATTAGCTACAATTTCCCTGAGCAATTTCAGATTGGTATTAAAATTGTATACAGTTGTTCCAAAGGTAAATAAAACTAAAGGAATATAAAAAGATTGCTTTTACTTGTCTAGGTTAGTCATTGTCACTCTCGGTTATTGTTTGGTTTAGAAAGCAATGTAATAAATTAGCTAACAAATATTAACGATAAGGTTTGTTAAACTTTAAAGTCGTTTGTTGGTGACGTTCTGTTCTCACTGTCAGAATTGTCATCATCACCTCTCGGGCTACCACAGCATTTACCGCTGACGTATAAACGCAGCTTGTAGAAGGCAAACACAATTACTTGAATTAATGGTATTCCACCAAGAACAAGGACGGCTACAGTGATAGCGGTAGGTTTAGCTGTGGTCCAGTCCAGTATAGGATATATCTCATCATTGTCTCCTCCTAGTTGGTAAATGATTGAGAAAGTTATGTATATAACAGCGAATATGATTGGATAAATCACGTGAAGTAGCCGAACAGGTTTGGCACAAACAAACATATTCAGGATCACGTACACAGAATTTATGGCGTGGAATTCAATACTCGGTGGATGAATAGCTGTAAAGACATTAATGCAAAGCTGGGTTAGAATTTAACAATTAAGGATGGTCGCTGGTCATGTTTTGGTCTTTTTGTCAGATTTTCGGAATCCTCGGGTTTTATCCATTTCTTAAAACCTGAATTTTTTTTCCCATGAACCCCCACTTTTTTTTATAATTCAATCATATATACCTTAAAATGGTATTTGACAAAATTTTATGAAATCCTTTTTATTTTTTTTATACTCTTTGAGAGACTGAAGTTGTCAGTGCAAAGACAATGAAAAATCCAGGGAAAACCCATTTCCTGCAAATTTTCAAGGCCTTATAGCTCTAAAATGAGCACATGAACCTATGTTTTTTTCTTGCTTATTTGTTTACTATTCATATGTTCTCTCAAACTAAAACACCTATTTCAAATCTTATGTATTTCCTATTATACCAGTGATCATCCTTAAGCTCAAAATATCACAAATTATAATCACGACAAAAGGTATACATTAATTTGCATGAATAATTAATGATATTATATCGTACAATTGTTTGGTAATAATGTTTGCATAATTACTCGCGAATAGTTTGACGTTTTAATGATAATAAAAATGTAACGGGCATCAAAAATGAAACACCAAGCTGACAACAGTAATTTGTCTACTGAAATTTCATGGTTGATTTCTTTAGCATATGGTTGGCAGATAAATTACCCAAAGTTAAATGTATGAAATTCTTCAAACAATTTTATTAAACGAATGAAAATCCAATTTCTCATAGCACTTCCTGTTCCATTGTTGATATCATTCATCCAACATACCAAGGAATTCCACAAACAGTAAATATCTGAGAGGCGTCCATTGTTTGACTCCATAAATTTCATTGAAACATGGTTGTCAACTATTTCTTCCATAAATGAAAAATCTTAGAGCTATTAAAGAATTATACAAAGTATGGAAATGCCTTTTTTAAGCAATTGCTATTTCACAGATGATTACTTTAATATGTGGTTGCTAGATACTTTTATCGCAAATTAAAAGTGTTAGAATCTTCCATGATATTTACAAAAGTTGTATTGAAATGTTTGAAATTCAGTTGTTCAAAACAAAATATGGTTGATGTGTACTTTTCACAAAACTTAAACGTCTGAGAGTCTTCCAGAATATTCACCAAAGCTGGAATTACAATCTTTGAAATAATATTGAGCCATTCGGCATCCATTAAATGTTAACAGTACTGAAATATTTGTGGATGCAGGCCATCCGGACCTTCCGAGTTCAACTAAATATAAATTCGGTTCATGTTAGCAATACCGCCTGTTGCATAGAGCTTTCACTGGAAAACTACCAATCAAGAGGAGGTCAGAACGGAGCCTTTACATTTTATAATTTGTTACTGTTTCGTCATGTTTTAGATTTCTCTGTAACCTCTGCACGGCTTCTGATATTGTCGCTGAACGATTAATTAGTGTTTAGTAGTTTTGTCTTCTCTACTTTATAACATTGTTTGTTAAACTTAAATGGCTCTAAAGCGCTGTAAAATCCTGTATAAACTTACATGGTTCTAAAGCGCTGTAAAATCCTATATAAACTTACATGGATCTAAAGCGCTGTAAAATCCTATAGTAACACTTAAAGCTATGACACTACTGGCCTCAAACAGAAACCAAGCAAACTGCAAATAGCAAGGTGTCGGCATTTTACCTGGAAGCAAAACACTTACATATCACATCATGACTAAGTTTATAATTATATTGCAGCTCTGCTGAAGTCTGATCGTTTTCACAGTAAATCTAAGGTAGGTCTCATCGTTGTGTGGCAAAATACCTCCTAAAGTAATTATTGTTTTCGAATTGATGTCATTTTACGAATGTTTACCACAAAACTAGCGATTTCTGTAGTAATATCTACAATGATCTATAACTTCTGCCACTGCACGATACACGTATCAAATAAATTAGGTGTCTGAATTCTACTACGAGCGGTTCTTGGGAGAAATGAAGTCGATATCTGTTCAGCCACTGAGCGATATTTAGGGTCGGATTAAACTACGTCATTTCATAAGGTTAATTTGTATTTTGAATAGCTATAACTGTGATGGTATTTTTCTATTCAGAATTCGGTTTCTAGGTTCTGCCATTGAGCGACAATGTTATAGCGTATATCTAAGTGGTTAAAGCATCGAAGTCGATATTTGCGTTATACTAATGAGTTATTAATGTTTCAACAGAAAAGTTGTTATCAGAGTTCTACGAGAGATTCACTTGGCCAATAAATTCGATTTCTTAGTAATGAGTAAAGTCAAGAAATACCAAATGGTACCAAATCGAAAACAACTGACAAACTCCGGAGAACAGTGAAGACAAGACCGAAACGATACAAACACTACACATATAAACTAAAAACGTGAACAACATGGACCCCACTAAAAAACCAGGGGTAGACTCAGGTACTCCGGAAGAGTAAGCAGTCTCTACTTCCTGCAAGACATCCGCCATGCTGCACATGTCAAATCCGGTATGAGGAAGGGACAAAATGAATGAAACAGAAAATTTTCTGTCAGGAGCCGGGCTCTGTCCAGGTAGTCAATGTATAGGTCATAAGCTCTGGAATAACGTATAATTTATACAGCAGTAAGTTCGATAACTTACCCATACCAATGAACTATACCAATCAGCATTAAATCTAGTATTTGAGGTTTACCTTCACAAATGTGATAGTGGACTAGTTCCAGGGGACATCATTGAAACATAAATTTATAAATGAAACTAGGTACGAGTACTTTCCCCTCATTTATGTTAATATAAGCATAAGTTCAGAGTAAACCTTGGGTTGTGATCGGTATTAAATTGTCCTACAAACAAAGGATTCGTAGGTCCATCAAATGAAAACCGAATGAACATCCCTCCAGAATAACATTTCAACATCTCTAAATGAAGATCATTGAACCTTCCAATGGATTCAGTATTGAACTATGTCTAGATCGCCTTGAATTTAAACCTGCGGTCGATTCTCAATAGATAATTGAAAAACTCCTATAAGCAATATAACATTTTCATTCAGCAAAGCATTAGAAACTACTGTAAATATGCTTATCGTTCTGTCTGATTTTTTAACCCCTCGGGGTTAATCCATTTTATACCGTTGAATATTTTTTTTTACCTCAAATGGATTTTGCTACACATATGACAAATTATGAAATTCTAAATATATGTTTCACAATGAGAGACAAAGCCTGTCTACATGCAATTTATGGCAAGCGGACAAACCTGTCATTATTTTATCTGATTCTTACTTCTTTAAACTATAAGAATTAATTGTAATCCTTGTATTTCAGACACCGACCAATACGCATTTCCGTAGAATTTGATAATAACATTACTGCTGGATCCCGGAAATGCACAATAACAAAGGGAAATAACCAATTCTTTATCAATTGAATATATATCAAATCAAACATTGGCAAATATTTAAATAAATACTGCTATTTCCATTCTAATTTCCATGTTCCCTACCGCTATTCAGTGTCTGTACCATGTCAGTTTATCCTGACTTTTGTGTTTTGTGAACTTTTATGTTGTTTTGGTACGGCATTTTGTCATCTGGGTTATTTTGATTGATTGGTATTTTATTTTTTACCTTTCCTCTTATCCATTTTGTCGTTTAATAATAGATTTTTAAGAACAAAAACGAGATTTTTTTAATTCCAGAACTGCTGCAGAATTTTCAAAGTCATCCAGTGAAAAGCTACGTTTGATAATAAAAGGGGTAGATATCAATATTCAGAACAGGAAATTTCAAAAGGAGAGAGCAAAGCAAATATGTGTACGAAATTAAAGTCAACAATATCATCAAGCTAACCCAACATTACTGTCAGGAGATCTGTGTGTGAGATAGAGAGCTAACCCAAAAGCGGATCAATGAACTTTCGTAGCCCCGAAAGGGAGAGATCAGGTGCGTCGACAGTGTAAGCATCTACCATGCTAGCATCACCCGTCATCTGATCACCAACAAAAGATCCAACAACAGATAAACAGCTATCAAAGGTCAACGAAAGGGAAAGAACTATGCCAAAACGAAGAAGTCACGTGTAAGTTGAGACAAAAGGAAACAGTATATCGATCAACCAACTCGTGATGTCGTCTGAGGAACTTCAGTCTTTCTTACTCATGCCTCTGACTGAGTAACTTCCGTGTTAGGTAAACATCCCTAGTAACAAAATCTTCCTAGTCAGAGGAAGTCCTAGAGTATCTTATCAGTTGTGAAACGAGGACACCATAGGCTGGTGCAGTTGGAATATTGCTGTTCAAAAATGTGACATTGACAATTTGAAAACTGAAATCACTCCACTTGTCCGAGTCATCCATTATCAGCAATTTATAGATGAAAGAAGATATATGGAGTAGACCTTCTGATTTCATACGAATACACCATTAGTACCCATTGGACTACCGCCTGTCTGTTGAAAATGTTGAAACCTAAACTGAACATAGATGTTGTCGATTATATAGTCTAATATTCTGATAATTTCATCTTTGGTGTATTTTTTCCCAGATGCAGAACTGTTTTTTAATATGATTTTTCATGACTGATAACAAGTACACTGGAAACAGTCATACCGGGTATATTGTATTTATTACTTACATTTCACATTGTTGACTATGTCTTTCCTGTTACAGTACACATACCACGTGGCGATAACGTCTACCAAATTTGATATACTCAGTAGAATATATCCCCAGTTTGTCAAAAATATAAAATAATTTTCTGGCTCAAAATCTGTTACGATTATGAAATATGGTTCCAGAGCAAGCCATGTAATGTGGTACAACAGCCAAAAAAGGGTCCATATTGGATACAAAATAAGAGGTCCACACTACAAATATATAAAAGTATTGTTTATTAAGTTAGAAATTAAAACAAGTTTATTGTCATCAAATGTGCCAAAAGCGATTTAGAAATGTATGACAAAACAATGTGAGGTGCAAGATGAAGCACAGCAATAAAAGAACTGGCCATATTTATTTAGGGATTTTGTGTCAAAATTAATTCATATAATAGGAAAATAATATAATAAAGAATACGGAAATTATTTGTTCCTAAAATTAATCTGTAAACCATGTTTTTTCTGATTTTATTAGACCAATTGCAATTAAGTTGCACTCTGCTATTAGTTTGATGAAGGTCAGGTTGGTTTCCGGGTATCACTTGATTGTCTCAGCCCATTCAAACTAAATTTTAATAAGTTGTAAACTATAGGGTATTCTGAAGCCTAATGCGGTTTTTTTTTTGTTGTTTTTGTCAGTCAATCACAGATATTTGGTATTAACTTTATGATGCAAGATCTCCGAAAATCTTTTGTTCGACCAAATCAATCTTAATAGAAATGATGCCCTAATTCTGTTGTTATGCTGAATGGCTCAATTTCAGTCACTGAAGTTCCAGTTTTGGTAAATGTCTTGGAAGACTCTCAGATCTATATTTCTAAGAAAAATACCTAGCAACGCTATGTTAAAGTAATCAATTATGAAAAAGCATTTGTATGGAACACATTGTAAATGCATTGTTGGTAAACACTCTGGAAGTCTCTCCGACCTTTGATGTTTGAGAAAGTTCCTAACAACTATATATTAAAGTAATAATAGGTGAAATATTAAACAAAATTGCAATTCTAATACTGGTAAATCTCCTGGAAGATTTTCATACTTTTAATTTTTGTTAAAAGTTCATGGCACATGGGACTAACAAATGCTACAGGCGCAAAAATGCGGGGGTGTTAAACATTTTTTGCGAGATCTCAATCCTCTCCATATACCTCTAGCCAATGTGGAATAAACAAACACACAGCGATACACACAGTCAAACTCAGTTCAAAAGATGTTCGAGTCCGATGTTAAAAAAAGGTAACAGAAGAAAATAAGCAAAATGACAATGATCAGTATATAGTAACAAAGGACTACTAGCAGTTACTGACATGCCAGATCCAGACCTCAATTAAACTGATCGAAAGATTATATTTATATCATATAGAAAATCAGCCACAATTATGTACAATGTAGTTCGTCATGACTACTAATGATCACTGGCCTGTCAACACGGAGGTTGCGAGTTCTAATTTCATCTGCGGCGGGGTGTGTTCGACTCCGATTTTAATGGTTCCTACCGAAGGTCGGTGGTTCTCTCCGGGTACTCCGGCTTCCTCCACCAATAAAAACTGCCCGCCGCGAAATAGCCAAAATGTGCTTAAAACGGCGTAAACCTCAACTAAACAAACAAACGAATTATTAAAATAGTAAATATCTGGAAAAAATATTTGAAAGATTTATTTTAAAATGTTCAAAGCAACTGCTCTTCCAATGACGAGTTATATAGTATATGATTGCTTAGTACTTCATCCATATTAAATTAAAAACCAGAGAGCCATTAAAGTATATTCCAAAGATGAAACTTCAATAATTTAAACTTTAATCAATTATTCTGAGCAATTGCTATTTTACATACGATTAATTTAATGTAAAGTTATTGCACATAGTAGATCTCCTTAGCTGAAATTTGGCTTCCTATTCCTGTATTTTTGGTTTTGAGTACTTCTTGTTTAAAATAAGTTTGGTTTTTGGTCTTCCAAATGTTTCAGTTTTAATGCTGCTGATGAGAGGTAACTTCTTGAAATGCGTCGTATACAGCATAGTATAAATTTACAATATCTAATATTAGTATCTTTGGATTGTTATTTTATTAGGTACTTTTCCAAAAAATTAAAGATCGTAATTTGAGAGTCTTCCAGAAATTTTTGAAAATTGGTTCATTTGTATGTTTCGGAGTATGCCGTCCATTTAGCTGAACCAGTATGCATTATTATTTAGGGGCCAGCTGAAGCCCGTCTCCCGTTGCGTTGAAGGGCCATTGGTAGCCTTGAGTGTTTTATGCTCTTTGGTCGGATTGCTGTCTCTTTGACACATTCCCCGTTCCCATTCTCTATTCTAAATTAATTCATCATTATATCTTTAACCGGTTTTCCAACATTTTGATCTCGAGCACTGCTGATGAGTTTTCAGTCAACGAAATGGCCACACATCATGTCTGACATGATTATTCATTGATTTGTATACAGCATAGTATAAATTTACTATAATATCTAATATTAGTATCTTTGGATTGTTATTTTGACAAAAATTCCTAAAGCTCTTCCTTTTGATGCAGAGGTAACTCTTACCTGAGTCAACGAAATGGTCATAAAGTGCATCAATTTATTTCTGTATTCTGTGATACAGTTTATTAACCAGAAGGTTGTAGTTGTAAAATAAAATAATGTCCTCCTTGAAATAATGTCCTTCGGACAAAATTTCATATCAAATTGTGTCCATTGTAAAATAATAAAAATTAGTTCTCTCAGTCTAGATATGTCATAGAACTCAAATATACATATTCTTGATGTACATTTTAACAGTATGGTAAATGGCCGGAAAGTAATATTTGGAAGCAACTTTTTCAACTGTCTTGTTAATGCCAAGATGGCCACCACTCTCATTATGGCATAAATACAACACGCGGTTTAGCTTATGTTCATGGATACCAAGTTTATCAGAATATTGACTTAGATTTTCTGTCAAATTGTTTATAATAAATTTTATTGTTTCGTAGTTTAAAATTAACAGCTTTCCTTCTCAAAATTATCTTCTGATTTTCTGTATAGGTACTTGGAAATGTCTTTTGGTGTAAATAATTAGATTACTCATTGTATTCATTTGTATCCATTTTGTAACAGCTGGTGAATTGTTTACATCTGAGTTAGTGTATTCATCATTAAATTTCATACTAATTACTATAAGATGAAACGTTTTAATGACTTGACAATTATTTATCTTTTAACACAAAATTTTATAGAACCAATTTATGAAAATATGTCTGTAATTTATAAGTTTGAATTACTTCCCTTTCTTTGTAATGCCAGGACAATATTTCACAGGACGTAATTTTGCTTTTACATAGCGACATCTGATTCGAATTCAGATTTATAAAGTGAATTTAGTGAGAAAATTAAATAAGCTAAAAGTTTTTGGGGTGGATCTTGTTCAAGTCTATCAGGAATATTTGTTGAACTAGATATATTATTGTGTTAGTAAATAAATGCAACAAGGAACCCAGTCTGCAATGTGACGTTGGCCCAACGTCGGGTTTTGGTCGCCTCTGACGTTGGCCTGACGTTGGCAACCGACGTCGGCCCGACGTCATCTTGCTCATCGGGGAGACGTTGGCGCGGCTGGTTGGTTCGACGTTGGGCCGACGTTGAAATTTCAATAGTGCGACAATATCCCGACCATCATCCAGTGTTCAGATTGTTCTCTTGCATCGGTAAGAAGTTGGCTTTACGTTGGGCCTACGTCAGCCCAACGTTAAATCCCAGCTAGCCGACAATATGCCGACCATTGTCCAATGCCCAGATCATTCTACTTTCGTCGGCATGACGTTGGTTCGACTAATAACCTCCAATTAACCAACAATATGCCGACCTTTATTCAATGATAAAATGCTACCTGTATTGGCCTGAAGTTGGGTCAATGTCTCAATTCTAATATTCCGTCGACATGCCGACTATTGGTCCAATATAAATTTACTCCATGTTTTGTAATATTTACACAATTTGGCTGAAAAATTGCTAAAGTTGGCGTTGGTTTAAAACATTATTTGCCTATTTGTCATCTTTTATCTGTGATGATATTGTAGCTCCGTAAACATGCCGTTTTTTTTCGAAGATGTCGGACATTTAAACCCATAAACATTGAGAGTATACTTGACTTGGGTGATTGATGTCATATGCTTTCCCTTTCCTGGCACCTTTATATTCCATTTTTGTTGAATGACTGTTTAGTTTCCTTTTATAACTTTGTTTGTTCATTTGTAACGTGGGATTTAACGGACTTGTGCTGGTATGCTTCAGATTAAGTGAGTTTGAACAATACATAAGTAACAAATGATAATTTTAATGTTAGAGCAAAGATTATACACGTATCAAAGTTATTTATGTTTTATCATGTTTGCTCAACTTCTTCCACTTGGTTCCTTTCTCTTTCTTTTTTCTTCTCCTCTCTAATTTTCCGACCACCATTCCTGTCACTCGCGTATTTCAACCACTTCTTGATGACCGTTTCAATTTTATCATCAGTCTCGTTTTTGGTCATTTGATTTTTTCTAACAGCAGCTGCAATATAAAAAAAATGGCTTTTGAAATTAATAAATGATTGATTATTTAGTGTTTAACGTATAGTGAGCAGTACTTTAGCTTTATCCAGGGCAGGGCTAGAACATACAAATCAAATCAAAATATTTGAAAAGGCGCATGGGACAACAACACAATGTTTCAGTTCTTAGTCTAAAATAATGTTAAAGATCAAATTGAACAAAACACACTTAATTACTTTATTCATTCGGTTGCATCGGTCACTATCCGCCTTTATACATCTTTTGCTCTTCCAAATGTTTTGAATTTATCTGTACTGATGAGACATACAATGTTGAAATGGCCATATACTGATGCTAAATTTACGGCACCTTCGGTATTTATTTATTCACTAATTGATTAATGCCTCTTTTTTTGGAAGGTGCGCCGTCAAGTTGCTCACTTACACACATATTAATACAGGTATGAAAAATTATAAATATATCAATGTCTTACATTTGATAACACCACACAATCTCAAGGTTTCAAACGACTTTTTGTCTCCTTTCCCCTTCCAATTCAGGGTAACTGCAACATCCGTAACCATGACTGCATTTAAAACCCTTCTTACACAGTCTCCAACATTGTCACCTCCAATTCTACCCAGGTAGCTGATCTGAAGAAAAAAAAAGTTTATATCGTTACTAAGCTCAGGAGTGTATTTTGCAAAGAGTATAGATTTTACACAAAGAAAAATTGGAATGAAATCGAGTTTTATAGATTGTTGTAACTTACCAAGTGCTCTCTGCAACTGTCATCTTCTAATTTGTTTTCCATGTCCTCAATTTGTTGCTGGTCTTTGATAGGTAACAACATATCTCCTGGTAAATCATCAGACACTACGTTTGCTGAGGTGTCAATTTTTTTCTTTATTATACTGATGTCTTTTGCCATGTGCTTCATATTTGCCTTTACCTCGCACATTTCCAAAATTTTTTTCTCTGTTGCTGAAAAATGAAAATGTTTTATCATATTATGTTTCTAAAATTTACACTGTAAAAATGGTGTTTAGGATTTGAACACCTGTAGAACATGTTTAGCTCTAAACACGTTGAGGATTGTGTTCAGAGCCTAAGCACATTTGAAGTTTAACGTATTTAGACTAAACATGTTTAGGATTTGAACATGTTTAGTTCATTAAAAATATCAGTCTTTAACTATATTACTATCATTTTTCGTCACTTAAACACAATCCTAAACGCCTAAACATATTATTGATTCTGTGTTCTAAACATCTAAACATGTTTAGACCTAATTATGTAAACAGGCACATGGTCCCTGCAGAGGGCGCTGCGATCTTTCTTTGTTTAATATTTGAAAGAAGAAATGGTGCGAGAACACGATGGAGATATTTACCCACATGTTCAGAGATACGACCAGACAACAGTCATGTATTTTTGTTTCAAAGGTAAGCTTATGACGTTTTGGAGTTATTTTATTAATATAAACTATAATTATTGTTGTTTAATGCAATGGTGTTAAAACTGTCGTGCAAAACACTCTGTTGTTGTGTTGTAATTGATCGATGTACTAGCTAGTTTTCAACATTGTTTTTCTCAAACTCATCAGTTTAAAATATTAAAAATGAACATTGATGCTTATAAATGTGTTTTATTTTAATATAATGTACTTTATTTCTATTTTCAGATTGCTGTTGGAGTACTAAGTAAAGCTGACAGTGTTTACAATATTTCTAATAAATGTTTCATTAAAAACTCCCAAACTTCGCTGTTATGTTTACGAACAGTTGCATAGTACAAGAAAGAGTGTATTTCCGAGATATTTATTAAAAATAAAAACATAATAACATAATAGCATATTTCTAATCCTAAACATGTTAAAATGCTAAACGTGTTTAAAACCTAAACACATTCTTGCTGCTTAAACATGTTTAGGGGCTAAACGTGTTAAAAATTCAACACAAAATATGTGTTTAGGATTGTGTTTAAGATCTAAACACCATTTTTAGAGTGTAGTTGATGGAACAGTTTAAATAAAAGTACTGTTCAAACAATTTTATCATATCCAATATACGAAGTCGGAAATCACATTAATAGCCCTAATGACCTGGTTTGTGTGGAATAACGAGAAACACCCAACTAAAAATAACTACACAGTCATGATTTTCAGGACTAATTTTAGAGTAGAAATGTTGCTAGCGAGTCATTCTGATAGGTTTACAATTATGAGTTTGGTATAAGTTGCTACCGTGATTTATCAACCTGAAACCATTACATTCCCCGGGCCGAGTTTATATATATATACGTCTGAAAATCAGCTAAACATTGTTAGAACTGCAAATTATTTTCAGTCGTTCCCTCTGCGGGACTCGAACCTCTGCTGTTGTGACATCTACGACAACATCACCTGCACCATGTCCAGCGCCCTAGACCACTCGGCCACCTAGGCTATAAAAAATATAGCTTTCGATAAACGGGTGATGCCTCCTCGTAGGTTTACTCTAGGGTTGTAACATGACACATGATGTATATATAGCAGAATATATGTTGATATGAAGGCGTTTATTTATTTATAGCGCAGTATTTATAATACATTTTGTTTTTTTTTATCATTGCTGCTCATTACTTTTTAAGTTTTTTTTAACCAATAAGAAGTAAAAACTTCTGTTTACGTAATAATATTCTTTAATTACCTGATACAGAACTGATGGGTGACGCTGCTGACGACCCACCCCCAAACAAAGTCGGCCTAGAGATGCTAGATGTTTGGCGTGAGGTTGATGGTTGGCACGGAGTTCGTGGAAGATCTGGCATTGGTGGCGGGATGTGACGTGCTTTTTTTGTAGGTGTTCTCTGTTTTTCCGGGATGAAACGTGACCTTTTTGTTGGTGTTCTCTGTTTTTCCGGAGACGACTCCGACTCAGACGATTGTATTCTTTTAACTGGTCTTTTGTTTTTTCTTTTGTCTTCATTTTCATCTTCGGATGAATTAACATATCTCTGGTTTTGTCTGAAATTTACACAAATGTAGCATTAAAAGAACTAAATCCAACCTACAAACCAAATTATTATCATGTCCATCAGTTGACATAATGCCCACGTCATTTGATTTTTATTTGTTTTATCTTTCAGTTTTCTTACAATTCACTCGATGAGTGCCCTGTGGTCTTTTTTTATGTTGGTATTGGCATTGGCCCTTTCGTCGGGCAACGGATGACAGTGCTTGTCAGAACACTTTTCCAGTTTTTAATGTTTGTTGACAACCCCGCATCCGTTAAAAGAAAAGACCGAGGACAGATATAGTGTTGATCAACATCTGGCAATGGATTTCTTCTTAAACCGGTGCTAGGGGCTGTTTTGAACTTGTCATGAGATATGAGTTTTTGCTCATTGTTGAAGGCCTTCAAGATGAAGAACAAAAATAAAAGCGTTGTTCCATTGCTATTTATTCAATGTATTCACTGAGATTTTGTGTCATGTACATTTACTCCATATCCTTACATTTGTTTTAATTATATAAAATGAAAACTGTATCATGATGCTGCTAGAAAAAGTCTTCCAAACGAATTCCCACTTCGCAGGCCTTTACTATTGTCCCCTATTGTCAAAAATTCCCCCGTCTTTTTTATGTTTCCATGGCAACGGTCGCCATTTTGGAAATGTTGGACTCAAAAACGAGTCGGCTCAGCGGGTGTTAATTTTAGACATTAAGTCACCTAGGGATGGGTTGGGCTTACGAATGGTTAGAAATAATCAGGGATGTATAAAATTAAAATTATATGTCCTACGCATTGGAGTTATAAAGTAAGAAACTTGCATAAAATTTAATAAAACCGTATTGTTTACCTCTTCTTCCGTTTCTGTGGACTGTTTTCCACATCCCTGTCTGTTTGGAGGTCTGATGCAGAAGTATTCTCTGCCTCCCTTAACTTTTCCCTTGCCCTGATAAATGAGTCTACAACAAATTTATGCGACAAGACTATCAGTAAAAGTAACTATCACAATAAGCAAATGCACCTCATGTCATTGTCAAATGTAAACACACGCAAAATATGCAATTTTGCGATTACTTTGCGAATAATATGATCAAAACAAGATTTGTAAGTATTCCTATAAATTTTTTGACATGTTAAAAAAAATGTCATTTCTTTCACGAATCAATTAGAATGTCTACGAGTTGTTTTCGAATCCTTGTGAGTTAAATACTGTATGAATGCTTGCGATGTGAATGCGAATACTTGCTAATTACTACGAACTGATTATTCGTAAAGATTAGTAAGAAAAATCGTGTATGTGAAGCCCATAAGAAATCCTATAAATCGTAATAAGATCTCAACAAAATTCATCCTGTATATACAAGCACCAAGATCTCAACAAGTTATTGGTCACTCATCCTGTATATACAAGCACCAAGATCTCAACAAATTATTGGTCACTCATCCTGTATATACAAGCACCAAGATCTCAACAAATTATTGGTCACTCATCCTGTATATACAGGCACCAAGATCTCAACAAGTTATTGGTCACTCATCCTGTATATACAAGCACCAAGATCTCAACAAATTATTGGTCACTCATCCTGTATATACAAGCATCAAGATCTCAACAATTATTGGTCACTCATCCTGTATATTCAAGCACCAAGATCTGAACAAGTTATTGGTCACTCGTTCTGTATATACAAGCCCCAAGATCTCAACAAATTGTGAACATTCATACTCAATTACCAAGATCTTAAAAAAATACATACGTATGTTAAATACAAAAAATGAGATCTTTTTGTCACATTTCTGTTATGAATTCATATTACCTTTTCCATGAATAAACACACAAAAACAAAGGATCGACATGTTTTATCTATAGCGATTCTGATATACACATGTATGCCTTTAAATACTCACATATTTTTAAAACCTTTTGACTTAGGTTGACCATGAATAAACCTGTTTTTAGTATACAGTGTACATTGTGAAAATAACTGTGGTTTTTAAACAAATTCTACTTACCAGTTTCGTACAACACTTTAACTTCGAATTCCTCAAAATTTTTGTCAGGCGGTGCTTGCTGTTTGATTGCCATTGCGATTTTAGACTGTTGTTTCCATTTCGTAGGCCAAAAGCATTTATTTCTGTCTTTTACCCAGCAACTGGGAACTACTTCTATTTCATTTCCATCGTCCAAAAATTCAACAACTTTGTATGTAGCCCTTTTAAAATTAACAACAAAAATTACCATATTTGGTCAGTTAGAGGAAATACTACCGATGTTTGTTCTTGATTCGGCAGTGGCATTAAAATGCATTTAGCCTGAACAGCTGAGATTGTATCCATTAACATTCGGTCGTCTAGATCTGATACCAAATGTATGCCTAAAAGGTCTGAACTGAGTGGTATTTCGAAGAAACAATGAACATTCTTAAATATTTTGAACATAAGATATATGTCATTGTCAGAATCAACAAGAATGTTGCATACTTTTGCAATGTTGTCACGAATTCTAACGCAACTATCTTTACTGTTTACACATATGCTCTGATTGTTGAAACGTACTTTATAATATTGCTTGCATTTGCCGAACTCATGGGGCACAGGACCATTTGTGTGTTCCTTCTTAAAACTCATTTCGTTTTTTGACGATTTAACTGTTTTCTTTTCGGATAGACGCCTAATAACCTGAGATAACATAAATGACGGCTTTTTTACTAATCTTTTTAAGTCTTTCAAGAAGTTTTCAAACGGGAATGCGGAAATGTTATCAAGTGACCCATAAAGTTCAGCGTCATCAGCCAAATGAATCAACCCGTGCACATTATAAACAAGGCTGTTAACACCATAAATCTGTCCGAAATGATCAACGAAAGACAGCATTAGTTCACGAGCATAGCCACTGTACATTTCAACAAGACGATTGTTCAGCAAAATATGCATAGTAACCGAAAACAGCAAAAAGTTTTTGTAAATATTGTCGTGAAGAGAATGACGGAGAACTACAGGACCAGTGTACAGTAAAAATTGGCGAAACTCGGTTGCTTTCCACCGATCTATTTCGTTAAGTTTTCTTGGCTTTCTAGCAAATTCTGACGGAATGAAGTTACGCAGTGCAAAATGTTTGGACGATATTTCTTCAACAATGGCACCCCCAAGTCTTTGGTTTAATGGTCCTTTTATCCAGTTTAAAAGCATGCGCTTCATAACTCCAAGACAACACATATGCATGTAATCATTCGGAAACTGTGAAACCATTTTTAGACCGATATCAGTTAAAGGAGATGGACCTTTGTGATGGTCCTCGTCTGTCATCATTAAAAATGAATTATCAGTTCTTAACGGGGAATGTTTTTCAGGATAAGTCATTTTCCCTCTCCATTCGCCTTCTTGGGTACATTTATCGCAACCGTGATACCCAGAATACTGCTTGATATTTTTGACAAATGCTTTGGCTGGAGCATCACAGATTATAGAATTAATTTCAATATTTAGATGGTTGTCGTCATATTGGATTCCTTCTGTTTGTATGTCCTTAAATTCTTTAACAAAATCTTCAAAGTATTCGCCTAAATCTTTTGGTTTTGATGTGCCAGAATATATTCCTATCACGAACGGCTGTATTACTGTCACACTATTACATATTCGACCAAGGATAGGCCAGAATTGGTGATTAGAACTCTTGAAAAGAGGCAAACCATCGACATTGATTTGAATTTGAATGCAATTTCCATGGAAATATAAATTGTCAATATTCGACAAGATGTGCAAAATACACTTCTTTATTCCAAAATGATAGTATTGACCCCCACACTTATCTTGAATTTTGTACGATGTATTGGTTTTTAAAAGGGTTCTCGTGTCTTTTGGTAAATCAGTAACAAAATTCTGCAAAATTCGAAGTAGTGCCGACAGTGCATCTGTTGTAATTCCGAACTCGGATGCCCATGTCGCTAATTGCAAACCTAATGGTTTACTTGTTGGTGTTGGTTCTGGTTCAGTACTAAAGTCACTCAAATCCGACACAGAATCACTTAATGAAATATATGAATCCTGGTCATCACAATTACTTTCAGAATCAGTCAAGGGCGTAACATTTTGGCAAATATTTTCAACTTCTAAAACATTGAGACTATTTTCCTGGAAATCTGTTTGTGTAGGAGAATTTGTTATGGTATTATCAGGGCCAACCTGTGATGTCTGACTTTCTATTTCATTGATGTGAGTAGCCAAATATTTTTTCGCTGATCTCCTAACTGTCCAATATGACATTTTAAATATATTCTGAAACAAAAGGCACGTAAAATGTATTAATTTACTTGCTTTGTCTATCAAAAATACAAAAGAAATGGGGTAAGCATTTTTCCAATCAGGGCCCCGTCTAAAATAGTTCTGTGTTCATGATTTTAAGTTTGTTATTAAAAATCTCAATCAAAAAGCGGTCTCATAGCCGGGGAATATGTATACGTTGGTGTGACTAAATGGCTCGTTAGTTTGACAAAATAACGCATTAAATTGGAGAAATAACGCGATAAAATAGCGCGTCATTGACATGAGCGGCCACTGATATATATATGCGTCGAATTTACAATATATATATAAAGGCGCAGTAAAAAACAATAGAAATAATTAATGTAATTGCAATCCATATTTTCATTGTCAGGGGCGGATTTAGAGGGGGGCGTGAGGGGCGTGCGCCCCCCCTAAAATCGAAAAAAATATGATTTTTTTGTATAAAACTTTGAATTTTTTACAAAAATACCCAAAAATTTTCGCGCCTCGCTACGCTCGGCGATCTTTCTTCCCTCACGCCCCCCCTAATCGAAAATCCTGGATCCGCCCCTGATTGTACTGGCCATATTTTGTTTCTGTCTCTAAGCCATACGCACAGCGGTTTTATCAGACGCGTGTGTGTGTAAATAGATAATGTATAATTTATTGATCCAATTATAAGATGTAAGTAACATTTATAAGATGCATATATTTCTTATCATAAATCAAATCAAATACATTGCCGTCTATTTTATGTTTACAAGATAAGTAATTGAAATCTCCGTTGGAAAGTGAAGGAGGGTGAAATACATGTACCAATATTTGATTATGATTTTTGGCAAGATTATAACTCCATAATTTTTAATTTTTAATGTCAAAATGTAACAAAAACTGAAAGAAGTTGCGGGGTCGAATCCGTTGATATTATACTGGTACTACGAAACGAAACAAACTGAATAAATATAGTAAAAAAATAACCATTATGAAAAACACCCAAATCTACAGCCTTTGACCCTTTATACCACAAACTCCTTACATTTGCTAGGGAACCTAATGTTCACATTTAATAATGATCCTTTATCTGAGAAATAGGTTATACTAAGCAAAAACTATATGTGCATAGAGTACAAAATGTTTTCTCAGCGATGTATCTCAAATGTATACTAATGTGACACACAATTAAAATAAATATTACGATTGTATAATTCTGACGATGAGTATACACTTATTTTTAAATATTTAATTTACTAATTATCATGAAGTGCTTAAACCCCAAGAACTTCCACCAGGAGGAATGACAAATCATTGAATGTATAACAGTGATAATGAGGTTTCCAGATGTATTTGAGCAATTAAAAAGTCAAATACCTTGTAGCTTACACTACACAGATGTAGGCATCACATTTCATTTCATTGATAAAATGACAATATTTTGTTGTTTTAGAAGATTTATAAATACACAATTTATACACATTTTGAAATGTTATCCACAACAAAGAAACAGGTTTCCGTTTGTTAAACTGTGCAAACATAAAAAATTCTGAATTAACAGTAGTTCATGTATATACCATTTAATAGTCTTAAAAAACTACCATCAGACTTATTTTAATAATTTATCCAAAGGATGGACTTACATTCTACACATGTATATTGAAGTTAATCCCATTTACTTCCAAATATAATTATATGTAATACACAGTCTACTATGTATATTTCTTTATTGAAACTTTATATGCTTTTGTTTTGGTAACATTCCTCTTCTAGCTGTACCTAGATGACTGCCATTAATAACATCTAACAAGACAGATATTGCGTTACCACACTTTCACTATCAGCTGGAGATAGCCAGTAAACTTGTGATAAAACTTGGAGGCTGACAGCTTTGTTCTTGGGGTTTAAAAGATGCGGACGATATCAATCTCAGTTTGCACATTTTCTCACTCTACAAAATTCCACACTGTTACCATGACAACCACATGAAAAGATCGGTATTTATGTATAATAAGATTTTAAATTGTTTAATTTCTATAATTTGAAGCCGTCGAGTGTTTAACGTGTCTAATCATTATTAAAACTTGTGGGCAGTCTTAGTAAGTTAAACCTAAAATTGAAAAAAATGAAAGATTCGAATATAATTATAAAAAGTAAAAACTTACATGACTTATCTTGTTTCCTTCTAAACGCCAAGCTGAGCGCGCGGCAAAACGAGAGGAAGTATCCGATTTCATATGATAAATGTAACCCATCTGGTTCAAATGCCGTGTGATTTTATTAAGACTTGTGCATGCTGTGTGAATTAGAGCAAATGAAATCATGATAAAAAAAAAACAAAAAGAAAAACTAAATAAATAAATAAAATAAAAATAGAAACGAGAAGTAAACCAATAAATATAATAAATATAAGTAAAAAATAAACGAAAACAAACAAATATCAGTGAGAAATTGCAACAATCAATATTAATTTATAGGGAAAAAATAAAAAACAACAAAAATTAACAAGTGGTCATATAGTTTTTTTTTTTGTCTGTAATCAATGATTTTCCGAATGTTGTCTTACCGGGCGAATCCAACGTTGGCAAAAAAAACCGTTGTTTTGCCATATCCGACCCGACGTTGGTTGATAGTCTTGAAGCCGCTGGTCGTTTTGCCAAACATAACCCGACGTCGGCAAAAGAGCTACAGCCCAACTATTGTTTTGCCGACTCCAAACCAACGTCGGTTCAACGTCGTATTGCCGACGCCGACTACATCCCAACCATACCGACTTTTTCCCGACGTCGGCTCGACGTCATCTTGCAGACTGGGGAAGTTTCATATTTGGTTTATAAATTTTGTCTTATCAGTAATTTATAAAATTTATGGTAAATATAAATTATCTCTTTAAACTATTTTGGCGGATTTTCTATTTATCTTCCAGTACCGTTATTCAAGTACAATGAAATACCGTTTGATTTATTATGAATTGTAAATTAAAAAGATCAGGTGTAAAACATCATCGCAGAAAAGTAAGCACAGATTTTTATTTCAAAATATTCAAATGAATATTCAAATGTCCATTAACCGGCCGTCTCGTGGTAGTGTGACAAAACAAAAATATGTATAATTAAAACATGAGATAATTAAATTTGACAAAACATAAAACTTTACTCACAATAATAACAAATGTTTCATAAGTCCAAAATGTCTAATTTGTAATTTTAACAACTTTAACTTAAATGGTCAGAATAATATTACAGGCAATTTTTGTTTGGTCACAGTAGCGTGCTTGCCTCGAGTGTGGACTATTGATAGAAATGACATCTTCTATATACCGATAGGTAAATTTGAAGACTTGGCGAGATCCTTTCTTTTTTTTTTTTTTTTTTTTGTCTTGTAGGTTATGAACAAACTGCTTCATACGAGTACGAAAAACAGATCGGCAATAAAAGTCTTTCAGAAGAATTGCAAAATTTGAAATTCAACTGATTCGATAGAATCTCTAGTTCTATCCCAGGCAGGGTCTATTAACCAAAGACTCTAAAATTTGTATTTGCTGCTTCTCCGCATAGCACGCCGCATTTTGAGGTAAGAGCAAAGGACTGGTCGGTTCGAAGTCGGAATAATGTGCTCATGTGCTCGATGTCTTCTTCCCCCGTGTGGGTCCCGGGGACACAATAGAATAGGCCCACAGCTCCTCGGTTTGGTGTAAGAGGCCCCTAAAGACGCGACATGTTTGCCGTGTGTCGCAAACCCGTGTCGGTAATAGGGAGTGTTCCTGGATGGCCGGAAAAACGGTTCCGATCACCATCTGGGGCACAATCTTTACCTAGACGGGAGGCCGGATGGACCCGATTCGGTCAATCGGCTGGTCACATCAATCCCTTTTTGTAACACATTATATATTTTTTTTTCTCTCCAAGACTGATTAATATAAATTCTAAATTGCTGTTTGGCGGGATTGATGTTGGCTTATGGGTCACAAATTTCAACAGGCTCAAAATTTTACTTTTGAATTTGGGAATTTAATTTTTTAGTATTATTTTTGTTTTGTTATTTTTATTTTATATATAAAGATTGAAATTTGGATTTTTTGTCAACTTGGTTAGTTTTTTCACCCCCTTCAAATATATTTGGATTGTTTTTTATATACACCCAGTTCAGAGAATGGCTGGATGACCCCGGTTCAGCCAAAACTGGTCATGTCTTGCCCTCGGCTTTTTCTCGTGGTTATTTGAAAAGATCTTGAGGAACCCTCAATGACATCCAGATACAATGGGTTGGATGGGCGGAATGCATGTATCATATGGGTTGATGTTTGGGTTCCGGGGTCTTTGGAAAGTAACCACTGACGGAATTGCGGAGAAGGCGGTGGCTTATGGTGCAAGGCTTCCTCGGCTTAATGAGGCCACATGTTTGCCGTGTGTGGATACCCGTAAGGATAGAGGACGGGATCCTGGTGGTTGAAACACGCCACTTTGGCCCTTACTTTATCTTAAACGGGCGGTCGGATGGGCCCGGTCCTGATCAATCGGCTGGTCACGCCAAGCCCTTGAACTTGACCTATTTCCAAAATGTACAACAATAGTACCAATTATATAGGTTGGGTTCAAGAAGGCGGTGGCTCATGGGTCAATCGTGTAGATGTTACTTTGGGCGGTTGTCTTGCCCTGCAACCCCTGGCACAAGGCTTGCGCCCATTAAGAGGTACTCTATGCGAGTATCTTATTCTAGTATCCCTGGTGCTTGTCGCAGATGTGGCGGGCGTGCGTCGTTTTGATGTATTCTGGTATCCATCATGGATGCTAGAGTGCATCAAGGCGATGTATGCATCACGCTTGTCGCAAATGTGGCAAGCATACATCGTGTTGATGCTGCTCCGAGGTGGGCGAGGAGCTAGGGTAACGAAACATAAATATATCACCATGGACTTTCAAAACAAAAAAACAAACCAATCAACAAACAAACGAAAATTAGATAATAGTGATGATGAGAAACATACAGCTAAGTTACCAAATACTTTTTCGGACAATTTTCCTAAATTTTTAGTTATTACATCAGTCAACACTGCAAAACCTGTCACCAAAATTTCTCCTTTTGTTATTCAAAAAACACTACAAGGCTGTGCCGGCCAGCTTAAAAAAGTTACAAAAATGAGAAATGGAAATCTGTTAGTTGAATGTCTCAGATCACAACAGGCCAAAAATTTACTCTCTCTTACAACAATTTCCGATGTCCAAATCTCTGTTACACCTCATAGATCACTGAATTCATGCCAGGGTGTGATTAGAGACAGAGACTGTGATTTAGCTGAGTTGACGGAAGAAGATATATGTGAAGAACTGAAATCTCAAAATGTTTCCAAAGTTAAAAGGTTTACAAAACGACAGGAAGGTAATATTATCAAACTTAACACTTATCTCATTACTTTTGACCTTACCCGTGTGCCTGAACATATCTTCATAGGTCCCTACAGAATCAAAGTTGACACTTTCATACCTAACCCTACCCGTTGCTTCAAATGCCAGAAATTTGGGCACGGTAAGAGTTCATGTAGAGGTATTGAAAAGTGTGTCAAATGTTCTGTAGAGGGCCACTCCAATTTTGATTGTGACGGCCACGTTAAATGTGTAAATTGCGGACTAGATCATATGGCCAATTCCAGAAACTGCCAATTTTACAAAACAGAGCTTGAAATTCAGAAAACTAAAGTAGAGAAAGGTATAAGCTATCAGGAAGCAAAAAAAAATGGTCTCTGCCTCTAACAACTCTACTCCTACAACATCATACGCTGATAAAGTTAAATCACCTAAAACCAATAGATCCTTTGCAACTCAAACTGATTTCACATGGCCTGACGGAACAGAATTTCCGGTCCTCACCATCAAACCCATCCAAGCTAGTGGAAAATCTTCTCACCCTAAACAGTCTACATCCAATTTTTCACAAACTTCTGACACTTCTCTTTCTTCAAATGTCAATACTCACCAAAAACCAACTCCGAAACAAAGGTCTTCTACATCCTCAAACAAAAAATCACCTCAGAAACCGTCACCGTCACAGAGAGCTGCACGTTCCTCATCACAAGATAAATCAAAAAACAAAAACAATTCAAATCGCCTCTCGAAGGCTGAAAAAACTCAAAAGTTCAACAGGTTTCGAGACCTCTGCTCAGAGTTTGACGATGATATCGATGAAAACTCTGAGCAGATGGATACCGCTGAAATAGAGTCAGTCTGGGGGGATCCAGTAATACCATCTGTGGATTCCACACGCCCAGTTACTGATTCCAGAGCTTCGAATGGACGACACAGAAGTTCTTCCCGTGAACACCAAAAGAAGAACTATTCTCCCATCCGTCCTCCAAGAAAATAAACAACATAATACAATGGAATTGTCGGGGTTTAAAAATTAACTTAATAGAGCTATCGTTACTTGTACAAGCTTTCCTTCCTGTTGCCTTTTGTCTTCAGGAAACATTTAAAAGAAAACGATAATGTAAACATTAAAAATTACTCGATTTACAGCACTCAAGTTAAAAAGGATGAAAGAGCCGCTGGCGGCTCATCAATCCTGGTTAAAAATGGTATTATACATAGTCAAGTAAAACTTAATACCGAATTACAAGCAGTTGCTGTCAAACTTTCTCTTCAAAAAACTATAACATTGTGTTCTGTCTATCTTCCCCCTAACACGTCCTTGGAAATAAATCAGCTTAAATCTTTAACAGATCAGTTGCAAGCCCCTTTTCTCCTTATGGGCGATTTTAACGCCCACAATCCAATATGGGGCAGTAACTCCCAAAATGATAAGGGGAAAAAAGTTGAAGACTTCTTAAACCAGGAAGGCTTGTGCATTTTTAACGATGGCTTAGATACATATCTCCATCCGGGAAATGGTTCTTACTCGGCTATCGATCTAACTATTTGTGACCCTTCGTTATTACTGGATTACTCGTGGCGGGTCCACGATGATTTGTGTGGAAGTGATCACTTTCCAATTATTTTGGAAAATCTTTTTCCCTCTTCCTCTGAGAGAGTTGCTCGCTGGAAATTTGACAAGGCCAATTGGCCTTTGTTCGAGCAACTCTGTCGAGATGAACTAAAGAAAGAGACTTTTAATAATGTTATTAATCCAGTCCTTAAATTTAATGAAACGTTAGTATCGATAGCTGAGAGGTCCATTCCTAAAACCTCGACAAATCCAAAACAACCAAGCAAACCCTGGTTCGATGACGACTGTGGGGAAGCTAAGAAACACAGAAAAAAGGCCGAACGACGGTTCAACATGAATCCAACCTCTGACAACCTCAGTAATGTTCGTATATTCCGTGCTAAAGCACGTCGCACATTTAAACAAAAGAGGCGCAAGTCTTGGCAAAACTTCGTCTCTAAAATAAACTCTCATACACCTATGAATAAAGTCTAGAATTTCATCCAAAAAATTAATGGTAAAAACAGAAAGACCAATCTTCATCATTTAAAAGATGGCCAAACTCTTTTGACTTCAGAAAATGACATCTCGAATAAACTCGGTGAAACTTTCTCAAAACATTCTTCTTCTCTGAATTATTCCCAGGAATTCCAAAGGATTAAAAACCGAACTGAGAAAAATAAACTCAATTTTAAATCAAACAATGTAGAAGATTACAACCGCCCTTTTTGTTTGGATGAGCTGAAAATTTCTCTGTCGAAAGCCCATGACACTGCATGTGGCCCAGATGATATTCACTATAAACTTTTGAAACACCTTCCTGACACTTCTCTTAAAACGCTTTTAGATCTTCTTAATAATGTATGGGAAACTGGCGACTTGCCTTCCATTTGGAAACTTGCCACAGTTATCCCTATTCCAAAACCTGGGAAGGATCATTTTGAACCGTCGAATTATCGGCCAATTGCCCTCACAAGTTGCGTTTGTAAGACAATGGAACGGATGATCAACGACCGCCTTGTTTGGTTCCTTGAGGCGAATGGCCTCCTGTCCAATATACAGTGTGGGTTCCGGCAAGGCAGAAGCACGTTGGATCATCTTGTTCGCTTCGAATCCTTTATACGCAACGGGTTTGCAAAAGGTGAACATGTGGTGTCGGTCTTTTTCGATCTTGAAAAAGCTTACGACACCACGTGGAAATATGGTATTTTAAAAGACTTAAATGATATGGGGTTGAAAGGTAGGTTACCTACCTCATTGAAAATTTTCTTTTAGACAGACAGTTCAAGGTAAAGGTTAACACGACCATGTCTGACCCTTTTGAACAAGAGATGGGTGTTCCTCAGGGAAGTATCCTCTCCGTCACTTTATTTAGTATAAAAATAAACAGTTTAGCTAAAACATTAAAACAAAATGTTGAAGGCTCCCTCTATGTAGATGACTTTTTGATATGTTATAGGGCTAAAAATATGAACAATATTGAAAGACAACTACAGTTGTCTTTAAATAAAATTGAAAAATGGGCTATGGAAAATGGTTTTAAATTTTCCAACTCCAAAACTGTATGTATGCATTTTTGCAATAAACGAAAACTGCATTTGGACCCCGAACTAAAAATTTATAATTCTCCGATTAAAGTCGTCAAAGAAACAAAATTTCTAGGTATTCTGTTTGACAATAAACTTACCTTTCTACCCCATATCAAAATGCTTAAAGCTAAATGCTTGAAAGCATTGAATATTTTAAAAGTTGTTTCCAGCACTGACTGGGGTGCTGATAAAAACATATTGTTAAATTTATATCGATCGCTTGTACGATCAAAACTTGATTATGGTTCAATTATATATGGATCTGCTCGCAAATCCTACATATAAATTTTAGATACTGTTCACCACCAAGGCCTACGTTTGGCTTTGGGGGCGTTCAGAACATCTCCTGTGGAGAGTTTGTATGTAGAGGCGAACGAACCGTCTCTTTATAATCGTCGGATTAAACTTGGTTTACAATACTTAACTAAGCTAAAAGCATATCCTTCAAATCCTGTCTACGACTGTGTTTTCAAACCTCTCTATGAGGACATATTTGAACAACATGAAAATAAAATTCCTCCGTTTGGTATCCGGATGAAACCGCATATTTCTGGTTGTAACATCGACCTTGATGAAATTGCCCCCATTAATATACCTCAATCACCACCTTGGCTTGTACCCAAACCTATGTTTATTTTTGACCTAACAAAATATAAAAAGTCCGAAACAAACCCTATTCTTATTCAGCAACACTTTGCAGAAATAAAATCAAAGTTTGAATTTCATGATTCTATTTATACTGATGGGTCGAAGGACGGGGACAGAGTGGCTGCCGCTGCTGTCTATGGACAGCAAGCAGCAACTCTCCGTCTTCCACCCTCCAGTTCCATTTTTACTGCTGAAGCTAGAGCCATAATTCTTGCTTTAAAGTTTGCTAGAACATCTGAAAAACTTAAATTTCTTATTTGTTCAGATTCACTCTCATGTTTAATGGCTATAGAAGGTCAGAAATATAAAAACCCTTTAATTGCCCATATTATTGAATTTTATAAAAGACTTGTCCAAATGGGCAAAGAAATCATTTTTCTCTGGGTACCAAGTCATATTGGTATTAAGGGAAACACAGTCGTAGATAGAATAGCGAAGGGTGCTTTAGATGACCCCATAACTAGTATGTCCGTGCCTTTCTCTGATTTTAAACCTTTAATATACAAATATGTTTTACGTCTGTGGCAGTCCCGGTGGGATCTGCTTACAGACAATAAATTACATTCTATAGAGCCAACTGTTGGCAAGAATGTTTGCTTCTTTGGCAAAAGCCGAAGAGACCAAGTTGTTTTAACTAGATGTCGCATTGGCCACACCAGGACGACTCATTCTTTTATTTTAGAGAATGAGCCGCCTCCTGAATGTATACCTTGCCAATGTCGACATAGTATTCAGCATCTTTTAATTGACTGTGTAGATAAATCCGACATCATTAGTCGGTACTATACAGTCAATACTATGAAAGATCTATTTACAATTGTCGCTGGCGACCAGATTTTAAAATATTTGAAGGACGTTAGACTATATTCGAGAATATAGTCTATGACTGTGTTCTCGAATATGGTCCTTACCGAATAAATGCTTACTAAAGTGTGTTATATGATTATATCATTTTATGAATATGTGATAGCTTATCTGTGATATTGTTTGTTTTGTTTTGAAAATATTACCTGTGATAGTGTCATTGTGATACTTGTTTTACTGTTTATTCCTGTCTTTTATTTGTAAATAGTCAATTTATTTTATACACTATTTGTTTTAAAACAATCGTATTCGAATCAGTTTTCGCCGTGGTATGGCTGCAATACTGTCCTTACGGCGTTAAACAACAATCAATCAATCAATCAATCGATGTCTTCTTGTGGACTGTTGCCGCGTGAGCTAGCACCTTCAAAAACCGTGTCGGTCTAGTACAAAGCAGTGTTCGTATTCAAATCATGTCAACAGTTTTAGTCATAAATTACATGTGATAATTGCCACTTGACGTTCAACACAGATTAATGTACTCGTCAAAACTGAGAGGAAGGTTATTCAGACAGACTGAGATGGAAACACAGACAGGTAGACGGACAAAAGAGTAGGGCACATATTGAGCTATTCTGGCATGCACTATCAACCGAAGATAAAGAATTTGTCTTCACAAAATAATATTTCCGGTCGCTGCTAAGGAAGATAATTACATTTCGTTTTGAAATTGTTTTGCCTAATTCTGAGGAATAGGAATTATCAGCTCAAAAAAATAACATCACAAAATTCGAGGCTACTTAGAATGATGTAAATAATAAGAATAATTGAAATTGGATTTTTTTTTTTTTTTTTTTTTGGCTCAGATCTGTATTATCGAATATTCTTTTGGCTTTACAAAGGTGGTTGACATTCAAATTGTTAAAATATTCTATTTTATTTTTTAAGGACGGGAAGGGGGACAAAATTACTCAGATCTTGGTCTTGTTATTGCCATTTTATCCTATTAAACTGAGAGTATATGTACATAGACATATAAACCCATCGCACGTGATATTGAAATTTAAGAGATCAATTCAAACCAAGAACATTAACAGAGAAGTATCTTTTTACAGTTACCATGGTTACAGGCACGAGTTTAAGGGTCAAAGATAAACTTTAATAAGAACGGGAGAGAACACGAAAATTAAAAGTTGCGGCAAAAGATAATGATAAAGATAAGATATTTCATAACAGAAAATGAAAAGTCAATTGTAAGAAAAACCTACCTCAGAAAGTACAAATAGTTGTGGTTGATCAAATCCAAAACCGAAACTTTTACATTGAAACTCTTGTTTTAATCCACAGGATGGCATATCTGTAATTAACTGTTGAACAGACTATATAAACGTGGTCAATAAACTTCCAGATTTGTATCTATATTTCAAGTAAACAAAATTTTTTTTGTTATTTTTTACGAACTACTTAACATCTGTCATACACTTGTCCATGTAATATTTATACCGTAACAAGTACTGAAACATTTAAACGGAATTATAATGTATGCATATTGATAAAAATGCAATACATTGAATTACCTATTATTTCTTTTTAAACCAGATGCGTATTGTATGTTTATCAATATGCATACAATACAATTCCGTTTAAATGTTTAAGTACATGTTACGATATAAATATTTTATGTGCTTATTTGAGCCATGTTTAGCTATTCGTTTCTTAAATAATTCTTATTTACTTTTTATTCAAGGATAATCTCTTAAAACATAACCATAAGATGAAACGACATATTATTAATCTCGAAAATAAATCTTACGGATGTTTTGACAAATATCTTAATACAATCATCAGGAAATCCTTTATTAAACCTTTGATAATTTTATTTTTGTCTTCGAATTACATAATGGATTCAATGAAATGGATTTGGACACTTCAAAAGATTAATATTATTTCGGAAGACTACTAATTTTCAAGATTTCGATACCATTTATACTGATGGATCAAAAGACGGAGATAGAGTAGCTGCTGCGGCTGTTTATGGACAACAGGCAGCGACTCTTCGTCTTCCATCTTCCAGTTCTATATTTACAGCTGAGGCAAGAGCTCTTATTCTTGCCTTGAAATTTATTAAATCTTCTGACAAACAAAACTTTCTAATTTGTTCAGATTCACTTTCATGTTTACTGGCTATCGAAGATCAGAAATATAAAAACTCTTTAATTGCCCATATTATTGAATTTTATAAAAGACTTGTCCAAATGGGCAAAGAAATCATTTTTCTCTGGGTACCAAGTCATATTGGTATTAAGGGAAACACAGTCGTAGATAGAATAGCGAAGGGTGCTTTAGATGACCCCATAACTAATATGTCCGTGCCTTTCTCTGATTTTAAACCTTTAATATACAAATATGTTTTACGTCTGTGGCAGTCCCGGTGGGATCTGCTTACAGACAATAAATTACATTCTATAGAGCCAACTGTTGGCAAGAATGTTTGTTTCTTTGGCAAAAGCCGAAGAGACCAAGTTGTTTTAACTAGATGTCGCATTGGCCACACCAGGACGACTCATTCTTTTATTTTAGAGAATGAGCCGCCTCCTGAATGTATACCTTGCCAATGTCGATATAGTATTCAGCATCTTTTAATTGACTGTGTAGATAAATCCGACATCATTAGTCGGTACTATACAGTCAGTAATATGAAGGATCTATTTACAATTGTCGCTGGCGACCAGATTTTAAAATATTTGAAGGACGTTGGACTATATTCGAGAATATAGTCTATGACTATGTTCTCGAGTATGGTCCTTACCGAATATATGCTTACCTAATTCTGTTATATGATTGTCATTTTATGAATATGTGATAGCTTATCTGTGATATTGTTTGTTTTGTTTTGAAAATATTACCTGTGATAGTGTCATTGTGATACTTGCTTTACTGTAGATTCCTGTCTTTTATTTGTATATAGTCAATCCATTTTATACACTATTTGTTTTAATACAATCGTATTCTAATCAGTTTTCGCCGTGGTATGGCTGCAATACTATCCTTACGGCGTTAAACAACAATCAATCAATCAATCGGAGGACTACATCATAGATTGTCGTATAATTAAAGGTTCTAGTTGTGAAGATCGAAACTCTTAGTCATCAATATCCAGACAAAACTGAGATTGTTAGTTTAAGTTCATAATATTGCAAATTTCCATGAAGATGTTTATGGTTCTTTTGGGGCACTCTGGTTTCTTTCTCCAATGAAAGACATTCACAACATTATTTGATGAAAGTAACACAAGAGTGGATACACTGAAATGTCTCGACTGTCTTTTAGTGTTCATAATTGAATTTATGTTGAAAGTGGAAAAAAATAAGATTTACATTAAATTAACATTTTAATGATGAATGAACATTAATCTTTATGAAGTGACTGGTATGAACTGTATTCTATGTTAAACATTCATGCATGAGTGACCTTATTTTAACATGTTCAACCTTCCAATGTTTTTGTTAATCACTTTTAAATAATGATCCCTTAAAAGTTTTTATTATTTATTATCATTATTAATGTTATTTAAAGATTTTTATAAAATAATGAGACTATTTCAATATAAGTAATGAGCAGTTAAATAATAAAATACATTCTATACAGCAAATATAGTTGACCTATTACTGATAGCATCTGAGAAGAAGGACCAAACAACAGAAACTAAACATTGACCAATAAACCATAAAAATGAGGTCAAGGTCAGATGAAACCTGTCAGACAAACATGCACACCTTACAATCATTCCATACAGCACATATAGTTGACCTATAACTTATAGTAACTGAGAAGATGACCAGACAAGAGAAACTTAACATTGACCAATGAACCATGAAAATGAGGTCAAGGTATGATGAAACCTGCCAGACTGACATGTACCCTTTACAATCATTCCATACACCACATATAGTTGACCTACTCTTATAGTATCTGAGAAACGGACCTAAACAAGTAACATTAATCTTGATCACTGATCCGTGAAATGAGGTCGAGGTCAGGTGAACCCTGTCTGACCGACATTTAAACGTAGCAAGGAACCTATATACCAAATATAATTATCCTGTTACTCATAATAAGTGAGAAATTCACATGACAAAAAAATATACATTTTTTTCAAACAGTCCCTGAACCACGAAAATGAGGTCAAGGACAATGGACATATGACAGACGGAAAGTTCATACCATAAGGTTTCTGCATACAACGTATGAAGCATCCAGGTCTTCTACCTTCTGAAATATAAAGCTTTATACAAATAGTTTACGCCGGTGCCCCCGCCGCTGGATAATAATACTTTCGTCGCAGGCGAGACAACCCATATAGCAATCATGTGTTGGGCCAACGTTGGCATTTCGTTGGCAACATTGTTGGGCCAACGTTAGCAAATTACGTTGGGCCAACGTAATTTTGCTCATTGGCCCTCCGTTGGCACAACAACAGTTTGCCAACAAAGTGAACAATTTGCCAATCTGCCAACCTATTTCTGTAGGGAATTACGTTGGGCCAACGTTGGACCAACAACAATTTGCCAACAAATTCTACAAACTTTCAACCAAATGCCAACGTTTTCTTATAATGATCTTTTACTTTTCTACCAACAATCTGCCACCAGTGTGCCAACATGGTTTGGTTGGGAAATAAAAAATACCAACATAAGTTGAACCTGAATACCTCTGATCTAATGACCTTAAAATAGGGAAGAAAAAAAAACACAATATCTGAGACAGATTTATTTAATTTTGAGTATATTCCGTCTGCTCTTCCTGTTCTGCCTATTTTTTCTTTTCTGCTCGTTATATAGCTAGATGGTTAGTGAAACAGTACTTTAACGTGTGTCTTGTGCATTCTGTGCAACTATTGCCGCCTATGGTTCCAAGATGATTGACCTAGAAGAAGTAATAGAAGTCATTTATGTTCACTTGATATCTGTGTTTTATTACAGATGCTTATTTTTTAAATGTGTTGCTTTGTTTTCTCGCAGTATAAACTAGCTTAATTAAAAAGTCAATATAAAATTAAGAAATTCGCTTTTTGTCCAGAAAACTACAAAATATAAATATTAATTATTAAAAATGAACTCCGATTGTTAATCTAACTTATTAAAAGACAAAATCATTAAATGTACATTTTCTTTTAAACCAAAAAAGAAATCAAATCGAAATAAAAACAGGCCAATTTTATGTATTTAAAGAACATTTTTTGACTTACAAAATATAAGTTCCAAAAGACTGTTAAAAAAACTTTATCATCCTGAAGGTACTAAAATTAGGATAACCAGCTAGGCGAATCTTTTTTCCCCATAGAATTATACATTAGAAAAGCTAGTCTATTTTTGCCCGTAATTTCAAGGCAAGAATAATAGCTCTTGCTTCAGCTGTAAATATAGAACTGGAAGATGGAAGACGAAGAGTCGCTGCCCGTTGTCCATAAACAGCAGCAGCAGCTACTTTATCTCCGTCTTTTGATCCATCAGTATAAATGGTATCGAACCCTTGAAAATTTGATTTAATTTCAGCAAACTGTTGCTGAATTTCAATGGGGTTAGTTTCCAACTTTTTATGTTTTCTGATGTCAAAAATGAATTTGGGTTTGGGTACAAGCCAAGGTGGCGATTGCGGTACATCAATAGGAGCTATTTCATCAAGGTTGATGTTACAACCAAAAATATGTGGTTTCATCCGAATACCAAATGGAGGAATTTTATTTTCATGTTGTTCAAATATATCCTCATAGAGCGGATTGAAAACACAGTCGTAGGCAGGATTTGAAGGATATGCTTTTAGCTTGGTTACGTATTGTAAACCAAGTTTTATCCTACGGTTATAAAGAGACGGCTCGTTCGCCTCTACATATAAACTCTCCACAGGAGATGTTCTGAACGCCCCCAAGGCCAAACGTAGGCCTTGGTGGTGAACAGTATCTAAAATTTTTATATTCCCCGTTTGCGGTAACGAGAGTTATCATTCGTTGTCGGAGTTGTCTTTCTTGTTATCAGGTGTCAAACCATTTCCGGTATTAAAACAATGGGGAAACATAATTACTGTGCTATCAAGAACTGCCACAACAAGTCCGGAGACAAAGGGAGATTTGATAGAACGGTTAAACTTCATAGACTACCAAAAGAAGGAATCGTACGCTCGGCATGGCTACGTGCAATCAGTCGGAAAGACTTTAAACCGTCAACATACACTTCAGTGTGTTCAGATCATTTTCCGAGGGGAGAAGGACGTACAACCCTTCATCAAGTACCAAGTCTTCACCTCCCACAAAAAGTAGTCAAAGAATGCAAATCTAGGAACACAAAAAACAGTCTAGGATCCACCAGTTTTTCGGAAACGGAGTCAATGTTACAACCAGCCATTTCAAATTCAGACCAGCCCCAGCCTTGTTGTTCTATAGATGTGATTGAGCAAATTCATTCGTAAGTTGTCAATAGTGAAAAAAAGTCATAGTATTACCATGAACTGTTCAGCCTTTTCATCAAATCAAAATTGATTTGTTCAAAATGGTTGCCATTACTGGCTGTGTACCCTATTTTGCCACGTACCCAATGTTCTGGTTCATTTTGAAGTTGAATGTATGTAGATTTCAAACAATTAATATAATTATAACTGGCACTTTCAAGTTGACAGAAAATTATACTATGTCTAGTTACTGCGATATCAGCCTAAACACAAAATTTAACCAGAGTAGCTCATTTACAAAATGTAGAATTAAAAGTGAACCTGTTGTACAAAACCTATCCACTGGTTAAGCATCAATCAATGCTATACCGTGTCCAGTAACTGAGACATCCACCTAAACACAAAATTAAACCAAAGTCGTTGATGCGTAAAATGTAGGTCAAAAGTGACCTAATAAATAGTGAACCCTGTTGTACTACCCAAGAGTGATCCACTGGTACAGAATCACTGCTATACTATAAATGTATGTCTAGTAACCGAGATATCCACCTGAACACAAAATTTAACCAATGTGCATTAAATGTAGGTCAAAATGACCTAATTGATAGTGAACCCTAATCCACTGTTTCATTATCATTGCAAGACCATGTCTTGTAACTGAGATATCCACCTAAACACACAATTTTAACAAAATTGGGACATACACAATATACGTACATACAGACAGACAAGGGTCAATCTACGCGCCCTCTTTCACTCTCCTGATCGGGGGATAAAAATTAATTGAACAAAAATTGTCTACGTATCACATAAAAAATATGGGTTCATCCATAACTGTTCTTGTTTATATTCACTTTAATAAATGTATTGAATATTTCAGGTACTCAAAAAATCCAGTGAGGCAGACGCTTAGTGAATCTGGAACAGAAAGTGAAAATAGACCATTATCAACAACATCATATACAAGTTATGACAAAATCACTCAAACCCATACACCAACTGCTGAATTATCTGTTCAAGTCACAAGACCAGAAATTATAATAGAAGACATAGCTTCATCAGATGAGGAGGTACTCTTTTATACAGGTTTACCATGCTACCTGGCATTTAAGGCTTTGTTTGATACTCTCATTGCCGCAGGGGCTGACCGTATGAATGTAGACGATGAATGCATGATGCAAGAAAAGTCCAATAGGAAATTACGTTTGATAGATGAGTTTTTCATGGTAATGATGAGACTTCGGTTAGGTTTATTATTAAATGATTTGCAATATAGATTTAAAATTTCAACAGGAAGAGTTTCTAGAATTTTTAATTCATGGATAAGCCTAATGGCAACATGCCTTAAATCAATTGTTTTCTTGCCTCCTCTTCATACACTTCAACAGAAAGTACCTGATTGCTTTAAAAACTTTAGTGACACAAGAATTGTTCTTGATTGTACAGAACTATTTATAGAAACACCATCAGCATTAGAAAATAAATCACTGACTTATTCCAGCTATAAATCACACAACACTTTTAAAGCGCTAGTAGGTGTAAGCATGACAGGAGCTGTTGTTTTCCTATCAAATTTATGGGGTGGCTCAGCATCTGATGTACATATTACAAGAAACTGTGGACTTCTTGAACTTTTGGAAGAAGGTGATGCTGTAATGGTGGACAAGGGTTTCATTCACATACAGTCAGATTAAAAAAAAAAAGGAGTAAAATTGTATTGTCCGCCATTTATGTCCTCTAAAAGGAATAAGTTTTCTAAATCTGAAGTTGAGTGTACAAGGAGGATAGCATCTGCTAGAATTCATGTGGAGAGAAAAATGGAACAGATCAAGAACTTTCGCATCTTACAAGGAATATTACCCATCAGTTTGAGTTCAAAGGCTGATGCCATATTTTTTGTGTGTTCTGCTTTGACTAATTTATTGCCTCCCCTTGTGAAGTGATTGCATAGGAATTAAATAATGTTATGCCAATTTTTACAAGCACTTGCTCTTTATAATGCATTTGTTCATTGGTGAAGACTACTAGGCGTTCTCTTTTTGAGATTCTGCATTTAACTGTTTTGTTGGATCATTGTCTCATGAAAATAATTCAACATGAATAAAATGGAAGGATATATGGTAAATGTATATGAGACAAAATCCCAAACAATACATGGTAAAACATAGATAATAGCAAAGGATTACAATGCTCATTGTTGTTCTTCATCTTAAAGCCACAATGAGCAAATAACTCACACCTAATAGCAAGTTCAAGGCGACCCTAGTGTCAGTATTTCCCACAGACAAAATCACAAATGCCATCAGTTTTATTGTTGAAGACTGCTAGGGCTTCTCTATAGATATGAGATTTTGCATTTTTCTGTTTTGTTGGATCGTCGTCTCATGGACATTTATTCCAGGATCCACATCACAGTATTTCCCATATAGACAAATGACCAGAAGTGACATCATTGTTCATTGTTGAAGACTACTAGGTGTTCTTTATATGAGATTTTGTATTTTGCTGTTTTGTTGGATCATTGTGACGGTCTCATGGACATTTATCCACATCTCAGTTTTTCCCATAGACAAATGACATAGACATTGTTCATTTTTGAAGACCACTTCTGTGCATGATACCTGAAGGAACAATTTAGTTTGGTTTGATTTCAGAAAAGATGCTTGGAATGGATGATTGATTGACTGATCAAATGGGGTTGAACCCGCTTTCAGCAGTGGTCAGTTTTAGTGGCGTAGGAAGCCTGAGTCGCCAACCTTGAGCAGGTACATTTGTAACTGACAAACCTTATCACATATGGTTTCATGTCGAGTGCATCCTTTTTTGTTGTTTACAAAGCGGGGTGTGAACCCACAATGCAGAGGTGATTGGCTACAGTGATTGTACAGGTAAACTAATTACCTTTACCAATCACCAACCCAGGCCCCTGGAATGGATGCGATTACTATGTAACTTTATTGCAAGTATACAGACACTGCATTGGAATGGGTAGATAACAAGAATAAAGGCAAAAAATATCAGAAAATCATTTTCAATTTAATTTACTGACAAAACACAACATTTTCATTTAATTCAATGTAAAAAAAAAGATGTAGAAATATAATCTCAACAAATAAAATTTCAACAAACAACAATAAATTAACAAGAAAAAATGCAGGATTGAAATATTCCCACTTGTATCAACAAATTTAAATGTAGTCAAAATAATATACATTTAAAAGCACCTGAACATTACTTTAATCCGAGATCATAAACATGACTAGTTATATTTTAGAGAAAAAAGTTTGAAGGATTATGAATTTATCATTTTCCCCTCAAATCCATAGCAAAATGAAATGAAAGAGAGCTTAAAAACCGATGATGATATAAAAATGAGGAATTTATCTTGTATTGACTAGAAAATGTGTCTCTCAGACCTTCTAACCTTCATATTATCAAAAAGTATATATATTTTTACTAAAAATTATTTCTTTAAGAATTCATGTCATTTTGATTTTATAACTTCAAATTCTGCGATAAGTCAAAATGGAGAGACTGTCATGACTCTAATGCAAAACAAGGCCAAATAAAATTATTATTTAGATTGTCATCCTCGTGCCACTAAAAATATAGGGAGGGTAAGGAAAATTGTTATAATTGGTTCCTTAAATCAAAGATTAATGTGCAATTTTCTTTTAAATGGAAACTAAATTATCATTTTGCCACTCAGAAAACAAGAGGGGGAGGGGATGAGGATCTAAAAATTAATTTTATTTAGCCTAACTACATGTTACTCGTTACTAGAAATTTATGCCACTCCAATCAATCATCACCACACTCATGACTTTGGCTAGATGCTAGAATATGTGGAACCATATTCTCTTTATAGAATTCAATAAGCTTTTGTTCCATATTCTCCCAATACAATTGGTCAAATTTCACTTCAACTGTGAGAAAATCGTTCAGAAGGTAAATAACGAGATCGCAACTCTCATATTTACAAATTCCCATTTGTCCTTGTATTTGGGAAAAATACTTGTGTGATTTTTTCAATTGAATATTGTTTTGTTCATCAATTTCGCAGAAAAAGTCTCTGCCCAAACATGCCTCTCTGATTGTTTTCATTCTCCATTTCCATGGACATTTGATCTCAAGTAAACATTTTTGTTCACCAAGCTTTGTGCACTTTTTAACAAGTCCATCAGGACTAGCACCAAGAAATCCAAATTCGTCACATAAGAAAATACCACATTCTTTCACAAAGATCTTTTCACCGTATTTTAATCTCCTGTGAGCAATATATTTCTTTCTTGCTACGGGTTCATGTTTTCTTCCCCAAATTAATGGTGCCACATTGACTAGCTTATCTGGCTTAGAAAAAGATTGCACTAACTTTTCAACATCTGCATTCTTGCGTGTAACAATCTGATGAAAATTTGAACTTGTTATTCTGAATTTTCTTGTTCCAAACCAAAGTGGATTTTCAGACTGACCTACTGTTCTGTTTTCTATTTCATCAATTACAGTCTGGGGAATATTCCTAAATTTTTCCAGCAGTATGGTTTCATTCATCTGTGGTTCTTTTTGAACAATCGACATAATGTCTATGTAGCTGTCTGATTTATAATGTAAAGATTCAGATGTTTCAACTTCTTCAAAATTAATAACATTCATGCCACTACTAATGTCATAAGCTTCAGAACTTGGGGCAATTAAATCCAAAAATGCTGGAGTATAATTCAAATTGCCTAATTTAGCTGTTATTAGTGATAAAAAATCTTGACCTTGATCAGTAATGGAATTTTTCACAGTAAAATTATTTTTCTTTTCTTTTACACAAGTTTCATTTCCCCCATATTTCAACTTTTTGAAGGACATGTTTAGTACTTCTTGTGGATCTTTTTTCCGTTTACCTCCCTTGTTCCAGTTACACTTTTTTGAAGTACATGCAGTATTTTTTATTTCCTGTGCACATGCTTCGAGCTTGAATAGAAGACCTGCAATATGGGTACATCCTTCACCTAGCCTGAAAATAGAAACCAGAAATATTGTCCAGTTTAGGAGTATTGACCAGGGCAGTTAAAACCAGTAAAAACACTGATTTGAACCAGGGTGGTTTTAACAATTGCAAAGTTATTTGGTATTTTGGTTTAGTGCTGTCAAATTTTATGTTTCAATTAATAGGTTAAAAAAAGCTAGAATTTTCAGTTCGGACTAAATTCAGATAGTCACCTTTAAAAATTTCTATAACTTTTTCAAATCAACTTGGATTTTCACAAAACTTGACCGCTATCTCAATTATATACTGTTCTTACAAATTGCAAAGTTATTTTTCATTTTTTTTTCCTGTCAAATTTTAGGTTTAAATTAAAAGGCGAAAAAGCTAGAATGTTTAGTTCGGACTAAATTCAGATAGTCACCTTTAAAAATTTGTATAACTTTTTTCAAATCAACTTGGATTTTCATAAAACTTGACCGCTATCTCAATTATATACTGTTCTTACAAATTGCAAAGTTATTTGGCATTTTGGTTTATTCCTGTCAAATTTTATGTTTCAATTAATAGGTAAAAAAAAAGCTAGAATTTTCACTTCGGATTAAATTCAGATAGTCACCTTTAAAAATTTATATAACTTTTTCAAATCAACTTGGATTTTCATAAAACTTGACAGCTATCTCAATTATATACTGTTCTTACAAATTGCAAAGTTATTTGGTATTTTGGTTTATTGCTGTCAAATTTTATGTTTCAATTAATAGGTTAAAAAAAGCTAGAATTTTCAGTTCGGACTAAATTCAGATAGTCACCTTTAAAAATTTCTATAACTTTTTCAAATCAACTTGGATTTTCATAAAACTTGACAGCTATCTCAATTATATACAGTTCTTACAAATTGCAAAGTTATTTGGCATTTTGGTTTATTCCTGTCAATTTTTTTGTTTTAATTATTATTTGAATTGATGTATGCTTGTCTGGCACATTGGTTTGAAGGACAGTTTATACTGTATGAATTAACATGGGACACCAACTTTTTTTTGCAAAATAGAATGGGACATCACCTTTTCTTCATTTGTATAACCATGGGACTTCAACTTTTTTTATAGTTCATTTAAGTTTTGCACCGGTCCCATGCCTTGATAAATTTTGACCGGTCACTTATTGTGTAATTGTTGAAAACTTATAGTAAAAGTGTTAAAATTAAAAATTATATCCATACGTACCCAGCTGGACAACTACAGCTGGCCTTGTAGATTATAACAGGTGTTTTCTTTGACACGAGAATCCATTGATGATATGGTCCCTGTTGCTTCATTGAAGGGTGGCACTTTGATCTTATGTAACATGATTCACAATTATCATCTATACTGTTTATCATTAAGTCATGAACATAGTTCTCCTTGAAAAAGTTGTATCCACGGATGAATTGGCGATAGCATAACATCTGCTCGTTGTCCCCAGTTCTATGACTACTGTGAATAAGATAAGATTCCACATCCTGGTGGGAAATAAGTGGCAACAAAGCCTGATCACTAGTCCATCCAGAGTTAAGTTCATTATATGGGGGAATATCAACATTATTTACAGTGTTAGATTGTTGAGAAACAAGAACTGACGCGATCACACCATTGTTGCTTTGATTGGTTTCAAAGGCTCTTCGTGCAAGTTCGTCTTTGTTCCCAGATATCTTTGCACTGTTTGACCGAAGGAATGATACTAAGTCACTTTTCTTCAAAGTTAAAAAGTCCTCGACTGTAGTTTTTTCATTTATGTCTGTTATTCTCATTAGTTACTGATTGTTTACACTCGTTACCGAAGAGAAGGAAGTGTCGTCACCTTCACGCAAGAAAGATAACTCCGATTACGACCGATAACTCTGTATATCGAAAGTCGGGAATAGGATTTGCGAACAGATCCATATATAATGGAGCCATAATCAAGTTTAGATCGTACAAGTGATCGATATAGATTTAACAAAATGTTTTTGTCAGCACCCCAGTCAGTGCTGGAAACAACTTTTAAAATATCCAATGCCTTCAAGCATTTAGCTTTAAGCATTTTGATATGGGGTAGAAAGGTAAGTTTATTGTCAAATAGAATACCAAGAAATTTGGTTTCTTTGACGACCTTACTGGGAGAATTATAAATTTTAAGTTCGAGGTCTAAATGTAGTTTTCGTTTATTACAAAAATGCATACATACAGTTTTGGAGTTGGAAAATTTGAAACCATTTTTCATAGCCCATTTTTCAATTTTATTCAAAGATAATTGTAGTTGTCTTTCTATGTTGTTCATATTTTTTCCTCTATAGCATAAAAGAAAATCATCAACGTAAAGCGAGCCTTCAACATTCGTTTGTAATGTTTTCGCCAAACTATTTATTTTAATACTGAATAGAGTAACAGAGAGGATACTCCCCTGAGGGACACCCATCTCTTGTTCAAAAGGGTCAGACATTGTAGTATTAACCTTGACTTTAAACTGTCTGTCTGACAAGAAATTATCAATAAATGAGGGTAATCTACCTTTCAACCCCATATCATTCAAGTCTTGAAATTCCATATTTCCAAGTGGTGTCGTAGGCCTTTTCAAGGTCGAAAAAGACCGACACCACGTGTTCACCTTTAGCAAACCCGTTGCGTATGAAAGACTCGAAGCGAACAAGATGATCTAACGTGCTTCTGCCCTGCCGGAATCCACACTGTATATTGGACAGGAGACCATTGGACTCTAGGAACCAGACAAGGCGGTCGTTGATCATCCGTTCCATCGTCTTGCACACGCAACTTGTGAGGGCAATTGGCCGATAATTCGACGAATCAAAATGATCTTTCCCAGGTTTGGGAATAGGAATAACTGTAGCTTGCTTCCAGATGGAAGGCAAGTCACCAGATACCCATATTTTATTGAGGAGATCCAAAAGAGTTTCTAAACACGTATCTGGAATGTGTTTCAGAAGTTTATAATGAATATCGGCCGGGCCACATGCTGTGTCATGGGCCTTTGCCAGAGAATTTGTGAGTTCATCAAGGGAGAAAGGACGGTTGTAGTCTTCTGAATTATTTAATCGAAAGTTGAGTTTGGTTTTTTCGGTTCGGTTTTTAATACGTTGAAATTCCTGAGAGTAATTTTGAGAAGAAGAATTTTTAGAAAAAGTTTCACCAAGTTTTTGAGAGATCTCATTTTCCGATGTTAAAAGGGTCTGGCCATCTTTTAGATGGTGAAGATTGGCTTTCCTGTTTTTACCGTTAACTTTTTGTATAAAGTTCCAAACTTTGTTCATTGGTGTATGAGAATTTAATTTTGAGACGACGTTTTGCCAAGACTTACGTCTCTTTTGTTTGAATGTTCTGCGTGCTTTTGCACGTAATATACGGATGTTACTTAAATTATCTTGGGTTGGATGCATATTGAATCGTCGTTCGGCCTTCTTCCTATTTTTCTTCGCCTCCTCACAATCATCGTCAAACCATGGTTTGCTGGGTTGTTTTGGATTTGTCGAGGTATTAGGAATGGTTCCCTCAGCTATCGATACCAAAATCTCGTTAAATTTAAGGACTGGATCACTTACATTGTAGAAAAGCTCATTTGTAAGTTCGTCCCGACAGAGCTGCTCAAACAAAGGCCAATTTGCCTTGTCAAATTTCCAGCGAGCAGCTCTCTCAGATGACGAGGGAAACAAATTTTCCAAAATAATTGGAAAGTGATCACTTCCGCAAAGATCGTCATGGACCCGCCATGAGTAATCAAACAAAAGAGAAGGGTCACAAATAGTTAAATCGATAGCCGAGTAAGAACCATTTCCTGGATGAAGGTAAGTATCTGACCCATCATTAAATATACACAATCCTTCCTGGTTTAAAATATCTTCAATTTTTTTGCCTTTGTCATTTATTGAGTTACTACCCCAAATTGGATTATGAGCATTGAAATCACCCATAATTAAAAATGGGGCTGGTAATTGGTCTATTAAATGTCTAAGCTGACACATTTCTAAATTTGTATTGGGAGGAATATAAATAGAGCATAGAGTGATCGTTTTATCAAGAGAAAGGCGTACAGCTACTGCTTGCAGATCTGTATTTAATTTTATTCTATTGTGAATAATGTTATTTTAAACTAGGATCGAGGAGCCACCCGCAGCTCTTTCGTCCTTTGCAACATGCGTAGTATATAAAGAATAGTTCTTTACATTAATGCAATCATTTTCTTTTAAATGAGTTTCTTGTAGGCAAAATGCAACAGGAAGGATTGTCTGTATAAGTAACGATAGTTCAATGAGATTAATTTTCAAACCCCGACAATTCCACTGAATGATGCTGTTCATTTTCGAGGTGGTCGGATTGGGGATAATTTCGCATTCCGCCGTTCACGTGGGGAATGACTGCGATTCCTACCACCAGCAACCTTCCAGGTGGTATTTGAGGGAGGTGAATCCTTATCCAAAGGATCACCCCAGATTTTAGTTTCATAATCATTTGACGATTCCACATCCATTTCGTCATGATCACTGGTATCGTCATATTCAGCTTTTAAAACATTAAATTTTATCAATTTTTTGTCTGCTTTAGGGAGGCCACTTGATAGCTGTCTGTTATTGGTTTTTCCCACTGATGATCCTTTCTGTGATGACGAGGAAGTTTGTTGTGAATTTTTGTTAGAATTGTGTTGTGGTTTGGAAGTCTGTTTGTTGCGAGGAGAATTTAAAGGTAAAGATGACCCAGATGTCTGTGATGAATTTGATGACTTAGATGATTTGGATGATGAATTTGTATCCTTAGAAGAACTTAAATCACAAGTAGGGATAGGAAGTTCAGTATTGTTTGGCCAAGTGTATTCTGTTTGTGTTTGAAAAGATCTAGTGGAAGGTGACACTTTTTCTTTGTCTGCGTATGTTGTGGAAGATAAAGTTATTTGAACCAGAGACAATTTTTCGAGCTTCTTGATAACTGATTTTATTTTCAGCTTTGATTTTTTGAATTTCAAATTCTTTTTTATAATATTCACAGATTCTAGAATTTGCCAAATGATCTAAACCACAATTTTCACATTTAATTTGGCCTTCGCATTCAAAGCTTGAATGGCCCTCTGCAGAACATTTGACACATCTTTCCGTATCTCTACAAGAACTCCTACCGTGTCCAAATTTCTGACATTTGAAACAACGAGTAGGGTTCGGTACGTAAGTGTCAATTCTTATTCTGTAGGGTCCAAGGTAAATGTGACTGGGTACAACTGAAAGGTCAAAAGTTAGAAGGTAAGTATTTAATTTAATGATATTGCCATCAGATTTTTTTGTAAACCTTTTGATTTTCGAAACGTATTGTGATTTAAGTTCTTCAAGGATTTCCTCATCAGAGAGTTCAGCCAAATCACGATCACGGTCGCTGATTATTCCTTGACACGAATTAAATGTCCTGTGAGGAGTAACGGAGATCTGGATATTGCCAATTGTTGTCAAAGAGAACAGATTTTTAGACTGTTGTTGCCTGAAACATTCGATCAAGACACTTCCATTTTTCATTTTAGAAACTTTTTGAACGGTGCCTGCACAACCTTGTATTGACTTTTGGAGAACGAAAGGTGAAATTTTGATTAATGGTTTTTCCGGATGTAGACTTGTCAAGACTAAATATTTTGAAAATGTATCTGATGAAGTATTTGGAGATTTAATGGTGTGTTCCTCGTCATCACTGGATTCTAATTTACGTTTAGAACATGTTGGTGTTTGGGGTTTTTGTAGAGAAGCCATGGTAATTTTATAATCATTCCATATATCCAATTTTGAGGTCTTTTGCAAGTGTTATTTGTGGTGCAGATTTCTAAAAAAAAACATGGCCATTCGGTACGTCTTTTCTAATCTCTGATTGGTTGAATCTGTTAAATACTTCTACTCTGACAAGAAGCACTGCCTTGATTGAAACCAAACTTGATAGTTGTGTTCCTAAAGATCCTTACTAAATGTTAATTTTGTACCGATTAATAATCCAAGATAGCTGATAGCAGAATACAAGTGGGCGATACAGGCTCTTCAGAGCCTCTGGTTCCTAATTATATATGCTGCGAATCAGACAGTAACTCAGCAGATGCTATTGGGCAATTCCTAGAACCACTGTGTAGACAGCTACTATATAAGCTCCACAATAGAAGATACAAGATTTTAACAGAAAAAGAGAATATTGTAACGTGCGAGGGGGTAGCGTGGACTGGTTGGTCCTGCACGTCACACAGTGGGAATATGTCTGTGGGAACGTATTGGAGTTAATTCTCCAAATTCGGTCTTGTACTAGGATCAAGAATGCCCGTGCGCCTTGAAATACGCACACTTCTGTCCCTTTTGTACCTAAGCGATCCAAGAGTTACAACAGGGCTATGTCCGCACAGTCTTATATTTAATAGATGTAGCAGTGCCCTGCACACTTCTTAACAAGTGAGCTCCTTGACGGTTGACCAATGCGCATATTACCAGGTCTCTTACAACACTTCTCCAATGCGCATTAACCTGTGCACTGCACCTGTCGTACTGACGCCTCTGCATCAAGTCATTATCACCTTTCCACTCGATTGGCTGATTGGAATTAGGTATAAATCCGGAAATCGTATCCGTCTCTGATTTCGTATTACAAACGCTAAATATAACTCAAAAGTGAAAGTAGAATATGTATCAATATATGAACGAACGGGACAATGTATTAACATACTATATTGAGCTACAGATGTATTCTGAATGCACTTAGTATTAAAATGGTCCGTTATATGTTCTTCCTTGTATGAATTTCATTACAATATTTAAAAAAATTGTAAGAAAAAGAAGTAATAGTGTGTTTCGAAAAGTATCACGATGCGTTTGAAAAGTATCCCGATGCTTGTGAAAAGTATTCCGATGCTTTTTAAAATATCTCGATCCTTTCGAAAAGTATTCCGATGCTTTTGAAAGATATCCCGATACTTTTGAAAAATATCACGATGCTTTCAAAAGGAATCCCGATGCTGGTGAAAAGTATCCCGATGTTGGTGAAAAGTATCCCGATGCTTGTAAACAGTATCTCGATGCTTTTGAAAAGTATCCCGATGATTTTGAAAAATATCCCAATGATTTTGAAAAGTATCCCGATGCTTTTAAAAAGTATCCTGATGCTCTTGAAAAGTATCCCGATGTTGGTGAAAAGTATCCCGATGCTGGTGAAAAGTATCCCGATGCTTGTAAACAGTATCTCGATGCTTTTGAAAAGTATCCCGATGCTTTTAAAAAGTATCCCGATGCTTTTGAAAAGTATCCCGATGCTCTTGAAAAGCCATCCCGATGTTGGTGAAAAGTATCCCGATGCTGGTGAAAAGTATCCCGATGTTGGTGAAAAGTATCCCGGTGCTTTTAAAAAGTATCCCGATGCTTTTGAAAAGTATCCCGATGATTTTGAAAAATATCCCAATGATTTTGAAAAGTATCCCGATGCTTTTAAAAAGTATCCTGATGCTCTTGAAAAGTATCCCGATGTTGGTGAAAAGTATCCCGATGCTAGTGAAAAGTATCCCGATGTTGGTGAAAAGTATCCCGATGCTTTTAAAAAGTATCCCGATGATTTTTGAAAAATATCCCAATATGAGTGGCCGTTCATGTCAAAATAACGATAGTTCCATCATGATAGTTTTCCATCGTGATGGTTTTAACAAGTATCACGATGCTTTTAACAAGTATCATGATACTAGTCAAAAGCATCGTGATACTTGTTAAAAGTATCATGATACAAGTCTTAAGCATCACGATGCAATTGAATTGACAAAAGCATCGCGATGGAAGTTAAAAGCATCACGATGGAAGTCAAAAGCATCATGATGGAAATTAAAAGCATCACGATGGAAGTTAAAAGCATCGCGATGGAAGTCAAAAGCATCACGATGGAAGTTAAAAGCATCATGATGGAAATTAAAAGCATCGCGATGGAAGTCAAAAGCATCACGATGGAGATTTAGGTTCAGAATAACCTCGGTATTAATATTTTCCGACCCCGTGTGGGTCCCGGGGACACAATAGAATAGGCCCACAGCTCCTCGGCTTGGCGTAAGAGGCCCCTAAAGAGGCGACATGTTTGCCGTGTGTCGCAAACCCGTGTCGGTAATAGGGAGTGTTCCTGGATGGCCGGAAAAACGGTTCCGATCACCATCTGGGGCACAATCTTTACCTAGACGGGAGGTCGGATGGACCCGATTCGGTCAATCGGCTGGTCGCATCAATCCCTTATACAACATTATATATGTTTTTTTTTCTCCTCACTGAAATCGGAATTCCAAATTGCTACATGACGGGATTGGTGGTGGCTTAAGGGTCAAACTTCAATATGTACAAAATTTCCTACATTTGTATTGGCTTTTTATTTATTTTTCTTATTTTTCTTATGTTTTTTGTTTACATAATTCCAAATAACGTAATTAATGGTTTAGGTAACACCGGTACGATTTGTTCAATCCTATTGAAAGTTTGGTTATATTTTGATACATTTTTAATACAACCAGCTCATGAATGGCTCGATGGTCCCGATTTAGCCAGTAACTGGTCATGTCTAGCCCTCTGCTGTCTTCTCGTGGTTGTCTGAAAAGATCCAGATGAACCCTATATGAAACCGAGATACACTGGGATGGGATGGTGGACTGCAATGGAGTATCGTTTGAGGTTGATGTTCGGGTTCTGGGATCTTGGGATGACAACCACTGATGGAGGCGCAGAGAAGGCGGTGGCTGATGGGACAAAGCTTCCTTGGCTTAATGAGGCCACATGTTTGCCGTGTGTGGATACCCGTAAGGATAGAGGACGGGATCCTGGTGGCTGAAACACGCCACTTTGGCCCATACTTTATCTGAAACGGGAGGTCGGATGGGCCCGGTCGCGACCAATCGGCTGGTCACGCCAAGCCCTTGAACTGTCCTGTTACCAAAATGTACAACAATAGTACCATTTATATAGGATGGTTTAAGAAGGCGGTGGCTTATGGGTCAATCGTGTAGATGTTACTTCGGACGGTTGTTTCGTCAGGTAACCCCTGGCACGAAGCTTGCGTCCGAACAGAAGTGCTCTATGCGAGTATCTTATCCCTGTAGCCCTAGTGCTTGTCGCATATGCGGCAAGTATACATCATATTGGTGCTGCTCCGAGGCGGGCGGGGAGCAGGGGTAACGAATCATTATATAATCACCATGGCTTCTCCAGAAAACCCCCCAAAACCAACAAGTTCGAAAAGAAAATGTACAAACAGTGACGACGAGGATCCTCCAACCAAACAAGCAAATACAGCTCCAGACACATTCGCAAGATTTATTGTACTGACTGCCGTAAATTCGGAAAAACAGATTACCAAACTTTCGCCATTTCTACTTCAAAAAACAATTCAGAGCTATGCTGGTCAAGTCAAAAAGGTATCTAAAATGAAAAATGGAAGTTTACTCATTGAATGTATTAGACCTCAACAATCTAAAAATCTTCTATCTCTAACCAAAATTTCTGATGTTCAAATCTCAGCCACTCCACACAGAACACTCAATTCATGCCAAGGAGTTATTCGCGACAGAGATCGTGATCTATCCGATTTATCCGAAGAAGAAATCTGCGCAGAACTCGAATCTCAAAATGTCTCAAAAATCAAACGATTTACAAAAAAATCAGAAGATAAGATCATTAAACTTAACACATATCTCATTACCTTCAATCTCCCAAGTGTGCCGGAACATATCTATATCGGACCCTACAGAATCAAAGTTGACAAATACGTACCTAACCCTACTCGTTGCTTCAAATGCCAGAAATTTGGACACGGTAGGGGTTCATGTAGAGGTACGGAAAAATGTGTCAAATGTTCTGTAGAGGGCCATTCCAGTTTTGATTGTGACGGCCACATCAAATGTGTAAACTGTGGTTTAGATCATATGGCGAATTCCAGGAACTGTCAATTCTACATAAAAGAACTTGAAATACAGAAAACGAAAGCTGACAAGAACATTAGCTATCAAGAAGCTAAACGACTTATCTCTGCCGCGAATAACTCTACTCAAACCACATCTTATGCTGATAAAGTTAAACAACCCCAAAGCACTCGATCATTTGCAACTCAAACTGATTACACATGGCCTGTTGAATCAGAACTCCCAGTTCTCCTTTCTCAATCCAATTCCTCGAAAGGGAAAACTTCCCAATCTACACAGTCTAATTCATCATAAACATCTAGTACTCTATCTACAAAAAATCAACCAAAATCATCAACTAAACACAGAACTTCCACATCTTCAGATAAGAAACCTCAAAATCCGCCGTCTTCACAGAAAAACACAAGATCCTCGTCTTCTGATAAGTTAAAAAACAAACAACTTTCTAATCGCCAAACAAAGGCTGATAAAAATTTTAAGTTTAACAGGTTTAGAGATTTGTGCTCAGAGTTTGACGACGAAGTCGATCTAGACTCTGACCAAATGGATACAACCCCTATTGAAAATCTGGAGTCAATCTGGGGTGATCCCTTAGTTCTACCGAAGGATTCTCCTCCATCAGCGATTGAGCCAGCGCGGGTGGCAGGCGCTGTAGATCAAACGAACGAACAAAAAAGGGTTACTCCCCCATCCGTCCACCTAAATAATGAACAATATTATCCAATGGAATTGTCGAGGTTTAAAAATCAATTTAATTGAACTATCCTTACTTATCCAAACCTTCATTCCTGTTGCCTTTTGCCTACAAGAAACTCATTTAAAAGAAAATGATCAAGTAAATATTAAAGATTATTCTCTGTACAGTACCCATGTTAAAAAGGATGAAAGAGCTGCTGGCGGCTCTTCTATCCTTGTTAAAAATGGTGTCATTCACAGTCAAATAAATCTAAACACTGACTTACAGGCAGTTGCAGTTCGACTTTCTCTGAGTAAAACTATAACTTTATGTTCTGTTTATATTCCTCCTAATTCTTCCTTAAATGTTTCTCAACTAAAATCTTTGACAGATCAATTACCTGCCCCATTTCTTCTTATGGGCGATTTTAACGGACATAATCCTATATGGGGCAGTAACTCTTTAAATGATAAAGGCAAGAGGATTGAAGATTTTGTTAATCAGGGAGGACTGTGCATTTTTAATGATGGATCAGACACCTACCTCCATCCAGGGAATGGTGCTTATTCCGCTATTGATCTAACACTATTTGACCCTTCGTTATTATTGGATTATTCATGGCGAGTCCACGATGATTTGTGTGGAAGTGACCACTTTCCAATTATTTTGGAGAATCTATTTCCAACGTCTTCGGAGAGAGTTGCTCGCAGGAAATTTGACAAAGCCAATTGGCCTTTGTTCGAACAACTCTGCCGAGATGAACTGAGAGAAGACACTTTCGACAGTATAAGTAATCCAATTCTCAAATTTAGCGAAATGTTGGTATCGATAGCGGAAAGAACCATTCCTAAAACCTCGACAAATCCAAAACAACCTAGCAAACCATGGTTTGATGATGACTGTGAGGAAGCGAAGAAAAACAGGAAAAAGTCCGAACGACGGTTCAATTTGCATCCAACCCAAGGTAATTTAAGTAATCTCCGTATATTCCGTGCGAAAGCACGTCGAACATTTAAACAAAAGAGACGAAAATCTTGGCAAAACTTCGTCTCTAAAATAAATTCCCATACACCAATGAACAAGGTTTGGAATTTTATTCAAAAAATTAAAGGAAAAAACAGGAAAACTAATCTTCACCATCTCAAAGATGGACAAACTCTTTTGACATCTCAAAATGACATCGCTCAAAAACTTGGTGAAACTTTTTCTAAAAATTCCTCTTCTCAAAATTATTCTCAGGAATTTCAACATATTAAAAACCGAACAGAAGAAACTAAACTCAACTTTCGATCAAAAAATTCTGAAGACTACAACCGCCCTTTCTCTTTGAATGAAATCAAAAACTCTCTGGCAAAAGCACATGACACAGCATGTGGTCCTGATGATATTCACTATAAACTTTTGAAACATCTTCCTGATACTTCTTTAAAAACTCTTTTGGATCTGCTCAATAATGTCTGGGAATCTGGTGACTTGCCTTCCATCTGGAAGCTAGCCACAGTTATCCCTATTCCAAAACCTGGGAAGGACCATTTTGAACCGTCGAATTATCGGCCAATTGCCCTCACAAGTTGCGTCTGTAAGACAATGGAACGGATGATCAATGACCGCCTTGTCTGGTTTCTTGAGACGAATGGTCTCCTGTCCAGTATACAGTGCGGATTCCGGCAAGGCAGAAGCACGTTGGATCATCTTGTTCGCTTCGAATCATGCATTCTTAACGGGTTTGCAAAAGGTGAACATGTGGTGTCTGTCTTTTTCGATCTGGAAAAGGCATATGACACCACTTGGAAATATGGTATTTTAAAGGATTTAAACGATATGGGGTTGAAAGGTAGGTTACCTACATTTATCGATAACTTTTTATCTGACAGGGAGTTCAAAGTCAGGGTCAATACAACATTGTCTGATCCGTTTGAACAAGAGATGGGTGTACCCCAGGGAAGCATTCTCTCGGTTACTCTCTTTAGTATCAAAATTAACAGTCTTGCAAAAACCTTGCAAAACAATGTCGAAGGCTCTCTCTATGTTGATGACTTTTTGATTTGTTGCAGAGCTAAAAATATGAACAGCATAGAACGTCAATTGCAGTTATCTCTTAATAAAATTGAAAAATGGGCAACAGAAAATGGATTTAAATTTTCCGCATCAAAAACTCTCTGCATGCATTTCTGTAATAAAAGAAAATTACATCCAGACCCTGAACTCAAACTCTACAATGTACCTTTTAAAGTAGTTAAAGAAACGAAATTCCTTGGGTTACTTTTTGACAGTAAACTTACCTTTCTACCCCATATCAAAATGCTTAAAGCTAAATGCTTGAAGGCATTGGATATTTTAAAAGTTGTTTCTAGCACTGACTGGGGTGCTGATAAAAACATTTTGTTAAATTTATACCGATCACTTGTACGATCAAAACTTGATTATGGTTCCATTATATATGGATCTGCTCGCAAATCCTATATAAAGATTTTAGATACTGTTCACCACCAAGGCCTACGTTTGGCCTTGGGGGCGTTCAGAACATCTCCTGTGGAGAGTTTATATGTAGAGGCGAACGAGCCGTCTCTTTATAATCGTCGGATAAAACTTGGTTTACAATACTTAACCAAGCTAAAAGCATATCCTTCAAATCCTGCATACGACTGTGTTTTCAATCCTCTCTATGAGGATATATTTGAACAACATGAAAATAAAATTCCTCCGTTTGGTATCCGGATGAAATTACATATTCATGGTTCTAACATCAACCTTGATGAAATTGCCCCCATTAATATACCTCAATCGCCGCCTTGGCTTGTACCCAAACCTATGTTTATTTTTGACCTTAGAAAACATAAAAAGTCCGAAACAAACCCTATTCTTATTCAGCAACACTTTGCTGAAATAAAATCTAAGTTTGAATTTCATGATTCTATTTATACTGATGGGTCGAAGGACGGGGACAAAGTGGCTGCCGCTGCTGTCTATGGACAGCAAGCAGCAACTCTCCGTCTTCCATCCTCCAGTTCCATTTTTACTGCTGAAGCCAGAGCCATAATTCTTGCTCTAAAGTTTGCTAGAACATCTGAAAAACTTAAATTTCTTATTTGTTCAGATTCACTTTCATGTTTATTGGCTATCGAAGGTCTGAAATATAAAAACCCTTTAATTGCCCATATTATTGAGTTCTATAAAAGACTTGTCCAAATGGGCAAAGAAATAGTTTTTATCTGGATACCAAGTCACATTGGTATCCGAGGAAACACAGTCGTAGATAGTATAGCGAAGGATGCTTTAGATGACCCAGTTACAAATATGTCAGTACCTTATACTGATTTTAAATCTCTAATTTATAAATATGTTGTACGTCTGTGGCAGTCCCAGTGGGATCTGCTTACAGACAATAAATTACATTCGATAGAGCCAACTGTTGGCAGGAATGTTTGTTTTTTCGGCAAGGGCCGAAAAGACCAAGTTGTTTTGACCAGATGTCGCATTGGCCACACCAGGACGACTCATTCTTTTATTTTAGAGAGTGAGCCGGCTCCTGGGTGTATTCCTTGCCAATGTCGGCAATCTGTTAAACATCTTTTAATTGACTGTGTAGATAAATCCGACATAATTTGTCGGTACTACACAGTCAACAATATGAAAGATTTATTTACAGTGGTCGCTGGCGACCGTCTTTTACAATATTTGAAAGACGTAGGACTATACTCCAGAATATAGATTACTATACTATGTTCTTGAGTATAGTTATTGGTCATTGTCTTAAACTTTGTTATTATTAATTGACGTGATTTTATGTTTACTGAATATTTTATATATGTTGACATTGTTAATTAAATAGCGTATCTGTGATATTTTTTTTTCTGAATGATGTTTGACTGTGATTTTAGTTTTACTGTTTATTCAACTTTCAATATTATTTGTAAATAGGCTATCGATTTTAGATAATGTTTGAAATTTTAATCAGTTTGAGTCTAATTCGTTCTCGCCGTGATATTGGCTGCAATATCGCCAGTACGGCGTTAAAAAACAATCAATCAATCAATCAATAATATTTTCCGTGATGCCTGGTCTCAATTTGTGAATTTTCGGTAGCATATATAGTCTGCCTATTCTCTTATCCTTGTAATTTATTAAACTTTCGTGTGATATTATCAATGTAGCCAGATTTCTGCATTAATAAAACTGTTTTACTAATGGTATTACTTATTTCTTCATTGTGTATTTTGTTTATTTCTTCATAGTGCGTCGTGCTGTTGAGTTGTGACATAGCTTGCTTTACATATAAGTTTTTATCTTTCACAACTACTGAATAATTTTTGTCAGCTTTTTAATGACAATGTTTTTGTCGGTACGTAGTTTTTTCAAAGCGCTTCTTTCACCAAGAGTCAAATTATCATTTTTAATTTTTCTTACGTGTAATTATTAGATCCAATTCCGTTTATCGATGAGCATTTCTTTCTGATATATCTTTAAGATACTTTTGATGTATAAGGCTTGGTCTCTGATGATGGATATGGCCGTGGTTAATTTCTGCTACATATGTTGACCTAAATAGATATCCGAAACACCAGGTGAGTTCTGTTTGGTTCTTATATTATAAATTGTAAGAATTGCTGTCATTGGTTTAGCTTCAAAAGGACATTGCGCCCTTGCGATTTTGACTTGTATCATAATACTTTTAACTTCCATCATGATGCTTTTGACTTTCATCGTGATGCTTTTTACTTCCATCGCGATGCTTTTAACTTCCATCATGATGCTTTTAACTTCCATCGCGATGCTTTTAACTTCCATCATGATGCTTTTAACTTCCATCGCGATGCTTTTAACTTCCATCATGATGCTTTTAACTTCCATCGCGATGCTTTTAACTTCCATCATGATGCTTTTAACTTCCATCGCGATGCTTTAAATTTCCATCATGATACTTTGGACTTTCATCGTGATGCTTTTCACTTCCACCGCGATGCTATTGGCAGTTTAATTGCATCGTGATGCTTTGAGCAAGTATCATGATACTTTTGATAAGTATCATGATGATTTTGACAAGTATCATGATACTTGTTAAAAGCATCGTGATACTTGTTAAAACCATCACGATGGAAAACTATCATGATGGAACTATCGTTATTTTGACATGAACGGCCACTCATATCCCGATGCTTTTGAAAAGTATCCCGATGCTTTTAAAAAGTATCCTGATGCTCTTGAAAAGTATCCCGATGTTGGTGAAAAGTATCCCGATGCTGGTGAAAGTATCCCGATGTTGGTGAAAAGTATCCCGATGCTTTTAAAAAGTATCCCGATGCTCTTGAAAAGTATCCCGATGTTGGTGAAAAGTATCCCGATGCTGGTGAAAGTATCCCGATGTTGGTGAAAAGTATCCCGATGCTGGTGAAAGTAACCCGATGTTGGTGAAAAGTATCCCGATGCTTGTAAACAGTATCTCGATGCTTTTGAAAAGTATCCCGATGCTTTTGAAAAGTATACCAATGCTTTTGAAAAGTATCCTGATGCTCTTGAAAAGTATCCCGATGCTTTTAAAAAGTATCCTGATGCTCTTGAAAAGCCATCCCGATGTTGATGAAAAGTATCCCGATGCTAGTGAAAAGTATCCCGATATTGTTGAAAAGTATCCCGATGCTTGTAAATAGTATCTCGATGCTTTTGAAAAATACCATGATACTCTTGAAAAGTATCCCGATGCTTTTTAAAAATATCTCGATACTTTTGAAAGTATAATGGTGATTTCAAAAGTATAAGATATTTTCTAAAGTATATGGATGCTTTGTTTAAGTATCCTGATTTTTGTCTAAAGAATCCTAATGAATGTTTAAAGTATCCCGATGTTGCTTATATGTATCCCGATGTTTGTTAAAAATATCACGATGCTTCATTAAAGTATCCCGATGGGAAAATGCATCCCGATAGAACCCTCCTTATTATGACATGATCCGCCACTCATACAATACTGTATAGAAATAAAATGCATAACATGAAAAACGAAAGAAGAGTTTCAGTCACCAGCTTATAATTCCCAATTTTTAAAATTCGATCCCTGAAGGTCCCAATTTTTGAAAATCAAAATTCTAAAATCTTATTGCGCATCTATATACAGTGTGTGACGATATTGTACAGAAATTAAATACATAAAATGGAAAATGAAAGAAGAGTTTAGGTCACAAGCTTAAATTCCAAATTTTCAAAATTCAACCCCTGAGGGCACCAAGTTTTGAAAACCTTATTGTGCATCTACATACAGAATGTTATAGGAAATTTAATAAACCAGAAAAGCCCATTTTAACTAATTAGGTCACTGACAATATTTGCTTTCTAATTGGCAGCTTAGAACCATGCAGTGATCATTCATGAGAGATTTCGAATCCATTGGTCAAGTAGTTTCAGAAAAGAATATCTGAAATTTAGCCCACCAGAAACTAAACCATATGATGCTAAAGGGCACCTTCCATGTTATATTTTTGTTCGAATTATATTTTGGGGTTCCCTTATCAAATCCTAAACCTTGTAAGGGGGTTCATTTTGCCGAACTTTCCTTACACTAACATAGTTTTTATAGGCCCGTCAAAATTTTGACGGGACGTATTATGGTATACAAATGTCCGGCGTCCATCTGTCCGTCTGTCCGTCGTAAACATGTAGTGCCGTAACTTGAGAACGACTCATCCAAATTTCACGAAACTTAACATAGTTGTTTCTTATGGATGTTCAAACGATCTTTATACTTTTTGGTGAAAATAAGATTAAAACTTTTTGAGTTACGGGACTTTGTAACTAAAACAGAAGTGTGTTTTTTTTCACATGTCGCGCCGTATCTCAAAAACTATTTATGATTATTGCTTAAAAATTTACACACTTCTTAGTTATATTAATCTAAAGTTCTGTATACTTTTTGATGATGATTCAAAATTTTATTTTAGAGTTATTGAGTTTTTTGTAAAAAAAAAGGGGGGTTTCACATGTCGCACCATATCTCAAAAACGATTTATGATTATTACTTAAAGCTTTATACACTTCTTAGTTATATTAATCTAAAGATCTGTATACTTTTTGGTGATGATTCAAATTTTTATTTTAGAGTTATTGAGTTTTTTGTAAAAAAAAAAGGGGGGGTTCACATGTCGCGCCGTATCTCAAAAACGATTATTGCATAAAACTTTACACACTTCTTAGTTATATTAATCTGAAGATCTGTATACTTTTTCGAGATGATTCTTATTTTTTTTAACAAGACGACGGGCGTATCATGCGCTCGTGGCGCAGCTGTTTATTTAATCAATTTATGGGATGTTAACAGGCCATCTGTGGTAAATGTTAACCAAACTAATTATCCCCACACTTTGGCACTTTCAAAGAAAGTTACGGTATAAAGCGATTGTCTCCGTCCGTCAGACCATCTGTCACACTTTCGTGTGACATCAACTCCTACACTTATGGGTTTAGGAATTTCATTGCAACCCCCCCCCCCCTCCATCAAAGTTTGGGGTATATAGGTTTCAGTCTGTCTGTCCGTCCATCTGTCCGAAATAACGCTGTTCGCAACTCCTCCTACATTACTTGCATGATTCTTATGAAACTTTAAGGAAAGTTAGATCACTATATGGAGATGTGCATATTCTCAGGAATTTCTGTTTGGACAATAAATGTAAAAGATATGGCTGTTTGGACTTTGGCATTTTCTAACAAAACGTGCATGATTCTCATGAAATTGTATAGAGTGTTAAATCACATTATGCATATTTTCAGGATTTCCTGTTTGGGCCAGTAGTTTGTAAAATTTGATGATTTGAACTTTGTGCAGGCTTCAACACAGATATGTTGCTTCGGGGGGTATTAGTCCCTTTCAGGACAGTTCTAGTTTCTATATAGAATAGTTGAATTCTACCTGTAGATGGGCAATAAGTTTTAAGAATTTTGATTTTCTAAACAAGGGGGTCACGGAAGTCGCACTACGAAAATTTTGAATTCAAACTTGTGACCTAAACTCCTCTCTCATTTTTAGCTCACCTGACCCGAAGGGTCATGTGAGTTTTGTCATCACTTAGTGTCCGTCTTCCACAAACCACATTTTAATCTTCTCCTCAGAAACCACTGGGCCAATTGGGACCACACTTTGGTGAAATGATCCTTGGGTAGTCTCCTTCCAAAATTGCGTTCGAGGTTCCAAATATCTGACCAAGATGGCTCTCACAGCGGAACTTAATTTAACATAAGACCCTATTGGAAATTCCCATAAAAATCTTCTTGTCTGAAACTACTTGCCCAATTAGAACCAAACTGGTGGAACGATCATAAGGGGGTCCTTTTTCAAAAATTGTGTCTGATGGCCCCACCCTGCAACAAAGATGGCCGCCACTGCCGAACTTAGTATAACATAAGACCCTATGGGAAATTCATTCAAAAATCTTCGTCTGAAAATACTGAGCCAATTGGAACCGGACTTGAACGGGGCTCACTCAGGTCAAATTTAAAAATTGTCAGTTTAAGCTTGTGAGCTAGGGTTTTTCATTTTTCTTTACGTTTATTGATTTAATTTCTTTATTATAGAATGATTGCATTGGAATAAGGTTTTATATTTTTGACTATAGGAAGTGGCCCAAATGAGTTAAAACAATAAATATAAGAATTGTAAGACATGAGTAGTATATGGGGACAGGCAAAGTCGGATTTGAGGTGGTGGAGAGTGGTGGAGCCGGAAGTGACATCACCGGAACCGGAAATTACGTCACAGGAAGTGAAGTCACCGGAACCGGAAGTACCCGGAAGTGGTTTGGGCTCATGTGCAACCGGAAGTGATGGATTTTCGCGCCATTTTCCCATGATTTGCTTACGGAAGTGACGCAAGTCACGTGCCAGGACCCGAATGTGTCGTCTGCGCACCGGAACCGGAAATAACGTCACCGGAAGTGGTTTTTGCGCGCAGGTCCTGAGTAGCGATGAGCAGCAAAGAGCAAGAGAAGAGCAGCGATTAGTAAGAGAAGAACAGCGATGACGAACAGCAACAAGCAACAGGAGCGAAATGAGTACGCGAGTAAGGTCATGATTAGCGATGAGCAGCAAGGAGCAAGAGAAAAACAGCGAGGAGCAAGAGAAGAGTAACGATGACGAACAGCAACAAGCAGCAGGACCGAAATGAGCACGCGAGTAAGGTCATGATTAGCGATAAGCAGCAAAGAGCAGCGAAGAACGGCATGGAGTAAGAGGAGAGAAACGAAGTGCATCATAGAGCAATGAAATGGACCGCCGTTGCTAAGGCGGTTGCTAAGGACACCCCTCCATTGATCTATTGGTGACAGCATCACTTGGAGGTAACGGGACATAATCCAATCCTATCTTTGGTCCTCACAGAAAACATCATCCGCAGATGAAAAGAGTGGGATAAGGGGAGATAATCCAATAGTGTACTTCGTATACTCTGGGACTTCGACATAACAGTGAGAGTATCAGTCCCTAGAGACGATGAAAGATCCAGAGACGACCGAGAAGTACTGGAAAAGGGAGATAATTCAATCTAATCTGATCAAGCATGGCACTTGGGGGTTCCAGCTAGTGACTTACGTCACTTCCGTAAACAAATCATGGCGCGAAAATCCATCACTTTCGGTTGCGCATGCGCGCAAAAACCACTTCCGGGTCCGGTCACGTGACTTCCGGTTCCGGTGCGCAGACGACACATTCGGGTCCTGGCACGTGACTTGCGTCACTTCCGTAAACAAATCATGGGGAAAATGGCGCGAAAATCCATCAATTCCGGTTGCATATGCACCCAAACCACTTCCGGGTACTTCCGGTTCCGGTCACGTGATTTCCGGTTCCGGTGATGTTACTTCCGGCCCCACCACGCTCCAGCACCTCAAATCCGACTTTGCCTGTCCCTATATACTACTAACGTTTAAATAAATTATGTTTAAGTATGTAAATCTCCCTTTTTAGTCTGTAATTTCTATATCAACGTAATTTTTGTCCTTCTAGATTTACTTAATGATTTACAAGATTTCTTACTCTAATTAGTTTTCAAAGATAGTAGTGATTTTTTCTGTAGCATCAACTACACCAGAAAAGTTTTTTTTGAAGTTTGTGATTTGTAATGATGCTATATCTTCTAGAGATTCTTAGTCTGGCAAAACGTGAAGACAATTCATCATCCGTCCTTAGATGGTTTTTGCTAAAATCCATTTTAGGGTATTCTAAATTCATTTTAGCATATACTAGAATCATTTTAGGGTATCCTAAAATCAATTTAGTATATACTAAAATCCTTTAAGGATACACAAAAATCAATTTAGCATATACTGAATTATTCAGCATATACAGATATATTGGCGCGGAATTAAGGTCAAAAACAACGATTTTAGTATATACTAAAATCGATTTTAGGGTATCCTAATTGATTTTAGCATTTACTTAAATCATGTCAGGATACCCTAAAATGATTCTAGTATATACTCAAATCATTTTAGTATACCATAAAATCAATTTAGTATATACTAAAATCGATATTTATGACCTTGATTCCGCGTCATATATATCTACGAAATGGGTACAACTTGTGCATCGAAATTGGTATCAAAGAATTAATTTCTATCATGGTCCATAATTTCTCTATTTTTATTACAATATATATATATATATATATATATATATATATATATATATACAGAGATTCCAGGAATATAATCGAAAAGATAGGTTGGATCATGGACATTAATCAATTTAGTGAGGTTAACATCGGCCAAAGAGTATATTTTTCAACTGTACTTGCACCATGAAATAACCATTTAAAATACAGAGTTGAGAGGCAGTGCAGGGATTCATAAGAATTAAAATGTTTATCTACACCGTGAATTTCTTTGCAAATTAAAGTCTGCACTATATTTATGAGGTAATAAATTTTACAAAGAATCATGAGAATTCACATTATTCCAATAAAATCTGCCTTACTTGATACTCCATCATTCAAATTAAAATATTTGAATAAATTTCATTTAATCAGGGGTAACTGGTGGTATATAAATTATGCACAAATATACATATCCTTTTCTATATTGAAGAAATATTTAACCAGTTTGAACCAAAGTCTATTTTCTGATGAGGTAAAATATGTCATTTTGCTTAGCGTTACAAGGTAATAATTCTCAGCTTACCATCATGAAGTTTCAAATTTTCATTTTATATAGTTTTATTTGAATAATCTTTAATACTAGCGCGACAGTATAGTAACTCGCCTTCCCTAAAACGTACTGACCAGTCACAAGTCAAAAATACGACGATTGACTGGTCGTGAATTGCAGCACGTAAACTTAACATTGCAGATGTCAATTCATATCATCCTCCCGGATGTTCCTATAGATACAAACCGCGACATGATAAGTTTAGTCTTTTCGATCAACGGCGAATTTTTTTACAGTGACAGAGATCGATGCATTGTGGGACAATTTTGACGAATATTACAAGTCTTTTATAGTGGGGTCCATGTTGCTCACAATTGTGTTTGATTTTTGTGTTGTGCTTCTGTCACGTCTGTTACTTTTTTCCGCCCTTAACTACATGTATCTTGGTTTACTTTGTCTCTGGATTTTCAGCAATTGTTGATTTCCCTTTCGATATTCATGTATTCCTCATCTTTTCCTATTTCCGTTTCGCTGTAAATGCTTAGACGATGAGCACAAAGCTCACCCATAAGTTAACCCTATAACCATTTAGTCAGATGGAACCAAAGTTTGGTGGGTTTGTTTTTAGGTAATCACCTTTCGGACTTCAGACCAATATAGAATCGCCATTAGTAAGCCAAAACATTTTTTTTTTATTAAATCTAAATTTCGAATTAAATTAAAGTTTTGTGGAATGGTATGCGTGGCGAAAAGGGTAAAAAGGACATAAAAACAAAATTAACAGCTTAAAACAAAATCAACAGACTCCAATGCAAAACTAACAGCTTAAAACAAAATAAACAGACTCCAGAGATTTTGTTTTAAGCTGTTAATTTTGTTTTGAAGTCTTTTTTTACCCTTTTCGCCGCCCATAGTTTTCGCCCTACTTTTCGCACATTGATAGTATTTGGATTTGCTAAACTTCGATAAATTAGTATTTAAAATTTTTGGATCAGCACAAAGGCTTTTTATAAATCATTTATTTGAGCATTCAAAAATAATAAACTAATAATTTTAATTAATTTTACAGATAAGAATCCTGTTAACAAAGTTCATACAAAATTCTGTAGAGCTTGATAAAAATAAATATCAACCCGAAAATATTTAGGCCAATCCAAATTGATTTCTAGTTCTTTGGATTTCGCTGCTTAGCCTGGGATTTTCGGACTTCATAAATATTAAGAAAAAAAATGTTTGCCTCTTCGTTTTACAAAATGCTGAACATTTTCCCCAATTTCTTCATTTTTCAAGAAATTAACAATAAAAAGAGTTCGACCACTCCTAAAATTAGGTGAAAAAATAAGGATTTTTTTCAGGCCATTTTTCAACATTTTATATGATAGTTTTTAAATAAAATTGCCGGATGTAAATTTGATCTTCGCCTAAAACAAAAAACTTGTCCTCAAGAAAAAAATTAAATTCAAATTTTGCTCGCATTGCATCTATGTTTGCCATAAAAATCCAAAGAACTAAAAATCAATCAGTTGGTGTGGCCCTAACATATCAAAACATATTTGAAAACTTAGAACTAGTGACCACTTTCTTGCAAAAGAAACTGGATTATATATATACAAACCAAGAAATCTATAACTCGTGAAAACATTTCGGTTTTTTTTTCTCTAAACTAAACGAATCTTTAATGAAAACATTTTTAGATCACTATATATAGTTTACTGGAAATATAGATGATAACTTTACATACAAACAAATATTAAATCATCAACAAAGGCACGTGTGAAATTTCTTGGCTACTTTATAAAACATCATTTAGAACTGATTTAAGCTGTTTTAAATTTCATGTTATGCCATCTTTTGATCATTGTATCATGTGTATTGCCATATTCACCGAAATCTGGGTGTTTCCTGGGATAAAGAACATACATTTAGATTTAGATTTTAATTACTAAATAAGTGCTATTTATTTATTTTTTCTTTTTGGATGAAAAATAATAAATTTATCTTTTTATTCATATCGGTTTAATTTGATATCATCTTTACGGTATTACTGACATATAACTGGGACTATTATACTAACAATAGTCCCACCATATATATATGTCTCTGATGATATACTGGCTGCTACATAAGGTTAAAACTGACGTTGAAAATAATTACACAGTGATTTTCGTGTGAAAAGCAGACAGTTTTATTTCTTTTTATTAAAAATCTTATTATTATTGTTTAACTTTTAATATTTAAAAAAAAATATGCGCGCTATATATTTTTCACTCTTTTTAAATGGATTTTATACCCGGAACCAGTTGGAAACCAGTCAAAATCAGTACAGGGTTATCTCCCCAGTGGCGCTTTGTTCAAAAAGGAAGCGAGAAATTCAAACCAACGTTTGTTGCAGGGGTGCAACTTGCAAAGCGCTGGACGATAAGAAGTATAATTCATTAAGAAATTGTTCAAAAATGCCACCTCAGTAAGTTAAATTGATCTCTGTGAGACTTAAATGTGAAGTTATACCATTTATAATGCAACTCCGCGTTTTTCGAATAACAATCGGGGTGGGGACAACCAACCATAAAAATTAAAATTATTACTAACGGGCATACTCACCATACTACTTTAAAAGGGATTTACTATCCTTCATATGATAAATAGTTTCATGGTAATGAACAAATAGAACTTTGGAACATTTACTCAAATTGGCACATGCTTGATGAGTATCAATGTCTTGAAAAAATGACTGTACTTACAGTACCCAACTTTTATGAAAGATTTCTGGAAGTTTGGTTTACCCTGAGAAAATCGATTTTACAATGCAGTACCCTGTCTGTGCACCTAATCCTTTTTGTCATAAATTAAAGACTGATAGCCAAGAACAACAAACAAATATGATATCGCAAAATATGTCATGGCGGAAGGAAAACAATTTTGAAACCTACAAAATGACCAGATGTGCAAAACAACAATTTGGACATTAATAATGAAGTAATTTTACATTGAATATGCTGGAAATTATACAGTTCAATAATATTTCAGGTAAACACGACCTCTTACATTGCCATATGTAAAAGTAATTTTTGCTCCATTACGAGTAATGGGACTGCTTTGTAGCTTTGCCGAGTCAAAAAGTTGTCATAGGAGCTACATTATTGTAGCTATTCAAAAACAGGAATCGAATCAGTAAAAGCCGATGCAGAATGGTAGAAAAAGTTTAATATTCTAAATTATTTCATCTTTAATAGCATTTTTAAAGATTTATTAGAAAAACCATTACAAAGACAGACTGTTGATTTACATTTAAATTGCTTGGATACAAAATGAAACAAAGTTTGGTATTGAACAGAAAAAAATATGAATATTTCTAAATACTCATTTGGAATATATTGCAATAACAAGTGCGTAGAATCGGGGCATGCACAGACATAGGGGACATCACTGTACATTCAAATGTTTGATCATAATCTCCCTCATCAAAAGTTACTGGCAATCTGATCATCTCTAATTTCTATTTTGGTCCATGGCATTAGGACAATGTCAGAAGTCATGTTCAATTTGTTTTGGTGTGGCAAAAATCTGCAGAAAAATTGCCAATTGTGTTTCAAATTACCAATTTGGTGTGTAGGGGACCCATTTTACAGAGGTCATGTTATCCTATTACTACCGTAATTTATTTATTTGACACTGAAATGCACCTATTTTTTAGGAAAATGGGAAATTCGTCGATAAAATAGAGTTTTCTTATTTCAGTCCACATCGTTGTCATTTTTTGACTCCACATGATCGTCCTGGTCAATGTACTTTAAGAATAGGCAATCAATATAATGGGTCATACTTGCGGTATTGTTATTTCATTTTGCTTTCATGATTTATCGTTTTGTACCTTCAAATTAATAGTTAATTTAATGTTTAATTTAATTATATCCCTTTATGAAAAACAAAAATGGCAGCTCAAAAATTTTCTTTAACTTCTCTACAATTTTCTACATTTTCATGACTTTGCCCTGGAAAATTCATCAGGTGACTTCCAGAAAAACAGGGCGACTTGAACTTTGCTTTTGAAGCAAGATTAGGCAGAGTGAACGGTGACTTTTACCCCGAATTGCCCTCCAGTTTGTGCCCTGATGCTGCCTCAAAATACTGTCGGATATAAACAATAAAAAAATTGAACATAGTCAAAAGTCTGCTAAATCTATTTTCAAATGAGGTCTACATATAGTTACTGGTCGGTAAAATCACTGTGACCAATGAAAAACAAAGAGGATTCTGATCATCGCTATTTTGTAGCTTACTATTTGTCGTTTCCTTCCCCATTCCCATTGATTTCCACGAAAACAAATATGGCGATGGGACAAAAAACGCAGCTAATTAAATAGATATATATGCGTCCAGTTTGAAGGATGACACGTCCAGTCCAATTTTTGTACATCCATTAACATGCCTTAACGAGAATCCTGATGTTGTGCTAGAATGTGTGATGACTCATTCATTAAATGAAAGATATTGCTACACAGTATCATTCAGAAATTTTTGAGTAGAACATTAAAAGTTAAAAACAAACACCGTAAAAGACACAAACAGTCAGGAACAATTAAGCTTATCTTCATTATTTTTCTTTGGTTTATATTAACTCTTATTTCTTCGGAGAAGTATTAGGTAATTAGCCTTCGTCAATCAAAAACCTTTGGTTATATTATACTATGGTACGTTATGTACTTGCAGTTACAGCCTTATCCAAATATATATATTTACATTGTATGAGAGTAGAGGTACATTGTATTAATATGTTTATAACAGATTTTAAATTATGATTCCAAAAATGACGTTTTGTTTTACCAAAAAGGCATTTCCAATTAATGTTTTGTATGTCAGATAAGCAGTCTGGATGTATACATGTATGTTGGAGGTGGTAGTCACATCTGTAACATTACATCCCTATTAACCAAGAATAATGTAATCTTTCAATGCATCAATAATAAACATGTATCTGACTTGGTATGCACTCATTTTCAAGTCACCTTTGTTAGTTAAATCTCCAATATTTGTTTTTTTGCAGAAGAGGGAAAACTCCAAAGAAAAAGAATGGACCACAGACGGAACCAGTAGAGGTATACAGTAGTCAACTGTTTGGTCATTACTGTAATAAATAAAATACTGTAAAATCACTAATTTTCATTGGGTTAAAATTTTGTGGATTTGCTTCTGAAAATAATTTTGTGGATTTCAAATTCAACAAATATTGCTAAGTTATCGTATTTTGGAATTTTAAACATGCTTTTATTAATGACCTAGTTGTATTGAAAATTGATAGAAGTGAGTCCTCCAAGCCTTTAATGGTGTCAAAAGACTTTATTTAATTATCAAAAGATATTAACACATGGGCTTGTGTGTTAAATGTCACTCGCGCTGATCAACAGTGACATTGTAAGGGACGAGATCAAAAGTTCAATGTAGGATAAAAAACTTAATTCAAATAGTTTTTGGGGGGAGGGGGTAAAAATCGTTGCAAGTTTTGTTATCCGACATCGATTTTGGGATTGAAAAATACGGATTCAAGTTAGGCCCTAACATATGTTTGGACTTTTAAAGCAAATAAAAGCCATCATACATACATTGCTAAGGAAAAACAGGACCCATGATACAAAAAGTATACTCTCAAAGCATATGCCCATATTGGTCAATCAATTTTTCCTAAATTAAGTTAAAGAGGGGGGTTGGGGGGGGGGTGGTCAATAAAAAAATAGGTGTATTAAGTTTTTTATCCTACATTGAACTTTTTATCTCGTCCCTAATTTACCATGAATTTAAATGAATTGTTTACGTTTATTTTCTAAAATGGTAATGTTTACAAATAAAAAGATTTTTCATGAATTGGTTTTACTAAAAAATACCAATTGAAATATATAAGAGTCACAAATTTGTTGAAAAGGTACAAATGTATGTGAGACAATATTCTCCATATTTCACCTCTTTTATGTAGGAAAAATCTTAAGAAAAAAGATTGTTGGGGATTAATATTGTTGATTATTCTTACTTGGGAAAAAAACAAAATTAAATCCCCAACCAAAATGTCTGCTTTAACAATACTTTCCAATTCAGATTTTAGTACCTCCCCTGATTTTTACCTGAAGCTTTCAAGTCTTGTGTATATGTTACTATAAAAACATAAAATGTGTTGTTTTTTGTTTCACATGCATCAGAATACTAAATGCAAAGAGATGGTTCGACATCAACTCACTTTCAAATTTAAAATACACTCCTGTACAAAAATGTATACTGTTTGTGTCACAGACTCTCTTAATGAAAAATCAATACCACAATAATGTATGATATTATATACTCATATAGAAATCTTTAATCTGATTTGTTAAAACAGTGTCACATGATATTTGACCATTCGTTTGGTCCACTGAAAATCGTTGGGTCGCATAGTAAGGTGAACCGCTCGCGAGAAAACCCCATGGAAATCCCCTCGTGAGCCTCAAGTGTTTCCATTTATAGTTACTTCCCTTGATTCAGTAAACAAAAAACATGGCGTCCGACAACAGGTTGCTTGCAGTGGATGAGGCAGAAATGGAACGCCTGCTGTCTGATAAGGACTCCAAGAATACTAAACGGAAAATTTCGAGTGCTGTTATATACGATATAATATTCGATATAATATAACAGTTATATATATTCCAAGTAATGATGAGAGATGCTAATATTTAGTTGGATATTGACACAAGAATACCAAAACAACAGAACTGGAAAAAGTAGAATCAATATCCAAATGCCAGAAACAAACTCATGAGAATGGAAGCATTACAAACAGATACCATGATGATAACTAAAAGTTTAAAAGCTTTACTGTGTTTTGTTACAGGTATATTGTCGTATACGACCACTAGACAACCCTGATGACCCAGTATGTTTAAAGGCAATTGACACTGCCACATGTGTGCTGACTCCACCTGAGGTATGTTAATTACTGTAGAAATTGCATGAATTAATTAATTTGTGCATCTTATTTGCAAAATAATTTCCATGATCATTGTTATTATGCCAGTTAAAATAATTTCATCTTTAGGTTTTCATCGTTTGTAAATGTAGCTCTGAAAAATTATGGATTTCTAAAAACATCCACACATTATTGTTATAAAATACCATTGTAAGTCGACATGTGTTATTTGTTTAATACACTTTTTTGCTCAAAGGGAAATACAACTTAAAGATTTTTATCCTGCAATTCTGCTATATGAGCAACCAAATTGCCTTAACTGTATAATTAAAAGTTATATACAGTCACTACTGTCAAGTCATAGTACAAAACTTTGGAATTTTACATATGACATTGTGAAATGTGATGGTTTTGCGGTCTTTTGATGTTGCTCACTTAAGTGCAGAAATTCACTTGAGCTATATTTGAAAGATTATATTTTACAGGATATACAGAATATGTGTACATTCTGGAATTAACTTTTTAAAAGAGGTTGTATGTGTACAAAATTTTCATTCTTATATAATTACTTAGGAATGAATGAAATCAATTTTATTGACCCCAAAAATTGTACAGTCTTGATTTGATGTGCAAATGTTACAACTGAAATGTAAACATGTATTTTTCATACTTTGTTTTGTAGAACACAGTGACAAGGAATGGACAGATCAAGGAGGTAGGCTATGGAACATAGTCATTAGCAAAGTTCTCAAGGATGACATTGAGATTTGAAGGAATCTGACAAAAAATAATCAATAGTCATTCGGGCATTTGAAGAGGATTTTCTCTCAGAATATGTTTCGTGGATATTATATTTTTAAACTATAAAGGACATTGTTTTTGTTTAGGTTGTACACACAGGGGTTGCGCTGGCATTTGAGAACTTTTCACCAAAAAAATGAATAATTTTTGTCGCCAGTTTCAAAATTTGTTTGCCAAGTTATCCTACATATATCATTACTCTTTATTTATTACTATTTGAAGTAACCTGACTTGAGAAGTGTTTTTTATAAAGTTTTAATGACAGTTTTCTTTCATCTGAAATGACTTCTTAAGTTTGATAGCAAGCCTAATAAAACATTCATTTACAGTTTGTGTTTGTTTACATTGAAACTGGAATTGACATCACAATCCTTGCAGAAATTGAATGTTATGATTTCACACTTTTAAAAGTAATAAAAGGCACGAATGTTTATTTGCATGACCATAATCAAAATTTTAATAATAAAAATATTTTCACTGCAATTGTCTCTACAAGGTGGTCGATCAGTTGTGCAGTCAAGTGTAAACGATCTCAGTGCCACATGGGAATTATTGATTTTTATGTGTTTGTTTACTTTGAAGTTTGAAACACCTGGGTTAATTAGCCTGAAGTAAACTGCCCAGTTATCATAGATAATTGTATAAAACTTACAATTGATATTGTTTTAGTCAGCATTTCAAAATGTTTTTAACTTCTATGGCAGTTTTTTTTCAAAATAGATTGGAAAATTTTGTCAACAGCATAGTGCCAAGTATCAAGTTGCCAGATTGAATAAAAAATCACATTTTGTGACATTGGTAAAGCCCAGCACAGCCCTTGACACAAATATATCAATTTTTTAATATTTTTTTAAGTCCTAACACTTGAATACTACAACTTAACCAGAAAAACATGCTTTAAAGTGAATTGTAAACATTTATAGACACCAACAATTAAATATTTAACCATTTTTCTTTGTCACAAAAATATATCCACTATTTACACAGGTCTCATAAAGTATAGTTTCACCTTAGCCGAAATTTGGCTTCCTATTTTGGTATCTTTGCTTATGAGTACTTCTTGTTTAAAATAAGTTTGGTTTTTGGTCTTCCAAATGGTTTGGTTTTAATGCTGCTGATGAACTCCTTGAAATACGTCGTATACAGCATTCTGAGCATAGTACAAAAAAAATGTATAAATTTACTATATCTAATATTAGTATCTTTGGATTGTTATTTCATATTAAGATTAAAAACAGAAAAAGACTGGTGTCAAGATGTTTCTTGGTACTATTTGACCAAAGATCAAATGGAGCAATTCACTCATGAACTGAAATTTAAGGGATTTATATAAATGGGTTGGTTGGCCAGATTGTGTGTAGAGATAGCACCTTAAACATATTGTCATACTTTATATTGAAGTATTTTTTATGATACATTAACTGACATTTTATCCAAAGATGACAATTTTCTAACCATTGTTTTTACAGTTACAGTATCAGTTCCAGTATGTGTTTGATGAGTACACATCACAGAAGGCTATATTTGATTATATAGCACATCCCCTTGTAGAAGATTTAATCAAAGGAAAAAATGGTAAGTCTCATAAATCAATCTGTTTTAGGTTTTCTCAGTTCTATACATTGAAGATTTAGGGATTGAAGGATTATTTTTGATTAATTTTACTGTAACTTTTCACTTTTTGGCTGAGTTGTAATTTTAATGTTTTATGTCGGACAGACTGGCAGGCCTATTTTCTACCAGATTTTCATTCAGTAATTGGAGATTTTCGGATAAACTTTGATAATTTGCTATAAACAACAGAAAATTAATAGAAAAAAATTTCAAAGAATTGGCTGCTGATAAACAAACAATTAACTTTCCATTGTACGTGTGAATACCATAGAAATGACACTTGACTAAAACCTATCTTATGTGACTTTATTTTTAAATTCCCTTCAGTGGTCACATTACAAAAGCAAATAAATTTTATTGATTATTTGTATTTAATTATTACATATATTTTTTTTTTTTTGTGGATATCTTAGCCAAATTTATTCGGTATAGTTTCATTGCATGCTGTAATAAAATATTTTTAACAAAAAAATAAAAATTTCAGGCCATATTGTAACTAACATTTTTTTGTTTTATTTTCTGAATTAAAATTTCATTTGCTGCCTGCATTTCAGAGTTTATAACAGTTTACACCTATCTAATTCAGGATATATATATTGTAAATTCGGAAATTATTGCGATAAATGCGACAGGGTTGTAATCACAATAATTTAAATTCGCATTTTGGAATTTTTTTATATGAATGAAGCGTGATTTTTCTCAATATCGCAAAAATTAATATCACATTTTGGTCTAAAGTGAGAAAATGGCAATAAAAAATGCATGCAATAATATCTGAATTTACAGTAAATAAAAATTTTCTGTCTTATATAGGACTCCTGTTTACATATGGAATAACATCATCAGGAAAAACATACACAATGACAGGGACCCCTGATGACCAAGGACTCATGCCAAGATGTCTTGATGTTCTCTTCAACAGTATAGGAGGATTACAGGCTAAAAAATATGTAAGTATGAGAGGAACCATATGATAATAGATAACATCAGTGATACAAGGCTTTATAAAGCTTTCATTTACCAACGATACTTCTTTCCACCGCAACAAAGTCTGTGGAGTTAACATGGTCAGAAACACTTAAATTTCATATGCAAGGGCATCTTTTTGATTGGTCATATGGAATTGAAATTGTAAACACAAGTCCTAAACAGTCGAATGGAATTCAGTGAAAGTTAAAAAAAAGTTGTGTGAAGCAGTATGTTTCCTGTCTGACATATTGAAAAGAAGAAAATTAAACTTTTATTTGATTGACCATAGACATGTAGTATTGACATTGTCTTGCACTATCTGATAGATTTCATTAAAACTTCACATAAAGATATTGCAGAAGTCAAACATTTTGAAGCAGGGAGTATCTGGCAAATAGACTAGTGAATTTTAAAATATACTCTCTCAAAAAAGAAACGCAACATCAGATTATCTTTTTGAAATATTATTTTTCCGGACAAATAACCAATAAATATCAAAATATATGTACACATGATCATAATTACACCTTCATAAAAAGTTTCCAGGTACAATCATTTAAATTCATCCACCCGTAAACAACTTTGGTCGCAATCTGGGACACCCTACGATTTACGCATTGCCAAAAACTGGGTCGACTTTCACGTGCAAATCATGGGTTATTTTTTAGCTCAGTCAGTCGGTATAAAAACCCGGTATTTCTTTTCATGAATGCATTCGTAAAATAAAATTCTGATGAGGTGACGCTATGCCAAGGTTAGACGCTGCTACCCAGAATATCGCTATCGGATGACTAGAGGCCGTAGAATCACAGAATGCTGTTGCTGTAACGTACAATGTTCATCGTAGCACAATTTCACGCCTTTGGGGACGCTACCTGCAGCTTGGTACTACGACAGATCGGCCACGTTCAGGGCGCCCGCGTGTTACAACCAGGGCGCAAGATCGTTACATCAGACTTTTCCATCTGCGGAATAGGACTATTACTGCAACAGAAACAGCTGTAAACGTCCCTGGGTTGCGCCGTATATCAGCACAGACAGTACGCAATCGGTTACGTTCTCATGGATTGAGGGCAAGAAGACCTTACTTTGGAGCAACACTGAGACGCCAACACCGCCGAGCGAGGGTTAGATGGTGTACTACAGTTCGTGCATGGAATTTACAGAACTGGAGAAGAGTATGGTTCAGCGATGAGTCACGTTTTCAACTGGAAAAGCGAGATGGTCGCATACGTGTGTATAGGCGCCGAAACGAACGTTTTGCGCAAAACTGTGTTGTGGAGAGAGACAATTTTGGCGGAGGCAGTGTTATGATGTGGGCCGCTATTTCTTATGCCAGAAACACACAGCTGATACATATCCAAGGCAATCTGAACGCTGTTAGGTATAGAGACGAAATTTTACGACCTCATTTATTGCCCGTAATTGACATTCGGAGAGAAATTTTTCAGCACGACAATGCCCGACCACATACAGCACGTGTAACAGTAGACTTTTTAGAACAACAGAATGTCAATGTGATCCGTTGGCCGTCACGATCACCCGATCTTAATCCAATTGAACATTTGTGGGATGAAGTGGATCGGCGCGTGCGCCAACGACAACCACCACCGCAAAATCTGCAACAATTACAGCAGGCACTTCAGTTTGAGTGGCAAAGGATACCGCGTGTTCGAACTCAGCGTTTAATTCAATCTATGCCAAGAAGAGTCGGGGCTGTGTTACAAGCAAATGGTGGACATACCAGATATTGACAATTTATGAGTGATTTATTGACAATATGTGACAAACTGTGATATTCCAAGGTAAAAGAACTCATGAACAAGAAGTGTGCCAATTTTTGCATTCCTGTGTAAATTATTTATATCATAAATTATGAAAATAATATATGAAGTAAATTTCCTATTTTCTGTATGTTGCGTTTCTTTTTTGAGAGAGTATAGACACCACAATTGTTTAATACATACTATCATATTTTTTTTATTTTCCCTTGAACAGGTATTTAAGCCAGATAAAATGAATGGTTTTGAGATACAAACAGATGCTGAGGCAATGATGGAAAGACAGAAGAGGGATCTAATTCCTGGACTGACTACACCAAAAACTCCAGGGAGGGGCAGGTATGTATCAAACTACATCTTAAACTCCTTAGAAGTGTTGGTAAGGATCTGACCACACCCACACTCTATTGCTAGAACTTGTAAAGTCATATTTAGATCTGGCCTTACAGAAAATTTAGACGAGCATCTGAAACAAACAATCTGGAAGGAAAAGGATCTAATCGCAGCAAACATTCCTTATAAAGGTGGGTAACGATCTGTTACAACACGTCATAAGAGTAGAACTTAAGGATGATCGCTGGTCTAATAGGAAATAAATAGGATTTGATGATGGATGGATGAATTATTATTTAACGTCCAGTGGCAACCAGGTGCATATCAGGACGAGAACATGTTGTTATGATAATGAATATGATCCCTGCTTTGTACTAGACCGACACGCTAAGTCGGATTTTTAATGTGCTAGCTCACGAGGTAACTGTCCAAAGGAAGACATATCACCTCACTCGGACACATTATACTGACTCCAAGCCGACCAGTCTTTGCTCTTACTCCTAGATGCCACGTGCTTGGCGGAGAAGCAGCAAATACCAATTTTAATGTCTTTGGTTTGACCCGGCGAGCACGCTACCACGAGACCACCGAGGCGGTCAAAAGGATTTGAAATATGTGTTTTAGTTTGAGAGACCATATGAATAGTAAACAAATAAGCAAGAAAAAAATATAGGTTCATGTTCTCATTTTAGAGCTATAAGGCCTTGAAAATTTGCAGGAAATGGGTTTTATCTGGATTTTTCATTGCCTTTGCATTGACAACTTCAGTCTCTCAAAAATGTATGAAAAAATAAAAAGGACTTCGTAAAATTTTGTCAAAGACCATTTTAAGGTATATATGATTGAATTATAAGAGAAAAAGTGGGGGTTCATGGGCAAAAAATTTCATATTTAAGAAATGGATAAAACCTGAGGATCCGAAAATTTGACAAAAAGTCCAAAACATGACCAGCGAGCATCCTTAAGTGGTTGAAGTAAAACTTTTGAAAATTTTGGGTTACACATCATAAGACTATTTTTATGCCTGAAAGTTTTCCAGAAATTGACAGCATCTTTACCTCTATATATCCCTTATATGAAATATTTATTTTTTCCCGATTTCCGGATTTTTGCACCCGCTGTATTTTCATTCATGTATTTCTGATAATTGATTTTCCTTATTACATTTTAGAAACCCTGGGGAATTCGGAGAACATGGACGTATGTGTGATCCGACTCGTGTAGAGGACGTAGACGAAGGAAATATTTATGCTGTGTTTGTATCATACATAGAGATCTATAATAATTATGTGTATGATTTACTCGAGGAACTGCCACATGACCCAATCACAGGCTACAAGTATGTAATAAATTAAATTAAATGCGTTAATTCTGAATTTTTTTTATTACCCTTGGTGAAACGTTTACTGTTAGGGATTTTACATATTTTACACTGATACATAGATCCTAACCATCCCAATTTTGGCAGAGTTTTTGAGGTTTTTGGCCAGAAATCTGCTTTCCGATTTCGTATATCTTATTAGGCCAACTAAAATTAATTAGTAGATTTTCATCCAACTTTTTGAAAAAAATGGGGCGGGTGGGAGGATTTTATTTTTTATTTTTTATTTCATATGAAACTATTTTGTAAGGTGTTATTAATATGTAAACGTTATAAAATGGCTTATACCGCTTACTACTGTAAGAATCACGAAAACCATGTTGAATTGTCACAGGAAGTTAACAAAAAACGAAATTATTGACATGGATACCGGTAACGGAGATGAACAAAATCCGGAAATCGTAAATTTTAGAAAATAAAAAAAAAGGGGGCGGCACGATTTTCGAGGGGCGGGCGGGGATGAAAATCTATCAATTGATTTTAATTGGCCTTATCAGTAGCAATTTCAGATTTTTTCCATTCTTGGTTCTGTTTTTTGGTAAATTATTAGAATTTGATCTGTATCGCTGAGATGCGTAAGCAATTTATTGGATAAGAAGAAACACTTAAGTGATGAAGATACAAGTAATTTTGCTCCCCTATACTATAGACCTTTCAAGGTTTTAAAATGGCAGAACAAATTTGGCAGTGGACCCTTAATTTTTACTCCTAATTTTCATCAAGTAGGGTTGGCATCTCTGCTGATATTAAATACTAAATATGGAATACAGCTTTGTATGACAAAATTATGCTTAACATTGTTGTGCGTAGATTTTTTTTTTTTTTACATTGTGTCACTAAAATGTATGAGTGAATTTTTATTTATTTCGCTTTCAAAATCTTGTTGTTCATTTATTTCTATGAATAGTCAATTGAAAACCAAATGAAAATGAAAAGCATGTACAGGCAGGCACAGCAATAAGGCAAAAAATGTGTGGACATTAGATTTTTGACAAATTTAAATATTTTGGTATGAATATTAAATTGAGGGTAGTGAAATACAATGGTTGCCGATTGAAAAAAAATCTGATATTTTACATGCGAAATGAAAGCTATATAAAATTTCAAGGATGTGAATTGATAGTAGATTTCAACTTTGTTATTGCTGAGCAGACTAAAGTCACATATAAATTATATTCATAATCATGATTTTTTATTAAATATTTTTAATTCATCTGTATAATACAATATTATACTTTATGCAAAAATCTTGCAGAGATGTCGTATTTCAGTCCATCTTAATCTAGACTCCACCCCTCTTGACAACGGGTGGTATTCCATCCTTAGCGACAGGAATACCACATGGGAGAATACCACCCTCCTTACCGAAAATGAGTTTTACCCTTTACATATGCGGAATTAATATGCATTCAGTATAATATAACACATACTGTATTCCATTAAGGGTGGTGTGCCAGATTACCACACTCCAAACAAAATATCACCATGGACTACATTCGTGTGGTAATCTGCCATACCAACCTCAACTGAAGGCAGTATGTGTATAATACATATACTTATATATTGTTGTATAACATAACAACATTTGTCGTGTAATGTTTCAGACCACCACAGTCAAAGATACTAAGAACAGATGCTTCTGATAATATGTATGTAATGAACTGTGTGGAAGTGGAGATAAAAAGTCCACAAGAAGCTTTTGAAGTTCTGTATAAAGGTCAGTGCTGGTTTTTGTCTAACCTTCCATAAAGTTACAGTTGTGTAATTGCTAGCGTTGGAAGCTAAAATGTTATTGACGGCTTTAAAATTATTTGACATAGGAAATAGTATTGTTGATGAAAAAGAATTGTCAGTCAAACCTTTATCATATGACCTTGATATTGATTTATGCTTCACTGATGTACCAATTGGTCAAGTTTTGTTGTAAATAGGTCAGTTTTGATAATTATAACTATTTTGTTATCAAGTAACAGACACTGGATTTGTAACTAAAACTGATCTCAACAAAACAATGCAAGACATTTTTTTCTTAACTTTTTTTGTGGGGTATATAACTTGTGTAATCCTAACAATATTAGCTTCATATAAACTTTGTAAAGAACAATATATTGTATTTGGACCTGTAGACATATAATTTTCCATTATTAATTACTACATTTGTGTTAATCAAGAAATATTGCTTTTATGTCACATACATGAGAATTAAATGTCGCTTATAACAGCGTTGTTTGTTTCTTTAAGAAAGAATGCCTTCAATTAAAATGAAATAAATCCACTAGAAAGTTTTCATGTAGAAAATTTACCTCTGAGTGAATAGAAAAAATAATTTCATTTGTTAAAAGAATAACAGGATCTGATCAGTTTGAAATATTCTGATTTCATTAGAGTAATTTAGTAATAGTTCAGTATGCCACTGTTTTTGTATTTCAGGTCAGAAGAGAAGAAAAGTAGCACACACAGCTCTTAATGCAGAGTCAAGTCGAAGTCATAGTATCTTCAATATTCGTCTTGTTCAGGCTCCTTTAGACAGTTCCGACCATATAGCTCAAGTTCAGGTATGTGTCAAAGAAGGTTGACACAGTTGCAGTGTATTTAATATTTGTTATCACATGTAATTTATTCACTAGACAGTAAAACTTTTTTATGCAAAATTAACATGCAATTCACATGAAATCCACGTTAATATTTTCTTGTCAATTTCTCAATAGTTGATTTGCATTTTAAATTGATGTGAAATTTTTCTTTTAGTGTGATTTTAAGTGGACTTAGTCAACAAAATTCACAGTAATTTCATGTTAAGGATGATCGCTGGTCTAATAGGAAATAAATAGGATTTGAAATAGGTGTTTTAGTTTGAGAGAACATATGAATAGTAAACAAATAAGCAAGAAAAAAATATAGGTTCATGTGCTCATTTTAGAGCTATAAGGCTTTGAAAATTTGCAGGAAATGGGTTTTCTCTGGATTTTTCATTGTATTTGCATTGACAATTTTAGTCTCTCAAACGTATGAAAAAATAAAAAGGATTTCATAAAATTTTATCAGTTACCATTTTAAGGTATGTATAATTGAATAATAAAAGAAAAAGTGGGGGTTCATGGGCAAAAAATTTCATGTTTAAGAAATGGATAAAACCCGAGGATTCCGAAAATCTGGCAAAAAGACCAAAACATGACCAGCGAGCATCCTTAAGTTTCAAGAAATATATGTACATGTATAAAACTATTGGATGAATTCACAGGATGAATTTTATGTGAAAATTCCTTGTAAATAAGATATAACCAAACTGATAGAGTAATGTAATCAAATATTACAAAGAACATGTGTATCGAATAACACAATGAACTGAGGAATGAAGTATGTAATAAGATTTGATTTTTCAGGACAAAGACAAGAATATTTGTGTCAGTCAGCTGTCACTTGTTGATTTGGCTGGAAGTGAAAGGGGTCACAGAACAAAAAATATGGGAGACAGAATGAAAGAAGCAGGTATTCTATAGCAAATACTGAGGATTTAAATGCGAGTACATGTAAATAAATCTAAATCCATCAAAGGTCAGATCAATGGTTGAGGGTAGTCTTTAGAATTCACTAGACATTTTTATAACATTGAATTTAAAGGACGACTACCAGCCAAGAAGTTGACTCGATTGTAATGAGATAAAGGGTGGTACAGGATTGATTTTGTGAAACGTTTTTGGTAACTTTTATTTCCCATGTGACTGTGCTGATAAGTCGTTATGCACCCTGTCTTGTTCGCACGTGTCCATACCCTACCCAGCCCATACCCTACAAAGAAAATATAATTAGTGCAAATATAAACTTGTTATGTAGAATTTATTAATCATCTGTACAGGCATGACTTGCCGAAAAAGAATTTATAAAATCAAAATTGGTCAACATAAAAGGATAATCAGTTTGTGATTTCAAACAAATTGTAATTAAGAAACAATAAGAATTTATTAGACAATCATCATTAATCAAAATCATTTGATTACGCTAACAAGTAAAAACTATCAGTGAACGTATAGAAAGGAATATAGAAGTTATTTAATGTTTATCTCAACTTGTCCAAAACTAGAATTTCCAGCTCCTTTTTAGTCGAACTTCGGCTATCTCGAACCCAATCCCATACACTTCGAGATAACAAGATTCAACTGTATTTTGATGTATATTTAGTAACAGTCGATGTACAACCAACCAGTTGTGCAGAAGATGTTGAAAACTGTAATTGGTTGCATATGTGTCTTTTATCATTTTCAAATGGTTTTTGTTTTTTTTCCCCACAACTAAGTTTTTTATATATCTGAACCTATTGACTATAAGGTGTTAGATCTGAACCCATTGACTATAAGATGCTATCTCTGAACCTATTGACTATAAGATGCTATATCTGAACCCATTGACTATAAGATGCTATCTCTGAACCTATTGACTATAAGGTGTTAGATCTGAACCCATTGACTATAAGATGCTATATCTGAACCCATTGACTATAAGATGCTATATCTGAACCCATTGACTATAAGATGCTATCTCTGAACCTATTGACTATAAGATGCTATCTCTGAACCTATTGACTATAAGATGCTATATCTGAACCTATTGACTATAAGGTGCTATCTCTGAACCTATTGACTATAAGATGCTATCTCTGAACCTATTGACTATAAGATGCTATATCTGAACCTTTTGACTATAAGATGCTATATCTGAACCCATTGACTATAAGATGCTATATCTGAACCCATTGACTATAAGATGCTATATCTGAACCCATTGACTATAAGATGCTATCTCTGAACCCATTGACTATAAGATGCTATATCTGAACCCATTGACTATAAGGTGCTATCTCTGAACCTATTGACTATAAGATGCTATCTCTGAACCTTTTGACTATAAGATGCTATATCTGAACCTTTTGACTATAAGATGCTATCTCTGAACCTATTGACTATAAGATGCTATCCTTGAACCCATTGACTATAAGGTGCTATCTCTGAACCTATTGACTATAAGATGCTATCTCTGAACCCATTGACTATAAGATGCTATCTCTGAACCTATTGACTATAAGATGCTATATCTGAACCTATTGACTATAAGATGCTATATCTGAACCTATTGACTATAAGATGCTATATCTGAACCTTTTGACTATAAGATGCTATCTCTGAACCTTTTGACTATAAGATGCTATATCTGAACCCATTGACTATAAGGTGCTATCTCTGAACCTATTGACTATAAGATGCTATCTCTGAACCTATTGACTATAAGATGCTATATCTGAACCCATTGACTATAAGATGCTATATCTGAACCCATTGACTATAAGATGCTATCTCTGAACCTTTTGACTATAAGATGCTATATCTGAACCCATTGACTATAAGGTGCTATCTCTGAACCTATTGACTATAAGATGCTATCTCTGAACCCATTGACTATAAGATGCTATATCTGAACCTATTTACTATAAGATGCTATCTCTGAACCTATTGACTATAAGATGCTATATCTGAACCCATTGACTATAAGATGCTATATCTGAACCTATTGACTATAAGATGCTATCTCTGAACCTATTGACTATAAGATGCTATCTCTGAACTTATTGACTATAAGGTGCTATCTCTGAACCTATTGACTATAAGATGCTATATCTGAACCTATTTACTATAAGATGCTATCTCTGAACCTATTGACTATAAGATGCTATATCTGAACCCATTGACTATAAGATGCTATCTCTGAACCTATTGACTATAAGATGCTATATCTGAACCCATTGACTATAAGATGCTATATCTGAACCTATTGACTATAAGATGCTATCTCTGAACCTATTGACTATAAGATGCTATCTCTGAACTTATTGACTATAAGATGCTATATCTGAACCCATTGACTATAAGATGCTATATCTGAACCTTTTGACTATAAGATGCTATCTCTGAACCTATTGACTATAAGATGCTATCTCTGAACCTTTTGACTATAAGATGCTATATCTGAACCCATTGACTATAAGATGCTATATCTGAACCCATTGACTATAAGATGCTATATCTGAACCTATTGACTATAAGATGCTATCTCTGAACCTATTGACTATAAGATGCTATCTCTGAACCTATTGACTATAAGATGCTATATCTGAACCTATTGACTATAAGATGCTATATCTGAACCCATTGACTATAAGATGCTATATCTGAACCTATTGACTATAAGATGCTATCTCTGAACCTATTGACTATAAGATGCTATCTCTGAACTTATTGACTATAAGTTGCTATATCTGAACCTATTGACTATAAGATGCTATCTCTGAACCTATTGACTATAAGATGCTATCTCTGAACCTTTTGACTATAAGATGCTATCTCTGAACTTATTGACTATAAGGTGCTATCTCTGAACCTATTGACTATAAGATGCTATCTCTGAACCTATTGATTATAAGATGCTATCTCTGAACTTATTGACTATAAGTTGCTATATCTGAACCTATTGACTATAAGATGCTATCTCTGAACCTATTGACTATAAGATGCTATATCTAAACCCATTGACTATAAGGTGCTATCTCTGAACCTATTGACTATAAGATGCTATCTCTGAACCTTTTGACTATAAGATGCTATATCTGAACCCATTGACTATAAGATGCTATATCTGAACCTATTGACTATAAGATGCTATATCTGAACCTATTGACTATAAGATGCTATCTCTGAACCTATTGACTATAAGATGCTATATCTGAACCTATTGACTATAAGGTGCTATCTCTGAACCTATTGACTATAAGATGCTATCTCTGAACCTTTTGACTATAAGATGCTATATCTGAACCCATTGACTATAAGGTGCTATCTCTGAACCTATTGACTATAAGATGCTATCTCTGAACCTATTGACTATAAGATGCTATATCTGAACCTATTGACTATAAGGTGCTATCTCTGAACCTATTGACTATAAGATGCTATCTCTGAACCTATTGACTATAAGATGCTATATCTGAACCTTTTGACTATAAGATGCTATCTCTGAACCTATTGACTATAAGATGCTATATCTGAACCTTTTGACTATAAGGTGCTATCTCTGAACCTATTGACTATAAGATGCTATATCTGAACCTTTTGACTATAAGATGCTATCTCTGAACCTATTGACTATAAGATGCTATCTCTGAACCTTTTGACTATAAGATGCTATATCTGAACCCATTGACTATAAGATGCTATATCTGAACCCATTGACTATAAGATGCTATATCTGAACCTATTGACTATAAGATGCTATCTCTGAACCTATTGACTATAAGATGCTATCTCTGAACTTATTGACTATAAGGTGCTATCTCTGAACCTATTGACTATAAGATGCTATATCTGAACCTATTGACTATAAGATGCTATATCTGAACCCATTGACTATAAGATGCTATATCTGAACCCATTGACTATAAGATTCTATATCTGAACCCATTGACTATAAGGTGCTATCTCTGAACCTATTGACTATAAGATGCTATATCTGAACCTATTGACTATAAGATGCTATATCTGAACCCATTGACTATAAGATGCTATATCTGAACCTATTGACTATAAGATGCTATCTCTGAACCTATTGACTATAAGATGCTATCTCTGAACTTATTGACTATAAGTTGCTATATCTGAACCTATTGACTATAAGATGCTATCTCTGAACCTATTGACTATAAGATGCTATATCTGAACCCATTGACTATAAGATGCTATATCTGAACCCATTGACTATAAGATGCTATATCTGAACCTATTGACTATAAGATGCTATCTCTGAACCTATTGACTATAAGATGCTATCTCTGAACTTATTGACTATAAGTTGCTATATCTGAACCTATTGACTATAAGATGCTATCTCTGAACCTATTGACTATAAGATGCTATCTCTGAACTTATTGACTATAAGATGCTATCTCTGAACCTATTGACTATAAGGTGCTATCTCTGAACCCATTGACTATAAGATGCTATATCTGAACCTATTTACTATAAGATGCTATCTCTGAACCTATTGACTATAAGATGCTATCTCTGAACCTTTTGACTATAAGATGCTATATTTGAACCCATTGACTATAAGATGCTATATCTGAACCTATTGACTATAAGATGCTATCTCTGAACCTATTGACTATAAGATGCTATCTCTGAACCCATTGACTATAAGGTGCTATCTCTGAACCTATTGACTATAAGATGCTATCTCTGAACCTTTTGACTATAAGATGCTATATCTGAACCCATTGACTATAAGGTGCTATCTCTGAACCTATTGACTATAAGATGCTATCTCTGAACCTATTGACTATAAGATGCTATATCTGAACCCATTGACTATAAGGTGCTATCTCTGAACCTATTGACTATAAGATGCTATCTCTGAACCTATTGACTATAAGATGCTATATCTGAACCTTTTGACTATAAGATGCTATCTCTGAACCTATTGACTATAAGATGCTATATCTGAACCTTTTGACTATAAGATGCTATCTCTGAACCTATTGACTATAAGATGCTATATCTGAACCTTTTGACTATAAGATGCTATCTCTGAACCTATTGACTATAAGATGCTATCTCTGAACCTTTTGACTATAAGATGCTATATCTGAACCCATTGACTATAAGGTGCTATCTCTGAACCTATTGACTATAAGATGCTATCTCTGAACCTATTGACTATAAGATGCTATCTCTGAACCTATTGACTATAAGATGCTATATCTGAACCTTTTGACTATAAGGTGCTATCTCTGAACCTTTTGACTATAAGATGCTATCTCTGAACCTTTTGACTATAAGGTGCTATCTCTGAACCTTTTGACTATAAGATGCTATCTCTGAACCTTTTGACTATAAGATGCTATCTCTGAACCTATTGACTATAAGATGCTATATCTGAACCTTTTGACTATAAGGTGCTATCTCTGAACCTATTGACTATAAGTTGCTATATCTGAACCTTTTGACTATAAGATGCTATATCTGAACCTTTTGACTATAAGATGCTATCTCTGAACCTTTTGACTATAAGGTGCTATCTCTGAACCTTTTGACTATAAGATGCTATCTCTGAACCTTTTGACTATAAGGTGCTATCTCTGAACCTATTGACTATAAGTTGCTTTATCTGAACCTTTTGACTATAAGGTGCTATCTCTGAACCTTTTGACTATAAGATGCTATCTCTGAACCTTTTGACTATAAGGTGCTATCTCTGAACCTATTGACTATAAGTTGCTTTATCTGAACCTTTTGACTATAAGATGCTATCTCTGAACCTTTTGACTATAAGATGCTATCTCTGAACCTATTGACTATAAGATGCTATATCTGAACCTTTTGACTATAAGATGCTATATCTGAACCTTTTGACTATAAGATGCTATCTCTGAACCTTTTGACTATAAGGTGCTATCTCTGAACCTATTGACTATAAGTTGCTTTATCTGAACCTTTTGACTATAAGATGCATCCTTTCTTTTAAGGTAATATTAACCAGTCATTGATGGTATTGAGGAACTGTATTGAACTTCTCAGAGAAAATCAGAAAACTGGTCTGGGAAAGGTAAGAATTTGATAGAAAATTCTGATAAGCTATTATCAATGTTTACTCATGTGACAGTCTCTAGATATAAATCTTTTAACATTCAAAGGATCCTACCGATAAAAATTTTCTCTCTTCTGACCAAAATTTGAAAAATTCAATATGATTTTATAAGAAATCACTTAGTATAGTTTCCTGATAAGAATCCTAAACTGCTGACCACAATTTACATATGTCCTTATTTGGGATCTAAAATTTGTCACATGTACATGCTTTCACCATATCTTCTCGGTAATTTTTGTAAGTAGTGATAGAATAGGTATGAGAGGAAATGAGAAAAAATATTTGAAAGCATTTTCTTCCGTAAATGGCCCTTTTCAGTGCGAGATGACCCATTGAAGATCAGTTTACACGACCTCATCTCCCACTGCACCAGACCTCATCTTCATTGCTTTTAGACCAATCAAATCGTGCTGTTCACAAATGCACATACCTTTTGACCAATCAGGCGTAACGTTATTTATCTTCGTAGACTGTGCTTATTGAATTTACCTAGATACAAGGAACTTAAAAATTGAGTATTTACGGAAGAAATAGGTACTTATACTTGTTCAGAAGTGAAGAACTCGTTTTTAAAATTCAGCGTCTTTTCCCTCGTTCTGCTGCGCTCTTATCTGTCCGGAAATAATATTTAACAGTTGAAGTTATGGTAAATGAAAAAAGTGACCAACTGCTGGCACTGAAGATTTGTACATTTGAAGATATAAGAAATATGTTTATAGGGTTTTAAACCAACTTTCAGCACTTTTCGCTATATCATGGCAGCCATTTTTTATTGGAGAAAGAAGCCGAAGAGACCACCAACCTAAAGAATGAAAATGACAATCCTTGGGTAGCCTTGCACGTGTTGGAATTTCAAACTCTCACCTCATTGTTGAGTGAGGCTAGTTTTAGAAATAGGAACATAGTGTTTACATTCTGTCTTTACTTTTTATTTTGTCTTACTGTGTATAAATATTTTTATGTTGTAGCTTGTTCCCTACAGAGATTCAAAGTTAACACACTTATTCAAGAATTATTTCGATGGTGATGGTAAAGTAAGAATGGTGGTCTGTGTTAATCCTAAGGCTGAGGAATATGATGAAACTATTGTAAGTAAAGTCAGAGGAGTTCCAAACTGAATGGTATTAAATGTTTATCAAGAGTTTATGTTTGTATTAATTTTAAATAATTTAATTTGATTTGAATAATGAATTTTAATTCGCTGAACAGCATAGAGCAAGATTGCTTATACTGTATAACCTGGTTTGGTCTTGTGACGTCACGAAGGGATTAATCTGCCACTTGTAAATTCAAATAGTCCCATGTCGTTATTGATGCTTGAATTGAGGATTCATTGTACGTCTGTTTGGAAATTAAATTATAAGGAATCTTTCGAGTTTTTGAACCAGTTATACATCAGTAATCTGGTATGGGTCAGTTTACGGCATTCATAAACTGCTGTGTGAACTGACCCAAACTAGGTTATATCGTATCGCATGTTAAAAAATTGGAAACATTCCTTAAATAGATAATTGTCACAGTGTGCTCCGTTTTTGCTGATGATTATGTCTAAAAAATATGTTGTGTTGGTTTATTCAGGAAAAATGACAAAATTTGATGAATTACAGGTTGTTTAATAAGATCTACATGTACAAATAAGGGTTAAGGTATACCGTATTAGTAAGTTTTATTACCTTCATGAAAAGCACTTGGAACCTTCCTGTAAAAGAAACAGATCCTTCCTCGAACCTTACAAAGGGATGGATGGATGAATTATTTAACGTCCAGTGGCAGCCCGGTGCATATCAGGACAAGAACATGTATGATAATGAATCCCTGCTTTGTATTAGACCGACACGCTAAGCCTGATTTTTAATGTGCTAGCTCCTGAGGTAACTGTCCGCAGGAAGACATATCACCCTACACTGACACATTATACTGACTGAGCTGACCAGTAGATCTTTGCTCTTACTCCTAGATGCCGCGTGCTTGGCGGAGAAGCAGCAAATACCAATTTTAATGCCTTTGGTTTGACCTGCGACCCACAACCTTCCGCACTCGAGGCGAGCACACTACCACGAGACAAAGGAGATTGACAGCCTTTTATATAGGAAACATAAATCATATCAGCAGATACAATATAAATATTGAAATCAACATTTTTTTGTAGCATGTAATGAAGTTTGCAGAAATGACACAGGAAGTTTTAGTGGTGAAATCACAGCAAGTGAAGTTTGACGTAATACCTACGCCTGTGAAGAAACCTCCTGTTATAGGTATAGTTATACTACTAGATAATCTGAATTACTGTTGCATCAAGGCCATAAGATGAATTTTTGGTTGTACACAGGGCTTATTTGTATTCACTTAGTATTCTACGCCCACTTCCAGTATCAACTCTGAATTTCGCAACATTGTTCCATATGTGATTTTTTTAATTCAAAATGAATTTTTTTTTTTTTATGGAAAAGCAATGAAAAGGTATTGAAATATCATGGAAAAGTCATGGAGTTTGAAGTTTTAAGAGACTGTATCAAGCATATAATATTCACTTGCCTGTCAACACTGAGTTCATAAGTTTGAGTATAACTTGTGGTGGGGTGTATTCGATTTTAATGCTAGTTTTCCTGTCTGATGGTGGTTGACTTTGGCTTCCTCCACCAAAGAGAACTGGCCGTCAAAAAAAAAGTCCGAAAATTCAGCCAAATTAGCTGAAAGTGTCATAAAACTCCAATAAATCAATCAATAACAGTAAAATGCCTCAGTTGATTTTGGGTATTATAGCGAGCGCTTTAGGAGCATATGCATTTTCTGCATATGGGTCATATAGAAAAGTCTTTGTTTAATTCAGGCATCCTTATTGTACTTCATACTAAAGCTAGAAAAAGTTTTGTTCGCCGGACGTAAATAAAGTAAGGGAAATAACTTGCTTTAATTATAATTTTAGAGTCACAGAATTGTGATACCGGAAATGATAATATTGCTGTTCTCGCATCATTGGCCACGCCAACAGCATATTATAGTTTAAGAGATGAAAGTATTAATGTTCTTTGTTTATTTCTGTTGTAGATGATTATGTGCCGATGATGACATATAATTTGGGACCAAGTTTCCCGTCTTTGGAAGTATGTACTATATATATAACTTTTAAACTTAATTCTGACTTGAAAGGTTGTGATATGTTTGTTGTAAGGCTTCAGGTATAGATTTGTTTTTTTAGTTAATGGATTGTACGTATTAGCAGAATTAAAATGAAAGACTTTGAAAAGAGAATATCTTATAGAATTATTTGTTCCCAATTATTTTTAAAGCCTCATGTCAGAGAAGAATTAAAATGTTTTGTAAAGATAATTAATATTCTGGTATTTTTTTTATCATAGGTATTACATAGTAGAGATGAGTATACATTAGAACGGCTGTCAGAATACTTAGAGGAGAGAAACAGACTGAGAGAAAATCTGTTAATTGACTTCAGTAGAAAGCGTAAGTAACAGTATCAGTGTTGGCAAAAAATTAATACGTTCAAGTTTACCACGATAAATATTTAAAAAAAAGATCTCCAGACGAAGCAGTATCTCCGTTTTGGATAGTTCTATGTTCAGATGGTCTTCATTGTAAGATCTTAAAAAATATGTTCTGCTACCGCCTAACCTGGAAGATTGACAGTCTCAAAAACATTATTTCACTTCCAGTATGCAGATACATGTAGAGTATATATTCAATTTGTGTAAAATTACAAGAATATTTTATTATGTTTCAGAGGACCAGTTCAGAGCACAGCTTGTAAAGATAGAGAAAGAATACAATGAAATGAAATCCAAAAGTGATGAAACACAGACCCTGTTGGATAAGAGGGAGTCATATGTCCAGAAACTGGAGGCAAGGCTGAGGTCACTAGAGAAAAGACAAGATGAGACTGGTCGTCAGTTAAAGGAATGTGAAAGGGAGAAAAGAGAATTAGAAGCTAAGGTAGTTTGTTGTACACAGAGATCCGTATTTATTGTTTTACTTGTGTCTTGTTATTGAAGGCAAAACCACAACTCATATTCTAACGTTTTAATGCTTGACATAGCCAAGTCAATTCAAAATAAAAGGTTGAATAGTTTATAAGAACCAGATCACAGTCTCATCCAGATTCATTGAAATTCAATAAAAATTGTAATAATAAATGAAACATTGTAAAACATAGTTACAGTATTAATTAAAATCATGAAAACAATGTTTAGCTTAAGGATCGTCTTGTACATAAAGTAGTATGTGCTAGTGGGTAAGACTTGTAATGGAGTAGTATGTGCTAGTGGGTAAGATTTGTAATACAGTAGTATGTGCTAGTGGGTAAGACATGTAATACAGTAGTATGTGCTAGTGGGTAAGACTTGTACATAAAGTAGTATGTGCTAGTGGGTAAGACTTGTAATACAGTAGTATGTGCTAGTGGGTAAGACTTGTACATAAAGTAGTATATGCTAGTGGGTAAGACTTGTAATACAGTAGTATGTGCTAGTGGGTAAGACTTGTAATACAGTAGTATGTGCTAGTGGGTAAGACTTGTTATACAGTAGTATGTGCTAGTGGGTAAGACTGTAATACAGTAGTATGTGCTAGTGGGTAAGACTTGTAATACAGTAGTATGTGCTAGTGGGTAAGAATTGTAATTCAGTAGTATGTGCTAGTGGGTAAGACTTGTACATAAAGTAGTATATGCTAGTGGGTAAGACTTGTAATACAGTAGTATGTGCTAGTGGGTAAGACTTATAATACAGTGGTATGTGCTAGTGGGTAAGACTTGTAATACAGTAGTATGTGCTAGTGGGTAAGACTTGTTATACAGTAGTATGTGCTAGTGGGTAAGACTGTAATACAGTAGTATGTGCTAGTGGGTAAGACTTATAATACATTAGTATGTGCTAGTGGGTAAGAATTGTTATACAGTAGTATGTGCTAGTAAATGACGCACATTGTGTTTTTACATGAAAATAAAGAATTCCACTTATTAGCATACTCTTGTTAATTGCATAATTTATTCTGACAGAAAAGATACGTATGTAATTAGGAGGAGTCTAGTGTATAATCCTAACATATATAAAGACTGTTGACATCACTATAATATGTATTGCAGCTCCAGGATAAGACTATGAAGATCAGACAAGAGAAATCAGAAAAAGAAAGATTAAGATCAGATTTCAGAAATCGTCTGGAACAAAATAATCATCAATGGGAGAAGAATTTGGTAAATCTATCTGTAAAATCATTCTTGTGTAGATGCTTATTTTTATGAATTTAGTTTATTTTTTAATTGGTAAGGCTGCAGTGGCGTAGGTAGTTCGTCAAATCATTAATGATCACTGGCCTGTCTTAATTGACAAGGGTTGCCAGTTTTTCTGCCTTAGGTTGGTGGTTCTTAATAGGTCCTTTGACTACATCTACCAATAAAAAGGTCCATTATATAATTCAGAGTGGATTTATATTACATACAAATCAGATCTAACAGGCCGTCTCAAACAGGAATGCATTATGTCAAACTTGACCATAGATATGTTGAATATTTTAATCAGGTCCCTAAGACTTATACTTGAGTGTTAGTGTTATATAATTTGACCTATCGCCTTTCTTTCACAGCAAAAGGAGAGAAATAAGATAGAATATGAACTGGAAGGTCAGATCGCAGAGAAACAACAGAAACTCAATATGTTAAAATGTATCGTCAACAATGATACAGACACTGACACGCCCACCAGTCGATTCCGTACTCCTGCTGCCAAGACCAGAACATATACCACACCGGGTAAAATAATGTCTGCAAGATCCGAGACTGATATGTCAACTGTAGGGAAAACTCCAGTACCGACACCGAGGTCTAGGACCCACACAGCTACGGTGTCATCAGCCAGATCAATGCATGGCCTAAATAAGGTCGGGTCAGCAACACCTAGAAATGTAAGTCATTTGTATAACAAAGTATAAAATGATGCTTGTGTTTGGATTAGCTTTCATCAGGACCACTTGTGACCAAGTTAGTAATTGAAAGGTTATGAGTAATTGAACCAGATGGGTCTGATATGATGAGTTAGCCACATGTATATCCACAGAGGATACAGTGTTTCATGTAATTTTGTCTTTGTACTGTGGCTTTTATAAAAACTTCTCACTTATGTTCTGAAAGGGGACAAAATAAACACATACTAAATTCCTTATTGATTTAATGCCAATGAATTATCAAAAATGTAATTGTAAAACAACAACAAATGTTTTATTGTCAATCACAACCTCAACGAGGATCAGAATAATTACAACATGAATAGACATCGATTTAATGGTTTGGTTGATTATATTACAGTGTACTACAGTAAATTGGGATATTTTGGTGCAGCGATATTTTGGCGGTTTTTGCTAAAAACATGGTCGTTAAATTTTGGTGTTTTGGCACTTTGTATCAGTACTGTGATTAATTTGGGACTCTCAGAAAAAATTTAAACAATAAATGAAAATTAAAATTGAATAAAATTATGGTAATATTTTCTGATCTGCATGATTAAATGCTAATAATGTTGTCACTACAAGCTGTCATGATTGACAACTGATAAAATCAAATCATTACCTTGTTTGTATTTTACAAATATGATTACACTTACAGTAATTTGTTAAAATTAATCAAAATATTGCAACTATAGTAATAGTTAATTATTTTTACATATAACTACATGAACTGGAATCTGGAATATTTTGGAAATTTATTTTTTGGATTATTTTTATTTTGGTTTGATTAATTTTGGTGGATTGGAAACAAACGCAAAATAAACCAAAATATAAGCACAGCCAAAATATCCCAAATTACCGTAATTGTATATATTTGTCATACAAGAAAGAACCATATTTCAGAATTTGCACTCAGATCAGTGCTATTTATTGCTATCAAAACTTAAAATTTTATTTCAATAAATTTGATTACAGACTGCACAGTATAATCCACGTCACAGAAGGTCAAGGTCATCCAATGCAGAAATTTGGTTGGATCACAGGCCACCAGGATCGGTAGAACTTGGTATGTTTATATGATAAATAGAGTTTCAGCAGGTCTTTGTGTGTCTTCCTTGTAAACTCTACATGTATTTTGTTTAACCACATCAATATCGAAACAGACCGATGGCTGTTTTATTTTTTATCTTGATAATGGTATTAATGACATCACTCATGTATGTCTTAAGGAGTTTATTTAAGGTTTAAAAATTTCCCGAGTAATCTACCATATTTGGCTGTTTGAATTCCTTTTAAATTTCTAGTCTTTTTAAGTCGGAGGCAATTGTTTGGGAAATATGGACTCCAGTTAAAACTTTTGATATATTTATATATATATATATAACATTGATACATTAGTTAAATAATTTGACTAAATACATTGTGTCTCATATAAAGTATGTAAAGGCAGAATATTGATCTTTTTATAAGATGATTTCATGTCATACATGTAAATGATAGATGGAAATTCTTTGTTCTGTAGTACAGAGCATGCATGTCATACATCTTATATATTTGTCAGTTCAATATGTGACACACTAATAAAATAGATTATTAAATGGAAGATTGCTGATATTCTATGTTGTATTAGATTTATTGAAACTTTCGTTCCACTTCAGACTGTTATTTTTGCTGGAGAAATATTTGGATGCATAAAAATTTTCTAGATTTTGACAGTTTTTATCCACGTATATCATACGTATATTTAGAGTAAAATACGTACATGTTTGCATTATACATACATGTAACTTTGCAAGACCTATATCACCTACCCTATATCACACCCCTACTCACTTTTATTTGGAGTTCTTCAGGTGCGTTCACCATAGGCTAGAAAAAACAATTAGTAAAATATTTACTTCATCTGTGATCATTAAAAAAGAGGTATAATTTTGCAGATCATGTGATATGTTGCTATTTACAACAATATTCACATTTCTTACTGTAAAAAGCAACGGCTATTGTTGAAATGATATAAAGAATAGCAGAGGGTCAACTTATATCACATGCTATATCAGCCCTCGACTAATATCACCTCGAGGCCCTATGACCTGACATGTGATATCGGATTGATATAACATGTGATATGAGTTTGGGCATGTATTATTCCCTTTATATTCCTATACAAAAATCAAAATATTGAATTATTTGTAATCACTGGATTTTGGTACTGTCTGTATTCTCACTCAATCTCTTATTTGTTTAGTATTTAGAGGCAATGATTGTAAGTATAGGCACAAGTTTAGTTACAATCTGTTTATTGATGTTTGTATATTCAGATTATTTTCATTGCATTACTCGGAGGTTTTTGCAACCAAAAAATTGAAAGTATTAGATTGTTTGTAACTGTATGTAAACAAAAGGATATGTTTTATCAGTGTCATATAAAAATATTTGTATAATATTCTTTGCAAAACTTTATATTTCTTATTTTTTCAAGTGCAACTGTTATCCTGAAAAATAATATTCTAGCAATGTCAGTAAACGCCAGGTGGAGCTGTTTTGAGGGAAGTTATTTGAAAACTGGATTCCGCTTCTTTACAACCTTTTCCAGCCTATTTTGGGACCAGTATACTGTAAACAAACTGTAGTTGCCCCCCAGTAGCGCCCCTAGTGTTTACTGATAATGCTAAATATTCACGTAAATACTCATGTTTCTTGAATTATTTGTTATACATGTTGTACCTTAAAACTTTACTTTATATGCATACTAAGTAGTTGAAAGGTCGTGCTACCGTAAGTGCCATATACCAGCAACCCTTCAATTTTCATTTTCAATCTGGAGTACTGTTATATATACATTTAGTATTGGTGAAATACCAGAAAACATAATACATGGATAATTAATGATGCTGCAACAGCGTATGGTCAATTATTTTTTCCTTTTTTTTTTTTTTTGGGGGGGGGGGGGGGGGGGGCTGTAACTGGACACACCACATTTTTCTTTTGCCTTATATGCTTAGTTTTTTCAATTTGGGGAATGTGATTTGTTGAAATAGTACCCATTTGAAGTGCATATTACTCCATTTAGATACACACACTTACAGTTGAAAAATTTGTTTTGAACATAAATTGGTCATGAAAGTGATTGAAAATTAGTTTAAAGCCAATTTTAAAACTCTACTTGTATGTAATTAACTAGAATTGATCATTCACACTAAGGACATATCATTAAATCACATTCTGTTTAATGACTTATTATAGTAATAAGAGATGTTTTGAAGCACTCACAAACTGAATAAAGTCCGAGTGACTTTTATGTTAAGTTTGTGAGTGACCTGGTTGAGTTTATACACCAATAAATTGGGTAAAAACAACTTTTATTACTTATAATTCCATAATAACAACACTTTTCTACAAAATAACTAAGAAATGAACGGTTTAGAATGTCGGTCTTTTACTGGCTCGCATATTCATACGTTGAATGTCATTTGTCGGAAAATAAAAGATCCCAGACATCAAGTTGTCGACCAATCAAAAGAAAAAAATACACACCGTATTGAAATTATTTCGACTCTGCAAATTAAAAATAAAACAAAATTTTTAGAAATTTATAAGTATTCAATTTATACATTTACAGGCACAGTTTTACAACCAAAACTAAAAAAGAAGAAGTCTGTATCTAAATTAGAGGTCAAGGACACAAAGGAAGCTACAAAATATCTGCTGACTCATCAAGATGTGGATTCTGCTGGAGAAATGGAAACCAAACTTATCAAAGTAAGCTTACCCTTCCAGAGCACCTTTTGTGACATCTATTATATTGTAGGAGTTGACATTGCTACTTACCCTTCCAGAGCACCTGATGTCATATTTACTATATTGTAGGAGTTGACATTGCTACTAGCTTTTTTTTTGTTTTCTAATTCTCTGTAGTTTGCTCTGTCTTTTACAGCTTTTTTGTCATAATTAGGGCCTCTCATCGGATGATGCGGGACCCTATAACTTTCACTGTGTCCTTCTGCCTGTGCTTCATGAATTGTTGTTAGCGCTCTCTATTCTACATTTCTCAACGGATTTCAACTTAATTTATATGGAAGGTGTATTTGGGCAATACCTTGATCAAGTTCGAAAACCAGCGCTTTCAGATAATTTTTGTGAGAGTTACTGCCCTTCACTTATTTTTTCCCTATCAACTTCTTGTTAGAGCCCTCAATTCTACAGGGGGCCTCGTTGGCCATGTAGTTCGTCAAGACTACAAATGATCACTAGCCTGTCAACAGTTCGAATCTCACCTGTGGCAGGGTGTGTTCGACTCTGATTTTAATTGACCAGGATTGCCAATTTTCCTACTGAAGGTCAGTGGTTCTCTCATGGTACTCCTGCTTCCTCCACCAATAAAAACTGGCCGCCCCGAAATAGCCAAATGTGCTGAAAACGAACTAAACTAAAAAAACAAACTAAACAAACAAACACCATAATCACTCTATTTATTGGACACTAAAATACACCTATTTTTTGGCAAAATTGGAAATTCGTCGAAAAAATAGAGTTTTTGCTCAGTCGGCACTATTTTGACTTCGTTATGACTGACTAGGTTAGTGAACAGTAAGTATTATCAATGTAATGTTATATGTATGTTGGAGAATGGAAGTGGAGAAAAGAATTTACTCACTTGTAAAGTTTAATCCATATTTAAATGTTCCAACAAAGAATATAAAAAAATTGTGTTGTGTTTGTGTATTCCCACTTCAAATCACATGACTTTGAACAGGTAGAAAAATTGATCGATGTTTATTTACTTAATAGTGAATCAATTAAGCGAAAAGGATTTTATTATTGATTTAAATCTTTGAATCTTTTTATTATAATCATTAATTTTTAATGCTTTTGATATATTTTCCTTAAAATCTCGTTTGTGTGAATGTGTTGTCTGATCTACATTGAATGTCCATATAAGGAACAGGCTATTTATAATCGTAGGGATACCAAAAGGGTTTTAAATTTAAAAGATGTAGATGAAGGAAAATATAAAATAAAATAAAAAAATTAAAAATAAAAATGGAAAAGGAAAATGAGGATTGCAATAGGGATTAGCTGATTTTTTTTTAATATTTCAACAACTAATTTAGATTCTTTTTGAAACAGTTTGGTAGTCCTTAAAAGGACTTGAATTTCATAAAAAATTCATAGAAATTCAAGGGTCTTGTCTGTGTTTAGTCTTGTGGTGTAAAACCGTCGAATTCAAAGTCTTCTTCTTCACCAAACAACTCGTCTGTGTCAATGTCGGGAATTTGGTCAGGAAGTTCGATCGGCTTGATCAAGTGGTCCTGTGACCCATAAAGTTTGTTGCTGATTCCTCAAGCTAGGAACGCTTTCTATGTAAGGGTTGGTCTTTCTTTCAATTCTTTGTCAGCCGTCTAAATCCAGTCTAAAATGTCTTGTGGTGACTTGATCTTTTGTTTTCGGTCGACTTCAGTCTGTTGTCGAATCCAAGCACACCAACATCTTCTCAGGGTCTTTAAATGGTTTACTGATGGATACGTCAAGAGGTTGGAGCTTGGATGTACAGCTACCAGGTATAATAACAGGCATGATCTTTCTGTGTTTCAGAGTACCGGTAGATTTAACCGTGTCTGTAAGGTGTTCACGGAAGGAATCCATCACTAAAAGTGATTTCTTCCCGACCTCTTTTACCCAGATTTCTTTAATAAAACGTACCGTCAAGGACTCATTCATCCACCCCCTCTCATTGGCAGTTACAAAAAACCCATTTGGAACTTGGAGTTTTGGTACTGTTTTTCTTTTGAATATAACCGTTGGTGGATGGATGTCTCCATTAGCAGTACAGGACAATACAACTGTCAGGTGGCGTTTCTCTGCACCAGTGGTACGTACAGAAATTGTCTTCTCACCAATCTTATTGAGGGTCTTATTTGGTACCAAATCAAAATACATCGGGGTTTCGTCCATATTACCAATAAATGATGGGTGGCCTTTCTGTCTGGCGTCTTTTAAAAAGTCATAAAACTGTACCGTTTTGTGTTAAGGTTTGCAGGCAACTTTTGAGCTAAGTTCGTCTTGGCTCTCAGGGCAAGATCTTGTCGTTCACAGAAACGAACTGCCCAACCACGGGACGCCTCGAAGTCTGGGTTGTATTTTCTTATGACACTGTGTGCCTTCCTCATTAGGGTCTCCATACTGGAATTTTTCGCTTCCTCATGTCGTTAAACCATTTAACCAACTGTTGTTCAGCCTCAACAGGATAATTAACTGGCCGACCAGCCCCTTTCTTATTCCCTGGTTGAGTTTGATCTAAGTCTAACTTGGTCCAGCCTATAATGGTGGACCTATGGATACCAAAAACGGTTGATGCCTTAGTAGGAGATGTTTCATTAGCAAAGTCTACTAGTTTCTTTTTGTCAGTAACCGAGATTTTTTTATAATAACCTGTACTTTTTACTGCTGGTGAAGACAAGACTGGTACGGAGAGACAGAACTTGTGTCTCATTTATGCCGCTTTCTCACTGGACTGCACTTATCCATTACGGACTCAGTGACAGCCACCTCGACCCTGTGCTGCACTTATCCATTATGGACTCAGTGACAGCCACCCCTGACCCTGCGCTGCAATTATCCATTAAGGGCTCAGTGACAGCCACTTCTGATTCCGTGCTGCACTTATCCATTACGGACTCAGTGAAAGCTCTCCTTGGCTTACTAGTACTAGGCTTAAAAAAGTCAGTAATTGTTCGCTTCATTTTGAAACTGATAACTTAGAACCAAATATGATTCGTTTATATAACTATCTGTGTTGATACAACATTTTCACAAAATGTACACCCCTTACCGCCCCTCTTCAATAAACTCAACCAATCAAAAAATAGAAAATTTTTACTGCCATGATTTTTTAAATTTAAAGTTATCAACACATTGATGTCGTTTATTAATTGGACTTAATTGGACTAGAATAGTAATGAATACAAAGCCACATCTATTTTATTACTCTGGAAAGGAAGAGTTGTAGCTATGTGTACACAACGTTTACCTTTAAACACCTGTCCTGTGTGTATCGATGTACATGACAGTTAAAATCCAACACACTGTCTAGATTTACATAATATTGACAAACAATGCCATCTGGTACGTTAATAGAAATAATTTACATTACTACTATCTTTTTATTGTTGTGAAAACTTCAAAATACCATCTTTGAATCTTACGATGTCAATTTTCGAGTTTTTTTACGACCAAAATTTTAGAAAATGTCGAAAAAATAGAGTTTTTTAAAAATTGACTTTTTAGCAAAATCTGAAAAGTGTCGAATAATTAGAGCATCAAATAATTAGGATAATTACAGTATACATTTCTCAACGGATTTCAACTAAATTTATATAGAAGGTGTATATGGGCAATACCTTGATAAGTTTGAAACAAGCACTATCGGAGTTACTGCCCTTGACTTAGTTTTTCCCTATCAACTTCTTGTAAGTTCTCTAGATTCTACATTTTTTTTATCCATTTTAACCAAGTTTAAGTGGAAGTTGTATATTGACAATGCCCTATCAGTCACTTAAAATATTTTTCTGTTCTCTACAAAAATATATATGCAGCAGGGCCATTAGTGATTCTAGTTTTTGTAGTATTCTTTCTGTGGATTTTGATATTACAGATTTTCCCCATTGTCTTGTTCCTACTGTATTCTTTTGCCAATTTTTTCAGGGAAATATGATGCCAACTGCAGGTGGAGGAACTGCTGTTGTATTTAATGACGTTGAAACTTTAAAACAAGTGTCACCTGGCAGTAGAAAAAGACGAAGTTCCTGTCCACAGCCGACTGATTTTGACGGAGAATGGACAGATGTAGAAGATAGGTGTGGATATGCCATTGAAGGTCACTCAAGAAAGTAAGTCAGATTTAGACTGTAAAAAATACTACGTTTATCATTTGAAGTAGAGGTATGTTGAGGGAGAATTATTCAATATATTATATTTTGATGAAAATTTTAATCCCAATAGAGACAAAACAATGTTTTGCCAAATGTTACAATCTGGAAATGAGTAGCCTGGTGCATCTGTTGTGTAACATCATTCTAGACATCACAATTTTTTTCAAAATATTAAAATTTTATACATATAATTTTCATTGTACTGTTGTTCGAATATCATATTAAAGTTATATCATTTCAAACAGGAACTTCTGAGATTTCTTTTTTTGTGTACTAAACTTTTTAAAAACCTACTGTATGATTGTTTAAACACAGCAACGTTAACGTGATGGACCTGCGGTTTTGAAGAAATTGGCTGAAATTTCCTGATCATTGATACACCATGTAGTGTATAAAGTTTGTGTATTTTATCCAGGTCAAACAACTGGCAAAACTTCATAATAAAAGTTACATATGAATTCAATTTGACCTAAGAACTATTAAAAAAAATAATTTTTAAATGAAAATTGGAATATTTCTGGTCATTCCTTCTAACTAGCTACAATAATGTAGCTCCTATGACAACTTTTGACTCGGCAAGCTACAAAGTGGTCCCATTACTTGTAATGGAGCAGCCAGGTGTGATTGACACCTGGGGGTTTTAGGCATATTTTCCCATATTACAAGTAATGGGACCACTTTGTAGCTTGCCGAGTGTAAAAACTGTAAAAATATTATATTTCCATCATTATCAGTTAAAATAAAGCAAGATATCATCACATAACGGGAGATTTCCAATCTAGAAATCTGGCATTCAAAATTTTCATCCATGTTTTGAATTTTGTCTTCTTTTTCAAGTCCCAGAGGGGTTCTCGCTAAAATCACGTTTCAAATAAGGAAGTTTCCATTGATAAAATACTACTTAATTATCACAATATATGTCATGGCGGAAAGAAAATTTTGAAACTGACAAAATGACCAGATGTGCAAAACAACGATTTCAACATTAATAATGAAGTAATTTTACATTAAATATGCTGGAAATTATACAGTTCAGTGATATTTCATGTAAACACGACCTCTTATTGCCATACGTTAAAGTTATTTTTTATCTGCTGAGTCGAAAATTGTCACAGGAGCTACCTTATTGTAGCTATCCTTCTAACCAGAGGTCCAAAGTTTGCAATTATTCTATTTTGTTTTTTTTATACAAATAAAACAAATTGCATTCAATTTTTTTTATTGAGCCAATAAGAGTTGTGGCTTTCAGAAATACATGTGAGATTCATTCATTTTCAGTTCAGTCAGTAGTCAGTATCAGGGTATAAGGTCTTGTGTGGTCTGGATTAAAGTTTGGTTTTTTGACCCATACAAACAGTATCCCCATTGAAGTACATCTTTCTCTTTGTAGGAGAAGCAGAGGAACCGACAAAGTATCAAGAGTTTAATCCTCCGGACCCTGTATACACTACTAAGGGGTGTAGTGTACCAGCGACTACATTGACCTGGCCAATTGACTTAACATTTATATATTTTGTACATTCTCATGGGATATTATGTTTTATAATTTATTGTAACTATACTCTACATTTTTTTTATTTTATTTTCTTGTACATATCACTTTGCAAATATTTGTTATCAATACTTTTTTATATTTAGGTCAAGTAACGGTAAATAAGCTCCATCTGGTGGATTTTGCAAAAATTTAAAATACTTGTTTCCCTTTGTGTTGTTGACGTCATGGTTTCTGTGAAGATAAATAGTATTTTGAAACTGTTATTTGTAAAAAGTCACATTTTTACATTTTAAACATTTAGTACCCAAAAGGAAATGTATTTAACATCTTGTAGGAAAGATAATTTTGTACAGAAATAAATTTGGGTCATTTTGCACAAACATCTACATTCAAATGACTGAATTTCAATGTCAAATTTTGGGAGAACTAGACTGGGTGATCATTTCAGAGGCTCTCTACAACAATGATGTTTCCTATAAAGGTTACTTGACCTTAAAATGATAACCCCAAAAAATCTTGAACTTTTAAAAAGGTTTGGTGGTAAATAAATTATATTTTTATACATGTAAAACCTCCTTTTGTTTACTGAACTTGTGAATTGTCTTCTGCAACTCCTATCAAATTTTACACAACAAAAAATTATAGAAACCTAATGAACTCAGAAAAATTCCTTAAGTTTTAGTTAAACATATTTTTAACATTGGGCATTATGTAATGTATATATATCTTTTCATCTTCGTCTATGTCATAATTTCTCTTTCTTCTTTGTATTATTTCATTTAGTAATAAAACAGTGTACATTTCTAGTTATATTTTTTAGTTATTGTTTAATTAGTCTGAGCCATAGTTCCCTGTAAGTTAATTTTCTGCAATTGAGAAAAATATATTCAACAGCTATGAAAACAGACCCAAATTTAGCAGGATATCTGTATAATAAACCCTACACTGTATTTCCTGTGGGTATGTCTCTTGTCTACATAATTTTTTCTTATATAGAACATGGGTGTTTATTTGGGATTTTGTGTAGTCAATCCTGTTCTCAATCTTATGTGTGTTTATTCAGGATTTTGTGTGTGAGTGTTTACTTGACATTTGTGTATTCAATATTTTTCCTGTTTTCAGTCTGATAGGACCCTATGGGAAATACATACAAAAATCTTCTTTTAGAGAACCGCTGAATGGAATGAAACCAAACACGGCATGAATGTTCCTAATGAGGGGCTGACCAAGTGTTGTTACTTTGGTGCTAATCTGTCATCCATGATCGCTGTCTTGACTCTTGATTCATCATGACTTATATTGTGTTCACTAGATTGAAAAAAGCTTAAGTTGTCAAATCTAAATCAGTCTTACAGTAGACCATAAGTAGCATTTACTCTGTTTTCATATTATCACATACAATCACAAATTATCAATCACCAATGGTTCATGAAAAAGCAGTTGAGGAATTATGCAACACACTGGAATCAGAAGAATGAATGAATGTCCAAAACTAGAGGTTCTCAAATTGTAAAATTAAGTTTGCCTGTCGTGGCCATCTTGGTCATCGGATACAATTCTGAAAAGAGGACCATTGTTACCAAATTAAGTTACAGTTGGCTTAGTGGAGTCCAATAAGATCTTTATGTGAAGTTTGCATAGGGTACAATGTTTCAAAAGACCTGGCATAGGGTACGATGTTTTAAAAAGACCATCTTGGATGTCGGTCCAGGTGATCGGATTAAATTCTGAAAGAGGACCACCTAAGGGCCATTTCTCCTGAGTCTGGTTTCAGAGGAGAAGACAAAGAAAAGTTTATGATGATGACAGACACAAAGTGATGGAAATAACTCATATATTGTAACTAAAAAAAAACAACTTCTGCATGAAAAATTTACCATTTACTATTACTTGAAGATGGGGTACCATACAATGGTTATACACACCAAAAATTCTTCCAGTTATTGAGGAACGAACTTCTTTATGCTAAACAATACAGATCTGGTTAAGAATATGAGTTTTTATACATACATAGGCTTCAATATAACCAAATATTTAAGTCTGTTTTTGTTTGTTTGTTTAGTTGGGGTTTAATGCCGTTTTCAGCACATTTTGGCCATTTCGCGGCGGCCAGTTTTTATTGGTGGAGGAAGCCAGAGTACCCGGAGAGAACCACCGACCTTCGGTACGAAAATTGGCAATCCTTGTCAATTAAGATCGGAGTCGAACACACCCCGCCACAGGTGAGATTTGAACTCACAACTCCAGCGCTGACAGGCTAATGATCAGTAGTAGTCATGGCGAACTACCTAGACCACTCGGCCACCGAGGCCCAAAGTCTGTTTTTGAGAAATGCATCTACCGGGTACAACCGTGACTTGCTTGATTCACTAATGAATGCAAGGTGGTGAATGATCACACATTCAACATAGTCCTAGGTTCACCAGTTGATGACATTGATCTTCTACTTTTGATTCCAACTTTAATACTTTTTCTAAATAAAAGAATGTGTCCATGGGAAACAGATGCCCCTGCTTATAGATATACAAGAGTATACTCAAAAACAGTAAAAGTCGAGTGCACAAAACATCAAATTTGGCAATTTTCAATTACAAAGGGGCACAACACAAGAACGACGAAAGTTTCATAACATTTGGTTGAGGCAAAGTAAAGTAAGAGTGTGATAATGGCAAATTTGGCAATTTTATAATTTATAAAGGGACATAACTTAAGAAGTGTAAAAGTGATGCCACCCAAATTTGAACTGGATCTGTGTTTGGTCATTATAAGCATTGTGTAAAAGTTTCATAACATTTGATATATGTATGCAAAGTAAGGTCTGAGTGTGGAAACGACAAATTCAGCAATTTTTCCATTTATAAAGGGACTTAACTCCAGAACAGTAAATGTGGCGCCACCCAAATTTATACTTGATCTGTATTTGATGGTAATAAACATTGCGTATATGTTTTCGTAAAATCTGATTGAGGCAAACTAGTTAGAGAACAGAAACCAATTTCAGGACGTATGGACAGACGGACAAGGGTAAACCTTAATGCCCCTTTCATCCAGCGGCGGGGGCTTAAAAATGTTTGGTAGAACAATTATTTTCCAGAGAAATTCTAATGTGAACAGGCAACTGCAGAAAGTATTTCTTTTTTAAGCATATATTGAATCAAGAATTCTAGGAAATAGAAAAGTATTTATTTTGAATGTTTCATCAAAACATTATCATATAAATAAATGTCACGCTATGTACAACTGGTTCCTTGCTTCAGATGATTTTACAATAAATAATCCTTAAAATGTCTGTAACCAGTACAAAATGACATGATTTGATCTTGGTCCTTCAGCTGTTTTTACAAGTCCATATAGTCTTCTTATTATTATCAATCTCCATGACCTTGAGTATCTACAATAGAAAATTGTAACTTTTTTTAGTGTATATTATCATACATCCTTAAAAGTCTATGGGCTGTAATGTCAACACTGGTTAGTTATGTCAGTTTTCCAATATTAACTGACAAAGACCAACAGTTTTATTGCAGATCTGACTACTGTGGCTTTCTCCAATATCTGTTACAATATGAAGGACAATACTAAATTTGTTACAAAGATCTCTACTATAAAGCAAAGGCTTATGTCCTTGTTTCAAAAGTCCAGATGTCAAACTAAACATGTAATGTCTCATGAATGATTAACCTTATTTCAATTTTTTCTGGTTTTACAAAATTTTGGAATTCACCTTGTGATTTCTGATTCCCACATGATTTTGACAATGCTCTGGCAAGTCTATTGTACTTTGTTAAAGTTGAACTAAAATCATGTGCTGCCTAAAATGACTGAGTAGTAAAAAATAAATAAAATTTTAACATTTGCAGTGGTGCTCCAACTTTGAAGAAAATTTCTGTTACAGATATGACCACTCGGTGGCCAATGATAATCAGGAGAGTTTATATTGCTGCAATATCTTGGTATTTCATCCCCCTTGCCCTCGGATTCCCCTGAAAACAATAGTTGCGACCATAAAAATTCTCATCAAAAATCTGATGACATCTACACGCAAGAGTTTGAAAGATGACGCTTCCAGTCAGATTTTGCACATCCAGGATGCATGTACATGTCTTAGTGAGTAACATTTATCATCAGAAAGACTGCATAATTTTTGAATTCTCAGTGAAAGCTGATATAGTAAACTATAGTCTTTTAAATCTTTGAAGTTTTGGGGACAGACAATTGTTTCCTCGAACATCCATGGAGCATATTTAAAATATACTTGAATGTTTAAAGAAATTGCCATTTTTCTAAGGCCAACATTAAAATATTTTCTGTTTCCCCTTTTCCAACCCTACCCTCAGGGTAGTGGGTAGATAGGTAGGTAAAATTTTTTTTTGGATTTGTTTGAGGGGACGTGGTATTCAAATAATCAGATTTAAAGATGCCCGTTTTATTTTTAAACAACTTTTACTCTCGTTTTAGCTATTTTGATATTAATTTTATATGTCTCTGCATGTTCTGTTTAAACTTCTCGTTAGTTATTGTTAGCGATAATGAAATGATCGGAACCATTCAGAATGTTTCTGTTATTAATTTTAAAACCTATGTCGGGACGGAATTGATTTTCAATACGGAATTTATACAAAAACCGTTAAAAAAAATTTCTTCTTCTGGGTCGCATGAATTTTAGTTGGAAAAGGGGAAATAATTCAAACAAATAATATATTTTATTTTTGGACTATTTAATATTAAACGTGTCTTTTGATTAATTTATATCCTTAAAGATAATTTTCACTAAAGTTTATCCTCATAAAAAAAAGCTGAGAAATCAAAAACTGCTGTGTCTTCCCTACAATATCAGGTGTACATGCTGGATGTAAGTCATAAAAACTTAATTATCTTAATGTGTTCTCTTTTTCATTTAAAAAATAATGACCAAATCCTATTATGGTACCTACTTTTGCCATCACAAGCTACAATTTTTACTTTTTCACATTTGGCAAACTCTTGGACTTCTCTGAATTCTACTCCATTGAGGACAAAAGTCCACACATTATCACAAAATCTGTAGGTGTTCAATTTTCCCTGCAAAATTAATATAGAAAGTTAAAAATAATGTTAGTTAATACTGGTACAGTAAAACCTGACTTGAGTGACCTCTCTAATGAGCGACTGTTACTCTATCAATTGAAAAAAAAAAGATTTATGCTTGAATCATTTCTTGACAGTTTTTTCTTCAAAGAATTTTTCCCAATGACCACTAACATAATTCACAATTTTTTTACACTTTCCCATTTCCAAAAATTTATCTTGTATAAATTCTGTTTTTTTTTACCTTTCTGGATTGGGATGTCTTTAACAGATAATTGATGTTTCGTACAAACTGTTCTCTCTATTTTTTGGTAGCCAACAAGAGCTTACCAAATAGTGTAATCTGTTTATATTGGGATTCAGTGTCTCTCTATATTTTGAAAACAAAAAATTTTGTATGGACAAGTCGCACATGCATATTACCGGTACATAAAAAAATTTCAGGATCAAAGATCACCACTCACATCCTATATAATAAACAAATGATATACCTTTAACTGGATCCTATTTTTAACCCTGTTTGCCAATGCATTATTAATGGCCTTATCAAACTGTAACAGAACCTTCAGAGCTAACTGTGGTGTAATCTGGCTACACTGAAAAATTAGTAAAAATTATGAATAAAATGTCAAAGTTGTTCTCCTGTATTAAATTGTCTTACAGTAATGCAGTTCACCCTACAAGCCAATAAAAGTTTGTTGAATATTTTTTTCGATATTCGTCTATTAGTATAATATCATCTCCAAATACCATTGTCTTCATTTCCAATGAAAGTTTGTATTGTGTTAGGGACGAGATCAAAAGTTCAATGTAGGATAAAAAACTTAATTCACATAGTTTTTTCACTGACCCCCCCACCCCCCTCTTAACTTAATTTGGGAAAAATTGATTGACCAATATGGGCATATGCTTTGATAGTATACTTTTTGTATCATGGGTCCTCTTTTCCTCAACAATGTATGTTTGTTCTGTATATTGACTTGAATCCATATTTTTCAATCGAAAATCGATGTCGGTCACAAAACTTGCAGCGATTTTTACCCCCCACCCCCAAAACTATTTGAATTAAGTTTTTTATCCTACATTGAACTTTTGATCTTGTCATTAAGGTGTCAGTGTTTATAGTGTCATGTTCTCCCTAAAAATTGCCTTCTTGACAAGTTCTTGTATTAAGCTACAAATGAGGTATTTTTAATTCCTGCTAAGAGATAAAAGTTTATCGTTGCAGGATAAAAACAATAAACCTTGCATTTCTACCCGTTTCTACATGTTCTAAGGCTCATACAAATAAAACATATATTTTCCAACAATATTCCCTATTTGCCAATATTAGTTATCTCCCATATGTACAAGTTATCTTTCCTGACAGAAGGTGTCTTGTGTTTAACATAAAGATAAAAAAAATACTTATTTTTTCTAAAAATTTGAACTGGGAAATGCCTACATCAGACATAAAAAGCTTTGGGAAAATATATCAAATAATAAATCGGCAATGTATTTTGAGGATATTGTTAAGAAGAAAAAATATTTTGCAGATAAACGACAATTTGTCCATTGACGTCTATAGAAGACACGTTCAGCAAAGAGTAGACAATTCCGTAAATGGGAGACAACTTGCATGGACCAAAAATGGAGGATACATTTAATTGAATATTTATTCCATTTGGAAAATAACCAAAAACCAGCATTAAATACTGCCACCTAATCAGTGATAAAGTTTTAAAATCTTTGCTATACTATATTTTATAAAAATAGAGAAATGGCAATTTGAATTTAAGTACTCTGCAACATTTCTGGGTATTTTGGGGATATCTATTTTATGCTGATGGGACAAATAAACACCAGTAAAATGTGTGAGTCTTCCAAGGAAGACATGTGTCGCCTGCGTACAGGAAAAGCTACATTTAAACCAATCACCCCCCCCCCCCCCCCACACCCCTTTCAAAAATGTCAATATTAACCAAAAAAAAATTTTTAATTTCTAAAAATGAAATATATATGCACATCTTTGCATTAAGGTTAATGCACAGAGAAAGTTTCATCAAATTCCTTTGAGCAGTTTACGAGTAGTTTGGGATAGAAAAAAAGTGTGATGACGCAAGACAACAGATAGTGGTACCTATGTGTCGACCATGCGTTCTGCAGGCGACACAATAAAAGGAGGGAAAAGAGAAAGCAAAGCACTGGAATTTTGTTTAAAAATGTGGATTTCATTGTTATTTCTCTACTTCCTATATCATGTAAATTAAGAAATTTATCCTAAAGAATAAATGACCACTAAGGGATCTCTTTAATCGTACTTTGTCTACCAGAGGTATAATTCTCCCAAAATTAACATGGGTCCTGTTATAATGAATAACTCCAAAACTCTGTTCAACAACAATATCTTAATTTTAGCATACCAATAGAACTTAGAAATAAATTGACTAAAATAAGAATTAGTGCTCATTCATTTGCTATTGAGACTGGTAGATACTCCAAACCAAAAACTCCATCAAATGAAAGATTTTGTAAATTCTGCGTTGATCGAGTGGAGGATGAATCCCATTTCTTGTTTAATTGTCCTCATTATAATTCTCTATGAATTAAATACGAAATCCCTGATAATATTACTGATGAATCATTATCAGAATTCTTGAATCCAAATTCTTTAAAAAAATTACGAAACCTATGTTTATTCATAAAGGAAGCGTTTGAAAGCAGGGACCATCCAACTGTCTAGTCAATATTCATTGTTGAGATACATTGTATATGAATTATTACTGTATGACTATGGTTACTCATTGTTTGTTAAACTATTATATACATTGAGATTACTTATATTTTTAATGTTTAAACTCGTAATGTCTATGTACTGTGTTTGGATCACAGCTCTTAGGCCAAATAAAAAAATACCTCTGTTTCCTGTTACATGCCAGAAAAAAAATAGGGTAGGTAGGTAGGGATTTTATTTTTTTTTATTTTTTTTTTTTTTAAACGATAAAATTGTGGGTGTGAAACATGAATTACAGTTTTTGGGCAATGCGCCATGTTCCTCCTCGAATATACTTTGCAGTGTAGATGTATCTTGCACTGTTTTAAGAACGGATCTTTCCGCCATATGCTGACATTTGTTAATTTTAATTGCAAATAGGGTGCTAACATTTAACAAGTGGGCAGCCATATTGTCAATGACCTTCAAACCGGAAGTTTCGGAAAATACTAAAGTTGTGCCAATGACGGAACGGAACCGATTTTGCGGATCGGTCGGCGATTTTTTTTTTTTTTCAGAAAATTTCGACCAGTCGGGGGGTCTAGACATGAATCGGTCAGGTAACAGGAAACATAGGTATTTTTTTATTTGGCCTTATGTGCTCTTTCCAATAAAATATTTGAATTTAAATTTTGTTAAAAATTGTGGAAAATATGTACTCAATACCTTAAAACCTTACAAACAAACCTTGCATAGGAATGAAACTAAATTTATTTGTAAATAGGATTGTTACCAATTAATACAAAACAAGTCAAAGAGCATACAGCCAAAAAAACATGTTTTCCGCTAACCTTACCTACCATAATTTGTAGTGCCTACCCTAACACTTTTTATACAATTTATGAACGAGCACTGTTAAAGTCAGACTGTTTCTGTAGAAGAAACCAGCTAAAAACTGTTTGTAAAATAAAAAAATATTGCCTACCTACCTACCCTATTTTTTTTCAGCACGTTAGCCGAAACACATGTATTTTTTTTTTTTTTTTTTTGTCCTAAACACATGTATTATTTTTTTTGGCCTAACATAAAAGCTCAAATATACATCAAAATTAATCTAGAGAAAAAATTTTAATTGAAATTACACCCATGCCTTACTTTCTTGGTATATTTATAGTACACAGAGGGCATATTCAATCATTAAGGGGTATTTTCTTTTCTCAACCAGTTTCAATACCGGGTTTGCCATTACAAAATTTTAATTTTATATAAAATATCTCACAACATGTTTAACAGAATTCAATGTGAAATGTGTCAATCTTGTACAGTGGGATAGTGCATCTTTCAAGATACCAGCAAATATGGTTTGAAGTTTATCTATATATGGCTTTGTACCCTTTTAACCAAGTATCCCATTTGGGATTCTTGATTCTGTGTCCAGAGCTATTTTACTAACTTAGTGGGGGGCCAAGTCAGAAAAATTGGCCTGGACACAGAATCTGAAAAGGGATTACTTTTTAACCAACAGCTTGTGACACAAAACCCTATATTCAAAATGTTGACTGGTTTATTGTTACCTGTTAAATCCAGCCTTATCTTATGTGAACCTGATTTTATCTATTTAGGATCATAATTAAATCTGGTTCTTTTAATTTAAAATATTTACTTGTATTAATTCATCTAAACTTTCTTGCAGTGTGTGTCCTAAAGTTGTGTTTCTGTACAGTTGATAACTCATTCTGACAGCAGGTGCGAGATCCTTTATATATCAAACGGAAAAAGAATATTGTGACGTCATTACAATGTGCAGTCTTCCGGAACGGATATGTCATTCTGCTGAATCGATCGGAGTTACTCTCTCCTCCTTAGAATAAATCCGGATCAATTTTATATTTTCTTTTCATTGTTTTTAAGGGAATTAAGAATGAGATATTTAAATAAAAATTATTTAAGACAATACATATTATTTCGACGGAAACGTTAAAGACTTTCTGCTTGCTCATAACAATTTTAAAAAATATACGGAGAGGTGTCCGAATGACTACAGTATGATTTTTGTATCGTAAAGTTCTGTATTTTATAGTGCCCGGAATATTTATTTATATCCAGCCCACGTGATTATCTGTGTCCAAGTGTCCAAAATGGAGGAAGGTGGTGATGAATCGGAAAAGCGGTTTCTTGGGAAACTTTTACATAAACAAACAAAATATGGAACAAATTCTCGACTGATTCAAAAGAGTTCGGTTTACATAAAACACGCTGTTATTAAAAGTGATACATTGATGGGACTAGCATTAAAATATGGAGTGACGGTAAGAGAAAGTATCATATCTGACAGCTGACTCCTGTTGTCAGTATTGACTAGTGTAGTGTAGGAATGTTAGATCTGAGATGAGTTCAAATGTATGTCTAAATTGTCTTGAAAGTTTGGTTCTCATGATGACTTATAATTATACAGTAAAGGGCCTTCTTTACTCTAAGGGACCCACTCCATATGGGGGTATCCTTTTTAACTTTTGAGTTTGATTGTTGTTTTTTTTTTTATGATTTTGTATTTGGTTTTGTTTGACTTGTGTATTTTATAAATTTAAGTTGTCTTATGTCCCTTTTGACAGCTCACCATTTCCATTTATTTTCCTTGTAATATATTCTGTAATACTTCGGCAATTGATTTCTAGATGGAAAACCCTGCTATTCATTACTGTTCTGTGAGTTTAAAAATTATAACATTTACTGTCTGGACCCTTTGGTTTGTAAAATGGATTGTTCAGAAATTGAATACCATAAACAATTTGAATCGTCTGGTCACTTAGGTGAAAGATGCAATGAGCTAACTTGCTAAGTCGTAACTGAAACAATTTTGTTCAATCATGTCTTCCAGAGAAACAAAATAATTCTGCCTATGGAGGTTTCAATGTAAAGGGAGATAACTCTTCCAGTGAGGTGTTATAAAATTAAGTATTACAACCCCATGATGCATGAAATATGCTCAAAGTGCATTAACAATATTTAAAATAACAGTTTTACAAATTTTAGGATAGGTCTGAGTTGATAAATTCAAATGATTATTTTTTTTTAAATTTTCAAGTGCATTAATTTTTCTATTGGAAATTCTCCATTTTGGATTCATTTGCGAGGTATACAAACATAACCACGATAACCTTTATAAACAAATTTACATTTTTTATGTTTTCTACGAAGACTCAATAAGTTTAATTAACCAACAAAAGATTTTTTAATAATTCTAATATTTAAACTTTCAAAATGTGAAAAATCCATTTTGTGAACTGAGGTGTCCAGACAGTAGGTATATTATTAAAGTCAACATTGATCAAACTTTTGGAAACAGATCTTGCACATATTATGGCATTTCTGCATTATATATCACATCCGTTTGTGTTGACGTCATGTATATGCTGCAAAAATGAATGAAATGCACACGAAATTGGATAACCAGCTCTCGTAAAATATTTGGGGCATTGCAGCATTGGTAATGTTAATAATTCATTGGAAACAAGAATTAATACGTTGGTGACGTCACATTACCCAAAGTTGATTATGCGATATAATGTAACTTGCCCAACCATTAAAAACCAATCACATTGTCTGTTATAATTCAAATTAAATTATTAGCCTATTTCAAAAAGGTGTTAATTGGATTAAGATAATAAACAATAAAGCACTTCATATTACACAAGTATGACACTAATTATTCCACCTGACCACTCATGATGAAAGTAAACCGTCCTTCAAAAAGGATTTAAGGATATAATATTATTAGAAAACTTAAAAAAAATAATAAAATAATCTTTATTTAAAAAAAAACCCACCGATTTGTGTATTCTTCAACTTTTTGATGCTTTTCCTAATTTCTTGTTACTAATTTTTGGTTACAAACCATTCATCTTCAGTATATATGGTATAAAAAAAATAATGAAAAGATAATCTTTATTAAAAAAACACCAGTTTGTGTATTCTTTGATAGTAAGTTCCTTATTTCTTGTCGCTGATTTTTAGGTTCTTGACACTAATTAGTGAGACCGGTCCTGACCCATAACCTAACCGTAACCCTTCCATTACCTAATCATAAACCGTAACTCTTACACCAAACTCTAACCAAACGCTAGCCCCGAAAGCAGTGGGTAAGAAATCCATTTACCTTTTAACCATTTTTTTTTATATTTTAAGTATGAAATCTGCATATTAAAAAACCCACGGCTACATTTCATTCATTATAACTTGTGGAACATTTTGTTTTCATTATTATTAAATTATATATAAGACAGTTCATTGATCACATAATGTAAGTATGATATGATGTCAGCATACATGTATTAGTGTATCACGTACAACAGACATTCATCTTGTAAGGCTGACTAAAAAAAAAAATTCCATAATATAACTATATGTATTTTAATTTTCATTGGAGAAACTCTATAATCCACTTGTAACAATGTAATAACCTATATTTATTCAAATTTGTAGATCTGTTATAATACTAAAAATCCTATACAAGTTTTCACATACATGTACATGTATCTCAAAAATTTGGGAATAGCCCTTTAAATGAGTAGCAACTTCAAAGTAGAAAAATATCATTAAAGTCTTTTTTATGGAAGGAATTTTCTCTTATATGGGAGATAACCCATCTTGTGTGGTCTTCTTCTTCAGCTAGGCATTAATGTGTGGATTTCAGGTCATGTAAATTATGTTTTTAAAAATTCTGTAGATCTCACTCATTGGAAAGAATCTAGTATAATGGTAAACATGGTAACTTTACAACAGGTCCATTTGGCAAGTGATATAAGATAATTTAATGTTTAAATTCAATAAAGTACTTACATGTATAAATTATGAAAAAGTCAACAAGAAGCAATTTTTCTAGAGAATACATCTCTGGATTTCACCAAAAAAAGAGAGAAATATCTAATTTATTGTTTTAGTTTTAAAAAAATTTAAAATAGGTTTTGTACTAGTAATCCTTTTAAATTTTTAACAATTTAAATTTTTTAATTGTATTTTCCCCAGTTTGAATTTTTTCAGGTTGAAAAACAAAAATTACAAACAATAATCATAATTAATTTGATTAACATACAGATGAAATGACAATCATATCATGTCTTACTGGTACATATGTATGTAAATCATATGATCATAGTTAGTTAAATCAGATTATTGACTCATTTCCAATTTGACATTTATTACCTCCCCTGGCAGAGTTTTTACTACAGGTCTGCCTCTGTTATTAGTGGTTTCACTTGGCATTTTTAGCATGATGCCTTCCTTTCTGGGAGCCATGCCGCCATCAGGATACTCATTGGAATGTGTCCTGAAAAGGCTTTCAGTGTCCTGATTAATTTAATTGATCATATTAAGGAATTTAATGTGTTAATTACAGTAGATACTTGATTTTACAGGCTGGTGTACAAATGTACATGGTAATTGATATTGCAAATGTTATACCTATTAAGACTTTACTCCTTGCTGTGCCATCCGAAGAAACATTTGTACATTTGTGCACGGACAAGGGCAGAGCTGTACATGTATTTAATAGAATAGAGAATGGAAATGGGGAATGTGTCAAAGAGACAACAACCAGACTAAAGAGTAGAAAACAGCTCAAGCCGTCAAGGTTTCCAATGGGTCTTCAACGCAGGGAGAAAATTCCACACCTGGTGGTGGACTTCAGAATGTTTTAATGGGGCGTAATAAATATCCATTTTTTACCTGTATGTAAGTGTATAAACTACACTGTACAATACACAATATCATACAGTGAATTTGTTTATCACAGCAATAAACAAGATTGTTTATTATAAGCTTACTGTGACATATTTGAAAGGCCTGATAGAGGAAATAAGTTTGTTGGAAGGTGCTGTGAAATCTTATATTAAAATAAAAATTTTTTTTTTCAAACATTTTATTTAAGTTATTTCAAACATGTTTTATATTCAAGTAATTCATATGGAACATTTGGCGGTGTACATTTATGAATATTTAATGACTGATAGTCAGTTTTAAATATATAAGTTGTGATAAGAAAAATACATCTTTAGAATAGTACAACGTATAATCTGTAGCTACAGATAAGTGACAAATTACAGTCATATATTTTTTAGGATCATACTTACATATAATTTTGTGGGTTTTTATAACTTTATAAACTTAACACACATGTATGGGGTTGTTTCATATTTTTGCTAGAAGAAAAAGAAAAGAATGCTTTATTAAACATTAATTAAAGTGTTTCCTTAAAATAATTTGAAATTTGTTCTGTACGACATATACAAGTAAATATATATACATCCTTATTGCTTTTTCTCATAGTTTCAGTTTTATTGTTTTGAGTGAAGTTACTATAACTTTAGACATAAATGAGATAAAATCTTTTGAAAGTGGTTAAAATAATAATTTTGGAAAACATGGTACAACTTTGTTGGACTACTCTATAAAGATTTCAGACTTTCCTCGTGTATTATTGTGTATTATCCTGTATATATCTTTTACTTATATTTTTTCTATATTGTTACATAATATTTGTGTATCTACCCAGATAAAGTGTTTGTTTATGGTTAGTAGGTATAAATGTGTTGCTATTCTATTAACATAGATAAGAGTTCAATGTCAGCTAAATGTCACATGTCTATAATGCATGTGTTGAAACTTGTACTGAAACTGAAAGTATAAAAAGGAAAAAATATGTTTGAAAAGGTCATGATGTTGTTAAATTTGAATGATAAAATTGTAGGTGTAAATCATCAATTAATGAAAGATTGGAAAGGGGGAGGGGTGGGGGGCAGATGTACTGAGATATAGATCTAATCATTTTGCACAATTGAGGATGCAGAAATAAAATTTTATAATATTTGTGTTATTTGCTTTGTTTTTAATGAATGGAAAATCAGCTCCCATTAAGTATTTTGAACAGCAGTGGAAACTAACAATAATTGTGGAAAAAAAGGAAAACTAGTTTAATATTTTATACTTTCATTTTAAAGAAATGTTTGAGATATTCCCAAAAACCACTTGCAGTTTGAAAAAAGACACTCAATAAGTACCCAGTAGTTATCGTTGACCATCGCTGGTTACAGATATTGCTACTGTCTTGATTATGACAGTACATGTACATAATGTATATATGTTGTCACTAGATCAAAACATGATTCATCGTCATTGTATAAAATTTTATGTTTTTCACAGTTTTAGCCAATCATAGGTTGGCACAAAATCCTTTTAAGTGTACACTTTTGAAAATATCAACCACTCTGACATACTTTGTAGTACGTATTTAGAAAGTGTACAAAATTCTTCTTTCATTTTTTATTTGGCCTTATTCAAATTTTTTGTTCAGTTATATGATTATCTGCTCATATTTTACATCCTGGTAACAAATAACATTTTGTCATCTTTAATACTGAATAACACTTTTCATGTCAGTTTATAACTGATATGGTGCATTATGACGTGATGTAGTGGATAGTGAACCGGACTACGAAATAAAAACCTACCTGATTTGTTTCCCGCTCCTCATAAAATTTTAAGGTATGAGATTTGAGATGCCCTATCAATTCCATTTGTTAGGATTGTCTTGAAAAAAAAGATGACAGTCTGTTGGATGGGGACAAAGAATGGATGTCCCGTGTTAACAGAGAGCAATACATTTAGCACTTTAAAGATATCGAAAAAGAGTAGGCTAAAATGATACAGAGGAACTGCTCTCATACAAACCAAGTAGAGAAGAGTAGGAAGTTGATAAAACATGTTTCACAATCCACTATAGATAAAAAAGTTTAGACAATTATACAAAATAGCTATAAAATATATTACTGCTATTTATAGCTTGTAAATATATTGAACATAAAAATTATAATATGTAAACAGGTAATCTTTTATCATGTTTAAAGTTTAAAAAAAATATGTGAAGACAAACAATGTCATAATCCTGAAGACAGGGCGTATAATGGTATACACATGTACCAATGTCCGTCTGTCCGTCAACACTTCGTACCGTAAACTTTTACAAATTCTTGAAAATGGTGGTCTTAAGGTCTTTATACTTTTTGACGATTTTCACTTTTGTTGTTCCAGAGTTATGGGAATTAGATTGTCCAACGTAGGACATATCATGCGCATATTAGGCACAGCAGTTTAATATTGTTAAGCAGTGAGATCTTCAACAAAAATCTTGGCCTAAGACACAAAAAAATTCAAAACTTGACGAAATAAATGGATTTTACATAGATGAAAGTCTTCTCAAATATGCTGAATTCCCTTAAGTTGGTAAATCCAGAATCTATACATTGCTTAAGAAAACATAGAAAAAACATGGTTGGTTTCCTGATTTCTAGTTTTTGAAAGATTTTATCAGCTTAACGGATTTCCCATAGTAGAAGGAATGAGTTTAGGGACACCTGAGCCTCTAGTTTGGGTTTTTGTGACTAATTACTTGTACTGTTTTGTTCTGTTTAAAAAAATGAAGCAAAATTCAGTAAGGAATTTCCATTACAGAGGAAAAATTAGCTTGAGTTTCTGTTCAGTTTACTGGTTATATTTCCTCGTGATTAAGAAAGGTAAAAAATGACCAAAATAATGATTTCATGTTTCAGTTAAATGAGTATCCATGGCAACAGTCTTAAGATTACAATATATACGACTGTTAGACTTTGTAATCTTTAAATTGTTTTAAAAAAGTCAGATTTTAATTTAATTTAAGAAATAGCTTTTAGTTATTATTTACAACACAACTTCATTGTGAAGGACTGAGCTATAAAGTTAATCAAGAAACAAATACGACAGGAAAAGAAATCTTAAGTATTTAATTATTTTAATGATTCATTTACACAATAAATGCAAATAGAAATTGATTTAAAAAAGATAAAAAGTATTTGTTTCAGGGACACAACAACCTCAATAGTAAAATTTAAAAAAAAAACGTGATCATAAATTGGATCTCTTATCTCCAGATCCTTTGCTTCACACTAAAGACAAAAAGTAACTGTAGTTATAAACATATTTAACAATTTCATTTTTATTTTTTATGAATTTTTAGTTTGTTTTAATAGAGACAGTGAGGAATTATTCAGTTCATTATTTTACATTTGTAGTTCATTATAAGAGTCGAGATCAAAAGTTCAATGTAGGATAAAAAACTTAATTCAAATAGTTTGGGGTGGGGGGTAAAAATCGGTGCAAGTTTTGTTATCCGACATCGATTTTTGGATTGAAAAATATGGATTCAAGTGATGTCCAAGTCAATATACAGAACAAACATACATTGTTGAGGAAAAACAGGACCCATGATACAAAAAGTATACTCTCAAAGCATATGCCCATATTGGTCAATCAATTTTTCCCTAATTAATTTAAAAGGGGGCGGGATCAGTGAAAAAACTATGTGAATTAAGTTTTTTATCATACATTGAACTTTTGATCTTGTCCCTAACTGATTTCAGACTTAAAGTCGTGTTCTAAGTCTTTTTTACCATGGGGGAATCATCTTATTTCTACAAGTATTTTGCCGTTGTTCAATGTATATGGTTTGTTGATATACTTATTTTTAGCTTACTTTATAACTAATACAGGTCTACATCTGTAATTACATATATATCTAGGGGCCTCGGTGGCCGAGTAGTCTAGGTAGTTCGTCAGGACTACTAATGATCACTAGCCTGTCAACACTGAGATTGTGAGTTCGAATCTCACCTGTGGCGGGGTGTGTTCGACTCCGATCTAAATTGACAAGGATTGCCAATTTTCCTACCAAAGGTCGGTGGTTCTCTCCAGGTACTCCGGCTTCCTCGACCAATAAAAACTGGCCGCTGCGAAATAGCCAAATGTGCTGAAAATGGTGTAAAACCCCAACTAAACAAACAAACATATATATCTAATTGATATTTACTTACTATTTCATGTAAATATGAACGGTAAATGTACAGGTCTTCAAAGTGGTTACGGCATGTAATCTTCAGTCCAATGGAAAACACAGTTCACAATTTTGCTGCTAACTATTGATAACAATAAAGGTCAACAACGACATACCAATCAATCAAAGCAACACAACTGACAGAACTCTGACAAAAAATAACATAAAAGAGCACAAAACACAAACATGAACACAACAGAGTGAGGGGATGTGACATAAAGTAAATAGATCAATGGATACAAGACTATATATTGTATTTTAAATGATACTTTATTTATTTATTTTTAGGTCGAAGAGATCAAGAGAGAGAACAAATTATGGACTAATGACAGTTTATTTTTACGGGAACATTTATTAATACCTGTAAAAAATGATGACGCATCGTCTGTTCCCGAAAATTGTGAAACAGTTGTAATAGACCCAGTGTCCCGGACACGCTCTTCTAGTCAAAAATCAAACTCTAGTTCAAAAAGCGATGATAGTGTGCCGAAAATGGCTTCATCGAATGGAGGATCAGGAATGGACTTCCTGTCAAAATATGACACATCTATAGCACAGTTAAAGTCTAATATAGATCAAATGGAGAAAAATGCAAGGTAAAGGAAAGAAAATCCAAGTTATCATATGTGTTCGTCTTGTATGATATAGTTTATATATCAAACGTTTCATTATCGTATGATATAGTTGGTATCACATTTGGTGGTATTACATTGCCAGTATTGTATGTATCACAAATGTCTATATTGTATGATATAGCATGTGTCATGATCATATCATATCATGAATTTGCCGAAGGGGTGTGTGGGGTGGGGGGGGGGGGGTGTCAAGAATGGGACTTCCAAAGTTTCTATGCAACAACTCAGACCATTTTCAAATTTAAATACAGGGTGTATTGTTTCTAGTTAGAAAGTAGAGATCAGGTTCAATTTGGACTGTCATCACTGTTGTCTTTTTAGAAAGGGAAAACAGGACTTTAGCATGGTTTCGGTGTGATCAGTTGTTAAACATTAAAACTTCTTTCTAAACTATAGCAGTGCTATGATATGAGGCTGTTATGTCCCCACTCATTTACTTTTGTTGTATTGAACATTTTCTGATTACCGGTACATTTTACTACTGTAACAATAGCTCCAGTAAGAATAATGGATTTTTAATAATAATTGAAAACTTTTATTAAGGATGCTCGCTAGTCATGTTTTGGTCTTTTTGTCAGATTTTCGGAATCCTCAGGTTTTATCCATTTCTTAAACATGAAATTTTTTGCCCATGAACCCCCACTTTTTCTTTTATAATTCACTCATATATACCTTAAAATGGTATTTGACAAAATTTTATGAAATCCTTTTTATTTTTTTCATACATCTATGAGAGACTGAAGTTGTCAATGCAAAGACAATGAAAAATCCGGAGAAAACCCATTTCCTTCAAATTTTCAAGACCTTATAACTCTAAAATGAGCACATGAACATATATTTTTTTTCTTGCTTATTTGTTTACTATTCATATGTTCTCTCAAACTAAAACACCTATTTCAAATCCTATTCATTTCCTATTAGACTAGCGATCATCCTTAAGATATAATAAAACCGTTATTGTGGTATACATGCAGTGTTCCAGCTAACTTAAAATAGAGGGAGGCAGTACTGTGCCCCTTTTCCAATGCACCCATCAGCCCTCTACAATAATTTTAATATAAAGTACAACAAATCACTTTTTTAATGCATATAAACAATACTGAATTAATTGAAAGTGAATTAATGAGTGCAGAGAAACTAAAAAGGGTATTCTAATATGACGTGCTGCTTTCGCTATAGATAAACAACCGTGTTCTATCCTTTCATATGATGTATCTTATAGCTTAATTTTAAGTCAGTTATTTTAATTGTAAAGATTTTTGTTTCCAAATGTCATTGACACTGACATAAATTCATTGTTTTTTCACATTTTGTTTTCATTTAGAGAAAAAGACATTTGTACAGACGATCAAAATGTACAAATTCATGTTTATTATGAATTAATCATAAAAGGGAGGTCACAACTGATTACAAATTAGTTGAAGCACCTGTTAAGTCGAAGTTTTCTTTAAGTCCCCTGCACTTCGACACAGTAAAGTTTCACTGTATTTATATATGAGACAACTGTCTTCATTTGATGATTTTAATATAATCTGAATTACTAACCTTGCCACATAGTATGCATGTTTAATAAATATTTATACTGTAAATTCAGAAATTATTGCGATGTTTTTATTATTGCGAAAAATGCGACAAGGTTGTAATTGCAATAATTTAAACTCGCATTTTGAATTTTTTTATATGATTGAAGCGTGATTTTTCTCAATATCGCAAAAAATAAAATCGCATTTTGGTCTAAAATGACAAAATCGCAATAATAAATGCATGCTATAATTTCTGAATTTGCAGTATTTATTTTATGACAGCATAGCTCTGTTATTAAACGATTTAGGATTAACCTTTTTCAATCATTTTGGCATCATTTGTATCTGCTCTTCAAATTTTTGGGATTATTTTTTTGTTTTTAAACATAATAGGCCTTGAGCACAATAGATGAGTTGTTAATAGACGGAATGCGCACATCTTGTGCATCAAATTTAGCATAATGAAATATATAAATAAAAAAATCATTTTTGACTCAGAAAACCTGTTGTTTGTTCCTTTTGGATGACAAGTCTAATTTTGCATACGGTACATGTATATACAGACATACCTACAATGTCTTGGAATATACACTTGCAAAAAAGTCTTATTGAAAAGTAGCTTTCATTGGAAAAAAAATTATGTCGTCTTTACAGCTTTACCAGTTGTACATGTTGTAGGCGGCAGAAAAGTACAGTTCCAAAATATTTCTTTTAAAATCCTTTGAAAGACCAATAGCAGTTATGTCACCTGACTAATTTGTCTAATATTCTCTCCGGCAAGTATCGTCTTATCGAAATAAATGGAACATCCACCTAATTTTGATTGGGAAAGAAAAAGTGGAGGAGAGAGGCAAGGAAGGAATGAGAAACCAGAGTCAGTTATATTTTCTTAACCAATGTAGGTAAGGGAGATAATAAATTTGTCTCCCTTTTAGCCTCAGGACAAAAGGGAGAGAATTTAATTATCTCCCTTACCTACATTGGTTAGGAAAAGATAATTCACTCTGGTTCCTCATTTGGGAATGCAAACAACAGTTTCGTATAAAATTCCAGTGATTTTTGTCTCGCCTGCGACGAAAGTCGCTGGAAGCGAGACATAGGTATAGCAATCCGGCGGCGAAGGCGACGGCGACGGCGACGGCGTTAACTTTTTGTAAAACCTTAATAACTTTTAAAGTATAATACTTACAATGTTCATCTTTGGTCCACAGGTGCATGAAGTGATGACCTTTTCAGCAGCACATTTTTAGATGACCTTGACCTTTTTTTCATGGTTCAATACCCACATAAACATTGCGACATAGTTTTACATTCAAATCCTTTTCTCAGAAACTATAATACCTAGAGTTATTATATTTGGTCTACAGTGAGATCTATATGGGTACATGCCAGTCTGACACCTGTCATTTGTCCTTGACCTCAATTGCACGGTTCAGTGAACTTCGAAAATCTGCGACATAGTTTTACATTCAAGTCCCTTTCTTAGTAACTGTAATGTTTAGAGTCATCATATTTGGTATATAGTAAGATCTATATGGGTACATGGGAGTCTGACACCTGTCATGTGTCCTTGACCTCAATTTCACAGCTCAGTGACTTTGTCAATTTTTTCTTCTAAAGTCCATTTTTCTGCAACTACAATGAATAGACTCATCATACATGGCTTATAGCAAGATCTGTATGGGTACATGCCAGTCTGACACCTTTCATGTGCCCTTGACCTCAATTTCATGGTTCAGTGACTTTGTCAATTTTTTCCTCAAAAGTTTATATTTCAGCAAGTGCAATGACTAGATTCATCAGATATGGTCTATAGCTAGATCTATATGGGTACATGCCAGTCTGACACCTGTCATGTGTCCTTGACCTCAATTTCATGGTTCAGTGACTTTGTCAATTTTTTTCTTTAAAGTCTGGGTCAAGCGCGGACAGGCGAGACATCTTTTAGGGTCCACACTTGTTCCCTAAATATATGATGTCATAGGTATGGAATTCCCTCTATTTATAAGTTCTAGATATTGATTTCTGATTGTTTTTTGGTTTCATTATTTAAATTAGAGTCTTGACTTTATTTTAAGTTTAAAAAAATGCATGAAATGTAAAAAAGTAATTATTTTCAGAAAAGTTTTATTAATGGGAGACTACTCTGAAAACATCCAAAAATAGTGTAGGTGAAAACACAACATTTTTATACCACTTCATGTAGCAATTTTAAAAGGCGGCGAATGTACCCTGAAACTACATGTGCTAAAACCAGTTGAATGTGTACTTTGGAAAACACATATACTCAGTTCTCTAAATTACGCAGGAATCTTTGCTAGGATGCTCTGAGGTTGGTCTGTTTTTGAAATATTTGAGGGGGGGAGGCCTATTTTTTGTCAGTTATCTTTCTGTAATGGTAAGAACTTGGAAAGGAATTCCTTAAAAATACTTATATACAGTGAAAGCTTGAAGAAATATGTTTTATTTGATATATGGTTGTCCATGGGTAAATGATACAGCCAATTGTCCAGCTATCAATCTTTTGAGTATGTTCCTTCAATTCATGACGTCATGAAAAGTTCTAAGAAAAACTGTTGTGTGCACTCTTAAGAAAAAACTTCAACATTAACATTTGGGGTAAAAAAAGGCAGGCAGCTATGTATGGTGAAAAAGTACTGAATTGAAGCCAATAGTACCATATTTTAAAAAACAGATTTCAAGAAATTCAGTCTTTACTGTATCAAATAGTAGCACATTGTGAGAAATGAATTATTTTTAGAAGAATAAATACCACATGCAGACCTGATTTTCTTCCGCTTTTGGAAGTCCGGATGTTTCCATTACGGTTTCTTTATTATACATAGTAAAATAGCTGCCGAAGTGTGATTTCCGCTCTGTTTTCCCTGTTGTCAAAATCAGGTCTGCACATGCAATGTATAAATGATGACATATGAAATCTTAATTGCACATAACAATTATTATGCACTCAGTTATCTCCCCTACATTTCCCTATTCCTCATTTTAATATCAGCATCTTGTAATATTATTATTTTTCAGTTCAAACACAAATTCTTCTGAAGTTCATCAAGCTACTTCCCCTGGTGCTCAACATGTTACCTCCCCTTATAGTTTAATTTTCCCAGACAGTGACTGTTAATATATGGTTATGGTTTAGTTTTTAAGGTAAATACGTTTTGTTTTGTTTTGTTGTAGACAGTCAAGATATTGTTGAGGGTTATCTCCCTTTAAGTAAAGAAAAAGTATTTTCGTGTTAAAAATATATATACATTGACTCAGCATTTAGTTTGAATTTCTAAATATCATGCAGATTCTATTAATTTTGTCATATTTAGCCAAATTTTCTAATGGAAAAAAATCCATTATAAGTTTGACTATGTATGGCAGTCTGGTGGGGAGCTATTTGGGTGGTTGGCTCCAAACATGGGATGAAGATGAAATAAATCTCGTTTGACGTCATTTGGACAGATTCTTGTTTACTGGTGAACAAAAGTTCCCTGCTAATTAGGTGTAGAGGGAATTTATTATTTGTGAGAAAGCCTTAGAATAAACATGATAAAATTAATATCATGTTAAAATAAATTAAAAATGGATTCTTTCTCTGCTTATGCATACACAGGGAACTTTGTACCTGGTAGAAACCAGTCCCGTTTTGTTTCCTGAAAAAAATTCTATATTGTTCTGGCAACTAGAACCTGACTATATCTTGACTTGCTTTATAATCCAACAGCATGTACACTATATGATTCATATCAAGAAAGAAAGAATTGCTTTCATAATTTTATTTTTTTTGTATAACAACCTGTATTTGATGTAATATACAAGTAATATTAGTTCAAACTTGATGTTATAAGTGAATTTGTTAAATGTACATGCAGATATCTTTCCTTAAATTAGAACAATTCTTTCTTGGCTGGCTTTAAGGGGAGGTAACTCTTTTGTTGCTAGATGCATGGCTACACGTATTGTTATGTGTTTTAAGTAATTCCATTTGAATCATATGATTTAAAAATCATTTATTTTTTTTAACAATTTCAGCAAAAAGTGAGTGAAAGGTAAAAATGTAATATCTCATGTATCTGCTTTGCTTATAATAATTTTCCGTTATCATTTCCTTATGTTTTTAATTTTTGATAGAACACTTGTTTATCTGTTTAATGGTATCAAATTAGAGTATTCCAGATATGGTTAAAAGGCAAAAGGTAAAAATTTTGAGACACAAAGAAAAAATATATTACCCATTTGGTGGGAGGGGGGACATGTGATCCAGATAGTTTGTCTACTTATAATCTCTATCCAAATGAAACATTAACTGCCCTTGTGCCATATATGGTAAATGGATAAAGGGAGGGAATTCTGTCTTCAATTTTAGTTCAAAGAACAGATAATTTTACCTAGTGTAACATTATAGTACTTTTAATGATTAAAAGTTCAAAATGGCCTATAATGTGCAGCAAACCCTCTCACATCCCTGGGTTTGTCCCTCATTTTTTTAAACCTAGCTGGAACACTGTATTGATGATAAACGAGTTTTGTCTGTATTCTCTCACATATTTTTGGTATTAATATATAGAACACTGTATGTAGTTTTCCTAAATCTCCAGTACAACAAGTAATTAATAGAGTTCATGAATTTTGGGTCAATATAGAAATTTTTAGTTAGATATACATCTTTTGTGTTCATTCACTTTTTGCTCACATTTTTATTTTACTAAACTTTTGAGCTCACTTGGACCAAAGGCCCATGTGAGCTATTGCCATGACTATGCGTCCTTTGTCGTAAACTTTCTTTTTTCTCTGAAACCCCTGGGCCAATCGGGACCAAACTTAGGTGGGAAAATTCATTTCAAAACGTTTGGTCCCAAACCACTCAGACAATTGGAACCAGAGTTCGCAGCTAAAGTCCTTAGATGGTCCTCTTTCAGAATTGTGTTAGTTGACCCCATCTGTTAACAAGATGGCTGCCATATCTGAATTTAGTTTAACATAGGACCTATGGGAAAATTGTCTTAAACCACTGAGCCAATATGATCAAAACTTGGTTGAAATGGTCCATAGATTGTCCTCTTTCAGAATTATGTCTAATTACCCAAACTGTCAACCAAGATGGCCGCCACAGCTTAGCTTAGCAATGGAAAAATTGATTTAAAAATCTTCTTGTCTGAAAACACTGAGCAGTTGGAACTAAGACATGGCAGCAATGGTCCTTAGATAATTTCTTACAGAAATATATTCGATGATCTGGATTGTCAATCAAGATGGCCACCACACACCACAGCAGAAGTTAGTTTAACATAGGACCCTACAAAAGAATTCATTAAAAAGTCTGAAAGCATTTGGCCAGTAAGAATCAGACTTGGCAGCAATGGTTCTTAGATAGTCTTCTCTCAGAATGTCCAAGAATCCATACCGTTGAATATACTTAGTTAAACATAGCCAATTCTACCCAATTTGGCAACAATGGTCTTTACGTTGTTCTCAACGAGAAGTGTATCTAATAACATGAAATTGTAACCAAGATGGCCACTACAGCACATCTACTTTTAAGATAGGAGCATATGGGGAAATTCACTTAAGAACCTTCTTATTTGAAAACACAGGTAGTTGGAACCTAAATGATCAGCTAATTGTTTCTTATGTGCTTTTATGACTGTTAATTGGCAAGTTGAATCCAGGTGAGCGAGACAGACTCCCAGGAGCCTCTAGTTTATGTTTAACCTTAATTTCCTATATGAGATTGTGCATGGGACTTTTCTTTCTATGCTTTGGTGAGGAGTGCAAGTGTGATTAACAAAAACTAATATTTTTATTATCAATATTAGATTACTAATAACTTGAAACAATGTGAAATATTCCATTATTTAATGCCAACTAATTTAAGGATGCTCGCTGGTCATGTTTTGGTCTTTTTATCAGATTTTCGGAATCCTCAGGTTTTATCCATTTCTTAAACATGAAATTTTTCCCCATGAACCGCCACTTTTTCTTTTATAATTCAAACATATATACCTTAAAATGATATTTGACAAAATTTTATGAAATCCTTTTTATTTTTTCATACATCTTTGAGAGACTGAAGTTGTCAGTGCAAAGACAATGAAAAATCCAGAGGAAACTCATTTCCTGCAAATTTTCAAGGCCTTATCACTCTAAAATGAGCACATGAACCTATATTTTTTTCTTGCTTTTTTGTTTACTATTTATATGTTTCTCTCAAACAAAAACACCTATTTCAAATCCTATTTATTTATTAGACCAGCGATCATCTTTAATGCCCACTAATTTAATAACATACTTTGAAGCTTTGGTAGTAAATTAATTTACCGAACAGTTGCATGTAAAACCAACAAAAAATTAAAATATATGAAAATAAATATAATAATAATAAAAGATTTCTCTTATTTTAAATGGCCTGTTTTTAGAATTGGCTGGGACTGTTGGATGTCAGAGTGAAGTTAATATATAAAACTTGGAAATATTAGGAAACACTATTTTGTTTGACAGAATGAAATTTTTGAGACCGTGAAAACACAAGTCAATACCAACCACAAAATGAATCTGACAACATAGCTTACATTGGTGTCTTTAACTATATACTTTCTGCAAAAAGAGATCATGAAATTAAAAAAAATCCCTGTTGAAAGTTGAGACATAAATTTTCTCCTTGCCTCGGTTTAATCTCAGTCTGTTAATTATTTGGTCCAGAACACCGTCTCCCAAGCCTTCATCATAAAATAAGCTACGGCAAGTACTTGTCAAATAAATTAATAGACAAAATCCTCATTCAGCTATAGAATTCGGATGAAAAATTAAATTTTACTTTTCTTGCTGACCCGTTTGACTTCTGGTAGCTTAAAAACAGCATCAGATACAAAATTATTTTTTGAGTAAATTTCAGTGTGAACCAGGTTATCCCAATGACAGTTAATAGTAAACAAAAAAAACAACTCTGGGTAGATTCCCAAAAATCAGTCACAACCAATTTTCAATGGGGCTATTGTGGTAAAATGTTAAAAAAAACAGCAGGAGAATGGGTGAGTGAAAATGAATGGTTTTTACCATGAATCTGAACAATGAAACCCAAGTCAGAAACTGTATAATGAGGAGTTCAAGAACTGCAGAACTTCAACATAACTTTGTTTTACTGTGTAAAATCACAAAATTTCCTTGTGATTTTAAACAAAATGTGTGTGTAAGTAATTGAAAAACCCTTAATTTCAGTTTCAGATAAAAGGAAATTAAAACAAAACTTCTTAGAAGATTAAGTTACATGACATGAATTACAGAGCTTCTTTTTATTTCCCTACAAACATTCCTGAAACACATACATGTATAAGGACAAGAAAAATATTCCTAGAGTGTCATCTAAACTTTTATAAATTATGAGGTGCACATAAAATACAAGATATTTGGTTTTAATTCTGAGTATCCATTCCTGAAACACATACATGTATAAGGACAAGAAAAATATTCCTAGAGTGTCATCTAAACTTTTATAAATTATGAGGTGCACATAAAATACAAGATATTTGGTTTTAATTCTGAGTATCCTTTGTGTTGAGAAATAGTACCAAAGACCCCAAAATGAGAATTTTTTTTAATATTAATAATGACAGTTTGTTTTCTGATACTGACTTATTAATCTTTTGACTCATTCTGCGAACTCAGCTGATCAAGAACTGGATATTTTGTATCTGAATTACCAGTATTCTCTAAACGTACTTTTCACATATGGTCAATAGATATTGGCACAAGAATACCAAAGCCATAAAATAGTAGGAAAAGTCCAGTAACTCAAAGTCCAAGGAAAAGACAAAGTCAGGATAAGGAACACAACAAGCAAAAGCCACAACGATACATGTACAACCAAAAGAATAAAAAAAAATGTATGGTAAACTAAACAAAACAAGACAGCGCAGAAAGTAAAGCACTAGGAAGGTGAACTCCCATTGATAATGGGACTGTGTAGTGTTATACCAATGCTGTATATAAATTTTATTATTAAACACTACTTCTTTTTTTACAGTAGTCTTCCAGGAAATTTAAATGACAGTGCATATACATATCCACACAGGAAATCATCTCAGCGTTCTTCTTACCATTCCAATCTACGTAAAGGTTCACTGGACAGTAATGGACACCCGGCATCATTTTACGATAACGAAGGGTACAGTGGTAGTGAAAAAGACTTAACAAACTCACCAGTTCTCATGATCAAGTCTAAAAGTTCAGACAGAAAAGTTAGGTCTTCATTGGACAGAATACAAAGACAAAATGATGAAATATTTGAATTGTGATACCGTAATTCTGTGTATATTATGTGCAGTATTACATAGGTCACACAAAACAAAATTATAAAATAGTTGAAACTAGCTGATACATTACTGATGCTCCACATGTTACAGCTTTTTATTTTAGCTTGCTATCAAGATATCTTTTCGATTATATTCCATATTTGGGTCTTTATTGTATTTAACAGAAGTAGATAAATTCTGATAGCTATGTAATAGGAAATGATTCTAGTCGCGTATCACATTTAGTTAAAAGGTATATTTGTATTGAAATAAAATTGGGTACAAAATTGCTATGGCTCTTGAAAACTTGCAAGTGTTTCTCTTGTGTCCAATATTCTAACTTCCTATAATGATATTAATTTTTTAAATTTAAGACAAAACAATTCATATGGAAGAAATACAAAATTATGTCAGTTTTTATCCAAACGTCATAGATAGGACGTATTATGGTATACCAATGTCAGTCCATCCGTCCGTCAACACTTTGTACTGTATCTCAAATTTGCTTCAATCAATTCTCATGAAATTTTAACACAACATAAGGATTGATGGAAGGAAGCTCCCTTTCGTTTTTTACGATTTTCAATTTTGTTATTCTGGAGTTATGGGACTTAGATTGTCCAAAAAAAGCAATTTTCCACGTCGTGCACTAACTGGAGTATGCCGTGACTGATTTTTTTCAAACTTTAACACATTATTACAAATGATGGTCTGAGGATCTGTATTCTTTTTGAGGATTTTCACTTTTGTCCTTCCAGAGTTATGGGACTTAGATTGTCCAAATATTAACAATTTTTAACATGTCATGCACGAACTCGAGTATGCCTTGACTGATTTTCTGATAACTTTAACGAATTATTACAAATGATAGTCTGATGGTCTGTATACTTTTTGACGATTTTCACTTTTGTCCTTCCAGAGTTATGGGACCTAGATTGTCCAAATATAAGCAATTTTTTATAAGTATAAAATTTCCTACATTCACAAAGATGATATTTAGTTTGTTGTTACAGTGTTATAGTTTAGATATGTTAAGCCGTTGAAAAAGTAACATTACACTTAATTTGCTAAAAAAAATCAGAAGTTTTTTTATGGGGGTATCATGCGCACAAGGCGTAGCAGTTTATTCTACTTATTTTCATGGAAAACTTAATATAAGTGTTGGAAATTCTGGTATTTTTTGTTTCATCATATTTAATTATAAATAAATTAAAAGACAAGTGTGATAAATATTTATTATCAAAGTGTGATAAGTATGTATTATCAGTAAAATGTATATTTGAATTATTCTACCATGATGTTGTTGTTATCAAGAGAGACAAGTGTTCTTTGTTCAAACTTTTAAAGAGTCAACCATATTTATTTATCGTTTTCCCTACACAGGGGATTTTAGTGTATCATTTTACCTGTATAAAGAGTTAATAGGACTGTGATATCAAAGACAAAATACAATAGTGATGTTTCATGTCAATTCTTTGTACAGAATTTCTCCTGATAGATTTCACTTCGGTCTGTTGAATTGACTTTTATTTAGACATTATATACAATGGTGTCCAACCAATAATATGTGGATTGTGGATTCCCATTTTATCCACATTATATCAATCTACTAGATATATAAAGATTCAGTTTACACCTTATAGGTAGCAACTTCAGTTAACGCTAGGTGCAGCACTGGGCGGAAACATTCATTGTGAACATTATATCTGGTACCAAAATTGTCTATACATGTACATGTTGATAGTTGATAAATATTTATTAATCCAGTTTTTAAATAACTTCCAGAAAAACAGCTCCACCTAGTGTTAGTTGAAGTTGCTATTATAGGCTGTATAAAATTCCTGTATTTTACAGTTTGAAAATTTATATCTATACTTTGTTAGCATAAAAGATGTAAATTTTCAAATTTACAATACATTTTACATGTAAATTAAATATCCTGGTATCAAACCTGTGTGTTGGCTAAACTTCCTGAGAAGAAAATGATGTGAAACAAAAATTATCTTTGTTTGGCCTTGTACTTTATAAATACATGTATAATATGTAATATTTGTTTATTATTATAATAAGTGTGTTACTGAAATACTTATGCTGCCATGGACAAAAAATTATGCAAATTATTATAAATAAATGTAATTTTTATGAATTATGAAGAAGGGCAGCATCAACTGTGTAACACTCCTAGTCCAAATAAGATTTCATAATTTGGAGAAGCTTGTGTAATTGTGCATATTTCAGCTTCATTCACTAAGTTATATTAAACTCACTTTAGTTTTACAAAATGACCAATCTTTGTAAGAAGGGAGATAACTCTTTTTTATTATTTCGTATTTCTCACCATTTTTCTCATTATTGTTATACCTTCTATAATAGTGAATCTGCATTTTTGCTTAAAACTGCTCTCATTAAATGGAATAGAATTTTAAGAATATGTGCAACTTGACCAGAAGACAAGTTCCTACTGTTTTGAGTTATTGGCCTTTGTTCTCCCCTGGTGGAAAGTGGAATGGCTACATTAATTATATAGAGAGGAAGACCAGTCTTCTTGCAGGATGTGTATTGAAAATTATAAGGATTTATTTAAATTTTTTAATAGGTTATACGATTTGGTCAGTTCACATTTCAAACACCACCATATGTTTCATGAAAAGTAAACTGCAGTCTGGACACCACAGTTTGTGAAATGGATTTTTCTAAACATTAGAATTAACCAACAATGTTTTGTTGGGTAATTAACTTTATCGAGTTGTTAATAAAGGTTATATTTGATACCTCACAAATGATTTTAAATGGGTTGATTTTCCAATAGTAAAATAAATGCACTTCAAAATTTGAAAAATTAAAAATTTGAATTTATCAACCCACTACTAGTATTCTAAAATTTGTAAAACTGTTATTTTAAATGTTTTTGATGCTCAGCCAACTCAGGGTTGTAATACTTAATTTTATAAAATTTCAAAGAAAGAGTTATCTCACTTCTACTTTTTGGTTTCCCTGGAGGACATGTATGAATAAAATCAGGTAAGTTAAAATGTTTCAGTTAAGACTTGGCTCATTGCATCTTCTACCCAAGTGACTAGACAACCCACATTGATTAAGGTATTCAAATTTTGAAAATATCCATTCCACGGACTGAGGTGTCCAGTGACAGTAGGCTATATCGTATAATCTGTTCTAACATTGAAAACAATCTTAGTTACTTTCTGAAACCCTATATAGTTTTTGGTGATGGTTTTCAAGAGAAACAAAATTTGTTGATGTTAGAGTTTTACTGTTCTTAATTATTTATTGTGCACAGTTGTGATTATTGATATGCATTTTTTTAGTTAAATTTTTAATCATTATTGAAAGTCTGAGATAATGGTTGTAAATAGATTCAGTCACAAGAAGTTGATTATAGTTGTCAGATATTATATACTGAGGATTCATATAATTTCATCGGCATCAATAATCATTGTTTTGAGCATGCTGCATATATAATGAGAAACCTGAGTGAGTTATATTTTCGTAACCAATGTAGGTAAGGGAGATAATAAATTTGTCTCCCTTTTAGCCTCAGGACAAAAGGGAGAGAATTTAATTATCTCCCTTACCTACATTGGTTAGGAAAAGATAAGTCACTCTGGTTCCTCATTTCATAGTTTTTAACCAGAATTTTTAACAGTAAAAAATCCGGTTTTAGTTTTGCTGAGGACAGCAAGTAGTCTGTCCAAGTGGTCAGCCCAGGTGGTCAGAGAGCTCTAAACAGTAATGAAGGCAAATCCAGTTGGATGTCACCCAGAAAACTTCTTTTTCTTATTTAGTAAATATACTATCTCAAATATACTTCTTATATTTGTGTCTCCATAGAAACAACAAAACTTGATATCAAACAAGATATAATAAATCCTCATATATGAGTTAGAGATATTAGCTATAATATTTCTATTTGTTTGTTTGTTTAGTTTGGGTTTTACACCGTTTTCAGCCAATCTATTTCGCTGCAGCCAGTTTTTATTGATGGAGGAAGCCGAAGTACCCGGAGAGAACCACAACCTTTGGTAGGAAAATTGGCAATCCTTGTCATTTAAGATCAGAGTCGAACACACCTCACCACAGGTTAGTATGAAAATGACCCTGTACAGTGTTTGTTGGAGATTTTACCACCCCATAGCTGTATACCAATTACAAGATAAGGAGAAATTAATAATGATACAAGATTTTTGAACCAATTATAATAAAAGTTTATATTTCAAGCTAAATCAGTTATTGTTCTGCCCCTCCTTGGTAATATTTATTGACGTTTTTAGCTGTAAATGTGTATAAAAACTATTCTGAGGCAGTTATGGGGTACACTGTAGCAATAAACACCAGCTTAGAATTTTCCCTTTTTAGCTCATCTGGCCCAGAGGGCCATATGAGTTTTTGTCATCACTTGGGGTAAGTCGTCTGTCTGTTGTCCGTCCGTCTCAATCAAAACATTTTACATTTTGATCTTGTCCTCTGAAAACATCTAGGCCAAATGAACTGAACTTTGGTGTGAAGGACCTATTTAAAGTTTACATATTTCGTTCCGGTCGGAAAACTGAATTCTTATTCCTGATTGGACACATTTTTAAAATCTTCTCTGAAACACCCCCCCCCCCCCCCCCCCCCCCTCCCCAAGCCAAATGATCTTAAACTTGGTGTGAAGTATCCATGGAAGGACCTTTATACATTTTGCATATTTTGTTCCATACAAGAACTTGTATGGCTGCCATGAAGAATTCTTATTTCTGATTGGTCAAGATTTCAAAAATAAAATTTTCTGAAACCACAAAGCCAAATGAGCTGTATCTTGGTATGAAGCATTTGTGGAATGACCTTTATAAAGTTTGCATATTTCATCCCAGTCAAGTCAAGTCAAGTAAAATTTATTTAAAGTCATACAATCAACATAAGCTCTAGAGAGCTTTTAAAACCAATATATATAACAATAACAACAGATCATTTAAGACTCAAGACATTAAGACAAACATTTACATCCATTTTAAAATACAAGGCAGGAGAGTCTTTAGCAATAAGCGCATTCGTAAAAATGTGTTTTTATTATAGCAAAATCTTTAACAGCTAATATGGCAGCTATGATGAATTCTTGTTTTTGATTGGTCAAAATTTCAGAAATCTCCTCCTCTGAAACCATATAGCCAAAATAACTAATACTTGGTATGAAACATCTATGGAAGGTCCATTACAATTTTCACTTGAAATAAAATCAATTGATTGTGGGACTGTCAGGTAAGCTATACAGGCTCAATTCTCTTGAGCCTCTTGTTATAGGTCCTCATAGCCCTATGAGGTGAAATACTTTATATTGGAAATAGGTCAATTGCAAAAAATACTAAATAATGAAAAATTTATATTTCAATATTACTGGTTATTGTGTTGCTTTATTATTGAATTTATCATAAAGAGATTTCATTTGGTTTGATAAAAGTTAAGTATTTAATCAACAAATTTTGACATTACTCTGCTGTAGAAGGGAAAATAACCCCAGTCGAATACTATTCCTTGTTTGTATGTTGAGTTCAGCACATTTGGCCATTTCGCGGCCGCCAGTTTTAATTGGTGGAGGAAGCCGGAGTACCCGGAGAGAACCACCGACCTTCGGTAGGAAAATTGGCAATCCGAATACTATTCCTGGAACCCAGAAGTTATCTTTTTGAACAGTTTTGTCACATATGTTATACAGGCAATCAGATTTGTGTAATTTATAGTTTTTCATACGTTTCTAGACTTCTATTGTCTCATAAAAAAAACTTTCAGGCTATACATGTAGGTGTAAAAATAAAAATTTAAGATCCAAGATCACTAACTTGCACCCCTCCAATTGAAAACAAATTGTTGCTCTCCAAAATTTAAAATTAGAACGTTATTTGTCTATAGGTTTCTATAGGTCACAGTTGCTATAAATTATATCCAGAAACACGAAAGTCAGACATACAGCATCCTTACAAGTCAAGGTTCTGTGTCATAACTGCCCCAGAGTTGGGCCATGGGACCCATGCCTGCAGTATCAAATGGAACCATGACTTTTTGAGGATGAATATTGTGGTTTATTGTACAATTTTTATCTATATACAGAGCCATAAAATATCATTCTTATTGTGTTCATTAGTTTAATAAGATGTAATAAAATCATTCCAGTGCCTACTGTTGTTTTCATCTTACATTGCCTGGGGCCTTGTTGGATGGGAGGACTTGATAGCTTTTGTAACTTCATCTTACATTGTTTGGGCCGTGTTGGCTTGGAGGACTTGATAGCTTTTGTAACTTCATCTTAGGCACATTGTCGGAGCCTTTGTTTGTCAAGAGGACTTGATAGCTTTAGTAACATTATCTTGGGCTCATTGTTGGAGCGTTTGTTGGCCGAGAGGACTTGATAGCTTTTGTAAATTCATCTTATGCACATTGTCGAAACCTTTGTTGGTCGCGATGACTTGATAGCTTTTGTAAATTCATCTTAGGCACATTGTCGAAACCTTTGTTGGTCGAGAGGACTTGATAGCTTTTGTAACATCATCTTGGGCACATTGTTGAAGCCTTTGTTGGCTGAGAGGATTTGTTAGTTTGTTGTCACTTCATCTTTCATTGTTTGGGCCTTGTTCATGTTATTAGCTGAGAGAACTTGATAGCTTCTGTAATTTCTTATCAACACATGCCTTTCATCACAGCTGTAGCAAGGTATAAATAGTGTAAGTTTTCTGCCAAAGTTCTGTGGTTCTATATGTGCACGCCTGTCCCAACTATTCAAAGAGGGGTAAAATCCTATAAAAGTCCAAAGAATGGCAAAAACTTTTGTCCATATTTTTAATTTTAAAATCGGAATGTGGAGTACATGTTGATGGGCGAATAAAATTACAAAAAGGTCAGACAACCTTTATCAGGACATCCGTCTGCCAATCCTGTATAAACTTTGGAAAAAAAATGAAATTCCAACAGAACTACTGTCAGAGTCGACAGTGATCCCCGCATCGCCTGCAATTACTTGGGACACACTCAAAGTAAAAGATCTGAAACCTTATTGCCCATTTACTGATATTATAAATTCATTCTATGAAGAAATTCAATCACTAAATACAATAAAAATGGAGAAAAAAAAATAGTTTGACAGCCAAAATTTTAAAACCTTATTGCCCAACAACGTATGGTGTGTGAATTGCAGATATTGAATAATGAAAGAGAAGTTCGAGACACAAGCTTCAACATTTTGGAAATTTGATTCCTATGAGCCCCAGGTTTTGAAAATCAAAATTCTAATAAGAGATAATATGAAAAAATTGAAATATGAACTAGGTATTTAATTCACAAGCTTAGATTTAGAAGTTTGGTTCCTGTTGGCCCCAAGATTTAAAAGGGAAATTCTAAAACCATATTGCGCATCTACATATATGTGAATAACAATACGTACTGTAAAGAAATAAAATGCATAACACGAAAAATCAATGAAAGAGCAGTGTAGATCAGAAGCTTAAATTCATGGTTTGAAATATGAGACCTGTGGCATGGACTCCCAAGTTTAGAAAAGCACAAATAGAAATTAAAAATATTTGTTAGAGGCCAGTAAATATTTTTTCGTTTTCAAGTAATTACGAGAAAGAGCATTTTTACAGAATTGTACTGATACATATGTTTTTAGCCCAGTCTTGCCTGATTGCTGTGAGAAGATCATAAGATAGTCAGTCCGACTGTCTTTTGGTTATAATTGACACCTGAATTGAGACGTTTCCTTTCATTCACGATATTACAATAGAAACTAGGTTTTGAAAACCCGTTCATGATAAGTGCCTCTTTAGAAGTCGAATATTTAACCATGATAGCTATTATAAAACACTTTTTGAAACAAGATAAACCCTTAGATATCGAATTTAGTTTTAAATTTGGAACTATTCACTTTCAATTTTGAAAATTTCAAATACAGATTTGAGTCAATAAATAAAAATATGAAATGGGGATCTATGTTCTCATGGTTCTATGCTCTATATAAAAAAAAAACAGGGTTGTGTTAAAATAAGAAACGAAAACAAAACGAAATGAACGAAACGAAACGAAACGGAAAACGAAACGAAATGAACGAAACGAAACGAAATGAACGAAACGAAACGAAACGAAACGAAAAACAAAACGAAATGAAATGAAAGAAAAAAGAGTTTATCTATGGGATCAACCATTTGATTTTTTTATTGAGGGGATGGGGACTACGATCAAATTTGAAATAAAAAGGCAGGGAATTCACCGAGGCGGAGAACTTTCGAGCAAAAACATTTTTTTTTAAATAAATGATAGAGAGAACTAAAAAGATACTTCATTTAGTACATCTCATTTAAGGAGTCTGGACTACAGTAAATTCAAAAGACACCACAACCGTAGAAAATGCGCTTTCACTCGCTTTGTATACATTTGTTACACGAAACTCCCATTCCTTTGCTCACTGGAAATCCTGATTAATCTGACTTCGAAAGAAAACCATTCATCAAGATTTTTTTAAGTTTAGCCTATCAACTAAAACTACAAAACATACAGATGGTTTTTGTTAAAGGAACAACTTTTATTCTTTTGCTTTTTTTAATTATTAGTTCGTCATGACTACTAATGATCATTTTTCAATACTAAGGTTGTGAGTTCAAATCTCACCTGTGGCGGGAGTTCGACTTCGATCTTAATTGACAAGGATTGCAAATTTTCCTACCGAAGGTCGGTTGTTCTCTTCTGGTACTCCGGGTTTCTCCACCAATAAAAGATGGCCGCGGCGAAATAGCCAATGTGATGAAAACGACGTAAAACCCCAAATAAACAAATAATTATTATTTCTTTAAATAATCATGTATATTGAAAAGCCTAATAGATCATGCCACGGATTGAGACCCCCTCTGGATTAGTTGCTTCCTCCAGGACAAGGAACAAATTACGGTCCCGCCTTTTGGTCATTTTTGCATTTTTGAATTTGCTCTTCAACGTTTTGGATGGTTTTGATTTTCAACATTTTAGGCCTTGAGCACAACAGATGAGTCGTAAATCGACGAAATGTGCACATCTTAGGCATCAAAATTGGTATCAAAATTTAGTATCCCTGAGCAACGTGCGCCCTTGTTAACATTGGAGATAATGACATTTCGCCGTCAAATTAAAAAAAAAGTTGGAATACTGCAAATTAAGTTCGACAGAAGGATGATGCCTACTAGTGTTATTTTTCAGCGTCAATGGTTAAGGTAAATGTGACATTTTAGCGTATTTTAGCGTGGAGTCTGGAGACCTTGGTAAACATATTCAGTGTATAACAAACATAAAGAACCAATGACTTTTCAAGGTGACAGGTCAAAGGTCAAGGTTACAGTGGTATTTTACCTTTCCCCTAAAACCTAGTTGATGGATGTGAACATGTTTAAGATGTCATATTTTTCAACTGATTTGAACCAAATTTCATTGTTTTCAATTAATACTAAAAGGTTGGGATAATTGAGTTCATAGACCAAATGTCAAGGCAATTGTGACATGTTAGCTTATTTTTATTATGTTCAAATTTCTTGGTATTCTATTTGACAATAAACTTACCTTTCTACCCCATATCAAAATGCTTAAAGCTAAATGCTTAAAGGCATTGGATATTTTAAAAGTTGTTTCCAGCACTGACTGTGGTGCTGACAAAAACATTTTGTTAAATCTATATCGATCACTTGTACGATCTAAACTTGATTATGGTTCAATTATATATGGATCTGCTCGCAAATCCTACATAAAAATTTTAGATACTGTTCACCACCAAGGCCTACGTTTGGCCTTGGGGGCGTTCAGAACATCTCCTGTGGAGAGTTTATACGTAGAGGCGAACGAGTCGTCTCTTTATAACCGTAGGATAAAACTTGGTTTACAATACTTAACCAAGCTAAAAGCATATCCTTCAAATCCTGCCTACGACTGTTTTCAATCCTCTCTATGAGGATATATTTGAACAACGTGAAAATAAAATTCCCCCATTTGGTATTCGGATGAAACCACATATTTCTGTTCTAACTTAAATCTTGATGAAATAGCCCCTATTAATATACCTCAATCGCCACCTTGGCTTGTACCCAAACCTAAATTTATTTTTGACCTAAGAAAACATAAAAAGTCTGAAAAGACCCAATTATAATTCAGCAACATTTTGCTGAAATAAAATCAAAATTTGTATTTCATGACTATTTATACTGATGGATCTAAGGACGGAGACAAAGTAGCTGCTGCAGCAGTCCACGGACAGCAGGCAGCAACTCTCCGCCTTCCATCTTCCAGTTCGATATTTACTGCTGACGCTAGAGCCATCATTCTGGCTTTAAAATTTGTCAGAACATCTGAAAAACTTAAATTTCTTATTTGCTCAGATTCTCTTTCATGTTTATTGGCCAAATTATTGAGTTCTATAAAAGACTGGTTCAAATGGGCAAAGAAATAGTTTTTATCTGGATACCAAGTCATATTGGTATCCGAGGAAACACAGTCGTAGATAGTATAGCGAAGGATGCTTTAGATGATCCAGTTACTAATATGTCAGTGCCTTATACTGATTTGAAACCTTTGATTTATAAATATGTTGTACGTCTGTGGCAGTCCCAGTGGGATCTGCTTACAGACAATAAATTGCATGCTATTGAGCCAAATGTTGGCACAATTATTTGTTTCTTCGGCAGAAGCCGGAGAGAACAAGTGGTTTTAACTAGATGTCGCATTGGCCACACCAGGACGACTCATTCTTTTATTTCAGAGAATTAGCCGCCTCATGAGTGTATTCCGTGTCAATGTCGACATAGTATTAAACATCTTTTAATTGACTGTGTAGATAAATCCGACATTATTAGTCGGTACTACACAGTCAACAATATGACAGATTTGTTTACAAAGGTTGCTGGCAACCGTATTTTACAGTATTTGAAAGACGTTGGACTATATTCGAGAATATAGTCTGACTTTCTTGAATATAGTCCAATAATTTTAAATTTGTTGATATGTTTTGAATGATATAATTTATGTAATAGCGTATCTGTGATATTATTTTCGAAATTTCGTCTGTGATATTATTTTTGATTTAGAGTGTTTGTCTTTTATTTTTTTATTGTCTCCTTAAATATTATTTGTAAATAGTTCATTCGTTTTAGATATTATTTGTTTTAATCATACTTAATTTAATTAGTTCTCGCCGTGATATGGCTTAAATGTCGCTCACACGGCGTAAAACAATAATCAATCAATTTAATTACAACTTGCCCCACGTATATATATGACATTTTATTTGTTCTTTAAATATCGTTCATTGTGTTCGTTTTGGTTTTTTAGCTCACCTGGCCAAATATCGTCGTCGTCGTCGTTAACAATTATACAAAACTCTTCTCCTCTGAAACTACTTGACTAATTAGAACCAAACTTGGTATGAATGTTCCTTGGGGTACCCTGCATAGAACTGATGTGGGGATTTTTGATTCGTCGAAAAACATGGCCGTTGTTACTAAAAATAGAACATAGGGGTCAAACAACAGTTTTTCGCAAATATCTCAAAAATCATTAGGTTACGGCAAATTCTGGCAGGTTGAAAGTGTTCAGCATGATGAGAGCTACCTGTGTGCTGATTTTCGTGAAAATCTGTTAACTGATGTTAGAGTTATTGGCCTTTTTTGACATTTTTGGCTTTTTTTATGTTATTATTTCAAAAATCTTCTTCTCTGAAACTACTATTCAAAATCAAATGAAACGTGGTAAGATTGTTCCTTAGGGTATCCTGCAAAAAGTTAATGCTTTTGATTGGTCGAAAAACATGTCCGCCCTTACTAAAAATAGAACATAGGGGTCAAAATGCTGTTTTTTGCTATTTTTCCTGAATTATAGAAAGAAAATGAAGATGAAAGCTACTTTCAACGTAAATTTGGTATCCCGAGTTGAATGGTGATGATGAAAGTTTATTTTGGACGGCCATTTTTTACACTTGCTCAGATTTCAACAATATTTGGTTTTTAAAGTAAACATGGTATCCTTAGTGAATGGTGATGATGAGATTTTTTGTATGGAGCATCTATGGAAGGTCCTTTAGGAAATTTGCATAAATCTTCCCGGTCCGTGAAACAAAATGGCCGTCATGAGCATTTACATGTTCTGATTGGTCGAAATTTAAAAGTTCTTCTCTTCTGAAACCATAAAGCCAAATGAACTGATTTTTGGTATGGATGATCTATGGAAGGTCCTTTACAAAGTTTGCATAACTCATCATGGTCCGTGAAACAAAATGGTCGCCATGAGCATTTACATGTTTAAATGTAAAACTTTTTCTCCTTACAAACCGTTAATTAAGCCAAATGAACTGATTTTTGATATAGAACATCTATGGAAGGTCCTTTACAAAATTTGCATAAATAAGCCTGGTCCGTGAAACAAAATGGCTGCCATGAGCATTTACATGTTCTGATTGGTCAAAATTTTAAACTTCTCCTCTGAAACCTTGAAGCCAAATGAACTGATTTTTGGTATGGAGCATCTATGGAAGGTCCTTTAGGAAGTTTGCATAAATCTTCCTGAAACAAAATGGCCGTCATGAGCATTTACATGTTCTGATTGGTCGAAATTTAAAAGTTCTTCTCCTTTGAAACCGTAAATTAAGCCAAATGTACTGATTTTTGGTATGGAGCATCTACGGAAGGTTCTTTACAAACTTTGCATAAATCTTTATAGTCCGTGAAACAAAATTGCCACCAGAAACCTTTATATGTTCTGATCGGTCAAAATTTAAAACTTCTCTGAAACCGTTTGGCCAATGAACTTATACTTGGTATGAAGCATTTATAGAAGATCATTTACAAAGTTTTCAGAAATCAATCTAGTCTGTCAAATCAAAAGTTTGTGACTGCCAGGTGAGCGATACAGGCTCAGCCCACTGAGCCTCTTGTTATTTATTTCGTTTTAAGTTTCGTTTTATTCATTTCGTTTCGTTTTTAGTTTCGTTCATTTCGTTTAGTTTCGTTCATTTCGTTTCGTTTCGTTTCGTTCATTTCGTTTTGTTTTCGTTTCTTATTTTAGCACAACCCAAAAAAAACTACTTTTGGGTGATTTTTTGAGCTTATACACCATGATTCAAAGCAAAACATATGTTGTTTGTTTACAAATTGACACAACAGATTCTAGAACTTCTATTCTAAATATAGCATGTGACTAAAATAGATGACATGAAGGTGTTCCCGAGACGTCATACAATTATGCCTCTTTTTGGAATAGGGTGTAGCCAATTAAAATACTCCATTCTATCACGTGATAACAATAATAAGAGGGTGACACATTTCAGGAATAAAGACTACACGTAACAGAGAGAACATCGTGGAAATTCAAGTTAAACAGATACCTCCAGGTTTGAAATTTTATCTGTATAATAAGGAGTATGGTTACTATCCGTGTGAATTCGAAAATAGCGATTCCGACACTATTTACCATGTCAAAACCTTAATAATTGTGGCCTTTGGTGAGCGATGTCGCCATTTTGATCTTCTGGAATACCAAACAAACAATGAAATGGGTGGGTCAAACACCACTTTTTGTGAAAAATAACACATTTTTCTTGGTTTTGTGTTTGTTCAATGAATTTGTCCACAACACCTACCCCTCAATAAAGCTGATAATATTTGTAAAACCAATTTCTGGACGAGAAAGTGGTCGTCATCCATTCAATATTGCTTTATCACGTTTTGACCACCAGTTCAATGACCCAAGTATTCACGTTGTGTTATATTTTCTTTAATGATCAGTTATGTTATTTACGTGCCAATTAATGTTCATTTAAATTTTAAAGTTATATTTTATGTACACTGCTCATTGTTTACTAACCTAGTAATGCTAGAGTAGAGTAGAGCCAGTAGAGGTCAGAAAATTATCTGTACATTGATCTGATGCTTAGACAAAGAAGTCTTGCAGTAGATATGCCAAGTGAAATTCAAATAATCCAGCTATTTACATCTGTCATTAGAATGATTTTAAATGAAATTAAATTTCGACCTGAGTGATCTATTTCTGTTAAATTCATTCATGGAAAATCCCCTCCCCTGAGTACTTTATCAAGTATTGAAACTAATTAATTCAAGTTCAATTGAACTTTATTTGTTATAAATAAAATATTTACAATATAGTGTTCAAAGAGTTAAAATGAAGACTCTGTTAGAATTATGGGAGTGCATGTGGTTTTCTATAGTTTCAGTTACAATTAGGTTTATCCCTGAATCACACAGGGACGTGGGTATGGATTTATTATTTATCGGGCCACAGGAAATGAATGCATGAAATTCCAAAGCGGTCACACCCATAAAAAATAAACTAAAAGTTTACCACAATTACAAGTCTTCTATAGACATAATTGGCAACAAAAAACCTGAATGGCTGTACAATATGCTCATTTAATATTGAATCTTCAGGTAATGTGACTGTCAGAATATTGGTTTAAAAGAGTTTGCTTGACATATACATGAAAATCCAGATTTTTTTTTCTTGACTCTATCACTTTTAAACTGCCACGGTGGCCTGATGGTAGCATGCTAGACCAGGGACTGTGGTGGGTCGACAAATGCGAGTTTTTATTCAATCTGGCGACAGAATTTTTCGATTTTTTTTTTAAATCTGGCACTGTGTGAAAACATTTTTAAATGGTGACTTAGAAACATCATTTTGTAAGTTTTATATAATTATCTATGATAATTGAACAGTTTACACTAGGCTAATAAACACAGCAGGTGTTTCAACAGTAAACAAACACATGATCAATAACTTACACGTGAGATCATTTACACATGACTGCTCAATTGATTGACCACTCTTAGGACAATTCAATTTATACACTAAAGTAATATTTATGTTATCCAAATTTTGATTACATAATTTTATTAGTCATGAAATTAAATATTTAATTTAAAAGGTGTTTAAAAGAATTATATCATAAAGTTTCCAATTTGCAAAGACTGTGATGCCACTTCCAGTTTAACATCAGCAAACACATGTGCAACAATCAATGTTTTATTAGGCTTGCCATCAAAATAAATGTCATTTCAGATGAAAGTTAACTGTCATTAAAACTATTTCATCAAAAATATTTCCAGGTCGTGTTATTTCAAATAGTAATGAATAAAAGAACAATCACATATGGCATAATGCTTCCAAAAGCGAACACATTTTGAAACTGGCGACAAGTTTTTGAATGCCGGCGCAACCCCTGCTAGACTCTTGAAATAGTAATTATGGAAGTTTGCGGGTTCATTCCCAGGCAGTGAGGGACAAACCAGAGACTTAAAAGTTGTTAATTGTAAAGCACACTATTAGCTAAAAAATAACAAATCTACCTTAGCATGTCATCAAGTACAAAGCAGAGTTCATATTGATATCAATTCAACATGTTCTTGTACCGATATGTATGTAATTGCCAATTGATGTTAACCATTGATCAATCAGTCAACTTAGGTAAAAGAAATGATCTGTAATTTATCTACCTATTTACATGTACCATCATTAATAATAAATGAAAGCCATAATGTGTAAGCAAGGAAAATCAAAAATTTTTTGCATGATAGCATTTGATGTATATTTAGTTGTGAACAAAATTGTTTTGAAAACAAGCTGTCTGATAAGGGCCATCAGCCGAGGACCTGCCTGCTTTATTTCACTAAAATAGTAATCAAAATTTTTTCGTTGCAACAAAGACAAACGTGTAAGCATTAAGATTTTGTGAAACTGATTTATTTAATAACATAGACCTGCACATTGGCTATAAAAGTATTGGGGGGAGGAGGATATGTAGAAATTTTAATACTTGAAAATTTATTTCAGGAGGATCTTGTTGAGAATGTCGTCTATGGAACAAAATGGAAACCAGAATCTTCCTTCAGTAATGTTGTGTAAAGCTGGATGTGGTTTCTATGGTAATGATGCATTTGATGGAATGTGTTCAAAATGCTACAAGGATTTCTTAAAACGAAAGCAGAATGCATCACCTGTGAGTGGCCGTATGAGTCCTCCATCATCGTCAGGTGAGACAGAAGCATCTGTAACCAGTGTGGCTACATCTCTGTCACAAACCTCTATAGGTAATCACATACCTGTTCTCTTAGGGAGGGTACTGTAATCACATCACTGTCATAAACTTCTATAGGTAATCACATACCTGTTCTCTAAGGGAGGGTCCTGTAATCACATTGCTGTCACATACCGGTCATACCTGTTTTCTGAGGAACCTATATTCACATTTCTGTCACAAACATCTATAGTTAACCACATACAGGTTCTCTTAAGAAATGTCTTGCATTGACCTACATGTATGTTGTATACATAATCACATACATTGTACTTCTCTAATGGAGGGTCCTCTAATCATATCTCTGTCTCAGACTTCTATAGGTAGTCGCATACCTATTCTTATTGGAGGGTTTCTCTAATCGCATGTCTCAAACTTCTACACATTATCACATTCCTGTTCTCTAAGACGGGGTCCTGTAATCACACCTATCACGAACTTCTTTACATGTACATGTAATCACACACCTGTTCTTCAAGGGGGGGGGGTACTGTAAGCACATTTGTCACAAATTTCCTATACATGTCCTGCGATCAATTACTTGAGACAATAATTCAGAGTTTAACAAAGTTGAATAGCCATTTATATATCTACTTTGAAAAAGTTACGAAAGGGTGCAGCGCCCTTCCATTTACAGCTAACTGGACACTGTATTCAAATGTTTGCTGCAATCTTTGCACAAATTTGTCAGTAAATTCACTGGAGAGTGCCAACAAAAAAATACTTGTAGTCCCACCAACACTACTGCCTACCCTTTTGCCTTTTTTCAGTAATCACTACCAAAGTCTGAATATCCCCTACAGAAAATTTTTGGAAAAAAAACAAAAAAACTGTATAAAAAAATTATGTGTACCCATGGACTCTGAAATGTTTTAGCATATCAGTATTAAAAACAAAGGTACAGGTATGTATTTTTTTATGGCATAATTGGATACACATCTGTAAGTGGATAGAAGTTAAAGCTGCTGGGTACTTGTATTCTAGTGTACATGTAATGTTTGGAAGATACTCGTGAAGAAAATAAAAATAATTTCATTAAAGTATGATACACGTAAGAACTACTGTTGTGTTTAAAGATCAAGTGCTATATTAGCCAGAGTAATGTCATGGTATCTCAGGAATGGAGTATTTACCATATTAAGAGACTATGATGCAACAAGTTCCCTCTACTGAATTTTGCTGAAATTTGAACATTGTGTCAATTTTTGTTTGTTCTTTCCATATATGGAAAGATACATTTGTAACTGCACCTTCATGACTTAATTTTAATATGACCATAGGCATTTGTGAAGGTATTATGGTATAGCCTATCCTCGGTGCCATCAATAGACAGTTAGGTTTATGCTCTAATAATATTTTACTACATTTCCCCATAGTTTAAATTCATGTTAATGAATGCTCAGTCAATAGATACTTCTTTTATGGTTTTTTAAGTATAAGGGATTAAAATGGCCAAAAAAGCGAAGTGCCTTGATATGTAAAAATTTTTTGTTTTTCATCTAGTTTTGTGGTAGTTCCAGTATTTTTGTGTAATTCATATTACACTTTATTGGGTAAAGCATGATAATGTGTCCACATTTACTTTCTTTTGTGAACATGTTGCGGTCATATCATGCTGCACTTAGCGAAGCCCTTTATTTAAATTTTAGTACAAGAGACTTGAGTTTCATATTTCTGTTGGCAAAGGGAAAAAGTGGCGGTCCATATGCTTATTATAGAGATGTTTGAGAAGTTAATATTTTTCCTCCTATTCTTGACGTGTATAATCAGTGGGATAAAAATACATAATGTCTTTAACCACTTCCCGGAGATTAAATTATGTGGGAATTACCATCCTTTTTTCTACAGTTATTGGAACAATAAACTAGAGAACTCCCGAAGTGACTTATATGTAAAAAAATTACATAGCAACGACATTTTCTTGAGGTTTTTGTCAAAAATCATAGGAGAAACATATTCTTCTTCAATTTACTCGTGGGTTATGGAATTTCTCCACCCTCAATATTTAAATTTTAGATTTTAATACGCTCGCTAAAGTCTTGAAAATCGAAAATTTAACTATTTCAGGTGGAAAAATTCCATAACTCACTTGTACCTGAAGGAGAATCTATATATAATGTTCTGAGAGCTTTTCTTGAGAGATATTATGTCACAATGATATTTGGTATTTATTGATATGTATTTTTATTGCCAAGGTATAAAAAAAATCTAATGTTTCTGGTAAACAACCTACTCTTGACTGGTACACTTGTAGCCAGTTAAAAAGGGCGACCCATCGACCCTATTTTGTTGGCACTTGTGTTTAGAAATAAATATTTTAAAGCTTTGTAGAATTAAATCAATGAGGGAAATGTGTTTTAACCAACATTTATCTTTTAAAGGAATCCAAGAAACTAGTGTAACGGTAAAAGACATAGAAACCACCGTGACATCCACACCGAGTGTTGAAACAGCGACCCCAACTGTTTCCTTGCCCAGTCAAACCAAGGAAGAAGAGAAAGAGGAAGAAGGAGCTACAGGTAACTAGGCCTCAGTTGATTTTGTATATATGAGACCAATCAACCCTCCCGATTTCCAGCTTTACATCCAAAAATCCTAAATTTTATTTCTTCTGGATAATTTTCGTTTTGTTTAAAATATACATTTTCTATTACAAATGCAGTAAGTTTTACATCAGGGTTTTATCTGACCAAATCCTCCTCTTGCCAATCGGAAGCAGTCTTCAAACTGGCCATGCTTTCTCGAAAAAACAAGGTTCTGACATTCAAATTTTTACCCCCAAAATTTACTCAATATGAAAATCTAAATTTAGTGAGAAATCAATGTGATGAAGTCTTTTCTTTCATAATTTTTGTATCCTGATGTTTCAAACAATGGAGAAACGGTCATAGTTGAATTTGTTAACCATACCCTTTGCAGTTTTGAAAATTTTGGTATGGGAAAAAATGGGTACCCTAAATTAAATGTCCGCTTCTTTGACATTTTTCACAAAATCATTTGGAATCAAAGTGTAAATAGAGTTAAAAGCAAAAGAAATTGCTGAAAATGTGAAAATGAAGATTTTTGGAAAGAAACAGAATTTTTTGAATCTCAAATTGACAAATTTAGAAAAATTGATTTTTGCAGAAAATGTTCCTATGGGTACGGTACCGTTTAAAATTTCTTGTTGATCGAATCAGTGGTTATGCCCATGCCTTGAGATGAAAATATAAATACGCTATTTTAAACGGAAATGATCCTTAACTTTTTTAGTCCAGTACAGCTAGAACAACTGACACTTGTGTAGATTGTGCTTCTTCAACTGTCTCTGGTTTGATTCAGACTGGTGAAATAGAAATTTTACAAGCACAAATCAGATTTAACTCTGCTTTTTCTTTTGACAAGGTTGAGACTGAACAGTGTTTAAAGTCACTGTTAACTATAATTTATTACAAAACCATGTAAAGTTTCGATCATCTGCTTTCATTATAGGTGGTACAAATACGGCCGAAACATCATCATCAGACGAAAAGAAAGCCCAAAAGAAAAATCGTTGTCATACCTGTAAAAAGAAGGTTGGACTAACAGGTAAATGAAGGGAACATCATAGCTCATATCTTTGAATAATATCTATAAAGATACATCTCTGTTTAGCAGGGACACTGGAAAGCTTCAATACGAATCTTACTACAATTTTCTTTTTTTCTAATATTAGGGAAACAATACAGTATTACCAAAACATATTTGACCTTTGAGTTGAGGTACATGTAGGCTGATATGGTGTAGTAGACAGTATATATTTTTTGCTCACCTGGCCTAAAAGGCCATGTGAGCTATTGCCATCACTTTGCATGCGTCCATTAACTTTTCATATTTCAGTCTTCTCCAAAACCCCATGGCCCAATTGAAACCAAACTTGGTGGGGATGTTCATTGGATGGTCCTCTACAAAGTTTGTTTTTGGTTCTGATCCAAAATTCAACATGGCTGCCAGGGTCATTTATGCACTCTGATTGTCTGAAATTTAAATAAATCTTCTCTGAAACTACAAAAACAACTGAATTGTTATATTACAGGAATAATCATTACATGGTCCTCTACAAATATGTTTTTTTTGCCGATCTGAAATCCAAGATGGCCACCACCACGGGTCACATTTAACATAGGATCCTATGGGAAATACATACAAACATCTTCTTGTCAAAAACCTTTTGACAGATGGAAGTAATATTATGCCTGAATGTTTAGATAATGGTCCTTAACAAAATTGATGTTTTTGGTGCTGAACCGAAATTCAACATGGCTGCCAGGGTCAATTTCTGAAACCCCCTTTGAAACTACAAAAGCAATTAAATTGTTGTATTGCAGGAATGATCCTTTCTTGGTCCTCTACCAACTTTGTTTTTCATGCCAGTATATGAAATCCAGAATATCAAACTACAGAGTCAGTTGGAACCAAACTTGGCAGAACTTGTCCTTAAATTGTCCTCTGTCAGAATTGTGTCAGATGACCCAGAATATCAACCAAGATGCCTGCTACTGCTGAAATTAGTGTAGCTTAGGACCCTTTGGAAAAATTCATAAAACAATCTTCTTGTCTGAAACCACTGAGCCAATTGGGACCAACCTTGGCAGCAGCAATGGTCCTTAGATGGTCCTCTTTATGAATTGTGCCCGATGACCAGGAATTCAACCAAAATGGCTGCCACAGCCGAACATAGGACCCTATGTGAAAATTCATTTAAAAATCTTATTTGAGACCACTTGGTCAATTGGGACCAACCTTGGCAGCAATGATCATTAGATTGTCCCCTTTCATAAATCTGTCCACTGACCTGGGTTGTTAATCAAGATGGCCACCAAAGCTCAACTAGTTTAACATAGGACCCTATGGGAAAATTTAATTTGCAGATCATTATACCGTAAACTTGGCCTGATTTGGAACCAAAGTAATGCCAACAATGGTGCTCTTTCAGAATTGTGTTTGATAACCACGAATGTCAACTAAGATTTCCACCACACCCTAACTTTGTTTAACATTGTACCTATGGGAAAACCAGCCAAGATAAATTTTCAGTCCTGCTGAAGGTGGATAAGTTAAATCCAGGTGATCGATACAGGCTCTTGAGAGCCTCTAGTTTTTATTTCCTTTGGTGTCTGACATATTTTTATGTCAAAGCAGATCTGATTTACATTATAAAACCATTCTTTACAAATTGTTTGTCATTCAACAGAAATTTTAAGCTTCTGAGAGTAAGAGATGAGACAGTCCACATGCATCGTACATTGTGCCTGCACTTTATATTATCCTTTTTATTTTTACTGAGCATCTCATATCAAGACATTGCCAGTGTACATTGGTCGGCAGAAGTTCTATTGAAATTGGCACCTCTTTAACAGTGTATAAATCTATTTCAGGCTTTCCCTGTCGTTGCGGTGGATTATTTTGCAGTACACACAGATATTCAGATAAACACGAGTGTAATTTTAACTACAAAGAGTTGGCACAGGAACAAATCAGGAAACACAATCCAGTTGTAGTTGCCTCCAAAATTCAGAAGATATAAAACATGTGATAACTTAGAAACTCCATCTTGTCAAGAAAACCACTTGTCTCAATACAGCATTCATAGTTTTCAAGGACATTTTTTTTTAAGTTTGAAAAAATACTTTTCAAAGTAAATGGCCTAAATTTAAACTAAAAGAAAACAGTATAAATGCTTTATTTTGACAAGTAGTAGACTTCAATGCAAATGTTAAACTGATTAACAACCATGGAAAAAAATGTATTTCTCTTTAATTTATTTACACTGTTATTTAAGGTAAAAACAATATTGGACGCTTTTGTGCAGATTTTTTTAAACAGGTCAACCTACAAAATGAATTATCATTCAGTAATTTCAATTTGTTTGAAGCATATAAATAGTAGTTACTTTAATGTCAGGAGAGAAAAAAAAAACTGAAAGGCTTCGTGCACAACAAAAATGTATATTTTCCTCCACTGCTAAATTTTATCAAAACTTTTAATTTTGCTTATATGAATAAGTACACATGACTCCAAAGATACATTGAGTTTCAAGGTGTACAATTATGTATTGTCATATTACCGCTGGTGAAAATCTCAAAAACATTTTTTTTTTGTGTTTGGCATAGGTTAAACCTGTAATGGTTTTGAGATTTTCCTTAGCTTTCATTAACACATCTATTTTATCACAATTTGTTATCTGTTTTGTGATTGGCTGTTTAACCTATTTACTATGTGACAGAGTTTATTATTAGTTTGATCATAAATAAGATGTATTTTCCAAATGATTTGTTTTTTTATTTGTGTGTACAAGCTTATATTAATCATGCATTATTGTGTATTTTGATTTTTCTTCCACGGAAAATGAATCGATGAGTCTTGAGTAAAATGGAACTTTGGGTTAGAGATTATTGTGATTATTATATTTGAATTAACTGAGTGAGTACTTGTTGAATAATATTTGCACATAACAATAAAGGAGTTAACATTGACCTTTAGGAACAAGGGATGTTTTTCCTAAAAACTATTCCATAAATTGACCTTTAGGGTCATGGGATGTTTTTTTATCAGCTTTTCTGTGTTATTTTTGTTTAATTATGCATGTGATGTATTTGGAAACCTTAATCTATTTCATTGTACATTGTGTGTAGTTGTGTACCAGTTCAGAATTCATTCAATCCAATTGAAAAGTATTAAGTTTTCAAAGGCAAATATCTTGCACTATCAGGGTAATTTGACATTAAAAATCCAAAATTCATTTCTGCAAGCAGCCATCAAGAAGACGCTCAGTTTAGTAGAAATTTTTTTATTGGTATATGTAACCATTAAAAAATATCTTAGCATTTTATATTGGTGTCCCAGGGGTACACAACTATGCCTACATTGTAGAATACCATTGTACCTCATAGAATTTCACATCTTTTGAATGCTTAGTCACCTGATTATTATGAATGATTTGATTGGTTGATACAAGAATAATGATAGATGCAGGTTAGATGAGTGATGTTGTGTGTGTGTTGTTGTACTGATAGATAAAATCAGTTATGCTAATTGGATTTCAGAATGAGGCCAAAGTTACTTCTACTATTACTATATCTATTTTGAATGGAAATCTTAGGTTCAATTTATTTGGTGTAATTGAAAATTTGAATGAATATTGCATTCCCCTTGAAAATGGTAATTCATATATTAGATAGATACAAAAACTGACTGTAGAGGTTTTCAGCATTTAAGAAAGAAATGATTCTCATTATCATTGGTCCAGTTAACATAACTTGATACAGCTGTGAGGATGTATGAATGTTTTCTCTTCAATAGATTTATATTATTATATGATACATAGGTGATATTAAAAGTGTCTAATAACACCATCTCAGTGTTTATTTTTTGTCATTGTTATCTCGAGTTGTTTTTTTTTTTTAGCACACCTGACCCAAAGGTTTGGGTCAGGCAAGCTATTGCCGTCACTTTTCATCCGTCAGACCTTCAACATTTCGCATTTTAAATTTCTAGAGAACCACTGGATGGATTGAAAGGAAACATGGCACAAATGTTCCTTACAAGCTGCTGGCCAAGTGGCAATCCGTCATCCAACATGTCTGCCAGTGGGGGACTTGGCTTATCATAGGACCCTATAGGAAATACATATAGAAATACAGAAGCATGGATTGAAACCAAGCATGGCATGAATGTTCCTTATGAGTGTTATTACTTTGTTTCCAATTCAGAATCCAAGATGGCCACCAGCGGGAACTTAGATTAACATCGAACCCTATGGAAAATACATTGGATTGAAACGAAGCTTTGCATGAATGGATTGAAACCAAACAAAGCAAGAATGTTCCTCATGAGGTGGTGACATAGTATTGTTTCTTTGATGTGAATCCATCATCCACGGGGGGTGGGGGTTGTGGAGGAGGGGTAGCTTAGTGTAACATAGGACCCTTTGGGAATTACATAAGAAAATCTTCTAGAGAACCATTGAATGGATTGAAACCAAACATAGTATGAATGTTCCTTATGAGGTGCTTACCGAGTGTTCTTACTTTGGTGCCATTCTGTTGTCCAAGATGGACGTCAGCGGGAGACTTAGTTTAACATAAGACCCCATGGGAATTGCAAAAGGCTTCTTGAAAATGACTGATTTGATTGAAAACAAACATGCCATGGGTCCTTTAGCAATGAACAAATTGAAATGTCAGATGCGAGATACAGGCTTCTGGGAGCCTCTGGTTTGTTTTGAAAATAAGGGCCAAAGGGAACTACAGACACGTGTCCATATGATTTAAAGTTTTTTATACAGTTTTCTCGAACATTTATTTGGTCTTTGAAATTTTCGATGTACCACAAATAAAATGACCGGCAGGCTTTTGTTTAACAAAGAGGACTTCTTGAAAATTGACCAGATGTAATCAGTCTGTTCAACATATTCTATTTGAAGTTTGTCTTATTTGCACTCATACTTATATTTTTTTTATATATTACATGACATCACCACTCTTCTATAATCAAAATGTTCCTTACATTTTCATAATTTTAAATAACCCTGGCTGCCAAATAAGATCATCAACACAGCTATTCTAATTTAACATGAATCAGTTGAGCCAAATTCTGGTTGATTGTTCGTGTTTGCTAAATGTCCAATGGCAAATATTTGTGCTTCTTTAGGACAAACCAAATTTATCAAACAATTCAAATGGAGGTTGGACCAGACACTAAGGGCAACCAATTTTGACGGATGGTTTGTTAGTGTCAGATAAATAAGCCTTCTGTAGCAGCCATTAGCCTAATCTTTTCAAAAACATGTTACCTACTATGGTCCATGGTGATGGTTTCTGTATTGTGACCTGACAACCGCTCAATGAGAGGGTCTCCCCATCGAGCCACCTGAGAATGCGCTACACACCTTTGTTGGTTATTGTTGATGGTAATCATTTGTAGGACCCTTAGTTTAGAAAGGTTTTCTAACAATCAATTATGGCTGGATTGCTTATCAGAGTTATCATTGATAAACATTCTCCAATATTACTTTTGATGTATTGCATATGTAAATATCAGGGGAGATTTCTGCCAATTAGGACATAAGTGTAAATGCACTACAAGAAACCCATTATCCAATGTTTAATGGAGAAATCATAATAAAAAACAGAAAGCTAAAAAAAATGAAAAACAATAATCAGTTTCATCAAAATGTTGTACAGCAGAATCTACAGGCAGCACACAAACAACACACTAAAATGTTGTACAGCAGAAACAACACAACAAAATGTACAGCAGAATCTACTGTTACCACAGAAACAATATACCAAAATATTGTACAGCAGAATCTAATGTCACCACAAAAACAACACACCAAAATGTTGTACAGCAGAATCTACTGTCACCACAGAAACAATACACCAAACTATTGTACAGCAGAATCTACAGCCAGCACAGAACAAACACACCTAAATGTTGTACAGTAGAATCTACTGTCACCACAGAAACAATACACCAAAATGTCGTACAGCAGAATCTACTGTCAGCACAGAAACAACACACCAAAATGTTGTACAGCAGAATCTACTGTCACCACAGAAACAATACACCAAAATGTCGTACAGCAGAATCTACTGTCAGCACAGAAACAACACACCAAAATGTACAGCAGAATCTACTGTCACCACAGAAATAATACACCAAAATGTTGTACAGCAGAATCTACTGTCACCACAGAAACAACACAACAAAATGTTGTACAGCAGAATCTACTGTCACCACAGAAACAACACAACAAAATGTTGTACAGCAGAATCTACTGTCACCACAGAAACAACACACCAAAATGTACAGCAGAATCTACTGTCAGCACAGAAACAATACACAAAAATGTTGTACAGCAGAATCTACTGTCAGCACAGAAATAATACACCAAAATATTGTACAGCAGAATCTACTGTCAGCACAGAAACAACACACCAAAATGTACAGCAGAATCTACTGTCACCACAGAAATAATACACCAAAATATTGTACAGCAGAATCTACTGTCAGCACAGAAATAATACACCAAAATATTGTACAGCAGAATCTACTGTCAGCACAGAAATAATACACCAAAATATTGTACAGCAGAATCTACTGTCACCACAGAAATAATACACCAAAATGTACAGCAGAATCTACTATCAGCACAGAAACAACACACCAAAATATTGTGTCATAATTTTAAAAATCTCTGAAGAAAACTATGGATGGTCTTCATTGAGTGTTACAGGCTATATGTGATGAAATAGAATAACTGTATTATAATGAAAAGAAACAAGAATCACACAAATACTCTAACAAGTATAATAAAACAACAAAATCATAAAACAATTAAAAACAGGAAACATTCATCTTAACAGGATTTATATAGACTGACTGTCCACAGATAACTGTTTCATCTTAACAGGATTTATATGGACTGACTGTCCAAAGATAACTGTTTCATCTTAATAGGATTTATGTAGACTGACTGTCCAAAGATAACTGTTTCATCTTAACAGGATTGTACAGACTGACTGTCCAAAGATAACTGTTTCATCTCAAGAGGATTGTACAGACTGACTGTCCAAAGATAACTGTTTTATCTTAACAGGATTTATATAGAGAGACTGTCCAAAGATAACTGTTTCATCTTGACAGGATTGTACAGACTGACTGTCCAAAGATAACTGTTTCATCTTGACAGGATTGTATAGACAGACTGTCCAAAGATAACTGTTTTATCTTAACAGGATTTATATAGAGAGACTGTCCAAAGATAACTGTTTCATCTTGACAGGATTGTACAGACTGACTGTCCAAAGATAACTGTTTCATCTTAACAGGATTGTATAGACAGACTGTCCAAAGTTAACTGATCTTAATAACATTGTGTAGAAAGACTGTCCAAACATGACTGTTTCATCTTAACACGACTGTTTTGACCGACTGTCAATAGATGACTAATAGGTCATGAAGACATGCTGTTCATAAATGAGTGTTGATTATCTTAAACTTGAACTGTTCTATATCAATATTTCTTCTGACTGTATATATGGGCAGTAAATGGTCTAAAAAACAAATAACATAATTATTTAATTCATAAAGTTAACATTCTATGATAATATATTTGCTACACTGAATGGATACAAACTTTCTATCTCACAAATGAGACTAGATATTTTCATTTAGATTTCACATCTTACCTGACTTTGACACTTCACTGGATTTTACACAATGGCAATGTGATGGATGCCACTAACGGAGCACCTAATGTCACTCTCAAGTTTTTTATGGGATCTTGTTCTAATTCTGTTTAGTTTGTTGTTCGTTTGTTGTTCGTTTGTTGTTCGTTTGTTGTTCGTTTTTTTATTTTTTTAGTTTTACATATATCCTTGAGGCATTTGTTTGTTGTGTTGCAGTCTCACAGTTTTGTCTTGCACTTGGATTTCTGTCTTAAGTACTTTTCCTACTGTCTTGTTGTTTCAAAATTCTTTTGCCAATATCCATATCACAAATATCGCCCAGGTAAGAAACTTTAAACAACATTGTTTACTTTTTTAAAACTCATTGAAATATGTATAGTATTCCATTCACCCAGTATGTACTATATCATCTAACTGTCAGTTAACAATATGCATTCCAACAATGGTATTTTGTTAACGACGACAGACGACGACGGACGCAAAGTGATATGAGAATAGCTCACATGGCCCTTTGTGTCTTGCACAGCAACACATGATAGATAGTCAAAAATTCTTTTCATTTTTCTTTCATTCCAATATAAACTGTCGGGGATTTAAATATCACAAATTTATATGACAGACACGACAAAAACAAGAAGGCTCCCCCAGAAAGAAGGGGTACATAATTTTCATTTAGATTCAAGAAATATTTTTTCATAAATTAACAATTTGAATAAATTGAAATTACAAGCTCCCTGTTGCAATTTCTTGATGCCTTGGTATGGTTCTGTGATGGCATAAAAATTTTAAAACAAGATTTATTACCCCAAGCAATTTTCCAATTTTTCATGGTTAAAATCTACATATCAAGTTTAAATAGCCTAATATACATGACAAACTATTTATCCTTAATATTGTATACTGTCCCATTTATAATAAGCATAATTTCATATATACACAAATACAAATTCTGTATTGCTAATCACAGTGCCCAAAATTGAGCAGAATAATTACATTTAATTTAAGTACAATGATTTTAAGATTTATCTTAATCATCCTTACCTTTCAAAACTCAAAGCTATTCTATAACAAGCTGCAACAAAAAGACTAAGGAAAATCCCAGCCTGACTTGCTTTACTGTAATAAAAAGGTTAAATGTGATTCATTCAGACTGAAAGCACTATTTCTTAACAAATATGTTTAAGTATACCTTTTTGCTAGCTTATAAATAGCATATGACTGAAAAAGAGTGAAAGTGAAAGTAGATTGTTTTTCTTCTTTTTTTCCCCCGAGAAACATTGTCAACCAAGGCTTGACAATTTTTTCTTGGAGTAACAATCTGCTCTATCACCCTGTCAATCATGTGTAATTTAATTCATTATACTGAATTTTTTTTAAAGTTTTTTTTAAAGTTCAGAATTGCATGTTGACAGCCTTTGGTTCATGCGGTTTTCAGAATTACTGTGAAACATCATATTCGACCAGTGGCTTAAAAATCAGATGTGGATTCTTAAAAACTCAAAATATTTACTACAATATCTAAAATCAAAATCTTTGGCTACATGCAACAGTATAAAAACATTCAACTTCTCTACACTACCATACCACATTCTCAATTAAAATATCGACTGAAATAACTTGTTCAATGTTTTTTCAAGAAAAATGGCACATGCAAGTATAAATTTCTAGTTTTACGTAGAAAAAAGGCTTATTTCGTTAAGAACTCCTCTGATTCTAACAAAAAATACTCTGAAGATGAAATTACAAACATTTTAAATTTCCTCATAGAAAAAATGTTGAATTTGGCAGTCAAATTTTTCAACAAACAATCGGCATTCCAATGGGATCAAACTGTGCTACTCTCCTCACTGATCTGTTTCTGTACTAATATGAAGTGGACTTCATTCAAGGGCTTCTACTTGAAAACAAATAGAAACTAGCCCAGTCCTTTAATTTCACTTTTTGTTATATAGATGATGTGTTGTCGTTAAATAACCATAAATTCCAAGACTTTCTACATCTCATCTACCCCAGTGTACTTGAAAATAAGGATACTACAGATACATCAAAGTCCGCTTCATATTTGGATTTGTTTCTAGAAAAAGACAATGAGGGACATCTGAAGACAAAACTTTATGACCTTATTCGACTTTCCTATTGTTAACTTTCCCTTCTTGAGTAGCAATATACCAGCATCGCCTGCATATGGAGTCTACGTTTCTCAGCTTATCCGATATTCAAGGGCATGCAAGAGTTACCACGACAAAAGAGGATTACTGCTGTCACAAATGCTTCTTAACCAGGGTTTTATCAGGAATAAGTTGAGGTCATCACAAAGCACAACAGTATAACATTAAAAAAGATGTTTCATGCTGAAGCATGTGTTAGATTAGAATGTTTACCTGCAAATTGACAAAAGAAAACTTGTTATTTTTACAGTATATCTATGTACTGTGATGTTAGAGAAGGTTTTTCTACATGGGTATATTACACCAATGAACTATCTTTTCAAATCCTTGTAATGCAAGTACTATTTATCATTATTCTTATATTTCATTCTATTTAAACCCTTAAAATTTACACCAGCAATAGACTTACACTAATGCAGTTCCAAAAAAACTCAGCGTTGATCCAACATACATTGGGTCTTCTAATACACTGAATGGAAACTCTGTTACCCTTCTGTCCATTAATATTCCAAAATAATCACCTGATAATAAAAAATATGGTTCCACATTTGGCCATCTAAACTTAAATATTTGGTTCTCAGACAAAGCCGTCCCACTTAAAAAGTTACCAATGGAATGAGTTTGATTTTCAGAAAAAATTGACACAGTACCGGAATTTTTCTGTAAAAATAAAATTTGAAATTTGACGCCAAAAGCGTGTTTCAAGCATCTGCTGACCTACACTCTATTTTCATGCATTGTAAGTATTTTGATCAAGTCAAAATAAACAACAATAATTTATATTGTAAAAATAACGACTGTTTAAATGATGCTGAAAAAATAAAAAAGATATTAAATCCTAGCACCAATGAACAGGTGGGATAACTTGGCTCCTTCATAAAACAGCCATTGGAGCCGAGGACATGGAGCTCTTGATGTCACTTGTTGCATATGATATATGTCACAGTTTAAAAAGTTATTATGACTTTGTGTTTGTTTATTGTTGTTTTGTTTTGATGTAACCCAAACGGGTTTATTGTCTGCAATTTTGAATAACGTAAACATAATTAATAATAATAATAATAAATACTTTATTTAAAGAGCTGTGAATTTAACTTGAATATTCCCTCCAAACAAATCATTCCATGGATAATACTGCTTGTTTAGTCTACAGATACCGTAGAACAGATGTGAAGAAGGGTTTGCAGGAGAAATGGTGGAAATTTGATACATTGAAAGCAGATAACCCATTTGTATAATTAGAACATCATAAAAGTGAAGGAATTCAAACTAGACTTGTACATGTATGTCACCAAAATAGACAACTAAAATGAAAATTCCTTGCCTCTTTTGAAAAGGAAATAAACTTAAAAAATTAATTCCATACCTACCTGACCATTATTGAATTTATTTTAGGTTGCCATACAATTTTTTACCCTATATGGATTGAGTCAAGTTGTAGTGAATCACATTGGCTGTGTTGTGCCATGATTGAACTGAACACAGAATTTGTGAGCAGATTTTAGTTTCATGGAATTAAATAATTAAATGTATGTTTGTTTTTAATCAAGTGATGAGATTAAGTAAATTAAATCTAGATTTATAGAACATTAGAAAAAACAGTGGTGATTTGAAATAGATCATCCCAGTCAGATCAACCCTGCCACATTTTTCAATGTTCATTGGTATTTTCACACCAAGTAGCATTCTGTCAGGTTATATAATATATGTGATACAAAAGATTATTTAAAATGTTTTATTTCACCTTTCGTTGGCATATAACTAAATTAATAAGATAATTGATTATTAGAACAGCTGAAATGTAAAATAGTTATTGCACTCAGACTCAGTATGTCAGTGTCAGCTCACTCCTCCGGACACTGACATACCATATCATGCTGTAACTATTACTGATCACATGACAAATCCAAGATGCCAGGTTTGTCACTGATTGCTATAAATTTTTTTAAGTAAGTTAATAGCTGAATTCTTTGTGAATTTAATCATTCAGAAATGATTTAGATATACACAGTCCAGTGAACACGTAAGAGTAATAATTGAGGAAAAAATAAAAACAAACTCAATGTCAACTAGTGGCTTGAGCTGTGAGAAAACACACCAAATCTCCTTGACTATGTGACTTGGACAAAGACGTATGGATATAGTGATTCCTAAAAATCCTGAAAAATCCTATGTTTGCAAGGGGTACACAGTAATTACCCAATCTGCCCAAAATTCAAACTTGCTCTGTAGCTCTTCATTATAAGCTCACATACCAAAAATAAGATCACTTGGTAAAAGGATTTGCAAAAAGGTCTATAAAACTAATATTTTGACAATAATTCCTATCGCCAAGGACAGTACTCTCACAATAATTATCTGTTCAGCGTGAAATTCAAACTTGATCTGTATCTTATCATTACATGTTTAACCAAAAAATAAGATCATTTGCTAAAAAAAAAGTCGGAAAAACTATTATTTTGGTAACAATTCCTATTTCCAAGGGCCATAATACTCACAATAATGATCTGTTCAACGTGTAACTCATCATTATAAGCTCAAGTAGCATTTAGATCAGTCGATTAAATGGTTTCTAAAAAGTCCAGAAAACTGTAGTGTGACTGACTGACGGATGACAAACCTATGATCCCCTCCGGCATTGCCCATAGGGAACTAATAATGAGTCAAGTTTGTAGTTCTATAAACTTTAACAGTAAGTTTATGTCATCACTTCGGGAATTTTACGGTCATCATCACGTTTAGGAAAGTATTAATTAGAATAGAATTAAAAGTATTCAAGTACGCCATTTGTTACATATAAAAATACCTAAGAAGGTTCCATAGAATCCTAGAGCCCAGTAACTTGATAATACAAATGTCATTCCTACCAATATACAACCATATCCAACCAATAGTATCCAGTTCTCATACAGAGCTGGCCATCTTGGCTGACTGTCTAAGGCCATATTATATCTGGAAAAACAAACTTATTTGTTATAGACTGTTTACTATAAATCTGGAAATTAACCCCACAATAATATACAATTTTGGCTGGCTGTATGTATCTGAGGTGACTTTATATCTGAAAAAAAGAGCCACTTAATAAATGTGACAAAACTCAGGGCTCTAAGTGGCACCTAATTCAGTCAACATAGCAACTTAAAATTAGTGATTAAATTTTTCACTTTGGCGGTCATGTAAATCAGGATTTTAGTCCGTCTTTGACTTCGGTCCTGTGTAGATTAGAATGTTAAGAGAAAAAAGATCGTGTCACATTCGTGTATGACACAGATTAATAGCCGCATGGCTACACAACAATTTATTATTAAAAGTTTTATTTTTGCAAATTTACTGTTGCAAAATCGTAAAGTTTGTGAAAAATAAGGAGCATAGCTCTGTCCTTAGGTAGTTTTGGCTTTACCCCTTTTATGTTGGTATCTTTGAATTTGCTCTTCAAACTTTTGGATTGTTGTTTTGGTTTTCAACAGTTTAGGTCTTGACCACAACTGATGAGTCAATAATTCGACGAAATGTGCACAGATTGTGCATCAAAAATCTGATTATACCACTGAGTCGATGCCCCGTGCGTATCCCCAGCTTAGTTCTAGTATTTCGATACTAGCGCGAAATTGATACTTAAAATCTCCTTCATGCATATCTCTGTCTTATGTGGTTTTGGCTTCACCCCTTTTGGTTATGTTTTGTAATTTTTAAAATTTGCTATTCAATATTTTGGATTGTTGTTTTAGTTTTCAACATTTTAGGTCTTGAGCACAAATGATGAGGCGAAAATCAACGAAATGTGCACATCTTGTGCACAAAAATTGGTATCAAAGAATTTTATCTTATCTGTTCAACAGTAATAGGTGCCTAGAAATATAGCCTGGTACCGAAAATTTTTACATATAGGAGCCAAAGGCACCTTGAACCAAAACTCTACATAGAGGCCTGTACTTCATATCTGGAAAAATTCAAGTTTAAAATGTGATACAACCACACTTATTTACTGAATGTTACTACCGATTTTTAAATATTGCAATATTCATCATGTCACATTCTTTTCAATAATTAAAACAAAAACAATCTGAGTGACTTGGATTTTCTTTCTTCACTCTTTTGAGCCCAAACTGCCATCTAAACTAATCCGTAGATTCATTGGTTGTACATTCTGGTTAAATTATTGAGAAAAAAAAAATTGACGGCAAAACAAATAGAATTAAGCCTTTAAAACCAAATTAAAACCATTTTTACCCCACCGCCATTTAGTGTATATACCATATCAGACTATCCTGACTCTTTGCTGTCTTTATGTTTGTGTTGTGTGCTCTTATGTTATTTTTTTGTCCGAGGTCCTGTCTGTTGGGTGGCATTGATTGATTGGTATGTCATTGTTGACCTTTCGTTTTATTTTGTTTCTTTAATTTTTTTATTGTCTAATTTAATATTGAATATTACCTGTGGTCTCTGAACAAGCCTAAACAGAATATAATGGCTCCCAGGAATATACAACCTCTACGTGGAGATCTGAATATTCTGGATAATGTACGTTTCCTATACTCCCAACGTGCTACCTGTAAACAGATATAAACACTTAAATATCTCTTTGTGTTACAATTAAGGTCAGTCTGGAAACCAAAAACACATAATATTTATTTTAGGTCAAATTATTTTAGCCATGAACCCACAAAACCACAGACGAATATAATCAAACCATAGTATGCACATTTTAAGAGGAAAAATAACTTACTAAATTCCAAAAGATAGGGTTGAACATTATAGTTAACACTGATAGCCACAGGTTAATGTCTGTCAGTGCTATCTGTATCTCTAATGGAAGATCCATCTACAACAGAAAAAATTTATTAATTTAAATTTACATTTGATTTATTCCATGACAAGATGAGAAGTTCTGGATACAGAGATTTATAATAAACGGATTCAGTAAATTTCCTAAACTGGTCAACAAACGGTGAAAATAATAAAAGTCATAAGGTGTGTAATTATGGCAGTTAAGTATATTTTTTTAAATCCTTGAGTAAATACATGTAATGTAGAGAGGTATTGGGAAAAGGGAGAGGAGGGGCAGGAGAACGAAGACAGGGGTAGAGAGTGGGCAGAAGAAAGGAGATAAAAAAAAGTTGAAGATTGTATCTGGTAGAGTTAACGTCAATAATGGTAGAAAATCTTTTGACTACAAAAGGACAGATATGGAGATCTTTCGACTATCCAATCGAAATCATGAAAAAGTAATTTCTGTTGTCTATCTCCATATTTTAGCAAATGATATCGGAATCAAAATCCTCCATTGAGATTCTAAAAGAATATGGGAGAAAGGAGGGAGCAAGGAGGCAGACAGCTCTGAGTGGTGCCCAATTTAGTTGCCATAGCGACTTAAAAATACTTTGGTGCCTTGTAGTCGCTAAATGTTTAACGTTGGTGAAATGCTAAATTTAGTCCGTCTTTAACTTTGGATCTGCATGCGTTTGAATGGTAAGAGAAAATTGATCTGTCATGCACATTAATATAAACCACATGGCTTCACAACAATGTCTGATCAAAAAGTGTATTATTTTTGCCTATTTCGTATCTGTTTGTCAGTAATTGGCACCTAGAAATTAAGCCTGGCACCTAACATTTTTTATTTGCACCTGAAATTTTTACTGTAGGAGCCAATTAAAGTGTACTTTTTTCTATTGGAATAAATGTACTTGGTGAAGGTTAAAATTTCCATGAAGACTGATTTACACTGTTATTTATGACAAAATAAATAAACTAGCAAAGGGAAATAATCCAGTTTTCATCACCTGAATGCAGGGATTTTGTGCCAATAGTCAACCATTTCCGTCCTAAGAAGTCAGAATATTTCATACACTTAAACTGATGGGAGGAATATAATTATTGATTACAAAATAATTTTTTTGTCCAATAATGCATATAATGGTTTTTTTTTTTCTTCTTGGTGTAACAATTACAAAGATATTTCTACCATTTATTGTCGAAATGAACATGAACCCTTACAAAACAAAAACAACAAAAATTAAACAAGCCCAAATGAAAAAAAATATGTGTGCTTTCTGTTACCCTACTTTTTGGTACCTATCCTTAAGATTTTTTTGACATTTTCCAATAAGCATTATTAAAATCAATCAAAATATACTACATACCTTAGTATCATATTTTTTATCTTGATGTAATCAGAACCACACTCATTTTTTTACCTGGCCTTACAAAAAGGGAATTAGTTCTGCAGATGCTGTGAATATAATTCATTTTGATCTTATGCAGTTTGCTGACCATTTATAAAAAAGTCTCTCGAACTTAGGAAAGTGGACTCTTTAACTACATAGATTTTGTACTTGTGTGATTTATATAAATGCCTATATTCTAATTTGTTTATTGTGTTCATTTTGTTTGTTGTCTGGCATGAAATTTGAAAAATTCATCACCCCAAGCCACCCTTCCCCTAGACTAATAATAAAAAACATATTGATTAATATTAAATTAATTAATATTACCTTTGATATGTCAATTAAAAGTACATCACCACAACACCCTGTTTGGACTTTGACCATGAAGTATTAAAATCAGTTATTTTGATTTCCATTCATTGAGATACTATTTTCAATTACAGTGATGTAAAATGACATCGTTTCACAGAATAAAAATTGATAATTATCTAGAACTTTATTGATAATATATTAATATTCGGAAATTTAATTAGTTAACTACTTAAAAAATTAACTTTAAGCCAGGATGGAGTTGTAGAAAGTTTTAAAAGATCACTGCCGCTGGATTAGTTTTCATATTAATTAATGCACTTCAGGTAGAGTATTCTTTAAACATTAAAATCGGTATTCTAGCTCTTGATTGAACTGCACTGCCGAAGCAGAAGACCGGCCGAGAAAACGAAAGTGAAACCGGAAGTAGTTTTCCCGGGAAATAATTGTTCAGCTGAAAGATGACCAGAGGTAACCCTGTAATATTAAATCTCACTACGCAGGAAAATATAGTTCACAACTTAAGTACGAGACACTACAAGCCACATCTCAAGACTGCATATTTTGTCCAATATATATATACATTGTATATTATTAATAAATTCTTATTTTATACTGAACTTAAATTTATAACCTCACCCTTATCACCTTACACAGCAGACCATTTAATAAAAAATATAAATTTTAGATAACATTCGACCTAAAAGTATAATGATACCTTAACAGCATATTTTCAAATACAATCTAGGTTACCCTTGATAAAAAATATTACGACTTGCCAGTAGCGTAGCTTCCATTTGGGTAATGAGGCAGTCGCTTACCCTCCATTGGAGTAATGAGGCAGTTGCCTGAACTAAACAAAATTTAAAATGAGAAAATGATCCAATAAAAACTTAAAAGATTTTAAGCAATGATTTTAATCCTTGCTTTAAGTTACATGTATTTTCAACCAGTGCTATTTTCACTAATGGTTATTTACTTCTGATTATTTCCACTCCAAATGAATTGATCCTAAACTTTTCCCCGTGAAAATTCCATGGAACTTGCTCAAACCATGCGAAAACTTCTTTCAATTGAACACATTTTTTATACGAACTGACTTTCAGCAAGAAGTTGGAGGTGGTTGTCCATGATTTATTGTATTACTATTGATGATAATTATTGTATGTCTGAAATATCATAATATTATAAGTCCCATGATTGGTTTAATGATGGCAGCCATATGAATTCGAGTCAAAACGCCCCTGTCCAAAACGCCCCCACTCTATGTCAAAACGCCCACACTTTTAAATATGAAATAACATCCCCATTTTCAGTCCCTGCCAAAACGCCCCCAATTTTGTAATTTTGTATATATTATCTATCACGATCAATTTCATCGTCGGAAAACGCGGTTGCGTTTTCGGTAAGCGGTGTAGATATCGAATGTATTATTTTTAATTTATATGAATCCGGGTCCGTTCGCCCTGATTCGCGTTCGCCCTAATACATGTTCGCCCTAATACCTATACATCATAATTATACATAATCAGCATTATAAATTAAAATCAACAGTCATTAAAAGTATTCTAAATGAAAAAAAATTTAACAATGAAGCCAATCAATGTTCTAGAACAAACGATTAATTAAAAAAAAAATTGCAATGTTTTTTTTCATGAATTTTGAGATACAAGTATTTTCTTTAGTATTTAGTAAATAAATATCGGCATAAATTTAAAAACCTAAATACTATTAACATTAATATTTTTTTTTATAAAAATAGAGCGAACGAACCCAGGGCGAACGGACTCTAAGGGCGAACGAACCCAGGGCGAACGGACCCAGGGCGAACATGTATTTAGGGCGAACGGACCCGATACCAATTTATATGCCCAAACTGGGTCCATTGATTTGGAATAAAGTGATTTGATTTGATATGGGTGTAAACAGCCGGATTAATAGTAAAAACAACGTTTGAATATTGTATGATCTTATAGACATCTATACTTAATTATGAATTATTATGCGGAATATTGTAGGCGCTGGCAATTTACCGAGTTTAATTGTTAAGAGTTGCTATAGGATCTTCTCAAAGCATCCAGAAAATCGAATGGGTTATCAATTTTTTCTCCAACCGATTGGATACCCTGAAAACAGGCAATGAATTAGAAAAACTGATTTTCTATCTGTTACTGACTAAACATAGTTAAACGGAAGAAGTTTGGTACTTCTTAAAGGCTATTGTCCAATGAAGTGTAAATTTTTAAAAAAGAGTGTTCAACGATGTAGCTGATGATGGAAAATCTTAATTGTTGTATACAAGTTTACCTGGTGTCTTTCCTACAAAGTTAAACTAAACATTTACCAGGATATTTGCCTTAAATTTGCCAAATGATGGTCATCATACCTCTAAAAATTTATATTGAAAACAGGAACTGTATATGAAGTATTATATGATCCCCGGTGTAGTGATGGGAAGATGCGGATTAGTTTATATTCTAAATAAATAGTAACCTATATTTCTATAATTTCCCTGTTTATGGTTAACAAATGTTTTTACGAAATCAAATAAAATTAACCAATTCCAGACTATCTTCAGACTTCCTCCCACCCCAGGAATTTTATATAAGCCTAATCTGCAAAAACATAAAACACGTGACAGAGGCGAAATTATTTTGTCTCTTAAAATTTTTTAATATGGACTTGTCCTTTTTGGAAGTAAAGGAAAATTGTGTCCGACCTTTAGAAGTAGTCAAGCTACGCCAGCGCATAATCTCTGTCTTAACTTAAATAAATATCAAAATCACCTGCTCTTTCAATATTTAGAAGTAAAAGTCGAAATTTATAATTACTGCGCATATTGGTACTATTTCAGGTTAACGCTGGTCACCTTATAGCTGTACTATTATCATTGTGCGAACCCCGAACCGATGAATTGGCACTACATAATATAGCATGATATTTCTACCATTTCAAAGGTAATTCGGCATTTCATTTTCTTTTATTGTTTTTGTTCTATATTTCATTCTGGCTATCACCCAAAGCCTATAGACTGCGAAATAGCCTCTTTCCACAAACGATTGTGATGTCACAATTGACTTTGGCGACTTGTGTTCGGAGTCCACGATAATTTGTTGTATTTTATAATAGTGATAAAAATGGTAAAGAGCGGCAATAAGGCGAGGAGATTACTGTTACTAGCAGCACAGAAACAAACAGAAGGAGCAGGTTCACATTTTTATTATTTCTTTGACTGGAAATTGGGAATAAAATCTCAAACGAGGGATTACAGTCTACTGTAGTGTCTGCAAACCTCAGTTCATGGAATATGAAAGTCCTAAATGGTTGAAAATTTCTGAAACAAATTTTGTTGGTTAACTTTGTTGAGTTTTCCAAGAAAATATAAATATTGAGAATCGATTACAAATTTTTGATGCTGTCTCAAAAAAATAAGTACAGTCATTACGGGTAATTCGGCGCATCAACATGAAAATTAATTAAGGAAACCAATTGTGCTAAAACGGTATGAAACCCCAATCAACCAAGCTTCTCAAATTATAATTTGACCTCTAATGTGATATAGTTTGACCTCTATTTTGACATATAGTTTGACCTATACTTTGACGTTTAGTTTGACCTCTAGTGTGATATATAGCTTGACCTCTAGTTTGACAAATACATGTAGTTTGACCTCTAGTGTGATATATAGATCTTTACTGGATTTTTCTATGTAGGTAAATGGAAGGCTAAGAGGATACCTGAAGGAAAAGAGGAGGAGCTTGAAGAAGCTGATAAATCTGAAGTTGTAAAGGATGAAAAAGCCAAAGAAGACATGCGAAGGAGGTTTTCCATCAATAAAGATGTTCTCATGAAGGTAATTATTTTTATAGGACAAAAAATAAATAAACAATAATTACTATTAAACATGTGTTCCTCCATGTACAAAATGTATTATGAACTTTGTAAACAATTTTGCGAATTAATTTGATCTAAAAGTTTTATTAATTTCTATAAGATATTTTCAGTCCATTCAGTCCATGTATCATGACTTTTTATTAAATTTCAGCAAAACATTCATAAATTAAGACAAAAATTGACAATTTAGAGGAGTTTCATAACAATTCAATATGCAGTAATTAGGAGTAATGAACAGTAAATAATTTTGGTTCCAAATCTTATATTCTGTTAACAGATATCCACTTTTAAAAGTGGAGTTACTGTATTTGCGGTCATAATATGCTCTTGGCGTGGCCAATGATGTGAGCACAGCAATATTAGCCCTTTTCAGAAACTCATCCGGTATCACTGGATGGCTGCCCCCATTAATTAACAGACTTCTAAATGACCCATATGTAAAAAATGCATATGCTCCTATAGCGATTGCTGCGCTCGTTATTATGGTATGGTGTGCATAGCAAAGCCCTTTATTGTCATATTAATTCATAAGACGAAGAAAACGGAAAATACTTATGTTTGAAAGAATCTATTTGCACCTTCCCTGGGGAAGTTTTGAGGATATTTTTCACTAAACTTGTGATTGTTTAGATTGAAATTTTTTAGTTAATCATGCCAAAAACTAAATTTTTCTTTCTGCTGTGACAACGTAAAGGTGAAACCCTTTCTTTAAATCTGAAACAAAACTGGGGATTTCATTATAAGGATAGATGGTAGATATTGTTGTCAGTCACAAAATCACAGTTAATTATAATCTGTCAATGAAAAAAGAAAAGTTATATAAGTTCAAACTACAAAGATTCCACTTAATGTATTTACCTGTATAGTATCATATCTATAGGAAAATGTTGCAAATTTATTTTTTTACAGATAAGAAATACTGATAGTCCCAGATTAAGAAGAAAATCTGTTAAGACGTTCTATGTACAAAAAGTCAAACCAAAAGTAAAAGAAAAGTGAGTAATTACAGTGTTAATACATATAATCTGCTGCCATTTTTACAGATGTCCTGAAACTTTTTCAAAATTTATGGATGCTGTTTTGATAAGATTTAAAGGGTCATTGCAATAATAATTAACCCTTTCACAGATGGAGTCCCCACAGGAAGTAACCCTGGCATGATGGCAGACTTGAGTGGTTACTTCTTTGTTAATACTTTAGAGCATTGATTTTAGGTCATTTGTTCTTTATTTGAATAAAAATGTTATTAACATATGTTCTCTGTGATCTTTTTAGTTTTTGAATGAAAATGCAAAGATTCGGTGGCTAACAGGTTTCTGCCGCTGGATATGTTGAAATTCTTTAAATACCATTAAAATCGGTTTAAATATGCAATTTTGTCATTAAAAATTATAAAAATTATTTCAAGAAATAAACTTCCAATCATTGATGTCCATTCCAATAAATTTTGGACAAATTTGGCACATTTGATACGAAATAGATACTTTCCTGGCATCCAATCTTGCCAAAAAATTTCTAAAATTCATTTTCCTAACTTTAAAATCATCAAAATATGTCTTTTTTCAAGTGTTTTTTTTTGAAAGATCTGCCATTATTTTATCTTTATCTGGATTACAAATATAAGAACGATAACACTTGATGTTCGCTCCAAGAGTGGGAAATATAAAACCTATTGACAATCCCCGTAAACCGTAAACCGGGACTCGTCGGTGAAAGGGTTAATAGAGGACGAAGTCATCATAACCGTTATCTTTATGAAGTTTTAAAAATGTAACCTTTATATCTGGCCACTACGGCATAAATTTCTTTCTGACTGGAAGTAGCAACTCCTGGTAAAAACTGGATATTTATCTTACTATGTAATTCTAATTTTCATCATTAACAACATGCAAAGATTTTTTATGCCCCGCCTACAAATGTACGTCTGAACTATGTGGTTAGGTTTTGCGCTTAGGTTCATTTCTTTGGAACTAAGCATAGTGTATCATTGAAATGTCATCAGTGGATATGCCTTGGGAAGTACTGAGCAGTCATAAAATAATTGGGTCATTATGACCTAGATTTTATGCTTGATTGACTTTGGTTAAGTTTTGCATTTAGGTTCATTTCTTTGGAACTAAGCATAGTGTGTCAAAGAAACTTCATCAGTGGATGTGCCTTGGGTAGTACTGAGCAGTCATACAATAATTGGGTCATTAAGACCTACATTTTACACATGAGTGACTCGGATTAAGTTTTGTGTTTAGGTTCATTTCTTTGGAACTAAGCATAGTGTATCAACGAAACTTCATCAGTGGATGTGCCTTGGGTAGTACTGAGCATTCATACATGATGACCTACATTTTAGGTGTGGCATCTGTGTGTTACAGACACAATTTCTATTTTTTTTTCACCAATACATAATAAATTCTATAACATCAGTTGTGCACAAGATCTAAAAACCAGAAACAGTATTGAGTAATCCAAATCATTGAAAAGCAAATTCAGAATTTGAAAGGGTTATTTTTTGTCACAGTCATGGCGGATGACATATAACCGTTGATGACATAGAACCTTTGACTCAGGGAATATAACTTCGTCAGCTGAGGCTGTAATAAAATGTGCCTATTATATTTCTCTTAATGTTGAAATGTTAAAGACTGCTTTCATAAATCTAATGTTAGTTTCATGTTCGTTTTTCTATTATAAGAATTGTTTATTTATTTACAGGAAAACCATAGTAGTACATGTAATGAAACCAGCTGACCCAGACAGTCCACTTAAACCACAAGAAAACGTTATAAGTATGTATAATAATATCTGTCTGATACAGACAAGGTGTAAGGCAGACCTCTTTACATTACATTTTTACGTATAATTTTAAAATCTGCTATAAGATGAACTGAACAGAGATAATTTTGTGAAACAAGGATTTGTAAGATTGAAAATAAAATCTTTGTTTTAAGATGACCAAACTCAAATTTTCTATTAAAATCATCGGATTTTAATAAGTAGTCGTGCTAATTGCCAATCTTGTTGAAAGCCAAAACAAGATATTTAATTTATATGATACACTATTCACAGATTATGCAGGTCCAAGATTTACTAAAGATGGGAGGTTTATAGAACACAGCATTCTGGGAAGTATGGAAGAATTTAAAACTGAGGCAAGAAGAAACGGACAGTATTCAGTAAGAATAGTTTGTATTTAATATTACAAAAAACAATGTTAAGTCTGTTAATTATGACACTACACACTTTTAATTGTGACACTACATACTGTTAATTGTGACACTACATGCTGTTAATTGTGACAGTACATACTATTTACTGTGACACTACCTGTATACTTTTAATTGTCACACTACATACTGTTAATTGTGACACGAGATACTATTTATTGTGACACTAAATTCTGTTAATTGTGACACTACATACTGTTAATTTTGACACTACATACTATTTATTGTGACACTAAATTCTGTTAATTGTGACACTATATACTGTTAATTGTGACACTATATACTGTTAATTGTGACCCTACTTACTTTTAATTGTGACACTACATACTGTTTATTGTGACACTACATACTGTTAATTGTGACACTACATACTGTTAATTGTGACACTACATACTGTTAATTGTGACACTATATACTGTTAATTGTGACACTATATACTGCAGCATCCACTCTTGTTAGTTTTTCACTAACAAAAAAAAAACAACATGAAAATAAATTAAAAGAAAACAAGTTTTGTTTGAATCAATGTTTAACTGCACTTTTCTTCTTGACATTCTTATGAATTTTGTCTGAAACAATCTGTGATAGTATATTGTAATGTTTGTGTCTGTATTTTAAAAAAAGAGTTTTTCAAACAATCATTTTCTTCATGGAGAAGATAAACGCATTAAAACACAATGACTGCATAGAATGACAGAACTTTTGTCTTTTGGGTTTCAAGTTGTGTTCGGCTATTAATTTCTGAAAAAATATTTTTCAATTCAAAGTTGTGCGCAAATAAGCATTTTTTTAATCAAGTTGCGCACAAATTAGTATTTTTTTAATCAAAGTTGTGCACAAATTAGTATTTTTTTTATTCAAAGTTGCACACAAATAAGTATTTTTCAGGATCAGAACTGTTATGTTTGTTGCTAAGTAATGTAGTTATGGCATTAAGTTATTTTCATTTTATATCTCTTGGCAATGTTTGATTTGCATCGGATGAAGGAGGTTGTGCCTCCAAAATATAATGCAATTCTCTGTGTCAAAAAACTGTGATATTATATTGTAAGGTGTATATCTGACTTTGACTAATTATTATTGTGAGTAATGAATGTGAACTTAAAATTGTTCATTGAGGTATGGGTGGGCTATATTTATGTTGAAATTTAATCCTCACCACAGCATAAGTAAAAATGTTTTCTTAATTTAGTAATATTGATATTTTTAGCATTTGTTTCAACCCACAATGACAACACCAGAATACAAGAAGATAAAGGATTGTCCTGTAAAGGAAAGTACCTATTTGATGAAATGGAAAACCACAATTAAAGATTGGAATAAAACACAAACTTACTTATCAGGTAAAATTCTTGCGAAATTACACAGTTCCCATGGTAACCAAACCAAAATTTCACAGAAGACAAAATATAAACTACCTATAGATAGCATTAAGAGTTGTAATATATTCAAGTTCCTGGTATTACATGGGTCAATACATTCATTTGATAGGATGAGTGTGCTGCAGTAAAGGATCATATTTTTTTTTTATGATCTTTCTGTCTAGAATTAGGGACTTAATTTATTACAATCGTCTAGAAAAGGGTTATAATTCTCTTTAGTTTACAAAATCTCTAAAATTTTGAAACATTGTTAAAATACAAGATGTGGCTAAGCTTCTGCCTTGTGTAAACCTTTATCCTGCCTCAGAAACAGATTAGCTGAACTTGGTTGCAGTATCCCTCACAGTTCTCTTGTATCTTCTATATATGCATGAAAAACAAAACCATGAAATACCACTAAAATGTTTTGTGAAAAAAGAAATTTTCTTAAATTCGGTTCTCTTGTTTCTAATACATGTATATACATGTATGCATGAAAAACAAACCATAAATTACCACTTTTCTTAAGTCTCATGAGTCAGCCAGATATCCAATGTGTAGACCATAATTAAATACAGAAAATTATTTAAATAAAGAGTTTTAAACTTTATTCTTGTTTTAAAATGGCTCATTTGAGCTAAATATTGAAGAAAGAGATGACCTACAGAGGCCAATAACACCTGATGTTTATCCTATGTGTTTATGTTCATATTTATCCTGTGTGTTTATGTTTTACAGTTGACGTTTATCCTATGTGTTTATGTTTTACAGTTGACGTTTATCCTATGTGTTTATGTTTTACAGTTGATGTTTATCCTATGTGTTTATGTTTTACAGCTGATGTTTATCCTATGTGTTTATGTTTTACAGCTGACGTTTATCCTATGTGTTTATGTTTTACAGCTGATGTTTATCCTATGTGTTTATGTTTAATAGCTGACGTTTATCCTATGTGTTTATGTTTTACAGCTGATGTTTATCCTATGTGTTTATGTTTTACAGCTGATGTTTATCCTATGTGTTTATGTTCATATTTATCATACACAGTATGTTTTAGGTAAACTACACAGACCAGTTGATGATTTATTGATGAGAACAGCAGATATTTATCCTGCCTGGGTAAAAGAAAGACAAAGGGTAGCTGACACACTGGAGGCTGCATTATCAGGATCTGGTTAGTAAAATCACATGGTGTTTATCCAGTTCAATAAGAATTACCTTGTCTGCTGTTTAACTATATGTATGTAACTGCTTTCAGGCTTAATGAATGCACATTGTTTAATCCTGCAACAAACAACTTTACCTGTGCCCCAGTATGGTAATAATGCATTGAGATATTTACATGTCATGTCACTTATAGAAAAGATTTAACACATTTGTACAGGCCCAATTCTGGATATATTTTACATAGTCCAATATACATTCCCAGAGACATACATTCGACTATTGAGTCGAATTTCAGATGAGTTGAATTTTTTATTTGGTCCCAAATGTTTTACAGTGCAAATATATGTATGTTTACTCCTTTTTAGTTGAATTTGCAGGAGTCGAATTTTCTTCTATCTCGGAGGGCGATTTGGGCAAAGAATTCGCCTTGTAGTGTTTCACTTTGCCCAAACTCGTGTCAAAAGTGAAGTTGAAGTAAAATTGTTAAGACGCCTGAATTAGTGTCAAAAGCAAAGTTTGAGTTGACTATAAATTTAATTACTCGCCTGATCTATTTCAATGGACAAAATCGTGAATATGAAAGCCGTTATTTTTAGGAAAGTCAGACTCGTGTAATGAAATTAAAATCCATGCTGCCATTTATTCAATCAAAAGTAAAGGGAAATAATCCTAGAAGAAAAATATGGGTAAATTTGGCCTGCTGACAGCTCGGTAAGGTGTATTCATGTAATTGACAATCGGCATCTACTTTTTGTGCCGTTGATTTATTGAGAGTTCACATTGATTTGTAAAAAAAAATTCACCTTGAGTAGATTAATTAGTGTCAATTTATCTAGGGTACGTCTGCTATCACTATCAGGATAGAAAACGGGGAGGTTTGGATACAAACAAAACTGGTTTAGCCCAAACACTGCACTGTGTCTGTACCAAGTCGTATAATCCTGTCTCTGTTGTTTTCGATGTTTATGTTTTGTGTTTTTTAATGGTATTTGTTGTCAGAAGTTCTCATGATTGGATGGGTTTTATTGTATTTATAGTATGTCATTATTGTTCTTTTTGTGTCGCCTGCGGAACGCATGGTCGTCAACTACTCGTAAACCGCTCAAAGGAATTTGATGAAACTTTCTGTGTGCATTAACCTTAATGCAAAGGTGTGCATATATATTTCATTTTTAGAAAATTTCTAATTTTTTTTTTGGTAAAAATTGACATTTTTGAAAGGGGGTCGGGTCTAGGTAGTTCGTCATGACTACTAATGATCACTAGCCTGTCAATGGTAAGGTTGTGAGTTCGAATCTCACCTGTGGCAGGGTGTGTTCGACTCTGACCTTAATTGACAAGGATTGCCAATTTTCCTACCGAAGGTCGGTGGTTCTCTCCGGATACTCCGGCTTCCTCCACCAATAAAAACTGGCCGCTGCAAAATAGCCAAATGTGCTGAAAACGGATTAAAACTAAAACCCCAACTAAACAAACATATTATAGAAGGTCATGCTTAGAAAAAACATTGTGTTACCTCAGATGAACTGGCATGTTTTTTATTGTGATACTCCAAACAGAGGAATTTATCACGTAAACTGTGTATGATAAACTATTTATGTTTCAGGTGAGGGACGTGGGTTTTGGAAGCAGTATGTAAAATTAGGACATGGTGATGGAATTCCTTTATTGTAAGTTATTGTCATATTATTGTAACATCCCGGTGCAACATTGTGGGAGAAATATAGATTCTCCTTCAGGTACGAGTGGGTTATGGAATTTCTCCACCTGAGATAGTTTGATGAGACTTAACTACGTCTGTACAGTTTCATTGTTTAATCAGACTTAACTATGTCTGTACAGTTTCATGGTTTATTCAGACTTAACTATGTCTGTACAGTTTCATGGTTTAATCAGACTTAACTACGTCTGTACAGTTTCATGGTTTAATCAACTCTCATCACAAAATACCAACAACATCATTTATACAGAAACACGTGTAAAATATGATAAGATCAAGAGTAGCGACTGTTAAACCAAGTAGCCAGTGATTTCTTAAACTAAAGATAAACAATAGTTTTCAAGTAAATTACAATTATATGTACAAGAGAACAGATTTAAGAATTACAAGAGATTTAGAATTATATTTTTGCATGCATAAAAGTGTCAACCATCTCAAATTATGCTGGATCATCCCGATATTTTACCCCAGAATCAGATATTACAATCTTACTTGTTTAGTTAATTTTGGCCTATTGAAAAATTGGTATTTCTATATATGGAAAGGGTGACACTGTAGTGTAAATTATGTTTCATTTAAATGTCTTTGGTAAAAATAAAAGTTTGAAGGATTTATCTGAACATATTATATTGGTGGACATCATGGTTAACAGTATCCATATTGACAAAGGAGTAGTGGCAATTTAAATTTATCACCAATGTAGCCTGAATGAAATTTAAGAATTGAAAGTGTAGGAGTTTTAGCTGATCTCTTACTTTATATATTATCAAGTCAATAGCTTTATTTTGGAAGGGGGGCCTCGGTGGCCGAGTGGTCTAGGTAGTTCGTCATGACTACTACTGATCACTAGCCTGTCAACGCTGGGGTTGTGAGTTCGAATCTCACCTGTGGCGGGGTGTGTTCGACTCCGATCTTAATTGACAAGGATTGCCAATTTTCCTACCGAAGGTCGGTGGTTCTCTCCGGGTACTCCGGCTTCCTCCACCAATAAAAACTGGCCGTCGCGAAATGGCCAAAATGTGCTGAAAACGGCGTTAAACCCCAACTAAACAAACAAAAATATTTTGGAAGGTCTGTTAGTTTTTGTGTTTTTTTTTTTTTTTCAGCACTACGTTGAAAGACAGCGATAGAGGAGACACAAAACATAAAGAAATTATAGAAATTCCAAATCTGATAAAGTCCGAGAAAGGTTTGTGAAACCATTTTGTAGGGAAATAATATCATGACCAGAAATAGAATTGTTTCTGAATGAGTAAACAATGCCAGTTATGAAATGAAATCTCTTATTACATGCAGCAGACGACAGTACTTATTGGTGTAAGAATCCTTATTTCCAGATCTTATAGCAAAATATGTCTTTATATCTATGAATGAATGACTCTCCACTTGAAAATAATCAAAAACAAATATCAAACGTTATGATATGAAGGGACAGGTGACATTGACAAAAAATCAAATAAATTTGTTTTTTTTTGTCTTGTAGGGCAAGGGAAGATAACTATCGATAAGGCATATAAACCTTATTACACAAACTATCTTCAGGAACAGAGGGAAAATCTCAAAGATGTAATTCATATTAGTAATCCTCATCATCTGGTAAGTGAACAGACTGAACCTCAAGAATATATCTCGGGTAGAAAATATTTATAATGAAGCTTTTATATAATTAAATTTCTGAAAAATTTCTCGAATTCCTTTTCAACATTTTAATTCATCAACCCCAAATTTTAACTGTTTATAGAAATTTATTATTGTAAAAAAAGTGACCAAAAATATTGGGTTGACATGAGGTTTTGGACAAATTAATAGGAGCAATAGCAACAACACCCCAAATCAAGATGGATTTACAAATGGGGAAGGGGCCTTGGTGGCAGAGTGGTCTAGGTAGTTCGTCATGACTACTAATGACCACTAGCCTGTCAGCACTGAGGTTGTGAGTTCGAATCTCACCTGTGGCGGGGTGTGTTAGACTCTGATCTAAAATTGACAAGGATTGCCAATTTTCCTACCGAAGGTTTTGTGGTTTTCTCAGGGTACTCTGGCTTCCTCCACCAATAAAAACTGGCCGCCACGAAATAGCCAAATGTGCTGAAAACGGCGTAAAACCCCAACTAAACAAACAAACAAACAAATGGGAAAATCTGACAGGGTTGACTGAAAGGAGCTTAAAAATATATACAATACTTGTACATTCTTACAGCCGTATAAATAATACAGGGTCTGTAAAATTTGTTTGATAACAGTGTTAAATTTAATTAAAATGATAGAGAAATTGATTCAGACCAACTGAAAAGTTCTACATGTCCATGGTAACTAAATACAGACTGTTCAACTGTAAATGTTTCATAATAATGGGGTTATGATCAAACATAATCTGAACAATCATAACACTGTAAGAAATTCCTGATACTTCAGTTTGTAATAGTTGACTAGCAGTTAATTTTCAATATACACATGATGGAAATACATTAAATATAATTGTTATGTTTGTAGGTTTATTCAGGTAAGGGAGATAAATATTGTGTATTGGTATAGTATAACATGATTGATTACTATCAAGTTATTTGACAACAGACAATAATGCTGATTCTGAATTTGGCTATTTTTTTTTCTTTTTGATATTTTTCAAAGAGCAAGTGTGGTATAGAATATAAAAAAAATTTATACCGGCTTTGTACAAATCTCGGATTGTGATTGGTCAATGACATGTCAATACTAAACCCATATTCTCGGCATTGCTAACCCATTAATCCGGACTTTGCTAACCTACTATTCAGAAAAACGTTGCTTTAAAGTTCTATGTTGTGTCTGTATTTTTCAAAAACTTGCCGGGCTAAAATCGTCATCTACATTGGTTTTCCGTAGATATGGAGATTTTAACACCCTTCTTTACTCTTGTGCTAGAGTACTTCAGGGTGTAAAAATCTGCATATCTATGGATACGAACGTAAATAAGTAGTAATACAGACTCTCCATATTGAAATAAACATAGAATTTGGTATTGATCTGTTTGATTCTAATCAGACAAGATACATCAGTTTTGTATTCAAATTTAATCCTGCAAGAAGTTTTCTGTGGGCAGCCATTATTTGGTTTTAAGAAGTGAGAAAATTTTCACAGAAAAATTTAACAGGTTTAAAAACTAATAATCAGACTTACATTTATTGAGACTTCAATATGAAATTGTCTGGATAAAAAAAAAATTAAATTTCATAAAAGATATTTTTATTTTGACAAAATGGAAGTTGATAAAGTTGTAGAACAGAAAATTGATAGTAATTGATCATCATCTGTAGATTTCTACTAATTAATTAATACTGCAAAAATCCAGCATGGTTTGAAAAACATATGTCAAACACACATGTAGAAATATGTTATATCTGGCACATGTGTTTTTATTACCAAGCGGGTAGTATTTAACATATTTTACAAAATTAATCACTTAAGGATGCTCGCTGGTCATGTTTTGGTCTTTTTGTCAGATTTTTGGAATCCTCGGGTTTTATCCATTTCTTAAATATGAAATTTTTTGCTCATGAACCCCCACTTTTTCTTTTATAATTCGATCATATATACCTTAAAATGGTATTTGACAAAATTTTATGAAATCCTTTTTATTTTTTCATACATCTTTGAGAGACTGAAGTTGTCAATACAGACAATGAAAAATCCAGAGAAAACCCATTTCCTCAAATTTTCAAGGCCTTATAGCTCTAAAATGAGTACATGAATATATATTTTTTCTTGCTTATTTGTTTACTATTCATATGTTCTCTCAAACTAAAACACCTATTTAAAAATCCTATTTATTTCCTATTAGACCAGCGATCATCCTGAAGTATCTCTCTAATTCATAACAATAGCATACGTTAAATTTTTAATACATGTTAAGTAGTTTCAAAATTTTGGGGAATTCAATTTGATAATTAGTGTGAAGCATTTAGATACACACAGTATTGTCATACAATCTGTTTCTAACACCTATTAGTACCGAAAGAGATTAAAAATGATTTTTGAACAGAATTTGCAGCTACACTCGTATGTTGCAGTAATTATTTAGAATTGAACAAACACACTAAGGAAATATTATTAAATACATTCCTGGACTTGTTAAATTTTAAATTTTGGATTTATTATAAAATAATAAATTTCTGAATAATTTGAATATTTATCATCATCTGTTGTTATGCATGACAGAGTGTTAAGCACATATTTATCATATGTTTTACATATATACATGTACTGTGTATCCATTTGTTGCATGTTCAGCTTATTTTAAGATGTGTTGCACTTTTTCTGCTGTTTAGTCTGCACTGCATTTTTAATAATTTACAATTGGTTGATACATAGTCACATGATTAATTGTAAGTGACATCTGGTGACAATTGTATAGCTAAAGGCATAAAATTTCACTAACATGACTAACTTGAATCAAATGTCCTATTGACTATGGTGTATGATATGGAAATTTAAAATTTAGTAAATTATATTGTTTTTCTCCTGCTCTTGATGTGTTTGATCTGTGGGATAAAAATACATAATATTTTTAGCCAATTCCCGTTGATTAAACTTCTACCTGTGAATTACCGCCTTTTTTCTAGAGTTATTGGAACGATAAACTAGAGAAGTCGCGAAATGACGTATATGTAAACAAACTACATAGAACGACATTTTCTTGAGGTGTTTATCAAAAATCAAAAGAGAAACAGATTCTCCTTCAATTTACTCGTGAGTTATGAAATTTCTCCACCCTCAATAATTAAATTTTAGATTTTAACACGCTCACAAATGCTCGCGTGTTGAAAATCGAAAATTTAACTATCTCGGGTGGAGAAATTCCATAACTCACTCGTACCTGAAGGAGAATCTATATTTACAATCTAAAATGTAAACTTTATTTTGTAAAACTCCTCAAAATTTTTCGAAGTAATAAAAGTTGTTTTTACAGAGTTTATCAATGTGTCAACTCAGCCAACGTCACTCATAAACTTTGTTTAGACTTCATTCAGTTTGTAAGTGTGTTGGTTTTATTTCAAACAACTTTATTACTGAAATGTATAATATTCAATCTTTGATTGTTGTCAACTTTTATGATGTGAAAATTACTTTATTTACCTGTGAGGGGCCTCGATGGCCGAGTGGTCTAGGTAGTTCGTTATGACTACTAATGATCACTAGCCTGTCAACGCTGACGTTGTGAGTTGTGTGTGTGGCCAGGGGTGTTTGACTCCGATCTTAATTGACAAGGATTGCCAATTTTCCTACCGAAGGTAGGTGGTTCTCTCCGGGTACTCCGGCTTCATCCACCAATGAAAACTGGCCATCGTGAAATAGCCAAATGTGCTGAAAACAGCGTAAAACCCCAACTACACAAACAGTATTATTTACCTGTGTACATAAACACAGATGTTTGTTTATATGAATTATATGTTAAAATATAAGAAAATTACTATTGGTCTTCTGACAGAGATGTGTTTATAATTGTTCTTTTTTTTTTCTTATATTGATAACAATTATCATTTCCTGGATCTTATAATAGTTCTAGATCTATTCATATAATAAATAAATATATATATATTGAATTGGACTTTAAAATTTTCAGCACAAATCATGAGACGTAAAATTATGAATTTCTTGTGCATCAAATTTGGTATTATAGAATAATAAATTAGATTAATTGGAAAAATTTTTATGGCTGATTGTCACCCATATCCAACACTTAACTTACCCCATGCCCATTTACATCATATCCCATCTTTTCAAGGTAAAAAAAAAATGCTTATTTTCACATCTGAAATCAGACCTCTATGTACAATTTTGGTTCTAGGCACCATTGGCTCCTAGAGACAGAATTTTAAGCCCCAATCAAAATTTGTAGGCACCAATTACTGACAAAAAGATCAGAAAATAAGCAAAAATAATACAATTTTTGAGTAGATATTGTCGTGAAGACATCTGACTATTAATCTGTGTCACGACGGACTAAAATCCAGATTTCACAGGTTGCCAAAGTTAAAAAATTAAGAGCCAGATTAGTCGCCACCTAGAGCCCTGGAAATGGAAAAAAAATAAACCCAATCAATACTTGATTTCCGGAATTACCACATCCAGGGCAGAAATTATTATTCCGATCATGTGACTTAAGTATTTTGTTAGGCAGGAGATTGGCACTTTCCAGGTTACGAGAGTGAAGGGAAATTTGAAGGATAATGCAAGTCTGGCGCATTTTAGCTTTCTGTATTCATGGCATGATATACCCCTCTGGGACAGAAATTGTCACAACTCTGGTACAGTTTTTGTCTCAAATTTTACAGGGCTGCTATATTGTTATTGTTTCTATGCCTAACAAAAGGTCATGTGATACATCATTCTTTACCTCCGTTGCAAACAGCGATCGATCTCGAAAAAGTTGTATTGGTCTTATTTTAAAATAAGATTGGACAAAAACTTTACATGGCCCAATATTATAAACTCTTTCTTGTGCTTAGTGTGCAGAAGACAGATTAAAGACGAATATTTTCATTGTTTCAGGATCTTGCGGATCTTGTGGTACAGGGTCAAATTCCAGGAAAAGCAGCAGTGCCACCAAGTGAGAGAGTTACATATCAGGGACACATAACTGTGCATAGACCTATCCCAATAATAGAAGAACTTGAACCTGAATCTGAATTGGAGATGTAAGTGTAAAGACAAAGATTTTACTCTGAGTTTGCAATTGTTATTAGTATGGTGATTGACAGCACTTTTGATTGTAGGCAGTGTAGAGTTTCATGGATTTCAGTTTCAATATTATTTCCCAGGAGACTTTTATTTCACCCTAGAGTATTTGGATATTATTTCCTTGGGAGATTTGTATTTCAACCTAGAGAAAGTGAGGAAATCTCACAATGGTAGAAATAGGAACTGATGACTGTACACCCATACTTTTCAGTATGCTAATAAATCCATAGACATTCCAGGGTGGACAAAGATTCAAAGTCACTGCATCCAAAATTAAAAACAAATTGGGCAGTAGTATTAACAAACATTGTTTTTTTAGCTCACCTGGCCTATAAGGCCATGTGAGCTATTGCCTTCACTTTGCATCCGTCCTTGGATGGCCCCCTTCCAAAACTGACATGGCTGCTGTTACTAAAAATAGAAAAAAGGGGGGATGAATTTCAAAAATCTTCTTTTTATGAAACTACATGGCTAATTGGAACCAGACATGGCAGTAATGGTCTTGAGGAGGTTCTCTATCAGAATTTTGTCCGAACACCCGAACTGTTAACCAAGATGGCCACCACAGCCGAAGTTAGATTAACATAGGACCATATGGGAAAATTCATTTAAAAACCTTCTTGTGTGAAACCACTTTAATAACCAATTGGAACCAGACTTGGCAGCAATGGTCCTTAGATGGTCCTCTTTCAGAATTGTGACCGATGACCCTTACTGTCAGTCAAGATGGCCACCACAGCTGAACTTTAACATAAGTTTAACATAAGACATTATGGAAATTCATTTAAAAATCTTCCTGTCTGAAACCACTGAGCCAATTAGAACTAGACTTGGTAGCAATGGTCCTGTTTAAGAATTATGTCAGATGAGCTGGACTGTCAACCATGACGGCCGCCACAGCCGAACTTAGTTTAACATGGGGCCCTATGGGAAAATTCATTGAAAAGTCTTCTTGTCTGAAACCACTCAAACAATTGGAACCAAACTTGGCAACAATGGTCCTTAGATGGTCCTCTTTTAGAATTATATCCTATGACCCAGACAATGAACCAAGATTACTGTCATATCCGAACTTAGTTGAACACAGAACCGTATGGGAAAAATCATTTTGTCTGAAACCACTTGACCAATTTGAACCAGAGTTGGCAGCAATGGTCCTTAGATCGTTCCCTTTCAGAATTTTGTCCGATGACCCCGACAGTCAGTCAGGATGGCCACCACAGCCAAACTTAGTTTAACATAGGGCCCTATGGGAAAAACCAGCTAAACTGACCTTCTACACTTAAATTTTAGTCATGCTCAAGATGGACAAGTAATATCCAGGTATCACACAGCTTTGAAAATGGTATTTGTATATATAACCTTAGGATTTTATGTTTTCAGTTCAGGCACCAAGCGTTACGGATTTCAGGGTCCAGCTTTGGGTATAGGGGAACAGATCCTGACATGGATTAACACTACTGCAGAAAATCCATTACGACCTGTAACCTTATTCTTCAACACGAAGCCAGGACAGAAACAGATTGAGAAAATCTCACTGATGAATTATGGGAGTACAGCCATTCGTTATGATTGGGAGGTAAGGACGTTGGTAAATAAAAGTTGTAGGCATTCCAAAATGTGTAAATGCAGGTAAAAAATCTAAAATAAATGAATGGATAAAAAAATTCCAAAGGCAGACCTGATTTTCTTCCGCTTTAAAGCGGAATTCCACTTTTGGAAGTCCGGATTTTTCCATTACGGTTCCTTTATTATACATAGTAAAATGGCTGCCGAAGTGTGATTTCCGCTCTGTTTTCCCTGTTGTCAAAATCAGGTCTGCAAAGGACTGAATTATGAATGAGGGAGATACACTTAGTTTAAAAAAATGGATTTCATATACAATATATATAACTAATTCTGTGCACATTTATACATCTCTTTACTCGTTTGATAAATAGAGAATAATACATGGCAGTCTGACATGTTTTATATTATTTATTGTATGTTTTAACAGTGGTGAAGAATTACGTGACCAATATCATTTTAAGGGGTATGATAAAGGGGTGATGATATCGATATCCTCATGGTAGAAAATACAGCTGACAATGTTCTTTCAGTATCGTATATGCAATTTTCCTTTATTTAGTACTAAGTATATGATAAATACTGATATCACCAGACTTTGATTAAATGTTTGAATGCTTGTTCAGAAGACCTCTTGGAGTTTTACATTGTCATTAGAGAAAAAGGTGGTAAAACTCTTGACGCATTAATTATGAAGTTTATCAGCTGTCGATAATTAAGTTTTAATTTTTTTAAACTGCTCAGACAAGCCTGGCAGTTTAAAAATGAAAATTTAATTATTTTGAGTTGATACATGTTAATTCCATAATCAACTGGTCATCGTGGTAGAATCTATATTTATTGTAAAGCAATGTAATATTTTATGTAGAACAGATATTCTATGATATTACACTCCATGCAAAATTGTTTTAAAAATTGACATCACTGATGTAGAAAATATACTTATTTGACATTTAGATGTTCTAACTATATACTAAAATGGTTATTGCAATAATATTGTCCCTTGTCAAATAACATATTACACACGCAAACGCGACATTAATCCTCAATATTAATGCAATAAGCCTTTAATATATGAGCCTTAGAAAGAGTAGAAATGCAAAGATATTAGTGTTTATCCTGCAACAATAAATATCTGTTATTGGGAAAAGCTATTAAAAAGTGACGATAAAGGCAATTTCTGGTACATGATCTGTGGAGAATATGATATTAAAAAAACCAGTACAGAATATACAGAGGTATAGAGGGGAGGGTTGAGATCTCACAAAACATGTCCCAAGTCATGAACCTCTAGCCTTTGTCAGTCTTGTGTGGTTTTATGCCCCGGCACGAATGTGCGTTTAGGTTCATTTCTCAGAAACCTATAGTAATATTTCAGTGATATTTCACCACTACAATCCTCTTGTATAGTACAACGCAGTTCAGAAACACTTTGGTCCCTATGACCTACATTTCATGCTTCAGTGACATTGGTTAAGTTTTCTGTTTAAGATCACTTTCTTTTGAACTAAGCATAGTGTATCAATGAAACTTCATCAATGCATGTGCCTTGGGTAGTACTGAGTCATTATGACCTACATTTTATGCTTAATTTTGCATTTAGGTTCATTTCTTTGGAATTAATCATAGTGAATCAACGAAACTTCATGATTGGATGTGCCTTGGATAGTACTGAGCATTCATTCATGATGACCTATATGTTAGGCGGGGCAGGGCATCTGTGTCTTACAGACACAATTTATAGTTTGAATTTTGGGTCATTTGTATGTTTAGGAGTTTAATGTGGCGTCCAATTCGCTGAACTAGTATGCATTATTGTTTCGGGGCGAGCTGAAGCCCACCTCCGGGTGCAGGATTTTCTTGCTGCTTTGAAGACCCATTGGTAGCCTTGGGCTGTTTTCTGCTCTTTGGTCGTATTGTTGTCTCTTTGACACATTCCCCGTTTCCATTCTCTATTCTAAACTTTCATTGAAAGTCATAACATTATGGAACCAGGAGAAGATGAAGGTTATACCATATTATGCTACTGTCATTGTATAACAAAGATAAATATTAAACCTTTTTTAAAATTGGCTGGTAAATAACCCAGTCACAGTTACAGTAAACTTGCTGGTATATAACCCAGTCACAGTTACAGTAAATTGGCTGGTAAATAACCCAGTCACAGTTACAGTAAATTGGCTGGTAAATAACCCAGTTGCAGTTACAGTAGATTGGCTGGTAAATAACCAAGTCACAGTTACAGTAAATTGGCTGGTAAATAACATATTCACAGTAACAGTAAATTGGCCGGTAAATAACACAGTCACAGTTACAGTAAATTGGCTTGTAAATAACCTATTCACAGTTACAGTAAACTGGCTGGTAAATAACCCAGTCACAGTTACAGTAAATTGGCTGGTAAATAACCCAGTCACAGTTACAGTAAATTGGCTGGTAAATAACACAGTCACAGTTACAGTAAATTGGCTGGTAAATAACACAGTCACAGTTACAGTAAATTGGCTGGTAAATAACCCAGTTGCAGTTACAGTAGATTGGCTGGTAAATAACCCAGTCACAGTTACAGTAAATTGGCTGGTAAATAACACAGTCACAGTTACAGTAGATTGGCTGGTAAAAACCCTAGTTGCAGTTACAGTAGATTGGCTGGTAAATAACCCAGTCACAGTTACAGTAAATTGGCTGGTAAATAACATATTCACAGTAACAGTAAATTGGCTGGTAAATAACACAGTCACAGTTACAGTAAATTGGCTGGTCAGTAACCCGGTCACAGTTACAGTAAATTGGCTGGTCAATAACCCAGTCATAGTTACAGTAAATGGGCTGGTAAATTAGCCAGTCACAGTTACAGTAAATTGGCTGGTAAATAACCCAGTCACAGTTACAGTAAATTGGCTGGTAAATAATACAGTCACAGTTACAGTAAATTGGCCGGTCAATAACCCAGTCACAGTAATTGGCTGGTAAATAACCCAGTCATAGTTACAGTAAATTGGCTGGTAAATAACCCAGTCACAGTTACAGTAAATTGGCTGGTCAATAACCCAGTCACAGTTACAGTAAATTGGCTGGTAAATAAGCCAGTCACAGTTACAGTAAATTGGCTGGTAAATAAGCCAGTCACAGTTACAGTAAATTGGCTGGTAAATAAACCAGTCAAAGTTACAGTAAATTGGCTGGTAAATAAGCCAGTCACAGTTACAGTAAATTGGCTGGTAAATAACCCAGTCACAGTTACAGTAAATTGGCTGGTAAATAAGCCAGTCACAGTTACAGTAAATTGGCTGGTAAATAAGCCAGTCACAGTTACAGTAAATTGGCTGGTAAATAAACCAGTCACAGTTACAGTAAATTGGCTGGTAAATAAGCCAGTCACAGTTACAGTAAATTGGCTGGCCAATAACCCAGTCACAGTTACAGTAAATTGGCTGGTAAATAAGCCAGTCACAGTTACAGTAAATTGGCTGGTAAATAAGCCAGTCACAGTTACAGTAAATTGGCTGGTAAATAAACCAGTCACAGTTACAGTAAATTGGCTGGTAAATAAGCCAGTCACAGTTACAGTAAATTGGCTGGCCAATAACCCAGTCACAGTTACAGTAAATTGGCTGGTAAAATAACCCAGTCACAGTTACAGTAAATTGGCTGGTAAATAACCCAGTCACAGTTACAGTAAATTCTGTATCAAGAGAATTATTTTAAATATCTATTTACAGAAAATACCTAAGAAGAATGCCTTTGGCCTGGTCAAACCTAGAGTAGAACAATTTTACTTTCTGTCAGATTATGGTAAGACATATGAATCACTTAATTTTTAGATCATGTTTTCTACAGTACATACATGTATTAATAGATTACAATCTTTACTGTCATAAAAACAAATTAAATGTTTGTGACAAAAACATATATATATATCAATGCAGTAAAAACAAAAATTGATCAAATTAATGCAATCAAGAAATATATATATTTATATAAACATGAAAAATTAAGCTGCTTCTGTCCTCAGTTCTAATGACTGCTTCCAAAAATAGCTGATTAATTTCACATATTCTGTTGAAATATGGTTTAATGATTTAATAATTTTTTGGTCTTTTGGAAGTCATACTTTTTTCATCATAACTATTTAATTTATTTACATTTATTATTGTATATTTATCTTCTATTTCTCTATTGATTAGGATCTTGAGTGATTTAACTTCTTTTAAATTTTTTCAATTTTCTAAGCATGTAACATCAGAGGTGTTTACTATTACGGAATTTGCTTAATTGTCCCAGATTCTAGATTCAAAATACGGATTGTGGAATTACCTCTGGAAATTAAGTTTCCGGTTTTATCCCAGAATTTTTTTTTATTCCCGGTCGTTCAAATGCTTTGTAATTGCGCTTGATTTTCCAGTTATAAAAAGCGTTTTAATGAGATTGATGATAAAAACCCGGATTGATTCCAGACTTAATATAAGATGCTTTGATGGCGGGTCTCTATGGTAGTTTTCATACTGAAATTAGATATTACTGACAAAGGGCCCAAATTACTGACAAAAATCATTAACACTACTGAAAACACCAGAAAGGGGTAAAGACCTCTGTAACATATCAAAATTTTGTGTTCAAATAAATCAATACTGTGGTAAAATTTTACTTTATCATATTTTCTTTTGACTGTCTTCTAACTAATCCTAGATCATAGCTAGAGTTTCATCAAATGGCAGAATGAATATTTATGGCCTAAGAAACACAAAATTTGATAATTCAAAAACTGTACAACACATTAAACTCCAGCAGTCATAACACACAGGCTACCGCAGAGGTGTTCCATGTATCAGAGACAACGAAGGATTCTGCATACTTTTTTTTTAATCATAATTATAATTAACACTAACTTAAAAGTGTGCTACCACCTGGAGGATAACTGGAACCTTTTTTGTTTTAACAGATAATTAAAAATATTTCTCCTTTTCAGGTGCACTGCCACCTGGTGGAGAAGTAGAACTTCCTGTGTTGTTTAAGTCTGATTTTCCTGGCATGTTTAAACAGACTTGGAAGTTAAAGACTGGACCAGTTCTATGTGGAGGAAAAGATATTCTGATCAGTTTTGTAGGGAGGACATTACCTGATGTCATATTTCAAGATGAACTTGATGAACTGAAGGTAAGGTGTAAATAGGAATAACATTGACCTTTGACCCATGCACTTCAGTAACACAGATGTGACTTAATCAACACTTAACAAAGAATATTAAAGCATTGGAAAAGGTCTGTTGACTATTATGACTGTATTTTACACTGAATTTTCATTGAAAATATGCTTTTACAGCAAGGGGTTGAACATCTACTGGAGTTTGCAAATCCAGACATTGAGAATATTATGTATAGAAAATTGGTTAAACCTCATTTTTAGCTCAACTGGATAAAAGCCAGGTTAAGCATTTGTCATTACTTTGCGTCCGTTGTCCGTCTGTTAACTTTTCACATTTCAATCTTCTACTGAAAAACACTGAACTAAATGGAACCGAACTTGGCAGCAATGTTCCTTGGAAGGTCCTTTACAGAATTTGTAATTTTGGTTCAAATCGAATATTCAACATGGCTGCCAGGCCCAATAATGTGTTCTGAATGGCTGAAATTTTAAAAAAAATCTTCCTGTCAGAAACCACAAGACCAAATGAACTTCTGCTTTGCAGGAATGTTTGTTAGATGTTCCTCTACCAAATTTATAATTTTGAGGCAGATTGGAAATCCAAGATGGCCACCACCATGGGACATAGTTAACATATAGGACCTTATGGGAAATACGTACAAACAACTTCTTCAAAACTGTTTGACATATTGAAGTAATAATAATGCCCAAATGATTTTATGATGGTCCTCTACCAAATTTATAATTTTGATGACGATCGAAAATCCAAGATGGCTACCACTGCAGGACATAGTTAACACAGGACCCAATGTTTAAAAAATCTTGTCAGAAACCACAAGACCAAATGAACTTCTTCTTTGCAGCAATGGTACTTAGATGGTCCTTTACAGAATTTATAATTTTGGTTCTGATCGAATATATGGCATGAATTTTCCTTATGAGTGCGCATGCTGACCAAGTGTTGTTACTTTGTTGCCTATCCATCATCCAAGATGGCCACCAGCAGGGGACTTAGTTAAACATAGGACCCTATTGGAAATACATACAAAAATCTTCTTCTAGAAAACTGCTGAATGGATTGAAACCAAACGTGGCATGAATTTTCCTTATGAGTGCTGACCAAGTGTTGTTACTTTGTTGCTGATCCATCACCCAAGATGGCCACCAGCAGGGGACTTAGTTTAACATAGGACCCTATGGGAAACACATACCAGAATCTTCTTCTAGAGAACCATTGAATGGATTGAAACCAAACATAGAAGGAATGTTCCTTATGAGGTGCTTACCAAGTGTTGTTACTTTGGTGCTGATCTATCATCCAATATGGCAGCCAGCGGGGGACTTAGTTTAACATATGACCCCTTTGAGAGAAACTGAATGGATTGAAACCAAACATGGCATGGATGTTAATCTCAAGATCCTTTAGCAATAAACAAATGGAATTATCAGGTGAGTGATACAGGCTCCTGGGAGCCTCTGGGTTATAGTGCTTTGCCAATTTCAGTTAAAAATTTCAACTACCATTGATGAAAATTTCGACATGAAATGGGAAGTTAGTGCAGAAGATGTTTATATTATGGAAGCATAGTCAGCACTTAGACTAAGCTAATATAATAAAGTTTCTGGGTAGTTTTATTGTGTTATTATAGTTTACTCAAAAACTACTTACACTAAAGGAAACTACTTGTGACACTTATAGGTCTGAAATTTAAAATCTAACTCTAGAGAGCAGATTTTGTATGAAATTAATATAATGGTAGAATCTGATTTCTATTACAGTGTAAAATTTGTGTTTTAGAACACTAAAAATGTTAAAAAAATATATTATATCAATATCTTTAATGTCATATTTATAATGTTAAACATTACATTTAGAGAACATGTCAGAAAAGGAATTTTCCTTACATCCTTATGGTATTCACTGACAATCAAAGATTTTTTATAATTTATGAGAAATCATATCTTTTCAGGAGAGGTTTTCCTGTATAAGTAAAGTGGCTGTTGTTAATTATGCATTGAAGGAAACATTTGTAAGGGTCATGACCCCTACAAGGCCAGGGTCACCTGTTTCAACTTACCAGACACCTGAAATGATATTTAACCAATCTCATCCAGGGGTAAGGTTTTAAAAATTGGATAAAATAAACTGATGTCATGCAATTCTTTCTTTGGAGACAGCTGTGATCTTCATTACAACTTTTCTTTGGTTGTAACCCTGTGTACAACTTGTATCTAATGGTCACTAATATATAGGCATCAGTGTCCCTAATTGACACTGTGAAAATTTAAAGCTTGTAAAATTCACCTGAATTTCCATTTGTTCTCCAAAACATTTCGGGGCCTCGGTGATCGAGTGGTCTAGGTAGTTCGTCATGACTACTAAAGATCACTAGGCTGTCAACGCTGAGGTTGTTAGTTCAAATCTCACCGGTGGCGGGGTGTGTTCGACTCCAATCTTAATTGACAAGGATTTCCAATTTTCCCACCGTATCTGAGTTTGATGAATTTTGGTGTCTGAGTTTTATGAAGCTTGGTATCTGAGTTTGATCAAGCTTGGTATCTGAGTATATATTGTTGCAGAGGTGTTTACATCTATGATTTTGTCGTAGTTTCTACAGATTTTAGTGAAAAAATACGACTACGATTTTCATTTCAAAATCTACGTTTGTCAATTCGCTTATTTGGAAAATTTTTGTTACAAAATGTGTAAAATTCCCTCTGGATCGCTAAAATGCTTGAAAGCAGCAGAATATCTATGCTTTAAAGTGCCTTTGAGACAAGGTAAAATAAATCAATATGGCGGCAAGCATGTCCAAGAAGACAGATCAGACCAGACCAACTAATGACAATAATAATGTTTCGGGACAAACAACAGCAAAGAAATCTTGCCAAAGGTTTAGAGAATGTTACAAGGAAACTTTATTTCTTTGGGGCCTTCAAGTATTGTTGGTGTATTGCTGTATATGTGAACGTGATTTTTCTTGCACACATAGCAGGTTCGTGCCGCTTCGCTGCACTAATTGGACAGTACGACTGACAACAGGGCAAAACTACTGACAATTCTACTGACAGGCATCATTCAGAGTAAACAGGTCTGTTGTTGAAGTCCTATTCTAACTGTAAACCATATTTATTTCCAGTTTGTTTATCACAGTTCAAAATTGAATTTAATGGAAAAACTGTATTATGATGTTTGCAAAAGTGGATTAATTTTACCTGAACCCGAGGAACCATTTACAATAGAGAACTTGAGAAAGGTGAGTTAACCTTACCCCATTATACATCCTGATTATACAGAACCTGTATGAATTAATATCATTGATGTTATAATTTCTGAACCAAATTACCTGAAGTTATCAGGATCTCTCTGTGTTAGTTTGAAAAAAATGAGATTTTGTAAATTAGAGTTCAAAATGTAAACAGCTTTATAATTTCATTAGAAGGTTTACTTCCTACACCTGTGTAAATTTTCAGATTTTATACATGCTTTCAAATTTCAGCTGTTTAACACAGTATGAAGCTTTTTAGATCTCACTTACCAATCATAAATCAGCATACTTAATATGTAAATTATTCATCCTGATAAAAAAAAAAATGGAAACATTTTATTTTTTATCTGACAAAATCCATGTACATGTATGTTACAATAGGTAGTTTACAATAAATTGTAATGTTGTTTTGTTTTAAAAATAGATAGGAAAAATGTAAGATCTTTTTAGGAAAATTAAAAAAATTCAGGTTGGGTGATTTTTAAAGATGAGGGTGGAAAGCTACATTCAAAGTATGGATTTATTGATTGAGAATCTTCCTTATCAACGATATTGTAAGATAAACTTGTGATTGGTAGATGTTTTATTAATAGAATATATCTAGTAGAAATCACAATCTGAGTTTTAATTATTGCGATCCTCATCTGTGCCATTTATCGCAATAATAAAAATATTGCATAAATTCCTGCTTTAATTTATATTTTGGAATATCATTGTTGTAGGTTATTATTATGCTAGACTCTCTAGAGTTACCACCAACTGATAGTGAAAACTACAGACAAATACTAAATGACAGAATTGATAAACAAGAAGAATTTACAGAAGACTATTTTACCTTGATATCAGATCTATCATTCACACACCCACATATTTCCTGTGATGTTCATTTGAGGCGATTACATATATGGTAAACACTTCTGTTTTATCTTTAACAGAATATGTCTGGAACTTCAGTTCGCAGAATGGATTTTTAGCATTTTGAAAGTCTTAATGCTAATATTATATATAAATTTATTATTGGTTTATTAACCTCAATGAGTCGTCCAAAATAACATAAAAGATTTACCATTATTTTCAAAGGTTATATTTTTAACCGGAAATATTATTTAAATGGGGAATTTACAATGGAAAAATAAATGCCCTCAAAACTTTTTTATTTGACCAGTCTTCAAATCTGCAGAATTTATATTTATTTACTTCACAAAGTATTTTACCACTCCTTATATTATATTTATTTAAGCCGTCAGATTTTCCATCTTATGGTAGAAGATTTTAGTACCGTGGCTTTCAACATGGCATACAGAGTGAAAATACCCGTCAAATCTCTGGTAGAAGAAACACAAAAAGGTAGAATTATTTCCCCTTATAATTAATTTGCCTAAAATTCTTTAAAATGTTCATCTCATATAGTATTAAGAAAAATACATTGATTTAATTTAGGAAACTTAGTGAAAAATCTCTGTAATTAAGTGTTATTTTTTTTTAGATAAAAAGAAAAGGAAACCTACACCAGTGAATACTAAACAGAAGAAAGGTGGTAAAGATGTGAGTTTGTCATTTATTTTTGTTTGTGTAACAGAAGGGCATAAATTGTCTCCCAAAATTACCTACCGCACCGACCGAGGATGGAACCTGGAACCTTTGGTTCAGTAGTCCACCACTCTACCAACTGAGCTAAAGGAGTACTCCACTAGTGCAGCTAATGGAGGGTGGTTATAAACCTGTTACGGCTCTTTAACTTCCATAGTACAAAAGTTACAGTATGTCTATTTGTTTTAAGGGGGGTTTTCTTTGTTTTATATTGTTCTTTGTTTTTTTCATTTTAAAACAACATAGACAAAACATTTATATCATTCCGTCCATCCCTGTTGTGTTTGTTTTATAACTCCTAAAAGACTTCATAGAGATTTCTGGTACAGAAATTGTGTTAAATTTTTGTGTGTGGCCTTCTCTATTTTTGGTTTTGGTAATGAGAAACATCAAGGGATGTAATCAAATAAATTTCAATTTACACAGTGATAATTATCTCCCTTTACTAGTGTCAGCGAGATAACCGACTGATATTCATCATTGAGTTAACAAACTGAAAAAGACAAACTGTATAGTTGACAGTATTCCAATTTGTATCCATTCTTTGTTACATGGATCTGAATGTCTCTAATTCTTTGCCTGTTTTTCATGGTATCCGATTGGTTGGAGAAAAATTTGATAATCCACATGTGATTTGTTGTTTTAGATTGCTGATTGGTCATTGGAATTCTCATATGAAAAATGTGAGAGGGTCAATATGGGTGTCATGGCGAATTAATTATTATTAGTGATATTACGGCTAATTTAAAGCTATTTAAATCTTACATCACAAGCAGTTGATTATCGTATTTATACATTTAAGATAATTACAGTAATATACCTAATTATTGGACGGCCTAATTATTCGACACTTGTGAAAATTCAAGGAAAATTGAATATTTTGATAACTCAATTTCAAAATTGTCAAAGTTATGTTGGTTGTTCTAAGGTGGTGACAGTCAGTAATTTTAACTTCTTAGGTAAGTTAATTACTTTCAGTCCTCATCGAGTGTTTATTTCGTCTTTCTAAACCGTTTAAACTATCTATCTTAATAAATTTTATTGAAAGATCGATTTTAAAGTAAATTTTATTGAATTTTTCCTAACTGGAAATTAAAATTTGAAAAGAAATCTGAAACAAGTTCGGAACGGAATTGCGTATTAGATTTTCTCAGAGAAATAAATTTTCAAATGAAATGAATAATTTTTTTACCAAAAAAATCCTCTTATTGTTTATTAGACATTTAAATGTTATATTTATAATATGTTCTAAAAAGACGATGAGACTACAAATGTTGAACATGTGTTGTAAAAATCATTTGTGAGATGCTCCAAATCCAGATCCTAAAAATCATTTGTGAGATGCTCCAAATCCAGATCTTAAAAATCATTTGTGAGATATTCATGTGTTGCATATTAGTCAACAACATGGTGGGTCATTTGAAATTTGCTACTGTTTTATTCTCAACATTAAAACAAATATTAATTTGAAGGCACAAAAAGATAAATTCACAAAAGCAAAATGAAATAACAATACCACAAGTATGACCCATTATTTCGATTGCATATTCTTAAAGCACATTGACCTGGTCGATTATCTGGAGTCAAAAAATGACAACGATGTGGGCGGAAATACGAAAACTCTACTTTTTGGATGATTTTCCAATTTTCCTAAAAAATAGGTGTATTTTAAGTGTCGAATAAATAGAGTAAGTACGGTAAACCATAAAATTTCTTGCCAAGGCTTGAAATTTGAAGATCTAACTGTCTCTAATCAACTGCTTGTGATGCAAGATTCTACATATGATGCATCATGTTTGATAAATGTAATTTCAGAATGGCCAAAAAGGGACAGCAGCATCCAAAGGAAGATTAAGTAAAACCCCAACACCAAAGAAGGCAGAGTCACCTCCGGCTCCTACACCGTCACCTCAGCCTCCAAAAATAGAAAGTTTTAGTCCTGTCATAAAAGAGAAGGCAACAGAGGAACAACTAGAGGCCTACAGGGAAAAATTGTATATACAGGTTAATATTTCAATTTATTTCAGATAAATGTTATAGAGAAAAAGTAGACATTGTTTTCTCCAAATAACTTATAGATAAATACATTTTGGCATGTTTTGATCAAATGCTACAAAAAAACCAGACAACAATTATCCTCACACCCTGAATAGGTAAGTAGGGCAAAATTAACATTTACAAAATCAAATAAGTACAAGTACATACTCTTAATTTTAAATCTTATTTTCCATCATAAAAACTGATTTACTATTTTGGAGATGTGAGGAGGGGATGTTAGTGGGCCAGTAGGATCTCTGGTTCCAAACAGTGATAAAAATTCAATTTGCAGTCAATGTGATAGTTCATTTCTTATTTGTTTTTTTTTTTTAATTTTAGGTCTATTCCCTACTGCAGTCAGCTATAGACAGAATGGATTACATCTTCAATTCTTTTGACAATGGACAAGAGAGTTATCCCAGATAAGAACATTTTTTAAAAAGTAATATAAGTAAATGTAATATTCATGTCTTGTAATGTAATATAAATAAATGTAATATTCATGTCTTATAATGTAATATAAATAAATGTAATATACATGTCTTATATTTTTTTATTGAATAATGATGTTGTGTATTTACTATTCCCTACTTGCAGATATTAGAATTGTCTCCCATATGCATGAGTTATCTTTCCTGACAGATGGTGTCTTGTAAAAACTAATTTTAATCTTTTCTAAAAATATTGAATAGGGGAAGTCCTTAATCAGACATAGACATTTGGGAAAATATATCCAAGAACACATTAAGGGAGCAACCATTTGATTTTTATTGGGGGGGGGGGGGTTTGGCACAGGTCCTGCTTTTTTTACACCTACTTTGGTCCTGTCTTTTTATTTTGCCAGAAAACCTGATCCTGCCTTTTTATTTTAAATTTGAACCATGTAGAACTCAGATCTTTTACACTTGACTGCTCAATTGATTGAGCACCCTCTGAGAACAATTCAATTTATACACTAACAAAGGTAATATTTATATTATCAACATTTTAAATAGGTAATTTTATTTGTCATGAAATATGCATGCTTTTAACAGGTGTTTAGAAGCATTATATTATAAAATTTCCAATCTGCAAAGATTCTGATGTCACTTCCTGTTTTAACATCAACAAATACATGTGGAACAACTAAATAAAAAAACTTTATTTCATCAAAAATATTTTTCAGGTCATGTTATTTCAAATAGTAGTAAATAATTACAGAACAAAGATGTATGTTTAAAAAAGGGGGAGGGTGACTTGGCGAAAAAAAATTTAAACTGACAAAAATGATGTTCTGATCATTTGTTTGGCGACAAGTTTTTGAATGTCAGGGCAACCCCTGTAAAAGACCCTACTTTATTAATATGAGATGGTGATGATGGAGTCAGAATGTATCTTATATGTTGAATATTTGAATTATGGTAATGCTTATCTAATAAATCAGATAATATAATATTTCTGAAATCAAAATTTGCTATGCAATTTAACAAAAAATGTTTCTCATCCACAAATACATTACAATTCACACACAGTCTTTGTTCTCTAGGTATGTTATTGTGTCGTCGTTTTTCAATATTAAGGCCATGATCACTTATTACAGCACAGTAAAAATTAGTATATACAGATAAATGGCACAGGTTCATCCATAAATCCAGAGATAAAGACAAAAAATGAGATGGGGAGGGATGAGAACCAGATACGAACATAAACAACTAAACATTGATGAAGAGCATGACCCAACCAAAAACCCAGAGGTCTTTATGCTGGTGTACTAAAAGCAGAGCCCCAGCTAACGTGCTCGGATACGCTTGAGAAAAATTTTCTAGCCGTCAAAATTCGGCTCAGTCAAAAACAAATACGGACATGTACAGGTTTGGGAAATCCAAAGCGTTATTGCTTACATATTTATTTACCTTTAAGCTACATTACAGGCATAAAAATGTGTCATAAGGCAGAAAATTTTTCTCTTCATAAAAAGTAATTGCCTCTACCCTTGAACAGTATCCACATTACAATATGTATTCAGAAGTCTAAATTGGAAGGACATGGTACAGATCATAAAGAATTTAATAGTGCTGATCAGCAGTACTTGTTAGGATGAAAACAGCAGTCATTCAGAGCCCCAGATATTTTTTTGATTCAGGGGATGAATACCTCCAGATTTTTAAGATAGATGACTATTTAATTTCCAAATAGCAGGATCAAAATGAAATGAAGCAACAAAACGTGGAGTCAGTATAGTCTGGCGTGGTAATGACATTGAAAAGTAGTGGTGTTAATCTGGTTTTGGGGGTATCCAAACCTCACCCAAATCTATCCTGACTCGATGACCTTTTACAGAGTTGCAGGTAGAATCTCTCAGTTTCAAGGTAAATTCAGATTTTGAAAATCTGAGTATTGGTAATCTTCAACTGGTGAACAAGACTTTGGAAAGTAACAAAAAGCAATGAAACACGGTCAGGAATAAAGGAAAATAGATTTGAAAGGATTATCTAAAATACAGGTCAATGTTTTGCGCAGAGTGTTGAAACCCAAATTTATCACCTGGAAATTTGATACTGCTGTTGGAATGATATGAAATCTCCATGGTATTAAAATAATATCTTCTAATTTGTTGTGTAGACATTCCCGGATTAACCATCATCAAGAACGCTTGTCACATTGGTCCTTGGATTGTCCTCTTTCAGAATTATATTCGATGACCCTGTCAACCATCCAAGATGGCCGCCAGACCCGAACATAGTGTAACATAGGACCCTATGAGGAACTTACTTAAAGATCTTTTTGTCTGAAACCACTTGGCCAATTGGATCAAAAGTTGACAACAATGGTCCTTAGCTGGTCCTCTTTCAGAATTATATTCGATGACCCTGTCTGCCATCGAAGATTGCTACCAGAGGTAAACTTAGTTTAATTTAGGACCTAATGGGGACAGTTCACTGAAAGATCTTGTTTGACACTAGTTAGCAATTGGAACTTGCCAGCAGTGTTCCAGGCAGTCAGTCAAGATTAACATGTGAGCGTTACAGGCACCTGGGAGCCTCTAGTTTAATGTTCCCTGCTGGAAATGGAAAAAATTCCAATCCATTTTAAGCTCCACTAAGCTATTGCCATCACTGTGTCCGTCGTCGGAATTGTGTACAATGACCCGTATTGTCCACCAAGATGGCCACCACAGCCGAACTTAGTTTACCATAGGACTCTATAGTTTTTAGTCCTGCTCAAGATGGTTAATATGAATCCAAGTGATCGATACGAGCTCTTGAGAGCCTCTAGTTCACTATCTCGTACCATTTTAGATATATAAGGGGGCAAAAAAGAACACGCATTAATTTTTGAAACTTATTTTTTTTAAATTTTGATGATTTCTTTTTAAATGGTTAGCTAGTATCATAAAAATACTATAAAAGTTACTCCATACATTTTTGTGTATCTTTCATCATTGCAGACATAAAAGGGATTAAAGGGGTCAAAATTAGCCATTTTGAAGGACAGCTAATATTTAGGTTTTCATTCGATTGCAATGGGGATTTTTTCTACAGTTCATCTTGATGATTGCAATCTGTGGTATGTCAACAGATTTCTTCTATCTTTTATGGATTTCGAGATATAAGAGGTCAAAGGGGTCAATGTGTCAATTTAGGCTATGTGAGCTTATGTCATCACTGTAGGTCCGTCGTCGTCGTTCTTCTTCGTAAACTGTTCACATTTTGATCTCCTCTGAAGCTACTGGGCGGATTGTAACCAAACCTGGTAGGAATGATGTATAGATGCACCTGTAAAAGCGATCCACCATTGGTTCCGGTTGGATGAATAACATGGGCACCAGAGGCCATCTTTGATTTTCATTCAATTTGGTAACTTTACAAAAATCTTCTCCTCTGAAACTACATTATGAAATGTTTTGAAACTTTGCAGGATTGATGAAAGTAAAGCCCTCTGCAAACGATCCACTTTTGGCTTCAGAGGAGATCAAAATGTGCAGCTGCCCAAAGTTTCCATTGCAACCATATGGGAAAAGACTTTTTTGTGAATTGCTCAGGAACTAATTGGCAGATTGTTACCAAAGTTGACAGGAACGATGTGTGGAAGGACCTCTACAAACTTAAAAAAGATTTTTTTTATTCTGACGAAATGGTTTTATGACCATTTCAATGGTACTTTTTATTGACTTTCTTCCATTTTTTAATATCTAAATTCGTATATTGTCCATTTTAACTTAATGTCTTAGGGATTTTACTATAGATTTTGTTTTTTAAATCTTTTATTTTTCATACCAATATACTTTATTGTTTCTATATCTATATTAGGTGGCTATGGCTTCTTTGAAGAATCATTCCTTTGATTATGAAGTTTGAATATTTTTACAACGCACGTAAAGCTCCTTAGGGTGGTTTTATTATCATATAGGGCGCTATAGAAATTTTTATTATTAAACAATATTTGAAAGGACATTTTTATCATTTGCTCATGAAATAATGGGTAGATTGTAACCAAAGTTGGCAGGAATGATGTATGGAATAAACTCTACCATCACTCACCTTTGGTTCCGGTTGGAATGTTTTGAAACTTTACATGATTGAAGACATCAATATCCATTACATACGATACACTTTTGGTTGAGATCCGTCTGCTCACTCGACGCCTGCGGCTGCTCAAAGTTTCAATGGAAACTATGTTTGAAATTACTTTTTTCCTTTGCTCAGGATGTAATGGGCAGCTTGTAATCGATTTTGGCAGGAATCTCATATGGAAGAACAGATGCAAATGATCCTGTTTAGCTCAAAGGTCAAATATTAAGGTTACGTTGACATTTTGTGTTTCTTTAACAGCCTTAATTGTGGATAAAAAGAGCCTACATTTTCAAATATGCTAATAGAAGCCAGGTGAGCCTCAAGTTTATTTTTCATCCAATTCTGATGGGGAATTGTTTTCTTTTAATTCTTCTTGATGATTGCTGTTATTAGTATTTATATACTTTATTGGTTACGAGATGCAAAGGGTCATAGGGTCAAAATCATCAATTGGGAGGAAAAGTAAAATTTGTATTTTTCAACCGATTTCAATGGAGCTTTTTCTCTTAAATCATCTTGATGAGTGCCTTCAATTGTATGTGAACAGATTTGTCCCATCATCTTTTACCGCTTTCGAGATAGAAGGGATTAAAGGGGCCAATAAAGCAATGTACATGTTGTAGCTTGACGTACATTTTCATATATATTTTTTTTTCATCTGGTTTTTGTGGTAGGCCCAATATATTACTGTGTAATGCTTGACTTATGCAAAACTTCATTGTTTCAAGCATAAAAGAGTGTCTTCACTTACTTCAACTGTTGCCCTGTCAACATATTGCGGTCGTATCACGCTGCGCTTAGCGAAACTTCTTATTTCTCTTTGGTATTTGATTTTCCGGGTGGAAATCCTCAATTTTTGCTAAACTAAGTGATTGCTATTTTCAACTCACCTGGCCTATAGGCAATGTTCATGTGGGCTTATATCATCACTTTGCGTCCGTTGTCGTCGTCCATCGTCTGTTGTCCGTGTCGTCCGTAAATTTGATCTCCGCTGAGGTACGACTGTATACCAATTATTTAGTTTCGAATACTGAGTAAATGCACATATTGATTCTTAAATTTTGTTACATCAGAGGACCGTCAGGGCCTCGGGTGTATTGCCATCGCCTAAATTTCCCGCTTATTTGCATATATTTAAATTAGTTTTGGAATGATAACCGACCTATAAAAATTATAGACCCGCGGACATTATATTGTGCAAAATAAAATTCCTTATCGCTTCTTTTAAATTCATGTTTTCAATGAATACTCAGATTTTTTTTTTTTAAATCCAAATTAATAATATGAAAATGTTTTGTCGTTAGAAATATTAGTATATTAATCAAACAATCTTTAATATCAATGACGTACCGAAAAATTGTTGTTGCGGATGAATTTACTACATATTATAGGAAAAGAGAGGTTCACGAAGGGTTAGAATGGCCCTAAATTGGTCAAGCGATTACAAATTTCAAATAGAAATACTTGTGATAATTCTATTAAGACTAAAATATACTATTTTGGCACCTACTATTAAATATCTTGAAGCTATGACCCCATAATTATACATTATTTGTATTTTTGGTCAATTTTGTCTGAAATTTATATGTTTTGGCATAATTAACCATTAATTATTAATTAAAATGATTGGGTGTTATGTAGGCAATTTTATAATTCAAAATTAAAATATTCTTGATTCACTTCATGGAAATAATAGCATTGTCTTTGTTGATTTTGGTATAGGTGTTCTTGTTCAGGTTGTCTTGAGAAAAACTTTATTTTGGCAGAGGAATGCTGTATTTCGTTGCTCTAATTTGCAAAAAGAGATGATTGGTCATTTGATGTGGCTTTTCTTATTAAGAAATGCTATTAAAGTGGTCTGATTGTCAACTTGTTGCATTTTGTAGAGTGGGGAAGCATAGTAGTTCTTATATTTTATACATGCTGGATTTCGTTGCTCTAATTTGTGAAAAACTGCTATTAGACATTTGATGTGATCTTTCTTGTTAAGAGATATCATTAGAATGATCCTATGTTAGCGGTTTGTTATATTGTAGAGTAGGGAAGCACAGTTCCATTAATTATCATAATTTTGTGAGGTTAAAGTGTACTGATAACGGGTCATTCACACCTCTAGTTTGTAAATAAATCATCAGTTACAGTGTGGAGCAAAGTTGAAGTGAATCAAAGAATAATATTTCTCCTCGCAGATATGTATTAGAAGTAAAAAAAATAATCACTGGCATCTCGTCTTTATTTTTAATGAATAAGAAATGACTAATTAGAAAAGAGAGATATCTATTGTACTCGCGGAAAGAGAAAAATAATGTTATTAATGTTTATTGTTTATTGACTTCATGTATTTAATAAACACATTTCGTCCTCCTCATTTTGGATTTTTACTTTTCTTTAAAACAGCTTGTGCATATTCTGGGAAGGATTGAATTCCTTAACTGTGTTAAGAGAGTTGTGTTGCGTTGAGCAAGGAGTATAATTCTCGGTACCTGTTCCCCATACTTGTAGCCAGCACACACACATACAACAGTATCATCACTGGCTAAAATTAGACCAAAAAGCTTAGCGTAACAGATATATGAGTTTACTGTTCATATGGTATCTTTCACCCAAATATTACAATTTATCTGTTTTAATATGATTGTCTTGACCTCTTTCTCATAATTCAGTGACTAGTCAAAAAAATATTTGCTATGTTGATTCTCTGTCATAAGTAATAAGCTAAAGATTTTTGCAAGTATGCAACTATACGGTCATAATGCCAATCTAGCAGTTCTCATTTGACCACGTCAACATTTCATGGATAATTCACAAAGATAAGTTTCTTACTATAAAAGACGGTATCTCAGATATGATAGCAAATTATATTATGTGTACTATACTGTAAGGTGAACATCTGTCTGGCAGGTACTATATAAACACCTGTCATTTATCAATAATCCAACATAACTTGAGGTCCTCTGATGTTCAGTACTTCAGTACTTTGATTAGGTTTGACAGCATGATAATCATATAACAATTATATATGATCCACAGATAAGGAATATCAAGTGAAAAGGGATGGAATTTAGGATAATAAACTGTGAGAAAATAAACCGAACATGCTTTGAAACAAGCAGGGGTTAAGATGACAAGCATAGTAATATGTGCGCTTGACTTTTGTGATAGGAATGTTTTGTGAGATGAATTGGCAAGTTAAATTGTGGGAAAATGAGCCAGAAAAGATTCTTTGTTTTTCTTAACAAATGTATAAAGAATCTGAAAGATTGAGACTCATCTCCATTGAAACGCCATATAAGACCTTAATTTTCAGTCAAACATTGGTAAAATAATGATATTTTTTTTTCATTTTTCACAAGAAAATTGAAATGTGACCACCAAAGTAGAAGAGGTGTCTTCATATTTTTTCGCCTGAAATTTATGGTAATTTTGTTTCTATGGTCAATTTCCATGAGCTGCTTGGATTTTACCATTTCTGAATATATCTATGCAAATTATTAACTCTGAAACTGCCCCATGATAAAAATAAATCAGTGAGTCCACTTAAAATGAAACATTTCAAATCTGAATTTGGAGTTTAACATAAAACTACTTGGCCGATTGTAACCTAACTAGGTAGGTATGATGCATGGAAAGACCTCTACAAACGACCAAACTTTGGTCCCCGTTGGATGAACAACATTGCCGTAAGAGGCCATCTTTGATTTTGACTGGCCAATTTTAAAAAATCTATTTTGAAACAACATTATAAAATTTTTTGAAGCATTGCAGGATTGATGGCAGTAATGCCCTCTACAAACGATCCACTGTTGTTTGATTTTCAGCCGCTCACCCGACGGCTGCTCAAATTTCTCATGGAAATCATATGGGAAATGATTTTTTTTGTCATTTGCTAATGGAACTAAATGGCAGATTGTAACCAAAGTTGGGAGGAATGGTCTACGGAAGGACCTCTATAAACCATTCAGTCGTTGCCTCTACTTCGACACTATGATGACATATAGATCTTTGTGTTTAGATTTTTGGTTGAAAAATTTTGAAATTCTGTTGAAAATAGGGTTTCAACTCCTTCCAGAAAAAGTTGACCTTACCGGAAGTTTCTATTGCTAACAATGTGTTTTGAATTTCTTTTTTCTTTCTTTTATTTTAAATAATTTTGATCACAAGCGTACCTTATGGAGGTTAATCCAGACATGCACATGTGATATCGTAGATGGAGTAAATAAATGTTTTCATGTATTTCATTTCGAGTAGCGTACGAAAAAGTATTGTGAAGTCATAATACCACCCCTCCCCTAGACTAGAGTGCAAATTGTAAGTTTTCGTCTAATGTATATGGCAGCTTTGCTGTTTAAGTTCGCCTGAATAGCTATGTTGGTGTTCAGTTCTGTCAAGGAAATGAATTTTTATAGTTTTGTATTATCTTTATTTATGTTACGAATTCATATGGTAATTCATCATATACCTGGTCAGCTGTTACTGTTAAATTGCATGATTTGATTGGTTTCCAAAATTTATATAATTCTTCCGGTGTCATGTCATGTGACGTTATTACATAGTCTTTGAAAAAGCACATGTCTAATGCCTCGACTTTTGCATTGGAAAATCCTCGCAATCTAACTGGTGTTATTCCCAAATGTTTTATGCACAAAGCGATGTATACATCTTCTAAATAGAAAAACGGAATATTTCTAGATATTTTTAACACAGATCTTGCAACATCCGTACTAAGAATATAGCCGGTACCAGAACACATAGCAGGGAACCTGTCCTTCCGATAACTGTTGAATGGCGTAAACCATTTGGAGTCTAAGTCTCTGTTGGGTGAAGACGGCCCCCAACAGTGCCCTCCAATGAAATTGGTTTTTGGTGTATTTTTAATTAACAAAGGAAGCAGAAATGTGTTGACAAACATGTCCGTGTCTGTTTTCATTATGAATTTAGCAGACGGACAGAAAGTGACCGCCCAGTTGATACCAGACAAAGTTTTGTAAGTTAAATTTCCATAAGAATCTTTAAAATCAAACTGTACTATGTCTTTAAATATACGACTTTCTTGTTTCAGGACCTCTGTAATATATTTATTATTCCTTAATGCGGGATTTACTGTACCATTTATATCCGTTAAATATCCACTATTCGTTGAATTATACCGGACATTACCGACTGTAAATATACATTTTATTTTAGAATTAAACCGGTTACAGACAGAACCCCACGTTTTTCTAATTGCCTTTCTTTGTTTATATTCCTGTGGCGCACTTGATATAAGGATAATTATATCCACCCCTGTTTTCTGTTTACAAAGTTTCCGTTGGTTGAAAAGTATTTTGAAATTATTTTTGAAGCAGTTGTTACATGTATCGTTTCGTATAGGTGTCTGCGTTTCATTCCGATGTAGCTGCCGCCATAACGCCATTTTGGATTGATAAATTCGTTTTCTTATTTCTTCATAACGATTTTGATACTTTGGAACAAAAGGCAGACGACCACCGAGAAATGGCCTGCTTCTTTTTGTTTTATTTTTTGAATGCTTTTCAATTTGATTAGTTTCATTAGAATCAGAATAATTATTTTGAAGTTCTGATATATTTGAAAATAATCTCTTAGTATCATTATATATTTTCGCTGTATTAACTGTCGTTTTGTAGTCCACCTGTGTGCCTCTTGTTGACTGAGACGTTAACAGCTCTAATGTTTCCATATCTTTTTCTTCGTCTTGTTTTGTATTTAATGGATTACTCTTTTCGTTAATAATCCTTTCGTTTTTCTTCCTTTCCAATTTACTTTCAACAACAGTTTCCTTAGTTTGTGATTTTGCAAAAGTGTCCTTATCTTTTCTTTTTCTGTCTTCTGAAATTACAACCAAATTCCTTTTGCTGCTTTCTAAATTATCCCGTGCAGCAACTTTCCCGGATCGTGTTTTTATAGCACTGTCTTTACTGACAATGTTCTCCTTATTTTTTCTTTCACTTGACATATGAACATTTTCTTCACGGTTACTAACTGACTGATGATCTAGTAGACTATTTTCCCTGTCCAAACTTTTCTCTCCGTGAATATTGTTTATCGTTTGTAATTCGTGTGGTTCATCTTTGTACCTCCATTGTATATTCTCAATTAAGTCCATATACGACTCCTGATTTTTATGTGCGTTTCCATTCACAATCTGGACTTTCCCAGTCCTTAACTTATACACTGAAGACATAATTATTAATCCACACGTAAAAATCGTCAACACGGAATACACGACATAGGACCTGGATCTTAGTGTCCGAACACTCAGTCCCAGCATTGTATAAATTGTAGTCACAGAGACAAAATATGTAAATGGAATAACAATTTTCTATAGAGAAACATGGTACAATATGATTATCACGTGCGTTTTGCTGAATACAAACAAGCGACACCATATGTTTCCTATGGCTAACGGATATCGTCAAGGCAAATACTTTGAAGTTTTAATAAGGAAGTTTTTGTCCATCGTGTACAACAATTATATTTTTTTCAAAACATCAAGTTTTTTCCGTTTCTGACATAGATAATATGAGAAAAACGTATCTGACTTTCACATGTTTCATCTCCTTTTTTGTCGGAATCTTAGAGAAATCCTAAATTAGTATAGTCTACCAGCATTAAGAAAACTTTAACAGTTCATAAAACTGAAATCACGGTTGTCTTTTGTATTGAACATTATATTAAGTTTTATTGATGATTGAAAGATAACCCCAGTTGCCTCCAGTGAAAAAAGACAAACTCTATTAAATTGTAGTTTATAATAAACATTAATAAATGTCTCGCAGACAAAACATGTTACACAAATCACATTATTAATTTGTTATGTACATAAAGGGGATCTCTGGGAGAATAACGGCAATAGAAGAATAATACGTTGTGTGTTTGTGTTTTTTTTCCAGACAGCACTCCACACATATGACCTGAAAGAGAAAAACACTTTAGTAATGACAAGTCTAAAAGATTTTATTGTAACATCGGGTGTTCCGGAGAGGATAGGCTGCATTAACTAATTTTACACAAAAATACAGCTGCTTTACGATATCAACTCAACAATAAGACTTACATTTTGGTTCTACGAATTACCTTTATCTTGAATTTTTCAGAAAGCGAGTTTATTCTAGATTATTTACATTTTAAGTACCGTTCCACTTTTTTACTTTTTAACCAGTGGCCACGTTTTTTAGAGTTCAGTATCGTAACAGCAGACAAAGAAATCGAACGTTTCCATTCACAAATCTGAAGACAGAACAATTAGTCAACGCGTAAAATTCGTCAACAGGGAATACATGACAAATTAAGGACCTGAGTCTTAAGTGTCCGAACAATCAATCCCACCATGGTATAAACTGTTGTCACACAAGTATGTCGGAAATTTGTAAAAAAAAAAAAGAAGAAATTGAACGCTGTCATAATATGTCAAACAAAAAAAATAAAATTCGGTAATAATTTGTCCAGTAAAACTGCCGAACATATCAATATTTGGCAAGAGTTCCATTTGGCACCCCCATAAGTACATCTATATGCTTATTCCGTCTAATATATACACAGTTGGAGATCCCATACGGAAATCTTTCCCAATATTTGCCCAACAAAGACATCAAACATTTCATAATCCCCCCACACTCCCACCCCAAAAAAATCCAAAACACAAAAAAATCAACCGCTGCCATAATTCGCTAAGCAGAAGCATCAAATATTTCATAATTTGTCAAACAGAGAAATCATACACTGCCATAATTTGCCCAACAAAGAAATCAAACTGGCATAAATTGTCCAACAAAGAAAACAAGAAAATTTTGCCATACAAATAACGTAAGAAATGGGCACAGATATGTGTTAAACATTGTCGTCTGTATGGTCTAGAAGGATGATGCGAATAAAAACGTGAATATTTGTTGATTGTATAAATCATCGTTTACTGTTCTCTGTGTATGGAGAAAGTGAAAGCTAGGGGTGGATTTTTTTCTACCCAAAATTTTGTAAACGTTGTGTGGCGTTTGTTATCGTTTGTTAAACGCTAAAAAAGTAGAAACAAATACATCGTTTAATCAGTGTGTTTTGAACTTTCAATTATGCATACACATGGTGTTGATAAACAGACTAAGATTTTAATTTTTTATACTTGATATTTTTTTAATTGCCATACAGATATATGTCATAGCCTTTATCTTTAAAGTTAACTCCCGAAACGTAAGGGGTGACATTTGACGATATCTATGACAATATTTATGTTGTGAAATGTATGATTGTGGTAAAATTTGTAAAATTTAACAATCATACATGTAAATAAAGAAACAATTGTAGCGTTTGTACTAACAAACGATGATCGACAAACTGTAGACGTATCTTTAGTGAGTGCATAGTTTGTCAAAGTTTATGTATGTTAGAAACAAATGATCAAAACATGTACGCGCTTAGCCGTTTGCATCGTTTGTGTTAGAAAAAAATGCACCCTAACGGTTGTATACATATGAGAAATTATCTTGCACATAACCGAGGATCAAGCCAGAAAATAAAAAGCTGCTTCCTAAAAAGTACGCTTTTATATATATACTAGACATTAAACCCGCGCGAGCGCGGGAAAATAAGCTTTTTTGTGGTGGCCATATTGACTATAAAAATTTGTTGCGGCCATGCCATTCATGGAACAGTAACTCAATATGGATGATGTGGCAGGCTTCCATAAACTTTCCTGTCAAGTAGGTGGTATCAACTGATAGTTTCATGTCTATATGTGCTGCATGTAGTATTCTTAGAAATGAATTTTAATGCAGACTTTAACCAAAGTCAATGAAGCGTGAAATGTAGGTCATCGTGACCCAATTGTCATGGCTGTTCGTTACTACCGAAGATGTATCCACTGATGCAGTAGACTGTATGCCACGTAGAATTACCAAAATGGACCTTAAGGTGCCATCAAAGTCAAAATCTATGACGAAAACACAACCACATAAATTGTCAATATTTTTATTGTTATAATTAATTCTGAACTGGAACTTGATGAAAAGCTTTCACTAAATACACATTTCATAATGCATTACCTTTTTCCTTCAGAATAAATATGAAAATGAAATTGTAGATGTAAACATTTCCTTAGTGACGGATGAATTTTTCAAAAGATGCCGTGAGTTAGTTAGAGAATATTTTTGGAAAATAATTGTTCCAATTGTTCCATTGTCATCATGGGCAGGGCAAGCGAGGCTTAATTTCACAAATATATCCAATAATCAGAAGGTGAAAGCATTTTTAGTGTGTGGCTGCTTGTGTTGTCCACGTTTATATTTATCAAAGATTTCCGAGATAAATTTCGTCATTAATGATAAAGATGACCATTTGTTAAAAATATTTTTATCTAGGGCTTACAGTAGAGATATATTTAGACAGGTCACATGACAAATAATTTAAAAATAGATAATGGTTGGTTTTATCACTTTGTGCAAGGTAAACATCCGAGCAATCCAAAAAACAACTAAGTTAGGAATTCCTCTGAACTTTACCTTACTTCTTCATTATCTTCAAAGTTCATAACCTTTACAGTTAGGAGAAATTGCGTTATTGTAGAAAAACAATCCCGAATACATGAAGCGGAAACATCCCACTCGAAGGAGAATTTTTTTAATTTGTTTTATTCTTCTTCAGTAATTTCAAACAAAAATAATATTACATTTAAAATATGTGCATACTTGTTTATTTAAATCAACGTGTTAAAAGTATGCATTCGAGAACCTTCTTAGGGATATGTTGGGAGAATTCATATCGGATAAGTGGATACAAATTCCATTTGCACATAAACAAAACTGCAGTTTAAATTTATAAATGCAGATTGTCAAATCCGATAATAACCTTTATAATCTGAACCATACATCGTTTATTTTGAACCACGCGTTTTGCCGCCTATTCGGCTAATTCGTAAATTTAGTATTATAGACAGTGCATCATGTTATTGTATTTGTCTTGATGATAAATACGTTATGTTTATCATAATGATAGATTATGTCCTGATATATGTTTGATTAATTATTTGATGTTAAACTTCTAGGGATCAATATTTTGAAAATATCCAGACTGTTTTAGTTATAAATACTGTACAACATGATAAAAAGAGCAAAAATGTTATGTATCACCATAAAATATACAATTTTCACCTTTTTTAGTGTTATGACATGATTTTCTGTTTCGAGATTTACCCGACAGAACCGGTTTTACAAATAAGTATTCTAGGGATGAACACAAAAACGTACTAAATTGAAAAATAAAACCACGCGTGTGTGCACCAAGCCTTCATAATTAACCAAATATAACATTTCGACTCAATAAATATATGATAAAAAAGAACATTTTTACCTTTAAGTCGTCCATTTCGTTCAAAATGTTGTTCTAAATATTCCACTTTATAAGGCCTGGGGCAATACGGTTACACTGCATACATGATGCATTTGTTAATATATCACTAATGTGATAATTACATGACAGATATAATTCATAATACGGAAAATAATAAAACATGTAAGAATTGATGTTAAAGATTCGTACAAAAAAAGTTAATGACACTCTTCAGATTGCAATAAATAATCGATAAATAGATAAATAAATAAATAAATTAATTAATTAAAAAAATAAATAGTTAAATACTTAAACAATTAAATAAATAGTTAAAAAATCAATCAATCAATCAGCCAATAGATGGGAAAATTCTAAGAGCTGTGATACCTAATCTTTATCTGGTTTGTGAGACAGAACACTAAATCATGATTATGATTGTGATATTAACAAATGGTGAACATAACCATGATCACGTGGCAGTTTAATTTGTAAGCACGAGAGAAGCGAATCAGCTATGTAGGATCTTCAGTTAACGCTAGGTTCAGCACTGGGCGGAAAAATCGATTGTAAACATTATATCTGGTACCAAGTCGTCTATAGATAGGTGATAAATATTTTTAACCCAGTTTTTAAATAAATTTTGGAAATACAGCTCCGCCTGGTGTTAGTTGAACATCAAATATGGACACAAAATGTCATTTATAATACATGTATTGAAAGGACATGGTGGAATTCTTGATATAAAATCCCTTTAAAAACTTGGCAAAAGAAACAACGCTTTTATTGATTGTTCTTCATCTTATCAGGCCCTTCGTTACTAATTTAAAAAAAAAAAATTCGTAATGAAAAAGATAAAATCCTTACTATTTCTGTCAAATATATGAATCCACATATATATATATATATATATATATATATATATATATATATATATATATATATATATATATATATATATATATATAAACAAATATATTTTGAATTAAAACAAAAATTCAAACTTAGCAAAATTTTCGGATATATATATATTTAAGTATAAAATTTGCTGGTATAAAGCGTAGTTGTGAGTATCAATTGTTTGCCAAAAAGACAAAAAGAGACGCTGAAAAAACTACATGTATGGGCACATTTAATTTTTTTTTTTTATAAATACAGCTGTAATAGTGATGCGAAACTTCTCGTATGCTATAAAAAAAATGCTAAGGAGCAACCATTTGATTTTTATGGGTGGGGGGGAGGGGGTGCGTTGGAAGTAATCATGCCTTTTTTCACCAAGACTTCGAGACTGTCTTTTATTTTACTACCTGGTGTTGTTTGCCTTTTTTCTGGATTAATGCCTTTTTTTCACTACATTTTTCATCCTGCCTTATTTTTCACAAAATATTGCATCCTGCCTTTTTTCAAACTTCTCCCCCCCCCCCATAAAAATCAAATGGTTGCTCCCTAAAGGGTCAGTGAACGGGGTACAGGTAAATTAACGAAACATAAAATGATTCTAAAAAATAAAAACAGAACTTGAAAGTTTTAGACAAAATGCGCAACATTTCTGCATACTAGACTTGATCACGAGCACATGAAAAAGAGAAAAATATTTTAACTAACACAGAAATCCACAGCCAATGTTCATAATCGTATTTCTTATTGGTCACAATTCATGTAAGTCATAAGTTTATTTAGCATTTTACGTCCCTAAGGACCAATAGCTACATAAAAACAAGAATGCAACAATGAACACAAATGCAAAATACTTTTAACTAACAGCAAGAAACATAGTATAGAATGAATTGGCCCCCTGACCTCAGTGCTAAAGTCTATTCTAAAAAGGAGCCCAGCACTCTCACTTGGTCCTTGGTTTTAGGATTTAATATTTTCCGTAGTTTGTCCATATCAGTATAGTCATTTTCAAATATAATTAGAACTGAAGTTTTCTCGGATTTTAATACAGTAAAAAAAGAAGTGATACTCATCTTCAATAATGTTACAGATATTACAAATAATCTTAAATTTCTTTGCGTTTAAAGTATCTACTCTTCTCAATAGCTAAAGAATGATCACTAATTCTAAATTTACAAATCAGTTTTCTGTACTCGGGATTACTACTAAACAAATATTTTCAAAGTTGTAATCATCTTTTATGGCTTATTAAATAGTTGTAGTTTGCTATTCTCATTTAAGTTACCCAATCTATTCTGATATTTGTTTAAATAGTTGTTGCTGGTCTCCTTTTTATAAGATATAGTTAACAAGATTGAAGTTATTTTCTAAATTCACATTTTGATCAAGATCTAGTTCAGTTCTTATGTGATTAATATATTTATACCATGAGTAAATACCTTTATAATGTAAGATTTTATCACTTCATAACATTCTTTTAAAACTGGGGCATTATCTAAGCTGGTCAATCTATCTTCATATACCAGTGACTGAGTTTTAATGAAACTTAGTATCAACAATAGATCTATTAATAAATTTGACGTAATCTGGTTCTATATTATTTTTATTAGCACGACATTAAAAATATTTTGTTTGCATTTTCATGTCCTTATTGAGTTATAGGGTTATCTAAAGAACATAATTATATCGCCTTATAGTTTTTGTCAGGCCAAACATTGGCATGTGACATAAAATATAATACTGAAAATCTAAGATACTTTAAATTTCCTGTTTAACTGTTAAACTTTACTAGTCAAAATGTAACACGAGGAATAAGAAAGTTGACTGTAGATTAAATCAGACAATGTTTATTCAGTCCTGTGACACAAATATGAAATTTATCAGGAAGAGATTTTTTAAGTTTATACTTTGGTTGGTTGTATTTAGTTAGAGTACGGATTAAGAGTGATCTCATTAATTTTTTTTTACTATTTTTAACTAGGGTATAAGGTTTTTACGTATTGCTAGCATTTCTTGAAGTTTTAATTTCTTCACACTATACACTATTAGAATTAAATAAAACATGTTAAGGATGCTCGCTGGTCATGTTTTGGTCTTTTTGTCAGATTTTCGTTTTATCCATTTCTTAAACATTAAATTTTTTGCCCATGAACCCCCACTTTTTCTTTTATAATTCAATCATATATACCTTAAAATGGTATTTGACAAAATTTTATGAAATCCTTAAAATTATTTTTTCATACATCTTTGAGAGATAGAGTTGTCAATGCAAAGACAATGAAAAATCCAGAGAAAACCCATTTCCTGCAAATTTTCAAGGTCTTATAGCTCTAAAATGAGCACATGAACCTATATTTTTTTCTTTCTTATTATACCCCCGCTTTTGAAAAAAGCGGGGTATATAGTATTCGTTGTGTCCGTCCGTCCGTCTGTCCGTCCATCCGTCCGTCCGTCCGTCCGACCTTTGTATCCGCAACTCCTCCTAAACTACTGAATGGAATTTGATGAAACTTTCAGAGAATCTTTATCCCATGATGGCATTGTGCACCTCCTATTTTAGAATTTGTTCGGACCAATTTTTGGGGTTTCCCATAGAAAAACATGGTCTTTGACTTTCAATGTGATAGGGGGTACCATGATGCCATCCGCAACTCCTCCTAAACCACTGAATGGAATTTGATGAAACTTTCAGAGGATCTTTATTACATGATGCCATAGTGCACCTCCTATTTTAGATTTTGATCTGATGAATATTTGGGGTTACCCATACCAAAACATGGACTTTGACATTCATTGTGATAGGGGTACCATGATGCCATCCGCAACTCCTCCTAAACCACTGAATGGAATTTGATGAAACTTTCAGAGGATCTTTATTACATGATGCCATAGTGCACCTCCTATTTTAGATTTTTAGATTTATGAATATTTGGGGTTACCCATACCAAAACATGGACTTTGACATTCATTGTGAAAGGGGTACCATGATGCCATCCGCAACTCCTCCTAAACCACTGAATGGAATTTGATGAAAATTTCAGAGGATCTTTATTACATGATGCCATAGTGCACCTCCTATTTTAGATTTTGATCTGATGAATATTTGGGGTTGCCCATACCAAAACATGGACTTTGACATTCAGTGTGATAGGGGTACCATGATGCCATCCGCAACTCCTCCTAAACCACTAAATGGAATTTGATGAAACTTTCAGAGGATCTTTATTACATTATGCCATAGTGCACCTCCTATTTTAGATTTTGATCCGATGAATATTTGGTGTTACCCATACCAAAACATGGACTTTGACATTCATTGTTATAGGGGTACCATGATGCCATCCGCAACTCCTCCTAAACCACTGAATGGAATTTGATGAAACTTTCAGAGGATCTTTATTACATGATGCTGTAGTGCACCTCCTATTTTAGATTTTGATCTGACCAACATTTGGGGTTTTCCATACCAACACATGGACTTTGCCATTCATTGTGATAGGGGGTACCAGTATGCCATCCGCAACTCCTCCTAAACCACTAAAGGGAATTTCATGAGACTTTCAGAGAATCTTTATCATATGATGCCATAGTGCACCTCCTATTTTAGATTTTGATCTGACCAACTTTTTATGTTTTCCAAAGCAAAACATTGACTTTGCCATTTCTTGTGATAGGGGGTGCGGGGGTATCAATTAGTGAGCTTTGCTCACAGTATTTCTAGTTTGTTTACTATTCATATGTTCTCTCAAACTAAAACACCTATTTCAAATCCTATTTATTTCCTATTAGACCAGCGATCATCCTTAAGGTTTCAGGATTATAACATAAAGGTATAAATAATCACTGTTGTCACACAGCTTGTATAGATCCACAATAAGAGTTTAGAATGTTGATTTTCAAAAAAGGAGGACGTTAATTTTTCATTTTGTTTCCCCTGCGACGTCTCGCCAAAGTTGAGGTATAGGTATTACTTTCCGGTGGTGGCGTAACCTTTTGCCTACACCTAAGATATTTGGTCCACAGATACATTATGATATAAAATTTGAAGCAATATACTTTTCTTGTGACCTGGACCTCGTTTTCGTGGTTCATTGATTTAATGAACATTTGTAAAATGTGCGTCACATTTTCTTGATAAAGTCCATTTATGAGCAACTGTAACACCTGGACCCACCGTATTTGGTATATAGATAGTTTTTGGTGGGAACATTCTAATCTGACACCCATCTTTAGACCCTGACCTCAATTTCATGCTTGAGTGACCAGTATCACATATTTCGGGATTAAGTCCATTTCTCAGAAACTGTAATACCTAGAGCCACAATATTTGGTCTATAGATAGTTCTTGGTGGGTAAATGTCAGTCTGACACCAGTCTACGGACGTTGACCTCAATTTCATTCTTGAATGACGTGTATCATATTTATTCATGATTAAGTCCATTTCTCAGCAACTATAATACCTAGACAAACTATATCATGTATATTTGGTCTATAGATAGTTGTTGTTGGGTAAAAGCCAGTCTCACAACTGTAGCCCAACCTTGACCTTGACCTGAATTTCATGCTTAAATGACTTGCATCACATTTTTGCCATTATTTCCCTTTCTCAGGCATTTAGCATAATTAAAATTACAATTTAACAATTTTTGGCCGGGTTGCACAGAGTGCAAATCCGGGTTATAGTATGGTGAATGTCGGGCGGGCGGGCGGCGGGCGGCGGCGGCGGCGGGCGGGCGGGGAAAATGGGTACCTATTTTGTGAAATCAACTCCTCCTACAGTTTTTCACCCACATCCTTGAAACTTCATAGAATGTTTCTATATATATTGAAGATGTGCACCTCACTTTATGGAATTATTTCCCATTTTTCCAAACTGTGGAACATAGTCGTTTTTTATTGACATCTTCAATAGAGGGTACCTATTTTGTGAAATCAACTCCTCCTACAGTTTTTCACCCACATCCTTGAAACTTCATAGAATGTTTCTATATATATTTAAGATGTGCACCTCAATTTATGGAATTATTTCAGGAATTTTTTACCATTTTTCCCAAACTTTGGAACATAGTCGTTTTTTATTGACATCTTCAATAGAGGGTACCTATTTTGTGAAATCAACTCCTCCTACAGTTTTTCACCCACATCCTTGAAACTTCATAGAATGTTTCTATATATATTGAAGATGTGCACCTCACTTTATGGAATTATTTCAGGAATTATTTCCCTTTTTTCCAAACTTTGGAACTTAGTCGTTTTTTATTGACATCTTCAATAGAGGGTACCTATTTTGCCAAATCAACTCCTCCTACAGTTTTTCACCCGCGTCATTGAAACTTCACAGAATCTTTTAATACATATTGAAGATGTGCACCTCACTTTATGGAATTATTTTAGGAATTATTTCCCATTTTTCCAAACAAGTGTTTATCAACATGTAATCAAATCAAATATTGCTTACTTCACCTATTTCTAATTAAATTGATGGCTGCCTCTGTGCTCGTACACCAACATACAATGTGTCTGATTTTGTTTATATAAATATTCATGACTGCTAATGTGCAATATGATCTTGTAATGACCTTTGTCACCACTACAGTAAACACCCAGCAACTTTTTGAATTTTCTCTTCAACTTGTTGGATTATTGCTTTTGTCTTCAATATTTTAGGCCTTGAGCACAACTGATGAGTCGTAAATCGACGAAATGTACACATCTTGTGCATCAAAATTGGTATCATAGAATTTATTATTTTTTTGTTGATCTGAGCAATAAAACATTCTTTAATTTCTAATGAAAAAAAAATTATAGAAATTACTTCATTATGGATACTGTCGCTTGTTTACACTATGTAATAATAGTTTCAATAATCCTCAGTTTCTCGGAGGTTGGGGGGGGGGGGTAACTCAATGATATTTAGATACGGGACGTGCGGCAATTTTACAAAACCGGCGGAGATTTCGGGTCGGGATTTTTGGACACTCTGGGGAATTCCGGCCAGGATTTAAAAAAAAAAGAATTTTCTTTGACATCATAACAAATATTTCAATATATAAATGTTAAATGTATAAAATATATATCATCATGATAACTGCCTTTTATTATATTTGGATAATTTTGGGTTTGTAAATTAGCTTTCCTGGATATTTTCGGGTCACAAATTTGATATAACTTGGATAATGTCAGTAGGGGTTTTAAGTTCACCCGGACGCACCCCCGTGATAAAATATTCAAGTTATTCCCCCCCCCCCCCCCGAGTTCAGTTTAAACAGTGTATAGGTAAATATGGTATTCAAATATATGATTTATAGATATATTCCAATATATGTCCCTTCTTTCTATAACCACTACATTTTTTGTTAAAAAAATGGTCTCTGATATTTTGGGAATCTGTTATAGCATAACCGTTTCCTGACTTTATAACGTTAATTTGAATGTATCAACGTCTTAAGGATGCTCGCTTGTCATGTTTTGGTCTTTTTTTTTGTCAGATTTTCGGAATCCTCGGGTTTTATCCATTTCTTAAACATGAAATATTTTGCTCTTGCTCTTGCTACTTTTTCTTTTATAATTCAATCATATATTCCTTAAATTGGTATTTGACAAAATTTTATGAAATCCTTTTTATTTTTTCATACATTTTTAAAAGACTGAAGTTGTAATGCAAAGACAATGAAAAATCCAGAGAAAACCCATTTCCTGCAAATTTTCAATGCCTTATAGCTCTAAAATGAGCACATGAACCTATCTTTTTTCTTGCTTATTTGTTTACTATTTCGATGCTATGTTCTCTCAAACTAAAACACCTATTTCAAATCCTATTATTTCCTATTAGACCAGCGATCATCCCTAATCTTAGTATTATCAAGTATATTAACCTAGCAGTTATAACAAGCTCTTAACGAAACTTATAAATGTCTCATTCTACTACTATGCTGTGCTGCTCTACATTTGCAAATAAAGATGTATTAAAACTTCGATCTATTATGGGTTGCACGCGCCTGACGTCATCTAAAGTCAAAATCACAACGCCATTCTTGTGAATCTCATCAGATGAACTGTCAGAATGGGGAAATACTATCCAAAGTGAAAAAAAATAAAATGAAAAGTAAGTTTTATTATTATCAAATATTGGGTTTACTTTTCTATCTTTTTCAAAAGTTCAATTAAAATGGCCGTCACTGGAAATACATTGAAGTATCACTTCGTTTACCTAATTTCCGTTTTTGATTTAGAATCGAAATAATCCATGAGAGCATTATATTCGTATACCATAATAAATTCTCGAACGAATATTTGGCGGCCATCATGTTTGTTAAATCTTTTAATTACCAGGTCATGTCACCTAGCAAATGTCAAATATAGTAAGCTCTAAACGAGACTTATTAATGTCGATGAGACAACAACCCGATGACAAAATGGCATGTAATCTTTAATATACTATATTTACGATTTATCAACAAACGGTATGATAATTAAAATCGGAAGCAGATAATTCTTTAAAGAGATTCTGATTGCTACGAAAGTTGGTTTATCAATTAAATATTGTAAAAAAAAAAAATCTTGTATTTTAGAGGATTTTATTAACTGTCATTGTAATTTCTTAAGGAATCTAAGGAATTTTAGTATTCATGTTCGATAACTCAAAATATTTTTGCCATGGGTGTACAGTACTTTCATCTTTTTAAATTATTTTTTTTCTGAAAAAAATTATTAGTTCCAAATTCCTTTGAACAAAAATAATTCGATTCAGAAATAAATGTACAATATTAGTGTTCTATAGAAGAATATAGAAAATATGTGTACGAGGCTGAACTGGGGAAAATGGGAGGCGCGAGCTGCAGCTAAAACTGATATTTATTTTCTGTTCTTCTCGTAGCTACAATAATGTAGCTCCTGTGATATCTTTTGACTCGGCAGAGCTACAAAGCGGGCCCGTTGCTCGTAATGGAACAAAGAAATATCATTCAAATCGGGGATTTAGCACATTGAATTATCTTTTAATATGTAAAAACTTCAAAATTTGTGTAAATTAATGAAAAGTTTAGCCGATCCATGATGCACATTAATTTAAATTGACAATTTAGGAGTTTATTGTATTGTTTTGATTTCAGCGAGTTCAAGATTACAAGTTTGAAATGCCTTAAAACACATAATATCAAGTTAATAACATTAATAATTTTGGTATTTTATTTATAGTCAATATTAGTGTATACTATTTGAAAATTTTGATCCGTCAAAATATGTGTAATTCTCCCAAGTGTGAATCTCACCCGGCTTGCTCCATTATTGTAGCTATTCGTCTCGGTATTCTTCTATAGTACATTGTTTTTATCCTACAATATCCACATCAAAATGATTATTTCTTATAACTTGAAGAAAAAGATTTCCAACAATCCTTAAGAACTTTTTCTTTTGAAGGCCTCATTGTACAATACAATACAATACAATACAATACAAAACAAATGTTTTTATTGACAAACATGTCGCCCTTTCGAGCTGTCAAATTAGATTCGAACAATTTAATTGTAAATTAAGTCTATAAAAGGGATTGGAAATATATGTCCAACTCAGGAGAATATATAATGACAGTTTGTCAATTTTAATTGACAACGAGATGGAAATGTGGTATAAACTCAAGACTTACATATTATTACAGAATTCAACACACTAACAAAAGAATCCCTACAACATAAGGTTGCACTTGGAAGTAACTTGATTTACTTTTGGTACTCCTTTATTGAAAACATTATAGAACTAATATAAAAATAGTTATTACACTGATGATGGTGATTTATTGTAATTTCCAGTGAAAATAAATTCGATATTTTCACTCAGTGAAAGATCGATTTTTATTTAACGTCGTCAAGGGCGTTACTAACAAATGACGTTTGTGACGTCGACAGATTCAGGAAGGGATCTAAGGAAAATACGACACTTTTGAAGCATTTTTTGTGTATTTTATCAATGTAATAAACAGTATAACTAATTCAAGAATTTGAATAGCGACAATATTCGACTCGTGACCGGAAAACACTAATAATTCCCTCATGCGCTGCCGCGGCGCCTTCGTGAATTAAGGTGTTTTTCGGTCACTCGTTGAATATTTTGCGATATTCAAATTCTTGAATTAGTTATCCTATAAACATTGAACATCAACCAGACAAATCTTTTAGTCAATTAAAAAAGTATAAAATGTTACAGAACAATACGAGAAACTGAATTTGGCTAAATTTTCAAAATTCGATATTTCATCTCTGAATCTTTGTCTTTATGGAAAACTTAAAACCGATTGTATACATATATATAGTTTTGAGCTTTACTAAAAAAAACCCAATAATTTCACTAATAGAAAATTATTATCCAAATTTAGACTAAGTGACCACCCCTAGACATTGAAGTTGGCAGATGTATGAAAATTACCAGACCGAGAACAAAGATTATGCAAAAAATGTAAAGTGGTATAGATGACGAGCACCACTTCTTTTTTTATTATGAACAAAATTCAACTTTTCGCCCGAATATTTTTACTTTTATAAAAGACCAAGTTCCATAATTTCAAGACCTGAATTTTACAAATTAGTTTTCATTCTCAGTCCCGATCCCGAACTTGTTTATCATATTGGAGCATTCATTAAACTGTCTTTAGAACTGAGCTAGGGCATTGGACCCCTGTCAGATAATTTCATGACATATTATGTATGAATTAAACTTATTCTTTATTATTAATGCAAAACACAATCCCATTAGGGATATAAGCATACAGTGAACAAAATACAACATAACACACAAATGTGACAAAAAGGAAGATATACAAACAGTTAATTGTTATGATAATCCTCTCTCCTCAGTTCTCATGACTGTTTTATAAATAATCTTTACTTTTTAGTATTTGAAATGGAAATTTATACCCCGAAGGGTTGACAGCACTATTTAAACATTAAAATAACATAAATTAAAAGTAGAATAGAAATACATAAAGGATGTAACTGTTTTAATGTCACTTGGTTTTGACGGATTCAGAAGCCTTTAACGTTTCTCAATGTTATTAAACTTATTAAAACTATTTTCTACTGTATTAAAATAATTGAACAATTTTGCACGTAGATACTGAGAAATCGTAGGACAGAAAGAAATGATATTCGTCATCAATTTCATTTTTACAATAAATACATAATCTTTTTTCTCTGGGTATTTTTTGTATTTGCCGATTTCTATTAGTAGTGCATGATCACTGATCCTAAATTTTGTGAACAATGTGCGTACCTCAAAATTTGCATGATTAAGACAATATTCAGTTTCAGACTGATCTAGTTTTATAAATTTATATATAAATATATTTTGTTATTTTCTTGAAGATTTTCAATTTTATCTCTTCATGTCTTTTTATAATACGCATCAGCGTCTTTTCAAGTAAAGTTTTTAGTATTTTCAATGATTTACCATTATCACACGATTCGATGTCCTTTAAATCAATACATATATCTAAAGAAAGATTCTTTGCATATGTAAACAAAGTATAGATGCCTTCGGACTCTAAAGTTGTACTCTATGTGAAGGCATTTCTTAATAAAGGGTTGATATTTTTATAATGTGTTCAGTTGTCTGTACGATATATACCAGAGCAGAAAATTTTTGAATTGATCAATAAAAAATCAAAAATGGTCTGTGGTGATCCTAGGTAGTTATATTTCATCTTCCGATTTTATTTTCTTTTATGTTGTATTGTGTTTGTTTATTATATTGCTTGATCCTAATGCGTGTTATTTTGCAATAAAATTCATTTATAAATAATTTGAACAAAAGAAGAATGATTTATCGAAAAGTACTTTTAAAAGAACATAATGAATTAACCGTAATGGCATATTGTTTGTGGGTGTCGCCTAACGCTCTATACATGCGACACGTGTTATTTTTCTGTTATAACAATGATTGCGGAATAAAGTAGAAACAGAATAGTTTGATTGTGGTTATAATGGAGAAAAATAGTTTGACAGAATGAAATTTCCCAAAGTAAAAAATAAACGAAGAATAAATAACACCTTTATAGGCTTAACGCACTGAGTAAAAATGTCAGAAATTTAATTATAACACCAAAATGTAAGGGACGAGATCAAAAGTTCAATGTAGTATACGAAACTTAATTCACATAGTTTTTTTCACTCACCCCACACCCCCCCCCTCTTAACTTAATTTGGGAAAAATTGATTGACCAATATGGGCATATACTTTGAGAGTATACTTTTTGTATCATGGGTCCTGTTTTTCCTGAACAGTGTATGTTTGTTCTGTATATTGACTTGGACATCACTTGAATCCGTAGTTTTCAATCCGAAAATCGATGTCGGATAACAAAACTTGCAGCGATTTTTACACCCCCCCCCCAAACTATTTGAATTAAGTTTTTTTTATCCTATATTGAACTTTTGATCTCGTCCCTAACTTGGTTGATGTTTTACATGTTTTATGGTCAGAATTAACATTTACAAAATACAAATGGATCTGTTTTTGTATTTTCCAACGAGGAACCAGAGTGAGTTATCTTTTCCTAACCAATGTAGGAAAGGGAGATAATTAAATTCTCTCCCTTTTGTCCTGAGGCTAAAAGGGAGACAAATTTATTATCCCCCTTACCTACATTGGTTAGGAAAATATAACTCACTCTGGTTTCTCATTATTTGTTATGGGAATAAAAACTGTATGAAAAAATGCATATAATTAAATTTATGATTAAATTGTCATTTACACAATTTCTTATAGAGGCCTGTACCAAGTCAGACTATGCTGACAATTTGTTGCGTTATGTATGTGTTTTGTTCTGTTTTATATTATTTTTTTTCTTGAGTTAGTCTGTTTAATATTGTGTTTATTGCTTTTTATTTCTTTGTTGATCTTTCCCAGGGCGTTTCCAGGATATTTGAAAAGGGGGAGGGGGGCGTATAATAAAACGTTCGCTGAGCGGAGCTAGGCGAAACATTTTTTGGACCTTTTTTTTTTGGCTAAAAAACATAAAATATTTGTGAAATGCACTAATGTAACGGTTCCTGACTTGGAGCATGTGTATTTTAGAGTATGTGTTTAATTAATGAATATGATAAATTGTCGTATTCAATACAATATAAGCAGATTACGATAGTTTTTTGGAGATCCTCTCGTTGCGGGGTTGTCAGACCATAATACCGAAAGCCTGACAGCGGACCATAGTGGGTAACATGTTTGGGAATGACACACTCCCTGCACTCTAAAGACCCCTTCTGTACTTTCGAAATATAATAGGCTAATGGCTGCTATAGAAGGCTAAATTATCCGACCCTACTCAATCATCCACGTTTTACAGTGGCAATTAAAATTGGGTCCCTCTTTGTGTCCGGCGTCCCACCTTTAACAGAATTGTGTTTGATAAATTGTTCTTCGTGCTGAAGCAATATTATTTGCCACTGGGCGTTAAGCAAATAAAAATCAATCGATCATGAGTTTTAAGATGGGGACTCATTTTATACGCGTGGTACATCTATTTCCGTTTTGACGACGCCACCTTGTATTTTTCACTATATGTCGCCCGAAAATGATAAGTTGTTTGGGTCGATTTTATGTGACACAACTTCTTCATGTTTAATGATGCCGCAATGCATTTTTGGCCAAGTTTCATGAAGATGATCATGAAGGAGTATGAGAATCTTGTAGCAATGTCAGTAAACACTAGGGGCGCCACTGGACGGAAACCACAGTTTGTTTTCAGTATACTGGTCCCAAAATAGGCTTGAAAAGGTTGTAAAGAAGCGGAATCCAGTTTTCAAATAACTTCCCCCAAAACAGCTCCACCTGGCGTATACTGACATTGCTAAATCTTGTCCAGATTTTCCATGTTTGGAACTTACTCATTTTTTACTATAAATTTGTATGGAGAGTAACACATTTGTGTAATCAACTCCTCCTACATCTTTTAATCCGGATCTTTGAGACTTTGCAGAATGTTTATGGACATATTGAAAATGTGCCTGAAGGAGTATAATATCATTTGAAGAATTTTTTCCGGATTTTCCATGTTGTGGGACTTAGTCAATTCCCCAACCCCTTAAATTTTATTATATATGTACACACAGTGTTTGGTCTTACCTCGGGGGGGAGGGGGTGTTGGGTGGGGGCCACTTCCAATATATGATGAGGTAGGGATGAGCCGCTGGAATAGGTACCTTTTTCACGCTTCGTAATATATGATAAGGGTGTGCAATTGAGATGAAAATATGCGATAAGGATAGGAATTACTGATGAGATTATGTGATAAGGTCAATATGTTGCATCTAAATAAAATATCATTCAGTCTGACAGTTTATGTGTATAATCAATCATTGCAGTATAAATAAAAAAATCATAAAAATATGGGATAAGGTATACATTTTTGAGATTGTTAATATATGATAAGGGTGGGGGTCCTGGTGTGCCAGCTGCTCACCCCTACCAAAAAAACATATTGAGTGAACCCCTATGAGGGTCTTGCATGTCGCATTGGTTTCGTTACTGGTAATCATAACCTTTTTATATACTAGTACATTAAATGCAATTCGGCCTATTTCAGTATTGACCCATTTTTCACCTTATCAACTACAGACATTTTGTGTAAACGTTTCCCTAGTGGAGTATCAATGACCCAACAAGACAATCAATGTTCCATTCGAATAAACACTCAAATAAACAAACAAAAAATAGATAATAAACAAACAAAAAAATAGATAATAAACAAACAAAAAATAGATAACAGAAAGGTCAACAATGGCATACTAATCGATCAAAGCATCCCAACTGACAGAGCTCCGAAAAAACAACACAAAAGAGCACAAAACACAAACACTGTAAAACTAGCTAAGGCTCTCATAGCTGCAGGTACTGTCGCTCTACCAAACGAAAAAGTCTAAAATAACACTCCCATAACACTTCCATAGAGGGTTTAATGCTATCTCGCAATAGCGTTGAAGAGAAATCGGCAGTATTCGCGAGAAGCCCGTATCTAAGTCATTTTCTTTACAGTAATTTCATCTGTTCAAAACCTTGTTGAAGTAATTTATTTTTGATGTATTTTCTGTTTTTGTCAAAAGAATGTTGGTAAAATTGTTTTAAATAATTTATTAAAATAAAAAAACTTTAAAAAATAATTTGCTCCTGCAGGAAACTGAAAAAAATTTTTTGTTCCAAATTTATGGTGAAACAAAAATGTTTGACCCCAGAAAAAGCCAACCCCAATATCATTTTTAAAAACAATTCTATGGACAAAATTTTGATTAATCATAATTTAAAGTCTACACATCTGTTTGCCAAAACTTGAAACACCATATTTCGGGGAGTATTAAGATAAGATACATATATTAACCGAACGTCTTCGCCACACTGCAAGAGACAGGAGACAACCTCTTAAAATACAACTTCATGGATTACTGTGTACATTTAAAACAAAATTTCATTACTTTTTGTTTTCACACGTCGTTTCTTTTCAAAAGCTCAAATTCCTTATATATCTTAAGGATGCTCGCTCGTCATGTTTTGGTCTTTTTGTCAGATTTTCGGAATCCTCGGGTTTTATCCATTTCTTAAACATGAAATTTTTTGCCTATGAACCCCCACTTTTTCTTTTATAATTCATTCATATATACCTTAAAATGGTATTTGACAACATTTTATGAAATCCTTATCATTTTTTCATACATCTTTGAGAGACTGAAGTTGCCAATGCAAAGACAATGAAAAATCCAGAGAAAACCCATTTCCTGCAAATTTTCAAGGCCTTATAGCTCTAAAATAAGCACATGAACCTATATTTTTTTTCTATCTTATTTGTTTACTATTCATATGTTTTCTCAAACTAAAACACCTATTTCGAATCCTATTTATTTCCTATTAGACCAGCGATCATCCTTAATACAAGAAAGTTTCATTTTTTTGCTTGGCATTTATAGACTAGTGCTTGATATAGAAACTGATATAACTTTGCCAGACACGAACAGGTTTTTTTAAACCACTGTTGACTTTGAAGGACAAACCTAATTACTAATTGAAACGTACAGAATTTTAATATTAAAGTCCAAAGTTTTTTCCACCAAGAAATCAGTTGACGAAGTATGTGGGACAAACTAAAGGAACATATATAAGCTAGTATGAGATCAAAATAATATAAACTTACCGTCTCTATACTATATACAGATAAACAATGACAGATAGATAGGGTACGAATGTCAATGCGTTATCTTGCAGACAAAGTTCAACCTTCCTAATATTATGCGATAGAAGGTGAATTCCTTTGTTTTTCTGGTGTTTAATGCTTTTAACGCACATAAAACTTGTATGACTATCACGTGTATAAAAACGAGAAATGCCAAAAAAAAAAAAGAAAAAAAAAGACTCTAGATTTCGATGAAAAGGGTCAGACACCGAAACTTGTTACGACTAAACCTGCGAATATTACATTGCAACATTATTGACAAGAAATCTATGTGTGAGATGGTAAGCTAACTCGAAATCACACAGCACATAGTATAGTGAATTAATGAACTTTCGTAGTCATCATGTGAATTCCGAAAGGGAGAGATCAGTTGCGTCGACAGAGAAAGCATCTCCTGCCCGTCATGTGATTTCCAACGACAGATCCATTATCCGGCGAAAAGTCGTGCCAATGATATCAACGATGAACGAAAGGGAAAGAACTGTGACAAAACGAAGAAGTCCCGTGGCAATTGAGACACAGAAACAGTATATTGCTCAACCAAGTCGTGATGACGTCCGAACTTTCTAAATTTCTTCCTCTTATCCCGGTGTATTCCTTGTCAATGTCGACATAGTATTAAACATCTTTTAATTGACTGTGTAGATAAATCCGACATTATTAGTCGGTACTACACAGTCAACAATATGAAAGACTTGTTTACAAAGGTTGCTGGCAACCGTATTTTACAGTATTTGAAAGACGTTGGACTTTATTCGAGAATATAGTCTGACATTCTTGAGTAGAGTCCAATAATTTTAAAATTTGTTTTGAATGATATAATTTATTTAGTAGCGTATCTGTGATACTATTTTCCAAATCTCGTCTGTGATATTATTTTTGATTTTGATGTTTGTCTTGTATTGTTTTATTGTTTTATTTTCTCCTTAAATATTATTTGTAAATAGTTCATTCGTTTTAGATAGTATTTGTTTTAATCATACTTAATTTAATTAGTTCTCGCCGTGATATGGCTTAAATGTCGCCCACACGGCATAAAACAATAATCAATCAATCAATCAATCCTCATATCCCTGACTGAGTACGTTCGGGTCAGGTAAAAAGCTCTTGTCGCGACATCTTCTTAGGTATAGGCAGGCCTAGAGTATCTTATCTTGACTTTACTTATTAATTGTGATACGAAAGGATATTGCTTTTCAGAATGGGAAGTTGACAATTTGAAAACTGTCCTTGTTTGGTGTTGGCTTTACCCTTTTGCCCTTTTGTTCGTTTCGACGACTGAATTTCCTCTTCAGCGTTTTTGGATTATTGTATTGGTTTTCAACATGTTAATCCTTGAGCACAACTGATGAGTCGTAAATCGACGAAATGTGCACATCTTGTGCATTAAAATTGGTATCAAAGAATTTATCGTCCTGCTTGTCATAGATCTTAGTTCTAAGTCATCCATTATCAACAATTTCGAGAAGGTCGAGGTATGAAGCAGACCTTCTGGTTTCTGGTTTCAGTGGTGTCCTCCATTTCAAGTACCTCAGGGTATATTAGATGTATATAATCCTTGAAGTGTGCATTATTGATTTAAAGGACATCATCTATATACCGAAAGGTAAAATTGAAGGGCGAGATTGTTTCTTTTTTTTTTTTTGGTCTCGTAAAGGATCTGAACAAAATCTTCATTCGAGTACAAAATCAGATCGGCAAGAAGATGTGCACAATTATTACTTATTGGAATACCGACTGTCTGTTAAAAATGAGACCTCCAAACTGAACATAGATGTGTATTAAATAGTCTAACATTCTAATAATTTCATCCTCCGTGTATTTTTTCCCAGATGCAGAACTGTTTTTAACGAAATAGGATTTTTCAGAACCGTGATATTTGTATCTGCGTTTACCGTTTTAAGCAAATACAATCTTCATAGTTATGGGAAGCCATAGAGTATCTTATCAATTGTGTTACTAAGACACCATAGGCTGAATCGGAAGGAATATTGCTGCTCAGAAATGGGAAGTTAACAATTTGAAAACTGAAATCATCCCGCTTAGTTATTAGTCGTCCATCATCATCAATTTCGAGATGGAAGTTCAAGGTGTGAAGAATTACCTGGTTTCAGCGGTGGCCTTTATTCAAGTTCCTCAGGGTATATCAGATGAAGATAATCATTGAACAGAAGGAAAATTTATACTTTAACTGAGTTCTTGTAGGAAAGGAAATAAATACAGTATAACGTTTTTCAAAGCATTCCATAAAAGTATTGAACATAGATTTGCCCGACTTCACACCCCCCCTTTTTTATGTACTACATAAAACTATAAATCAGAAATTTTCATATCATAAACGAATCCACCAGTAGAGGTTTCCAATCTGTGGTGACCGCCTCGGTGGTCTCGTGGGAGCGTGCTCGCCCCGAGTGCGGAAGGTCGCGGGTTCGATCGCCTGCCGGATCAAACCAAAGACATTAAAATTCAATTTGGTATTTGCTGCTTCTCCGCCAAGCACGCGACATCTAAGAGTAAGAGCAAAGACTGGTCGGATCGGAGTCAGTATAATGTGTCTGAGTGAGGTGATATGTCTTCCTGCGGACAGTTAACTCGTGAGCTAGCACATTAAAAATCCGACTTAGCGTGTCGGTCTAGTACGAAGCAGGGATCATATTCATTATCATATCAACATGTTCTCGTCCTGATATGTACCTGGTTGCCACAGGACGTTAAACAATAATTCATCCATCCATCCAATCTGTGGTAATTTTTTTTTTATCAGTTTCGATATCGATAGATAAATGTTATTGATTAAATTCTATAATATAGCATTGTCTCTTAACAAGAAAACAGATATAATAAATGTTCTCAGGTATTTTTATTCAAAAGACATATAACAATGTGTGACACGATGCTGGAGATGAAGTTAACAGTAAAATGAAAAATAGCATCCAATTTAGGATCAATGACAGAAAGAAAATCATATATCATAAAAACTGAAATTATAAGATTTATAGTTTCTTTTGTTTGTTCTGTAATTTTCTTTATAAATTTTCTACTATAAAAAAATATCATTTACATCTTATTGTTTTATCTATATCAATTTCTGTGATAACACTTGTTAGTGTTACGTTGAAAACTATATGTTGGAGCTACCTTAATTCACTACTAGTATGTAACGGATTTTAATGGAATTTGGCATGCAGTTAGTATATATATACAGGGATCATATAATACTTTCATTCATATACAGTTCCTGATATATATATATATATATTTGTACAAAACTGCATACTTCATTGAACATTATATGTACATGTATTCATATTTAAGATTAATTATAAATTAAAAAACTAAATAGTGATTTTAACTAAAATATTTGTGTAAAAACAACCAAAATATATTTTTTAATGGCGATTTAAAGTGAATGTCTTATAAAAATAATATCTTTTTGCTGTCAACATTACTGTTTCATTGATACTAAATACATATAGGTCAAAGGTCACCAGCTTCGTTTTTCGGTATGGAAGTCATTCGAATATATAACCTGTTTGTAAATAAAAAGCAGACATTTTACAGCACGACGTTGTGGCGTTACCGGTTTATTTTGGCTTTTCGACGCTAATTTTGACTTTTTGACGCTTATGTTCAATCTACACATTCAGTACACAATATGTAAAAATCTGTTCATTTGTTTGAATATTCATTATTTTTGAACAGTGTTTTGTTAATCTTCACTAATCACAGGGAAATCAATCAACCATGAAGTATAGTTCCGCGGGAAAACGAGTCACGTGGGTATAGTGCCCGTCGTTAGATATATTGTTTCCCGTAGTGAATGCCATTTTTAATGAAAATATTTTTTTTCATTGTATGTACTAAATGTATTCTGGAATCCTTTCTAAGGAAAGTTTTGGTAGGGTGGTGTCTGGTTAGGTATAGTTACTCACCTAACGGCTCGGGAACTATCAATCACCAGACAACACTATCGGAAAACGGTTCTTCGAGAGAAGTCCATAATAGATAAATAGTCAAAAAATGAATCTGGCGACTTTTAATGAAATTTACATCAATAAAAAGAAAATTTCAATCGCAATAATATACTATTTGTTTTTAATTCTATAGACACGATTTTGAGAAATCATTATATTTATTTATAAATCCTTTTGCAAAAACATTATATTGTATTTCGGGAAGTATAAAGGCGATATGCATTTATTCAGATGCAGTTCTACACGTGTTAGTGCAAAATGAGTAAAAACGTAAGATTTTATATAAAAAAACCCATAAGAGTACCTCCTACCATAACTGATTACGTACTACGTACAAATACGTAAGCCACCCATATCTTATCATTGTATTAAGTATATATATCAAATTCTCTGACGACAATACATATATGGCGTCAAATCTATACGACTTTTTTTTTAAACATAGGATCGGATTATTTAAATACTATACAATCATTGTATTGTAAATGTTCAATAAGAAAATGTGTCATACATCCAATAATTGAGAAAATAACAACGTGCCATTTTTTCCACTGGTAATAATTGAGATATTCATTTTGAGAACCTATCCCCCCCCCTCGCTCCTGGAAAACCTTATTATAATAGAATCCTTAATCCGTACAAAGTAGCATAGTATAGTTTCTTTTCTGAAAACAGTCTTTAGAACTGGGGAGAATAGACTCTACCAAACATTTGTATTATGTATGTGTCTTACAGTAGCATTGTTTTGTTTTGTTTCTTTGATTGTTTTGTAATGCTATTGCTGTAAGCCAAATGGGTTTCTGTCTGCAATAAAGAAATATTTATATGTACAACCTTCCCCTTTCCTAGCAGTAACATACAAAGGACTCAAGCCTATGGGGTGTACATTTCACAGTTGATTCGTTACTCTCATGCATGTGATTTATACGGCGACTTTTTTGGCAGGGGGAGATTGCTTTTACTTAGACAGGGTTATGTTCAGGCTCTGTTAATTTCATCATTCCAAAAATTTTAAGGTCGTCATCACGAATTCAGGTTCAAGTTGAATCTGATTTAAACTTTTTAATTTATTACCACTCTTGCAAAAAAGAGGTGTAAGACAATTTTTTTTTATCATACTGCTTTTATTACATAATAGATGTCTGTTTCCGTTCGATTCCGTTAAATACCAATTCCTCAGAGCAATTGGTACTTTGCGGAACGGAACGGAACGGAATAACAAATTTAAAAAGTTAAAATCGGAATCAATGTTTCTAATCATCGTCGGAAAGACACGACGGGAGGTGTGAAGATGAGATTTAGTATTCAGTTGTTTTATTTGTATATTGAAAACCCGTAAACAGAGAAATTTTAAAGTTTGTTTTGTTTTAAAGATTTTTCGAAATTTCGATAAATGCCCCTTATGGATACCTTAATTGAAATTCCGTTCCATTCCGTTCCGTTCCGTAAAGTACCCATAGCCTATGAAACATGATACCTTCAGTAAGATTTCACGCTCTTCTTGAATTGACACCTCACCGGACTTGACACTTCACTGGCTTTTACTCACTGGCAATGTGACGGATGCCGTTAACGGAGCACGACATGCTTATCCGTCCGGAGCACTTGATGTCACTCCAGTTTTTTAGTGGGAGTTTACATTGCTTGTGCTTTGGTTTCTGTTATGTCTTGTTCTAGTTTGTTATATGTTTTTTTTATTCCATTTGTTATACGTGTCTCATTGTGGCGTTTGTTTGTTGTGTTCCATTTGTCTTTTTCTTGGATTTCGAATTAATGAACTTTTCCCGTTGTTTTGTCTATTCGGTATTCTTTTGCCGATATCACCTATAACTGAAACAGTAGAAAAACATTTCTCCTATTCCTGACGTGCTTAATCGGTGGGATAAAAATACATAATATCTTTAACCACTTCCCGGTGATTAAATTTCTACGTGGGAATTACGGCACTTTTTTCTACGGTTATTAGAACGATAAACTAGAGAAGTCCCGAAATGACGTCTATGTAAACAAACTAAATAGGAACGACATTTTCTTGAGGTTTCTGTCGAAAATCATAGGAGAAACAGATTCTCCTTCAATTTACTCGTGAGTTATGGAATTTCTCCACTCTCAATAGTTAAATTTTAGATTTTAACACACTCGCTAAAGGCTCGCTCGTTGAAAATCGAAAATTTAACTACCTCGGGTGGAGAAATTCCATAACTCACTCGTACCTGAAGGAGAATATATATATATATATATATATATATATATATATAAAATCATCAAGTTCTAAGGACAACAATAGAACGGGGAGAAAATTACGTTGCTCACTTTTTGAGTCCGGCGAAGACTTCCATGAAAAGAAATATTAAAATTTATTTTAAAGATTTTGGTAGCGTGTCATATAAAGTATGACCTCGGTTCTTCTGAATTTGTTTACGCAAAATATCTGAAAACAAATATCATATCAATGCAGTAAACTTCGACGTTGGACCAGGAGCTCCGCCTGAACTGAGTTTTTGTATTTCTGGCGTAGGAAATTTCTTCCTTGTAAAATTTGACAGAACAAACGTTTTTTTTATAGCTGAATAGAAACCAAATTTGACAAAAATAAAAAACAATGAGATCACCTATCTAGACCCTCCTATATGATTGTATTACGATAACCAATTAAATACTGCTAAGTCATACTCAACTGAATCTAATCAGTAATTGTTTATGGCATAGCTCTATCCTTTCTAGCTTTAATGGTAATTTTGGACAGGAAATATGACCTTCATTAAATTGGAGTATTGTTTTGGACAGGAAATCAGTTCTTCATTGCTTTGGGGTACTGTTTTGGACAGGACATCCGCTTTTCATTAGTTTGGGTATTATTTTGGACACGAAATCTGCTCTTCATTACATTTAGGTATTGTTTTGGACAGGACATCTACTGTTTATTTCTTTGGGGTATTGTTTTGGACAGGAAATATATTTTTCATTACTTTGGGATATTTTTTGGACAGAAAATATGATTTTCATTACTTTGGAGTATTGTTTTGGACAGGAAATCTGCCCTTTATTACATTGGGTATTGTTTTAGTAAGGAATTATACTCTTCTTTACTTTGTAAAACTCCAATAATTCAAACAGTCAACTCTATTCACGAAAACCGCTCTCCGTCATGTTTCTGTATTATAGTGATTTACCAAATTACAAATCCACACAAAGAAGTTAGGGAACAAAGCATAAATCAACACAAGAAGATTAGGAAACACAGCATAAATCCACACAAGGATGTTAGGGAACAAATCATAAATCCACACAAGGAGATAAGGGAACAAAGCTTAAATCCACACAAGGAGATTAGGGAACACAGCATAAATCCACACAGTCAGGTTAGAGAGCACATTATAAATCCACACAGGCAGGTTAGAGAGCAAAGCATAAATCCACACAGGCAGGTTAGAGAGCAAAGCATAAATCCACACAAGGAGATAAGGGAACAAAGCATAAATCCACACAAGGAGATTAGGGAAAACAGCATAAATCCACACAGGCAGATTAGAGAGCAAATCATAAATCCACACAAGGAGGTTAGGGAACAAAGCATAAATCCACACAAGGAGATTAGGGAACATAGCATAAATCCACACAGGCAGGGTAGAGAGCAAATCATTAATCCACACAAGGAGGTTAGTGGACAAAACATTAATCCTCACAAGGAGGTTAGGGAACAACGGATGGACAAGGAGTTGGTCTGTGTTCGCATCATCCATTTCATTTTATATCCACAATTTTGCGATTTCGAGTAATATCAAATAATGCAATTTTTTGTCTAATTTCGTTTCTGTAAAACTTTAAATTTTAAAAGATTTTCCGTCTTGTCCCCGAAAGATATATAAATCCAATCTTCTGTTTAAGCTCGTGGAATGTTGTTTTTTGGACTGACACTAAATCCTTGAATTTTCATATTATCCCCCCCCCCCCCCCCACCCCCAAACCCAACAACAAAAGACGAAAACCACAGGCAGTGGCCGGGACAGGTAACTATAAATTTACTACATGACCACGTACATAAAAATCAAATCTTTAGCAAAACAAATCTATTTGTTCATTGTTTGAATGTTTATTATTAGGTTATTTCTGCCATATTTATGAATTTAATATTGTGAAAAGAAAGCATTTAAAGATAAATATATTTATTTGTCGGTTCTACTCAGGTAAAGTTAAGAAGGGTCCTATATAAACAAAGATACAATCTGCGTATTTTACATTCATCTATTGTATGACGTGAAGTTTAAAAGTATTTATACAGCTTTTAATATGGCGGAGCTAACGAGTACAAACGAAGATCATTTTAACACGTTCGATACCCAAGGTAAGACCAGTGATGACAACCTTTATATGTGAAACGAACTGTTTGATTGTGATGGTGTGGTTTTATTAATTTGTCAGGAAGTAAGATTTTTCTTATTTTAAAGGGGGTGCGGTTTTGAAATGTTTCATTTGCACAGATATCTTAAAAGCATCATAATAATTTGAGGAATCAGTCAAATCTGAGTGTCTAAAATTAAATTGTATAGCATATTATTGTTGATACTATACTGAATTTACTGTTATAAATTGTTGCATTTTGTTAAAAAATCGTACCTGTATAGCTCTGTTCTATGATCGTTTTGGCTTTGGCAAAATAAAAAGCAAGGATCACTGTAGGTGTGAAAAAAATGCAGGCCCTGTGTCAATCACGATATTGTTTTTGTTAAAATGAAAATGGAAATTAGGGCATGATAGCGGTCGAAAAGAAAACAATGAGCAAAAGTTCAGCAAAAAAAAAATAAATAAATAAAAAATAGGCAGTAAGAAACATTTCATCGTAGCCCCCACCCCAACCATTCCATGAAAATTAAATGGTTGCTCCCTAACCCAACATTGTCAGATTTTGTAAAATGTTCACACCTATTTCCAGCGCCTTAGATAAATTTATTTATTTGCAAATTACACCCATACGGGTCAAAGCAAATCACACAAATTAACAAACACAATGCAATAAATGAACACATTAAGTACGACAACATGGTTATATAGATAAAATAGAACAATTTTTATGCACAGTAAATTTTTAGCATTGTTGAATTCTACTTTAGCGGAGGTGGACCCTATTTTCGGAATGCCAATGACTGCTTTATAAAGTCGCCAATGAATGGTAGAAGTTCAAGTTTTGGGTTTAAAATAGATTTAATATATAAATTTAATATATTAATATATAAATTTAAGTTGTCTATGTCTAAGTTTAGACCTTAGACCACTCGGCTTTATACATATATAGCTTCAGCGACCGACTGTGTATGAATGTATGTATGAATGCATGTATGTATGTATGTATGTATGTATGTATGAGAGACAGGGAGAATATTAATACTAATCTATTATTCCCATGATGCATAATTACGATATCAGTTATATTTCTATGTTAGGTCACAGTGCCGGTATTTCTATGTTATGTCACAGTGCCGGTATTTCTATGTTATGTCACAGTACCAGTATTTCTATGTTATGTCACAATGCCAGTATTTCTATGTTATGTCACAGTGCCGGTATTTCTATGTTATGTCACAGTGCCGGTATTTCTATGTTATGTCACAGTGCCGATATTTCTATGTTATGTCACAGTGCCAGTATTTCTATGTTATGTCACAGTGCCGGTATTTCTATGTTATGTCACAGTGCCGGTATTTCTATGTTATGTCACAGTGCCGGTATTTATATGTTATGTCACAGTACCAGTATTTCTGTGTTATGTCACAGTGCCGGTATTTCTATGTTATGTCACAGTGCCGGTATTTCTATGTTATGTCACAGTGCCGGTATTTCTATGTTATGTCACAGTGCCGGTATTTCTATGTTATGTCACGGTGCCGGTATTTCTATGTTATGTCACAGTGCCGGTATTTCTATGTTATGTCACGGTGCCGGTATTTCTATGTTATGTCACATTACCAGTATTTCTATGTTATGTCACAGTGCCGGTATTTCTATGTTATGTCACAGTACCGGTATTTCTATGTTATGTCACAGTGCAGGTATTTCTATGTTATGTCACAGTACCGGTATTTCTATGTTATGTCACAGTGCCGGTATTTCTATGTTATGTCACAGTGCCGGTATTTCTATGTTATGTCACAGTGCCGGTATTTCTATGTTATGTCACAGTGCCGGTATTTCTATGTTATGTCACAGTGCCGGTATTTCTATGTTATGTCACAGTACCAGTATTTCTATGTTATGTCACTGTATGTTCTAATTCAAATAAACGATTTTATAGTTGACTGTTTGAACTTCAATTAATTTGAAGACTACATGTATATAGTAACAAGGACAACATATATTTGGTATAATTTTTGAAGGCTGTCCATGCAGGGGCAGATTTGCAATGGAAGTGTGCAGTCCGGCAACAATTTTCATTCTCACAAAATTTCGAGTCCTCGATCATTCTCTTAATATTGAAGTTGGCAGATCATTAGTATAATAATATTCCTAAAGAAAATAGACTATGGTCTGGATGCAAGGTGCTAGACTATGAATACCGTTTTTCTTTCATTGTAAATCGAATACTCAGTTAAGAGCTAATGTATTTGAAAATTAATATAACTAAATCAACATTTTCTATTGGCCGACGAAAGATTACAAATATTTCTTTAAATCCTAAAAATGAAATTTTACCAGTCGTTTGTCACTTTATAAAACGGTCATATTGGAACTGCGAAAATATGGTCCACATCGGTCAAAGTTATTTTCCTTTTCCTGTAATTTCTCTGCCTGTAAAATATTGATTTACCCCCATGGGAATAACTTACAATAAAGATTTATCAAAATAAAACTTGCAAGGTCCTCGTGCCTCTCTCTGAACACCTAAAATTCCAAAACAAAGACCCATTCAATAGTGATATCCTATATCACAGCGAAGGATTGACGACCCTTTAAAAGATCTACACTTGCACCATGTACACGGTCTTAGCTGCGACATTACTGAAATGTTTGTGTTATCGATTCTATCAATAGCGGGTCAAATACACCGATATTGAAACTGTTCTGGTTTACGTAAACAAAATATTGTTTATTTCCGTCAAGATCAAATTCTTATCAGACAGATGACCTAATATCAATAAAATTTACAACATCATAAAAAATCCGGTTTTAATATTTAAAATGATAAGATAAGGATTAGTGTTTATTTTATATTTTAGGATCGATGTATTATTTTTCCAGTCTATGAAGAGATAACGTAATTTTATTTTGTTCTGATGGATTTTTCGCTAAAATTGACCAAAAAATATTAATAAAATTAAATGAAATAACCAAGTAAATCCGGAATAAAGCTAAACCAAATTTCCAATAAGTTCAAAATTTGTCTTCCTAAAGAATCAAATAATAGTACAGATAAATTTGCTGGTACTTGTATAAGTTTTAATCTAGTACATAATTTTGAAATTTCACTGGATTTTACTTCCTGGCAATGTTACACGTGCCGTTTATATAAATGGAGCAGGATATGCTTGCTCTCCCGCAGCACCGGATTCCAATCATGGTTTTCACTGAGAGTTCACCGATGATTACAATGCTTTACTTCCTGTGCTGTCTTGTTCTAATTCTGTTTAGTTAATTCTGTGGTTTTTTTTTGTTTGTTTTAGTTATACATATATCATTGTGGAATTTGTTTAATTGTTATATGTGCCATTCTCATGAGTTTGTCTTGTCTTCGGATCTCGATCTCACGGACTTTTTCCACTGTTTTCCCACTGTTTTGTCACTTCGACATTTGTCGATGTTTGAATGGCTTTTTTTCAATGGCTGGAGATATGAAATTTCCCCTCTCAGAAATAAAATTCCTTAGAAATTAAAGGACTAGATCAAAAGTTCAATGTAGGATAAAAAACTTCATTCAAATAGTTTGGAGGTGGGGGTAAAAATCGTTGCAAGTTTTGTTATCCGACATCGATTTTCGGATTGAAAAATACGGATTCAAGTGATGTCCAAGTCAATATACAGAACAAACATACATTGTTGAGGAAAAACAGGACCCATGATACAAAAAGTATACTCTCAAAGCATATGCCCATATCGGTCAATCAATTTTTCCCAAATTAAGTTAAGAGGGTGGGTGGGGGGTTGAGTGAAAAAAACTATGTGAATTAAGCTTTTTATCCTACATTGAACTTTTGATCTCGTCCCTAAATTCAGTTATATTTTGTAAAATTTCGTATTGATATCTAAATAACGTTATCTTTCATCGTATGTATTATCTATAACCATCCCCTTAGCACAGTTAACTGACAGTTGGCTTTATTACAAGTAGCTTGAAAATTCCTTTTTCATAAAAGCATCAGAACGTATGCAGTAAAATAGGACTATAAACGGCACCCACGTGATCATAAAAAAGTGCACTTTATGAACAGGTGCCCTTAATACAGAGGTTTATTTTATCCTGCAATCAAGCCATTTCCGGTCTAATAAAAAGGGTATAATAAACTTTAGTCGTATTAGGTCAATGACCTAATAAAGTCTACTGGTACTTGTTTACATGAAGAGCGCGAGGAGCGTAGTGAATGTACCAGATGACGTCGTGGCGTTTCCCGCGTTTTCACGGCAGTTGGATTTCAACTTCAATCGTTATTTTAAGGCATTTTACGCATCTAAAGGATAATGCAGGATAAAGACAATACAAAGTCATTGTCGGAAAATATAAAATTTATTTGGGCTCGCTTCGAAACATGGGGAAAAGGCTCGCTGAAGCTAGCCTTTTCTCATGTTTCTAAAGCTCGCCCAAATAAATTTTATATTTTCCGACAGTGACTATGTATTGTATATTTACATGCTTTGTTCATGGAGTGGACTTTTTTACTATGCCCTTATAAACAGTGTTTTGCTATCACAGGCAATTGTTTTATACAAAAAAACCAGCCCCATTTTGTATGCAAATGCATGGGTTTGCTATATAGAGGTGCCCTTTAAAGCATGTTTGACTGTAATTAATTTACATACTAAAGGAAGAGAAAACATAATGCAATATATTATTTATGTATTTTCGTGTCTGATTTTAAATTGACTGGTACGTCTTATAATATAAAAATATGATTAAATTATTAATTTATTATTAAATTCACGTCCGTTTCCGTGATGAAGTGTCAATCAGAGCATATCTATATACCAATATGCATAAAAAACACATAATACCGTCATGTACCATTGTACATAATTTATATACCACGTCCTCGGGCAACGAATCCTTTCACTGTTGTAGATATTTGTTCACTAGATAAAAGGTACGTCTATATATATTTATTAATTATTATTATATTAAAGTATTGAATACACAAGTAAAAAGATTTTTTTAAAAATAAAATAAAAGACTCTGAGATGAAACGTTTACATGGTTTAAGCAATTAAAAACAGTTGATTAATTTGGTAATAATAATAGAAAATATAATTACAATTCTAATGCAAAATTTAATGTTGAAATATTGTTCATTGGATTACGATGAAATTCCAGATTAGGCTATTATATAACTAAAAGGATATTTTTCATATAATACTATACAGATGTTTTAAGGGCCATTCGGTGGTCCTCTCGAGGTTAGGCTTACTAAATGTGCTGACAGTTTATGGATACCACCACACCAATATTTATTTTCAAGGCCCATGATTTTTGAAAATGTTCCATCGGATCATTTATTTTTCTTTTACCAGAAATAACACATCACCAAATTGAGTTCAATTACTTTATTGAAAGGCACTTTACGCCTATAATGGCCATTGAATGGCTTACAAACATACATTTATAACCAACAATGAAAAATAAACTATACATTTCAATATATATAGAGAGATATTCAGATATTTTCAAGGACTCCCTGCCCTCAGTCATAGTGACATTTTTTAAAAGGAGCCTAATTTGTTGGTATCCTGTTTTCTTTCAGGATTTTTACTCCACCCCCCCCCCCCCACCCCCAAACTATTTGAATTAAGTTTTTTATCCTACATTGAACTTTTGATCTCGTCCCTTACGTACGTTATCAATATAAACAGAAATTTGAGTTTGCCATAGTCGAATATATTAAAGATTTCCAATTATTGTTAGAACTTCCAATGGATAATACTACATCTTTTATCACAGTTTGAGTTTTTTGTACTTTAAAGGCGTTTTTCATTTTGTGATAAGTTCTTATGCACTAATAAACATTGCTACCACTATTAAACCACGTATAGACCACAAGAAAATTCCCTAAACAGTTGACTCCATTGCTAGCTCATACCCTTTCTGGTATGACTATCCTACGACCCTTTCATCACATTGTTTTTTTTTAACTGCTCATCCGTAAAAACACGATAATTTTGAAAAAAGTACCTTACATAATAAAAGGTAAAAAGATTGTGTTAGTCACCTTGAACATCGCCCACCTGTACAGGAATTGTACTATTTCTTAAAATAGACATCAACTATTTTGAAATATGTTTTTCGTATTTTATGATTAAAGAAAATTTAAATGTAGGACTGTTATTAATGTGTATCCGGTCTTTTGTATAAAAATCAATGATAATCAATTTGACAGCCAATATATCTGAAAGACAACAAGACTCGTGAAACGTTTGTACTTGTTTGTTTATTTTGTTGGGGTTTTACGCCGTTTTCGGTCCATTTGGTTATTTCCCGGTGCCAGTTTTTATTGGTGGAGGAAGCCGGAGTACCCGGAGAGAAATAACAAAAATTGGCAATCCTTATCAGGTGAAATTCGTACTCACAACCTCACAACCTCACTGTGAAACATTTGTAACGTAATAGTAAGAACGATTATATTGTTGATAGTTTGAAACCTATGGCAAAGCAGACTTAACTGTTTTTGTGGCTAATTTGTAGTAAGGAAGCATGCTTGATTATAAATAGATGTGTTTGCCTTTTAAAATTCTGTTAAAACCTGGGTTTCAGCTACTTAAGGCAAAGCTGGCAACTGCGACTATTAAGATATTTATGTTGACATTATATATAGATCTGTTTACATTTTGAAATCTGCTAAAACCTTAGTTTCAACTACATAAGTCAACTGAACTGACTTAACATGTTTTTGAAACTACTTTTTATTAAGGAAGCATGGTTGTTTAGATATTTGTGTTTATACTTGGAGACTATTACAACGAGACATATGGCAAAGCTGACTTAACTGTTTTGAAGCTAATCTTTACATGTAATAATTAATCATCCTTAATTGTATCCGATTATCTTCCATATATTCAGTAAAATAGTTAGATTTTTCATCTTTTTTGGATAACACAGGTTTTGTTATTTGGTAGAATTAAATTTAAAATTCAATATAATGTGTTTTTGTGAAGTTTAGAAACAAAACCCAAATGAGTGATATCAGTACTATTTAGGCATACTACACTTTCGTACAATAGAAATGTTAATGTTTGTTCTTTAAATATTACGTCCAATATCCCCAATAATATCAGTTCTCGGAAAAATATACTTCCTCTTGATAACAACAACTGTAATTATTAACATAGCAATGATCTGGATCCAAATTTTCGAACGACTGCAATACTTGATTTCCGACTTAGCCCAGAATTACCGCATCCGGGGCAGAAATTATTATTCCGATCACGTGACTTTAGTGTTTTGTTAGGCATGAGAGTGGCGCTTTCCAGGTTACGAGCATCGTCGGAAACGCACGGGCGGTCGCGCTTACGCCTTGCGTACATAAATAATATTAGAACACATTCTTGAATAAAAAACAGTTTTTGAACAAATTTATTATGAGTTGTTAAACACGGTATATATTTTGTTTCAGGTAAAATGGACATTCACTTTTCATGTCATCACGGAGAAAACATAGAATTGTCAGAGGAAAAATACAAAGCGTCTTGGAAACACAGATTCTCGGGTGGTATCGCGTTTTCCGGGCAACCACTGAAAAACAACACAAAACTTAAACTAGATTTAGCCGGGACTGGGCATGCGTTTATAGGCATGATAACACGTGACCCTTCATTGATAAAGAACATGCGTCAGACTCTGGCACAAGACGTAACTGTGGCCAAAGAAATGAAAGTGCATAAAAGGTTAGGTGCAGTCAATGTAACGACACATAGCAAGGATAAAAGGAAATACGTCCACTTTGAATGTGGTGGTGATGTGAAAGTTTTGGACGTTACCGATGACACTGATGTTTGGTTGTTTTTGTATATGAAATTCGGTGATCTGATTGCAGTATTGCGTAAGTTATCATAAATAACTACTTTTTCTGAATAAATAAAAATACTATTTGGTGTATCATATGTTACATACTGGGCTTTGGGGCCATGGTTGCGGAGTGGTTTAGGTAACGTCTGCTGGTCACCACCTTGTCAAACTCGGAGTTCGTGAGTCTGAATCCAGCTTGTTGTGATGTGTTTTCAGCTCCAATCTTGATTGACAAGGGTTGCAAGTTGCAGGTTTTTTTCCTGAATTCTCTGTGTTCCGCCCCAATTTAAACATTCCGGTGCGACGTAAGCGCTGAAAGTGGCGTAACAACAGTAAAACAATTATTATTAGGGATTTTTTTTGTGTGGGTGGATATCACTGTTTAATTTGCATTTTGTTAATTATTTTTAAAGTTAATTCTATTCCTTCACATAACCTTTGACATCTGTTTTTACTTGACTTTATTATGATAGTTTATTTAATGCGATATAAAAAGAAGAAAAGTGGTATTTTAAGATTCCGGTATTAATGTCTTGTGCAATGTTTTACACCAATCAGTCGGAGGATGAAAAATTATTTAATCCCCACAGGAGATTAAATTGTCCTGTGATTTTTCTCTTCAAAATGGGGGTCGCAGTGGAATTGAATTAGTACGCTTCAGAATGGAAGATCATAGCTTGCTTGTTGAAAATCGAAAATTAAACTATCTGTATATGTAGAAAATATCTTAACATCTCGTACCAGAATGATAATCTATAAATAAAATCCTAGTCAGATTAATACATGTACGAAAATCCCGAAATTATCTTAGAACATGAGGTAACACATTTTAAGGTGAATTATTTTACTTTTTAATATATACCATTTTTAAATGATGCATCACTTAACATTACTTATATAGTATACATAAAGGATAATAACACATATTATTCATACAATGTGATACATGATGCTTCACATCAAATTTCATTTAACATGTTTAAAGTTTTTTTCTACAAAATGTCATAAAAGGGCGTTATTCGGAACAGACATGATTAAACTGAGATTGTTGAGAACATTACATGTACGTTATAACTTTGAAGAAAACTCTATTTTGCAATAAAAATCAACAAAATAATACAAATGGGAAAGGAAATTCAAAAAATCAAATTACATGTATAATAACCTTGACAACGAATGCTGCAATTGCAAAACAAGTGAATAAAACCATTGAGAAGATAAACGAAAAAAAGCAAAAAATACTAAATAATGAACCCTATTCAATGCGAGCTTGCGTAAAATATTCCTTATATCAGGTGTCTATTAACTGTCTATTAACTGTACCATTAACACCGCAAGTTAAAAAAAAAAGTATGTCGAGTTGCCAAATCTAGTTATTGAAGCTATATGTTTAATGTCAATTAATAGATAAATTCTATGAGGAGAAGATAATTATTTTGTTGAGTTCTAGTATGTGGTATATCTGAAAGATTACAGCTAGTATGTGTGAGATTTTCTACGTCTTGCTGTTGGTGTGAGATTTTCATCGTGTAAATGTGGGTGTTAGATTTTCTCCGTGTTGCTTTGGGTGTGAGATTTTCTCCGTGTTGCTATGGATGAGAGATTTTATCCGTGTTTTTGTGTGTGTGAAATTTTTTCCGTGTTGCTGTTGGTGTGAGATTTCCGTGTTGATATGGGTGTGAGATTTTCTCTGTGTTGCAGTAGGTGTGATATTTTCTGCGTGTTACAGTAGGTATGAGATTTTCTCCGTGTTGATGTGGATGTGAGATTTTCTCCGTGTTGATACGGATGTGATATTTTCTCCGTGTTGATGTAGGTATAAGATTTTCTCAGTGGTACTGTGGGTGATATTTTCTCCGTGTTTCTGTGGATGTGAGATTTCTCCATGTTGCTGTGGGTGTGAGATTTTCTCCGTGTTTCTGTGGGTGTGAAATTTTCTCCGTGTTTCTGTGGGTGTGATATTTCTCAGTGTTACTGTGAATGTGAGATTTTCTCAGTGTTGCTGTTGGTGTGAGATTTTCTTAGTGTTCCTATGGGTATGAGATTTTCACCGTGTAAAGACCTCACTGTGACTTTAGGATGAATAATTATTGTTCCTTTACTGAACCTTTTGTCAACATATGCAGCTATATCGGTCATAATTATGTTAGGTAACTCTGTTTAGACTTATTAACTGGTTACCCAATATCGAGAATCTACTGGTCCCGTTCATGTCAGGCATTCATCGTACTTCGATAACTCTGTATTGATTATAGCACGTTCTCCACGTCTTCACTTTAAAAAACTTTTTATTTGAAATATGTAGTAACATTTCACATGGATTATAATTTCAATATATGAAATTGTGACAATAATTAATAATATGAAATTCATCACCAATTTATACAAACTGTCAAAAGTACATAATTACACGTGATAAAGGCTAACGGTGGAATTTTTTTTTTATTTTTTAAGCCGCGAGAAAAGCGAATTTTATTTTTTTTGGTAAAATTTATTTGAGTTTTATCTGAAGAAATTTATTATGCGCAATTAACATGCTGTGTGTTTCAGGTAATTATAACTAATTAACGATTTGACATGTATATTGTACCTTGACTGTCCGGATGTTTATTGTTCCGACCGTTAATTAAGGTACACAGGTACATTGTATGTATACAGGTAAACCGTTTGCTGACCAAAAACAGCGTGATTTCATTTTTAACGCCACATTTTTTTTTATAATTAATGCAACATTTTAATATAGAGGTGTGTGTTTGTGTTTAAGGGGGATCACAAAGAATGCAGTGATGAAATATAATTTCAAATGTCAGATAAGTAACATTTTAATTTATTTTAAATTAATAATTTATCTTTTTGGTATTTATATATTTAACATTTGACATATTATATGAGTAATTCTATTTACTCGTATATACATTTACTTTGTTATGGCAAGGTAGAAGCTGATTAGGATGGGCGCCATCTTGAATAATAATAGTAAAAAATAACACATTTCAAAATAGCTAATTTTCAAATAAATTTGGAAGGGACATAATCAAAATGTAAACTATTGCAATTACGATATTTCGAAAAGTTATGAAGGTTTTACTCAAACATATGATATATGAAGACCAAAGGATATACTTTATTAGTAACATCCGAGACATAAAACAATATGTCTCTAGTAATATATCAGTATCTAGAGTATGCATATCCCCCCTTTTATTATAACTTCATCACACAAACATTATATAATAAAATCCTCGATTGAAAAGAAATGAAATGATCCATCATCTGTGTTAGTTTTCATTAATACTGGCAAAGGTGCGATTTTTTTTTTCATAATCTATATCGCCCTTGGCGAGGATAAGTTAATATGCAGTGCAATTGGAAACTATATACTTATTAATAAGTTATGTCAGCTATTTATATATATGTATACTTTATATTTCAAACGTAAGCGTTTGTTTCGATGCAAATATGAAATTGAAAATCATTAAATGTTTGTATTTTCGCGCCTAGTGCCATTTCCGGTTATCGTCGCCATCTTGAAAAATAATAAAAGATTTTCCGAAGATATCTAATTTTCAAATCAATTTGGAAGGGATATAATAAAAAATTAAACTATTGCATTTACGATATTTCAAAAATTTATAAATGTATTAATTAGCACATAGCACCAAAATTTTTCCATCAGTTTTGGTTAAATCGCAATTTTATGTTAAAAACGACAAAAAAGCCAATTTATCGCAGTTACATGATTTAACAATATAGACTTAACGGGAAAATAAGACAAAATTTTCAAAAGCATTTGGAAGGGATAAGACAAAAATTTAAACGTTTCCAAATAACAAAAATATTTTTCTAAATAGATGAGGAAGTACTACATAGCACCAAAATTTTTCCAGCACGAACTAAAAGTAGTTTATTTTATCGATTCATGATCGCCCAAGTGCATTTCTATACAATTTACTTGGGTATGGTATAGGTGATATGAGACGTCACGAAAGTCACGTGATGACTTCTATAGTTGGATATGATATAATTAGGGATTTTGTGTAAAGAATTTCTAACTTATCCTTTCTTTAATTAAGTTACTAGTAAGTTATTTTATGAAACTCTCTTTGCAGATTCAGATAACGTTGAGAGTCGGAGTTTCCATCATGTGACCGGATGTAATATACATTGTTTAGACCAGGAACGAAGATCCATAAAACTTCAAGTAGAAAATCCCTCCGCTATCTGTTGTTTAAACCAACGCTTAAGACCAGGACATTCTCTTAAAATTCAGACGAACGCAATCAGAGAAAACGGAAATATGCCAAGCCGCAGTCATATTAAAATTGGGATAATAGATCTCGATCCTTCTGAATTAAAATCACGTGACCCAGAATCTTTTGTAATTGACTGCAAAGCTGTGCTTCCATCACGGTGGACAATAGTTGAGAAATTATCAACGGAAAATGTTGTCGGGGAAATGAAATTATACATGACAAACAATGGACGTCTATACTTTTGTCATTCTTCCGGAGTAGAAGGTACGCATGTTTGTCAACTGCGAGATTTAACTTCAGGTGTAACTGTTATTTTGGACTTGTTCCGAACGGAATGTGTAATAGTAGACAGCCATGATGAAGGCACTTACGAATCAGTTGATAAAGACTACGATTATGTGAAACCAGAATCTGATATAATAGGAGAAGTTAAAATGAGATTAAAAGTTTCAGACAAAAGGCGGGAACAGGAACGACAACCGTCATCTGATGGCGGCTATCTACAAATGATAGATGCTCCTCCGCCAGGAAGTAAAGATGAGAATACAGTAACAAAATCTAAATGTAGCCCAAGAGTAAAACGATGCGGGATGTACAGAAAGAATGCATCTCCGACAAACGCTCAAATGTGTAGTTAAAGGAATTTAAATTTTGGTGCACTATCACATGGTTCACTGAGAATGCTTTCAATTGGTACACATCCTTATTGCAAGATTCGTATTTTGAAATTTTACGTGTTCAAAGTTTTTATTAACAGATTACAACTGTTTCAAATCGTGTCTGTCATCGGATTAAATCTTTTATTAATAAATATCAATTCTGCGTTTTTAGGCATATTACGATGCGATTCAGTGATCTTAGTGGGGAACTTTGGTTAAAGCAAGTTTTTACATGGTGTATTGAATACTTGATTTCCGACTTAGTCCGGAATTACCGCATCCGGGGCAGAAATTATTATTCCGAACACGTGACTTTAGTGTTTTGTTACGCATGAGAATGTCGCTTTCCAGGTTACGAGAGTGAAGGTAAATTTGAAGGATAATGCAATTCGGGAGAGTTTGTATTCATGGCATGATATACCCCTCTGGGAGAGGAATTGTCGCGACTCTGGTACAGTTTTTGTCGCAAAATGTACTGGGGGTTCTATATTGTTATTGTTTCTATTCCTAACAAAACGTCACATGATACGTCACTCTTTACCTTCGTCGCAAAGAGCGATCGATCTCGAAAAAGTCGTATTACGAAAAAACAAATCTTGGCGATAAGTGTTTATGAGCTAGATAATTACGTAATTTTATTTGAATGACGTTAAACGATTAATTTATTGACTCTTGATCAGTTGATGTTGAACGGGATAGATGCTTGCCTCACATACTGATAAAAAATTTCATAAATGCGAATGTAAATGAGGAGTTTATCCGGAAATGGACATGATTCAACTTACACTGAGGCTATTAAATACGTTCGACGATAAAAGTCTTTCATTGCTACATATTAATCTGAATATATATTATCAAACGTCTGTGATATCTTAATTGTTAATTTGATTTTAAATATTTAAATAAAAACTTATTTAAAAACTTACGTATTTTTATACGATGATAAAAAGTACATGTAAATAATAATACAGCAAAATATCACCACAGGGTTACAAGTTCGGCTGTGGTGGCCATCTTGGTTGATAGTTTGGGTCAACGGACACAATTCTGAATGAGGACCATCTACGGACCATTTGCTGCTAAGGTTGGTTCCAACCTCTCGGTAATTTCAGACAAAAAGATTTTTTAATGAATTTTCCACAGGGTACAATGTTAAATTATGTTCGGCTGTGGCGGCCATCTCGGTTGACAATCCAGGTCATCCGACACAATTCTGAAAGAAGACAATCTAAGGATCATTGCTGCCAAATTGGCTGAGTTATTTCAGACAAGAAGATTATTTAATGAATTTTCCCATAGGGTGCTATATTAAACTTAGTTCAGCTGTGGCGGCCATCGTTGTTGACATTCCGGGCCAACGGACACAATTCTGAAAGAGAACCACATATGAACCATTTCTGTCAAGTTTGTTTCCAATTGGCCAAGTGGTTTCAGACAAGAATATTTCTTATATGAATTTTCCCATAGGATCCCATGTAAAACTAAGTTCGGCTGCCACAGCCGAACTTAGTCCTCAGTCAGTCCAATGACCTAGAATGTCAATCAAGATGGCCACCACGTTCATTGGACATATTTCTGACTGAGGACCAAGTCCGGTTCCATTTGACTCAGTAGTTTCAGACAAGAAGATTTTTTAATGAATTTTCATATAGGGTCCAATGATCAACTATGTTCGGCTGTTGCGGCTATCTTGGTTGATGGTCCAGTTCATCGGACACAATTGTGAAAGAGGGCCATCTAAGGACCATTGCTGCTAAGTTTGGTTACAATAGGCTCAATAAGTTCAGACAAGACAATTTTTGAATGAATTTCAAATAGGGTCCTATGTTAAACTAAGGTTGGCTTTGGTGGCCATCTTGGTTGATCGTCCGGTTCGTCGGACACAATTCCGAAAGAGGACCATCTAAGGACCATTGCTGCTAAGTTTGGTCGCAATTGGCTCAGTAGTTTCAGACAAGATTTTAAAATGAATTTCGCATAGGGTCCTACATAGAAGATTTTTTAAATTCACACCCCCCCCCTTTTTTTCTATGTTAGTCACAACAGCCAAGTCGGTTGGAAGTCGGGGATGCCGGATACAAATTTTAAAGGAGGCCACCCAAGGACTATTCCACCAAAGTTTGGTTCCAATTGGCCCAGTGGTTTCAGTGGAGATCTTTAAATGAAAAGTTTACGACGGACGACGGAAGCCAAGTGGTGACCAAAGTTCACATGGCCTTTTAGGCCACGTGAGCTAAAAACGAAACCGTGTTCTCTGTCAGTTCTTTCGTTACGTGCTTGCCTCAAAATCTAAAAAGAGCACCATTTGATTCCTGCTTGACCTATATGAGAATATAATTATGTCTTCATTTAGATTTTATTGTCATAGTGGAATTGATTCTTCACCATATTTTTCTCAATTTCAATGTGACGAATGTCGTTAATGGAGCATGACACACTTACCATTCCGGAGAACCTGATTTCACTCCCGGTTTTTTTTTATTTGGAAGTGCTTTAGTTTTTGTGCTATCTTGTTCTGAATCTCTCTGGTTAACTATGTGTTTTTTACTCCCTTGTTGTCTTGTATGTTTTTGATGTGTTAGTGTTCTCATGAATTCGCCTTGTAGAATATTTCCACTGTCTTACTTGGGTCTGTGTAAGGTCCGTGTAACACTTAACAATTCAATATTTTAAAAAGTTTTAAAATTTTATATTTTTAGATTTTTAATCAAAGTTTTAAAATATCAACATTCCAAAATTTTAAAAATTTGAAATTTTCACCAAATAATTAAAAAATTTTAAAATTCTAAAACTCGTTTTTAAATTTAATATTTTATATTTTTAATCAAACTGAAAATTTGATTTTTTAATTGTTTTATTAAAAATGAAGAATCAAAAATGGACCAAAAAGGGTCATCCGCATCATTATTGCGTTTGACACTTTTTGGTGGGACTTTTTTACGCGCTAATTAGGAGCTTCAACATGGCAAAGAGCTTTATTTTGCATAAAGATGCAAAGCATCTGAATATTGCGGACAATGACCTGACAACCCAGAGAATATCAGCTATTTTTCAGATTATTATTTTTCTTGTGCAATTTTTAAATTATTTTCAAGAATGTCAGGCAAGATATTTTTTGTGACGATAACGAAATCCGGAAACGAGATGTTTTAGAATAATCTCACTTTCCTTCCATCAAAACAATATACAATTATGGCTTTCAGAAGAAGGTAATTATTAAATCGAGGAAGGCTTATTTATCCAAGGGCCTCTGGAACTGAACTAAACTCCTGGACAAAATATCAGTTATTACGCTCACGTCGATTCTCGCGAGAGAATTATTTTTGCTTTCATTGATTATCGCGTGAATCTACGAGAGTAAAATAACAGGTTATTTCCCGCTGGTGGAGAAAAACTGGAGTTAATTGGTTTGCATGCTAAAAACAACGTAGTTATTTTACCAGGAGTTGCTATAGTAAAGTCTAATAATAATAATAATATATCAAGCCCAAAGTTTGTGCTACAGAAACTGCGATAACCAATAAACTATAAGTATTATATACTCTTCAAAAAAAGAAACGCATAGACAAAATATGTATGATTGAGATTTAATTTTTCTCTGTTTATGTCTATTTTAAGCAAAGGTGTTTTATGAGGCAATAACTAAATGCTAAATGATTTCAAATCAAGTGCAAAAAATTTGTTACTACTGATTATGGCGTCATTTCACGAAATTTTCGAAAAATAACGAAATTGACAAAAATCACCCAAAATATGAAAAAGAAAACTTTATTAATGGCCTTGATTAAGTTCACCATAATTCGTAAACTTAAAAAAACAACGGAAATGAACCAATTTCCATGATAATCTGGACCATTTGCCCTTCAATTGTCCGTTCGAAAAAACACGAAATCGATGTTTCTTTCTGGAAACTTTCCAGAAAAAGAAATTTTTAACTTTATACAGCTGGGTGAGTTGTTCCATATGTATTCTTTCAAATGAGACTGTTGGTTTTAATGTTTCGACGTTCACGTCAGTGAACAGGGACAAATAAGGGTAAAATTGAAAATGTCCCCTCTGGGGCCTCAACTTTGATAAAAATTGTTCAAAGTTTGATTATTCGATAGATGAAGTTTTAAATTACCCCAAATAATCACACGAAGAGGGGATGGGTGCATTCCAGCGTAGCTGTATAATATCAAAAGTTTATGCACCAAGTTTACTGGTTAGCCGGTATAATGAACATTAATTTTCTATTGAATTGAATTGGGCAATTTCCGTTTGTTTGAAAGTGTTTGTTTTTGAAGCAAATTCTCTGTTGGTAATTGTTTTTATTGATTTTTTAGACCGAACCATATTGATATGCATCATGATCTATCTACCAACCACAATTTGAATGATGGTTATCAATGCTGAGGCCCGAGAGGGGAGATTTTCAATTTTACAGTTATTTGGCCCTGTTCTCTGACGTAAACGTCGGAACATCAAAACCAATAACCTCATTTAAAAGAGTAGATACGGAACAACTCACCCAGCTGTATAAAGTTAAAAATTTCTTTTTCTGGGAAGTTTCCAGAATGAAACACCGATTTCGTATTTTTTCGAACGGACAATTGAAGGGCAAATGGTCCAGATTATCATGGAAATTAGTTCATTTCCGTTGTTTTTTTAAGTTTACGAATTATGGTGAACATAATCAAGGCCATTAATAAAGTTTTCTTTTTCATATTTTGGGTGATTTTTGTCAATTTCGTTATTTTTCGAAAATTTCGTGAAATGACGCCATAATCAGTAGTACAAATTTTTTGCACTTGATTTGAAATCATTTAGCATTGAGTTATTGCCTCTTAAAACACCTTTGCTTAAAATAGACATAAACAGAGAAAAATTAAATCTCAATCATACATATTTTGTCTATGCGTTTCTTTTTTTGAAGAGTATATATGGCATAGGGTGTTCCACACACGGTAAATGACCCCTGCTCTGTCACGCATGTTGTTAATGGGAAACATTTCGATGGTCGTGAAAAATTTTTCTCTACTAATATCGTCTTCCAGGGAAAGGCCATCTGGTTTGATCTGAATGTATAAATGTGTGAAAATAATACTACTTTTCACTCACCCAAAGTCGAGAGCTCCACTTACTTTTTTCAGTCTTTTTCTCTTTGATAACATTTTAAGGCCCACACAAACGCCCAACCTTATACAGTTTTCAATTTTTGTAAGCGAGATTTCAATATAGACAATGAAATTTTATAGTTAAGTTTTGACGAAAATATGCAGAATTTAAGAATGAATTTTGCTAACACAAATTCCACCTACATGAATAAAACACAGTTCTTATAGTTTATAATCATATGAAAATAAGGGAGCGACCATTTAAAAATCGGGAGTGAAGGGGATGGATTTTTGTTCTTGGTCAAACAATCGTTTCCAATACGCCAAGCAACAAAATACTTGTATGTTTTTCAACACAATGTATTAATCATTATTTAAAAGGCCAATTACCTTGAATCAAACCTTTTTCTAACCTTGCATTGCAAACAAATTAAATTTTCTCCATTTATTGGAAAGCAAAATACATAAAAAAAAAAATCCATACCCTGCAGATTTTCAAATGGTTCCTCCCTAAGGTATATTCTACTTTATGGGAGAGTGTTTTCCTATAATATAATTATTCAAAAGCACATGTCACTTGTTTGTTATCAATGTCGTCTCAACTGTCCATAAAATGAAATCAGTCAATGAATGAATGACATCAATGTGTTAGAAAAAAAGATTTTGTCGAGATCGGTATTTGGTTATTACAAGGGCTCTATAATTCCATATTCATAAGTGCGGGACAGGGGAAAACATTTGGTTTTGCCCCCTCAATTTGGAGTAAAAGTGTTTTTTTGCGCTCTCGTACTTTCAATTATGTTCCGCCGCCTATGTCATATATTAGTCTTATAGTTCGTTGGTTATTGAAGTTTGTAGCACGTGCTTGATATATTATTTTTTGTAGGAAGGAAAGTGAGACTCTGGTTTCCGGATTTCGTTATCCTTTGAGTCGTCACAAAAAACATCTTGCTTAAAGAGGACAAACATACCTAAGGAGCATTCTTGAAAATAATTTAAAAATTGCACAAGAAAAACATTCATCTGGAAAATAGCAGGTGTTCTCTGGGCTTTCGAATTTTTGATAAAAAGAATTAAAAAATTCAAATTTTCAAAAAGCGAAATTATCAAAACTGTACATTCATTTTAGTATTTTCAAAGTTTGATTAAAAATGTTAAATATCAAATTTTAAAACGAGTTTTAGAATTTTATTTTTTTTTAATTATTTGGTGAAATTTTCAAAATTTTCAAATTTTGGAATGTTAGTATTTTAAAACTTTGATTAGAAACTGAAAAAAATAAAATTTTAAAATGTTTCAGTGTTACACGGAACTTATTGCCTCGACCACAGGTATCAATATATTTACAATTCTTTGATACAAGTTTGATGCATATGATGCTTACATTTCGTCGATGTGCTCAAAGCCTAAAATGTTGAAAACCAAAATAACAATCCAAAAAATTAAAGAGCAACTTTAAAAATGCCAAAATGACCAAAAGGCATAAAACCAAAACCATCTAAAGACAGAGATATGCACGAGGTAGATACTTCTTAGTTTTCACAGATTTTACAATTTTGTAACAGTAAATTTTAAGTATCAGTTTCGGGCTAGCAACTGAGCTGGGGATGTTATGTAATTTAATTTTATATTATAAAAAAAAAACGTTTTTCTAACCCGAAGTTTAAAGTGCAAAGTAGTACAGGTATACAAATTTCAATTAATCCCTTATCTTAAGTTGATATCAACTATTATGACAATGTTGGTTCCACATGTTAACGTTGTAGTCACGTACAGTGTGTCACGGTATCTATATAAAGATGGAATATTCTTTTCTCATTTTAATTCTTTGCATTACTTCTGCATATGGTAAGTCTGTCATTCACTAACCATAACAGCTAATACGAGAAAGCTGTTACTAACGAAATAAATTTGCAGCAAGGGACCAAGAAATACTATGAAAAGAAATGATATTGGGTTAATGAACATGAAATCTTTAGACCCGTGTTACACTGAAGCAAAGCAAAGGAAGTTGTCTTGTTTAAAATCTCTAAGGTTTACATATACGAGCCAAACTCTTAAAGCGGACGAGAACAAACGAAAGGACTCCGGCCATGCATAAGTTATATTAGATATACAGATATTGAAATGTACATGCTTCAAAAATGACTACTCGAAGTTATTAAGATGTCTTAATACAATCATATATACCTGCCTTTAATGAAATCTTATAATTGAGGAATAATTGTTTTGTATTTGAACATTTGTCGAAGGTACGTCTGTGATTTTACTCCCTCAAATATTGTTTTATGGCGACATAAATGGATATTTGCATTAGCAAAATCGAAGATGAATCATCGGCACAAACAATGCCTGACAGACAATGACTTTTTCTACGTCTAACATTATATATATATAAATATCACAAACACTGCCTGACAGACAGTAACGTTACCTATCTCTAACTTAGTTTACAGGTAAATGTCACAAACACTGCCTGACAGACAGTAACTTTACCTAACGCTAACTTAATTTACAGGTAAATGTCACAATACTACCTGACTAACAGTAACTTTACCTACCTCGTGCTTAATTTACAGGTAAATATCACGAAAACTGCCTGACAGACGGTAAAGTTACCTATATCTAACTTAATTTACAGGGAAATGTCACAAACACTGCCTGACAGACAGTAACGTTACCTATCTATAACTTAATTTACAGGTAAATGTAACAAAAACTGCCTGACAGACAGTGAATTTACCTATCTCTTACTTAATTTACAGTTAAATGTCACAATACTGCCTAACAGACTGTAGCTTTACCTATCTATAACTTAATTTACAGGTAAATGTCACAAACACTGCATGACAGACAGTGAATTTACATATCTCTTACTTAATTTACAGGTAAATGTCACAAACACTTCCTGAAAGACAGTGGATTTACCTATCTCCATCTTTATTGTTTTGTTCAGTGTATTATATTTTTTGTTTTTCTTTCAGATTTCATTTGTTACGTTTCATTTTCATGACTTTTATCTTTTCCTCTGGATTTCGAATAAATGGACTTTTCGCACTGTCTTGTCACTTCGGTATTATAATTTACAAGTAATTATCAGAAACACTGTCCGCCTGACAGTGACTTCACCCATTTCTGACTTAATTTACAGGTAAATGTCACAAACACTGTCTAACAGACAGTGACTGTACTCACGATCACTATTGTAAAACAGATGCTGAAGGATGTCATTCAGAATGTACAGCATCAAAACATGATGTCCCTCCACCAGTTATAGGTACGTGATATGATTTACACCTTTTAAATGAACAAAATACTTGTTTTGAATGTTCAAGATACCCAAGGACGATCCAGCTCCCAAAAAGGGAAAATTGGGAAAATACCCAAACATTATATAGAGCGGGACTAAGTGACCAAAGTATCGACCAGTCTACAGACAAAGCTATACTATGGAAATACTTCATCGTGGAAAGGCATCAAAAAGTAATGCAAGATCAGAGAAAACAAATAGCAAATTTTGATATATTACACTAGTGAAAAAAAAATAACTTAAGAAAAGAAAACACACGCACAGTATCGGGTCTTCAATTTACAACATGTTGCATATAATGCCAGACAATGATTGTATGCGAAACTTTTTCTTATTTTAAGCTTCTTTTTATTTCAGGCAAACGATGCATTCAGCTCCCTATGTTCTGTCCGCAATATTGCATGGTCACAGTGGGTGGATGTACAACGTGCGACTGTTCCCATGCAACAGGAAGCGGAAGTGTGTCTCTTTCTGGTAGTTTTCAGAATTCTCCATTTGGCGGCGCACTTCCTTTTGGCAATCAAATGGGACAATTTAGCCAACAGTCTGGACAAACCAATCCAGGAAATATGAATCCATTTAGCCACGGATTAACTGGTCCAAATTCTCCTTCTGGATTCAACCCAGGAAATCCCGGTGGAGCTCTCGTTAGCGGAAACAATGTTCCATTACAATTAGGTGGGTCCAGTGGAATAACATTGGACCAAATTATTAAATCAACTATGAAACGTAAGTTACAGAAACTTGCATTTTTGAACTAATTGGTTTGGTTATATTTTGAGACTCTGATGCATTACTGAAAACAAAGAAAAATCCAAACAAACAAAATTAAATAAATGAATAAACATAATACAATAAAAACAAAACAAAAAGGGTATATAAGTAAAGTCAAGAAATACCAAAGGGATAAAAATCGTAACAACTGAATAACTCCGGAGAACAACGAAGACAAGACCAAAACAATACATGCACTACAATTAAAAACTAAAAACATATGAACAACATGGACCCCACCAAAAAAACGGGAATAGACTCAGGTGCTCCGGAAGAGTAAGCAGTCTCTGCTTCCTGCAGGACACCCGCCATGCTGTCCATATATAAAGAGATATTAGAAATGTCCATCAATGAGACAGATCCTATGGCAATAAAGGCGAAAATAGACAGAATTAACACTTTGCTTTTAATGATACGCAAAACCTTGTTATAAAACACAACATATCTTTCCTGAGGATAACATAGTGACAAGATATAAGTACTCCAAATACACTATACCCCAAGAAAACATAAAATAAAGTCACGACACAACACAACACAACACAACACAAAAACGTTTAGCCTTTAAATAATTATGTTGAATGGTATACAATGATGAATGGCTAAACGAAATACCTATTTTGGAATTACTACCACAAACAGTCAACCGGGACAAGAAAAGAAATTTGATACATCACAATTTATCTTTTTAGTAGACCAAGTGAGAAAAATTTCCAGTTATCTACCCTTTGACTTGTAACACAAGGGAGATAACAGAATGTCCTCCTTTTAGCCATCAAAGTATTAGTAACTTCAAAAAACTAAGTATGTTGCGAAACAGCTCATGCGACAATAAATAACAAGAAAAATAAATGGAAATGGTGAGCTGACCAATATAGTCTTGATCACGAGTATGTAAAAAATAAAAATAAAAAGGTGTTGACTCTTTGAAACCCAGAGCAAGGATCAAGACCATATTGGTCGAAACGTTGAGTAATTTTAACTTTTTAGTTTGTTGTTGTTTTTTACGCTTTTATATTTGGTTTTGCTCGACTTGTGTATTTCATATTATTAACTTCACTTGGTAATTTGACAAAGTGGGTATTTGTTCTCATTCTAAGAAATACTACTGACAAATAAGTCCCATTTGTCATGCTTAATCGTCAAATATATTTACAATGCATTCTTAAATGTTTATTTTTAGCACCAACGACAAAAGCAGCAACAACAGAACCTCCAAAGACAATCACAGCATCACCACAGACAACCATCCCTGCAACATGTGCACCCGTTCGTTGTATTGCTCCGTGTAACAAGGGCGTAGCTATTGGGCAAGATGGTTGCCCAAAGTGTTTGTGTAACTAATCAAATAAATAATTCGATGGTTAAAATAGTTGATTCACTTGCTTATACCTCCAACGATATCTGTGACTACCACTGGATTGACTTTGTTGAACTTCACGACGGGTGCCGTATACGGAGCAGGAACTGTTTACCGTTCCGGAGCACCTGAGTTCACTCCTGGTTTTTATAGGAGTTCGTGTTGTTCATTGTTTTTTAATTTTCAGTCTTTATTTGTTGTGCTTGTGGTTTTTCATTTGTCTTCCCGGGTTTTGTCTGTCTAATGGATTACGTTTTTTTGGATTGGTCCGTAGGTATATTTATCCTCTTTATACTTACCATTTTTGCACCACAGAAATGGTCTTCCCATCCTAGTTTATATTTCAGAACTGCTTATGAGGTGCTGAATTAGTCAACATTATTATATATAAGGAGGTCCTCAAACATGTTAAATATTTATGGACCTCCAAAATTTGATTTCAGGAGCTCCACAAATTATTTTAGAACCTATAGAATTCGATTTAAGAAGATCCATCAATCGATTTCAATACCCCTTGAAATACATATATTTATGGACCTCAACAGTTTGATTTCAAGAGCTCCAGAAATTATTTTAGAACCTCCCCAATTCTATTTAAGGAGATCCATAAATAGATTTCAATACCCCTTGAAATACGTGTATTTATGGACCCCAACAATTCTACTTCAGGATCTCCACAATACCAATAACCTAAAATACTGAAGATTAGTGAGAAATTTATACAGAATAAATGAAAATTTCTAGAATTTATATTAAGTACAGTTCCTTTATAATTGTGGACGCATCTCAAGAGTGATGCATATGGGTATCATTCCATATTCATGTTATTCTGTATGTATAATTTTTATATAGTCCAGAGGGTCAAATATCAAGATCAAAATAAATGTATAATGCGAATTGGTGAGAACAGTGACACGGGAAACAAAGTGTGAGGTGTTGGAAGATGAAAATCATTTTTTTCTTTTCAAGGAAAACTTACCAACATTTAAGTGAGAACTTATTGTGAAATCTTAAAGCGACTGTACCCCCTTAAATATATTTCATATTCCACGACATCGGAACAAGTGAAATCTCTAGCTTCCTTTAGAACTGAGACCAAGTGGGGCCACGAATTTTGTTTGTTGTATTCATTACTTTGACTGTGTGTGACCGCGAGCAATTGCATTGCATTGCATTGCATTGTATTGTATATTGTATTGTATTGTATTGTATTGCAATGTACATTGCATTGCATTGTATTGCAATGTACATTGCATTGCATTGTATTGCATTGTATTGCATTGTATTGTATATTGCATTGCATTGCATTGCATTGTACATTGCACATTGTACATTGGATTGTATTGTACATTGCACATTGCATTGCATTGCATTGCATTGCAGTGTAGTCCAGTGCAGTGCAGTTTGGCTGAGGTCAGTAATTTTCCATTTAGAAAAAGCTGAAGGAATTATTAAGTACCATATTTTAGACAATGTTAGACATGTTAGATGGGTGATTCTTCAAATAAAAAGGTACAGGGATTCCATTTTATTCCACCTAAAACTTGTCGTCGTCGGCGTCTGTAGGCAGTTAGATTTCCGCTCACTTTCTTTTGTTCTATATTGAACAAATCCTAATAATACTTTACCACCATGGTTCCCCATATGAAATGCGGGTTGAAATTTCCTCCCTCGTGTTTTATCCTGTAGCCAGTACACAATTTTAAATAATTTTGCTATAACTTTTTACTTGTTTATCCGATTTTGATTATGTTTGTTTTATTACATTTCTTTCTGAAAAAGTAAACAAAAATATTCTAATCGAATGTATAAATTACCAATTGAAAGATGTAATTATGTGGCCGAGAAAGGTCGCACCTCAATTTTTATGCTTTAAAAAAATTCTTATCCGATCTTAATAATTTTCTTTGAAAATGGGCAAACAGGAAAACTTAATTTTAAAAGTCAATGCGGGTTTTTTATTTTGTCGCTCGTTGGATAAAACGGGCCAAAGGTGACAAAATACTAAGCCATTTGCAAGGAAACTTGGAATTTTTCCATTTAGTTATTCCCATTACAGACTTTTAATTATTAATTGAAAAAAAAAAAAAAAAGCATACGTTTGTGAATGTAGTTCTGTCTGTTCGGTGTAGAACATACCTTAACTTACATATATCTGTCTCGATATGTAAGCACTGCTTCTAAAATTTCGCATCGGTCCCCAAAAATATTTTCAAAAATTACCAAAATTCTTTAAAAGTTGTTGAATCCATAAAAATGGCAAATTTGAAAAATGCCCCTCACCCCAACCAAAAAATGCTCTTTAACAATCGGGAGATTTTCACAAATGGTCCTTGATAGCTTTCAAACTTGTCTTTTGAATCATGCCTATATAAATTTACGAAAAACTTTTAAAAAATCAGCAAGGAAAAAAGAATAAAAAACCCTATTACTTCTGTATATATTTTTGCCCATTTCAACAATCAAAGGATCAGAGCAAAATGCAAAGATAAAACAGTTTTTACTGAATTTTTGGGGCGAGTAAGACAAAATTTGAAAGTCCGGAAAAATATCATTTCCCTGGAGTTCGTTTTCATTTTACAGTTTAAATTCTTAATTACAAGTCTGTTTTTTTCAATTGACTTTCTCAAAATGAAACAAACTAAAGAGATTCACACGATTAATGCGATTTCAACATCTTGCAAAGAGAAAATGTCATAAAAATGCAGAATTCAAGTGAACGTCTACTTTGAAGTAGCCGGAACCTCAGGAAATCGGCTACAAATTAAACACACAATTTTTCGACGAGTACGTAGGAACCTAGCTTCCTTACACTTTACACAGTAGCAAACTGAGCCCCTACCTGTACGCCCTAATGTCATTACTGAGTAATTATGTAGATTTAGACTGTAATACTAATATTCAGCAGCCCAGGGGATGTAACATCCAAAATTGCCGAAACCAAATTGCCGATTCGCAGTTTGTCTACAGTTTGGATTGACGGTAGATCTGATTACTAAATGTTATGATGTTAGTCAAGGGCACATCATCATCGACTTGGGGTCATTGTTAAATAATTTCTCAAAAAGTGATTAAAAATATTGTGAAATTTTCTAACAACAAGAGGCATGTGAATAATTGATGCTTCAAAGAAATGATTAAGTTTTAATTAATTTATTAATGCAAAAAAAGAAATTAATTATTTTATTCCGAACAGGAGATGTGTCAATCATGTCAATATTGGAGTAATATATAGTAGAATTGTTTCCCTTTTATTGAGTCCATATGGGTTCGGCAAACTGGTAATCGGGTAAAATATCCGATCTCAGAAAAATTTGGGAATCGGCAATTCGTCAATCTGGTACTAATTCACCGAGGGACGGTGCAGGGTTTCGCCAATGTCGCAAAATGAGATTTTTTATTCAATCTGGGGACATAATTTCATAGTTGGTGATATTTCTGCCGACAGGATTTTTCAATCTTTAAAAAAAAAACATTTTAAAATGGTGACTAAGAAACATCATTTGTCAGTTCTATATAATTAACAGAAAACAAACACATAATGAATAACTTGCCTGTGCTGAGATCATTTACACTTGACTGCTCAATTGATTGACCAACCTCTGATTCTGAGAACAATTTATTCACCAAGGTAATATTTATATTATCAAAAGTTTTGTTAGTCACGAAAATAAGTAAGCAGTATACATGTATCTTAAAATTTCCAATCAGCATAGATTGTTATGTCACTTCCGGTTTAAAATCAACAAACACATACATGTGGAACAATCGATGTTTTATTAGGCTTGCCATCAAAATAAAGGTCATTTCAGATGAAAGAAAGTGAACTGTCATTAAAACTTTATTTCATTAAAAATACTTTTCAGGTCATGTTATTTCAAATAGCATGTATGTTTCAAAAAGGGGGAGGGTTGCTTGCATACAAATTTTGAAACTTTGACAAAAATGATGCTTTGACGACAAGTTTTTGAATGCCAGCACGACCCCTGCATACCTAGAAAGTAAAACATATTATTTTTATTTCCATTGAAACCCAAAATTTCCTGATTGACACAGGTCCTGCATTTTTTTTCACACCTAAAGTGATCCTGTCTTTTTATTTTGCCAAAATCCTGGTCATGCCTTTTCTTTCAAATTTGATCCTAGTCCCCTCCATAAAAATCAAATGGTTGCTCCCTAAAACCCAAGGACTCTGCATTGCTTTCACCAATCTGATTAAAAACCGATCTCTCATCGCTCCCGTTTTCTGATATGTCGCGTGGGAGATCTAACGAAACCCGCTTTGAGGTCACATGTGAGTGACCTCGTAGGTGTGTCCTGTTCGACCAATGAAATTGCGGCTTACGCGATCTTGTAAGTTGATTACGAAGAAATCGTCAGTACCCAGAATTCATAAACTTTTTTGATTGGCTTACTGATAGGAAGTCAACTCATTTGCATGTCATTATAAATTCATAAGTTCCAGTTCACTCACATGTGACCTCAAAGCGGATTTCGTTAGATCTCCCACGTGACATTATCAGAAAACGGGAGCGATGAGAGATCGGTTTTTAATTAGATTGTGCTTTCACTTCAATGTTTTGTACCCTGTGGTGCCAAAATACCTCATATTGTGAAATTAGAAAAAGTGTCATGATGAGACACACCACCTTTCTCCCATCACTGTCATGAAGCCATGGTTTCGATTTTTTTCCATTCTTTTAGATAGTGCTGTGTCTGTTTTTTTCTTTTCATAATCTTTATAGTACAATTCGTTTTCAGTCTTCTTTTTATGCTGAATCTCCCTGTGGTTTTTGACTGAAACAAGAAAAAAGTCTTGATAAAATTTTGGAAATCATGTAAAACCCCAATATGCCCTGGTCAGGTGGTGATGGAGGGGTTATTGTAAAATCCTGAATGAAAAAAAAAGAAAAAAGATATTTTCACATTTCGAACTTTCACAAGTAAATATTGTAACATTAAATATTAGATCGCTACCAAAAAGAAATTCAGATTAATTTTCTGATTTACAATTCAACTGGGTAAAGGCAAACTAAACGTGCATGTCTTCTATGCCAGTCTACAAAATGTATACAACAGAGTTTAGCAAAAAGATTTTTGAACTTCATTTAAAACCTTAGCATTACTTCATTCACAGTATCTTTCTCGTTTTTTTTCTCATTGTCATGATGGTCCAGGTCATCTAAATTATTGTTATTGCAGATCGACTTACCATGGTCCGAGTCGTAAGAGACGAGAGTTCAGGCAAAGTGAAACACTACAAGGTGACTTCTTTGCCCGAATCGCCATCCAGGGTTTTCGATCCCAGGTTTTGTTGGTCTAGATTTGCATGCGTTTCAGTATGCAAGGCTCTAAATGGCATCTAATTTAGTTGCCATAGCGACTTAAAATATGTTTGGCTCCTTGTAATTCATAATAAAGGCGCCAATAAAAATTCCATGAAATCCGGATTTTAGTTGGTTCTTGTCTTTGGTTCCACATGCGTTTGAATGTTAAGAGAAATCATATCATGAGCCTGTAAGACACAGATTAATAATCACATGGCTTTCGTGACAATGTCTTCAAAAAGTGTATTATTTTTGCCAACTTTCCTACTTATTTATCAGTAATTGACACCTAAAAATTGTGATTGGCACCTAGGGCTAGGAGCCAATGGTGCCTTGAACCAAAATTGTACACAGAGGCCTGGTATGTTAATTTCAAATATAGAAAAAAATGTAAATGTCAGGGCATGATTTTGATGCTCTATGACAACATATGTGCCAATGCTGGAGATTTCACTTTGAGCCAAGAATTTTACCCTCTTACCGGGTTACTTTGTTGATAGTAATAATATTAAATATTCTCTGAGATTTTCAAATTTCTCATGGAAAAAATTCCACACCTATCTTTTTTCCATTAATACAGAAGAATCAAACTTTAAAATTGATTTTCTGAAAATTTCTAGATTCTTATATTGCACATTCTTTGTGCAACCGTCCGTATCCTGAGAAAAAATCATTCATCTTACTACAGTTTCTATGATTAGTGTAAAATGTTTTTCTATACACATCTTAACATCCTGTCACACATTTATTGGGGACCACAGACACAATTAAATTGTGTCATATCAAGATACTGCAAACATCTTTTCACATCTTTTTGGTGATAGAATGTATATTTATTAAATCTGTTGGCATGGGAAATTTATAATAATACCTGTATTAAAACTAAAATTCAATAATTAAATACATGTATCAGAAATTAGACTTGTCATTTATCTTTAAATTTTATACATAAACAGGGCTCACCACACTTCAAAATTTTAGGGAGAAGTTACTTTTCTCTTGTAACCAAATAGAGAAAAGTCAGGACCTGACAGGGAGACTTCATAGAGAGGTTAGGAATTGTTGCAATGTTTTCATGTCTCTATATATACACGTGTATATGCATTTTAAGCCTTTTCACCCCTTATTTAGATTTTTGCTTTATTCCACGTCTCATTTTGGGTTTTAACTATATGACAGAGGCAACAAAATATTATAATTTGAATTTTGCCTTTCATGTGCTAGTTATATAATGAAATAAAATAGGGACTGTATTGGAGTGGGGTCTCATTCTCTGTTTTCATTAAAACTTGATCTGATTTACCCTACAAAAAATGTGTTTCGTAAAATTTTATGAGGATGGTATTATAAAAAAAATGTTTAAACATAGGTTTTGGTTAATTGGTGAAAGATAAAAGATAAAAATTTGTCTATTGAAAAGCTGAATAGATGGTAGCTGAAAGTGTTGGTGCAAGATTTTGAGCTCAATATTCTCTCTATCTGAAGACTTATTATTTGTTTAATCTGTATTTCTTTCCAATTTTAAACAAATATTCTTTATATTTGAGGACATCATTATTCTTCATTCGTTATAGGGTCATTATTCGGTATTCTTTTAACCCCATCCAAACCCTCATAAAAAGCCTCGGAAATTTTTAAACCAATATATGTGTAAATCCCTTTCATTTCTTTGTTTAGTTTACAATTATCCCTTTCAAATCAGTTCTTTATTGTTGAAAGATTGTAAGTTGTCAGTTAACACCTAACTGTTAAAGTAATTAGACAAAGGGAGGCAAGTCAGATTTAAAAGGCAGATTATCTCCCTTTGAGTCAAATGTCATCGATTTTGCAACTTTTTATACGACCGCAAAATTTTTGCGGTCGTATATTGGTATGACGTTGGCATCGTCATCGTCGTCCGAAGACATTTGGTTTTCGCACTATAACTTTAGTATAAGTTAATAGAAATTTATGAAATTTAAAATTAAGGTTTATGACCACAAAAGGAAGGTTGGGATTGATTTTGGGAGTTTTGGTCCCAACAGTTTAAGAATTAGGTTCCAAAAAAGGGCCCAATAAGCATTTATTATTATTATTATTATGGTGTAAGGGAGGTAATCCAAACACATTTAAAGTAAAATGTTGTGTATGATTCGATTACCTCCCTTACACTCCTTGTAAATTATGTATAAAGAAATGTGGATTGTCTTGGGGTGATTTATAGCTGTCAATTTATGTTGTGGTTGTAAAAGGATTTTTAATTTTTTTTTTTTTTTTTTGGAGGGGGGTTCAATACGCAACAGCATAGTGTATTGCACAAAAGCCAAAAAAGGGGTAAAATTTTATTTTGGGGGGGGGGGGGGGGGGGTGGCGGTTTCAATTCGCAACAGCATATTGTATTGCACAAAAAGCAAAAAATTGAATATAAATTCAAATAATATGACCAATTCTAAGTTCTTTGACTACAGTTATTCTGTGTCAGAAACCTATTATATGTCAAATATTTAATTACAATCCAAATTCAGACCTGTATCAAGTGCGAATATTGCCCCAACTGTTCAGGGTTGGACCTCTGCGGTCTTATCCAGCTGCGCTCAGCGAAGCAATTTATTCCCAATAAAATAACAGATTGATGAGTTATTTTCATTTCCAACTTGGTAGAATTGTTGATAGTGCTGCAAAAACAAAGTTTTTGATAATTTAATCACAAGATTTTCCTTTTCCCTATGAAAATTTGACAAAAATCTGAAATGATAACCATGATAACTGAGAAGGTCAGAAATAACTTTGCTTTTTGGTATCCTTAAGGGATTTTCATCTGTTGGAAGGCGACTTTTTTGCCCACTTCGCAAAGTTTGGTGAGCCTTGATAAAGAAAGTTTAAACAATAATAAAATTCTATGATACCAATTTTGATGCACAAGATGTGCACATTTCGTCGATTTATGACTCATCAGTTGTGCTCAAGGCCTAAAATGTTGAAAACCAAAATATACAATGCAAAAAGTAAGAGCAAATTCAAAAATTCCAAAATGACCAAATAAGGTAAAGCCAAAACCATCTAAGAACAGAGCTATGTATGAGGCCACACATGATACTCCTTAGTTTTCACAAATTTTACAATTTTGCAACAGTAAATTTTTATGCATCAATTTCGGGCTTAGTATCGAAATACTAGCAACTGAGCTGGGGATACCCTCGGGGTATAGTAAATACAATGTACTTTTAAATAATGGGTAAAAAGCCATCTTGAATCGAAGGCCAGCAAAAGTTAATTTAGTTAAGTTGCGATAGTCATTATTCGGTTTCTATTCTGACAGTTAAATCTAAAATCAACTTTAGGGAGTTATTTTCTTTGTAATAAGCGCTTCCTGGTATGCACTTAATGGTTGCCATTGGACGTTAAATAATAATTCATCCATCTTTGTTATAAAATTTTGAAAAAATAACAATAGAATTTATCATGTAATTAATGTTATCTTTAATTCTAGGCAAAAATGCAGTTACACATGTAGTTGTTTCTTTGTTTGTTTGGTTAGGGTTTTACGCCGTTTTCGGCACATTTGCTATTTCATGGCGGCAAGTTTTTATTGGCGGAGGAAGCCGGAGTACATGGAGAGAACCACAGACCTTCGGTGGGAAAATTGGCAATCCTTGTCAATTAGGATCGGAGTCAAACACACCCCGGCACAGGTGAGATTCAAACTCACAACCTCAGCGTTGACAGGCTAGTGATCATTAGTAGTCATGACGAACTACCTAGACCACTCGGCTACAGAGGTCCCTACACATGTAGTAGTATTTAACATTTTTGCAATAAAATTCCATACAATTACTTTTTCACAAAATAAAGAAACTGAAAAACTTATGATAAACAGGAATTTGATAAAAGTAATCTAATTAATGTAATTATGATTACAGGGTAACTTAATGTAATTTAATATATCATGATTAATTATAATCTAAAAAATGTAAATATTTACATGAAAAAAATGTAATTGATTACAGCAGTGTATGATTACAGATTACAATTACAGGATAAAATTAATGTAATTGATTAAATAATAATTAATTGTGATCTAAAAACTGATTATGATTACAGATTACGATTACCCCAGGTCTGTACAATTTATGTTATAGTTTATTTATAATCATTTTCTATTTTTTGCAGAAAATATGGCTGACAAATTTAATCTGCAGTGTCGAGTGTGTAGATTTCCAGTTGCTAGGGATGATCATGTAGTATGTTCATCAGAAAGCAGACAAGAAGGTAAAACATATATTTTCTTTTTTAACAGTTTGGTTTGAATTTGTGTCATGATGTTTTCCAACTCAAGATTTTTAAATTTACTTTTCGGTTTTGTTTTACGGGAACAAAATTCATAACATAGTTTATCAATACAAAAGGCAGACAAAATATTTTAAACAAAACAATCGGAAAAACTATGTACTATTAAATGTTTACAATGTATATACTTACGTGTCACATGATGATGCTATCACAACTTAGGAAATACACATTAATTCATGAATTTGCCAATGATGACTGAATCATTAGTATCATTTGATCATATATTTTTTTATCTACAGCAACGGCTACTGTTAGGTCACTTTCTTAAGCCAAAAAATTATGTTTAATTCATGTGGGAAAAATTCAAGATTTCCAGCACTTTTCCATTTAAATTTATTTGTTTGATTTGAATATGATAGCCATTTTGATTTACAAGATGTTTACATTTTCGTCAGTTAACAACTCATCAGCTGTGCTCAAGGTGCCACTGGACGTTAAACAATAATTCATCCATCCATCCAATTTCTTCAAAAACTACACATATATATACATTCATTTACAGTATGTGAAAGCAGTGTATTATGGTATATAAAAGAAGAATGCATGCCAGGTTGGATCGCTGACTGTATCACCAAGGTAATTTTTCTCAGATATTTCCCCCTTGCTGTTGTTTAAAAAAGTGTCATTAATGTGAAAATAGGGCCATGGCCAGTCAGATTAATGGAAACACAGGATTTTTTTTTTATATCTGATTAAACTAACTTTGGTTTTTTTTTAGGATGCATGGCAGAAAGGAAAATTAAATTGCCCTAAGTGTAATGGTCGACTTGGATCATTTAATTTTATCAAGATACTAACATGCAGTGAATGCAATAAACATAATTGCCCAACGATTCACATTATGAAGGGCAAGGTCGATCAGAAATATATCCAAATACCAAAACAAGTTCTGGAAAAGTCACATGAACAGGAAAAAAGAAATCTAGTGGATCGAAAATCAAATGACACTGTAAAAGATACCACTTTTCTTGTCTCAGATTTAGGATCTGATACCGACATGTTTCCAAACAGTTGCTCTGATGTTAAAAATTGTGCAGAAAATTACGATAAAAAATTAATGGATCAGACCAATTCTATGGTCAGCCATGATAGATTTTTAAAAGGCCACAATGAAATTTTACAAGACAACAAATTAGCACAAGATCATGATTATGTTAAAGATCAATGTCAACACATTTATGATTGTGAAAGTCCCAGAGAATTTAATAAACAGTCAGTCTGTACAGCCAAAGAAATCTCTGTGATCGATCATGATCATGATTTATTGACTGTGGACTCTGTTATGATTAATCAGTCAAGCTGTGCAATCACAAACACTCGGAAACAGTCTGATAAAACTATTTATGAAAAGGATGATGGATCAAGTGAAACATTTATTCCAAATTCTAATGTAATTAAAGAAAGTGATGTTAGTTCACTGTCTGCTGTAACCATAGTAACTATTCATAAAGCTGTGAAAATGACAACAGAAGAAGAATTCATTGGATTAAAAAACCAAGATGAGCCAGTATCCGACTCGAGTCAACTGGAACATCCACATGAAGTCAGTTTGTCGGACAATTGTGAATATCTTCCACTAGACTCTGATTGTTCAGTTCAGACAAATTACAGTAACCTACATTTTAATAACGATCCTGTTCCTGATGGAGATGAAAATATTTCACATCAGATAAATGTTTTGTTCAATGATAACCATGATACTTTGTCTTATCAGCATTCTGATGGTCTTTCAGGTGAAGGTCATTTACAGACAGATTTTATACAAACAGTCTCAGAATTGGAATATTTACAGTTTAATACGGATGAACAAGACAATGAATTAAAAGACGAAAAAAATGATAAAATTACAAAAAGTGATAGCCATGTAGACTCTGTGATAAAATTTCCTTGTTTACTTCCTAAACGTGTAGAAGATTTTGTCGATGATGAAGCAACTTCTGTTGGCCATGACCATTTTGATCTTCATCAATTAGGGCTTGAAAAAGATCGGCATGCAAAGAAAAAATCTTTAGTGGACAAGATTGATTCAGGTAATGAAGAACATAGCATGGATACAGATCATATTGCAAAAGAGGCAGGATACAGTCCAGAATTACATCCAGGAGATTGCTGTTACATGAAGATGCCAGATGGAAGTGGAAAAACTGTCCGTACTGCACGTGCTGTTGTCATAGGATGTGATAGTATATCTGGTATGGAACCCTTAGCAGAAAATCTTAAAATAAAAAGTGATGATACAAGTGAATCAGCAGATGACACATTTATGAAAATTGGTAAAAACATTTCACCCCATGTGACAAATTTATGCGAATTAATGGATACTTCAGTAGGTTTCCATGACAAAAATATAGCAAAATCTGCTGATAGCGGTAACCTTAATTCTCCTTATCAAAATATAGATAGTAATTCAAGAACTTTAACAAATTTATATGTAGACTCTGACCCTGAATTTGATGATACCAACAACAGTACTACAGAGAGAGATGGTGCTAGACTTCCATCTCACAGTCAGACTGACGAACTTAATTCTGTAGATCCATTTAGAACCATAGAATTTTTAGACGATAATGTCTTATCCGATAGACTTAATGTTAACAGTGGAGGTGATGATTTAGGAGAAACGACAAGGCAGAGTGATGATATAGATGTCACTGTTGCTGGTTCATCCTACGGTGAAACATCTGACCATCAGGTGACCACTTCAAATATTGACGTGGATACAACTCTTACTATTGATTTTCTAAATTCCAGTGAGAGGAGGAGGAAGAAAAGGAGAAAAAGGGCTAGAAGAGAAAGTAAGTAATGAAAAAAATAGAAGGTTTTTAAATATTAAAATCCTTTAACATTTTTTTCTGGTTTTAATCTATAAATGATGTTATATATTAGCATATACATATGTAAAATAAAAACAATATGGAGTATCTATCAAAGAGACATCGTTAGATTTATTGGTTGAAACAAACAAAAATGAAACTTAGGCAGAGTAAGGAATTTGATATTTAAAAAAAATTTAAAAATGGTACAAGATTGTCTGTTTTATTATTTAGGAATTTTTTAAATTTTTAACCACATTTTCACTTATACATTTAATTGTATCTTTCAAAGGCAAATTAAAATTAAAATTTTAAGAATTTTATTTTCAATATTTTTTTTCTCGAAAACTCTGATTATCACAAAAAACATCCAAAAACAGCAAGATATTTCAACAGAAAGTTTTAATCAAATCATTTCCAAAAATATTTAAATATATAAATGAAAAAAATGGATAACAGGAAAGGTTAACATTTACACACCAATCAGTTAAAACACCATCCAGTCAACAGACGGTCATAAAAAATAATAATCTAAAAGAGCACAAAACAACACAAAAACAATAGAGGATTGTGGTAGTCTGACTTGGTACAGACACTGAGTCCCCCTTATCTATGACCATTTGAGGCACAGACTCAAATGCAGTCTGGAAATTATAATTTACTTTATAAATTTTGGCTGGTTGATTTTGGAGGGATTTTCGGATCTGTGATGCAGTTGTAATTGGTCTTACATGTATGTTGTATTAGAAAGGAAGATGGTAAAATCTTTCACTTTAGGGAGCAACCATATGATTTTTATGGGGGAGGGGGGGACAGGATCAAATTTTAGATAAAAAGGAAGTAGTAGCATTTTGGCAAAATAAAAAGACAAGATCACTTTAGGTGTGATAAAAAATCCAGGACCTGTGTCAATCAGGAAATTTTTGGGTTTTAAATGAAAATAAAAATTTAGGCCACGATCGCAGCCAAATTAAAATCCAAGACCAAAATTGTAATAAACAAATAGACAGGATCAAACATTCTATTGTAGCCCAACCCCGGCATAAAAATCAAATGGTTACTATCTTACAAACGTCTGTCTTGAAATATTACGCTTAGTTTAGAAATCACTAGGACACCTAAAATTCACAGGACCAGAAAAATATGATTTGTACTCAACAGACCACATTTTCACAGTTTTTTGTATGCTTTAAATAGTTAATGTACAAATTTTCTTTGCCAAAAATGTATCTTCATGATCAAATTTAAACTGTGTCTTAAAATTTCATAGAATTCCAATTAAAATTTTTGTTCTAGATTTATTTTCATTTTTTAAAGGGAAAGAGAAGAAATCAGAAGAAAATATTATAGTGAGTATTGAAGTTAATGAGAAACCAGAGTGAGTTATCTTTTACTAACCAATATAGGTAAGGGAGTTAATAAATTTGTCTCCCTTTTAGCCTCAGGACAAAAGGGAGAGAATTTAATTATCTCCCTTTTCTACATTGGTTAGGAAAAGATAACTCACTCTTCTTCCTCATTGTTAGTAAATGTCTTTTGTTTGGTTGTTAGTATCATGTAGAAATATCTGAAATTTTCATCAGATTGTTTTACCTATACTGAGCCAGTGCTGGAAGGTCACTAATATTGTACTTTTGCTAATCTTACTTTAGGAGCCAGCAGTACTTGTTATCGGTACATAGTCAAACAGATAACACAGAGCCCCATATAACGTGCAAATCAGCGTCACTTACGCATTAAAAAAATGGCAGATACGTTTAAGAAATATTTCCCCATGTTGAAGCTGTTGAAGTTACTCTAGGTGTCAGAAATGAAATTGTCATTGCTTACATACATTGTATTTATTAACATAAAAATGTGTCATAAAGCTTGAAAGTTTTTCACCGTCCAATTGAAAGACCTTCAAACCAAAACAACAAAATGGACCCCAAACACATAACAGAGAATCAATAGAATCATGATAGGTGGTAGAATATGAATAAAGTGACATTTTTATTCCCCCCTGCAAACAAAGTTTGGGGGGTATATAGGAATCACCTTGTCCGTCCGTCTGTCTGTCTGTCCGTCTGTCTGTCTGTCCATACATGTATATCTTGTAAGCGCAACTCCTCCTAGACTGCTCAATGGATTTCAACGAAACTTTACAGAAAGGAAGTACATCATCCAAAGATGTGCATGAAGAAAAATCTTTGCTTTCCGATATCACACAAGGGAGATAATTGGACTTCTATTTTTTTTGGCTTATACATTATATATGAACCTCGTAAGTGCAACTCCTCCTAGACTGCTCAATGGATTTCAACGAAACTTAACAGAAAGGAAGTACATCATCCAAAGATGTGCATGAAGAAAAATCTTTGCTTTTCCTATATCACACAAGGGAGATAATTGGACTTCTATTTTTTTTGGCTTATACATTATATATGAACCTCGTAAGCGCAACTCCTCCTAGACTGCTCAATGGATTTCAACGAAACTTTACAGAAAGGAAGTACATCATCCAAAGATTTGCATGAAGAAAAATCTTTGCTTTCCGATATCACACAAGGGAGATAATTGGACTTCTATTTTTTTTGGCTATACATTATATATGAACCTCGTAAGCGTAACTCCTCCTAGACCGCTCAATGGATTTCAACGAAACTTTACAGAAAGGAAGTACATCGTCCAAAGATGTGCATGAAGAAAAATCTTTGCTTTCTGATATCACACAAGGGAGATAATTGGACTTCTATTTTTTTGGCTTATACATTATATATGAACCTCGTAAGCACAACTCCTCCTAGACCGCTCAATAGATTTCAACGAAACTTAACAGAAAGGAAGTACATCATCCAAAGATGTGCATGAAGAAAAATCTTTGCTTTCTGTTATTACACAAGGAAGAATAATTGATGCAAATATCTTATGAAACTTTACCCTGGGCAAGGCAAAGCGGGGGGTATCCTTTGTGAGCTTTGCTCACAGTACATCTAGTTGAAGCCTAATTTAAGGACTAAATACAAAAAAACTCAAAATTATGAAAAACATTGTAAATAAAATATTTTCTTAGAACGTAATAAAAACAGTCCAAGAAATCATTCTATCTGTATCATCTGACACCTTTATTTTACAGTATGAACTGTGATAAATTGACTTCCCTTTATTCTACAGTATGAACCATGGTTAATTGACTTCCCAGAAGAACATATCTGTCCGGTTTGTTTTGATTTGTTTTGTGAACCACACGCCTGTAACCCATGTGGTCATGTAATGTGTGAAGCATGTCTTCGAAGAGTTGGTCAGAAAGATATTTACAACACGCCATGTCCAATGTGCCGACAACAGATTGTTGAGTGCATTAAAGAAACTGGTATGGATGATAGATTTTGAAAGTTTAGGGATGATCGCTGGTCTAATAGGAAATAAATAGGATTTGAATAGGTGTTTTAGTTTGAGAGAACATATGAATAGTAAACAAATAAGGAAGAAAAAAATATAGGTTCATGTGCTCATTTTAGAGCTATAAAGCCTTGAAAATTTGCAGGAAATAGGTTTTCGCTGGATTGTTCATTGTCTTTGCATTGACAACTTCAGTCTCTCAAAAATGTATGAAAAAATAAAAAGGATTTCATAAAATTTTGTCAAATACAATTTCAGGGTATATTTGATTGAATTATAAAAGAAAAAGTGGGGGTTCATGGGCAAAAAATTTAATGTTTGAGAAATGGATAAAACCCGAGGATTCCGAAAATCTGACAAAAAGACCAAAATCCAGTGAGCATCCTTAATCGTTCTACAAATTCAAATCTGAAACCTCAATTTTAATTTTTCATGTCAGATGAGGCCAAATAATGGCTGAAATCATTCCATCTTCTTTCAGACAAAATCAAGATGACAAGACCAAAACAAGATATTTTATTTCTAGTCAATCAAGACAGGCACAGCTTGTAAATATAGGCCCACCTAGAGTTTGTAATACAATGTGCCCAAATACTCCTGTGTTGAAGGCTGTACTCTTTTTGTACTTACTGGCAAGGTTGCATGATGTGCAAATCTGGTTTATAGTAGGGTGAATTTCTAATGCTCAATACCCCAGTAAAATAGGGTACTTATTTTGTGTAATCAACTCCTTTGACAGATTTTAATCGAGATCTTTGAAATTTTTATGGACATATTGAAGATGTGCACAAATGAAGGACTATGACATCCTTTGAAGAATTTTCCTGATTTTCCATGCTGTGGGAATTGGTAATTTTTTTCAGCAAATGTGTATGAAGGGTACCGATTTTGTGTAATCAACTTCTCCTACAGCTTTTAAACCAGATTTTTGAAACTTTGCACGAAACTACAGAGGCAGTTCTTGTCTGCAAGACAACATGTCTTGATTGTGTTGCAGAAAATCAAGACAAAGTAGGAATTATCAAGACACAGAATGGCCCTTTAGATAATATATAGAGTACTAGAGCCTGTTGATGTTTACTCTGTATCCTGTCTTTGCAGTGCATGATTTATGTTTCCTTATTTTTCAGATATGATAAAAATGCTCCGGGAGGTTTACCCAGATGAATACAGAACAAGGTTAAAAGAACAACGTCCCTATCTCAGAAACAGATTTAGTCCCCTTCCTCACAGACATGTTTACCTTGGACAGAACCCGGAGGAAATCAGAAACAGAATTATGGGCAATCGAAACATTATTTTGCAGCCAAGAAGAGTTAAAGTGTTTTTGACTGGTTTCCTGTTGTTAGTAATGGTAGTACCTACAGTATCATTGGGAAAGGCTGTTGTCAGTTCAGCTATAGGACTGGTACAGGATTTGATGACATGGTTTTAAATTTCGATTGTAATATGTTTTAGTAATTGTGTGATCTGTTATGCTGGAGAAATTTATACAATACTTCAGAAATTAATCTAATTTTTTTGTTTGTTTTGTAAGCAGTTGACCAATTTCTTTATCATCTGTTTAATTTTAGATGTTTTAAAAATTGCTTTTTTAATGGCTAAAAAATTTAAATTATTTTTAAGTAATGAAAATTTAGAAATTAATGTTATGTTTTTGTTAGTGTGAAAAATAGGACAGTGTGTAGGTTTCATTAATTGAGCTCGTGTTTTAATTTTGGCTTCTAATATTTGATTGAATTTTACATGCCTTTCCATGAATGTGATCACATGCTGATCCGTAAATGCTCTGCTGTTTTCGGTAGTGCTTATGATAAAAAGATCATCACATGTCATTTTTCATATCTGATATATTATCAGCCCCTGGTCTGGCAGCTCTTGGGCTGATATGACCTAGGGCTGATATGACCTAGGGCTGATAAGCATCTGATATGAAAAATGCCATGTAATAATCTATATTTATGATGTACTTATAGAAAATAAAGGTAAAATTTTACCCTATGATAAAATTGGATATTGTGCATATTTCTGCCCAAATCTTATAAGATCTGGCTCAGCAGGCTTATATGACTTTGTTATCAAATGTTCCCTGTAAGTCTGTCACAATAACTTGTGGACACAACTCCTTTGAGACAGTTGATCAGATTTTGTTCAATTTTTGTAGGATTGTTATTTACCACATGTACTTGATCTTTTCGCACCACGATTTTGATTCGACAAATTTTACAGGAGTTATGGGACTTTAACGTTTTTGTGCATGTGACACTTTAGGAACACTTTGTGGATGCAACTCCTCTGAGACCGCTGATCGGATTTTGTTCATATTTTGTAGAATTGCTAGTCACCACATGTACTTGATCCTATGCCATCATTTCAATAATACAAATTTTGTAGGGCTTCGACTTTTCTCTGGGTGGAGGACATAAAGCTACGTGTAGCAATCTTGTTCTCGTAGTAAAAAAGTTTCTGTTTGTGTCTCAATTTTCTGCATTGATAAATCCAATACAAAACTTACAGTAAGACCGTAAAAAAAATTGAAAATGCAATTTTTGTCATTTTTGGGGGGGTTTTCGCACCTTTTAAGTGGGAATTCCCTGACTAGCACCTCCAGAACCAAATACATAAAACTTTATCCTGAAAGACTGTACTAATGGTCAAATTTTGTGTGTTTCCTGTTTTGGTTCTAAATGTGCTTTTTAACAAAAATGGAACTTTTCTTTAAAAAATCAATTCAATACTTTAATTAAGATACATATACTTTTAAATTACTGATTCAAAGTATGGTTGTCATAGCTCACTCGGTACTGTTGTTGGTTATTAAATAACAATTAAACTGCAAGTTGGAATCTTGGAGAGAGCCATTTTTTTTTTTGTTTCTTTCTAGATTCACATTTTTGTCATATTTTTTAAAACCGTGAATGCTTTCTCTCTTAATTTACCCTACCTGAACTTTTAAATTATCACTAAATTTTTAGCACAAAATAAATTCAAGATTCCCCTGTTCCTTTGTGCAACTTCCTCCCCAAATTTGATTATATTGCTGTGCTTACACGAGTAAATGGTAGTGAAAGTGGACTATAGGTATTTTATTTATAAAATCACTCATCTTATCATAATCATGTAAAGAAGCTCATGTAAGTAACTAAGATGAAGCCATTGTGTTGTGCGTGCTGCAAATGAATGTCTAAACAAAAAATTTGTAAGGCACAACATGAACACTTTAAAGTCCCTAAGTGCAGTGACAATATATGATGTATACAGGCAGAAATTCTACAAATCTGATAAGTCTGTATTTTTTGACTCAACCTTTTCCAACCTGTTAAAACTTATGTTAAATATTAAAATGAATTCCTGATTGTGATTATAATGCCCTTACCATTATTGCACCGTCACTTTAATTTAAACCTTAAAACTGTAGGTTTCGACAACAGGATCCAAGTTTCAAAAGATTCTAACACATTAATATTTTAGTTTCTCTGGCGTACAAGTTTGTAGATATTTCGAAATGTCCTTGTCCATTTTATACTTCAATTTGTTTTGTTTAAAATATAATGCCAGAAACGGTTACTGTAACAGCGACAATGATGCACTGCAATGTATCGCAAAAGCAATAACTCAGTTATTATTTCATTTGTTTTGTCATCATCAAGTGGTTATAAACTAATACATTTATATATATTAGCTTGGCTTTGATTGGTGGCAAGGTAAAAATAACAAGGTAGTGACGCAATTACCCATTTAAATATAGTATCAATACATTTTAAATTAAACCTTCATAGGTAAACTAACCGAATGAATCTATATCAAGAGAAAAGGGCCATTGTTCTTTAATTGCTTGATTAAACAGTAAAATTTATAATTTATTTATTATAAGTATATGGTAAGTTTTTCATTTTGGTCTTATGAGATAAAGGGAGGCTTTGTTATTATCTCCTAATTTAGCTATTCATTTCATTTGTTATTTGTGAATGATAATTTTTACAGTGACCCTCATTGTATTTTTTCTGTTGATTTTTAAATTTTATTATATTCTGTTGGTTTTTTGTTTCACCTGTGACAAAAAGTTGTGGAGGCGAGATATAGGTATTACTTTCCGGCGGCGGCGTATACCTTTGTTAAACTTTAATTGCACAAGTAATACCTACAATTAAAATTTATAGTCCACAAGGTAGCTTATCGTATAAGGTTTGCCGCAGTATACTTGTCTTGTGACTCTGACCTCATTTGCATGGTTCACTGACTTCATAAACATGAATTTAAAATCTGCATCCAGGTTTCGTGGTTAAATCCATTTCTCTGCAACTGGGACCTTGACCTCAATTTCATGCTCAAGTGACTTTGTAAATTTTTCGTGGTTAAGACCATTTCTCAGAAACTGTAATACTTAGACCCACCGTTTTTGGTCAATTGATAGTTCTTGGTGGGTACATGTCAGTCTGACACCTGGCTTTGTACCTTGACCTCAATTTCATGCTTGAGTGACTTTTTCACTTTTCCATGGTTAAGTCCATTTCTCAGCAACTAGAATACCTAGACCCAAAATATTTGGTCAATAGATAGTTCTTGGTGGGTACATGTCAGTTTGACACCTGGTTTGGGACCTTGACCTAAATTTCATGCTTGAGTGACTTTGTTACTTTTTCGTGGTTAAGTCCATTTCTCAGCAACTTTAATACCTAGACCCACCATATTTGATTAATAGATGGTGCCTCTTGACCTTGACCTCAATTTCTTTTAAGACATTTTCCTTTGAATTGCAATATATTGGGTATCAGATAATCATTATGCTGTTCCCATGTGCATACTCAGGCAAGACATGCAGTGTGTCTACTCTTGTTTGCATTTATTTATTTTAAACTTTGCCATTGAAATGTTACGGTTATTGTTATCATACTTTGTTGATTTTATATTTTTAGCTTTAATTTAAGGCTTGTGCATTGTTTAGCCATATCAGTATAAAACACAAGGTGGAAGGGTGTTAGAAAATTCAAAAGTAAACTTTAATTGCACTTAAAGATATTCCCTATTTTTGATACATGTAAGTTATCTCCCATTTACAGAGTTACCTGCTCTTTGGAGGTGTCCTCCAAATATATTAATGAACAAATTGTCATATTTCTGCAAAATATTACTTCTTCCTAACAATATCCTCCACAAACATTAATGATATGTTCTTGGATATATTTTCCCATTTATCACATTAACAGCTACTTACATTTACATACATGGTCCCCGAGGGCATTCGCCAACCCAGTCGTCAGACTTGTCTGACATGATTATTCATTGATTTGTTACAGAAATTACCAGTATTTAGAAAAATTCAAAAATAATGGAAATACTAAGGGTTCATTCCTTGTATTGCACATGGTAAATCTCCTTAGCTGAAATTTGGCTTCCTATTTCGGTATTTTTGGTTGAGTACTTCTTGTTCAATATAAGTTTGGTTTTTGGTCTTCCAAATGTTTTGGTTTTAATGCTGCTGATGAGAGGTAACTCCTTGAAATGCGTCATATACAGCATAGTATAAATTTACTATATCTAATATTAGTATATTTGGATTGTTATTATGTAACTGTTGGCCATGAGATGTGTGTATTCTACTATTCTGCTGCCACCTTGTGTATACTGAGGGTACATTGTTTATACTGTATAAGTGAATGATCAAGTATTATGTGTTTCCGTCATATGTGTGTTAAACTATGTTCGGCTCTTGCCGACGGATGGCAGGCGGGGTTATCGGATACAATTCTGAAAGAGGACCACCTTGGGACCATTGCTGACAAGTTTTTTCCATTGGCCTAGTGGTTTCAGACAAGAAGATCTTTAAGTAAATTCCCCATAGGGCCCTATGTTAAACTATGTTCGGCTCTTATCACTCTCTTGGATCATGGGCGGGGTCATCAGATACAATTCTGAGAGGACCACCTAAGGACATTTGCTGCCAAGTTTTCTTCCAATTACCCCAGTGGTTGTTTAAAGGAGTTTACGACGGACGACGGATGCCAAGTGATGACAATCGCTCACATGGCCTTTTAGGCCAGGTGAGCTGTAAACTGAATCATTTTAAACAGTTTTCCATATTTATTTCAGTCAAAGCTTTTGAATGAATTTGGGAACTAAAGAACTCCAGTAAGGCATGTATGAAAGAAGCATTGAAAAATAAAATTTAGCAGAAACATGTTGGGTTTTCCATTTATGTGTTGCAATCATGTTAATATGTAGCAATGTCAGTAAACACTAGGGGCGCCACTGGGCGGAAACCAGTTTGTTTACAGTATACTGGTCCCAAAATAGGCTAGAAAAGGTTGTAAAGAAGCGGAATGTAGTTTTCAAATAACTTCCCCCAACACAGCTCCACCTATAATATGCGTTTTTATTAGTCCACAACCGGCAAACCCTTTCACTAACTGATCTATTTTTGGTATGAGAGCTTATAATGAGTTAAAAATTTATTTTGAGTTTTACGCTGATGGGATAATTTTTGTGATAGTTATTGCCCTTGGAAATAGGAATTACTGTTAAAATACACTGTATAAGTTTCCACACTTTTCGTAAAACCATTTTACCAACTGATCTTATTTTTGGCATGCGACCTCATTAGCATGAGCTACACATCAACTTTTGAGTTTTAACACTGATAGAATAATTTTTATAAAAGATATTGCCCTTGGAAATAGAAAATTAATGCTAAAATACTAGTTTTCTGGACTTTTTTTGCAAACCCTTTTACCAACTGATCTTGTTTTTTGTGTGTGAGCTTGTAAAGATGAGCTACAGATCAAGTTTGACTTTCATGTTGATTGGATAATTATTGTGAGAGTAATTGCCCTTGGAAATAGGAACTAGATGTACTGTGAGCAAAGCTCACAAAGGATACCCCCCGCTTTGAAGTCCAATTACCTCCCTTGTGTGATATCGGAAAGCAAAGATTTTTCTTTATGCACATCTTTGGATGATGTACTTCCTTTCTGTAAAGTTTCGTTGAAATCCATTGAGTGGTCTAGGAGGAGTTGCGCTTACGAGGTTCATATATAATGTATAAGCCAAAAAAAATAGAAGTCCAATTATCTCCCTTGTGTGAAATTGGAAAGCAAAGATTTTTCTTCATGCACATCTCTGGATGATGTACTTCCTTTCTGTAAAGTTTCGTTGAAATCCATTGAGCGGTCTAGGAGGAGTTGCGCTTACGAGGTTCATATATAATGTATAAGCTAAAAAAAATAGAAGTCAAATTATCTCCCTTGTGTGATATCAGAAAGCAAAGATTTTTCTTCATGCACATCTTTGGATGATGTACTTCCTTTCTGTAAAGTTTCGTCGAAATCCATTGAGCGGTCTAGGAGGAGTTGCGCTTACGAGGTTCATATATAATGTATAAGCCAAAAAAAATAGAAGTCCAATTATCTCCCTTGTGTGAAATCGGAAAGCAAAGATTTTTCTTCATGCACATCTCTGGATGATGTACTTCCTTTCTGTAAAGTTTCGTTGAAATCCATTGAGCGGTCTAGGAGGAGTTGCGCTTACGAGGTTCATATATAATGTATAAGCCAAAAAAAATAGAAGTCCAATTATCTCCCTTGTGTGATATCGGAAAGCAAAGATTTTTCTTTATGCACATCTTCGGATGATGTACTTCCTTTCTGTAATGTATCGTTGAATTCCATTGAGCGGTCTAGGAGGAGTTGCGCTTACGAGGTTCATATATAATGTATAAGCCAAAAAAATAGAAGTCCAATTATCTCCCTTGTGTGATATCGGAAAGCAAAGATTTTTCTTCATGCACATCTTTGGATGATGTACTTCCTTTCTGTAAAGTTTCGTTGAAATCCATTGAGCGGTCTAGGAGGAGTTGCGCTTACAAGATATATGGACAGACGGACAGACGGACAGACGGACGGACAAGGTGATTCCTATATACCCCCCCAAACTTTGTTTGCGGGGGGTATAATTACTGCCAAAATAAGTATTTGGCGTGTTTTCTCAAAGCTTTAGCCGGTAGGGGACATTGCTCAGAAATACTCTTAGAATGCTTGTCAATATAGAATTCACAGAAAGTTTGGGAGATAAACTTGCCTTTTTGGTAAATAGATACAGTCGACTCCTAATTGCACACCCATTTTGTCAGAATAAATTGTGCAATTACATATATGCCATCGATTTTCAGTCTGTTAATTTCACCACCCCTAAAGTTTTACGGTCGTCATCATGAATTGATTGGCCGATACGGTGTCTATCTTGCGTATCAGAATAGATATCTTTAGTTCACATCCTTCAGGAATTTGACACTTTTCTGGCAATATAACAGGTGTCGCTAATGGAGCAGGATATGTTTACCCTTCAGGAGTACCTGATGTCACTCCCAGTATTTTGACTGTACTTCCAAAAATACCATGCCCTTATGGCAGTCGCAACAGAACTTTAGTGGAAATAAATCCTCCTTCTGTTTACTGGTAGATATCAATATTTCTACATTCACAATTGTTAAATTTCCATTTTATATGCTTGCCAAGTCTCAAGTTGAAAATAAATATTGTAAACAAACAATAAAATGGATAACAGGAAAGGTCAACAATTGAAAATTTAAAAAATAAGTTATGTGACGAAGTCAATAAAAGCTTTTGGAGGGGTCGGTAGGCTACAGTAAACAAACCAATCATATTTTAATTTGGGCCTTACCAACAAGATGACTGCTTGCTAGACTTCATAACTTAGTTGCACAGTACACATGTTGGATAGCAGGGTCAAAATGTGCTGGTTTTAATTGTTGAACTAGATAAGGATCTCATAGATGCTGGTCAAATACTGTCGCTCTAATAAACAGAGGTAAGAAATAACACTCCCAAAAAGGTTGTAATCCATTTGCACCTTAGGAATAGTGCTTGTTGATGGCTGTCAATTAGCTATTCCATTAAAATGGATGTGTGAGGGTAGGAACTTTCAACATACCCCACAACAACAAACGTTTGTTCTGATAACTTTACATACGTATGACTGAAACACACTAAAAATGTGTGACTCTTCCAAGGAAGACGTGTCGCCAGTGGACTTCAATTTTTACCAAAAAAATATAATTTTTTTTTCTAAAAATGAAATATATATGCACACCTTTGCATTAAGGTTAATGCACAGAGACAGTTTCATCAAATTGCTTTGAGCGGTTGTAGAGTAGTTGAGGATAGAAGTTTTAACCCCCCCCCCCCCCCCCCTTTTTGCTAAAATGTCAATTTATACAAAAAAAAATTTAAAATTTTCTAAAAATGAAATATATATGCACACCTGTGCATTAAGGTTAATGCACAGAGAAAGTTTCATCAAATTCCTTTGAGTGGTTTACGAGTAGTTAAGGATAGAAGAAAAGTGTGACGCAAGACGACAAAGTGATCCGTATGTGTCGACCATGCATTCCGCAGGTGACACAAAAATGACCCTGGACCAATGTCCTGTAATAAAACTTCCCAAATCAACTTTACAAGAGTGGCCCTTGCACAAATTATTGAGAATGTACAATACATGTTAACTTTTATTCTATTCAGTTTTGTTTAATATAAAATGTACCCTCTTCTCTCTCACACAAATACAATCGCACTATATAAACAAGCATGAAAAAATAAACATTATATTTACATGGAATTAATCACAGTTTTTATAATAAGGACTTCTACAAAATAGACATAACAATTTATCTACCCATAATGGATGTGTTTTTTCCTTCCCATAATGCATTCGTTTTTACCTTCCCATAATTTATTTAGTTACTACTATCATATTTTTAATTAGCCCTTTTAGAATTCATAATTTATATATATACGACACCCTTATTCAACACTTAATGAACCAAGAAAAACATACCAAGTGATCAAGGCCCCAGTAACTAATAATCACCTATATTTTAGGAATCAAAAGCGCAGAAACCAGAATTTTAAATTAACTCCACAACACATATATATGTCAAGTAATTGAAATATTTTCCACATTGAATATGTTAATACAAGGTAGAATTAAGTACAAATCTCCATCTTGTAAGGGGATTAAAGATATTGAGCAATTCTAACTATATGTAGCATTAGTATTTTAAAACACCTTGAAACATAAAGCTGTTATACGGTAAATGAGTGTTTTCTCAATATAACATTGGATCATTAATTTAGAAAATTTCGATGAAGGCCTGTCTATAACAACATGTAAGCTGAGAAACCATACATTAACAAGCTTTACCCCATTCTGTCAACAATAAGTATATAACTTAGCACTTATCATACAACTCCATACATATTATCCGGAAATGCATACAGTCCGTATTATCATCTGTAACTTTAGAAATCAGTAAAACTTTAGGTGTAGGGATATGATATGTGTATTACAGTATACAATATAGCAATTCTAGTTAACGCTAGGTGCAGTACTGGGTGGAAACATCGATTGTAAACATTATATCTGGTACCCAAATCGTCTATAGATAGGTGATTAATATCTTTTAACCCAGTTTTTAAATAACTCCGGAAAAACAGCACCACCTGGCGTTAGGTAAAATTGCTATACAATAGGTAAAATACAATGTACAAGTCTAATGAATAGTTTCTGCTAATCTCTGTGAAGTTCAAAATTTTCATTTTTTTGTATTTGAATCGGTTAGGCTCCACGATTATTTCAATTTATCGATTATTGTTTTTCAGCCGATTCCCAACACTATGAAAAATAGCATCACATCAATTCTGCATGTCAATAAAACTTTAGCTATATACTTTTGCACCTTTTACATTCCACTATTTACATCATGTAATCTTGAATATTTTAATACAATAAAGAAATCAGAAACAATTTATCATTGGAAAGTAGTACGCCAACATTTATAGTGAGATACAGTAGCCATTCGAACCCGACCATTTACACTAATTCATTTAAATAAAACTCTCACTCTCACTTACACTTGTACAGTTTAAAAATATGTGATATACGAGTTATCTGAGTCTCATTTTGACATCATTCTACTTGGTAATAAAAATTGAAAATATTTAGACAATACATGTGGATATATGTACTTTCATCAAAGAATCGTATTTGGTACCTTACATCTTTCAGTAATTAATGATCACATTACTGCTACAACAATCTGAGGACTGAATCAAAAGGTTGTACATGATGTTTGGAAGACATATTAATTAAAATCTAATGGGTGGCAATTGTTTTTTATAATTAAGCTTTAATCAGTTAAGGTAATAAATTAACATTATGCATGATGGATTAGCAAAAATATCTGCCTTCTGACACCCTGTACATTTAAGTTTGAAACAGTTCTCCACCAAATGATGATTATATTTTCTATATAAAGCAAACTCTTGATAATTCTGCACATGAGAAACATTTTGGTGAAGTCTGTGGAATGTATAAAGACTTGTTCATGAGCTTCTACGATCTTATGGACACATGACAATTTAATGTTTGAAATCTATACTTAAAAGATGTAAGATTTTTGATGCCAAGCATACAAATTTTTTAGAGCTCTCACTCATACACATGTCCCTCTTATCATGTATTCATTATTTCTATGTCAACTCAATACACAAACATATTTGATCTAAACGAGATTTTAACAAAAAATATCACAGTGAAAAAATGAGAACCTATACAGCTTAAAAATGGAATAACCAAAATAAATATGAAGCAGAAAAAAAAATGTTATAACATTCTTAATGTCAAATTCAGTCGCCAACTGCTGAGAACAAAAACTGTCACCTTAAAAATACACACAAATAATTCCAGACCAATAACAAATTGATATACTTCCATTTTGACCAACTCTGAAAAACTCAACTTCTGGTCACAATTACATGTGTATTTTCTTTTAAATTTATTATAGTAAAACTAATTATTTCCATCTCTTGCCAAATTTGGAATGTGGAAATTCCCATGAAAATCATGAAAAATAAATGTCAATCCTAAAGGTTGATGTCAGTACAGCATAAATGGTGCTAGTTAAGAATCAGGAAAATTTACCAGTTAACATTACAATGCTGACAAACTTCATAATTCAACAATCATTCCATACAAAAAAAAAAAAAAATCAAACAACCACCATATTATATTTAGCAAGTACAGTGATGTCAAAATAAGAACAGTACGTCTGTTATTACACAGCCACAGTTTGAGTGCGTTTGGTGTTAATAAATTGTTCATCCTAACCACTTAATCAATCTGCCTCATACATTGCAGCACGATTTATTTTTGGGCGGTGAGTTATCGGTAGGACCGACTATGATATTCTGTACATTGTTGCTAGGTGTGTTGTCGTCGTCAGGACTGTCTCTTATCTGTTTCTGTGATACTATTTTATAAATTTCTACAAAAAACAAAACACATGAAAATAACATTAAGATGAAACCAAAGTGAAAATCTCTCTTACAGACAGTAAATAGGGTGTTAAATAAGGAGAATTTATTTCACTGGTCTTGTTTTACACCTTATATGTCAATTTAACTGAACATGTCTTCAATGATTTCGATTAGTAGTTCATATATTTATTTTTTTAATAAAACATTTTCAGGTATTAACGTACGTATTACTGTGACTGTCCCTCTGCTTTAACAGATTAGTACCAACTGACAATAAAATAATGTTGTTTAACAATCTACCAGTAATCTGCATACATCCTGAAACGCAGTCTGTACTGATATTAAGCTCCTGATTAATGCTACATTTAACAACGATAATGCAGAGGTGTTTTCAGTAATGTTAATGAATTTTGTCCGTAATTTGAGACCTTCGTCAGTAGTCTCAAATTTCAGCATGAAAATTACCGTAGAGAAATTATTTTAAAACTATAGCACAGGCTGATCTACCATCAAAGCATCTTTTGTTGTGTTACGTCTAGAATAATCCGGGTATTCATCATCAATGTCCTTAAAACGTTTTTACAACTGAAAAATCAACGGCACTTACAAAGCATTTACTTTACCGGGAATGAAAAAATAATAAATTTGATACAAAACCGGAAAGCGTAATTTCCAGAGGTAAATCCGTAATCCGTATTTTGAATCTAAAATTCGGGACACAGAAATTCTGTAATAGTAAACACCTCTGATTATGCATTCTGTATCTGTATGCCAATATTTCAATACCTTAAAGACAACATTGTACTAACCTGTCAATATATTTTGAAATGCTGACTCTACATTGGTGGAATCCAATGCTGAAGTTTCAATGAAAGACAAGGAGTTCTTTTCTGAAAAGATAACAAATGAAATTCATGTTTAAGAGCACCAGATATTTTTTTGTATCTGGGAGTAACTACCTTGAGCTTTTTGAAAGAGTATTTAAACCTCAAAATAGCAAGAACTAAGGGGTAAAATGACACATCAAAGAGTTGAATACATTTTTGGGGATACCAGATTGAAACATAAAATAAACGCCACATTTACTGTTGTTCTCACTCACATGTATAAAGTTTATGATTGTCTTATCAATAATGCATCTTCCCAGTTAAAAATGTGAGCTTGGAAGCTTTGATTTTTGGAGACTCTGCATTGTTATTTTGGAACTATTATAACTTTGATGGACAGAAAATGTTTCTCATGATGCTCATACACAGCTTATCTTGGGCCGTGTGTTTTCAATGAAATTTCTGCCGTATATTATCTTTGAATATTTGATTCTGCCATTTTTGTGTGAGCATATTTCAATAAATTTTATAGTAATCAAGGCAACACAAAAATTGCCATATATTCTTCAACAAGAAAATTTGTCCAAAATTTTTTCCATTTTCAATTTGATAAGAATCCATGTGTAGAATACCAGAAACATTATATGGCTAATGTAGCTCACATACAAATATTTGCACATATACAGTCAAACCTGCTCTGCATTATGAACAAAACTTGTAAAATCAACCTCTGTACAAAGGGCACCTGCATTTTCTTTGGTGCCTTTGTACACAGGTTTGACTAAATACCATAACTCACCTGCAAACGCTCGAGCTTCATCTGTTGGAACAGCTCTCAAATGCCGTAAATCACTTTTATTTCCTACTAACATTATAACGATATTGTTATCTGCATGATCCCGTAATTCCTTTAACCATCTCTCTACATTTTCATATGTTAAATGTTTAGCTATATCGTACACTAATAATGCACCAACAGCTCCTCTATAATATCTGTAAATATACACGGTATTTATATTCTATTATAAATTCAGATTACTTTCATTTTGTACTATAAATATTTTGTATCAGTCAGAACTCTGTAACCCAGAGATATTGAAAGTTTTCTAGCAGAGATTGATGTATATTCTGTAATTTCTCTTAATTTTTTTTCACAAAAAAGTCACCCATTGTTTTTTTTAAAGTGCATTTGCAAAACTGAAAAAAAAATGGGTTTTTGTTCTGGGACAGTTGACTACCAAAGTTCAACTTGTTCCATGCACGGAAAGTATAACATGAAGAAATGAAACTCTACAGAGATGTTGATATTTGTTTTTTTATTAACGGATCATCAATATTCATAAAATTTGTCATTATGCAACACAAAATTGATTTTAAGTTCTTTGGGTGGGAAAAATTTTAATTTTTTTTTACATGTGGCACAAATTTTTAAACTAGAATATTGCAAAAAGGTAAAAAACCATATCTTTTACTAAATTTAAGAAGCAGGCAAAAAATATTTAAAAAAATTTACAGTCCAAAATCTGAGCGGCAAAATCCAAAGAACTAAAGATCAATTTGATGTGACCTTAATTCCAAAAGCATTAGTGATGACAAACTTTAAAACAACTTGCCACGTTTTGACATAGTCAACATGTGTACAATATTTACTTCTGATACTTACGCACTAGTTATAGCTCTGTACCGTTCCTGACCTGCTGTGTCCCATATCTGGGCCTTTATAACTTTTCCCTCTACCTGTATACTCCTGCAGAAATCAATCATTAAAACGTGCATCTTCATTTAAATAATCATCTCAAGTAAAATATGTAGTTTCTAAAACCCCACTTACTTATGTATAGAAATATTGTAACCCACTAACAATAGAAGACATTTTTTTGGGAATACATCTTAAATCCGAAACAAAACCAATCAGATGTCTGGACCTGTGCTGCATGTAAATACGGTGAAAGATGTTGGATTTTCAGATTACACAAACTAGGTACACTTAAAACCTGATGTGCCTGAAAATGAGTAAGTTCAACAAATGATAAATTTGACTTTTTTTCTCAAATCACTCCAAAAGGGGAGGTGCACATCTTCAATGTGTTCAGAAAAAGTGCAAAATTTCAGAAGTGTTGACTTTATGGTGTTACAACGGAAGTTTGATCTTTTGGGGATTGAACCTTCCAAATTCGAGGCAGCCACACCACCATGACACTAGAGAGGCGATCAATCTTGCGGGGCATTTTTTCATTTTCTCAACAATCATAATCATCATATTTTATAGCCTTACATTTCTTATCTTTCTTTTACAATCCTAATTATAAATTTATTTTTCAAAATATTTTAATTAAAAAAAAACGAATAATAATACCTTGTGGCAAATTCTACTCCAATAGTGCTCTTGCTTTCTAAGTTAAATTCATTCCTGGTAAATCTGGACAATAAATTACTTTTTCCAACTCCAGAATCACCAATTAATACCACTGCAAAAAAAAGAATTCATGTTTTGTTTATATGATGAGCATTTCCACCACAATATTTAAACATTCTTATATACAGTAATTTCTGGGATAAAAATTTTGACAGTTAAATAGAACAGAAACCATAAAACAAAATATTTCTCCCAAAACATGAAAATTCTACATACAATGAACATGTAATCCATGACAGATTTCAAACAAAAAATTCTATCCTACTTTTTCACTTTGTATAAGCTCATTCTTCAGTTACGACGACGACTTTTGTTGCAACTTGAAACAACCAGAAAGCGAAAAGTGGTGATCAATTATAATTTTGTCAGCTGGACCTCCAAGACCGTACTACCAAATTGTTATGATACGATCAAAAACCATCAGACATGGTCACAAAAAAACTTTTTGCCAAATATGGTAAAAATTAGTAATGTGTATATCTTGTGTATATTAAACTTTCCAGAAGTAGCATTTTTTATCCACACACACACACACACACACACAATAAATTGTTTTGATGTTGAATGTTTTTACTGGAGAAAAATAAAATTTCAAAAATTGTTATGATACAAAATGTACATAATATACCGTCTGAAATTTGTAAGGTACAACCATGTACATTTGTATGTGATGTATTACGACATTTTTTTCACATGTTTGCTTTTTGCAACTATCCAACCGTTAGTATTAAAAAATACTGATCTTTTGGAATAATTGATAATAGATCTTTACCTGGAAAGTATAGTTCATTTAAGAAAATTAGATAGACATGAGATAAACACAATGTTGATATTTACCATATTTGGTAAAACAATGGTTTGTGACCATGTCCGATGGTTTTTGATCATAACAATACAGTTTTACGGTGTGATAACAGATATTTGTGATCATCTAGAAAGATTCTTGAACATTCTTCAATCTGAAAATTTGTCTTGCATGCATATAAAGAAACTCCAATTCCACACTGACAAAACTTGACACTGACTGTGAATGAACTTCAGAATCTAGGTTCACAGAGGCTAATGTGAAGGAAATTGTTACACTAACTCATTTATGACCACACTGGGAATAAAATGAGTATCATGTGGAAATATTTAGTTTCCTAAAGAGACATAGATTGGGCAACCATAATATTCCAACTATGATAGAAAATCTAATCAGCAGGGTTTTTTGATTATTGAATTTGATTATCTTTTTCTTGGGAATGCCAATACTAATTAATATTTCTACAATAAAAATACCATGCAGGGGTTGCGACAAATGTGATTTTTAAATACGTCTTATGACAATTTAATACTTTTTTGAAAAAATATAACACATAAGAGAAAGAATTTTGCATTGACATCTAAAGATTATCATTTGTAATTTTTTAATTAACTTGAACAATTTACTTTAGGCTTGATGTCTGAAAGTAAAACATTCGATTATCATGCACTCCCAAGTATGCATGGAGGTCATTTTACAATTGACCACAACTATGGACAACTGCACTTTTATAATTATCAAGCAAATGATTTTTATATTAAGATTTTTAAAAAGCTTTTTTAGTTATCAAAATAAATTTGCAGGCCTTTTATAACCTTGAAATATGTGAGATAAAAAAAGTTCCTACTCTGCAAGGATTATAATGTCATATACGCATGGAAACTGGTTCACTGACATTAGGGTTACTGCAAAACTTAAGTCACTTCAGATGACAGATAAATTCAAAAATACTTCTCAGGCCAGATTAATCAAGGATATTTCTAACATCAACAAAAGCTTCCCAGCAACATGTATGCATAATCAAAATATATCACATTAAAACAGTACATGAATATTCTCAGTTTCAAAAGCACTTGCACTGTAAATCCAACAAGCTCATCAACTAGGGGTGTAACGATACACTTTATTGGCAAACTATACATATTGTGATATTTCAATAGATTTACGATACATTTTAGTATGATCCATTGAGTTAGAAATTGCTTCGAGTCCCATCTCTGCCATGACACGCCACAAGTTCATACAAAAAAAAATGATGTTCATCATTTGCCCCAGTTCTGAATCTACGTAAATATTTTAAAAACAACTATTATGTTTTTTATTATCTTCCTCCTGTCAGTTGGAGAACCATATCATTAATATAATAAGGGGCCCCATGTATCGTGTATAGAACAGTCAGGAAAAATACGATTATCTCGATACATACACTGAGTTGTTTTGTTGTTTGGCGAAGTCGGTGATTGGACGAATCTAAATTGTAGAAACTGGATCCCTGAAAGTTAGCTGGTTTTTCCTTGCGTTTATCGGAATCAAGTATTAAACCAAAGTGAAAAGTTTTGAACTTTGACGATAAATGTGTAATAAGGCCCCAGGCATGAGCTTGCAAAAATATTTCGTTTCCAAATCAAAGAAACAGAAAGTAGACATTAACGGTAATGAAGTTTTGCAGACTGTTAAAAGAAATTAAAAAGGGGCAAGTGAATTATGGTGCAGGAAAGTAAAATTTTAATAAAACTTTCCCATGGGCAAATTAATTTTCAAAAAAATTCCTAAGTCCAGCTTATCATCAACTGCACTTTCAGAGATGATATAATAGAAATCCTTACCCTTTGTTATATAATCAAACGCATCATCAAAGTAATACGGTGCAGCATTGCTCTGAATTTTCCGTTGACAATAACGACAAGACATCTTTTTTTCCATTCTATATGCTTGTAAAAACACTCTGATTCTATCCCAGCACTGGCAGCAGTTACACGAGTTAAAAGTTGAAAATTTTGATTGTGTTTCAATATTTAAAGGAAATGTGTGACTCACAACACCAATTTAGTAAGAAAAATATTTAAAGCATACATATATTAATAGATGTGATGGCCAGCCATGTCATTTGTTTACTAACAAAATATGACTCATTCCAGGAAGTTAACTATCAGACAAAAAATTTTGCAAATAAAACTAACATTATAAACAAGAAAAATAAATTCCAACTTACTTCATTCATTGACGTAATAAAAGTAACTTTATAGCAGTATTTTTTCCACTAAACACAACATCGTGAAATATAAATTATTTTATCAAAGCATCATTTTGTTAAGAAATTTTGTATTATTATTGAAATCATGGAGTTCCTCTAGCAATACGACTCAACATTATTATATCTTAAATGAAAATAACAATTGCACAGGGTTTAGACTAAATTTTATGCCAGTGATGGGTGTTCCCAAGTGGTATTCACCTCCCATCCTCATTCATGGCATTGTTTTCAATACTTGCACAGGGAAACTACAAAAATGATTTCTAACTATACATGTTCGAAAATACATGCTGATTTACAATTATTAAGTACAGAACAGATAAAAAATATTTGACACTTATGACATTTCCTGATCCTGACCTGAAGGCTGAATGAACTTTCATATTTCAACTCAGAACAGTGCCCTGTTCAACCGTCATACAAACAAATTCACGAGAAAATATGTACAAAATGCAAAGTGGGGAACTAATATATGTGTAGAATAGCCTTAAAATGGGTATACCTTTAAACAAATAGTCGTATTCGTCATCCTTACTACCCATTTTCTTCCGGAAGTAAGCGGAAGCAGGAATTTAATACTAGATATTTCTGCTCCCTTCAATAGATGAAGGCAATGACGTAGTGTATCAAACCCTCAGATCAATAATCTTTTTGATCTGATTGATAAGCAGCACTTCTGGTCTATGATGATGATGATTTCAAAGGATTCTGAAGTTGACCCAATATCTCTCAAATCGAAGCAGCCAATATGGCGATTTTAACGCCCCTTGTTCTGCGCAATCAAATGACGTCACCGGCGCATCCGGAAATCCGAAAGGTTCTTTTAGGGATAATTTCAAAATACTACAAAAACGGAAGTTCAGTAGTTAGGACAATCTGGGATTATCCTGTTCAAGAAAAGACCATCGTCTGTTGCGTAAAATGGACAAAGTTTTACCACATTTTGCCGAGGGAGAGGTTGTTAAAGGTTTTGGACGAGGGAGCAAAGAGCTAGGAATTCCAACGGGTAAGAATTTCCTTCCAAGTTTTAAGTAAAATCCTAATTCCTTTTCCCAAGTTTTGGGATTCTGTGTCCAGACCTATTTTTCTGATTTGGCCGGCTTTGGGATTCTATGTCCCGAGTTATTTTTCAGAAAAATAGCTCCGGACACAGAATCCTAAAAGGGATTAGTAAAATCCATGCCATACTTTTTAACCTTTTGGGCACAACCCCCCAAATGAGGAGTAGTTACCCAAATGAGTAACTACCCCTCAAATGAGTAACCATTTTACAATGATAAAAAAATAAATTTTTAAAGAAGATTATTTTGACACAAGATGGCACATGTTTATATAAAATGGAGTAACTTTTCCAAAAGATGTGTATAAAAATATCTTGTTTGAAAGAAATGGCATGACTATGAACATTGACTAAAATTCCATATTTCAAAGGCCATAGATTCCTACAAATTTGAATATAAACACATACTTCATTTGGAAATGTTGTTTCAATTGTTATAAAGATGTGCCATTTTAAATAAAAACTCATCTTTTCAAAAAATTTTTTTTTATAATTGTAAAACCTGTTTAATCCCAACATGGCAACAAATTGAAGAATGATGTCATTGATGAATCTTTTTACAAATTATGTAATGACAGATAATCATAAAAGGAGGACAAAAATTTCATAGGACAACATTTTGCTTTACAAAAGATGTTACTCGCCCACTATGATAAGTGAGACAACTCGCCCACTTCTTAGAAATGTCGCCCACAGTATTGGACAACTCGCCTACTGTATTTGGACAACTCACTCTCCCATAAAAATGGACCGCCCCGATGGTCTCGTGGTAGCGTGCTCGCCCCGAGTGTGGAAGGTCAGGGGTTCGATCCCCGGCCGGGTCAAACAAAAGACATTAAAATTGGTATTTGCTGCTTCTCCGCCAAGCACGCAGCATCTAGGAGTAAGAGCAAAGACTGGTCGGCTCAGAGTCAGTATAATGTGTCCGAGTGAGGTGAAATGTCTTCCTGAGGACAGTTACCTCGTGAGCTAGCACATTAAAAATCCGACTTAGCGTGTCGGTCTTAAGTACAAAGCAGGGATCATATTCATTATCAACATGTTCTCGTCCTGATATGCACCTGGTTGCCACTGGATGTTAAACAATTCATCCATCCATCCATGCGATAAAAATGAAGTAATTAACCCATATGAAAATTATCTTTACCATTAATAATTTTTTGAAAAACAATTTATTTATACTATAATCGAATAAAAAAATATATTTAAAGAAATGAAGCTCGAGATATGCGAGATGCGTGTATGGTACAAGTTCATTAGTGGTTTCCACTAATCAACAAATATATACAGATTATTAATCACTTTACAAAATTTAATTATTGTTCGCTTGTGAAATCAGAAGTGATTAAATCATTTCTACTGTAGATTTTAAATTAGTTTTGACTTCTTTGCGATGATCACAGAAACCGGTGTCGGAAGATAAAAAGATAAATTTTCATCAAAGATAAACACCGTTCCTCCCAGATGAGCAGATTCCAACGACATTATCAGTACTGAAGGAAACCATCACCACCGACAGATAACAACTGCTAGATTACATCGACGCAACCTGGATCAACGGCACAACATGGACACCAGCAACATGGACAGTGTACCGACACTCAGTGAGAATCAACAACGATGTTGAGGGATGGCACCACCTTATTAACAAGAAAGCACAGAAAGCCAACTTATCACTCTACGTCCTCATTGTTCTACTTTATAAGGAAACCAGACTTTTACCGGTTCAAGTTAAGATGGTGTCTGAGGGCAAACTGTGCAGGTTTCAGAGAAAAACATCTCGCCTACTCCAGAACAGAGTTCACCAACTATGGGAGAACTACAACAACGGCCAACTCAGTGTAAACAAACTTCTGAAGAAATGTGGTGCAATCTACGTGGGGCATTAGCTTTTTAACCTTTTCCTACTGTTTATAGTGCCTTTAAATTTATCATAATGCCTTCTTATTAAAGCTTTCATTGTTATTTGAATAAATATTATAATAATATATATTGCATTTGTTTGTTTTATTCCGTAGAAAAACGATGACGAGAGTGGGCGAGTTGTCCAGCTTGAGTTGACGAGTTGACTAACATGACTGGGGAAGTTGTCTTAACGGTGGGCGAGTTGTCCAGGGGGCGATTTGTCTTGGAGGTGACTTGACCTGATACCAGTGTAACAGGGCTTCCCTTGTTTATGATAGAAGTTATAGAACCATAACAGGTTTATAACCACCCTCCATTAGCTGCGCTAGTGGAGTACTCCTTTAGCTCAGTTGGTAGAGTGGTGGACTACTGAACCAAAGGTTCCAGGTTCGATCCCTGGTTGGTGCGGTAGGTAATTTTGGGAGAAAATCATGCTCTACTGTTAGGCATGTAACAGTGGAAGATGATTGTCTCTCAAAATTACCTACAGCACTTCTACACTAACTTGGTATTGAACCTGGAACCTTTGGTGCAGTAGTTACCAAATGAGCTAAAGGACATATTACTCCACTAGCACAATGCAGTGTGGTTATCAACCTGTTACGGTTCTATATACACTATCGAAAACAAGGGAGCCCTGTTACACACATAAATTTGTAGATACACATAGATGTATAACAAAATAAACTATCAACAGAATTAAAATGTTACCAGTGTAAGTCTAATTTTATCTCCATTCCAATGATTGTTTAGTAAAGGTAAAGATCGATACATGTATCAGATAAAAGTTTGTATTTTGGATTAAAATACATGTAATAAATTTTAATTTATTTTACTAGAAGATGGCAAAGATGAAATAGAACAGTAGTTTTTGAATGATTTAAATACAGTTATTTTGTTCTTTCTTCAATGAAGAAAGAAGTGAAGTGGGGTTCATCATGCCTTTCATTGAATTACCCATTGCTACTGTATTTGTAAGTGATGAATTAGTCCTGGTAAAATGTGTCTGACTGGACATAAATTCTGGTAAAATTAATCCGTGGTGAATCATTTTACTAGTTATACTAGTCCGAAGCCAGTAAAAAAAGTCCCTAGACATGGTGGTCAATCGTTGACAGTGGTCTAACTACTCATGAGTTGGTGAGTTCAGTCCAGCTTGTAGTGAGGTGTGTTTGACTCTAATCTCAATTTAAGAGGCGAGATATTAACATTTTATTGGTACATGTAATGGAATTGTTCATACTAAAGTAGCAACCATTTGATCTTTAGAACTTGGATAACATATATTGATAGTACATGTCCAATCTGGAATTATTCTAAAATTGCACAACTTTTTCATGATGTGACAAACCAGTTGAGACCATAGTTCCCGGTTGTAACATGGCATTGTGAAAGAAACTTTACAAGGAGGCATATTTAAATGATTGTATTACAAACTAAACACTTCAAAAATGTTTTTATATAATACGTAGCTAGGCGTCAACATCATGGTTCAAAACTATCAACCTAAAGCATTTTACTTCGAAAGTTATCCTTTCCCTCAGCTCTTTATTGTGTCCTTTAATTCTAACTCAACTTGACTCCAAGTGGAAGTGGTTTGATATCGGGACAAATCCGGATTGGACATTGCTGTCAATACTGGTATGTGTATGAGCCTGCTTTAATATATTTTAGACACACAAGCATGCCCAACTTTTTTTAAAAACATACTTTTATTCAATCCTGCCTTTTTTACCTGTTTTTTAGCTTAAATTGTCTTTTCCACCGTATTCTTGAACCTGCATTTTTCTTTAAATTAATTCCTTGCTCCCACTGGCACCGCATTCAAATCAAATGTTTTTCCTGCTTGAAAATATTAGATTGATTTTAATTGAAAATCAGTACTTTCTGTATATTTGCAGCAAATTTCCCAGAAGATGTGGTAGATAACTTGCCTACAGGTATGCCTGGAGGAGTGTATTATGGGTGGGCAAATGTTGACAATGGAGAGGTCCAAAAAATGGTGTTGAGTATAGGCTGGAATCCATATTATAACAACACAAAAAAGTCCATGGTGAGTTTTATATGATCAGACTCAGCAATCTTATCTTCTGGTGTGCATTTGTAATTCTTATGTCTGTAACTCATTTGGACTGGCTGGGATGATTTGACACAATTTCGATAAAGAGGATTACTGCTGTCACAAAACCTTCTTAACCAGGGTTTTATCAGGGATAAGTTGATGTCATCACTTAGGAAATTTTACAGTCGTCATCATGAATTGATTGACCATTACAGTGGTCCAATATCTAAGATGATGTTGGACCTGCTCCCACTGTCGTAACCTTTCATGTGCCTCCATCGATTTGTGACTTCCCCAGATTGACTTTGTTGAACTTAACGACGGGTGGCGTATATGGAGCAGGAACTGCTTACCCTTCCAAAGCACCTGGGTTCACTCCTGGTTTTTATAGGAGTTCTTATTGTTCATTGTCTTTTAGTTTTCTGTGTTTTTTTGTTGTGCTTGTGGTTGTTCATTTGTCTTCCCGGATTTTTTTGTCCAATGGATTACGTTTTTTTTATTGCTCCTTAGGTATATTTGTCTTTTTTTTTTTTTTCAAGACACAGTTTTTGTGAAAAATATAAGGAGTCGACTCTGCAAATGAAATAATTACCAATATTTACATGCAATTAACAAATAAATGCACGAAAAAAGAAATTTACTAATCAGAAAAAAAGAAAACATAAATCTCCTCAGACTGATTCCCAGTTTCTTGCTCTGAGGAGTTGCTGTGAATTACTACAGTAAACAAATGAAGTTATCCCCCTTTGATCAAAACTTAAGATAAACATTCCTAACATATTGCAAGGAATTAAAACAAATATCAAAATGTAAAAAAAGAACAGAAGATTCTAGATAAGATAAATAATATTTCTCTACAAGATAATAAAGAGCTCTGGAGTATCCCTAAAAGTATAAATAGACGAAGTGATGATAGTAAAAATTCCAACCTTGACCTTAATAAATTTGCAGAACATTTCAGTAATCAAGGTAATTCTGAAGCAATAGATAAAACTTTTGAAAACAATATATTATGTGACCTATTAAAACATGAAAAGAACTTAAATTTTAAAGACTCAGATAAACCAATAACAGTTTCAGAAATAAAAGGACAAATAAACAAACTCAGAAATGGCAAAAGTTGTGGACCAGATTTTATTTGCTAGGAAATCATTAAATACAGTAACACAGCTTTACTCACATCATTAACTAAATTTTTCAGTTTAATCTTAAATACTACTAGATATCCAGAAAAATGGAATAAATTTTATATTATACCTTTATTTAAAAGTGGTGATAGCTTTAACCCTTCTAACTATAGAAGTATTCCCCTAACTAAATGTCTAAGTAAGCTTTTTAATTCTATACTAAATAGTAGATTATTAATTATATTTGAAAATTTAATTAGCTGTTCTCAGTTTGGCTTTAGAAAGAACAGTCAAACTACTGACGGTCTGTTTATTGTTAAACCCTTGTTGAATAAATACAAAAATAAAAAAAAAGAAGAAAGTTTATGGATGTTTCATAGATCTAAAGAAAGCTTTTGATTCAGTATGGAACCATAGTATTAAACACCTTTTAATTGACTGTGTAGATAAGCCCGACATTATTTGTCGGTACTGCACAGTCAACAATTATGAAAGAGTTGTTTACAAAGGTTGCTGGCAACCGTCTTTTACAGTATTTGAAAGATGTTGGACTGTATTCAAGAATGTAGTCTGACTGCATTCTTGAATAGAGTCCAATAAATTTAAATTTGTTGATATGTTTTGAATGATGTTAATTTATTTAATAGCGTATCTGTGATATTATTTTCCAAATTTCGTCTGTGATATAATTTTTGATTTTTGAGATTCTTGTATTGTTTTATTGTTTTATTTTCTCCTTAAATATTATTTGTAAATAGTTCATTCGTTTTAGATAGTATTTGTTTTAATCATACTTAATTTAATAAGTTCTCGCCGTGATATGGCTTAAATGTCGCCCACACGGCGTTAAACAATAATCATTCAATCAATGATTCAGTATGGAGAATTGGACTATTTTACAAAATTGTTAAAAATCAAAATATTGCCTCAAATTTGTATAATGTGATTAAAAATATGTATCAAAAGACAGAAGCACAAGTAAAATCCAATGAATATATATCTGACCCTGTTTTAATAGAAAGAGGTGTGAAACAAGGAGATAATTTGAGTTCTTTGCTGTTCAATATATACATTAATGACATCCCTGATATATTTGATAAAAACTGTTGCCCAGTTCTTCTAAAAAAATGTCATTTAACAGCCTCATATTTGCTGAAGATATTTTATTATTATCAGAAACTCCTGTCAGAGGGATTACAGAATTCTTTGAATAAATTAAATGCGTATTGTAAAAATTGGCAACTTTCAATAAATAATAAAAAATCAAAAGTAATGATATTCCAACAAAGAACATTTTTGATAATAAACATGATTTTTATTTAAGTGAATGTAAATTAGAAAAAAAGGTCTTGAAATAAAAATATCTTGGGAATATCATTGAAGCATCTGGAAAATTCCATTCCACACATATAGAATTATCTAAAAAAGCCAATAAAGTTATGTTTTCCATTTTTAAATATCTTAGCCCTTTAGAAAACATTAACGTCAATATTCATAAAAAACTGTTTGAATCCTTAATAAGACCTATTCTGATGTATAATTTAGAAGTATGGTATATGGATTTTTACCAGAAAATTAATAAAGCTTCTCAGAGAGCAAAATATAATAATGATACTAGATTTGATATAATGTCTTTAATAGACACCAGTTTATTAGAAAAATGTAACTTAAAATTCTGTAAATATACTCTTGGCCTAAGCAAACAGTCGGTTAATATTGCAGCCAGAGCTGAATTAGCCCAGTATCCAATTGATACATTTGTTAAATTACAAGCTATTAAATATTTATGTAGATTCATGTGTTAAATGATGCCTATTAATTATCAAAATCTCTTCATTCATCAGTTACTTATTCATGGTTTACATTTGTGGATAATATTATGTGTTAGTAATGATATAAATCAAAATGAATTTAAAAATGTTAACTATCAGCTAAAGAAAAATAATTTAACTAAAATACTAAGAGTGCACACAACAGTTTTTCTTAGTACTTTTCATGACGTCATGAATTGAAGGAACATACTCAAAAGATTGATAGCTGGACAATTGGCTGTATCATATACCCATAGACAACCATATATCAAATAAAACATATTTCCTCAAGCTTTCACTGTATATAAGTATTTTTAAGGAATTCCTTTCCAAATTCTTACCATTACAGAAAGATAACTGACAAAAAATAGGCCTCCCCCTTCAAATATTTAAAAAACAGACCAACCTCAGAGCATCCTCTGCATAATTTAGAGAACTGAGTATATGTGTTTTCCAAAGTACACATTCAACTGGTTTCAGCACATGTAGTTTCAGGGTACATTCACCGCCTTTTAAAATTGCTACATGAAGTGGTATAAAAATGTCTCCAATTAATAAAACTTTTCTGAAAAAAAATTACTTTTTTACATTTCATGCATTTTTTGAAACTTAAAATAAAGCCAAGACTCTAATTTAAATAATGAAACCAAAAAACATTCAGAAATCAATATCTAGAACTTATAAATAGAGGGAATTCCATAACTATGACATGATAATATATTTAGGGAAAAATCACTGGAATTCTATATGAAACTGTTGCTTGCATTCTAAAGCAAAATCTTAAAGACAATTATTAAATTACTTTTCTCCAAAATGCATACAATGACAGAAGATAGTAAACTCTTCTTGTACAATAAAATCAAAACTCAATATCAAATAGAAAAATGTATGAATAATTTAAATTTTGAAAATAGAAAGAATGTTATAAGAATGAGGATAAGTGATCATGTTTAAGAAATTGAAAGAGGAAGGTACAAAAAAATTAAAAGAAATAATAGAATATGCCAAAAATGCAATTTAAATTTAATTGAAGATGAAAAACATTTCTTTTTTTGGATGTCCAATATATAATACTTTTAGACAAGAATTCTTTAATAAAGTTTTAACCAAATATAAATAACTTATCAACTTCTGAGATACAGAAAAGAATACTTTCTCATAATGATCTTATGCAGTTTTCAGCTCCATTTATAAAAAAGTCTCTCGAACTTAGGAAATTGGACTCTACAATTGCATAGATTTTGTATAAGTTTGTGTATGTTATATTAATATGACTTTATTCTACTGCATTTATTATGTTCATTTTGTTTGCTGTCAGCTCCTAGGGGTATAAACATGCATTTCAAATAAAGTTAATTAATTCTGTAGTGACTGCAGTCTTATATTTTCAATTCCAAGAATCGATTACGTACTCATTTCCAGATTGTAAAATCTGGCAAAACATTGGTTTGTCTCTTTGGGAATTTAAATTTTCATCAAAATTTATTGTGGGGCCGCTTAGCGGTGCTAAATGGTAAAGTAGAATCATTTCTGACTGGAATGCCAAACTTATAGTAAAAGGTTACTTTTCAAGTACCAGTATGCCTGAATCTCCTGACAATTATGGACCAGAATTTTCCGTAATTTATCTTTACTGTTAAATATAGTATTTAGGATATGTAGGTCATCTGGTCTGACTGGTCATTTTAGATTAATTGTATTTTAATTGCTTCAATTATGGTAAGGCTAAATAAAAAAAAAAAAACGTGAGGTTCCGATTACTCTACCTACATGTACCTCAATTTTTGGCACTAACCCTAAAGATCTTTTCGGAAATTCCTCAATAAGCACGGTTAACGTAAAAATCTCTTTCAGCTAGATTCATTGTTTAAAAAATCCACCCCTTGCTACTCTATTTTTTCATCTTGACATAATCAGAACCACACTTATATTTTGACTTGGCTTAGTTACTGTTTGATTGTCTTGCTCTCAATGGTTCCCGAATAAATATTGTAATTATATACCTAATATAATGTTTTCTGATCTTTGGTCTGGTTTTTGTCTCTTTGACACATTCCCTGTTTCCATTCTCTATTCTATTCTTTGTTTGAAAGAATTAAAATGTATATTGCATGTTTAATAATTTTTATTGATTTTGAGACCTTGTAAATTCTTCAAAAATATCATCTTATGGTGTATTTTCAGGAGACACATATTATTCATACATTTAAAGAAGATTTTTATGGATCAACATTAAAAGTTATCATGCTAGGATATATACGACCGATGAAGAATTTTTCTTCCTTAGGTAATGTATAGGAGATAAAAGAGAGTTTCACTAAACTGCAAAGCCGTTTTCACACAATTTCATTGCCAAACATTTACACGGGGCCTCGGTGGCCGAGTGGTCTAGGTAGTTTGTCATGACTACTAATGATCACCAGTCTGTCAACGCTGAGGTTGTGAGTTCGAATCTCACCTGTGGCGGGGTGTGTTCGACTCCGATCTTAATTGACAAGGATTGCCAATTTTCCTACCGAAGGTCTGTGGTTCTCTCCGGGTACCTGGCTTCCTCCAATAAAAACTGGCTGCCGCAAAATAGCCAAATGTGCTGAAAACGGTATAAAACCCCAACTAAACAAAATAACATTTACAACGAAACATTAGATGGATGAGAGGTTTTCATTGGACAGCTAAATATTCCCTGTGCACCTATCAATCTTTTTGATTGCCAAAAAGTCACACAATGAAATACCCAATTTTAAGAGGATGTCTCGATTCTATTGTACTCTAGTTCTTCGATTTAATAAAATCAATACAGGCGTTTTTGTTTTTGTCCTATTGAGAAATGAAATCGAGTGATATATTCATAAAATTTACCTTTGTAAACTCTGTGCTTTTGAGATATACCCTTTACACTAAATAAGTAATTCAGAATTGGATCCTCATTCAGGCTCATTGGTAAGGTAGTTTGTTATACCCCAGTCCACTGAAGTTTTGTGGTGGGCTATGTACCCCATATACATGCACGTATATGATTAGGAAGGGGAGATAACTGCAATTTGTTAAATACATGGAAGATCATTTCAACAAGAGCAGATTTCCTTTCTAAGAGTTTCATTGATTTTATGCAGATTGAATATCACCACAAACATATGCATATCACATTTTTGAACATTGTTTTCATAACATTTGTATTCAAAAGAAATTTATATTGGAATTTTGGACTTACCTAAATGTTATTTAAAATGTACCTAGATAGTAAAGCCACAAATCAGTTGCAGAAGCATGTTTGACACAAAGTAAAGATGACAAATATACCTATTAAAGGAAAAAATCAAAGAATGAACTCCATTAGACAAAAAAACCCGAGGAAGACAAATGAACAACCACAAGCACAACAAATAAAAAACAATGAACAACACGAACTCCTATAACATTTGTAAATGTTCATTTGTCTCATGAAATTTTCCTGCATAAATTAAAACATAAATATTAATAAAAAGTTTTTTAATTATTTTCAGATGAATTAATTAGTGCAATTAATCAAGATATAGAAGAAGCAAAAGAAAAGTTAGACCTGCCAGAAAATGCTGTATATAAAGAAAACAACTTCCTGTTTGATGAGATCAAGAAGAAACTTTGATGATAATACTTGATAGGTTTTAATTATTCAAATTTGGTTGATTTTTGTTGAATTTATTAGGTGGACCAAGATGATATGATATTTTATTTGCAAACCCCTGGAGATTTTTTTAGTAATTTTTCCAGATTTATGCCAATTATTGCCTGTCCTGTCAAAAATGACCTTCCCCAAAGTTTTTTAGTTTTTGGGTTTTTTTTTTTAGGAAATTACAATTTCTGGAATTTCTTATGGGTTTTTGATACTGCCAAAAATAAATTGTTTTATTTGAAGTAAGTCATGCATTTGAATTTCTGATATTATATAAGATTTTGTGCATTTTATTGGACAGGTTTCAAATTTTTATACTCAGCGGTTGGTAGCTTTGCTTCTGTTAAATGGGAACAGAATCTCTACATTTCATAACATTGATCATTTGAGTAATTGTCTGACAAATCAGAAAGTGCGTATAATTTGTAAAATTATCAGACAGTATGGTAGAATGATGAGAGTTAAAAAGTAGTAAAAAAGGCAGAATGGCTGTGAAATTTGAGTTTTGTCTGACAAATTACATTTTGTAATAATTTGTGAAATTATCAGACTGTTAGATACCATGTGATGTGAAACAGTTATTTGAAAATATGCATATTTTCATTCTTCCAAACAGAAAATTCCACTAAATCACAGGATAAATCTGGAATTATAATTTTAGTAAAAATCAAGTTTCCTATAAATACTTTTTAGCTCACCTTGCCTAAAATTCAAATTTTCAAAATTTTATCCTCTAAAACAATGCCAAATCTTTTCTGACCCTTATAGTACCGATATGATGATTGGGGGACCCTCAAAAATGATTCCTCATTTGGTGTTCATTGGGTGGCATATCTGGTGGCTAGAGTGGCACATACGCAAGGGGAAATCACAATTTACTCATCTCCTCTGAAACTACATGAGGCCAATCAATAAGCAAATTTGGCAGGAATAATGTTTTGAAGGTGCTCATTTTATTTGGATTGAATGAAAATAAGGCTGCCACAGTTAACACTTGATTCTGGTTGGTCAAATTTTCAAATTCTTCTCCTCTAAAACTGTAATGCCAAATTTTTCAAACTTTATAGGAATGATGATTGGGAGACCCTATACAAAGATCCTTATTTGGGGTTGAGTTGGTGTCATACAGTAAAACCTGCTTTAAAGGGCACCTCTATATACCAAATCACTGTCTTTAAAGGGCACAGTGCAAAAGTCCCATTCATGAATAAAGCATGTAAAATTAACCTCTGTATAGAGGGCACCTGTTCATTAAGGACACTTTTTTTCTGGTATCTTGAGTGCCCTTTATAGCACTTTCCTGTACATGCTGGATATGGGTGGCATATAATTTTGAAATGGAGCTTACTGGAATCAAAGTTTCTCTGAAACTACAAAAGGAGTATTAACATGGTTCATACAGGTCGTGGAAAGACTTTGAATTTCACTTTGGTATTTGAAATGCATTGAGAAGCAGGTAAAGTGCTTGAAAGTTAAGGAATTTAAGGCTTTATAATTGAAATTTGCTTGAATTTCATTGTTTTCCTACCAGTCTATGTGAAATTTGAAAATCTTAATTTGCAAATTTGTTATTTTTAAAATGAATTATTCTTCACTGTTGTCAGTATGCTGACATCACGTTATTCCTGATTTCTGGATCTCTACATCGGTTTGTTATTTAGGGCATTAGTCATCAGTGCACTTTAAACTGTCTATGTTAAAGATAAGCATTAAAACAATCTCCAATGAGGTATGGAAAAGCAATGAAAAGGTCTTGAAATGTCATAGAATTTGAAGTTTAAGAGCTGTATGGACCATGATTAAGCATATTAACCAGAAATAGTGTCTGTAGCAAGTATCCTGACTCTCTGTTGTGTTTATCTTTTCTTTTTTTTTCTGGGTTCTGTCTGATACATGTATTGATCGGTATGTCATAGTTCATGTTTCCTGTTATCCCATTTTGTTTTTTATAGTGTATGGAGGGTAATTCTGATTGGTTAAGCCTTAATATAAAAACAATATTAGATATGTAGTATGTAATCTGCTTCATTATCCAGGTGAGCAATTCAGGCTCACTTGAGCCTTTAGTTCTGAGTAATTGATTGAGTAAAATCTAAAAAGTAATTTTATGGTACGTATGTAATTCTTTTAAACATTATGAACAAGTTTTCACTATATTTTTTCATTTTATAGTATGGATTTGTACACCTGGTGTGTTTTTAATTTTATATCAGTATATTAGTTGATGTCAGTTCACCTGGACCAAATTTTCATGTCCGGTGTTACTGTCACTCGGAGTTCCTCGTTTTTGTCTGACAGTAAACTTTTATAAAAAGAATTTGAAAAGTGCTCATGTGTAATATTTTAATGAATATTTTCATAACTAAAAAGGTTAAAGTTTAACTTTAAGAATATGTGTATATATGTTAATTTATTTATTATGTTGTCTGCGTAGCAGTGTCAGTCCATATGGAGATTTCTATCGATCAAGTTGCATTGTCGGCATCATTACTTTCCCCTATCAACATCTCCTCCTAGACTTATCTAAGGGACGAGATCAAAAGTTCAATGTCGGATAAAAAACTTAATTCAAATAGTTTGGGGGTGGGGGGGTAAAAATCACTGGAAGTTTTGTTATCCGACATCGATTTTTGTATACGCCTATATTGGTCAATCAATTTTTCCCAAATTAAGTTAAGAGGGGGGTGGGGGGGTCAGTGAAAAACTATGTGAATTAAGTTTTTTATCCGACATTGAACTTTTGATCTCGTCCCTAAGGATTCCATGAAAATTTTACAAAATATTCAGTAATTATTGACACCTTAAACACTATATATATTTTTTTATCAGAAGAATTTTTGGCGTTTCCATATCAAAACAGGGACTTTCTTTTTTTTCTGTAATTGTCTTTGAGAAAATATACATTAGTATAACAAGAGAGACAACTTGGACCATTCTTATTATTTATTGGTAGATAGTTTGTCAAATGATTGTAATTTATATTGTCATATACTAAATGATACAATCCATCTGATTTAATAAATAACTTTCGATGTTTCCACAAAGCAGGGAGCATTCATTAAAAGGTAGATATCAATGTATAAAAGCTGAAGACTGTGCATATTGTGTAAATTTAAACTTTCTAACAATATACAAAATTGTCTCCTTAAGTTTAATGCATTTGAATTTAATAGAAGACCATTTTTAGATGAAATTGAAAAGTCAGTACTAATTAAAAAATAAATATAAGGCTTCTGACTTGTGAAGTCAGTCTTATTATTATTCTTAAAACATTATAAAAATGTCTAAGTCTTTTCAAAGAGTGAGAAAATTTGTTGTAAACTGTGAATAGGTCCAACGACAATAAAACATACATATTAGGTCAGAGGCGTCCAAACTCTCCACACCTTGTGTGTGACGTAGAAATTCTACCTATGACGCAAATGGATTCTCTTTTGACCTTGAGAAGAACCAATGAGAGTTGTTCACTTCTGACCTGCTTGTACCATTAGCACATATTCTGACTTGTTCTTTGTATTTTTCTTTGTTTAAGTGTCTCTTAATTAGCAAAAATTTAAAATCCTGGACAAAGGTAGGTTAGGCTGATTAAATAAGTGGGTGGGACTTGACCTTTAATGTATGCTTTCCAATTTGCATAAACATCATAAGTAAATACATAAATTGGGTGCATTATATGTGTATGGTCTTTTAATTAACAAGTTTTTTTCACTTTTGTAAAATTAAACAATACTAGGAATAGGGAATATGTTGAAGGCATCATCCAATGGTCTACTCTTTGGATATTGATCCTGTGGATGTCATTCTCGGTCTGTCATGTCTGTATTCTTTTACAAATATTTAGTTGTTACCACCCGATCACACATTTTACATTTTGAAAACAGTCTTGTTCGGATAAAAGAGGCACTGGTGTTTCTCATTTATTTATACACAAGTTTGATTTATTTATATATTTATAAAGTGACTTCCAAGATCTATATTGTACTTTAAGGAATGTTGATCTTGGATTTCAATGATACATTTTTTTCAATGAAATTGTTTCAAGATTGAATGGAAATAAATAATATATTCTGTTATTATGTTATTGTATGCAGATAAAAATAAAATAAGATTCTATAAAAATTAAGTCTAATGATATTAATGTGTTATAAGAAAATCATCTTGAAGAACAATTAGTGGTACTTAATTTTTTTCTAAATCTGGACAGCCCCTTATATTAACCTTTCAACCATTTTAGCTCACCTGGCCTAAAAGGCCATGTGAGCTATTGCCATCACTTTGCATCCGTCGTCCGTCCATTAACTTTTCACATTTCAATCTTCTTCTCCAAAACCCCACGGCCAATTGAAACCAAACTTGGTGGGGATGTTCATTGGATGGTCCTCTACAAAATTTATGTTTTCAACATGGCTGCCAGGGCCATTTATGCACTTTGATTGCCTGAAATTTAAAAAATCTTCTTCGCTGAAACTACATAAGCAATTGAATCGTTACATGCTTACATGGTTCTCTACCAACTTTATTTTTTTCATGCCAATATATAATCCAAGATGTCTGAAACTACAGAGCCAGTTGGAACCAAAGTTGGCAGAAATGGTCCTCTGTCAGAATTGTGTCCGATGACCCAGAATGTCAACCAAGATGGCCGCCTCAGCCAAATTTAGATAAACAAATGACCCTATTGGAAAATTCATTAAAAAATCTTCTTGTCTGAAACCACTAAGCCAATTGAAACCAAACTTGGGAGAAATGGTCCTCTTTCAGAATTATGATTATGACTAAGATGGCCACCACACCCTAACTTTTTTAAACATTGAACCTATGGGAAAAATAGCCAAGATAACTTCTACACTTAAATTATCAGTCCTGCTGAAGGTGGACAAGTTAAATCCAGGTGATCGATACAGGCTCTTGATAGCTCTAGTTTAGCTCACCTGGCCAAAGGGCCATGTGAACTATTGTCATCAACCATCCGTCCGTCTTTACTCCTTTAGACAATTCATCATCTGCTCTGAATCCATTGGGCCAAATTGAACCAAACTTTGCAGGCATGGTGTATGGAAGGGTATCTATAAATTTCCTCATTTCATTCTGATTGGATGAAAAACATGGCCTTCAGAGGCAATTAATGATTCTGATTGGTCAAATTTAAACATTTCTTCTGATCTAAAAAAAAAAAAGCCAAATTATTTCAAACTATAGGACTGTTGATTGGGACACCCTCTACAGAGATTCCTCATTTGATGTTGATCGGGTGGCATACATGGTCGCTACGGTGGCACATGGGTTTGTATTGAAGCCTATGGGAAATGACTATTTGATCATCTCCTCTGGAACCACATGGTCATTAATACCCAAACATGACAGGAATAATTTATTGAAGGTCTTTATAAAACTTCCTCATTTCATTTGGATTGAATGAAAAACCTGGGCACCAGAGGTCATTCTTGTATCTGATTGGTCAAATTTTAAAAATTCTCCTCTAACTACTTTGCCAAATCCTTCAAACGTTATCGAATGGGAACAAAGACTCCCCATTTTGTCTTGATCAGGTGGCATAGTAAATCTTCTCAAAAGGGTCCTGTTTTGAACTATGTTGGCTATGGCTACCATCTTGGATGGCAAGGGAGATTATCAGAAAAAATTCTGATACAGGACCATTTCTGCCAAACTGGTTTCCAATTGGCTCACGGGCTTCAGACCACAAGATTTCTAAGTGATTTTTCCAAAAGGGTCCTATGTTAAACCATTTTTGGCTCGATGGTGATACAATTCTGAGAGAGCCCATTGCTACCAAGTTAGATTCAGATTGGCCAAATGGTTTAAGACAACTTGACAGGGACAGACGGTAAGTGAGGGCAAAAGCTCACTAAGCTAAAAGTGCAATTTTGTAGACAATTGATTTTTGACAGGGACACACAACACTTGGGCAATCAGTTGTTTAAATGAAAGTGAAAGGATATTGTGTGTACATATGTGTATAAATGAGATCATGCCATATCCTGTCAAAGCAATAATCTACATGTATCTGCATCATGCAGATGTTTACTATGAGGCAAAGACAGAAAACCCAACAACAAATGAGGTAAAAAGCATGATTTTTATGTCGGCTCAAAATTATATTCCTGGAAGAGTCAGGAATGTGTATAACTGAAAATAGGTTTCATGACAATCCCTACATATGTGCATGTAATTGATATGTCCCTTTATCCCTTGATCTAAAACTAAAAATGCCAAATTATTTCAAACTATAAGAATGATGATTGGGAGACCCTCCACAGAGATTCCTCATTTAATGTTGATAGGGTGGCATATATGGAAGCTATGGTGGCACACTGGTTTGTATTGAAGCCTATTGGAAATGACTATTTGATCATCTCCTCTGGAACCACATGGTCATTAATACCCAAACATGACAGGAATAATTTATTGAAGGTCTTTATAAAACTTCCTCATTTCATTTGGATTGAATGAAAAACCTGGGCACCAGAGGCTATTCTTGTATCTGATTGGTAAAATTTTAAAAATTCACTAACTACTTTGCCAAATCCTTCAAACATTATCGAATGGGAACAAAGATTCCCCATTTTGTGTTGATCAGGTGGTATAGTGAATCTTCTCAAAGGGTCCTGTTTTGAACTATGTTTGACTATGGCTGCCATCTTGGAAGGCAAGGGAGATCATCAGAAAAAATTCTGATACAGGACCATTTCTGCCAAACCGGTTTCCAATTGGCTCACGGGCTTCAGACCATAAGATTTCTATGTGAAATTTCCCAAAGGGTCCTATGTTAAACCATTTTTGGCTGGATGTTGATAAAAATTCTGAAAGTGGCCCATTGCTGCCAAGTTAGGTTCAAATTGGCCAAATGGTTCAAGAGGAGCTTTTCAAAAAGTAGACAGTCAGTGAGGGCAAAATGTCGCTAAGCTAAAAGTGCAATTTTGTAGATAATTGATTTTTGACAGGGTCATACAACACTTGGGCAATCAGTTGTTTCAATGAAAGTGAAAGGATATGGTGTGTACATACATGTATAAATGAGATCATGCCATATCCTGTCAAAACAATAACTACATGTATCTGCATCATGCAGATGATTACTATGAGGCAAAGACAGAAAACCCAACACTAAATGAAGTAAAAAAGCATGATTTTTATGTTGGCTCAAAATTATATTCCTGGAAGAGTCAGGAATGTGTATAACTGAAAATAGGTTTCATGACAATCCCTACATACAATGTATGTGCATGTAATCGATATGTCCCTTTATCCAATCCTATGGGATTTTGTTTTGAACTAAAGAACATTTATACCAAGCAAGTTAAGTTCTTATTCTCCAATTGTTTCACAGGAGATATTTAAATAATTCTAATTCAATATTTGTAATTCTAGCAAGGGCTGAAGACCATTTGATTCTGAAGGGCCCCTGCAAATATGTTGGGGTCAGAGTATTTATTTTCGATCTTAGTATGACCAGATTGTTTATTTTCAGTCGGAAGGGGGCCATATTTCCAGACTGCAAGTATGGCTTAAAATTAGCAGTTCATATTGACAAATTTCAACAACTCTATATCTAAATCTTGACTTTGAGTGATATAATTGTATATATGAAAAAGATACTTAAATCCAACATAAATTTATTCCTAAAATGCATCACAAATAGAACTACAATTAACAAAATATAAAATATTTGATTGACCAAAGCTACAAGTTTCTTTTATAAATAATATATACATGTACATAATGTAAAATAAAACATTATAATCTTTCAAAAATGACCCACGAAAAAGTATAAACACAATCATCTCTGTCATAATACAGTTTAATATAAAACTTCTTGATTTTTGATAGTTGCTGCAAGTCCTCTGTTTGTAGAGCCTATTGGTACTTTGTTCGTCAGAACAACTTCTAATTCTTGAAAATCACACAGTCGCTGGACATCTTTGTCCTTTCTCAATATTGTGTTTGGTAATTTTCTGATTTTATTAATGAGTCGTCTTTCAACACCTAATTCTTTGCACATGACTGATTTGAGTGCTTCAAAGGTTAAATTTGATCTATCCATTTCTACTTCAATGAAATCAGGATCGTTAATATACGCGACTCTTATCTTTAATATAAGTTCATTCTCAGCTGTCCCGTTCATTATTTGATGATTATTTTTATTTTCTTGTAAACGTACGTCAACTTGCGGTCTTTTAACAGCAACACTTTCTGAATTTGGGATGACAGGTTGTGTATAAGGAAAAACTGGATTAGCCAAATAATTTGGTGTAAATGAAGTTGATGGTGTAGAATTTAGTATGTTCACGCGTGTCCCTTGACCTCCAAGTAAACTATAGATTTCTTCACTAGTAGTCAAGTCAACTGGTTTTTCACCTTTCACAGTGAGTGAGTCTTTATTTGCGCCTTTAAGAAGCAGAAACTCAACTACAGTTTTATGATTTCGTTTACAAGCCCAATGCAAAGCTGTCCATCCGTTTATCTTATTGCTAGATTCAATATCGACAGAAAATGATTCCAGAAGATTGGTTAATGATTCTATGTCTCCGTTACACGCTGCTTCTCGGAAGCTTTCGTTGTATTCACCAGCTGTCGTCATCCCGAGCCAAGCAAAAAAATGTAATCATGGTTGATATCACTTTACAGTGGTGAGTTTATTTGTAAAACGTTTTGTTGATTTTTAATGTCACAGAAACTAAAACGAACCCAGTGGCGGATTTATTTCCGAGAATTGTTTTCCATGGAACAGCGTGCAGTATTTCTCCAGACTATATAACAGAAGTACTTCTATTTCTTGAATTTATCTTCAAACAGAAAATGTCAATCAAATAAAAAAAAATAAAACATACAGAGCAAGTGTAAAAAGCAATAAGTGATAACAAGTTAATAGTTCGAATCACAGGTCTTGACTTCAGGTACTTTTTAGCTCACCTCGACTAAGGCCATGTGAGCATTTGTCATCACTTGGCATCCGTCTTCCACCATCGGCCGTCCGTCTGTCTGTAAACTTTTACATTTTCATTTTCTCCTCTGAAACACCTGGACCTATTGAACTGAAACTTGGCGTGTACCGTCTTCGGAAGGTCCTTTACAAAGTTTGCATAAATCATCTTGGTCCATGAAACAAAATGGTGCAATGAGCATTTACATGAAACTAAGTATATTGCGAAACAGCTCATTCGACAATATATAACAAGAAAAATAAATGGAAATGATGAGCTGTCAAAAGGGGCATAAAACGACTAAAATGTATGAAATACACTGTGAAGTCGAACAAAACCAAATATAAAATCGTAAAAAAAAAAAAAAACAACAAACTAAAAAGTTAAAAATACCCAACGTTTCAACCAATATGGTCTTGATCACGAGCATGAAAAAAATAAAAATAAAAAGGTATTGACTCTTTGAAACCCAGAGCAAGACTGAGTTCGTACATAAAATGTAAACAAAAACAAAAAATTATTTGATGTTGGTGTCGATCAGTAATCGTACTTCATAGAAAATACATAAATGGCAAGGTAGATAGTAAAATTATATAGTAAAAATAAGTAAAATAATATATCTGAAGTTAAGATGTGTAGAAAACCATGTACCGCAAAAAGTTAGTGTACATATATATTAAATGAATTGATATTAAGAATTTTTTAATTCCACTGGGTCGGAGTGTCCACAGGTTAAAAATTATTTTCTACTCAAGGCGTTGTCTGTATTGTCTTCTTCCGTTAACTGTCCTTAAAACGGTTACGCGGACGTCTGACGAGCTGTGACCAGGCAATCGAAAGTGATTGCCAACTGGACAATCAGTTCCATTCTTTATAGAACGCAAGTGTTCTGCAAAGCGGTCACCAAGGCGATGACATGTCTCTCCGATATATACCTTATCACAATTCGTACAGACGATTGCGTAAACCAAATTTATATCAGTACAGATATACCCATTTTGAATTATGTATTTGTTGTCAGGCCCAAGAACTCTTTAGTATCCATGGTGTAGGGGCATGTCACACATCTAGACCTTTTACATGGCCTGGTTCTCCGGTAGTCAGTTTTTTCTGAGGAAATGTTTGACTTGATCAAACTACTGAATAAGTTTTTTTTAAAACTTTTCCCCTTACGGTAAGCAGTGATGGGAACAGTCTCAAAAATTTCGCACATCAACAGATTTTTCATCACTATGTTGTTAAAATTGTTCATAAGGATGTTACGGATGGCGACGTTACAGATGGCAACGTTATGGGGAGGGTAAGCAAGGACCAGTGGAACACGTTTGTTGTTAGATTTCCGACCAGACTTTAAGGCGTTGGGTCTGGTCACATTGGAAACAGATTCAAATGCCCTGTCAATGGCATTTTGGGGATAACCTCTCCTTCGGAAGAAGGTGGACTTCTTGTTACACTGCATTTACCTGTTCTGATTGGTCGAAATTTAAAACTTCTTCTCTGAAACCGTAAAGCCAAATGAACTGATTTTTGGTATGGAGCATCTATCGAAGGTCCTTTACAAACTTTACATAAATCACCCAGGTCCATGAAACAAAATGGCTGCCATGCACATTTACATGTTCTGATTGGTTGAAATTTAAAACTTCTTCTTCTCTGAAACTGTAAAGCCAAATGAACTGATTTTTGGTATGGAGCATCTATGGAAAGTCCTTTACAAATTTTGCATAAATCATCCCGGTCCGTGAAACAAAATGGCCGTCATGAGCATTTACATCTTCTGATTGGTCAAAATTTAAAACTTCTCCTCTGAAACCGTAAAGCCAAATGAACTGATTTTTGGTATGGAGCATCTGTGGAAGGTCCTTTGCACAAATCTTTCTAGTGTGTGAAACAAAATGGCCCCCAGAAACCTTTATATGTTCTGATTGGTCGAAATTTAAAACTTCTCCTTTGAAACTCACCACTGAGCCTCTTGTTTGTCTTATAAATTTCATGTATACTTTTACTAAATATTCACCATAAATATGAATATTCATGCATTTATTTAGACTTCAGAATAATCATCAGCTTAAAAAATATTGAGTAATCTACCTGTAGTGTATAGGGGATATTTTGGAAGCACCATCACTTTGATCTAAGTAAGTAAGTAAGTTAAAGTAAGTAAATTTGATTTAAAGTCAGCACATATATACATACAACAAATAACATGAGCTATATTAGCTCTTTAAACCGACTATAACATATATACACAACAAGCAAAATAAAAGCAATATTAATAAGCCATGTTAAAACACTGCAGCACATGAAAATAAAACAGACACAAGCATATCTTTAAGACTGAGTGAAAACATTTGAGCATTAATAATAAAAGAGCACACAAACACCACTAAAACAGCATAAGCAATTGTAAAATATTAAGCATACTAAAAACAGCATAAATATAGATTCTCCTTCAGATACGAGTGAGTTATGGAATTTCTCCACCCGAGATAGTTAAATTTTCAATTTTCAATACACTAGCATTTGCGAGCATGTTAAAATCTAAAATTCAACTATTGAGGGTGGATAGATTCCATAACTCACGAGTAAATTGAAGGAGAATTTGTTTCTCCTATGATCTTCGACAAAAGCCTCAAGAAAATGTCATTGCTATGTAGTTTGTTGACATAGACGTCATTTCGGAACTTCTCTAGTTTATCATTCAAATAACTGTCGAAAAAACGGCATTAATTCCCACGTAGAAATTTAATCACTTGGAACATGTGGAAGTGGTTAAAAATATTATGTATTTTTATCCCACCGATTAAACACGCCAAGAATAGGAGAAGCATTTATAAAACACTAAACAGAACGATTTAAGCATGCACAGCAGTTAAGCATAATTTAAAGCAGGAATAATTTCAGGCATGAGGCAGCACTGTTTGATATTTACATGAGCTGCAGAAACATTTTTGTCTGCCACACCAGCTGGAAATATAGTTTTTAAACTGGTCAAATGAGGACATATTTCTGACCTCATTTGGCAGTGTGTTCCACAATCTTGCTGCCTCATATCTGAAAGAATTCTTACCGTATTTTGTTGTTCTTGGACATGGGGTGTCAACAGCATTTGTATACCTAAAATTATAAGAATTATCTTTAATTACTATAAGATCTTGTATAAAAACTGGACTTTTTTTATTTATGATTTAAATAAAGTAACCTGCAGATAGAAAAGAAGCCACTATGTACAATGGTGCAATGTCTAATCAACCATATCTGAGGTGAAAAAAAATTTCTGCATTTGAGGAAGACAGTTATTTTCTCAAAATGTTTGGTGGGTAAAATCTGTTCATAGACATGTTAGACTTAAAAAAACTTTTAAATTTAATTCATCAGATTTGGGAGTAATAAATTACTCCCAGATCAGATATATATATTCTGAATTTTCAAACATAATCAGACATACCGGGTATTACCCGGTAACACATATTTAAGGATAAAGAATCAGGAAAACTGCTTCTATAGCAAAATTTATTAGCAATTACAAATACAAAAATTTCTGACTTTTGGCATAAATAATACCCCTTTCCAGAAACTCAATTCCGGTATCACGATTCTGACTCTAAAATTATAATTTGAAGCAAGTTATTTCCCTTGCTGGGACGTAGTACTGGTTCGCTGCAATGAAGAGTAAAGGATTAGCTGTTTTTAAAACTTGTTAATATGCACGTAATGTTTGGTTTATATAAATTTGGGAACTACTTTTTTACTTCCAACATACTTGTAATCAAACTTGATTATAAAGCTGGAAATATTTGTATATCAAAGTAATAAATGATTTCTATTTACTTCTTACTGTTTGCTCTGCACTGCAGCTCATCTTTATCTAAAATTAGGAAAAGTGCACATTCTCTTCAAGTCTTGCAATTGAAACTGACAAACCTCCAGTTTCAGCAACTGAAAGATGCTGTAAATACTGTAAAGATAAAGTAGAAAATGAAATACATTTTATTTTATTTGTCCTTCATATGAGGGACAAATTCAAGTCATTGTTTCTTTAAATGCTTCAAAAGAAGGAAATGCTATAAGCATATTCCTAATCCAGAAAATCAAATGTTTACCAAAAACATCTTTAGTGTGGGTCAAACAAAAGGCTTAAAGAGTGGTATTTGCTGCTTCTCTGCTAAGCTCACAACATTTAAAATCAAGAGTAAAGACTGGTTAGCTTGGAGTCAGAATGATGTGTCTGTTTGGGGTGACATGTCTTCATGTTACCTCTTAGCTATCATGTTAATAATTAATCTGGCTCATGCAAAATGTCTGTCTAGTATATATCGCATCGGCAAATCAATCAATCGATCATTTTTCATATTTCTGTTTAATAATAATTTTTGAATTATCTCTCAAACTCTTTTTTATACTGAAAAATGGGCTTATAAAAGAAATAAAAAAAGAATAATCATTTATGTAATTTTATATAATGCAGAAAATTTCATCATCTTAAATACATGTATATAAGTATGAACAATTTATACAAATGGACATTATGTAAGGGACGAGATCAAAAGTTCTATGTAGGATAAAAAACTTAATTCACATAGTTTTTTCACTGACCCGCTCCCCCCCTCCTTTAAACTTAATTTGGGAAAAATTGATTGACCTATATGGCCATATCCAAAAATCGATGTCGGATAACAAAACTTGCAGCAATTTTTACCCACCAACCCCCAAACTATTTGAATTAAGTTTTTTATCCTTCATTGAACTTTTGATCTCGTCCCTAAATATAGAATGTATTGCAAAACAAACTACTCACAGACAGCTCAAGATTGTCTCATATATCACCTCAAATTGATTGAAAAATGTTGATATAGTGATTTAATTTGTTTTTACAGGTTTATAGAAATCAGATAAACATCACACCATTAAGAAATGAACTTTGAACTGTCACTTCAGAGAAAATTACTCCTCCTGATCGGAGCACCCACCACACTTATACTGGCTTACTGGTTGTTTAGAGACAGAGATGGTGGTATAGTAAACATATTGTTTCTATTGTGTTAAGTCATCCCTTTTTTAAGACATCAAGAATTATTTGGTAAAGATTGGTCATTCGACTTATATGCCACATTGACCTATAGTCTGTGTGAAGAGTGGGACAAAGTCTTGCTCCCATTACAAATCTTAGATGGAAATTTTCAAATTGGAAAGAAATGTGGACATTATATTTACCCAAAAAATTTTGATCTGGCATCAGTGATATTGTAAATTTATGCATTGATTCATTTATTTTATTTTTTAACTTATGAAAGATGATGAAGAGGATGAAGAAGAAACAAAAAACACAGCCACTTCTCGACAGACTATTATTGAAATTAAAGTACCACCAAAGGCCGTTGGAGCTGTTATAGGAAGGCAGGGTGTTACAATCAAAGAGGTATGTCCATTGGTGACGTAACTACTGGTCTGAGAGGGTAATAGTAAACAGTTATTGACTTTTGATGAGGTCAATACTAAGATTTATTAAATAATATGTTTAAATCAGCTCTAATATGCTAAAATCAGCATGACCAATATGGATTTGAAAAGATCTACTCATATTAACCATACGTTCAATATGGCTGTTCGGCCCAGTTAATAAGTTTTCCCATATTGCCCCGTTAAAAAACAGTGCTAATACAGAAAGTTGTATTGCCTGTTATGCATCCACTTCCAGTTGTCCCAGTTAATAAGTTTTTCCGAATTGTCCCGTTAAAAAGCAGGGCATAATATTACAGAATTCCATACGGACCAGCTGTATCTACTTCCTGTCTTACATCAAGGGAAATAACTTGCTACAAATTATAATTTTTTAGTCAGATTCGTGACACCGGAAATGAGTTTCTGGAAAGGGCTATTGCGCTCATCTTTATCTATATAAACTTGCTGATTCTGTATTGGCCCTTAACCATATTGGCCTCGGGACCAACACAGCAAACCTTGAATCAATACAAGGGCCAATACAGAATCAGCAATTTAGTAACACTATATTATCAACCTAAGTGAAGAAATATTTACTGAAGTCATTGGCCATTATGAATATCATCTCTGGGGTTGATAAATCCTATTGTTAACCTACATTAGAAGTCAACATTTATTTTTTTAATATGAATGTAAGATTGTCCATTGAATCATTATAAGTAGCCATTTATTCATTTAATTTGGGCAAAATGATATTTTTGTTCAACCATTTATTAGGTTAATTATTTAAGGAATGTTTTCAATTTTGGAACAGGTAATACGATATGACCTATTTTGAAGCAGTTCAAGCGAAAACTGACAAAAGTAGGTTAAACTGTTCAAAAATTTATAACAATCCTTATAATTCAATTTTCAAAACTTTTATGATCCAAAATTGTAGGTTGAATAATTTGACTAAATTATTTAACTCAGGAATATTCAAATCTCAGACTGCGAAGTTATATGTTGGTGACATCACAGTACTCAAAGTAGATTATACAATATAATCTAACCTGCTCAGCCATTAACAACCAATCAAATTGTCTGTTCAAATTAAATTATTAAAATATATTATGGAAAGATTTGCGATTATCATTTTCCATTCAAATCATGAAAATTTCTAGTAGACAGAAACAGGAACTAATCTTTGTTTCACAAGAACTTCAACTTGGTTTTCAGGAATATCAAAAAAAAAATTATTTTGAATATCACTAAAGACTGTTATCGTACCTTTTGTTGTGGGTTTTTGTGTTGCGTGCGTTATGCAGAGGCGACATATAGCATGTATAGGGATCACTGTGCGTCGTCTTGTGTCATTGTCATTATTATCAGCATTGGCGTCACAAATTAATTTCTGTCACATTTCCTCAGAAACTACACTAGCCAGCTTCCTTATATTTGGCATAGAGTATGGGTATGGAGAACTGTATTGTATAAGGCAGTTTCGAATCTGTCGCATGTCCACTTCCTGTTTGACTGAACTTAGAAAATCTTTGAGATAGAAAAATTCTGTCACATTTTTCTCAGGAACCACACTAGCCAGCTTCCTGATATTTGGCATAGAGCATCAGTGTGGAGAACTGTATCGTGTATGGCAGTTTTGAATCTGTTGCATGTCCACTTCCTGTTTGACGGAACTTATAATATTTTTGAGAAATTTCTGTCACATTTTTCTCAGAAACACACAGGCTAGCTTCCTGATATTTGGCACAGAGGATCAGTCAGTGATTTCCCCAGAAATTTTTTCATGCATGGGGGCATGATCATCACAATTGTAGCGCACGGCGCTGCGTGGCGCATCATGGCATGGCGCAGCGCGGCGACTGATAAGTGCTTCACATTGCATTACACTAAAAGGAGTTATTAAAAAAACACAATAACTGGTAGAACTACAATTTTATATATTTAATCTCAAATATCAGCTAAATTTATTCAACATTTAAGAGTTCACTCAGTACAAATTTTTCTGTTTTTCAATTTTCCAAACTGTCTTACACATGTACCAAAGTCAATTTCATCTAAATGTGGCCCTTCAATGGAGATTGTCATCAAATAGTTAAGTACATGTTGTGAGGGTCTGTTTCTTGATGCAGTTTTCACTCTGTTCAGACATGAGAATTTGGACATTGTATTCGCTGAGAAATCTGCATTGAATGTGATTTGCTTTCGGCAAACACATCTTATATGGTGTTGTTGACGACATCGTGTCAAGCCAGATTCGTATATTCGGTAGCACAGGCACTTGTTTCTATCAATGGGAAGGTCGACTATCAATGGATAGATGGATAGTCGATCTTCCCATTGATAGTTGACCTTCCCATTGATAGAAACAAGTGCCTGTGTTCGGTAGCGGAAAAGGTATTTGTCAGGGTATTTTTCAATAATTTGTCCGCTATATTTTTGACACTTCTGTTGATCGTCAGGGTGGCATAGAATTTACATGCCACTGCTTTCCACTTAACCCAAGAGAGGATATTTATATACATGAAATTAACTGGCAATTTATGTCATATTTTTTACGACATTTTTCCCCGGCATCGTTTTGTCATGAAAAATAATCTTCAAATTGCGATTTCTTTCCTCTGTAAAAATTCGACTCATATTTTTATACTAGTAAACCAGCAAGCATTTCTACACAACATTCAAGTTTTTGAAATAAATGAAACTACTAAATTTGATAAAAAGTCAGGGAAATGTCCTATATTACGTCGTGTGTACTACTATTCTGATCGATTTTTTTCATTGGTCAATACACGTTCTATACTTAGATACACAAATTATTACTATTCTTATGGATTATTTTTCATTGGTCAATACACGTTCTATATTTAGATACACAATCTTTAATGAAAAGACAAATTATATCGAGATGTTGGTTTAATTAAATTTTATTTATTCTCCAATTAACTTATCATCACATGGAGCAGTATTACATCATTTTACAACACACATCAGTATAATAGTGTTGCTTCCTGCTAAGTTGATTTGCGATAGTATGATTATTATCTTCGTTATCAAAATAACAATGGAAATTACTTCTCAATAGAATACCCCATTGAGAAATTTTTGAAGCATGGCGGCATGCATGGCGGCATGCATGGCGGCATGAATGGCGGTGATGTGTATTGCATAGCGGCGATTTTTTAAGCATGGCGGTCCCGCTATGCTAAATGGGCCTAGGGAAAACACTGTCAGTATAGAGAAGTATTCAGGTGACAAATGTCTTCTGTGGAAGACTTACCACTAAGTTGTAAGTAGTGTTAATGGCTATTGATACTACAAAATTTAACATTATAAAATAAGGGAAATTTTTTGGAAATTAAGGAGTACCGGTATCTCCCTAATACATATATCTGCCCTTAGGTGGTTACTGATTCTACCCTTTCTCCACATTTTTAGCCTTGAACACTGCCATATATGGCAAGAAATTAGTCCAAGTTATTAATATACTTGTTTTGTAACCAGTTACAAAATGGTGACAGTTTATTGAGATGTGAACATTCAGTGCATAAAAAATATTTATTTAGTAACCTATTGGTAAGTTCTATGATAAACTCACTTTAATGAGGGGCCTGGGTGGCTGAGTGGTCTAGGTAGTTCATCATGACTACTACTAGCCTGTCAGCACTGGGGTTGTGAGTTCGAATCTCATCTGTGGCGGGGTGTGATCGACTCCTATCTAAATTGACAAGGATTTCCAATTTTCCTACCAAAGGTCGTGGTTCTCTCCGGGTGCTCCGGCATCCTCCACCGATAAAAACTGGCCGCCGCGAAATAGCCAAATGTGCTGAAAATGGCGTAAAACCCAAAGTAAACAAACACTTTAATGATAATTGCTTTATGAATGTTTTTTAGATTCAACATGAATCGGGTGCAAGGGTCAATTTCCGAGATGATAACCGAGACAGTCAAGAGGAGAGAACTGTTGTTATTAGAGGTTCACCTGAGGCTGCAAGCCATGCTGAAAACATGATACGTAAAATTATCACCGAGTTACCTGTTATTGTGACAGAGGAGATGGTTGTACCTGGAAAATGTTTAGGGAGAATTATAGGTAGGCTTTTGTTTTAAGAGATTGTCCAGACAAGCTGAGTACCAAGAAACAGAATTGCAGACGATTATATCTATCATATATTTTCGTCCTTTTCCCAAATCTAGATGTAAAATTATAAAAACTCAATTGAACAAAAGCATATAAGAATATTTCTATATTAGGGGATATGATCAGGTCATCTTGTTTTTATGGTTTTAGAATTTTATGACATTTAAATCTGATTAAAGCAGAGTGTAAATACTTTTTAGTGTGACATACAGCTAATACAGCCAATCAAATTTCATATCTTATGGTTCATACAGCATATTATCCAGTACTTGTTCTGTAAAAATTCAGTTGTTCAACCACCTAAAGAATGACATAAAATTCTGTAATACAATCAAACCAACATAAACAAGGTGCTTAAATCCTGGTAGACTTTTCCTGAGAAACATCACATGTATATTTAAGGATTGTGGAACAGGTTATACGATATAACCTACTTTGATGCAGTTTACGCTTCATAAACCGTGAAGTGCTTTATGTTTAAGTGTAAACTGACCAAAGTAGCTTATATAAGTATAACCTCTTCCAAAATTTATATAATTTAATTTTCGAAAAAATTTTAATCCAAAATTGCAGGTAGAATCATTTTAAAAACTTACTTAACCCAGGAATATTTAAATCGTGGACCTCGAATAAATATGTTGGTGACATCACAGTACCCAAAATTGATTATACATTATAATGTAACTTGCCTAGCCATTAACAACCAATCAAATTGTCTGTTACAATTCAAATTAAATTATAATGTTTGAAAAAATAGGTAGAAATGGAGAAACAATTCGCGAGATGTCCAGGATATCTAGAGCAAAAGTTTATATAGATAGAACAAAAGACAGCTACAGGGATGCTGATAGAACTCTTACCATTACTGGTACCAAAGAACAAATTGAATTAGCAAAGGTAGGTATAGCAAGTGTAAATTGTTACAGGTACCAGGAAATAGATTGGCAAAGTGCATTTATTTTTTTAGGTTAAATTGGGTACGAAATGAATGGAATTGAATTAAAACTCTTTTAACTCAAGTAAAGTCAAAGATTGACATCAGTAAAAGGAGCTTTATGATCAATTTGATCTTATTGAAGAGTTGCCAGATTTCAACCTTACTACCAACCATAGAGAAAAAGTTGACATAGGCAGCACATTCATCTAACCCTGGTAATTTATAAGTGAATTTGGAATTTGAATTCAGAAAGGGTTAGTACATGGTAAAAAGAGATACAGGTAATTAATGGTACAAATAAACAGATTATAAAGAAATCTCACTATTTATTCTTAAAAAAGAAGAATTGTCAGACATGCTTTATGGAGCACAAGTATTATGTAATTTCATTTGCTAAGAAGGAACTGAGATTGAAAATTTCTTTTAGTTGTCTGTCCATAGACTGTCAGTTGTTTTCCCCACATTTCATGCTTTCCTATCAAAGGGCCAACTCGAATAGACATGTTTTTCTTAGTTAAATTTAATCTTGCCTATAGCTATTATTCATAATGAACTTTTTACTCTGTTGATTGTGATTGCGGTTGTAAAATTTGGCAATAAAATTATACGTTGTACAGGATCTAGAACACCTGGATTTGCATTTAAATCTCACAAAAATGTAAGTCTGATTTTATTTTGTTTGTTTTAAAACATTTTACATTTTTCTGTAAAAATTGTCGATTGTTAAGATCAAGAAGACTGCCAGTAGATGGCACCTTATAGGGATTGCTTCAATTACAGAAATGAGGCATATTGTCCTATTAGAATCAATATAATTCATTGGTGCCATGCTCTGTGCTTATTTTAAGATAGACAGGCATTATATTTGTTAATATTTTACAAAATATGAGCAAATATAATGCATAACAATGTTAGTATAAGACAAGAGCCTGGCATCAGTGAATTTATTTCTTGATTAATACCAGCAAATACACTACAAAACAATGTTTCATCTGCTGGGGGTTCGGACAGAATAAAAAGTATAATGTAATGATGAGAGGCCAATTTTCATATTCAGACAATGATCCAGGAGAAGATAGAGGACGAGGACGTGTTCCGAGCAAGGAAAGCTGTGATGGAGGCTAACAGAGAGCGTAGACAGAAACCAATGTCAAATGACGGACAGCTCCATAGTGATGGAACAAATAAAGTGGGCACAAACCAGATTAGTACTTGTATGTAAATACTGTATCATGTATAATATGGTAGTGCTTTCCCCAGAAATTTGTGAAGGCATGGTAAATTTCGTATTTTGAAGGCACTCAATGGTTAAAAAAGATAATATTGGGGGCACCCAACCTTGACACGAGGGCAGTATATTTATCAAAATCAGCAATAAACAGCCTTCACCCTAGTGTGATGGTGTAAAGGTGTCATAAAAGTGTGCCAACACAACAGGGGTACATGATTAAATGAAAATCAGTTTCAAAAAGATAAGATTAAACTAAAAATTGAAAGTTAGATTTGGCTACTGGGGGCACATTGTAAAATTCATGATGAGGGCAGCCTGGTGCTTGAAGATGGAGGCATGGTGCAGCAGCATGCTAAATTGGTCTAGGGAAACCTCTATATGGAATCTCAACAAGTGTTAAGTTAGTCCAAATAAAAATTAATTCTGATATTCTACCAGACCACCCTTTCGATAATCCCAAATATTTTTTATTTGAATTTTTTCAATAAACTCTTTCAGAATTTGCCCTTTGTTCTAGTGCTAGTTTATTCACTCATAAAATATAATGCATATGACTTACATTTGCAGGGGTGTTTACTATTACGGAATTTCCGTAATGTTCCGGATTTTAGATTCAAAATATGGATTATGGCTTTTACCTCAGGAAATTACGCTTTCCAGATTTGTACCAAAATTTTTTTTTATTCCTGGTCGTGTAAATGCTTTGTAATTGCACTTGATTTTCCAGTTATGAAAAGTGTTTTAACGAGATTGATGATAAAAACTCAGATTGTTTCTAGATTTAACTCAATATAAGATGCTTTGATGGCAGATCTCTATGGTAGTTTTCATGCTGAAATTTAATATTCCTGACAAAGGGCCCAAATTACTGACAAATATTATTAAGATTACTGAAAACACCAGAAAGGGGTATACACCTCTGCATTTGTCTCAATTTCTGACTTGAGTACATTTTATAAAACCTACAAATACCGTATTCCGTTGTACATTATATGCACTTTTTTACCTTTTCAAATAAATCTGAGAAAAATCAACAAAAACAAAAAGATGTTTCAGTTCCGAAAATGCTGATTTCGTGACGACCACAACTTGGACTTCATAGCTAAAGTGTTGTGAGTATTATGTAGTAGAAGTAAGATTTCTTTACTCGACTTGAGGGCTTAAACGTGGGTGAGTTTTATCTAGAAATCTGTAGTTTCTACAACTAAATACGGTAGTTAGAATATCTCATTTATTTTTCTAGATCAATCAAATGGTGAAACAGAGAATACACAGGACACTTTTCATCCAGCCACTAGAGGTTGGCCCGAAGGCAGGGAATATGTAGAAGTTTATGTCTCTGCAGTTGCAAACCCTGGTCTATTTTGGGTCCAGCCATTGTCCTCTATGTCTGTAGAATTAGACAGACTCGTAGAGAGGATAACTATGGTGTATTCATCAGAAATGTCAAAGGTATGACAATCATTAGTTAATTCATAAATTTTTATCTTAAGGATGCTCGCTGGTCATGTTTTGGTCGGAATCATCGGGTTTTATCCATTTCTTAAATATTAAATTTTTTGCCCATTAACCCCCAACTTTTTCTTTTATAATTCAATCATATATACCTTAAAATGGTATTTGACAAAATTTTATGAAATCCTTTTTATTTTTTCATACATTTTTGAGAGACTGAAGTTGCAATGCAAAGACAATGAAAAATCCAGGGAAAACCTATTTTCAAGCAAATTTTCAAGGCTTTATAGCTCTAAAATGAGCACATGAACCTATATTTTTTCTTGCTTATTTGTTTACTATTCATATGTTCTCTCAAACTAAAACACCTATTTCAAATCCTATTTATTTCCTATTAGACCAACGACCATCCTTAATCTTTTTTATCAATTTAGTTTGGGCATGGATTTTCTTATTAGTTCACTTGGCCCAAAGGGCCATGTAAGCTATTGCCATCACATGGCATCTGGCGTCTGCCATCTGCCGTCTTCTATCATCGTCATAAACTTTTCTTAAAGATTTTCTCCTCTGAAACCATAGGGCCAATTAAAACAAAACTTGTCAGCAATGGTCCTTGATCTTCTTTCAGAATTATATCGGATGATCTGGCCCGTCATCCAAGATGGCCACCAGAGCCGAACATAGTTAAACATAGGATCCTATGGGGAATTTACTACAAGATCTTCTTGTCTCAAACCACTAGGCTAATAGGAACAAAACCTGAGAGCAATGGTCCTTATGTGGTTTTCTTTCAGTATTGTATCCCGTCTGCCATCCAAGATGGCCGCCAGATTCAAACATAGTTTAACATAGGACCCTGTTGGTAATTTAAAGATTATCTTGTGTGAAACAATAATTCCAATCTGAACAAAACTTGGCTGCAATGGTCCTTATAATTAGTTGGTCCTCTTTCAAAATTGTATCTGTTGACCCCGCCTGCTATCCAAAATGTCCTTTAAAACCAAACATATTTTAAGATAGGACCTTCTTGGAAAATCCACTGAAACATCTTCTCTTTTGAAACTGGTGAATAATTTGGCATATTTTAATTTGACATTAATGTTCCAGACTGCCAGTCAATATACACATAGTCAAATGTTTTATTCTGCAAATGATTTCCAGGTGAGCGATACAGGCTCCTGGGAGCTTCTAGTTTCTTTTTAATAACAGTAAACTTTCTATGTACTGTCAATGAACATTTGCTGATACAGATATGTATTTTGTATTGTATAACCCTAATGGGTTTTTGTTTTGTCTGCAATAAAGAAAGTTAAAGTAAAAATGATAGCATTGTTTGTTGCATCCATGGATTTTTTGTTATAGGACTATATTTATACAAACCCTGTGGCAGGAGATTTGGTGGCAGCTCCATTTGAGAATGACACTTCCTGGTACAGAGCCAAAGTCATGGGTGTAGAGGGCGACACTGTAGATCTGTATTATGTAGATTATGGAGATAGTGGTTATCTCCCTTCCGATAAAATTAGAAAATTGAGGTATGCACACAACCATATATTATATATCATTGATGATTCTATTATACCATTTAGGTCCTTTAAGCAACCCATAAATTTGTCAGCGGCCCCCAAAATTTTGAAAATTTAAATTCCCAAAGGACAAAACAATGATTCGTCGGATGTTACAATCTGGAAGTGAGTAAATAATCAATTCTTGTAACTGTAGGTATAGGACTGTAGTCACTATGATAGGTGTTGTATTAGTAGTTGAATAGATTGAATAAGCACATGCATTCTTAACAATGATCTTGGTGATTTTTAACTGACGGGACAAATATTTAGTTAAAGTCACATTGAAGTTGTTTTAGCAAATGTCTTCTGGAAAAATTTCTAATCAGTTAAAAATGAATTTGATGTTAAGGGGAGCCATCTTAAAATGGAAGGAATCATCCCTGTAATGTATACTTTAGGGCCAACATAGAAAAGAAAAAAATTATACCTATGATAAAAGTGAAGAGATGAAAAAAGGACTTATTATATGAATCTTTCTTGAAGACTATTAACCTTCTGGATTCAAATTCCGTCACTTATGGGGGTACCCAACACTATGACTAAAATAGATTTGGCTCATTTAATTTTCATAAAATTTTGATGAAATATTAACTTTGACCTGTTGACAAAAATATAAGAAATTTGAACCACACAATTCACGGGACTGATTTCATAGGATATATAGCAGTTTGACAAACACTTATTTTGATCATTGAGAGGCTTGATTTCTCTTTACTAATAGTATGGGATTAAAACGCTCAGCTGATGTTTAAAGAGTTAACTCCCTTAGGTGTTCTATACCCCCTTAATTTCTATTTCTTTTTCATTTCTATTAAATGTTTTGGTAAGTCATTTCTATTAAATGTTTTGGCAAGAGTTCCAATTGGCACCCCCATAAGTACATCCCTATGCTTATTCCGTCAAAGTTATACAGAGCTGGGGCTGCCATATGGAACTCTTTCCAATGTTTCAGCTGTGTGTCCAAATTTCTATAATTATATTTATCAGTCATGGACGTGAGAGAAAACACCTATAATATAGCCATTGTAAATACACAACGACACCAACTGAATGATATAACAGCCAGATACACATCACATTTATAACAGAATCTATCCAAAATAAGCCAGAAACATTGATATACATAATAACAATTTTATTTCAATAAGGTCATATATTAACAGAATATAGTTGCTAAAAAGGAGTGCTAACTGACATTCATTTCTGTCAAAAAAATCTGACCGAGGCTGATAAAATTTCTGGATCCTTGGTAAGAATATTTGTACCGTAATTTTCGGTGTATGGGTCGATATACTTTTTTCCTCGACCTATATAAGATTTAAAAAAAAACCTTTTGTAAACCCCAACCCACCTCCTATTCTTACTATTAATAAAATGATTTAAGAACTGTGTTTTGACCTATACACTACATCGACTTGTAGTCCGAAAATTAGGGTAATTAATTTATCGTTTCAGATCTGAATTTGAGACATTGCCTTTCCAAGCCATAGAATGTAATCTGGCACATGTAAAACCAGCAGGTATGAATAAGAATAAGAATATTAATTTTCCAATCAAGGGCACTACCGGGGACTACCTAGTACAAACTACCCAGACCAGTGATCATCTAGTAGTTAGGAGAAAATACCAAGACCAGTGATCATCTAGTAGTTAGGAAAAACTACCCAGACCAGTGACTACCTAGTAGTTAGGACAAACTATCCAGACCAGTGACTACCTAGTAGTTAGGACAAACTATCCAGACCAGTGACTACCTAGTAGTTAGGACAAACTACCCAGACCAGTGACTACCTCGTAGTTAGGACAAACTACCCAGACCAGTGACTACCTAGTAGTTAGGACAAACTACCTAGGCCAGTGACCACCTAGTAGTTAGGACAAACTACCTAGGCCAGTGACCACCTAGTAGTTAGGACAAACTACCTAGGCCAGTGACTACCTCGTAGTTAGGACAAACTACCCAGACCATTGACTACCTAGTAGTTAGGACAAACTACCCAGACCAGTGACCACCTAGTAGTTAGGACAAACTACCCAGACCAATGACTACCTAGTAGTTAGGACAAACTATCCAGACCAGTGACTACCTCGTAGTTAGGACAAACTACCCAGACCATTGACTACCTAGTAGTTAGGACAAATTACCCAGACCAGTGACCACCTAGTAGTTAGGACAAACTACCCAGACCAGTGACCACCTAGTAGTTAGGACAAACTACCTAGACCAGTGACTACCTAGTAGTTAGGACAAACTACCCAGACCAGTGACTACCTCGCCGTTAGAACAAACTACCCAGACCACTGACTACCTAGTAGTTATGACAAACTACCTAGACCAGTGACTACCTAGAAGTTAGGACAAACTACCTTGACCAGTGACTACCTCGTAGTTAGAACAAACTACCCAAACCATTGACTACCTCATAGTTAGGACAAACTACCCAGACCATTGACTACCTAGTAGTTAGGACAAACTACCCAGACCAGTGACTACCTAGTAGTTAGGACAAACTATCCAGACCAGTGACTACCTCGTAGTTAGGACAAACTACCCAGACCAGTGACTACCTAGTAGTTAGGACAAACTATCCAGACCAGTGACTACCTCGTAGTTAGAACAAACTACCCAGACCACTGACTACCTAGTAGTTATGACAAACTACCTAGACCAGTGACTACCTAGAAGTTAGGACAAACTACCTTGACCAGTGACTACCTCGTAGTTAGAACAAACTACCCAGACCAGTGACTACCTCGCCGTTAGAACAAACTACCCAGACCACTGACTACCTAGTAGTTATGACAAACTACCTAGACCAGTGACTACCTAGAAGTTAGGACAAACTACCTTGACCAGTGACTACCTCGTAGTTAGAACAAACTACCCAGACCAGTGACTACCTCGCCGTTAGAACAAACTACCCAGACCACTGACTACCTAGTAGTTATGACAAACTACCTAGACCAGTGACTACCTAGAAGTTAGGACAAACTACCTTGACCGGTGACTACCTCGTAGTTAGAACAAACTACCCAAACCATTGACTACCTCGTAGTTAGGACAAACTACCCAGACCAGTGACTACCTAATAGTTGGGACAAACTACCTAGGCCAGTGACTACCTAGTATTTAGACAAACTACCCATACCATTGATTACATAGTAGTTAATACAAACTACTTATACCAGTGACTACCTACTAGTTGGGACTCACTCCTAGGCCATTGACTACCTAGTAGTCAGGACAAACTATCCAGACCAGTGTCTACCTAGTAATTAGGACATACCACCCGAACAGTGACTTCTTAGTAGTTAAGACACACTACCCAGACCGGTGACTACCTAGTAGTTACGACAAACTACCAAGACGAGTGACTACCATGGTCCTTTGAGCATCCTACTTAACAAAGTGATGTGGTGTAATTTTGGGTGGATAAATATCTTAATTTGCAAAGTGATTAATTTTTGTAATCCTATGTACAATATTCTTTTTTAATTGGATTTTTAAACAGAAAAGTTTCAGTAATTAATTAGCTGTCGTATAGTGGGCATGCTGGCAGACAGGGGGTAAGGAGGGCAGACAGATGGTCAGGAGGGCAGACGGGTGGTCAGGGGGCATGTGGTCACATAGGCAGCACCAAACAGTCAAAGAGGAAAATACTGATTTACCTAGTTAAAAATGGGAAAACTAAATTGTAGATCATATTTGCAATATTGTTCATTCATTTTGGTTTTAGGAGTTTATATATTTCGTTCCTTTAAATAGTTGTTTCTATGTTGTAGACAAAAAGTATAGCATCTCTTGTTTTCACTTTTTAGAAGGAACATGGACAGAGGAATCTATAGAAGTATTTGATGAACTAACGTATGCTGCCAAATGGAAAGTTTTAATGGCCAAGAAAATATATCATCAAGTCACTTCAACTGGTACCGTACCTGTGCTAGAGTTAGTGGACACAAATACAGAAAAGGTCAGGATTTTTATTTCATTATTGGAACTGAAGTTTGTATATTGGGACAGTAGTCGACTGTCACCTGCTGGTCAAAATGCTCGCAACTTTGACAGTTTTGCAAGTTCTGAAAAAAAATTATCAAAAATTTAATTTTCAAAAATTGTAGACATATGGTGTGTATATTGTTAAAATATACTACTGAAACAGTTTGTCAGCACAACTTCTGTCAAACCACACAACAGAATTTTATGAAACTTTATAGTTAATTAGGGTATACCCAGTAGATGTGAATTTCCACTAGAAATTTTTGACACAGTATGTGATGCTAGAGTAATCCCTGTTTCATATTCCGAAGATGCTGCCATTCAAATAAAGATATGAGACCAAGAGACCAAACTTGATGAAATGATAGTCCTGAAGTCCACTTTAAAAATTATGTCCATTGGTGTACTGAAAATATGAAAAAAATAGCAATTTTTTTTCAAATCTTTTCTGAAACTCCTGGGGCAATTGAGACCAGGGGCCTCGATGGCCTAGTCGTCTAGGTAGTTCGTCATGACTACTATTGATCACTAGTCTGTCAACGTTGAGGTTGTGAGTTCGAATCTTACCTGTGATGGGGTATGTTCGACTCCGATCTTAATTGACAAGGATTGCTAATTTTCTTATCCAAAGTCAGTGGTCCTCTCCAGGTAATCTGGATTCCTCCACCAATAAAAACTGGCTGCCGCGAAAAAGCCAAAACCCTAACTAAACAAACAAACAATTGAGACCAAACTTTGATGAAATGATAGTGAGGTGTCCACTTTAAAAATTATTTCCGGTGGTGTACTAAAAACAGAAGAATCACCAAAAAAACATTTTTAAATCTGCACCTCTGGGGCCATTCCGATCACATTTTGATGGAATGTCTTTTAATGGTCCCTTTTCAAAACTTTGTCTATAGGTCAGACCACTGACCATTTTTTATAATGTGGCTGCCATTATTAAAAATTGATAAACCAGCATTGAATGTTCCTTGTTTGGTTCCCTTTCAGTATGATGTCTAGGAGTTCCAACTTCTCAACAGTATGCACCACCATTACAAAAAATAGAAAAATCAGCAGAAAAAATGTTTAAAAATCTTCTCCTGAAATTGCTTAGGTAATTGAGGAAAAAGCCTTAATACAATGGTCCTTCCGTGGTATCCTTTCAGTTTTGTGTCATTTTCTTAATAACTATGGCAATTGTGGCTGCCATTACTAAAATTAGAAACTTATAAATTTCCTCTGAGGAAGATTTTGATGAAATGGTCCTTAGGTTGTTCCCTATTAAAATTGTTTCCAGGGCCCCAGAACTATGACAAGTATGTTGCTATTATTCAAATATAAACAAAAATTAAGAAATCTCTTCTAAAACAAAATTTTGATGGAATGATATTTAGCCATTCCTGTTTCAAATTTATTTTCAAAGGTTGGAACAGTATGGCCATTGTTACTAAAAATAGACAATGAAGTTTAATTTATAAATTCTGTCTATTTTTCTAACAGTAGGAGAGTGGCAGGCCTGGGGGGGGGGGGGGGGGGGGGGGGGGGAAGGGGGCAGGTGACTCCAAAAGTGATCAGGGAAAATTTTATTTTCTGTCACTCACACATTTTTATTTGTTTTTGTGTTTTAGGATATAAAAATTGCAGAAGAATTGGTCAGACGTGGGTATGCTGCATGGGACGATTCAGAAGCATTTGGCTGAAAGCTTGCTCCATACAAATATTAACGTTCTGGACTGTTGTTTTCCAATGGTGCTATGCAGGGGTCTCAGATATTTTCTGGAGACAACTGAACAGTTTTATAGAAGCAATCAGTATTACTGTTTCTTAACCATGCATGAGATTTTAGCAGATTTTAAAAGTTTACACTGTGACCTTTGCATGAAAATTTTATTCTCACCTTGTTGTTAGTTAACAGTCATTTGGTTATAATGGACTGAGATATTGTCCCATCATACAGGACAGTTATACACAATCCATTTCCCATGATTAATGAACATTTTTATACCCCCCCCAAACTTGTTTGGGGGGTGGGTATATAGGAATCACCTTGTCTGTCTGTCTGTCCGTCTGTATGTCTGTCTGTCCATCTGTCTGTCCGTCTGTCCATATATCTTGTAAGCGCAACTCCTCCTAGACCGCTCAATGGATTTTAACGAAACTTTACAGAAACGAAGTACATCATCCAAAGATGTGCATGAAGAAAAATCTTTGCTTTCCAATATCACACAAGTGAGATAATTGGACTTCAAAGCGGGGGATATACTTTGTGAGCTTTGCTCACAGTACATCTAGTTGAATTGTGATTTGAACATTTACCATGTGAGAAAAAGAAACAGACACCAACAAGAATGCAACATCAGGAAATCTCAGACATCATCAGGCAATCCTCTTCAGAAATCTTACCGCCTTCAGATATCTGAGATTTCATGTTTTTAGCACCAGGCAATCCTCATCAGACATCTAATACCTCAGATATTGTGATTTCAGTTTCCATCAGGCAATCCTCATCAGAAATCTAACCCCTGAGATGTCTGAGGTTTCATTTTCTACCGTCAGGCAATCCTAGTCAGAAATCTTACCCCTTAGAAATGTGTTGATTTTGTAAAATATTGGTATTATTACCCCATACGTTAATCCAGAGTGTGGCAAATTGTTATTGTGGATAAGGTAAAGTAATTTGTTTTTTTGTTCATATTAAAATACATCAGGAAAAATCTGATAAAAATTTTTTATCGTTATGATTTTTGAAATAAACTATGATATAGTCTTTCTTTGTCATTATCATTATAGACATTTATCTTTTTAAACAGAACTGCTGTTATAGTCTCTTTCCTGGGAAATATTTTAGTTGGGCAACTCAAAATAATGACAGGCAGGTGGTTCTTTCTGGATGGGCAGCTAAAAATGACCGGCAGGCGGTCATTTCTGGTTTGGATTCCAGTCATTTGGGGATATTTGGCAGGCAGGCAGTCGATTTCTGGTCGGGCAGCTCAAATAATGGCAAGCAGGCAGTCATTTCTGGTTGGGCAACACAAAATATTTATGAAGTACAGTCTGGTTTACTGTTGGAGATCATCTCAAAATTGTCAAAACTGCAGGTTCTTTAGCTTTATAGTTTGTTAATAACAAGACAGCATGATGTTAATGTATGTATGTAATGAAACGCACCAGACAAGTTATAAATGTTGAAATATGGCTTTCAACATGTTAAGTCATCATCAATCATGATTATACAGTTGTTTTTATTTGCTGGAAAGAAATTGTACGGTAAGTTAAAAATTTACTTTAATAAAATTGTTTGAAGTCTTCAATACTATTTGGTATCTTTATACTTCAGTTTCTTACTCTTTTAGTCGTTTGAATGTGCTCTTTAACATTTCATGTTGTTATTTTGGCTTTCATCATTTCTATCCTTGATGAGTTTTGATTCAACTAAATATGCATGTCTGGGGAATACTTATCCTTCTGGAGCACAATTCATAAAATTTGTGTTGTCCTTTCTGTTAGTTTATCTGTCTGTGTGATTTACTTTTACATTCCTGAGTATTGACTATACTCATCTTTTGAGCAAAAAAAAATCTGCTTTAATTTAATGATAGGATTTTGTGTACGTCATGTTTCCATGTATTTTGAGATGGTCAGGTTTCCATGTATTTTGAGAAGGTAAGGTTTTCATGTATTTTGAGAAGGTCAGGTTTCCATGTGTTTTGAGAAGGTCAAGTTTCCATGTATTTTGAGAAGGTCAGATTTTCATGTAATTTCAGTAGCTCAAGTTTCCATGTGTTGTGTAAAGTTAGCGTTCCACGTGTTGTGTGAAGGTCAACTGTTTTCAACCTTTATAACTTGTTTGGTGTGTTTCATTACATACAGGAACATCATGGTGTCTTGTTATTAACAAACTATAAACCTGCAGATTTGACAATTTTGAGTAATTTGAGTAGGTCAGTTTCCATGTATTTTGAGGTCGGGTTTCCATGTATTTTGAGAAGGTCATGTTTCCATGTATTTTGAGATGGTCAGGTTTCCATGCGTTGTGTGATTAGGTCAGGTTTCCATGTGTTGTGTGATTAGGTCAGGTTTCCATGTGTTGTGTGATTAGGTCAGGTTTCAGTGTGTTATGTGATTGGGTCCGGTTTCCATGTGTTGTGTGATTAGGTCAGGTTTCAGTGTGTTGTGTGATTAGGTCAGGTTTCAATATATTTTGAGAAGGTCAGGTTTCCATGTATTTTGAGGCCAGGTTTCAATGTGTTGTGAGATTAGGTCAAGTTTCCATGTGTTGTGTGATTAGGTCAGGTTTCCATGTGTTGTGTGATTAGGTCAGGTTTCCATGTGTTGTGTGATTAGGTCAGGTTTCCATGTGTTGTGTTATTAGGTCAGGTTTCAATATATTTTGAGGTCAGGTTTCCATGTATTTTGGGAAGGTAAGGTTTCCATGTGTTGTGTGATTAGGTCAGGTTTCAATGTATTTTGGAAGGTAAGGTTTCCATGTGTTGTGTGATTAAGTCAGGTTTCAATGTTTTTTGGGAAGGTAAGGTTTCCATGTGTTGTGTGATTAGGTCAGATTTCAATGTATTTTGGGAAGGTAAGGTTTCCATGTGTCGTGTGATTAGGTCAGGTTTCAATGTTTTTTGGGAAGGTAAGGTTTCCATGTGTTGTGTGATTAGGTCAGGTTTCAATGTATTTTGGGAAGGTAAGGTTTCCATGTGTTGTGTGATTAAGTCAGGTTTCAATGTATTTTGGGAAGGTAAGGTTTCCATGTGTCGTGTGATTAGGTCAGATTTCAATGTATTTTGGGAAGGTAAGGTTTCCATGTGTTGTGTGATTAGGTCAGATTTCAATGTATTTTGGGAAGGTAAGGTTTCCATGTATTGTATGCTTGCAAATATTTTGTTATCTCATTGATACATTATTTAGGGTCAGGATAGATAACGGGGAGAGTTTGGGTAGCAATAAAACCAGGTTTTCCCAACCACTGCTAAGATGTGTGAAGTCTGAATTTCTGTCAATTGGTAGCATTGACCTATCATCTGTTTTATTATTTATTCAGGATTCCAAATCTTTAAGAAACAAGCATACAAACATATCGTGTATTAACTGACATCAAAAACCAACCAGACAAACAATTTTTGTCATGACCGACAAAAAAAAACCACCAAACATTTAGTGTCATGACTGACACCAAACAAAACAATCAGACAAACATTGTCATGACTTACAACAAAAAAGCCAACCAAACATTTAGTTTCATGACAAACCACAAAACAACCAGAAATATATTTAGCGTCATGACTGACACCAAAAAAACAACAGGACAAACATTTAGTGTCATGACTGACATTTTTTTATTTAGATGATATGATTTGAGCATGGATGATCACTATAGTACGAAATCTCTGTTCTGTACATACAAAATAGAGTCCTGTCTGGTCCTCATCTGATTCTAAATTTAATATTGGTCAACACTGGCACTTTAAAACTAAAAAATATTTTTTTCTGAACATATTCCATGAAAAATGTCATCAATATGAATCTTACAACTTGTTTTGGATAAATTAGTACAATTACATTTCACATAATTTTATGCCAATGTTCATAAAACTAAAAAGAAAATTTTCATATATTCGGAAAATATGACTAAAATAATTATAGCTGATTGTAGACAATGACCAGGCTCATAATATAAATGCAATGATTATATACAGATGATTTAAAATGCAGAAATGAATCAAATCGTACCATCGGAAATCATATGTCCTTGGACACAAAAAGCATTATAATTCATTTCTGCATTTCATATAGCATATCTAAAACAATTATGTAATACTATTAACCATGACCTTGAAAAAGTTCAAAGTTCAATGGTTAAAATATTCTGAGATTTCTTTGTCCTCCAAAAACTAAAAATATAAACAATAAATATTGCACCATTTAAAAATGCAAAATAACACCAAAGAATTCATAATACTCTAGGGGAGGTAATTCTACAAGGGAGATAACTTTATAATAATTTTAATGGATTGAACAGTAGGTAGTATATTACTTAGTATTATGATATATTTTTAATGAAATACAACTCTGTAAAAAATATGTATGATTATTTATAATGTATTTGAAAACTGGTCCCTTTCAGATTTATACCAGCTCAAAGAATTGAATTCTGGGAATTTTTCAGTAAAGAAAGATACCTTCCTAGAATATAATGAATTAAATGATATTATTTGACTAGAGACATTTTCTAAATTAAATATTGCACTCTTATAAGGACTTTTACAACAGGTGTGTAAAAAGTTCTGCTTACAACATTGAAGTGTGTAAAAAACTGTAAACCAATGATTGTCTAGAGTAAAAATCTTATAGTTTTTAGTACATTAATTTGATTTTTAAACTTTACAAAAAATTTTTACTCAACCACTATGAACTAAAATCCATTTTAACAACGTTACAAATTACAATGATCTTATACTGTTAAATAACTCACTGGTAACAAATCCAGGTGGGGTTCGGTGGGGGGTTATATGAGAAACCGCATGTTTTTGTCATATATGCGATACATCAAGCAGAACCATTTAGTATTTTCTGCATGATGAATAACCCCACTGGGACCTCTGGATCTGTTACTGGTACACTAACACTGAGATTTCTGTTAACGTTATATTCACATTTAAAGCACTATCTCGTGTCCAAAATTAACAGTTGCAATTACAATATGAAAATTTACATCATTAATCTCTTTAGGAATTACAAAATTTTACAACCGTAAATTGAAATGTTTACAAAATATACAAATGTAGGAATTATTTATAATTACAATTTTAAAGTAATAATTTTACAGTTTTCACTGAATTAGTATTGTTTGTAGAATGAGAATTTTTTTAACAAAATTTACAAAATGGAATTTTGACTAGTCCATGGTTACAACAGAAACATATATTTCACTTAGTAATGATACGCATACTCAGTGTATTGCAACATGGCCCGAATTTTATAACACTGAGGCCTACATAAGGGATAATAATTTTTTTGGGTGAAAATTTTTTTTCAATATAATATTTTGTTTTATTTATATAGTAAGTATAAAGATATGTAAATATTTTGTTTAAATTTCAAAATGTTTCAAATTTTAGATTTTATTTTAAGTTGGTTCATATCCATTCTGCCATATTCTTTTTATAAAATATCAATATCCTTATTGAAACCCTTATACAGGCCTCGATTAAGCTCAAAACTATCTCTGTAAATAGAATTAACAGTATACCCAAATATAACAATTTTAACATTAACAAATCCTGATCTTCATAAACTATAAAGTTAAAAAACTGTTAATTTTAACAAATCAAAACAGTGTTAAAATTTAATTTTCCCCTGAGCCAGGGAAATCTTCATGACTGTCCTTATCACTTTTTTGTTTTGTTTCCATAAGCTGAACTCTTCAATCTAAAGGTAATCTTTGGTAAACACCGAGGTTACTAAATTTAGAAAACTTTCCAAGTATGAATTAAAAAGCTATTATATCTAATAAATGAATAAATATTTTAAAGTAACCAAACTTTAATATCAAAATCTCTTATTTAAAAAAAAATGATCAAGTAGGCAGTGAAAAAAAAATAGATTTTTATATGCCAACTCTACTGTGAAATATCAATTTTTCAACAATAAAAAGAATCTTAATGATTTAGATGATCCGAGTCATGGATGCTCTCTTTTCAATGTGACATGTCATGAATGATGCATTAATAAAATAAATAAGATTTTCAATAAATAATAAAACATGATTTCATATCAGGAATGCAAGAGAAATATTTACAAAAATATTTTTTTTATAATTCAGCACCCTCTTCAGATCAAATTAAAATGATAAAATTTAAGCTAATTAATTACCACTTTGACTTAATTAGACACCATTATTAATTAATTAGACATCTATAAAAATTTATGTGATTGAACAACAACATTCAACACTTGGTGTTACCATAGTCACAAGAAAATAAATTGACCAACCATCTTATCTAATACATTCTAAAAATGCCTTAGTTACCATGACAACAATATGAGTGTGTCACGTGACATACAACAACCAATAAGAAAATGTTAGTAACTAGACTTTGGATAGATAGCAGAGATGCCAAACCTAATGAGAATCAGATCCAATATGGTTGACATCTCTGAGTTTGATACAAGTTCACAAAAAACACACTTTACTCCATAACATTTAACTGTTTTACAGAACATACCAACCACCATATTGCCTGGTGTAAATGCACCATGCAGATTTTTAGAAAACTGGTGCCATTAAATACACCAGAAAATATGGTAAATAAAAAATGGAATGTTTTATAAGAACTTAATCCATCAAAATCTTACTGAAGAGGGCATGAATTATTATTTAACAAAGTTTGTAAAATATATAAATATTATCTTTAACATCATAATAAATAAAACAATAGTTATCTCAATAATAATAAACAATTTTCTTTCTTAATTCTGTTTCTGGCAGAATGTGACTTTCAACAAATAAACATATAGTTCATTTCAGTTTTTGTAGAAAGTCAAGGATAAACATAAAGTCTGTTTCAAATATATAATCTGGGATAAACATGCAGCAATGACTGGTGACATTTTCATTACCACTAATATTTCCTTAATTCGACCCAACTTTCAATGTCAGGATCTGCCATTTCAACAAAATTAAGAAAGAAAAGCAAACATCTGAATTGTCTTTCAAATCAATAATTTAGGTGGGCTATATACTAAGATAAATAAATTAAATATTTCTAACTACTATATACAAATATATTCTAACTACGGTGGGATTTCGTTCGTGAAAAAAATCAGGGTCTATTTACACAATTGTTCCATTATCTTTGAAACAAATTATAAAACTGTGATCTTTCAGCTTTCTCCAAATTCTACAAATTCTGCCGTCTTTGGCTTAAGTACTTCTGTGCCATGGGTCTCTGAAAATAGAAAGAAAACAATGACTAATAATAAAAAGTTTGATTAAATGATAATTAATTGTTTGTTTGTTTAGTTGGGGTTTTACGCCATTTTCAGCACACTTGGCTATTTTGCGGCGGCCAGTTTTTATTGGTTGAGGAAGCCAGAGTACCCGGAGAGAACCACGACCTTCGGTAGGAAAATTGGCAATCTTTGTCAATTTAGATCGGAGTCAAACACACCCCGCCACAGGTGAGATTCAAACTCACAACCTCAGTGTTGACAGGCTAGTGATCATTAGTAGTCAAGACAAACTACCTAGACCACTCGGCCACCGAGTCCCCAAATGATAATTAAAGGCTTAACATTACTGAAAAGGCCATCATACTTACGTTAACGTGTCTTGTGGTCAATACTTTATTCTTCATACAAAAAGTAGAGTTCTTTTCTTTTTTTTGTTGTGGTTTTTTTTTTAAATTCTTGTATAAATGTTTTTTTTTCAACTGTTTTTGAATTCCAAATATGATAAATGTGAGTAACCCAAACCACCATAGTACCATTAAACTGATCATTTAAAGGCATTAAGTTGTAAGCAAAACCATGCTGTAAAATTGTTGGGTAAATACAAAAAAAAAAAAAAACTTTTACGAGCCAAAATTTGAAAAAAGTAAATTTTTAGTTAAAATTTCTATTATAAAACAGAAAAAAGGTATCATTTCTTTTATGTATACATTAAGATTCAATGAAGAAAAATTTCCTTTTTTGTTGAAAAAATGCATATAAAATAATGAAGTTAGCTCTAAAAGGTATGTTAATCTCAATTAATAATATCGACATGCATAAAATTCACAAGAGATTTACAATACCAAAATTCACAAAATTTATATAAAAAATCTAATTGAGAAAAAAATTGTGACCACAAAGCTGTGAAAAAACATAATTGGGTGTTATAAAAAAAAATGCTCACTTTAAACCATTTAACTAAAATCTTAGTGATTAGAGAAAATGAAAATAGAAAGACATTTCACAACAAATCTGTAATTTTCAATTCATTTTTAATTTCAAAAAATATTTTGAGTTATTTCCCCTTAAAATATTTTTTTAAAATACAGATTTGCTTGTTAAACTGCCTTTCTTAAGAACTAATTCTTAGTATTTAAAGCCTCTTCACAACTTTCTAAAATGTTTTTATTCCGTATTCTGACTTATGAAGATGCTTTAAATGTTTCAAAATAATTTAGAAATTATATTTTTTTTCTTTCAACAGTCTGTGTTACTTATCCAAAATGTTTGAAGACAAAACTCCAGAATAACACTCATTTTGTTCATGAATTTCCATGATTGACATTGATTATATTTTTTAAATTAGCAATATTATTAATAAACAGTGTTAATATCAGGTAAAAAATCTTTAAATAGTTTTGAATTTTGAATTTAAAAGTATTAAATCACAAAATGTGTTATTTTGCATAAATTGCCAATAATTAATTTTTCAAATCACAAAAAACCCATATTTTTTCATGCCTTCAAATATTTTCCTGTATGACATCAGACTGCTGTCAATGAATGTTTTACACCACACAATTATAAATGGATTAGATATCAAGAAGCACAAGTTTCACCAACTACACGAATCTAACACCGTTTACGACTGCCAACACCGTTCAGGGACTTACGGAATATTCCATTACTATCCTGTAACCCCTACTATTCTTGTAGGTGTGGACTTGTCCAGCTGAGCTACAGAATAGGGGCACATATATATATATATATAAATACCACCAAATTACTTAATAATGTGTGCCTAGCAAATTCTACTTTCATTTTAAAATTTTTATGCCTTTATATTTTGGAAACTTTTTTTCCCCCATTTCATTACTATATCATCAAATTTGATTATCAGATTTGAATAATATGCAGATGTTTATTTAATATATATACATTTTTTAAAAAGAAATATTTTTTATCCTTTTCTACAGCTTTTTTCATTAAGACTTTTTTAACAGAAAATGCTTGAAAAAATACTGCATATAAATAAGAGTGCAGGTGATTCAGATTAGAAAAAAAGATTTATTTAGCAACGATACATTACATCTACTGCCGGATAATTTTAATTCCCAAAATAAATGACTATTTGGGAAATTTTAATTCCCAAAATAAAATGGACTATTCTGACCAATCAAAAAATTTATTTACCGTTCTGAAAATTAGCAACTTCAATAGCACAAAGAAAAAAATTAAACCTACCATTAAAGAACACTGCTGTTTAATATGGTTTGTTAGCATCTTTTGGGCGTTTAAGCTGGACCTTCAAGCGTTTCATGCCTATCTGGAATCCATTCATTGCTTGGATTGCAGCCTGAGCACTGGTAGGATTATCAAAACTAACGAATCCTAAAAATAAATGTACAATAAGGTAAATTTCTATTCATAATGACAGAAGTCCTATATATTATATTAATAATGATAAAAGTCCTAAATATTTATTCAACTTTACTATAGTAAACAGTAAAATTTTTGCTCATTTTTCTAAATAAAAAAGGAAAAGGTCAGTGAATTGGGCTATTTATATTTAGCCCATTACAAAGTTCACTTTATTAAAGTAAATTGATTTATCCTTACAAAATATAAAATATACTTTAATTTCATTTAATCAAATTCAAATTTCACTGAGATTAAAAATTACAAGAAAAATTTAAAGAATTTGGTTTTTCTGATTTTTTGTTTACTTACCAAAGCATTTACTTTGATTTGTGGCACGATCCACATAGACTTTAGCACTTATGACTGTTCCAAATGGCATGAACATTTGGGCGAGTTCTGGGTCACCAAATTCCTGGGGTAAATGGTAGATGAAGAGATTACATCCCTCTGGGCCTGTAACGATAACTGTGGGATATTTACCTGATTAAAACGGGTTCCACAACAGAGGCATGGCGACAAAATGTAAACAACAAGTCATTTTATAATCTCAAAGCCACTGATCAAATGAATTATACTTTCTTGAATTTTAAAATAGCAAAACTTTAGATTCTGTTTTAAACAAATTTTCAGTGAGAGTGATCTCCCTTTGTTCACAATTTTTATTTTCAAATTCAAAATAATAAATTGTTTTCTTTCAGACTGGAATTATTATATTATATCGTCCTTCAGGGCTTTGAAATTAACACATACCAAAAATATAACAGGAACTGTTCCAGAAAGATGTCATTAAAAAAATAGCCTTGGAAGTGAAATTTTTTTCAACATTTTTATGGAACAATTCAAATATTTCAAAATACATTATAACATTACACAACATCTCTCCAAAAACTTCCAATGTACAACAATTAATTAGTAATGTAGATTAGTGATTACTCTAGTTAGTAGGAAAATCAGTCTGTTTTTTTTTAAAGAAAAATGTATTTTTTTGTATCTGTTTTGTGTCACCGCTTTTAATTTGAAAAAAAAGAATTTTTTTTTGGAAACTGTCCTTGTCATGATATTTCTGCCATTGTGTTGTTATCTAATGAATAAATATGATTATTGATGTTTTTAACTAATTTTGTTTCCTTGTACTTGTACTTAAAATTTAAAAAAAATTCTAGCGGTACTTTATCTAGTCGGCTAAGATATGATCAACACATTTGCCAGAATTTGGGACTGAAGGGAATAAACATCATCATTTCAATGGCTGATATTCGATTATTAAAATTTTACAGCTATAAAATTAAATGATAGTTCCTGGCATTGTCGTTTTTGGTCACTTTGCTGTCTTAATCTGCTCTTTATTTTGGGTTTTTTTTATATTTGCACATTTGAAATCAGCCGTTTTTAAATTCTTTTGTGTTGGATCACTTTTTTTGTTTGTTCTACACAATACAGATTTCAGAATAACACACCTTGCATGCACAAACATCAGTTTTACAATTTTAATATACAACATGGAACTCGGCAATATTCAGTAACAAACACAGATCTCTGGCAAAACCACAACAACTTTGCACATTTCCATACAAACAAGGGAGATAACCAATACTTTTTCACTCTTTGCCCTCCCCTATTCTTTATTCATTTTCATTGATTTGATTCACTTTCAAAAATACAGATCGCTTTCTTATTATTTGTTTGATAAATATTTAATATCTGTTTTTAATAAACAAATAAACAAAATAATAGAAGAGAAAAATGAATTTACAAAAAAGATATTTTTAGCTGAAATCCACCCCCATAAAAACCTATTCACTTTACAGTTATTCAAGGGAAGTAACTCACCTTCTTTCTGGGCTGTGGGGACGAGTGTGGCATGCTGAGCTGCCAAAGTTTGTTGTATGGCTCCAAAAGCTGGGTATGCTGAAAAAATGCTATATCCTTTAGTATCAAGGTCTCTAATTTAAAGTGGTTTATAGATTTAAATAACATTTCCTTCAAATATTTGCTTTGTACAGAAAATACTTATGAATATTTACTCAACATAATTTTATTTTTAAGTCCTTGAATTGTAAATAAATTTTTGTCAGGATAAACTGAAGGAAAATGAATCTCATTATATCTATACATAAAAACTTATTTTCTAGGTCACATGTTTATTTAGAATTGACAGAAGTTCTTTTCTTCTCATTGTTTGAAAGGCCATTCAAAGTGCAAGAATTTTTAGGACATGTCATATCTGTTTTCCATCTTACAGATGTACAGTTAGTTATCTAAGATACTCCTGCTGTTAGGAACACCCCTATCATAAAGCCATTTTACTGGGCGGGATAACTTACCAATTCCTGGATAAGCCTGGACTGCATAAGCTTGTAGTGGGTCACCATTGGCTACTTGGGCTGCAACAGGTAGAGAAATGTTACGAGCTAGAAAATAAAAGGTTAGTACGAGCTGTTAGCCATGCAAAACAAAACTAAAAGAGGTATAAACTAAACTTGCTGAGTTCACAAGTGATCTGGGTAAATTAAAGTTTTTTTTTCAATTCAGGTGTCCAAAATTAACCAGCCTTTATCCAATTTAAACTTATTACCTTCCCTGGTTCATAACTGAGGTTATGTCCCTGTATTTGTATCAGGTCCATATTTGCTTTCAAAAGGCCTGATGCAGTAGCTAGAAATAAGGAGAAGTAATAAATTTATGAATCGGAGAGGAGGCAATGAGGAACCTGAGTGAGTTATCTTTTCCTAGCCAATGTAGGTAAGGGAGATAATTAAATGCTCTCCTTTTTGTCCTGGGGCTAAAAGGGAGACAAATCCAATGTAGGTAAGGGAGATAATTAATTTGTCTCTCTTTTAGCCTCAGGACAAAAGTGAGAGCATTTAATTATCTCCCTTACCTACATTGGTCAGGAAAAGATAACTCACTCAGGTTCCTCATTAAAAAAAATTATGAAAGGATATAAAAAGAAGATCTTTTCTGTTTAAATTAATTAGCGAACCCAGCAAAAACTAAAGAATAAATAATAAGTCTATATAATGGTCAGTAAAAGTAATGATAATTAATTAAATAATTGGAAATTAATAAGCTTTATACCATAATAATAATAAATATATAATTAGGTATGCACATGTCAGAAGCCATGAAACAGAAGGTACATTTATAGGTTAACAAGTAATACAGTACTATTATAGCTAAAAAAAATATAGATCTATGATTTCATTATATATTATATTTTAAGGGTTAAAAATTAAACACTTAAACCAAATAGTCAAAATTAAATATTTACTGGCTAATTTACAATTAGTGTAATTACAAGCTAGATAAGAAAATTAACAAAAGCATAACATGTCATGCAGCAAAAAAAAAAACAGATAAAGCACAGACCAGAGGTAAACTAAAAATCTAAAATTGAACTTTGTTTCTAGAATTTTTACAATATCATAAATATTTTTTAGAAACAAAGTTTTGCAGTGATTTAAGACTATCGTGTTTAAAACTAAAGACATTTTTATTTCCATTTTCCATGAAAATCATAAATGTATAAAACAGTACGAGTTTTTAAACTCACATAAGTAAGATATTTTTTATATTTAATTATCTCTAAAAAAAAGTTTGAAATTTTTGTTTTATACATAAAATTGAAATAGTGTAAAAAGTGAGTTTATCTCCCTTAGTATGAGTTGCCATTTTCTGTATATTTACTGCCAGTAAATTAAATCAAAAGCTGACTAAATTCCAATGAAATTATAATTTTCTTCTATCAATTCAATGTCAGTTTAGAAAAACAAAGATCATGCGAATTTCAAGAAATAAGAGTTAAATTGGCAGCTCATTTTCCAAGGGAGATAATAACAGTATTACAACATACCTATGTCAACGAGCTGACACTCACCAGGATAGTGAGGTATACCGTTAGCATAAATTTCTTGGGTTTGTCCATTTGTCTGTGACATCTGGAAACCTGCCATAGATGTGGGGGATAAAACACTGGGCGGGGCACCATTAATGGTGGCAGCACCTAAAAAAACACAATTAGATTTAACAATATTCAGCTTTTAGTTAAAAAAGTAATAAAAGAAAATTTAATTCCTTTACATTTACTTCAGGGATTGCATAAATTTATCACTTGTAGTGAACATAGACCTTGTGCGTAAATAGCACTTACCATTTGAAATAGCCAAAGTGGCAGTTGTTGGGGTCAGTGCAGAGGTTGATATGCCATTAGGTGCGGCCAGCGCACCAATCTGTGGAATATGTCCGAGGGTAGTTACTGGACTAGCCAGATAAGCTCCGCCCTGTGAGGCGGCAGCAGCCATCAGCGCTGCTTGTTGTTGTGGAATCTGGAAGAAAATAAGGTTATGTTTCACTAAAATGATATATGTAACAACTAATAATGTACTCCGATTTACTTCTTAAAAGTTGATTTTTCAGATTTAATTGCTGTACCTTGAGTGTTTGAAGCAATCATAAATTTGATGTAGGATGAACTAAAACATTATTTATTTTAAATTTGCATATCCTCAATAGTAATATTTTGCATTTATTTTTTAAAGCAATTCTCGGTTTCAAATACAATTGAATCTAAAACTTTAATTTATTTTACCTGAGCATATGCACCATAAGCACCCAATTGTGAGACTGCGTATGGGGTCAATAAACCCAAGGGTCCTGTCATTTGCTGCATTCTTCTCAGTTGTCTTTCTTTTTCAGTGTCTGCAAATTTTACTACTAAGCTAGATGATGCACCCTAGAAAATACAGAGTTTATATTTCCATAAAAATAGTAATAAACCCTTCATTATATCACACAATATATGTCAATCATCTTTCAGTTCTTTCTAAATATTACAATCACTTTTTTTAACAGTTAACATTTAAATTCTGTTTTTTAAGAAAAAAAAATACCTTTCATTCTGTTACCTTTTAATCCCCAGGGCTTAATTCTCTAAATGAAAATATGTCCTGTTACATCAACATATGATTTTCCACACCCAAACTAATTAATGAAGTTGGTTTCTGTAGTATTCCCTGTTAACTAATCTAATTATTTTCACTAATTAGTTCCCCTGCAGTTACAAAATGTTAATTACATTCCAAAAATTATTTCTGTACTATTGATGATTGGGATGTGTATTACGTTTTGTTCAGTTATAACAGAATAAATAGAAGTGAAAATAAGTTTCTTTTTTTGCAGTTTTATCAATGCTTTTGATCCGTTATAAATGTCATCTCTATAATATTGAATTTAAGTCAATAATATTTTTTACAGAAATGGACTTGGAATCTGTTGACAACTCAGGTTTTCAAGTAATTAACTTACAGGCATAGTCTGGCTTCCGTGAAGAGCACTAATGGCTGACTGTGCATCCGTATGATTTGTAAATTTAACAAATGCACAACCTGAAAAACATTTACTGAACTGATTAACATTTGCTTAGAAGCAAAATAAATGGCCACTATTACTTATCACCTTAAAATATTTATTTTCTTTAATTTTAATTAAAATCACACAATTTCTTTGCTTCCATAAGTTACTTTACTGCCATTACTGGATGGCTACAATATTTCAGCATGCATATTTTTTTCTTTTTCATGGTTTCAATGGAAATTTTATTCATTTTTTAACATGAACATATATTTTTACATCTCAGAAAACAAAAAAATTCATTAAAATTTCAAATAACTTTGTGTAAAAATATGTGAGATACTAGTAAAAAAATTTAAATTATTAAAACAATACCTTTACTGTTTCCATTCTGATCTCTCAAAATTGTGCATTCTTCTATTGTTCCGAATGGTTGAAATAATTGTCTTACATCATCTTCAGTCTGTTGCTTATTTAACATACCAACAAAAAGTTTTCTATCTTCTGTAACGATAACAGAATTTGTTGTTCATAAAATTTGTTTTAACCCGCCCACTAAACTTCCTGTCGGAGGAGATACTAATTCAAGCTCAAGACGGAACGGCACCACGAGTTCCCAAAACACCTACACCATAAATCAAACCCAACTACTCAGAATATATCAATATAGTTTTCTATTAATTTAAGTAAAAAAGAACAACCTAAAATATTTATTCAATTTTTTCCCGTACAAAAAAAAATGGATTATTCGATAGCTCAACAAGACGAAGAAAATATCACTCCATATAGATTTTAAAAAACAATTAAATGCTATTTTCGGTCATAATATGCACCTGTGTACACGACACAATGTCGTTGATGATGTAAATCCAGTCAATAAATTGATTGATACGGTAATTGCGTTGTCTTAATGAGCTAGTTATATGAAATATACGTTCGATAAGCACGGCACAAAAGTTGATTCAGTAGCTGATAGTACTTGGAACCTATCCATCCAATTATTGTGATCGATCACCAGAACAGGTGGAAAGAGAACTACCATTTTATAAAATATTTTAGTCATCGAGGTAGAGACTAATACTGACAGACATTTTCAAGAAAGGGGTTGGGACAAGGAAGTAATCTAAAAAAAGAAGCTTTTACCAAAGTGAAGGCTTAAAAACGCAAAAAATGAGGGGACAGGATTTATTATCACCTGGAATCGGATAGTAGAATAATTTGGGAAAAAATCTGCCGCGCAAGGGGACCCAGAAATAAAAATATAAAAGATAAAAATAAATCCCGTCTCGTGGATAATTCAAAATTGCCTTCCCCAAAAAATCAAATGTTTTGTCCCTAAGACTTGACATTTTAAAATTGAAAAGGCAAGTAAGGTAAACAGAATGTGAAGATATACTGATATAATAAAAGTAAAAAAAAAAGAAACAATTTGATTTTTTTATATCCAAATCTGAACCTAGATCGAACCAAGATCTACATCTACCCGACAACAGTTATTTGAACAAAAAATTAATATACTGATGCAGCATGCAATGAAGCGGTAATCACGGTTCAATTAAACACAAGGCATTCCATCTTTTGTTAAAGTACATTGTCAAGTTTCTACATTTCTAGAATAAAAAAAGACAGTAATTATTTAAATTTTGTTTGTCTCGTTATGCACATTCCTGCATATATTTGCCAGATTCGTCAAAAGTATCTAACACGGTATATTCGATTTTGCCACTAATAGAACTTTTACAAGGATTTAATGGTTCTCTGGTAATGTCAATGAATGTCCTGCGTTCTAATTTCGAATCGAATCAATGACTCATTATCTTGGATGCAATATTGTCAGACCAAGAATCATTATAATTTCTAAGCCGACATGGGAATAGGAATTGATCTGTTTCAGGAAAATCAATATGGTTTACAATCAACTGATGGAATGGGTTCCGTTAGCTTTTAACTGAGGGTGGAAAGAGGGGACTGACTGTCATACTGATAATATTCTCTTAAAATGTTTAACCCGTTTATAAAAAACATTTAAAGATCATTCAACGAACTTTTCTTTTCAGAAGCAGTATACAATATTTTATACACATATATATATAGACAAACACCTTGCACATGTTACACACACTAAAATTATTTAAATAAGTTAAACACAAGTTAAATAGAGAAAAGTGTACACACTATTTTAGTGCACCCAGGCCATTAAAAAAATGGGTTCCAACCGAATATCAAGGAAACAGTATAGGGTTCACTTCTCACATTTTTGTGAATAAAAATCATTGGGCAAAACCAGGATTGTTCCCACCCCTCCATGTATACACATTAGAACCAAATCTTGGGTTTGACCCACTAAATTTACTCTTCAATGAGTAGACCACCTTTTATATCCTCAAGAACCTTATAGTTAAGACTTGAGAAAATATCCATTAGTAAGGGTCACAGTAGAAGGATTTATCAAGAAATAAAACCAATTACTTGTCTTTGAGTTGCAGACGATCGATCGATGGTAGAACTATTTACGTCATCGAGATCACCTGATTTAATAAATCAATGCATTACAGTCAGAATTAAATGTGACTAGTAACACTTTTGATTTTGGTTTATCGAAAGGGGTTTGGGGGGTTTCAGCATTTTTATAAGGCTCCCAATTTACGAAAAATGTATAAAAGTAACATTTGTTTTTCAGGCTTTCCATAGCTGAAATTTAACTTTTGAAAATACGATCAAATATATCCCGACTTCCGTTAATCAAAATAAAAAAAGACAGTAATTATTTGAAATTCTGTTCGTCTCTATATGCAATTTAAACTTAGAACTGGATCGAAAATAAGAGTCTACTTCGTTGCATTTACATCAAACAATACATTTATGTTGTTTTGATCTTATTTTATATATAGTTTTTAAAATGAAATAAGGTACAGATGTACATCGTCCGGATCATTCATCAAAAAATATTTTTATCTATTTTTACCCTTCGTTTGAAAAAGAAAACATCTGTTTCTACTAAATGTAAAAGTAAATTTGCAATGCCAGATCACAAGCAGTAATGGCGGTTTAATTAAAAATGAATCTGGATGCACAACACTCATACGAAAGACCATCTTTCAAATTCGGTGGCGCACATCCAAATTTATCCACCTAGATTTATAACAAAACTTCTTTTCATAAACAAAACCGCGTACATCTGCTAAACACACATCATCTGCCGTCAGTTTTTAACACAAAGAACTTTTAAAATTTCGAGGTCAAATTTTATCACGGATTACCCATATTTCTCTGTGGTTTTATTATGCATATTTGATAAAAATGCCTTTTAAATGTAAAAATATTATTTCATCAAATAAATTAGGACATATTTACAATTATATACAATTCTTTTGTTTACACGTTTGATAGAAATGAAAAACATTATCTTGGTTATAAAAGGGACAAAAAAAATGAGAAAATTAAACTAACAAGATTAATGTTTGAATAAAGAGTAATTTCGCCTGGAAGATGCGACATCTGTGAAAATCATAGGTCTCTTAATGGTGTGTGACGTAACAAAAGTAACCTTTGTACACCCAACAACTCTAAAAACTTTTTAAACTTCCGAATTATTGAAATGCACCCCTTAAAACGGTAACATGTGGCATGCTTGTCGTTCATCATTTCTATAATCTAACATTTTATAAAATTTAGAGCAGTGACCCTCTTTTGAGATCGGTAGCAAGGTTACCCATTCATAAACAAACATTCACTAACAGATGGTCAAATTAGTGGGGCCAACTGTCGACTTGTTTCGACACCCGCTACCGAGGAGGTTCAATTTAGGGTTGTTTTACAAAAACAGTTTTCAAGTTTAAAAGGCAAACTATAAGTAGTTTTAAAAAAATTGTTAAATATAATAATTGTCTAATTAGTTGTTTGATATAAATAAAATATTTTTTTTTAATGTGACCAAATTTGGATAACTTTTTACAAACTATAAAGGAGATTTTAATGTAATAGGTATTTTACATTCATACATATTTGAAAGTGTGCATATTTCAGTCAGCGTGAAGATCTTCATTAAAGCGTTTTATTAACAGTATAATTAAAACTCATTTAAGATTATCGTTATATTCCGGCCCTGGCATCATTAAAGTTTATAAGGCACGCTTGTCTAATTTACTACATTTCCTTATCATCTTAACAGACAAACATCAAAAGTCACTTCCATCAATTATTTTAGATTTTCGCTCAACATACTAAAACAATCAACTAAATTTTGGCAGCTGTCAGGACCAATCAATTTTACTTTCTACAAGCTACTGCATTAGTCTGTGCATTAATTAAAATTCAATCTTCAACTTTCTCATTTATTTTTGGCTGTTCTCGAGTAAAATATATATTGCAAATACATTTTTGAAATTCCAAGGATAAAAATAAATCTTTTTTACACTTTTTACTGGAATTCCATTCAAAATCTTTCAGAAAATCTAAAAATTACTATGATACAATAACGACTTGTTTAATATCTTATCTCACTGATACCACAAAATCACATCATAATCTTTTCAATTCTTATTTTCACAGATATTAAGGGAAACTGCATAAAGATTCTTGCTAAAGATATTATCGCCTCCATTTCAATCACTTTTTGTCTGAAAACCACACAAATCCCAAAATAATGCATGGGGTCAATGCTTTCGGTCTCGGTGGGAAGTTTATTAATTATAATCCATCTAAGAAGATATAAATATATGTCAATCGTTCTCAAAAGTCTGTTGCACTTGTAATCATCCTTCTATTCCCGCTGGGAATCGTCTGGTTTCAGAGCGCCATATAAACATCCTATTTTGAACCCCAGTTTCTTGAAATATTTATCATACGCAAGTAAAATCTAAAATCACGCTGGCAACGATATACTCAGAGTGACGAAATTTATCTGATAAAATTGAGATGGAATTTTACATGCTTTTATATAATACCGGTTTTTCTCATCAGCAACCATGCTCTTCCATGAAGATAATAAAGTTTGTACGCTTTCTCCTCTTTTTTATCTCCATAATTTTTTTTACTATCAATACCAAACTGCACCCATTGAGAACATTTTTGAAATATTACATCGTATCAGATAAAGCTTCATTCATCATACAAATAAATAGCGAGAATTAATAACCAAAGTATTTTAAAACTCGTTCCGTTATTTAAATTAAAAATCGTATCATGCAGAGATGGAGAATGGACATTTTTTCAACTGTCAATTTACATCAATAATTTATTATTCTTAGGTAAATTTTCTACCAAAATCAATAGAAAGTACAGAAAATTATTCATTCTCCATAGAGTGCTGTTTATACAATACATACAAGCACAAGTATAAAAACGAAAAAGCAACTAAATACTAAAATATCTAAAGATTAAAATTTGTTAGTATTATAAATAAATGAAAATTTAAATTAAAAGTTAGTTTAAAACAACGTACCTCCAGTTGCGACGACCATTTTAAACAGCTAGTAAATTACACACACTTAGAAAAAGCCACACAACGACAAGTTTACAACAACAATTTTCCTGTACAGAAAAAATAAGAATGACAAAAATTTCTTGACCCCCGAGTCTTTTATATCCCGGCAGATTGCTAATTCAATCGCTTTGCCGTTATTATTGACTGGGCAAATCCATTATCGCTTTTGTTTACTGGTCGCGTGCCATTCGAACAAAGAATTTTTCACACCCCTAAATCGATTGAAAATGGAATCTTCCACTTTGAAATCTGCAGCCGGAGAAAGTTCTAAGCAATGTGAATAATTTATAATTTTTATGTAAACAGGAAATATTTGTTTATTTTGATTAATTGCGAGGAAGCTTTTATTTAGTGTATATTAGATAGTCTTTTCTATTTTACTTGACAGGTGGTCGAAATAAAGATGAAAAATTGTAAAAATCATCAGAATATCAGTTTTCTTGTAAAACACCTGTCTGTGGCTATTTGTAATTTTCATAGCAACCAGGTGCGCCGAATAAATTGCAAATAAATTTATGTATTTATGCCAATAAAACATGCAATTTGTCCTCAAAATTTGCAAATACTTGAATGTCTAACTGTTGCTTTATTTGAAAACAACAAGATATTGTTAACTTTTAAAATTTACCCTTCTGTAGTCTAAAGATAAACACATATTTATTTCTTATATTAAATTTATATTTCATTGTTGGCAATTCGTCTCTCCAACAGCCTTCTCTTACACTGCTGGGCTCTGTTACAAAGGTGTACGTTACGAGTCAGAAATATAACCCATTTTTTAAAATTTAACGAGAACTTCCCATTTCTGTTGTTTGAAATTTACTAGTTTAGACGCGTAATTAACGAAATTATAAACCGTAAAAACATCATTAAAAATTAACAAAACAGAACGATAGTTCCCACACATCATTACCATATGTCAATATAACACAACACGGAAAAAAAATTGTAATCATTTACAGAATACAATATTTACAGGTTGGGCATTGCGTATACATAATTTACAAAAACGATCTATACTCCGTCTGTCGTCTTTTAGCATTCTAGAAATAGTCCCTAACTCGGTATATCTGATAAAGAACCAAATCGTACCGTATTGATTATAAATTATTGACAGTACCCGAACACCGTCTGTCTGTAACTGTTACTGTGTTTCCTATTTTATATCGTTTTTATTCAACAGCATGACAATTTCAATTTATATACTATTAATATTTAGACAAATAAATTACCAAAAATAATATTTTTAAAATGATTTTATTTTCAGAATAAACGAAAGGTTTCATAGACTTGAAATAAGAGTGGTAGTTTTTTTCAAACGAAGATCAAATTTACGTGTGTTAAAATATTTTTAACTAAAACATTGCAAAAAATGGTGTAAAAAATCCCCTTTTTTGCCAAATTATAGGGCTAGCGAACACTTTTTATTCTTAATTTCTTGAAAAATGAGGAATTTAGGGCGAATTTTCAGAGTAAAGGAAATGTTTCATCGATTTGAAATAATTCTGACATATTATATTCTGGTACAGGTTTGAGTTTCACTTTCCCAGACATCTAGATTTCTTAGTACTTTATCTCAAATAAAAAATGAGATGATAATTATATTAATGAAATATTCATAATACACGGAATATGATTGATGATATTTCATTAATTGATATTTTTGTAAACAAATCCAGATTACATTGTAATAAATTAGGACAGATGTTTTGAAATAAAGGAATATCATTTGGACGTTGAACTTCTGTCGTTATAACTGGACTCTCTTTGTGTAAAGAAAAGACTCCCCCCCAAAAATGTCAATCATGGGGCTTAAATTGTAGATTGTCAGATTAGGACTGTCTTTATCTTCAGCAAATAGATTATAATAAGCATTAGGCTTCAGTAGTTAAAAAAAGCTACTTAAGTGGGAAACGTATAAAGAGATTTTTCTGTTAAAACGTACTCCCAATTTGATAAAACTTTGAAAAAATGCTTCAGTATATTATAAGTTGATATTTGATAATTTTATGTATTATATACTGTCAACATATCTTTTTTGTCATTTTACGTATTCATTCATACATCTGTGTTTAAAGTTATATAATGTATAAAGAAATTGTTCATTTGTTTTGTGGTCTCGTATTGTATGTATATGAACCTCACATTCGTCTTAAAGCTTCCTTAGAATTAAAATAGATGTATTCTGCATTTAAATATATGAATTCTGCATCAAAATATATGGATTCTGCATCAAAATATATGGATAGTCAAAATATAGCCATTGTTAATTTTATGTTATATACTGCCAACATATCTTTTTTTGTCATTTTACGTATTCATTCATACATCTGTGTTTAAAGTTATATAATGTATAAATAAATTGTTTTATGGTCTCGTATTGTATGTATATGAACCTCACATTCGTCTTAAAGCTTCCTTAGAATTAAAATATATGGATTCTGCATTTAAATATATGAATTCTGCATCAAAATATATGGATAGTCAAAATATAGCCATTTTGCATTTGTCACAAATTGTATTGCATGATGCATGATTTAAATGACAATAAAAGTTTGAATTGAATTCAAATATATGGAATCTACGCCAAAATATATGGATTCTGCGTCAAAATATACAAATTCTGAATCGTAATATATTGATTCTGCATCGAAATAAACATCAAAACTTTATACATTTTTTTTTAATAAGGCATTCATCGCCATAATTCACTACCATATAATGAAGTAAAATTTTCATAATTGTTGTTTTTCAAGTAAAATCTCTAGAAATCCAATCAAATGACCCTATATGGAGAATTACACATTATAACAAAACAATGAAGGAGAGCGGAGTTGCTTTATTAAAAATAAAGTATTGTTAGCTGCAACTCACTATTACGAATATTTTTAAAATGAAGATTCAAGGCGTATTATCATGAAAACTTGCTAACAGAGTTAAATATATTAAGATCTTCACAGCTCAAACTATTAATGCAGCTTTGGTCTATATCTAGTAGATTCATAAATAACATAAGTTTTTTTTATTTATTTTCATTTCTTTCGAAGGATTTTCGACAACTGGTGAATTTGTACAATTGATTAAACAAATTATTTGATTACCAGAGTTCAAAGGTAATATGATTGCATTATTTACCACTATTATTCAACATTTTAAAATCTGCGTCAATAAAATAACCCTATTTCGATCAAATTAGTTTCTTAGATTCGAAACTAATTGAACACTGTCAATATCACGTGCCATCTGTCATATAATTGTGACGTAACAATGGTCACTTTTTGTCAGCTCCCAATGGTCAGTATTCGGCCACCTGCTCGCTAATCAGTCCTAATGGATTGTTTTCACAACTGACAAAGGAGATTTACTTTTGTTTACAACGATATTAGATTTAGGTGATGACCACCACGCGCTGGTCACACTTTTTTATTTAATCCGGGTTTGATGCTGTAACGGTTTCTACTGTTGACTGCTACCCTGCCTTTGTTTAAGTAACGGTATCGCAACCTGTCGTTTTTTGTTTTTTTTTGTTTTCATAAGTAGGTGTTAAGTTTTGAGTAAATATTGAACAGACCTTTATTCCTATCGACATATTGCGTAAAAATATTTCCACAAACGTAAAATCCCTTCGAAAACAACCTGTTCTAAATTCAACAGGATTGTCATAAAAGGAAGATTTTATTTTACATTGAACAAACAAACTAGCGAACAATAGGAATCTCACTTTTAATCATATCTTCTACAAGTTATAAATATTCTAATGATGATATTAAAGCAGTGATTTGTTTTATTCCACTCTCTAGAAAAAGAAGCTGGGCTCTATTAAAAAAAGTCCCCTGGGAACAAAGGTACTGCAGCTACTCATATAGCTGAGGGCTCTCACTTATTTTTTTTTACGAATTTATATTTCATATAACTATTAAATCGGCAATTTCTGTCATAACCAAGCAGGTTGCATTTTAGTGTTAGCATCCAAAAAAGTTGTATTTGGAAATTTTACAAAGTGCTGTTCAAAACTTTCCTGGGTTAAATTAATATTAGCTGTGATACCGATTGTTTCACGTTATTACAAAATATGGTATTACCTCGAAACCATAAAAATAACCGATAAATATCTATATAAATCCTCGTTTTCGAAGGAAATTTTCATTTACAGGGTAATATCACCTCCACCCCCATTTTATAAAATCTGAATATGCCTTCCTCGATATCTTTTGAAAAATTGCCTGTATTTTTTTTTCAACAAATATGTAGATACCCATTCGTTCTTTTTAGTAGAGACATACCTAAAAATAATTTTTTCTTTCTTTTTCTCAATAAATTTCTAGAATTTTTTAGCAAAACGTATATACACATTGAACAGTTTCTTGAAATTTAATAAAAATCTCGTGGGAAGATCAAGTTAGTCAGACTGAAAATTTGTAATGGCTGCCTCTCTATTTGAAAAATCATTACAAATTACAAGTGTCAGTGTGTAAGGTCATCCAGGCGATGTACAATACCATTAGAAAACATATGCCTGATTGTTGATTTAGCAGAAATTAGTCCAAAATCGATATACACCTGATAATATGTTATCGGCGAAATCAGTGATAGGAATTAATTTAAACTAGCACGTGACTGGCTCGCGACAGGTATAAAAGGGGGCGTGGCGTCTTGTTCCGGCAGGTGAGAAAATTGATTTGCAATTTAAATTGAAATGCATCTGATGATTGTATGAACTTTTACGGTTCTCTAGAGATGATTGATTTTAATTGCATGAAATATGGATGAAAAATTTTTGATATCATCCATAACTTACTGTAATGAACCTTAGCAACAGGGGGTTATACATAATATAAATCCGGGATTCTTTCAATTATAAATGAAAATATTTATTGGGTTTATTATAACTATATATAAAAGTCTGTATAATTAGTATTTTAAAATTGAAGATGCAAGTAACGATATTTTACTTCAAATTTCAAGATAAAAAATGAAAATAACTGGTTTCAATATCATAGTGTTATATTCTCTTTGTTTAATGACCGCTCTAAATGTGAGGAACAGCCATTTGCTTTTAAAAGGGACTGGCACGGAAGGGGTCTCGGAAACTGATTTTTTTTCCCAGCGTTCACGAGTTGTTGACATTTTTAAAGTCTATTTCTATTTGGTTGCAGATAAATTTCAATCCCAGATTTTCAGCCGCAATTGGTGATCCTGTCATCAAATTTTGGAGCATGGATTTTTTTCAAATTTTTTTCTTCCCTCCCCCATAAAATCAATTAGCTTTCTCCTTAAAACGATCCAAAATTGACAGAACAGACGCTTTCTCTTGACTTATTATTAAGACTATACAAGAACACACAAAATGGCTGTCACATTTTATTTTATTTTGGCTTTGTTTCCAACTATTATTATTGAAATCGAAAATTATTTGGTGTCAGAAGAATATGGACCGCCCATAGCTACAGAGAGAATAAAATTTCCAATTTACATCGTTAATGAAAGTGTCGCTGAAAGTTCTCATAAAATGTACAAGGCAAACACGCCATCTCACATGTCAGGCACGTGTCCGGCATTGGTCCTGATATTATCGTTCTTTGAGAACACTGCTGAGGGCGCTGACCCTCGGTGTCTTGGACATGCATATGAATTGATGGGTCATCGGTCATCTGAGAAAACTAGATTGCATTCATGGGATTAACAGATCTGTGGATTTTGTGAAATAAAAGATACGATCTATGACCTAGGGACATTAATCACAAAGAATAAATGAATCAAATCGATTCCGTCCTTATTAATTCGTGGAAATCTTTAAAGCTTTTTTGTATGTGTCTTGCTTGCTTTATTTGTTAGTTTTCTTAGTCACGTTTAGAAAAAAAACATTGATCTAATAATTTACCGTGAATTTTTAAAAAGAAAGAAAAACGAACTGATTTGATATGAATTCCCCGGAACCTGTGTTGCGAAATAATGAAAAGTACATGCAATTGTAACTAAGATAAATAATTAATTTTGAATAATTAATTAAATAAATAAATAAATATAATATTTCCAAGAAAAAATTGAAATGTGAAGGTTTATCGTCACACTAAAGTGTAAAAACCACCTCACAGCATACACCAAAATCACGCTAATTTTTCGGAATTCGTGTCAACTACGAATCATGCAATCTTGCTGTGTAATTTTTCGCCCTTTGGTAAATATGTCCGAAAACATAACAGAAGTAGTATTCGACACGGTGTTAATGAGGTCTGCTCTGTGATAAATTGGCGGTCAGACGAAAGGGTGTTGTACGCGCGGGTGCATGTTCCAAAAAGTTGTCAGACCCATTATCACTCCAAATAATGCGACGGTTTTAACTAATGACCTGCTTTATACAAAAGGAACACCACCTGTCCCGACATTATAAAACTGTGGGGAACATCAAAATACCGCCGAAAACTTTTAAAAGTAAAGAAAAACTTTATAAAGTTTTATGGTTGAAAAGATACTCAAATATTTGTTTGAAACTTTAAGCGGGTACATAAAAGCAGGTGGTAAATATTTATGAGATAAAATATGCGTTTGACACACTTATCTTAATTTTTGTAAAAGCTGCATCAATGATATTAAGATTTTTATAGATCTAAATCGAAGATAATTTTTAAAATATAAAATTTTATAAAACTCTGAAAGTTCAGCAGAGTGTAATAGATAATAGAATTGTTATTTCTCAGGATTTCTACTTTCAAGAAGTGTAAATTTTCTCCAAGAGTCGCTTAAAGTAGGGTATATATATTAAATATATTTGATATGTATTAGAAAATCGACTGTTACCTTATACATTCCAGTGTATAATCAATATCTCAGAAAATATACATCTTCTATGTCGATAAAACTAAGGGACGAGATCAAAAGTTCAATGTAGGATAAAAGGATAAAAAACTTAATTCAAATAGGGGGGGGGGGTGGTAAAAATCGCTGCAAGTTTTGTTATCCGACATCGATTTTCGATTGAAAAATACGGATTCAAGTCAATATACAGAACAAACATACATTGTTTAGGAAAACAGTACCTATGATACAAAAAGTATACTCTCAAAGCATATGCCCATATCGGTCAATCAATTTTTCCCAAATTAGGTTAAGAGAGAGAGAGAGAGGGGGGGGGGGGGGTGGGGGGATAGGGGTCAGTGAAAAAAACTATGTGAATTAAGTTTTTGTGTCGCCTGCGGAACGCATGGTCGACACATAGGGATCACTATCTGTCGTCTTGCGTCTTGCGTCGTCTTGCGTCGTTACACTTTTCTTCTATCCTCAACTCCTCCTAAACCGCTCAAAGGAATTTGATGAAACTTTCTCTGTGCATTAACCTTAATGCACAGGTGTGCATATATATTTCATTTTTAGAAAATTTCAATTTTTTTTGGGTAAAAATTGACATTTTTGCAAAAAAAGGGGGGGGGGGGCAAAACTTCTATCCTCAACTTCTCCATAACCGCTCAAAGGAATTTGATGAAACTTTCTCTGTGCATTAACCTTAATGCACAGGTGTGCATATATATTTTATTTGTAAAAATTTTAACTTTTCTTTTGTAAAAATTGACATTTTTGCAAAAAAAAAGGGGGGGGCAAAACTTCTATCCTCATCTACTCTATAACCGCTCAAAGGAATTTGATTAAACTTTCTCTATGCATTTACCTTAATGCGAAGGTGTGCATATATATTTCATTTTTAGAAAAATTTTAATTTTTTTTCCTAAAAATAAACATTTTTGAAAAAAAAGGGGGGGGGGGGTCAAAACTTCTATCCTCAACTACTCCATAACTGCTCAAAGGAATTTGATGAAACTTTCTCTGTGCATTAACCTTAATGTACAGGTGTGCATATATATTTTATTTTTAAAAATTCAAAATTTTTTGGGGTAAAAATTGACGAATTTGAAAAAAAAGGGGGGGGGATTCAAAACTTCTATCCTCAACTACCCCATAACGGCTCACAGCAATTTGATGAAACTTTCTCTGTGCATTAACCTTAATGTACAGGTGTGCATATATATTTTATTTTTTGAAAATTTTAATATCTTTTGTAAAAATTGACGTCCGCAGGCGACACATGTCTTCCTTGGAAGACTCACACATTTTTTATCCTACATTGAACTTTTGATCTCGTCCCTTAACAATCGAAATAATTGAAAGTGAAAAAGTGATTAACTTTTGAACAACTGAATGTTATATGCGATTTACACAATGGTAATAGGTTAGTGTATGATTATTTTCTCTTGTCGACCAAACTGATAACAACTTGAAACATGCAGACCTGTTCATATGATGTTCTATGCCTTCTCTCTATAGATAACATGTCAGCATCATTGATATCATGTTTTAATTACCACAGGATTTTGTATGGATTTTAAAACTTCTTCCATCTTATCATTTAATGAGATTTTGTTACCCAAAACCATCAAATTCTGCTGATAAAGATACACTTATTATGTAAGTATTGGACATACCCCTGAGGGCGTTAGCCCGACAAGGGTAGATATAACCCTGAGGGCGTTAGACCGACAAGGGTATATTCTATTGACCTCATGATATTCTGAAATGTGCATATGACAGGTTTTAATAATTTAGAAGGGGGTCTTTCATTTCATACACTGATAAGACAACATTAAATTGATTTTTTTTGTTCTTTGGATTTAGTTGTGCAATATGTATCATATAGCAAAGGATTAACTTCAGTTGAACTCGAAAGCAGAGATGTCAACAAATATTTGTATGATTTATACTCCATGGTTAAATGTTAAATTTTAGCAGATTTATTGTGAAGAATTCAAAGAAAGTATCGATAATCTGTTAAATTTATTGATTTGTTAAACATTAAATCTGAAATACTGAACAGATACAATGAGGATTCATTGAACTTGTAGAACATTTAATTTTACATCTGGGGTTATATTTATTACCTATTTGCGGATATTAGACATTCTCCTATATGCATGAGTTATCTTTCCTGACGGAAGGTGTCTTGTAATAACAGAAAGCTAGGGCAACAATTACTTTTATTTAATTAAAAAAAAAATTGAACTGGGTAAGGCCTTCATGAGACATCAAAAAATTTCAGGAAATATATCCAAGAACATATATCATTAATGTTTGTTTGTTTGTTTAATTGAGGTTTAACGCCGTTTTCAGCACATTTTGGCCATTTCGCGGCGGCCAGTTTTTATTGGTGGAGGAAGCCGGAGCACCCGGAGAGAACCACCGACCTTCGGTAGGAAAATTGGCAATCCTTGTCAATTAAGATCGGAGTCGAACACACCCCGCCACAGGTGAGATTCGAACTCACAACCCCAGCGTTGACAGGCTAGTGATCAGTAGTAGACATGACGAACTACCTAGACCACTCGACCACCGAGACCCCTATATCGTTAATGTGTGTGCATGGAGGATAGTTATGAAGAAAAAATACTTTGCAAAAAAATGATATCTATGGAAGACACCTTCTCCAAAGAGCAAATAACTCTGTAAATGGGAGACAACTTACATGTACCAAACATTACTAATAAATGCGTACACACCCATGAAGATCAAACGCGTTATAGAACACACATATTTATATATAAAAATATATACAAATATCAGAATCTGCAATTTACATGTACAATAGAGCTGAGCCTTGACCCAGAAGTAACAAAATTTGCAACGTGCAAATAAAAATACCTGGCGCTCGAAGCGAAACATTACATAAAAAAGTGAAAACCGATGGTGGCAACTTGGCAATGAAGCGAAAAAAAAATAATAACACCAAGAACCCAACCCTTGCATATATGTATTGGCATGAGGAATTATCTGCATTATACTTTATTTTCCCATAACAAGTAAATATGAAAATACAAAATATACTTTGAAATGTCCCCGCAGTTTTGGTAAAAACTTACCCGCCCTGTTTTCGCTGTCTGCTGGTTTAACCTGTATAGGACGGTTCATCTGAAAAAAATATTTATTTTTAATATGTCATCATCTGCAATTGACAAAAAGGAAAATGCTACTACCAACCACATACAAGGGACTCTCAAATAATGATAATAATTTAAATTTGTAAACTTATTCATTTGCAATTATACACCCCCACGACCAAAGCAATACATATAAGATAAACATTATATGTACCAGATTAAATAATAATAATAATAGAATTGAATTCATCTTAGAGTTACAGAGCCTATTTCTTGCAAAAGACTCTAACGGTCCCCAAAAATGAAGCACTGGAGATTCCATAGGGAGAAACATAAATAACACAGTTAGATAGTGAGGACCATGTTGGTCAAGATTCTGTACCATTTAGTTTGTTACTATATATTGCATGTGTATATGTGTTTATATTTTGATTTGTATGTCACTTGTGTTGCTTAACCCTTATGTATGGCAAGTCGTTTTATTATTTATTCTAACTTCAGATATCTCATATAATATATAAGATATCTTATATAAAATATGAGATATCTTATATAATCTAGTTTTTATAAGATATCTTATAAACTTTATAAGATATCTTATAAACTTTATAAGATATCTTATAAACTTTATAAGATATCTTATAAAGTATATAAGATATCTCATAAAGTATATAAGATATCTTATAAACTATATGAGATATCTTATAAAGTTTATCAGATATCTTGAAGTTAGAATAAATAGTAAAACGGCTTGCCATACTTATGGGTATAAATGCAATTTGAATAAATAAATAAAGACTGATGTTATTTTAGGTAACACTAATAATATGACAAAATATAATTATAACATGGAAATGAATTGAATTGAATTATTTAATGGATACCCTTTGTTTATTGTCCGTTATTCTCATTGTTTTCTCACAGACTAGATTTCTTACAGAGATATCGTCTTCCCTTAAGACCAAATGGAATATTGTAGGATAAACTGGGTTAAATATAGCTATTTCCATTACGGGTCCTTGTACAAATTAGTTTCTAACGGACACTTGTCGCAATTAATGCAAAGAAAACTTTAATTCAGAAAATGCAATTAAGGGGAAAACCGTCATTTGCGGACGAAAAACATCTTTTTGCCGCTGTCAAGAACATTTCTTCTAACGCTGATATGGACTCTTTAGATGAGGCACCAGATGGGATATTTAAAATTATTGTTTAATAACCTGCTTTATGGAGTTTTCAATAAATGTTTATGAGACTACAAAACGAAATCTGTAGTTATATGCGTGTGTTAGCAAAAATCTTTTGTAAACGGACAGAATGAAAGACAATGTCCAAGTCCACGAACTTTAATAGATAGAACATTTTATCAGTAAGGCGAGAAATAGAGCATTTTATCAGCCAGGAGAAGGAGAGAGAGAGATAGCATTCGATATTATTTAAGTATTGGGGAAAAATATTGGGAAAAATCTTTCAAATCGCAAAATATCATAAAAAAAATCACAGCTTTTTAAATATTCCCTCTTTAGCGCCTCACTAGTCCTGAATTCCGATAAACTTGTATCGATCTGGAATCGGAAAGTGCTGCAGAGACAAAATGACAAAATGTATTTTTATTTGATATGAGTCATGGTTCTCTGTTGCTCATTGCTTCGTTAATTATCGGATGTTTTGTTCAAAATTACATTAAAAAACCTTTTTTTTTTAAGTCCATTTGCGTAAATGGATTTTAAGCATGCATCTACATAGTACTTAACATAACACGAAAAATAAATTTGAAGTCACGTCAGAATTTAATTTTTAATTAATTACAAGGAGAAAATACCGTCCATCAGACACATAGAGAAATATATAATAAGACCCATAAATATTACGACAGCTACCATTTCATTTTTATAAAGGAGTTAGGAAGCCATGTCGGATTATAGAAAAATTTGGTAGCATTCAGAATTCTTTCCTTTACAGCGTGGTTAACTGAACCCTAACCCCTAAACCCCAACTCTAACCACTAAACCCCAACCCTAACTCATAAACCCCAACCATAACCCCTAAACCCAACCCTAACCAATAAGCCCCAACCCCAACCACTAAACCCCAACCCTAACCCCTAAACGCCAATCCTAACCACTAAACCCAACCCTAACATAACTTCTTATATTTCCAGGTAACATCCAGTCCTTGTTTTTTAATGCAGTTTCGAGACTGGTTATTTATTTTTTTTTTTATTTTTTTCATATCACACCCAAGGAAATTCTATTCCTTTATATCCATATTACATCCAAGGAAAATCTATTTTGTTCATATTACACCCAATAAGGAAAATCTATTCCGTTATGTTCATATTACACATAAGAAAATCTATTCCTTTATGTCTATATTACATCCAAGGAAAATCTATTCCGTTATGTTCATATTACACACAAGAAAATCTATTCCTTTATGTCTATATTACATCCAAGGAAAATCTATTCCTTTATGTCCATATAACACCCAAGGAAAATCTGTTCCGTTATGTTCATATTACACCCAAGGAAAATCTATTCCTTTATGTCCATATAACATTCAAGGAAAATCTATTCTTTTATGTCCATATTACATACAAGGAAATTCTATTCCTAAATGTCCTGTATCTGTTTCAGTTTCATGATAACAGTAAATGACCAAATATAAGGAATACATTTGAGAGAGAGAGCTGAAAAGTGCAAACAAAGACTTGACCTTAACTAACGCCCTGATATGGGCAGTGATACTTTGATTTCTGACATTTAAAAAAATATGCCGGGCAGTGATACTTTGATTTCTGACATTTAAAAAAATATGTGCCAAGAGACAGAACAAAAAAGAGTTCAAGTACAACCTTATTTTTCTATTTAAAGATGATTTAAAAAAGAAAACACCTCTGGTATTGTTGCTAGTATTTCGATACTAACCCGATATTGACAATTAAAATTCACTAATACAAAAATTGGCAAAAACTAAGGAGTATTTCCCTCGTGCTTATCACTGTCCTTAGCGTGGTTTTTGGTCCTGACCCCTTTTGGACATTTTTGCATTTTAAAATTTTCTCTTCAATCTTTTGAATTATTGTTTTGGTTTCAAACATTTTGGCCTTGAACACGTAAATCGACGAAATGTTCAGACCTTGTGCATCAAAATTGGTATCAAAGAATTTAATTTGGCACTAGCTTCGCGTTTTATGATTCAGTAATCCGAAACCGTTGACCACTCATCTTTGATCTTCTCTATATAGAGATAGAGGGAGCCTTTTTATTTATCAGACTATACACCAAGAGAGCATTTTATCCATCAGACTATACACCAAGAGAGGATTTTATCCATCAGATTATACACCAAGAGAGCATTTTATCTACCATACTATACACCAACAGAGCCTTTTATCCATCAGACTTTACACCAAGAGATCATTTTATCTATCGAAATAGATAGAACATTTTATCAGTAAGGCGAGAGATAGAGCATTTTATCAGCCTGGAGAGAGAGAGAGTGAGAGATAGCATTTTATCCACCAGGAGAGACAGAGAGAGAAACACGGGAGAATTTCACCTATCAGGAGAGACGGAGGGAAAAAGGGAGAGCATTTTATAAATCAGGAGAGAGAGAGAGAGAGAGAGAGAGAGCAATTCACCAATCAGGAGAGACAGAGAAAGAAAAATAGAGCATTTCAGCCATTGTGAGAGAAGGAGAAAGCGAGAACATTTTATCCATCAGGAAAGACGGAGGACAACCTTTTAATTTCAGCTTCAGATATGATGTAGAAAATGCACTGCCATTCCAGTGTAATACGTTGACATTACACTGGGTGGTCGTCAAAAGTACATCTTCTCTAGATCTATAGATGGAACTAAAAGGTTTATAACTGATCGAGCTTAACACATCTGAATCTGTCGCTTACTTAGACTTGTTTGTATACCATGACAATGGTGACCTGATACTATCAAACACATTAATTCTGATTTAGTTATTGTGAACCTTACATTTTTAGTGGTCCACCTGTTTTAACAGCCGATACTCCATTTCCGAATTTATTTCATCACTAATCGAGATTCTGTTAAATTATGATTAAAGGTAAACGATCATCTACGACATTTATGGTCATCATCATGAATGGTTGATCATAGTCGTGTTTCTAAATATTGATGAAAATAAAAATGTGTTTTTGTTTACCTTTAGCCCTTTCAACAGATTAATATGCAAAATATATCGTAACAAAAAAAAAAAAAAAAACCATGGAAACAACATTAAAAATAATATAAAAAGGATGAATGTTTCCTTATCTACTCTTGATCACGAGAACAAAAAAAAAAAAAAAAAGATTTTACTGACTATATATTTGGTAGCAGATTTGTTGCCTTCGTGGTAGTTATCAGTTGACTTCTTTACTGATGCACACTTCATATCCTTACATTTCATACAGTGTTAATTTACAATGTATAACTAAATGCAGCATTTTTAATAAAATGCAACTGTTAATTAAAGAAATTTCTGTGGTAACATACACCATAATGAATCATGTTAATTAACATGACCAAGGCTTATTATTATATAAAAAATCTAATGCGACCTCGGTTCTTCAATATGGATGTAACCCCAGGTCTTTAGCCCAGACTAATTAAAGATCTAAAATATTCAAAATTTATTATTTTACGGGTTAGTCAGTAACATCATAACATTAATTTCATCAGCTAACGGATTTTGGTTTCCAGGGAGATGGATGCTTTGAAATATAAATCCTATCTAATTCTCTAGACAATAATAATTTATATTAAAAAAGAAGAAAACTATCATGGAACCTGAGAATATTGATTTTTGATAGAAAAGACAAAAGATTTACAATTTAAGTTGTTTTGCCAACGTGATCTGATTTACAGAACATGAGTCACGTTTTTATACTTTTATTTCTGTTTTCCGGAATAAAATATAAATCGTGTGTCGGAATGGCCATGTAATGATTTTCAATTACGAAAATAACCATTCCTCGACAAAGGCTGCGAATAAGTCGATAGTTTGACAGGCGTTAATGAAGAAGACGTCAAATTTTTAAAAGCATTTATTACATTAATTGAAATACTGTTGTTATGGCAACAGTTTCCGGGAATTAGGTACAAAGGGAAGAATCAACAATATTAAACAACTTTTATGGACAATATTTGTTTCAAAAAATATGTTAACTATTTCTCACATCTGGGCTGTTATTGATTTAAGAATAAACACATTTATTTATTTATTTGTTTACTATTTCAATAATTAACTGCTGGTTCAACTGGTTTAAGAAGTCAGTTTTCTGACAAAAACACAAGAACTTTGTTTTTTATGAATGCTGAACTATCTCGGAAATTTTTTGTATTTTGTTTTTCCTTGGATATTTTTAATATCCATTACTCTCAGTCCATTCGACATGTTGGACTACAATTGTCATTTATTGCCATAGAACTTTTTAATAATATGTTTGCTTTACATTATCAAGAGGAACCTTCATCATTTGTTCATAGCCAAATAATATATTTCATTCATTAACACCAAACCAATCAGATGTTTTGATACTTCCTGATTGACAATGGTCCTAGATTTTTTTCACATCCAAAGTGATTTTGGCTTTTTATTTTGCCATAATCCTTGTCCTGCTTTTTTTTTTTTTTTTTTTTTTTTTTTTTTTTATCAAATTTGATCCTAGCCCCATGCACCCCTCCCATTAAAAAATCAAATGGTTCCTCCCTAATACTGTTTTCCGTAGGGAAGGGTTATCTTTGAAAATGAAGCGTATATGGAGTCTGATTTCCAGTGACCACGAGGGATCAACTGAATGAAATGGAGGGTATTACTAGAAATTCCTAGGAAGCAGTATTTTAGATCCTTTTTCGCAGCTTCCTAGCTACAATAATGTAGCTCCTGTGATATCTTTCGACTCGCCGAGTCAAAAGATATCACAGGAGCTACATTATTGTAGCAAGCAGCTTCCATGAACGTGAAAAACACAGTACTACTTTTTGTCATGCTATATTCAATATTGCCTCTTTTTTTCAGAACACATTTTCTTATATTAATTAATCGATTTTTAATGGCACTGATAACTAAATAAACACAGCACGATTTGTTTACAATGATCTGTAAATTATTGATGAACACAGGTAGAAGACGGTAGGATTTGACATTGAAGAATGTTTGTACTGTACGGTTATAGATATAGGTTATTAAAAGGTCCAGGTACGGGGTATTTCGTAACAATAAAGATAAAAATCGGTTACTAGGTGGTAAAATATTTATAATTATGAATGAATACCAATGTTTTATCTTAAGACATATAATTATTGCATTTAACTACCTTTGATATTTGCGTTCAGAATCAATATGAAGAACAGATCTATTAGAGATGTTAAGGCAATGGATTATTTTGTTTTATATTTTAAAGACATGAACCTATTCCATTTTAGAGTTGCGTGCAATAGAATACATGTTTTCTTTTTATTTTCTTGGTATTTTTTAAACATAATTTGAGGTATCCCAATGAGTATAAGTCGAGCACCTATTTGATGATTTTTTCTATTACGAAACTGGTCACTGTGTAATGATAAGGGAAAACGGACATGGGTAAACTGTAGAGTAGACTGTCGGGTAAACGTAATAACTATATCTATAGAACGAAGAGGATGATACTTAGGTACAGTTTTACAATGTTAAATTCTTTCTATAGATGGTTTTAGTTTTACTACTTTGGTCTTTTGTCATTTATATTTGCTCGTCCACGTTTTGGGTTATTGTTTTGGCATTGAGCACAACTGATGTGTTTCTAGGTGTTGTCTACATGTATTATCAGTGTACTTTAATTTGTGTAACTATCAATTCGTTTTAAACCTGGACCGAAATAACATTAACACAGCTGGAGAATTAAATACAGTAACAGAATGCACATCATGGGAAAAGCAAAACATAATGACCACGGGCAAAATGAACGTTATATATATTTTCTTCAGACGAGAAATAGAATTAGAAATTGCCTAATTTTATCCTTTGAGAACAGGTGATAGTGCTCCATTTTCTTGTACCTGAGTTTGAATACGAAATAAGATATATATAGTTTTAATGTACACGAAAAGTTTATTTGTAATACTTTTGAAAAATCTAAATATCAAATTCGCCACCTTCACCCTTTTCTCAAAGTGACGTTTCACCTAGATTGATTTGGATCAATACACATAAAATGTCCATTGATTTTCTATAGCTAGGAAAATAAATAATTTTTTCTCCAGATTTTTCACTACGTCAAATTCAATAGGGATTCATGGGTCATTTGAACTCTTTAATAAATGACAATACTACTATGTCTGCTAAGCGTTTCGCAGACAACATGCAGGGTCTCGTTTTAATATATTGTCATTGTAACAAAACCAATAGTTATGTAATCTCGTTAGATACATTGATTATTGATAAACCCTGAAGCAAATCAAATTAACCTATTTTATTGTTTTATATAATTTTCTCCATGTAAACTACTGATTCTACAGATTTCTCTATATTTTCTTCATACCAGGTACCAGTTTCAACCAAAAAAGAACCAGTTCGATCAGCGTTCACGTTCTTGCATAGTAAAAATGTTGGGTAATAATGACAATTATTAGATATTATTCCTTCTTCCTGTGTGCAATGAGAAACAATTATCGCCCTTGACCAAATTAAGACAATTATCTCCCTTTGGTCTTTAAATGTAAAGGGAGGTAACGTCCCCATAATGACTTGGTAAAGGGAGATAACTCAGTATTTTTTTGTTTATACCAACCCGACTGTCAATTGCAAATAAATGTATATGAGATGGTTGAGATCTAGTTAAGACTTCTGCTTAAATCGGTATTAAAATTACAATGAATGTAAGATTTCCGCCGTTTGTTAAATGAAAAGGAAAGAAAAGCTTTGTAGATTTTGTGTTACACCATTTATAAATAAAATTCTTAACCTATCACAGATTATGAAGACTTGACTGGGCAGTGTGTCCTGTTTCTAATTAACGGAGCAGGACATTCTTACCCTCCCGGAGCACCTGATGTCACTGTCGGGTTTTAATGGGAGTTCACATTGTTAGTGTTTTGGTTTCGGCGTTGTCTTGTTCTAGTTTTGGTCAATTTATCAAACGTTTTTTATTATTTTGGTTGAGCACATGTCCTTGTGGCGTTTGTTTGTTGTGTTCTATATTCTCTTGACTTTGTCTTTTCCTTGGGCTTTGAATTTGTGACTTTTCCCGCTGTTTTGTCGATTCGGTATTCTTTTGCCGATATTTAAAGGAAACACGACTTATATCTTAAGATGGGCATCAAGTACTGATATTTAATAACCTAAGAATTTCATTAAAACCTATCCTAAAAATCATGTTTCTTGATACAGACAAATATGGTTGAGTTATACTGATCAAATTATGGATATATACTGGAAATATGAGTAATATCGAATACCGTTTCCTGTAGTTCATTAAGTCTTCATTCCATTCTTTGGAAAATAAAATCTAAGCGTATTTAATTAACTTAAAAAAAAATCAGTCTTTTGATGCTATTTTTTCGATGAATTCTTTCTTTTAATCTTATAGCTGAATAAATCTGATTTTTTAAATCTTATTAAATGTAAAAAAAAATCTTGGTTTTTTACAGTTTATTTGCGTTGTATTAAATCCTTGTTAAAGCTTACAGTGTGATCCATCTTCATGGCTGCGGAATTACGTAGATGACAATAGTCTTAAGTTTGATGAAGTTGTATTGTTTCGGAATTATTATTATTCAATGTTATACGAATTATTCTTTTTACCTAAACTAAAGGAAATTTAAATCAGATATATTGCGTGGAGTAGAATAAGACGATTTCAAACAAGTAAAATGTCAAATGAAAAAAAATTATCAAATAGAAGTTGGACCGGTTACGGAAAAACATAAAGCAGGAAAAGCACGCTATGTGTATGGCGCAACGGATATCAGAGAACGGTTTCTTATATTCCTGATTATGCACACGTCTAGTTTTGTTTTACTAGGTAACTACCCGTGCAAGCACGGGTATCATAAAAAGGATGATTAGCTTTTCTTACTCCTTGGACAAAGCATAATTTTTGGAGGGCGAGATATATGTTTCTTGTAAGGCAGTGGGCAAAAAAAAAAAAACAAAACTTGATATAGCTGTTACATATAGATTCTCCTTCAAGCACGAGTGTGTTATGGAATTTCTCCACCCAAGATAGTTAAATTTTCGATTTTCAACACACGAGCCTTTAGCGAGCGTGTTAAAATCTAAAATTTAACAATTGCGGGTGGAGAAATTCCATAACACACGTGTAAATTGAAGGAGAATCTGTTTCTCCTATGATTTTCGACAAAAAGCTCAAGAAAATGTCGCTGCTATGTAGTTTGTTTACATAGACGTCATTTCGGGACTTCTCTAGTTTAGCGTTCCAATAACTGTAGAAAAAACGGCGGTAATTCCCACGTAGAAATTTAATCACCGGGAAGTGGGTAAAAATATTATGTATCTTAATCTCACAGATTAAACATGTCAAGAATTTGAGAAATGTATATATACCACATTTTTACTTTCCTTGTTACTAAGACTTGTCTTTTCCCTATAACGATAATAATTTATTGGTACCATTTTATTGTAATAAATATTGAAACAATATCATTGCATAATTAATTCCCTTCAAAATAAAAGATATCTTGTTATGTGCTTGTCGTACCTATGTTAATGATGATCGCTGGTCTAATAGGAAATAAATAGGATTTGAAACAGGTGTTTTAGTTTGAGAGAACATATGAATAGTAAACAAATAAGCAAGAAAAAATATAGGTTCATATGCTCATTTTAGTCTCTCAAAAATGTATGAAAAAATAAAAAGGATTTCATAAAATTTTGTCAAATACCATTTTAAGGTATATATGATTGAATTATAAAAGAAAAAGTGGGGGTTCATGGGCAAAAAATTTCATGTTTAAGAAATGGATAAAACACGAGGATTCCGAAAATCTGACAAAAAGACGAAAACATGACCAGCGAGCATCCTTAAGTGTGTCCGTTTTAAAAGCTCACTCAATCTTATGATTCTATGTTTTATTCAAGTATGAAATAAACTTTTCTTATATATAATTGTTCCATTCTTCTTCTTCTATATGTATATCCCTCCAATCATGGAACACCTTCTCATGAGAGAGAGAGAGAGAGACAACTCTTTGGCGAGAATGCAAAAAACTAATACCGCAGTGGTGAGCGTGCAACAATCGATAGCCCTGTGACGAGAGTGCAAAGAAAGACTTGGCATCTGTATATAAGTAAAATATTTTCATCGGATAACCACTTGGTAAATTTGGAGAATGTATAAATAAAGATAAGTACATTCATACCCTGTTCCTACATTGGCATCATGGTTGTCAGTGGATTTCAACTTAGAATAAAGAAGTTTCGTGTTATATCCATCACCGGAAAAGTTCGTCAATTATGCGCGCCTTTATGACGTCATTTACCAGATTGTGGGGCACGCCTGTATCCCTACACTATTAAAGTTCATCAAGCGTCTTCGTGATCGTCATTATGCAGGATGATCTAGAAATATATTTTGCTCCGTAGGTACTTTATCACAATTCCTTCATGACTGCAGTACTGATTATCACTTATAAGAATTTAATTTGCCAAATATTTCATGCAACATAGCATCATTTTTTTTCAACCGTTCGCTCAACACGGAGACGGAAGTGACGATGCCCCTAAACGCACTAAAGACGTTCACTAAAACCAGAGTTTTTGACGGAATTGCAACGAACTCGAAAGTGGCGTATTACCATTTAACTCTAGTTCTTGGAATTCGGTCGTATTTACTATCAATATAACAAGTCAGTTAATGAAGGTGTATGAAACTGTGAAAATTCAAAATAATGTCAAATCTATGGAGGAAAAAGGAACAACATATTTTCCTAAAGATTCGTTTATTTAATATAGAAAAATGATATTTCTGGAAATAATTCCCCGGAGACGCGGATTATTACATTTCTTTCTGACAAAACTCAAAAACAATTAGGAAATATCTTTGTTATATTTTAAACTTCCGTTGTCATTAAATTACATTCCTGTTATCTTGTAAGTTAAAGCGGACTTTGTGATGATTTATTAGTATTTATCAACACTGTTGTGATATAAAAGACTGATCTACGCACCATGTGTTTACCGTAAAAATACGAAAGCTTATTTGCATCAGAATTTATGGTGAAGAAACAAAATCATGAATCGTGGCTAAGCTTTACTAACACGATTTATTAATAAGTCGAGTCCACGAGTTAGTAAATCGTGATCACGAGTTAATGAACCGTGAGCACGAGTTAGTAAATCGTGATCACGAGTTTATATGATGTGTTTTCTTCGCCATACATTTTGACCCATATATAAATATTGATAAATGAAAGTACCAAAAGTAAACTTTTTTTCTCGTAAAGAAGAACAACACAAAGGTCAGAAACAAATAATTTAAATCTTTTGCACTTTCATTTACACATTGGCAGATAGACAGGAAAAGTGGAAAGGGGGCTGAGGTGCGGAAATGCTACATATTTTAAATGTTGAAAGACGCTTTTAACGCCTCAACACTAGAGATTAAACTGTATGATGGTATCGCTATCCTCAACAAATATCCCATTACAGTGATGATGTATATTTTAAAAGGACAAGGGATCATAATAACCAGGTTTATTAATAATAAATGCTGTAGTATTAGATCTGCCTTGAGACGTATCGATTGATAAATAAAATTTATTCGGTATTAGAAAGATATTGCATCCATTTTGAAAAGGATATTACCGTAATTTTTTGTGCAGAGTACACCCACACTATTTTTAGAATAACTATAGTTGACACGCGTAATGTCAACTCTCGTAACTGAAACGTTCCCGATATCTAAATAATTGTTTCATCATATTAACTTCTGATATTTAATGTTCCTGTTAATAAAGAAAAAGAAACTTTAGCTTTTGTTAACTTTCTCAGTTTTCACCGTTTTTCTTGTCTGTGAAAATATTTGCGTATATCTTATGACGTAATGGATAGTTTTTGTCTAGTCAGTCTTGATGAAAAACAAAGTTCTTGTGCTATTGTCAGCAAACTGACTATTTGAACCAGCAGATAATTAATGTGAACAATCATCTGTTATCATGCTGTAATTTTTGTCTTAAGGACGATTGCCGGTCTAATATGAAATAAATAGGATTTGAAATAGGTGTTTTAGTTTGAGAGAACATATGAATAGTAAACAAATAAGCAAGAAAAATGTATAGGTTCATGTGCTCATTTTAGAGCTATAAGGTCTTGAAAATTTGCAGGAAATGTGTTTTCTCTGGATTTTTCATTGTCTTTGCATTGACAACTTCAGTCTCACAAAAATGTATGAAAAAATAAAAAGGATTTCATAAAATTTTGTCAAATACCATTTTAAGGTATATATGATTGAATTATAAAAGAAAAAGTAGGGGTTCATGGGCAAAAAATTCATGTTTAAGAAATGGATAAAACCCGAGGATTCCGAAAATCTGACAAAAAGACCAAACCATGACCAGCGAGCATCCTTAAGCTGAACTTGCATTGTTGTTGAATTGACTTGAATTTGTACAGGTTTCTTTAACGATTGTTTTTATTTGTTTGCATGGTTGTTGAATACATGTTACAAGTTTGCTGGATTGATATACCCAACACTAGTTTTCTTTGTCACGTGGTATATGTATTCCCGTCCATTGGAGGCATTATGTTGTTTTTATATAGAGTTTACCCGTTTGTCGTATTTCCACTGTTGTCGTTAGCTACACATTTATGGTCCTTTATAGAACCGGAGTTTTCCTCGGATTTGTCATATTATCAGATTCTGTAATGTAGCATTGACAATTAACAATATATACCAATTGGTTCATTTTCCAAGCTATCTCAATTTGCTAGTGTAGTGTTGATCAAGCTATCTGAGTTTGCTAGTCTAGTGTCGGTCAAGCAATCAGTTGCCATTCTAGCGTTTATAATAATAATAGTTTACTGTCATACAAGCTAAAAGAACATACAGCTTGTGACAATTCCAAACACAAATCATAATGATAATATAACAAAATTAAGACAAGTCTCCTGACCTCAGTTCAATTGACTGTTTTAAAAAGAAAGACAGCTCGTGTATTTGCCGCGCGTTTGTTGGATTTAATATAATTTTAATTTTCTAGTGGTGGAAATATTGATAAAATTGAACTTTTCTAATCCCAGATTGGCAAAATGCTCATTCCTAAGATTTGAATTTGATGAACACTTAAAAAAGAAGTGACGCTCATCACCCACTATTTAATGCACAAAACGTACATAACCTGAGAGAGCAGGGTACATTTTGTATCTGCGCACTTCGATTTCAAGATCAGATATTCTGAACTTATTTCTTTGTATGACCGTGTTTATTATAAGATGATTCAATTGTAAAAAGATTCCATTGGAGTTTAGTGTTGTCCTTATTGTTTAAATTATTAACCATATTATGGATGAGATCAAAAGTTCAATGTAGGATAAAATACTTAATACACATAGTTTTTTTACTGACCCCCCCCCCCCCCCCCCCACCCCCCTCTTAACTTAGTTTGGCAAAATTGATTGACCAACATGGGCATATGCTTTGAGAGGGTTCTGTTTTTCCTCAACAATGTATGTTGTTCTGTATATTGTCTTGGACACTTGAATCCGTATTTTTCAATCCGGAAATCGATGTCGGATAACAAAACTTGCAGCGATTTTTATCCCCCCCCCAACCCCCACCCCAAACTATTTGAATTAAGTTGTTTATCCTGCATTGAACTTTTGATCTCGTCCCTTAATAATTTATTATAAATTTATTATCGCCATTTATATTCTACATGTAGTTTAAAACTATATGAGAATGATCTGGATAATGACTATGTTTTTGTACTATTCGAGTGTTTTCTCCGCCATTAACCATTTGCCCTTCTGAAATGGGTAATATGTTCCGATACCTTTCATTCTGTCCTTTCCTATACGGTTTTTATTTTATGTTTTGAAAGGAAAGTATGCTGATTTCTATTGAACGAGCCAAAGTTCAAATGCAAATAAATAACTACATTCTGCTTAAATTTCACACTTCATCAACATGAGGTGTGAAAATGCAAAGCTAAAGATGAAGTTGAAATATGACCTACAGAATATTCCCCTTTGGTGCAATTCTTTCTATAAATCAAGAACCAACAATACACAATATCATTCTTTATACTGTATCAATACAGCAACAATTTCCATGGTATAAAACCGTTCTTCATTATCGCTTTTGTGTCAAAACATCTCATGATTTTGCACTTTTTCCGTTCAGAAATAAAATCGATATCCACATGGCATTAGACCATCTTTTCTCTGCTTATGGTATATAGGTATACTATTATTTATCTTTAAATCTCGATTCCAATTATTGCAGATCAATAGGTACATACAAAGATTTACTTATCATTCAATTTTTGGTAAACATACAGATTTTGCCTTATTTGTAAAATTATATAAATCATGTGCACAGAAACGCTTTATCAAATTAAAGTTTGAATATCGTTGACAAAACTCAAACTTACCCTCACTAACATCCTCAGTCGTTGCTGTTTCCACCACTAAAACACTTCAAAGACTCAGGTCAAGTCGGAATCATTCAAACGTTTTATTCCATTGGTAGATATTTACCAATAATGATAATCTGGGATTTGAAGTTACAAAGGAAGATCGCTCCTAATTACTGAGATGTCATATTAGTATATGGTTTTCTCTGTTTACACGTTATAGAATAAAAGACTATCGATTGAACGAGTGTCTCGTTTAGAAACAGGTGATTTGTGTATTGAGTTATACCAAGATGAGAGTCATCTGTCGGAGAAGTCCTCAGCATTGTAATCAAATACTAATTAGGAAAGTAATGAGAGGATTGAGATATGTTTTTTTTCTCTCTCTCTCTAAGGATATATAGGACATACATTTGTTATAAATCAATACTTGGTACATTTGAGAGATAGCCCGAGATTTTCCTTATATAACGCACTCATTAATGCCAGCAAAGCAGTGCTAAATTGAATCACTCCCCTTAATGATTTTTTTTCTAAAACTCTAAAACAAGGCAGTTTTTACAATATAGAAAAAAAAAGAAAAAACAGGAATGTTTACAACATTTATTTTAAATTCACAGTGGACTCATTTCACAAAAACAGCATCCTCTTTTTAATATATGTTTACACGTGATAGGCAATGTATTAATCACAGAATAAAGGCAGTTGCCATACCAAATTGATCTTCAGTTCTTTGGATTTTGACGCTCCGATTTTTGGACGATGCAAATTTTAAGATTTTTTTTTTGCCGCTTCATTTTGCAATTATGCTGAAAATTCGCCCAAATTTTTTCATTTTTCAATAATTTAAAAATAAAAATTGTTCGCCCGCTCCTAAAATTTTCGTAAAAAGTAAGATTTTTCCCCATTTTTGCAATATTTTATTTAGAACAATATGTGCCGCACTTAAAATTTATCTGCGCTCGAAAAAACAAGTCCTCAAGAAAAAAAATTAAAAGTAAAATTTCGTCTGCTCGCAGCTATTTTTGCCATCCAAAAATCAAAAGAACGAAAAATTAATTTGGTGTGGCCTAAGGAATTTGTTTTTTATGTTCAAAGAAAAAGGCATTTAAGTATTGTGTGGAAAGGTCAGCTGCGACTTCCTCAACTTAACTTACAAGTTCTTTGTTTTTAAAGAGAAAAGACAGCACAAACGAACATAATTAAAGATTTGTTTATTCATAATTTACAATAGAACTACACCTACGAATCAAACTTTGTTGATTTCAGATGTAATATTACCTTATGTTAACTGCCAAGATAATTTAAGTTTTAGGTTCTTTCTATGTAAAGTAAATTGTTGCTGCTACCAGAAATAGTCATTAATTAATTCAAATGCTTGTAATCAAAATCAGCAAAAGAATATGGGAGCATAAAGATCAAAATCTAAAGACCAGACGAGAACACCAAGAGGAGAACAAACAATGATATATTCAAAGGAAACAATACACAGCATCCTAAACATAGCACAGAACTATGTAGAAAAATATCTAAAGACCAGGCTAGAACACTAAAAGGAGAACAAACACTGATATAGACAAAGGAAACAACACACAACTTTCTAAAAATAACAGAAATAGATAACATAAAGTTAAATACCAGACAAGAACACCAACAGGAGAACAAACACTGCTAAAACAAAGAAATCAACACACAGCATCCTAAACATAGCACAAAAAAGATAGCAAACAATCTAAAGACCAGCCAAGAACACCAACAGGAGACCAAACACTGTATAACGAAAGGAAACAACGTACAACATCCTAAACATAGCACAGAACTAGATAGCAAGATATCTAAAGACCAGACAAGAACACCAACAGGAGAACAAACACTGATATAACGAAAGGGAACAACGCACATCATCATAAACATAACACAGAACAATATGAAGTACTGGCAATGTGAAGATCCATAAAAAAAAAAACCATAACGATACTGTCAAAAATTTGTCTTCTGAGTTGAAATATTAACACTTCTTTGGACGTCTGTGTTAGATTATAATTCTTATAATATAAAAACAATTTGATGTTTACCATGGAATTTAATCCCAAAGGCCAATGAAAGCATACATAATAATAAAAAAAAGAAATATGAAAACGAACGTTTGTCAGTTTCACTTTTTCATCAATCATATTTTGATTTAGATTAATAGGTTCTTACATGTACACAAGTTCAAAGTGAAGACTGAAAAATCTTCAACGAATTTTTAAAATTCCCGTCTTTCCCGAGTGGAGCGCAGCGGAACGAGCGGTAAAGACGCTGAATTTTAAAAAGGAGGTAAAGATTTTCTGAGTTCTTCACTCTTGAACAAGTATAAGTACCTATTTCTTCTGTAAATTCTCGATTTTTAGATTTCCTGTACCTAGGTAAATTCATTGAGCACTGTCGACGTAGTTAAATAACGTTACGCCTGATTGGTAAAAAGGTATGACAAAAGAATTCTGATTGGACATCACAACAGAGAGAGATCGATGCACGTGCAACGATCTTCCATGGTCATCTCCCACTGAAAACAGCCATTTACGAAAGAAAAAGAAATCTTCATTCCCAACACCAGATTGTCTAAACTAAGCAAATTAAACAAATGACAATTATTACCGTTACCGGAAGAGAAACGAAAAAGGAAACCGGAATTCCGATTGTATTTCTTGTAGTTTCAGACACATTAATGATAATTACAGATTTTTCTCTGTATTGGAATGGAGATACAGGAAGTCATTTCTGTGACGGCCACAGAGGGCCATTGAATGTAATCCACCTAATGTACGTTTTGAATTAGAAGATATAGGTATTAAGACAAACCATTAACTCTACAGAATGGCGTTAATTATTTTTATTATACTCTATTTTCGGAACAGCAAAAACCCTCAAACACCAGAAAATCTAAATTGATTATAACAGTAGTTTCATGTAAGCTGTAAATGGATTTTACATACCTGTTGTGACGCTCTGTATACATGTACACCATTGTGTATACAGTACCATTTCTGTACGTATACAAATATTTAATCAAAATTGTTTGTTTGTTTGTTTAGTTGGGGTTTAACGCCGTTTTCAGCACATTTTGGCTATTTCGAGGCGGCCAGTTTTTATTGGTGGAGGAAGCCGGAGTACCCGGATAGATCCACCGACCTTCGGTAGGAAAATTGGTTATCCTTGTCAATTAAGATCGGAGTCGAACCCACCCCGCCACAGCTGAGAAATCAGAATTGACATTATATGTACACGATTGCATTAAAGGTGGAATATTACAGTCTTTCTAAGATATTTATTATGCAACGACGATAGCTTTTTTAAATATGCATCACTTATAATGATTAATATCATAATTCATATGTGATATATAAATGTATTAAAAAAGAGATGTTGGGATTTGTACTTGGTATTTTAATCAGATTTTGATGATGTGGTACAGTTTGTTCACAGTAAAGAACAGAAAGCCTATGCTGAAACGAGTACAGGCGTGCAGCTACGAATAGGAAAAATCTCCAGTCATGTAATTATTTAAAAAGAAATACATAGGAAGACCAAGTTTTTGTTATAATTGACCCAAACGTACATACAAGACCGTTTATGTCTATATAACGGAAACAACAGGTACATTGTACACTAGGTTGACTACAGGGTTTGAGGTTTATTATGTAGCCACGGAAACTGATCAGTTCAGTAGTGGACCAAGACCAAACATCTGTCTGTCTTGCCTAATAGGTAACTTATACAAGCAAAAATAATCAACGTAAAATAGAACTACTTCCATGAATCAAGCTAGACAAAAGTTATTCGTTTCATTTGTTATTTAAGGATTGACCGTAATTTTTCAGTCTATGAAGAAATAACCTCAATCACGTGGTGAACACTAAATAACCCGCGTAGCCGGTTATTTGAACGCGGGTTATTTGAAAGTGTCCACCACGTGCATGGAGATTATTTCGAATAGACTGAAAACAAAATTACAGTCAATCCTTATAATTTAATTGCAACGGATATTTTGACGTCTAAAACGCTGGGATTCCCTTTAATGACGCCATAGTGAAAACGAAAATTTATCATGATGATTGACGAAAAAATTTGACCAATCAAATGTCGCGTTATATCCAATATTAAATTATATAACTTTATATGGTAACCTTTGTTATAGTACATTATATGGTAACTGCCAAGAATGGAGGTTTAATTGGTATTATTTTGCACTGTTGCTTCATCTTGAAAACTTTCTAAGAGCTTCAACAGCGAACTAAAAAACTCAAATCAATCCACAGTAATCCAAGTATTATATTCCGAAAATAGGACTAAGTCTTACAGGGCTGACTGGTTTCCGATATTTAAAATCGGTTTTGGTTTTGTCTCATTTACATTTATCTACAACCCCTTTTGTACTACATACATATTACCCTACGATCCCTTTTGTGTTGTACATATTACCCGACGATCCCTTTTGTGTTGTACGTATTACCATAGAATCCCTTTTGTACTACATACATATTACCCATCGACGTATCATACGTAAATCGCCATACCTAGTAGTATACCAAACAGCTATGAGACCAGGCCTGGGCGCCATAAAAGTTGAGAATATTCTTGAGTCTGAGAATTTTCTTAAATATGGGGATACTCGAATGTGATTGGCTGAGAATGGGAATTTGAGTAAAATTTTCTTTACTCAGCAAAAATAGTTCTTTATGGCGCCCAGGCCCGACCACATCTAGCTGTAATTCAGTATCTACCATTGTTTTCAATAAAGAACTGAAGGACATGTATACAATACGTGATACATTTCTCACCATTTTCGTTTTTAAGTGATACAAGTATGTGTATATCTCTAATTAAGAATCCACCATTTCTATTTCTGACGAAACGTCATCCCCCCAAGTCAGGGTTTGCGTCGTAGGTAGAATTTTCTAGGTCACACACCAGGCTGCGTTATGTTCGACCCGCAAAATAGGAATATGTAATGTCAGAGGTTTATAGGAACGACCATGACTTGGGAGGATGACGAAACGTTTGTGCCTATAGTTTTGGGAGGGAAATGACGTTTCTTTCATTTGATAAATCATTATGACAATGATATCATGCAAAACTGGGGAGTCATTATTTTTTCCACTTAAGATTGACAAGAAACTTGCACCTTTTCAATATTCTTTGGCGATAATGTCATGTGCACGCGCAGAAAGCTTGCAGTTGATAAATCAATGGTAATTGTTATCTGAAATTAATAGAAAGCATATATTTACATGTGTTACGCGCCTTTACTTCATATATCTGTAGAATGCTTCTCCAATTACAGAGGTAATTTCTGATTTATATATATTTGATTTTATGTTATGATAGCTTAGACACGTGCACAAATTCTAATTACAACTTTAGCACCTTAAATACCTTTAGGTCCCGTTAATTTACTTTTCAAGCTTACCTTCTTTCTCTAATCACAGTACTGAATTATGTTTTAGGGTTTTTCTCAAATTTATCCCATATCCCTTTCTGTATTATCCCATCCCCCTTTGTCTATTATCTAGAATCCCTTTTTCTATTATCCCATATCCCCATTATCTATTATCCTATACCGCTTTATCTATTATCTCATATTCCCTTTGTTAATTATCTCATATCCCCTTTTTCTATTATCCCATATCCCCATTATCTTTTATCCAATACCGCTTTATCTATTGTCCAATATCCCCTTTATCTATTATCCCATATCTATTATCCCATATCCCCTTTATCTATTATCCCATATCCCCTTTATCTATTTTCCAATATCCCTTTTATCTATTACACCATATCCCCTTTGTATATTATCCCATATCCCCTGTATCTATTATCCCATTACCCCTTTATCTATTACCCAATATTCCCTTTGTCTATTATCCAATATCCCCTTTATCTATTATCCCATACCACCTTTGTATATTATCCCACATGCCCTTTGTCTTTTATCCCATATCCCTTTTATCTATTATCCCATATCTCTTTTATCTATTATCCCATATCCCCTTTGTCTATTATCCCTTATCAACTTATCTATTATCCCATGTCCCCTTTCATTTCTTTCCATCAGCCAATGTTGATTTAGCAGGAAGTATATACATATTATTTTTTTGACGCACTAAAACTAAAATACAAATGAATTCTTCGTGTTCTCGTTAATTGGTTTACTTTCGTTGAGTGTCAGAAACATTTCAACTTATGTACAGCTTTCTGTGTGAAATGAAGCCTTAACGCAAGATATAATGATCTGTATTTCTGAAGTCAATATACTGAGGCTACAGAAGGAGGAAGATTCTGTAGAAGTCCATACAGACATGACAGATATGCCACGAACAGTACTCGCTATATATTCTTAGTTTTTTCCCTTGTATGCCAAACTTTACGTATATTGACCGCTGATTTTTGTGAGAAGTCAAAACACGAATATAAAATAGAAATCGAAAAGCTTACATCTTCGTGAACCTCGAATTAGTTGAACATTCCTCAGGATAGAAAAGCTTTCAATTAATTTTGAGTTTTCTGTCTAAAGCCTTAGAAATCCTCCATGTTAGTGACATATCTGATTAGTACGGTCTATACAAATTGATTGACAGAAAATCATTTATAGTGCAAATCTGAAACTGACATGGCTTGTTGTACAAATCTCGTTTCCGGGAACATCTTTTCAAAAAAGATGAAAAAACGTCGTTAAAGACTAAAAAAATAAAACGGTACTTGTCAATTCTGATTAAATTTAGTTAACTAGCTTGAATGATGAGTCAGATTTGATCAATTTAAAGGATTTTTATTTTCGGAATGTCGGTCAATTATCGAAGTAAAATATGCAAATGTTCAACTCGTGCAGCAGCCACAGAATGATCACAAACCTAAACGTTAAATCCAAATAACAAATCTAACGTATAAGTTTTTGACAAATAACTGAAAAAGGCCTATTGTCACAATGTTGTATTCGTTTAACTATTATTCAAGTCCAGGTGATGGTTAAAGTTAGATTATTTTTATCCGACATCACATGGACTACTCGTGAGTTTTACTCTTTGTGAGGTATTTTTCAATCTTACTCTACAAAAATTGTTTCGAATGTTTTACTGCGTAGGTCGGTGCTTCTCATCAGGTGTATTCCTGCTTCCTTCACCAAAAGATAGTAGTCTCAAAATAATCCAGCTTTGAAAATGGAGTTAAACCTCAACAAACAAACAAAAATTAAAGGGAAGGGGACAGAAACCAGTGCCTCCTTGTTTATTTTTATTTTTTGTGATTTATTCGTTTATAATATTTTGGTTGTGTGTGGTTTTTCTCTCTCCAAATATTTATATTTTATGAGCGTTTAAAGCCTGGTCTAAAAAAAAACACAGCAGATAATTAAAACTGTCTGTTATTGTTCTGGAATCATAGCTTTATCAACTATAGCATTATAGATTCTATATAGCAATGGAAATTCCTATAGGTACAGAATATTCTAGTCCCATGAGAATGTTTTAAAACCTTTTCTGGGAAACTATAAGCAGTAAAATCCTGGTAAATCATATAGATTATGACATATTTTATGATTTACAGATCTTTGAGGGACAATAAAACAAAATGTTTGACTTTTATCACAAATCTGCTAATAATTATATTGTTAGGTTTACGAATTTTTATTGTCCATACCATTATCAGACGAGGATTAAGTATGAGGGTAAGACTAGGATTAAGTATGAGGGTAAGACTAGGATTAAGTAAGAGTGTAAGACTGGGATTAAGTATGAGGGTAAGACTAGGATTAAGTATGAGGGTAAGACTAGGATTAAGTAAGAGGGTAAGACTGGGATAAAGTAAGAGGGTAAGACTTGGATTAGGTATGAGGGTAAGACTAGGATTAAGTAAGAGGGTAAGACTGGGATTAAGTTAGAGGGTTAGAGGGTAAGACTAGGATTAAGTAAGAGGGAAAGACTAGGATTAAGTATGAGAATAAGACTAGGATTAACTATAAGGGTAAGACTAGGATTAAGTATGAGATACCCGTCGGGCTTCTCAATTGAAAAATAATCTAAACTTTACAGTTGTAATTTAGGCAATGAAGATCGGGTTAGCAGACTCTTGTACTTCGATTCTGAAATGCTTTAATGACGGCCATGTAATATCACTTTTCAAAGAATAAATAATTTTGGATATGATTTTTCCGTCTTTTTTACAGCAAGCTTCAGTTGAATACAGAACATTCTAGATCACCCGAATTTACTCTAATAATAACACACTATTTCTGTCGGAACATTATCGGAAATGACATTTGAAAAAGAAAATCCTATTTGTCCTTGTTATGTCGAATAAAAAAATAATGATCATAATTAAATACTTTCCACTCGTTTGTTTTTCAGATACACAGCAAGACTTCGTGTCTGATACCAGTAAATTTTATATTATCTTGTAGTGAAATTAAATTGTACAAGACTTTGCCATTATTGAATTATTTTTTTTTGTAATTTTTACAATGCATCACGAAATTCAGTCACTATTGAATAATCAGGATCAAAAACAAGCTTTACTCCCATATCTGGGGTTTTCTAAATTGTTTTCTTTTTTCTCAAAACTTTACATTTGATCATTTGCTTTGACAAATTCTGCATATTCTCAGATCATTCGGAACACATTTAAAGAAGATATGTATGGAAGAACTCATCGTATAGCTAATTCTGCTCGGACAGACTTGACCTAAACTAACTTTATATACGTCTTTTGTCAATGGCAACGACATTTTCAGTTCATTTTAAAATTTTTTTCTTCTGAACTGGTTTTCCCTGGCCAAAAAGCGATACATATACTTAACAACAATAATAATAATAATAATAATAATAATCATTTATTTCAGACATAGATAGTCCATAGTTATATACTTAATCATTGTTTTAGAAATTTGTAATCAAATGGTTTTGTTTTCATATGACTGTTGTCGTCAAGACGCATACGCGTACATTACCTCATCTATCATATGTAAACTGAAGATGTAAACTGAAAAATGGTGTTTCCGTGTGTTTGTGTTATCCAGTTTTTGAAAAAAAAAATGATGTGTCGAAAATATTTTTTTAAAATGTTTGTTATATTATTGACGTATGGTTTTGTTTTTGCAAAATGTAAAGCATGTTATATCAGATTGAATTGTTTGTATAAAAATGTTAAAGGATGTAATGATTCCGTCTGATTTTCGTAATTTCTTCCCTCACAAACTTAGAACTTATCCTAAGATTATTTCCTCATAAAACAAGAACAGATGTTGGACGGTTCGGCCTTTAACGGTATAACTATCCGGGCTATCAGTCGACTACTCGTATTAAATCAAAGGCCTTCAACTCAGTTTAAGCGTTTTAAAGCTTTACATGTCATCTGAGGGCACAACCATTCTGTTTTCTTCTTGTAACAACAAATCTATCGCCAGTATTAATGAGCTTAACATTTGCTTTGATCATACTACCTGTTATCGTTGGTCAGTGTATTATAGCATTACACAGGTCTTTGTTCGGCGCTGAAGCCAAACATCTGCTAGCCCATTTAAGTGTTACGTTGTCCGCAGATGAACTGACAGCAAGTATCATTGTATTAATTCTATGAATGGGTTGGTGAAGTCTCAATTAGGACACTTCCTTTTATTCTTTTCTGATTCAAATATAGCATCTCTATTCCGTCCTTTCTTTTCTATTGATGGATAGATGATTATACTATAGAAACGAAGTATATTGTGTTAGTTTTTACATCAATTTTGAAATTCGTTTTTATAAAGTAGGAATATGTTCCTTTTGTTTGTCATTGATTGGTTGGTTTTAGAGATTAGTTTTCTTATTGTTCAGCGAACTTTAAAAGGAAGTTTAAGGCAGGGTATATTAAGTACTTCTTGGAAGCGTTTCTTTCTCTCCAAAACATAGTTTTTTCAAATGACAGTTTACAATAGAAAACTAAGTCCCCAATAGAGTATTAACCGGCTGAATTTGCTCATTGATAACCAGACATGTTTCAGACGACGAAAAGAAGGAATTTAATTTTTTCCATATGTCGAAAAAATGTTCAAGCCATTCATCTCTATATTTGAAGTCTTCTATAATTTTGTGATAGGATTTTTGTCTCCGACCAACCATCTCCCAACTTAATAATGAGGTCAGATTTAAGAAGTCATATCAGTTCATTTGCGGTTTTACCGTTAACAATGGACAGATGTCATCCGGGCTATCAGTCGTCTGCATTCAATATGATCAATGTTATTAATGCGTTTTAATTCGGATAAAACGCAAGTAAGACCCCAAATGCATCCAGGTCATATGTCCGTTAGAAGTCTTCATTAAATCGCGATGGACATCTGGTCGCTTCTCATTTTTTCCTTTGTTCGTTTGCATGTGAGTCTGCTTATCATTATTTCTCGGTCATAAGTCAAAATCATTGAACAAAGGCTCTCTGCAGAATTTTGTGGTACAATTTGTACATGTATTTTGTCCCTGCGGCGCATCGTTCTATTGAAACCTGCTACTTTTCTGTAATCTTTTGACACATCTATACTTTTAAATTTGACGTTTTTACGGGTATTACCTGCCATTTCTCAATAATTCTACATCCCTCTAAACATCTACACATTTATATTTGATATTTTTAGGGGGATTACATAATGAATATTTTCTCTCATTATTCATGTTCATTCTTTTACGTGAAATCATTTGTTTAAAAAAAAAATTTGAATATAAACAAAATAATATTCAATAAACATCCCGGATTTGTAACTATGTAATTTTAACAGTACATATTCGATACTCCATTATAGATTACATTGTGACATCAAATTGATTTCAGCGAAGAAACATTTTCCAATCCAACAAAACAAATACATCCTATATAAAACCAAACAATAGATACAAACGGTCTGATTACATGACGATTTGTCAATATTTGAGGGTTAAATATATATACATGTAGATTTCGTTGTTTTACACGAAGAAATATATACAAAATGCAAACGTTTTGCTACATATATTAGATCATGGAGATTAAGGGACGAGATCAAAAGTTCAATGTCGGATAAAAAACTTAATTCAAATAGTGAGGGGGTGGGGGGGGGGGGTAAAAATCACTGCAAGTTTTGTTATCCGACATCGATTTTTGAATATGCCCGTATTGGTCAATCAATTTTTCCCAAATTAAGTTAAGAGGGGGGTGGGGGGGGGGGAGGTCAGTGAAAAAACTATGTGAATTAAGTTTTTTATCCGACATTGAACTTTTGATCTCGTCCCTAAGGTTCATAATTGTCTCGTTTACTGCATATGTCTCAAAAATTAAGTTATGGTAATAAACGTTGGTTTACTTAATTTAATGCTGATGATTATTTTATTAACACAGAGATCAATACTAAATATAGAACAGAAAATACTTACTAACCGTGAGGGATCGGGAGCTCAACCCAAAGGGGGCGGACAGGGGAGACCCTCTCGCTGAGAATTCGGAAAGCCTGGCCGCGGACCACTGGGAAACGTGTTTGGAGAATGTACACGGATATATTCCTGGCCTTTAGAGATCAGTTCACATTGTGTATAGTTTTAGGGACGAGATCAAAAGTTCAATGTAGGATAAAAAACTTAATTCAAATAGTATTTTTTTTTTTTTTTTTTTTTTTTTGGGGGGGGGGGGGGTAAAAATCGCTGCAAGTTTTGTTATCCGACATCGATTTTCGGATTGAAAAATACGGTTTCAAGTGATGTCCAAGTCAATATACAGAACAAACATAATTGTTAAGGAAAAACAGGGCCCATGATACAAAAAGTATATTCTAAAAGCATATGCCCATATTGGTCAATCAATTTTTCCCAAATTAAGTTGAGGGTTGGAGGGGGGGGGGGGGGTCAGTGAAAAAACTATATGAATTAAGTTTTTTATCCTACATTGAACTTTTTATCTCGTCCCTTAATTCCCTGAGTTTTTATGTTTAGTTTTTAGCCGTCTACATTTTACGGTACACTTACCCTTTCTTTGCATGTAGACAATGGAATTTGTTGTTGGGGAAAAATATGAGATCTTACAACAATTTATTTGTATAATGGATATAATGGTTTGTCTAGTTGATGGTGATGATATAAATGCTTATATAAGTACATACAGATGTAAGGCTTCCCTGGATTAAAGTATAAATATGAAACATAATTCGAATATTAAATATTCCTTTGTTTTGTTTACTTTTTTTAATTATTTAATGCTGTAAAGTGGGTGGATCCTCCACCGCTACGTCTTCTATCCCCGGACATAATTCTCCACCCCTTGCCCTTCTATCCCCGGGTATGATCCCCCACCCCTTCCCCTTCTATCCCATCCACACCCCTACCCGATCTATCCCATGTGCTGTCATTTGTTTCATTGCAATAAAGAATAAAGATTATAGTCCTCGAGGCAATACCAGTATAGTAGTTTATTTACACTTAATACGTGATTATGGATTAAGCCAGACATTGATGAATTATTTTCGTATCATTTGAATAAATCATGGCAACAGATAAAAATACGAATATAAATTTGCTAAATTTGCTAACTTTGCTACATAAATCTGCCCTATTACAAAACAATAGAAATACTTTCCCGTGATAACACAACGTACTGTTTATCTCCTGCTTCAGTACAAAATAATCAATATGTTGAAATATGCATGCGCGTGCTGGCAGATGAAAGCAAATGTGGGAGTAAGAAATCAAAAAGAAAATAAATATGATTTTTACATTTTTTATCTTGCAGAGCTTGTATTAATTCATTTTGCAGATATATTTCTGCTATTGCATGATTGTTCAAAGGGATTTCAGTTTTATACAAACCAGCATTATATCTCTCTTTAATTCTGCAGTTTAGAACATAAAACTATAGCATCCTTTGTAAATGATAAAAAACTTCACGATCTTTCTTTGTATTTGTTATTTAAATAAAAATATGCAGTTTTATTATCATAATAAGTCAACGCGTCATTGATAATGTACTTTAAGGGAGAAACCATTTGATTTTTTTATCAAGGTCAAGAAAACAATTCGGATCTGGATTTTCGTCTCGCAGCAATTTTGTTTCGTGTAGTCTGCGTAATTTTTTTTTCTCGAAAATATACTATTAATTGTATCAAGATAATAGTCACTTCTGCCATTCTTCACAAAGCTTTTCATCTTGCCCTTTCTATCCTAAAAGTTTGAACCTGCCATTTTCTCACGAGTTCGTCTTGCTTTTTTATTCGATCTTATGTACTTTTCCTACTGTTTTGTCTCTTCGGTATTCTTTTGCCGATATCCTTCGGGTTCTTTCCTTGCTACCCTCTTGTCATAAAAACTGTTGGTCAGTTATTGAGAGTGTAGAACTTGATTATCAAACTAGGGCCATCCCATTATATAGTCCGAGATGTCAGCTCTGAGACATCATATAGTCTGAGATGTCAGCTCTGAAACATCATGTTTCTAAGTACACTTTACAAGGAAAAGGATTTTTTACGTCGTACCCGGTTAATGCACATCTAAAATATAACTTTCAATGCTCTTTTTGTTCCAACATATACCCTTTTCAAAATAAAGGGCGTCGTGGTGTAGTTGTCAGCGCATCGAACTGAAACCCAAGTTCAGGACGAAAATCCCGTATTAATGCGGAGTAACACTTTTATCACGTTGCTGTAGATATAAAAAAAGAGTAGGGTTATAATTATGGGCAGTTCTCTCATCTACCAAGTGGAGAGGGTTTCCCAAAACACTATAAATAAATAGTAGGTTTCCCAAAACACTATAAATAAATAAGTTTAAACCGACATGTAAAATTCAGTTACTACTTTATTTTGTAGAATGAGGAAAATTTCAGTCGAATATTTTCCAAGTCAATTTAAAATAGCAATATCGACGCCATTGTAGCGGAATTCCATGTGAATTTTCTTTATCAGGGGCTGGAGACAACTTAAATAGAAATATGCAAGTTATTAGAAAAAATGGCAAAAGATTTATGCTTCTGCACTCAGATACTGAATAAAAAGGGAAATTTGATTAATTAGTTCGAACTGATTTTTACAATGATTTATGAAATTATCAAACGGAATTCTTATTATATCTATGTAAAGTCGCTTATCTTTTGTTCTGGAAATTTATTCATGTAAAAAATTTAACGTCTTTGTACCTGCAACAAAAGTTCATCTATTTCTACTATGAACGTTGATTAGTGCTCCTTTCTATGTACAAATGTACTTATACAGGTTAAAGGTACCTTTCACAATCATTAGCATTGAGATAGCGAGGTCCATGTTGGTCAACGTTCTATACCATTTAGTTTATCACATAAAAGTTGTAAATTTGTTTGTTAGTCAAGATAGAAATATATGATAAACAGTTTATGGTACCCCATCTTCCATATCAGTTCCGATATCGTCACTCGACACATATCAGCCCTTGACCAAGCCTCGGGATGATATTGGGACTGATATGGAAATTGGGGTGTAATAATCTCTATATATATTACATGTGTATATTTTTATATTTTATTTGTATGTCATTTGTATTGCTTAACCCTTATGGGTATACATGCAATTTGAATAGATATTTTAAAAGACTCTGTACTCTGCCCCATCCCCTTCAAAAGTAATGACTTTATTCTAAAACCGAATTCGGGCATTTTATCAGATTGAGGTCCATGGCGATAAAGGTTCGTTTATATTTTATATTTTGTGTCATGTGTTTATGTGTGTTTTACAAGTTACATGTTTTGTTGCTTGTATATTGCTTCATACTTATGGATTTGCGTGCAATAAATAAATAAATAAATAAATAAATAAATAAATAAATAAATAAATAAATAAATAAATACACAAATAAATAGTTTTATTTAATTAGTTAAATAAAACCTCTGAATTTTTCTCACATGCATGTCGAGATTTTGTATTCAAAATAACAATCCAAAGATACTAATATTAGATATAGTAAATTTATACTATGCTGTATACGACGCATTTCAAGGAGTTACCTCTCATCAGCAGCATTAAAACCGAAACATTTGGAAGACCAAAAACCAAACTTATTTTAAACAAGAGTACTCATAACCAAAAATACCGAAATAGGAAGCCAAATTTCAGCTAAGGAGATCTACCATGTGCAATACAAGGAATAAACCCTTAGTATTTTTATTATGTTTGAATTTTGCTAAATACTGGTAATTTCTGTAACAAATCAATGAATAATCATGTCAGACAAGTCTGACGACTGGGTTGGCGAATGTATTTTATTTTCATATAAGTCATTAAAGACGTGTGACAAGCATGGATCATATAATACTATCATCCTGGTATCATATAGATTCTGTGATAAGGCACTATATACTATATCTCCGGCCCATTTAAAATTATGGTTTTTTTTTTCATTAAGATAAACTTTATCGCTGTCTAACATATTTGGATATATTTTTCTGATATTCACAAACACGTGCATAGATAAAGATGTTTTAGGACTTCACAACCGAAGCGTTTTAAATGATTTTATCTAAATAATTCATTTCAGAGAACACAGCTGTATTTCTGGTTTCTAGTATCTAAAAATAGCTTTATTTTTTTTTATTATATTTCCCTTTTTTCAGTATTATTTGTACAAAATTTATTATTTTTAAAAGCCCTCAACCCCATTTTGGGTATAACAGTGCTTTTGTTAATAAAGCGAATATGATCAATTAACTCACTTTTATCCATAAAGGAAAATGGCACAATACATTTGTACATAATGAAAAAACACAATATAATATCAGAGAGCAAACAAAATTCAAAATTATGTTTAAGTCCCCTCTCCTCAGTAGTCACGCCTTTTTATGCCAATGACCGGAGCCGAATGCTGCTCAATTTCAGCTGAAGACAGAAATTCAATTAAAAATTATGTTGATTTAAAAGTAGTAGGGTCTAAAGTAACCAAATTTTCAAGATTCTTGAAAAATCTTTTTCAAGATGCTGATTGAACGTACATGTAAGGAAAAAATGAATGTCATCATCTATCTCATTTTGATTTAAAAAAAAAAAAGGGAAACAGAATCATGATTTATTAACAATGCCACGAGAACACATGACTCTATACGCTCTAATAACAGAAATTTAATTCAACCACTACTATATTTCTCATTTAGGGAGCAACCATTTGATTTTTATGGGAGGAGCGCTAGGATTAAATATGAAATAAAAAGACAGGATCAGGATTTTGGAAAAATAGAAAGCCAAGACCACTTTATTGTGAAAAAAATCGGCAGGACCTCTGTCAATCTTGATTTTTTTTTTGTTTAAATGAAAATGAAAATGTAGGCTGCTATACTGTGACGCCGAAAAAATCCAGGATATAAATTTTGATGAAAAAAATATGCAGGATCTTTGAACATTTCATCCTAGGTCACCCCTAAAAATCAAATGGTTGCTCCCTTATTGAGTGCAGCAACTAAAACAAGTAACAAAGGGAAATATTAAAACACAAAATAATTCTATTCAACAAATTCGTTTAAATGTAATTTGTCATGTTGACAGTTTCATGTAAGTTATCCTCAAAGCGCCTCATATTAAATCATGTAGGTTTTCCCCATAGCGCCTCATATTAAATATTCATAATTTTCAATACATAATAAGGATGTGGTTTTCCTTTGAAGCCTGCAGTTAATAATTTACTTAATGTACTTCGTTTGTCCCCTTTGTACACAAATAACACCTGGAGATATTTGTGTTTGATAATGGAGTAGACACGTGCCATCAGCCAATCAGATTACCAGTAAAATTTTGACATTAAAAATTCAAAACAATTCATCTACCTTCATTCGGAGCTAACTCATTCTAATCATATTTTGATATTTTGCACGTGACCAGCATTTGTTGGGAATATGATATACCCAGCAGTATTATTTCTGACACCAAAACAATTATACGAACAGTTATGTTCCGATAAAAATGTTAATAATATTTACCTACATAAAATAATTATTTATATACATAAACAATTAGCGGGTTGTCCGCTGATAATCACGTTCAATTTAACCTGACCCTCAATGATACGTATGTTTCCAGTAACACACTGATACCGCATGAAAGGAATACCCGCATGGTGTCTTTGCTGAACCCTATAGTGTAATTAAGAACCAGTGGTGGACTGAAACTGATAGAAGACGGTCCATAGTGTAGTAGTGTGCCAATTTATAGAAATAATTACAAAGAAATAAAATGTAATGAACGAAAGTCATAGAAAATTTTTGTTGCTATACTGACGGGCCGTAATTGATAATAATAAGCCTTTCCACGTCGACTGACTTGTTTATTCTTAGAGGGCGATCTTTTTTAATTTCGGGGACGGACAAGGGGGAAATCCTGGCTCTAAATCTGGCGTCAAGAAGGCAGAATCCACAATATGGTAAATCATTTGTAGGACTGATATCTCCTAGAATAAATTTAACTGTAAATTTTTGAACAACAAAAAATTAAGAAAGAATATATAAATATTCAAAAATAATAATAATCAATAAATAGATAAATAAACAAGAGAAAAAAAACAAACAAAACATTTTTCTTCCTTTTATTAATTCGATATAGCATTTGATTTTTAGTGGGGAGTTCGTATGAAATTTAAAATAAAAATGCAGGATTTGGCAATAATATAAAGCCAGGATCACTTTATGTTTGAACAAAAAATGATGGACCTAGGTAAATCAGAATATTTTTGGTTTAAATGAAAATAAAAGTTTAGTCCGCGATCGCATCCGAAAAAAGTCAATGGACCAAAGTTTAGGCGAAATAAAATCAATGGACCAATGTTTAGGCGAAAAAAATAGGCACAATCAAACGTTTCATCCTAGCCCCCCCACCCCCCTCCCCCGCGCAAATCAAATGGTTGCTACCTTTACTTGTCGTAATTCTTTGAAATATCAAAAAACACTCGTATCCTATTTAATTAAACTGAGGAAGCATTTTTTCTTATTACACAACGGAATGGTTTATAAAGGATACGTCATTGTTAGCCACAAACTTTAAAAGTTTTCTCGTGTAATTCTTTATAAAGTTTTATTTGAAACTATCTAATTCCAGTAATTCACTGAAAGGGACCGACATCATGAAAATGCTTAAAAAATACACTCAACCTGTAGCAGTTCAATTTATGTCAGCAGATATTAAAATGGAGAACAGTTATATCTTAAAATCTGAGTTCTAAAATGCAATAAGAGGAGGTTAAATTAACGTTAATGGACAAAATCTTATTTATTTTATGATGTACAGCTGCGATATCAACTCAAATGATAGGAACAATCGGGTCTCGTGCCTGACAACACCTGAGCACGCGCCACGGCCATTGTGCAGACGACTGTTAACTGTAAAACTTCTTGTAAAATGTCTGGAATATTCAAAGCCCTATAGAATAAGACAAAATTACTGAAGAAAATCTAAAATCTTTAATTTGTATGTAACAAAAGATTTGTTAAATTTATTATGTCTCCATGGTTACAATTAGATGCCACGGGAAAAAGAGCGAGAGAGAGAGACGACGGAGGGTTTATTTTACTTAAATGTTTGAAAAGTTTGAAATGTCCGTTAAGAAATAAATAGGAGCTCGGACTTAATTTACTAACATCACATTAAGTAATTTACGTATACCCTTAATGTATGAAAAAACTTTTTAAATTAGCAGTATGCCCGCGAACACAAATACAAATCTCATAGTTTTTTTGCCTGCATGTTTAAATTAACGACAATGGGAAGCCTTTACAAGTCGAATACCATAAATTGTATAAGGTATAGTATAGTTTATTTGTTTGATCCGTCAGCTATAGTAAAGAGTATAGTTTGTTTGTTTGAAACAAAAAGAATTATGTCTGGTGAATTGAAATACGTTTGTTTGGCTTTTGTTCGCAGGGCAGGGCAACAATAATAAATCTTAAGACAAAATCTAAATAGGTCAGAACAATAACAAAAAAAAAGAAAATAAATGATTAATCAAGGATTAAATCAGATGGACAGGGAGGGTAAACAGTTCCTGTTTCATATTATTAAACAAACCGGAAATAGGCTAAATAATCAAACAACGCTGTACTCTCGCTGCAATTTTATACGGCAACGTCATTTTAATACTGCGTATCGTTTTCTCGAAACTATCAAATGTGTTTGACAAGTAAATGTTGTAATTATCACTTTCGAGTCTCGATCGATGTCATCTGTGATATATATCTTAATAAGAATAGAAATCAGGAAAACGCACCTGTCGGTACAACTAATTAATTAGCAACTTGGAGGCAAACTGGTAATGACAAACCGGAGGATTGTGGTCATATATTTAGCACTAACATCTTCGTAAATACATGTAAATTTATATACAATTTATAGAAATAAGAAAAAACATTGCATAAATAGAAATCTGGCAGTAATAACACATTAAGTGTAAAAGGACAGGTAACGTCCAAACCATTTTAATTTTTCAATAGTCAGTGGTCACATTGTTGGTAATCATACTGTATTGGTGTTTATATATACAATATCTAGTCATTGTCGAAAAATATAAAATTTATTTGGGCGAGCTTTAGCGAGCCCAAATAAATTATATGTTTTTCGACAATGACTTTGTATTTTCTATATCCTGCAATCCCCTTTGGATGCGTAAAATGCCTTAAAATTACGTTTGTTGTTGAAATCCAACTGCCGTGAAAACGTAGGAAACTCCATGACGTCATCTGGTACATTCACTAAGCTCCTCGTGCTCTTCATGTAAACAAGTACCAGTAGACTTTATTGACCTAATACGACTAAAGTTTATTCTACCCCTGATATGAGACCGGAAATAGCTTGATTGCAGGATAAAACTGTGTTTTATACACGAGAGTGACATAAATAAATGGGGGGTTTTGGTACCCATAAATCGATTTAACCCAACCATTGTTCAGTGTCTGTACTAAGCCAGACTAACCCGACGCTCTATTGTTTCTACGATTTTGTTTTGTAATTTTGTATTTTTTTAAGGTTTTGTCGATTTAATGGTGTTAATTGATGTGTATGTCATTGTTGACCTTTCTGCCATTGTTGACCTTTCTTATTATCTGTTATGTAATGCAATAGACTTCGTCTACTCAGTTAAGGCCCGTTTTGTTTTATTCTTCAAAATATTTAAAAAAAATTTTTCTTGCTTTGCAAAGTTCCCGTCACGAGCGTACTTGTCGGAGATTGATCCAGAAAATGTATTTGCACAAGAAATTTTTCTATCACAATTTGTTTTAAAAATTAAAAAGTGTCATTTAACAGTCGACGTTGCCTTCTTTTAATTGTTCAATGTATTTCAACGATATAAAATATAAAATAAATTCTAAGCACAAGCGTAGTTAGGTCAAACTAAAAACCTTAGCTGTGAACAAAAATAGCAATTTAGTTGTTTAACGTGAGCAAATATAATATCTCATATTCTGTCACTCTGAAGGGAATATTTCATCACAATTCTCTTTCTCGTCACGTCCGTTTATATTAAGGAGTCTCTGGGGGCTTTTCCCAATCATTGAACGGATGAATCCCGGGGGTATATTACTCTCTGTCAATGCCAAATCAAATTCATACGCACATTGATTAATATAATGACAAAAAAGTATCCCAAAGACTAACTTCATTTTCTGGACAAAATTCCTCACACCCTTCTTTTACGTACAGAAAAAGTGAATATTCACGCCAAGGCTCATGCATCCATCCCCAAAATACACTATAGAGCGATGAATGATGACTCTTATACTTCTGGTAAAATTGGTACATTTACCATTGAATCTAATCAGTATATATATATATACAATACATAGTCATTGTCGGAAAATATAAAATTTATTTGGGCGAGCTTTAGAAACATGAGAAAAGGCGAGCTTTAGTGAACCTTTCTCCCTGTTTCACAGCGAGCCCAAATAAGTTTTATATTTTCCGACAATGACTTTGTATTGTCTTCATCCTGCAATCCCTTTTAGATGCGTAAAATGCCTTAAAATTACGTTTGAAGTTGAAATTCAACTGCAGTGAAAACGCGGGAAACGCCATGATGTTATCTGGTACATTCGTTTCGCTCCTCACGCTCTTCATGTAAACAAGTACCAGTAGACTTTATTAGGTCATTGACCTAATACGACTAAAGTTTATTCTACTGCTTTTATTAGACCGGAAATGGCTTGATTGCAGGATAAATAAAGTTATCATTCTGTAAGATATTGCTGCGGAAATTTAAAAACGCAGCCAAATCGGCAGGTTGTGTCATTTTCCATATAAGGTATTAGCGTGTGCTTTTTACTACTATTAGTTAGACTAACGCCTTCTCATATTGAAACACACTTTACGACCGAGAAAGAATATTTTAACAATGCCATATTATCAAAAAGTATGATAATGAAAAAAAATTGCTAAACCAATATTCAACGCCTGCTAAAAACCTGGCTACACGTCACGTTATAAAGACTTTTGCAAATATTTGTTCTCGCCAAAACATGTTCTAGTACGACCAATTTAATCTCATTTCAATTATATTTACATTTGAGAGACGTGTCTTTGCCTCAGCGACCGTTTTCTGAAACATCTACGTTCAGTAAAGCATTGTACTGACTAAACTATTAATTGGCAGTCACTTCCGATACACCTGGTCATATAGTTCTGCAGACATTCGTATAGCCGTGCTGGTTACAGTTAAGGGAAATATGAAATATATAGAACGCCTGGAACAGAGGATTGTTTCGCCCGTAGCAGCCTCTGGCCAAGAGGCATCACTGTCAAACAAAATAGTTAATTTCCTTCTACACAATTTACTCTTTCTGTATTTTTTTCCTAATCGAAGAGACGCTAACGAAAGGTGTACTATGCTATCTTAAATACAATATATCTAAATTTTTCCTGTACCCGATTGTAGACATTTAATATGTTCGTTTAGAAGCTGATTTAAAATTAAAAAATCGAAAATAAAATTCATGGAAGAATTTTTACCAATTTTTTTGAAGTGAAAGATCGATGGTACTTTTGACCCCTTGGCAATTCACGTGCCTAGTAACAGTTTAGTAATAAACTGTATTACAAAATACCGAAATAAACTGATGCACTGTATGGTCATTTTGTTGACTGACAACTCATCAGAAGTGCTCCAGATCAAGATGTTGGAAAACTGGTTAAAGATATAATGATGAATTATAAGCAAAACCATCAAAAGCCAAAACAATTAAAACAAACGGGAATCAAAACACAGCTAAGGGTTACCTCTGCATCATAAGGAAGAACCTTAGAAATTTAAGTAACAAAATAATGTATTTACATATTTATAACTACTTGAATCAATTATTAAATGAGCTTCTTCAATTTCTTTTACGAATCTGGAAACAATAAAAAATGCAGCTGTAAATACACGTGCATTTTGTTTTGATAAAAGCAAAGCACAATTTATAAAATTTTCACACGTAATTAGGAAGAAACAGGGTTAAATTAATAGCAGAAAAATTATAAAATTATATTGAAATGAGATGTTTCTTTTCTGTTTTGAATTACGACACGCGATCTTTATTAACACTGTTTGTTTCTAAGATAATATAATGTTATAACAGTTCTGAACAAAGATGTAATTATTTTATTTCCGACAAATTTATTGTCTTAATGATCTTTCGTAATTCTTGTTAGATTTTTTAAAGTTATCCGAAGAAGAGTTGTTCGAAACGACAGAAACCGTTCAACTTCGAGAATATGTAACAGATCCAGGCGTCCAAGCGGAAGATCAGCAGCTCGGAAAGATTTTTTCTTTTGTGGTATATCAAATAAAACGGCCAGGAAGTACCGAGTAATGCGTGACAAAATTGTTATGGTGTCATAACCACCATATATTGCTGAGATACCTACTTGACATACACCCGTACGACAACGATCTAGACTGGTTCCACGTCATCAATATAATAAAAACTTCAAAATTCAGATCATCATAGTCGTACAAATGTTTGAGAATCGCCAATATAAGGGACGAGATCAAAAGTTCAATGTAGGATAAAAAACTTAATTCAGATAGTTTTTTTCACTGACCCCCCCCCCCCCTAACTTAATTTGGGAAAAATTGATTGACCATATGCTTTGAGAGTATACTTTTTGTATCATGGGTCCTGTTTTTCCTCTACATTGTATGTTTGTTCTGTATATTGACTTGGACATCACTTGAATCCGTATTTTTCAATCCGAAAATCGATGTCGGATAACAAAACTTGCAGCGATTTTTATCCCCCCCCCCACCATCCCAAACTATTCGAATTAAGTTTTTTTTATCCTACATTGAATTTTTGATCTCGTCCCTAAATCATTGAGAATCGTCAATATAAATCAAATATGATTTAAAATAAAGAAGCTTACGTTTCCTTTTGCTTTTTCACTTTCAATTCAATATTAATTCTTTTGATTTATTAATTTTTTTTTCACTTTCCTGTGCATTTGTGAATGAAGTTTTATATCGGGAAATTACGATGGAAAATAACAACAGTTATGAAATGTAACATCTAAAAGTGAATTATAAAAGTATTTTTACCCATTACTACCATCTGCTTTCATCATTAAGATAGGAAGAGAATATATTATTTAAGATAAATCGATGACTAATTAGAACAGCATAAAAACTAGAAAAGAAATTATAAACATCTTTAATTATAAGACCGTCGGTCGTCTGCTTCTGATGAAGCACGCGCGTGATATAAACATTAACCCGACCCAGATCAACAAGTTCCGTTAATGCTTGAAAGTGAAAATGTGGAGCAAATCAACCGCAACCCATTTTTCATTGATAATGGATGTATGCATCTTGCATTTTTCTCGCGCGTCTTAATCAAATTATCCTTAGTTGTCTTATAGTACATAATATGTTTTCATAAAATATTTAGAGACCAGGAAATCAGAATTTTATTGAAGGTTTAAGAGAAGACTTTTCTGCTGCATAAAAACATTTTTTGTCAAACATATATTATCAAATACATGCAGACGACGATTTAAGATGCAGAACGCACTTCTTTCTTCATATTTTTAGCCCCCATACATAAACTTGTATAAATTGGCTATATAGATCTAAAAATAGAGGAACTCAGAAATCCGGGTTGAAAATGTGTAAATAATATTTTCTGTTGGTACTACGTGTGATAACTCCTTATGTGAAAGAATGAACGCACATGTAAATTTATGTACAGACAACATCTAATTTAAAATTTATCTTCTTTAACGATTGATTTTGAATTTGAAAGTTTCAACCAAGAAATACGTATTATCTGTATCTGAACAAATGGACAAAATTACTTAAACACAACAAGGCAAAATAAAATATTTTAAATAGAAAATGACACCAAAATTTTATAAAAGTGTAACAAATAATCACCCATTATAATTTGTCACAAAACTAATTTCGTAACCATGACAACGATGTCTTGGAAAAATGACTGAAAATTGATTCTGTCTTTAAGAGATAGTAAAACACAATCTTACGTCCAAAGAAATATCGATCCAAGAAACACAGTCTGATTCTCTGTTCAAATTTCAAACAGGTTACAGAACTTCGTAATGATTCATGCAAAATGCTATAGCTTTAAGTTTTAATCAGCTTCCGGAGAAAATTGAATTATGAATTTCCGATGTTTATGTAATTGAATTTTCAGCCGTATAGGGATTCTGCTATGGATCACGAAAGTACAGAAAATCAACTCCTGTAAATTGCCTTCTCTGAAAATTTTGCAGATTTAGTATTGTTTACATATTACAGATGGAAGTCGTTTTAGAGCTTAGAGTAGGTTGTGAGTTTTTTAATTCATAAACCAAACATACATTGTAACTATGAGAATAAGAACTTCAATAAAATCGTCTACATTTTTTTTTCATAACATTTTGTAGCGCTTTTTTCCCTTATGATAGTAACAGTTTTTGTATAGGTAGCTACATGTATGTAATAGAAATTTAAAAAATCAATTTCTTTTGTACACTACGTAATTAGAAAGTGAGAGACAGATTCCATGGAAACTTGAGCCAGAACTTTTAAGGGTCATCCATAATTGTCGACATTATCCACAAGTTTACGAAGAGCACTCTTTTCGGAAACCCCTAGCCTCCTTCAAAAAGTCTACATCAACATTTTAACATCGTTGCTGTGACCGGGTAGCACTCCTTACTCGGAAAGAGGATCTACAGACATCGTTACATCCCTTGAAAATACATGTACCAATTCCGCCCCTAGAATTTTGGAGTTAAATATAATTCAATCTTCTTATTGGCCAGTTTTCAGTTATAAAGTAAGCAACACTTATGCAGATACATGCTGGTCTTTTTGTTATGTTATTTTCTAGATCATCACCACCTTTTGGTAAAAATGAAAAAAAATCTTTTCATTTAACGGTCACGACAGAACAGATCAAAGTTAGATAACTCTAACTGTATAGGATTGGTAGATCTTCACATTTAGGCTCCGGTAACGGTCTTAACGATGTTTGTTAATTAGTAGTTCATGAATAGCATTGAACACACTCTCATTGTAGAAGTACACGTTTCGTTAATTCAAACATCTGGCGAAGTGTGGATATCATAAACAGCAGACGATATTGAAGATGCGCGTGGAAAGCAGACGACCATCTGGAACATGGGAGATATGGCGTGAAATCAAGATTTGCTTCCTGTAATTGAGTATAAAATCGTGCAAATCTGGAATTTACCTTTCATTTCTTATTTGATTAATAAATGAAAGATCAGGACAAGGAAACGAGTTGTGATACATGCTTATCGTTATTCTAGACTCTCTTGTCCGAAAGAACATTTACAGTTTTACATTACTAGTAGTCTGTTTTAAATGTCGAATCTGAAAGCAGACTGTTTAAAATTAAATTTAATGGTTTCTGAAATACAAAAAGTTTGACAAGAATTAAACTGCAGACAATCTTGCATTTTCTTAACACAGAATTTGATTAAGGAAATGGGATGTTGTAGTCAAGTGTCGTTAATTTAGGCACTTTACATCTGAAGCTGAAATTGACATGTCAAGTTTTGTCTCATTATGAGTGACAAGTGGAAAACTTAGGTTTCTCGCATCTGCCTTAAAGTGCTTGCAGTATTCCAAGTTGTTGTGTCGTAAATTTGATGTCGAGTGATGAGTTCCATTACCTCTTTACGATAATAGGCACTGTCGTAAAATATGTCGTAAAATCATAATAAATAGAGATGAAAAGAAGGCATGATAATATATAGCTGATGAATTATTTAAGAAAGAAGACTCATATAGTATATAGAGGACTCCTATTGATGCGTTATTTAATTATGATAATATTTATGGATTTTAAATTTGTTTCGGTCCGCTACAGTTGTTTTTTTTTCCGACCTTTTTGGGGGTAAAGTCTTGATGTTCGAACTTTGACCTTAAAGATACTTGACTATGGTAACAGCAAGAGCATTTTCAGATACGAGTCCAGCAACTGCACGAAAATGTTATTATTTTAAATGTTCGGAAAACGTCTTTCGGTAATATGGTAAAATATTATCGCATCGCATACCAACTCAATTAAACCAGAGTTTTTGATAAATAGTTATTTCAGGCAAGTAAAATACTTCTTTCATGAGGACAATTATAATTTTTAACACCAACTATCATGTGAGATGTATACACGAACTATGCAGATTTATCAGGAAAAAACACTAAATGAACGAGATGTTTACACCGTCGAAAAATGCGTCGAATATCCAAACATTTACATTTAAAATCTAATTTTACAATTTTTGTTTTGAGAAATCTAAAATTTGTAAGGAAACACTGCTCCTGGATGTGTTTACCGTCCACAAATAAAAAAAAAAAAAAATAAAAAATAAAAAAAAAAAAAAAAAAAAAAAAAAATTAAGATTGTCTACTTCCAAGTAAGCATTAATTAAATATTTTTGATCATAAAAACCAGATCAAGAGTTCGTTTTCATTGTAGTGGCCAATACCATTCAGGATTCAGCCCCTTAATAATAGGAAAAATCAAGTAAATGGATCGTTCCCGAATGGTCATTTTAGTTTTCCTCTACTTTTGGATTAGTATTATTGGACATTCGTTTTAGCGTCAAATTCGATTCTAGAGACTAACTGATAATTTGTTAAAAACATTTAAACTCCTGGGACGATGCCTAGGTCCCCGAGTGTATTCGCCAACCCAGTCGTCAGACTTGTCTGACATGATAATTCATTGATTTGTTATAGAAATTACCAGTATTTAGCAACATTCAAAAATAATAGAATAACTAAGGGTTCATTCCTTGTATTGCACATGGTAGATCTCCTTAGCTGAAAATTGGCTTCCTATTTCGGTATTTTTGGTTATGAGTACTTCTTGTTTTAAAATAAGTTTGGTTTTTGGTCTTCCAAATGTTTCGGTTTTAATGCTGCTGATGAGGGGTAACTCCTTCAAATGCGTCGTATACAGCATAGTATAAATTTACTATATCTAATATTTGTATCTTTGGATTGTTATTTCAGTAATATCTGCTAGATTCCCGAGTTTCATATTTGATCAGGATTCTAGAGTAACTGCCAATTATCCCAAAGACAATCTTGAAATAAACTATCAGGTACGAATAACATTTGGCCAATAAGTTTGCTTCCCAAAAACTAAGTTTCATGTCCGAAGACTGTCCCCAGGTGTGTATATGAAAGGATGATTACATGTAAAATCATATTCTCTTTACACCAGTTGAAATTCTTGCAGCTATTTATAAGTTTCAGAAAAGTTAGTGCAAAATGCTTACTGTCAGAATACACACATGTAAAAAATAAAACTGTTTTTTTTTAAAAGGACTAGGTTCCTACTGCGCCTCACCAAATTACAATTTGATGCAATTACGACTAATACCGTTTGTCATTATGGAATGCGATACCTGTCATAAATATAAGCCATCGATCATAAAAGAAATCAGAGGTTTACGGTAAATTCATTGCTGTACTGAATGTATGGCATGCCGTTTGGTGCCATAAGTAATTATCGCGTTATGCCAGCTTTTTTTGGTGTATACAAAGTAAGGCATGAAATAGCAGGATTACACATTTAATATGATATTTTGACTTCTTGTTTGTTTATTCCACATTTACACTAATAAATTGTTTTTCTCAGTTTAAATGCTTGATTAATATGTGCATTAAACATATTATTTTTGGCGGGAGATTTCGAGTGCTATTTTGATTATTCTTTAACTGAATGAACAAATCTTTTAATTTTATTTTGGTTTGAAAGGAATTGACGAGTTGATGCGTAAACCTTGCTAAAAATTCTGCTTAACAGAGTATATTATTCTGCGAAGTAGAAAATTAAAATAAAGTATACAAATAAAAAAATCCTTGCTTCAAACTTCCATAATTATGGAGCCTTGTAAGTGCTAAATAACCTGCAAATCAATTGCCACAAATGCCATATTATTTTGACAAACCTGTCTTTCATTTTTATCTATTTACAGAAACTGCTTGTGAGGAAGTGTCCATTTTAATTTTAATTTTCTACCTGTATTTTGTCTTTTGATGTGAATGTATTAAATATAAAGTAAATAGAACATGACTTACACTTACCCCTGGTAAAATCTTCTGTTCATGCAGTGCTTGTTGTGCGTTCAGGGCACTGTCTCTGGCACAGTAAGTTAGGAATGCACAACCTGCAAAAAAGAAGCAATCTTTACTTCTATTTTGCGTCCAAAGGGACCAGCATACATGCAAATAAATTACACACAACAAAAACCATGCGTACTGTGAAGGAACTCTAGTCGTAAAATTGCGACCAACCGATGAACCTCATTTTCGCAACGTATAAAGTCGCACATATAAAAATAAATAATATGCTGAACTTTATCTTTGTAGACCTATTGTCAAGTGCTCTTCAATAATGCTGAAACCAACAGGAGAGAAAACCAAGGGCAAGGATTGCTGTGGCATACTTTTGTATCACGTCACAATATACTCTAATTCAATGTGTAGTTATTGTGCCATTTTTACGGTTCATATTTCTGATAAAGAAAGTCAGTCAAAAGTCAGTGGATATCAAATTTACTCTTGCACAATGTACATAGAAGCAGAGATATATATATTGTTATATATGTCTCTGATAGAAGTAATAAGTAGAGTACCATATTTACCATTCAAAAATGTAAGTTTTTGTAATTATGAAATGACAGCTTGTGAGTTTTTTATATGTTGGTTTTATATAGAATTGGATCTTGATATAAACTTTATTTTTCTAATTAATATCAAAAGAAAACATAATCAACCAACGAAATGAAATGTTATTTAGTTTCATATAGCCGCATGCTTCAAATTCAGAACATATGCACCTTCAGCAAAATTCTTTGATCTCGCGTTAATTAACGAGAACCTTGAAATATAATTACCGGAAACAGTTTGGAGAAGATCCTAAAAAGTTTTGAAAAATCTAACTACAGATAATTATGTTTACATGTTTTGTTAATTATATAAGACATAACAGGAGGTAAACGCTTCAGTTCGGTTTTTCAAATGTCATGTACGATTTCACCTACAAGCAAAATGTATAACGTAAATATGAACTGAATTCAATAAATAAAGAGCATTCGTGCTTAGAATATTGTTCCATATTCTGGACAAATTATTGCCATCTCAGTCTGTTCAATTCTTATTTTTAGAAATTATCACGAAATTGTACTTCTGCAGGTTTTTAACCTTTTCTCTCCCATTTTTAGCTCACCTGACCCAAAGGGTCAAGTGAGCTTTTCTCATCACTTGGCGTCCGTCGTCCGTCGTCGTCCGTCGTCGTCGTCTGTTAACTTTTACAAAAATCTTCTCCTCTGAAACTACTGGGCCAAATTGAACCAAACTTGGCCACAAGCATCATTAGGGTATCTAGTTTAAAAAATGTGTCCGATGACCCCGCCTGTCAACCAACATGGCCGACATGGCTAAAAATAGAACATAGGGGTAAACTGCAGTTTTTGTCTTATATCTCAAAAACTAAAGCAATTAGAGCAAAACTGACATGGGGTAAAAATGTTCATCAGGTCAAGATCTACCTGTCATGAAATTTTCAGACGAATCGGTCAACCCTTTATTGGGTTATTGCCCCTGAATTTTTAATTTTAAGGAAATTTTGCAGTTTTAGGTTATTATCTTGAATATTATTATAGATAAAGACAAATTGTAAACAGCAAAAATGTTCAACAAAGTAAGATCTACAAATAAGTCAACATGACCAAAATCGTTGATTGACCCCTTATAGGAGTTTTTGCCCTTTAAAGACGGCATTCAGCGTAAACTTTGCTTTTAACATCTTTTCCTCTCAAACCACTGAGCCAATTGAGACCAGACTTTGGTGGAATGGTCCTTGGCTGGCCCCCTTCCAAACTTATGTCTGGCATCCCCGACTTCCATGGCTGCTGTTACTAAAAATAGAAAAAAAAGGGGGGGGGGGTGAATTTCAAAAACCTTCTTATATGAAACTACAAGGCCAGTTGGAACCAAAGTTGGCAGTAATGGTTTTTAGGAAGTTCTCTTTCAGAAATATGTCCAATGACCCGGACTGTTAACCAAGATGGCCGCCACAGCCGAACTTAGTTTAACATAGGGCCCTATGGGAAAATTCATTGAAAAATATTCTTGCCTTAAACCACTTGACCAATTGGAACCAGACTTGTCAGCAATGGTCCTTAGATGGTCCTCTTAGAGAGGTGTGTCTGATGACCCGGACTGTGAACCAAGATGGCCGCCACAGCTGAACTTAGTTTAACATAGGCCCTATAGGAAAATTCATTGAAAAATTGTGTTGTCTGAAACCACTTGACATATTGGAGCAGGACTTGGCGGCATTGGTCCTTAGGAGGTCCTTTTTCAGAAATGTGTCAAATTTCGTGGACTGTAAACCAAGATGGCCGCCACAGCAGAACTTAGTTTAACATAGGACCCTATGGGAAATTCACTCAAAAATCTTCTCGTCTGAAACCACTAAGTCAATTAGAATTAGACTTGGTAGCAATGGGTCCTTAGATGGTCCTCTTTCAGAATTTTTGTGCGACGACCCAGACTGTCAACCAAGATGGCCGCCACAGCAGAACTTAGTTTAACATAGGGCCCTATGGAAAAATTAATTGAAAAATCTTCTTGTCTGAAACCACTTGACATATTGGAGCCAGACTTGGCAGCATTGGTCCTTAGGAGATCCTCTTTCAGAAATATGTCCGATCACGTGGATTGTCAACCAAGATGGCTGCCACACCGAACTTTGTTAAATATTGGACCCTATAGAAAAATTCAGTTAAAAATCTTCTTGTCTGAAACCGCTTAGCCAGTTGGAACAAGACTTAGCAGAAATGGTCCTTAAATGGTTCTCTTTTAGAAATGTATCCGTTGACCTGGACTAAACCAAGATGGCTGCCACAGCTGAAATTAGTTTAACACAGAATCCTATAGAAAAACCAGCCAAATTGACTGCAACACTTAAATTTTTAGGTCTGCTCAAGGTGAAAAGTTAAATCCAGGTGAGCGATACAGGCTCTTGAGAGCCTCTAGTTCATTTTTAGCTATTAAAACAAAACATGTTTTAATTTTTTATAAATGATTTTTCACGCCCATTAAAAAATATGTTTTTATTCTACCTTGCGGAAGACTGAGTCAATTAAGGGCTTGTAAATTTTTTTGATCATTTTTTTCTAAAGTGAATGTAACGTTTTTGTTCACTTTAAATTACATAAAAATGCATTTTTGGTGGCTGTGGTTTAAATAAATAGACAGAAGAGTAAGAATTAGAAAATTAGAATTTATTTTTCCTGGTCTTATTTTCTTCATTTTTTCTTCATTAAAAAAAGAATTTATGTCGAGTTGGTGCCTTGTTGCAGCGATTATTGAAATAAAAACGCTTAATGAAATAAATATTTCAATAACCGGTGACTTTCAACGCTTATTGAAATATTTATTTCATTAAGCGTTGAAATGCAACGCTTAATGAAGTATCACAAATTTATTTCATTAAGCGTTGCATCTGTATGTCATAACGCTTAATGAAATAATTTGAGAATATTTTTTTAAGATTACAAGATATTACCTAATATCTCCTTTTAAGTTCTACATTTTTATGAAATGACCATTTCACTCACCAGCGCTGAAAACAACATGACTTTGGAGTTTTTAGTGTTATAGTGCTAACATACCTGAAGTAACTGTTCGCAATTAATCCAGTCACCCGACTCGGACACATTCTTCTGATTATTCGGGTCATTGATATATCTCCCTAATGCTTTGTGATTAGCGGATATGCAACAACTACCAATTAGGTCTATGGTCTTATCCGACCGAGAGTCGTATCCACGACCACTCGAGATGTAATCATTAGAAAGCAGAAATGACGACTACAGTGAAGCGTACTGGGCAGATGACACCAACTACATTGTCCAGGCGTCGATTTCAGCCTCCCTCTTATACAAAGGCAAAAACAATTTATTGATTAATTGATTTAACGATTAGCAGAATGTTTGTCTTGCACATCCTTCATGTGCTATTTTTTGTTGTTGAATATATGGAACGTGACATCACACAGGGAACAATATGAAGGGTTTCTGTCGAAAGTAAGGTAGGACATACTTACTCTTCCTGATTTCACCCGCCGATTTGCGATTTTTTATCAGTGCGTTTGTTCCTTCGACCGTAATATCTGCATTTCGCAGCTCCTCTGAAATTCCTGAATTGATTTTACTTAAACTCATATCAGTTTGTTATTGCATTTAGGAGCCATAGCCTGTTCCATTTCTGTATGTTGAAGTTGATATCACAAAATTAAATGGCCGGGAATGTTGTTTTTTTTGTGAGCCCCAAAGCACTTTGGTCTATTTTGGTTTGTCGAGTTTTAAGCGTTTATGGTTGTGCATGTTTACATATGAATTATTTCACATATGCAAACCATGGGTTTAAATGGTATTCGTGTTTGAAATCACAAGGAAATCCGTATCTTATTGTACTACACTTGTCTAAGAAGGTGGCTGCTAATAAACAAATAAAATCTTACTTTTGATAACGTTGATAACTTTGATGCAACCTTCCGGTTTAGTTATCAGGTCTACCGCCGAATAAAAATCGACGAAAACGTAGTTTCAAACGTGATAAATATATTATCTAGCTTTTTCTGCGCATAGATATTGTAAAATATCACCGCTCGACGTAATATGAATTATTTTTGCTCGTTCGCTTCGCTCACTCGCTCAAAATGCTTCACATTACGGCTCGCGGCTGATATTTTAAAAGATATCAATATGCAGAAAACCAGGCCTACTTATTGTCTGGCTTTAGAACGACGCTACTCAAGGTTGCAAATAAGTTCGCGCTGCTGTCAATTGCAGGTCCCTTGTCTGGAACAATGCCGCTACCCAAGATTGCAAATAAGTTCGCGAAACTCTCAACTACAGGTCTCTTGTCTCAGACAATAATTTTTCTTACTAAACTGGTTGTAGCACTGTTCTTTACTTTATTTAAGATGAAGACTAACTATTTAAAACAGGTCGATTGAATTATATAGTTGATCTGGTACACTATGTAGCTTATCATATGTAAGGTGAGAGTTAATTCCCGGCTTTATGTATTTGCAAAAGGTGTGCACACAATTCATAGCTTTTATTTCTAATTTATCAGATTGGCAGTTCATTAGTCAGGCTTCCAAAACTAATAAAATTGGTATTCACGAAATAGTTGAAAAATATCGAAAGTGGAGTTAAACCCCACTACATTGTATGCTCCAGCCAACCAACAGTAACTAAAGTTATTTCAATAAGCGTTGGAAATGTACGTCCAGTTTTCCGAGAAACAGCGAAGCCAACGCTTAATGAAATAATTATTTCATTAATGGTTGCAATTGCGCCGTTTAATGAAACAATATTTCAATAAGCGTTGCAATTCAACGCTTAATGAAATAAATATTTCAATAAGCGTTGAAAGTCACCGGTTATTGAAATATTTATTTCAATAAGCGTTTTTATTTCAATAAGCGTTGCAACAGTGCCTCCTGGTGTCTCACGTTATATATCAAATGAAAATAAAGCGATTATTATAGCCATGTTATGGTATCTTCTAAGATAATTGATAGAAATTGTCAGAGATAGCGAAACCAATTAAATGAAGATAGAGCTTGCAGGCTAAATGGTTTATAAGTATGATCTATATACTACTGACTGCAGCAATCATGAATGATGGATTTTTCAGGCTGTTGTGCTAATTGTTATTTATTTTCTAAAGCAAATAATTTTTCGTGTGTATATTCTACTGATGAAAGTTTCAAAACAAACATAAACTATTTTTATGTTTTGATATTACAGTAGATATCAATGCAGAAAATGCACACAGCAATAACAGCCAATTGGTGAAGATTCTGATGATTGTAGATTATATCATCTGTTATTATACAAACGTTCCAACACCCGCCCAAAATGCTTTTTATAATTTCACACTTGCTGTGTATTTGTAAACATAAACAAAGTTCATATGAAACTCAGAGGAACAAATTACGTGTAAAATTTATTCCGGAACTTATTTCACAAAAAATTTGTTCCAGGAACCAATGCAGTGTCATAGAGAATAGGTTTCTTTGGAAATTTGTCGCAGAAAATAGGTTCCTCTAGAACCTATTTCTTATCGGAACAAACGTTTTGTTACATATTACCCACAATGCATTAGAGACTGAAACGAAGGTTTGGCCGATGACGAAAAGTCCTCACAATGTCAATAATTTAAAAAATGGAGCATTTTTTCAATCTTTGCACATTTTAAATGAATAAGGACTTGACAAGGTTTTCCGAAGTGCAAATTGATCGAAGATATCTAATGAGTTACACCTAATGTTCCACCGTCGCCGGATTGGCATGTACAATAATTTATAAATTTGGTGCCATATATACGGAGCAGGAACTCTACGCCCTTCCAGAGCACGTCTTTTGTAGTTTACCATTTGCATTGTCGGATTGTAATGCGTTTTTTAACTGCGTCTTTAGATAGCTCCCTGTGACTAAACCCATATTATCGATAAACCGACTGAAACACCCCAGAAAATCGTAACATATGGATACATCTCAGTAGCTGCATACTAGCGCCAAGATTTAATATGGAAATTTAGATGTTTGCGCCTTACCAGTATGGATTCGCTATGCGGCGAAGTCAAAATTTAGTGTATAACACATTATGACTGTTAAGGTATTTGCATGGATGAACTTTGAACATATATATTTAGATTCATCCTATATTTGCAGACCATGCAGTCCAAACATGTTCAAAATTAATTTCATCCGGGCGCTGGATAATTCTAGACACACACAAAAAGCCGTAAAAATTTTGATTGGATAAAGTGTGTTTATTGAGAAAACAAATATTCATACACATACTAATCGAATTATAAGCCTAATTTTAATTGTAAGAATATCTTTTAAAATCATTGCAAAAAATATAAAATTAGAAATATTCAATGGAAACTAGAACAGGTACGATAAAATATCATACCACATGCCTCTGTAATTGCTGACAGTTTATGTCTGCACCTATTTGTGAAGATGTTTGCATTCCACAAAAAATTTGATCACTTTGAGTTTCTCCTGATAATTAGTACAGCTTTCATCTAAAAATCTATATACTATTTTTATTCTAAGCTACACTTCATTAAAATTCCACAGCGGTTTTAGAATCACTTACCTCGATTCTGCACCGCATTTCATTCATAAAAGTACAGTACAGTTGAAACACTAGAATACCAAGTTGCTCCACCCGAAAACAAAAAAAATAACAACCATGCTGCTTACCACACGTTAAACCTAACAGTATTATATCAGATACACACATTTTATATTTCTCATCTTATACATAAAAAGTAGGTCCTGCCCCCCTTAAATCCTAGATAATTGGATAAAAAAGGCAGGCAATCAATGAAAATTGATCTCAATGGACTTAATTCACTTAATTCTTTACTAGAACAAAATATTTGAATAATTAAAAAAAAAAAAAAAAAAACAAACAAACAGAGAGAATGATTGGTTCTATCCGTAGTGTGTGTGTTGTTAACAGTAACTATTACTGTTAACCTTTTTTAGCTCACCTGGCCTAAAAGGCCATGTGAGCTATTGCCATCACTTGGAGTCCGTCGCCCGTAGTCGTCCGGCGTAAACTTTTCCTTTAAAGATCTTCTCCTCTGTAACCATGGCCGCCATGGGAAATGTTGTTTCTGATTAGTTGAGTTTTTAAAAATCTCCTCTGAAACTGCTTGGTCAAATGGAACGAAACTTGAAAGGAAGCATCTATTGGAGGTTCTTTACAAAGTTTCCTCATTTCGTTCCTATCGGACTACAAATATGGCCGCTTTGGTCAGTTTTCGTTTCTAATTGGCTGATATAAAAAAAATTCTTCTCCTCTGAAGTCGCTTGGCCAAATGGATCGAAACTTGGCAGGAAGCATCTATGGAAGGTTCTGTACAAGGTTTCCTCATTTCGTCAAGAGAGGGCAACAAACATGGCCGTCATGGGCAATTCTTGTTTCTCATTGGTTGATTAAAAAAATTGGCCAACTGGGACCATACTCTGGTGGAATTGTCCTTGGATTCCCCCCCCCCCCCCCCCCCCCCCCCCCTTCCAAAATTATGCCTGGCATCCCCGACTTCTAACCGACATGGCTGCTGTTACTAAAAATAGAAAAAAGGAAGGGATGAATTTCAAAAATTTTCTATGTAAATACATGGCTAACTGGGGCTTAAATCGAAATTTTGTTCGATGACCCGGACGTTCAACCAAGATGGCCACCACAGCCTAACGTAGTTTAACATAGGACCCTACGGGAAATTCATTTAAAAATCTTCTTGTCTGAAACTACTGAGCCAATTGGAACCAAATTTAGCAGCAATGGTCCTTAAATTGTCCTCGTTCAGAAATGTGTCCGATGATCCGGACGATCAACCAAGATGGCCGCCACAGCCTACCTTGTTTTAACATAGGACACTATGGGAAAATTCATTTAAAAACTCTGCTTGTCTGAAAGCACTCAGCCAATTAGAACCAGACTTGGCAGCCATGGTTATTTGATTGTCTTCTTTCAGAATTATACGCCCAATTATACAGACGTTTGTTTCTTCAGTAATTTTATGGCTGTTGATTGGAAAATTGATTCCATGAGAGCGATACAGGCTCCTGGGAACCTCTTGTTTGTTATTTTTTACAATTAAACCAGTTCTACAATGTTTAATGCTATTGTTAAATTTGCTTTTATTGTAAGTTATACCCATGGGGGTTAAACAATATTACAGGCAATAAACAATAACAAACACATACATACAGAGTATTTTCATGAAAAAGAAAAGACCTTTAACCGATGTAGACCCTATTTTCAAAGTTCCAAGGACTTTATAAAGTAACAAACGATTACGATTTCTGAATTTGTTCTCCAGGAGCAATTTTTACAAAATTTTTCGAAATGCACAAATTAAAAAGTGCACACTCATAACTGGAAAATATATCAAAATTATAGAAAATTCTACCTTTGCAAATTCAAGAAAACCCCAAAATGTCTTTAAGGGGTATAGTTATCCTTCACATAGCTCCTAGTATCCCGAAATTAGGTCATTTTGACAGTCACCAAGTTACAACTTTTACATACTTCTGATTAAAAAACTGTTTTAAATTAAGTAATTTGACCCTTGTGCTTTATATTTTACCTAGGATACTTAAAAAAAAGGCAAACAGAAAGTGGGGAAAATTAAAATGGAAAAAATACACTATAAAATATGGGGAACTATATTCGTGGACAACGAGATGATGCGGATTAATTGTGGTCTCGTGCCATAAACACAACATAGAATCAGGATAGTCTGACTTGGAACAGACACTGAACAGTGGTGGGGTTAAACCAGTTTTATGGGTACACTAACTCCCCTATCTACCTCGACGCTCTGGTGTTCTCTTCAAGTGTAACCATGTTAATTACAGTGTATTGAGGAGAGAATGGAGGCGGGGAATGTCAAGGCTACCAATGGGTCTTCAACGCAGCGAGAAAATCCCGCACCCATAGGCAGGCTTCAGCTGGCTTCTAAACAATAATGCATACTAGTTCAGCGAAATGGGCGGCACTCTAAACTCCGAAACATACAAATGAGCAAAATTTCAAAAAGGCAAGACTAACAAAGGCTAGACCTTCCCCGACTTGGGACAGGCGCAAAAATGAGGTGGGTTTAAACATGTTTTGTGTGATCTCAACCCTCCCCTATACCTCTAGCCAATGTGGAATGAACAAACATAAATTGTGATTCGTAACAATACAGAAACAGGTGAGATGGTTTTTTAAGTACACAACCGTATCGATAATCTTTCACAGTTAAGGATGATCGCAGGTCTACTAGGAAATAAATTGGATTTGAAATAGGTGTTTTAGTTTGAGAGAACATATGAATAGTAAACAAATAAGGAAGAAAAAAATATAGGTTCTGTGCTCATTTTAGAGCTATAAGGCCTTGTAAATTTGCAGGAAATGGGTTTTCTCTGGATTTTTCATTGTCTTTGCATTGACAACTTCAGTCTCTCAAAGATGTATGAAAAAATAAAAAGGATTTCATAAAATTTTGTCAAATACCATTTTAAGGTATATATGATTGAATTATAAAAGAAAAAGTGAGGGGTCCATGGGCAAAAAATTTCGTGTTTAAGAAATGGATAAAACCCGTGGATTCCGAAAATCTGACATATGTGTGCCCAAGGCCTAAACTGTTAAAACCTGAAACAATAACCAAATTCATATGTTCTCTCAAATTGAAACACCTATTTCAAATCCTATTTATTTCCTAATAGACCAGCGATCATCCTTAAAGTCCGAAATCCCCGACTAAAATTAACGACAGGGCTTTTTCCTTTGTAAATCCAAAAATCCTCAACCTTTTGCACCCATTTGTTTAAAACAAAACTGCCATTCGGATATTCTACTTCATAGGAATTTTACTTAGTTTATGAGTAATTCTTGAAAAACGTTAAATTGTTTTAGTTGAAGATTTGATGAAAATGTACAAAGTAAATGCAGGTGAAAATATGCGGAATTACTAATAAAATACAAAAGAGGTATGAAGAGTACTACTGAGAGATTATTAAGCAACAACTGTTCAAGTGGCCATACCGTGGGAAGATAGTATCGTGTGAATCTCAAATCATGGTGTAGAATAAGTAGCTTTTATTGTCTGTTATTAATTGATATATACTGAAGCGCTGAAATCTCATAAGAGCCTGAATTACTAACCTGTATTAAATTTGCAAAACAGGAACTACAGACATGGTTCGTAATACGTATCAATATGTACAGCTTTTTGAGTTTGCACGTATAAATATTAATTCATATGGTATTTTAAAAAAGCTGAAACGGACCTGTTAAATGTAGGGTATATGACCCTGAACAGTATTTATAGCAGCAAGGGTTTGCTTTAAATAATAAGATTGATGAAATTTGGATCGCATTTAGATTTTTAGGCAATTAATATAAAATGTACAAAAAGACTTGTGTGCAAGTGATGCTTATTCTGGAATTTCATTGTAACGGAAAACAACGGTTTTCTAAATATATGGTGTCACATAGTATCATTAAGCAAAATATCATGCTATTACGGCATAATATAACACCTCCAACCGGAACTGTATATTGTGTATCAAGACTGGTATCATATTACTATTATTATTTATATATATACCATAAACCCCTCCTGTCAAGGTTCTGGAACAACAAGAGTCGTCAAGGTAACTGTAGAAAATGATTTTAATATATAATTGTATATCTACACAGTTTTTTGTCAAAAAAAAATAAATTGTTATAGGAATTTTTTTTGCTGATACTCAAAGCCAAGAATATGTAAAAATCACAAAGTTGTATAAGATAAATCATTCCTATAGTCTAGAAACAAATGAATCTGAAAAATTCTATTTTTAAAAAAAAATATTCAGTAAATTTGTTTATTTGTCTGCATACCACAATCAAAATAGGATTGATTGAAGTGAAAGCAGATTGACGTTTATTATATAAGATTTATTCTGACTTTATCATGATTATTTTTATGTAAGGTATCCGCAAAGATCTGTTTGATAAAATACTGATTGCATTTTTTGCATCCTTCATTAGTTTACGCTGTGATAAATATAGATTACACAACGATGACAGGTTGATTATAAAATTTATCAACTCGAAATAATTAAATTTTTATTTTTAAACTACGAGGCTTGTTTGGGCAGTTTAAAAACTAGAGGCTCTCAAGAGCCTGTGTCGCTCACCTGTATCTAATGTGATTTTGGAAATTATGTAAAATTATATAATGATTGAGACCAAGATTGGTTTAATTTGACACAGTATTTAAAATTAAAAACAGGTCATCTTAGTGTAGTCTTACAATAGCTACTGAAGACATCTTATCATTATTATTTTTGAATATGTGGTCAAGTTGTGACCATTCAGAATTTTTTTTACAATTTTCTGATAGACTTCTAAACATCTTGGATGATGGATCGGCAACAAAGTAACAACACTTGGTCAGCAAAGTTTCATTCCATTCAGTGGTTCTCTAAAAGAAGTCATTTGTATGCATTTCCCATAGGGTCCTATGTTAAACTAAGTTCCCCGCTGGCGGCCATCTTGGATTATGGATCGGCTACAAAGTAACAACACTTGGTCAGCACCTCACAAGGAACATTCATGCCATGTTTGGTTTCATTCCATTCAACGGTTCTCTAAAAGAAGTCATTTGTATGCATTTCCCATAGGTTCCTATGTTAAACTAAGTTCCCCGCTGGCGGCCATCTTGGATGATGGATCGGCTACAAAGTAACAACACTTGGTCAGCACCTCATAAGGAACATTCATGCCAGATTTAGTTTCATTCCATTCAGTGGTTCTCTAAAAGAAGTCATTTGTATGCATTTCCCATAGGGTCCTATGTTAAACTAAGTTCCCTGCTGGCGGCCATCTTGGATGATGGATCGGCTACAAAGTAACAACACTTGGTCAGCACCTCATAAGGAACATTCATGCCAGATTTAGTTTCATTCCATTCAGTGGTTCTCTAAAAGAAGTCATTTGTATGCATTTCCCATAGGGTCCTATGTTAAACTAAGTTCCCCGCTGGCGGCCATCTTGGATGATGGATCGGCTACAAAGTAACAACACTTGGTCAGCACCTCATAAGGAACATTCATGCCATGTTTGGTTTCATTCCATTCAACGGTTCTCTAAAAGAAGTCATTTGTATGCATTTCCCATAGGGTCCTATGTTAAACTAAGTCCCCCTCTGGCGCCCATCTTGGACGATGGATCGGCTACAAAGTAACAACACTTGGTCAGCACCTCATAAGGAACATTCATGCCAGATTTAGTTTCATTCCATTCAGTTGTTCTCTAAAAGAAGTCATTTGTATGCATTTCCCATAGGGTCCTATGTTAAACTAAGTTCCCCGCTGGCGGCCATCTTGGATGATGGATCGGCTACAAAGTAACAACACTTGGTCAGCACCTCATAAGGAACATTCATGCCAGATTTAGTTTCATTCCATTCAGTGGTTCTCTAAAAGAAGTCATTTGTATGCATTTCCCATAGGGTCCTATGTTAAACTAAGTTCCCCGCTGGCGGCCATCTTGGATGATGGATCGGCTACAAAGTAACAACACTTGGTCAGCACCTCATAAGGATCATTCATGCCAGATTTAGTTTCATTCCATTCAGTGGTTCTCTAAAAGAAGTCATTTGTATGCATTTCCCATAGGTTCCTATGTTAAACTAAGTTCCCCGCTGGCGGCCATCTTGGATTATGGATCGGCTACAAAGTAACAACACTTGGTCAGCACCTCACAAGGAACATTCATGCCATGTTTGGTTTCATTCCATTCAACGGTTCTCTAAAAGAAGTCATTTGTATGCATTTCCCATAGGTTCCTATGTTAAACTAAGTTCCCCGCTGGCGGCCATCTTGGATGATGGATCGGCTACAAAGTAACAACACTTGGTCAGCACCTCATAAGGAACATTCATGCCAGATTTAGTTTCATTCCATTCAGTGGTTCTCTAAAAGAAGTCATTTGTATGCATTTCCCATAGGGTCCTATGTTAAACTAAGTTCCCTGCTGGCGGCCATCTTGGATGATGGATCGGCTACAAAGTAACAACACTTGGTCAGCACCTCATAAGGAACATTCATGCCAGATTTAGTTTCATTCCATTCAGTGGTTCTCTAAAAGAAGTCATTTGTATGCATTTCCCATAGGGTCCTATGTTAAACTAAGTTCCCCGCTGGCGGCCATCTTGGATGATGGATCGGCTACAAAGTAACAACACTTGGTCAGCACCTCATAAGGAACATTCATGCCATGTTTGGTTTCATTCCATTCAACGGTTCTCTAAAAGAAGTCATTTGTATGCATTTCCCATAGGGTCCTATGTTAAACTAAGTCCCCCTCTGGCGCCCATCTTGGACGATGGATCGGCTACAAAGTAACAACACTTGGTCAGCACCTCATAAGGAACATTCATGCCAGATTTAGTTTCATTCCATTCAGTTGTTCTCTAAAAGAAGTCATTTGTATGCATTTCCCATAGGGTCCTATGTTAAACTAAGTTCCCCGCTGGCGGCCATCTTGGATGATGGATCGGCTACAAAGTAACAACACTTGGTCAGCACCTCATAAGGAACATTCATGCCAGATTTAGTTTCATTCCATTCAGTGGTTCTCTAAAAGAAGTCATTTGTATGCATTTCCCATAGGGTCCTATGTTAAACTAAGTTCCCCGCTGGCGGCCATCTTGGATGATGGATCGGCTACAAAGTAACAACACTTGGTCAGCACCTCATAAGGATCATTCATGCCAGATTTAGTTTCATTCCATTCAGTGGTTCTCTAAAAGAAGTCATTTGTATGCATTTCCCATAGGTTCCTATGTTAAACTAAGTTCCCTGCTGGCGGCCATCTTGGATGATGGATCGGCTACAAAGTAACAACACTTGGTCAGCACCTCATAAGGAACATTCATGCCATGTTTGGTTTCATTCCATTCAACGGTTCTCTAAAAGAAGTCATTTGTATGCATTTCCCATAGGGTCCTATGTTAAACTAAGTCCCCCTCTGGCGCCCATCTTGGATGATGGATCGGCTACAAAGTAACAACACTTGGTCAGCACCTCATAAGGAACATTCATGCCAGATTTAGTTTCATTCCATTCAGTGGTTCTCTAAAAGAAGTCATTTGTATGCATTTCCCATAGGGTCCTATGTTAAACTAAGTTCCCCGCTGGCGGCCATCTTGGATGATGGATCGGCTACAAAGTAACAACACTTGGTCAGCACCTCATAAGGAACATTCATGCCAGATTTAGTTTCATTCCATTCAGTGGTTCTCTAAAAGAAGTCATTTGTATGCATTTCCCATAGGGTCCTATGTTAAACTAAGTTCCCCGCTGGCGGCCATCTTGGATGATGGATCGGCTACAAAGTAACAACACTTGGTCAGCACCTCATAAGGAACATTCATGCCATGTTTGGTTTCATTCCATTCAGTGGTTCTCTAGAAGAAGTTCAAAATGTAAAATGTTAACGACGACGCCGGACGACGGACGACGACGGACGACGGACGACGGACGCCAAGTGATGAGGAAAGCTCACTTGACCCTTTGGGTCAGGTGAGATAAAAATGACAATTTAATTATCGAGAGTGGATAAATTTAATAATTAACGTGTCAAGAGTTTTAGAATCTTTTTCTCTTATGACAATGTAAAACTCCCAGAGGTCTTCCGAGCGTTTTTTTTTTCGCGGGAAATTTCACGAGCATTTAACCAACGTGTGGTGATATCAGAATTTACCAAACGGCTTAAGAGATGTATAAATATGCACAGAATTAGAGAATTTAAATTAATTACTATAAATAAAAAATATTAAAAAAAAACAATTAACAACATAATCTCTGTTGTTGGTAATAAGAAAATACATGGAAATGTCCTGTTTAATTAAACAATCCACAAGAAATCGAATGCAGACGTTCTTTAAATTACACATGTTGGACATTCAGTTTAAAAAACCATACAAGTATTGAAAAAAAAGAATCTTCTCAGTTATCTCTCTTTGCACTATTACATGGAAATTTAGAGGACTGGAATTTTTTTTTATTGTGATGGATATTCCGACACTACTCGTACGTCAGTCCGAACTTTTTTATGTGTAGAGGCAATGAGACGTCAGAGCACCCTTCATATGATTGGAAATTCTGCAATTCTGTCTAGAAACGTCACTGATCAATGCTTTACGATTATTATATATAATTTCTGCAAAGGAAACTTTATTTGTTTAGCTTTTATAACCATTTATCTCGTAAATAAAATACATGAGTTTTATCCGATATTGGATTAATAATTACGAACCTCGTTCTGAAATTTCAGCTTTGAAATAACAAGAATTGACTATTGTTAGGATTATCTGTCGACAAAAGAATACCGAATGATTAAGGGACGAGATCAAAAGTCCAATGAAGGATAAAAAACTTAATTCAGATAGTTTGGGGGTGGGGATGGGGTGGGGGGGGGGGGGGGGTAAAAAATCGCTGGAAGTTTTGTTATCCGACATCGATTTATTGATTGAAACATTCGGATTCAAGTTCGGCCCTAACATACGTTTTGACTTTTAAAGCAAATAAAAGCCATCAAATCGTACCGAAAAGCACATTTTTGGCCGAGAGTATTGGGGCGAAATCAGTCATAGTATCTACGTCGTTCTAACACTTTATCGATCGTGAATTTTGAATTATATGTATAAAATTCTAATTTAACAGTGCCTTTTTAATGCATACTAAAAATACACCTCAATATTTGATCTCGTCCCCAAGACCGAGGGAAAACTCCAAAAGACCGAAATCCAAATTAAGCAAGATAAGGTAGAGAGAAGACACCTCAAGGCTATACGTGTAACTAAAGGAATAGAAAAAAACCACATATATAACAAATTGATAAAATTAGAACAAGACAGCACAGAAACTAAAGCAAGGATAAGGTGAGCTCCCATAAACCCGGAGGGACATCAGGTATGCCAAAAGGGTTATTATGTCCAGCTCCGTCATACAGAGAAAATCCGGTACCTGGATTTCGATAGACATAGAAAGGATAACAGTATCATAAAATAAATAGAAATAGAAAAAGAAACTTAGGGACGAGATCAAAATTTCAATGTAGGATAAAAAACTTAATTCACATAGTTTTTTCACTGACCCCCCCCCCCCCCCATTTTAACTTAATTTGGGAAAAATTGATTGACCAATATGGTCATATGCTTTGAGAGTATACTTTTTGTATCATGGGTCCTGTTTTCCTCAACAATGTATGTTTGTTCTGTATATTGATTGGACATCACTTGAATCCGTATTTTTCAATCCGAAAATCGATTTCGGATAACAAAACTTGCAGCGATTTTTACCCACCCCCAAACTATTTGAATTATGTCTTTTATCCTACATTGAACTTTTAATCTCGTCCCATATTTTATTCGGAAAAATTGTGAAAGGCTTGGACAACAGGCAAATTGTATATAAGTCCTCTGTGAACTAAGAACTATGACCGAAGCGCATAAATTTTCGTGCAACAGTTTGACATTACATAATTATGCACAAAATTAGGTGTAACTTCAATCAAAGCTTCATTGGCAAATATCTGTATGATTTTGATTAGCTCGTTTCATTAAAGCCTGCAAGCAGGCTTAGAGATAAAACAATGACGGATCGATACGAAACTAATTTTTGCGAACATAAATGATCAGCGTTGGTTATATAATTTTCAGCTTAGATGTTTAATGAAATATTGATATGTGAAACATCTTTCCTGACTGTCTTTTTTTATCTTTCGGAGAGGAGCGATACAATGTATGTAGACAGATAGAAAAAACAACATTCTGATAATAGGTTAGCGGTTTGGGACATTTTGTGTTTCTTTTCGTGTGCCCATCAATTTGACCGTCTTAACCCGATTATAATTCCATAAACTCGGACACCAGGATTGCTATTGAATGGGGAATAATTGATATAACGAAATCGTTCATTCAAAACGGCCAAAAAGATAACTCATTTCAAAACGCATATAGATTAATTATATACGCGTACGGTAATTGTGCCGGGAATTACAGTCCAACAGTTTCGATTGGCTATAAAAATGATTTTAAAACGCCCACAATTACACGAACTGAAAGAACACATGTAGTCTCATCATTTAAAAAGACTATGCTATCGGCCAATACTTGCACCGGACTGCAACTTCAACGACCTTCAACACCGTCCCGAGAGGAACTTTTTTTGCAAATTGACCGACTTCAATCTATTTTATTGAAGACACAGGTGCAATGTTAATATAAAAAAAATACGTACAATATGCTTGATTAAAAATAGTTTATCAACGACGCTCCCTTCCAACAATAAAGATTCTCTGTGTATAAAATAAGTAAACTAATACAAGAAAGCTTTACAGTATGCCCTAGTAATTCTTTACAGCATGCCCTGGTAATTCTGTAACGTTGGATAAATTAATTTAATAAAAAAGAAAACGGTTGCATGGAGTTTAATTTCTTTCAAAGAAAAGATGTTTGAAAAAAGAAAAATAAACTCGCAGAAAGAAAATAAACTTCGAAAAAAGAAAAATAAATCTTAATTCTGTTGTCTAATACTATCGATACTGTTGGTTTTCAGAAAACAGGCTCAAATGTAAGAACATTTTATACAAATGAAAGAAAAATTTATAAAAATGTCATTTTTTTTTACAAATATGTAAGAAAATTAAAAAAAAACTCTAACGCCTATGTTATAAATGCTTTTAGAAATATTTGTAAAAATCATTAAAAAGATTGGTAAGGGATGCTCAACTGCTGATAGCTAATAGTAAAAAATGTAAAGGTTGGGAATAAACCCTTTGACTGAGCGTTTAACGCTAATAATTTTTATTAATTTCATTTTCTATTAAAGAGTGTACATTTTCGTATAATATGCTGACATTTTAAAAAAAAAACACTATACATATTATGTATAACTGGTAAATAGCTACATGTCTATGAAATATGGTAATTTCATAGACACTTAGTGCCTTTGTTTGTTAGGTTCAAATATTGGTCTGTGGAAAAAAGTTCAAAAATTTTAAATGAAGTTTTGCCTTTTAGAATAAAAAATTTGAAGGGGCAAAAAACCGTTTTATCACTTAAATTAACCCGTCATTCCCTCAGTTGACCGTATATTACACATCTTATGGTTTGTTTCAAACCCGTTGTATATACATTGTATGTTGTGGTTCCCCCGAAAAAAAAAGACTTTTATTCACGATAACATATTTATAAAACAGCGATAACAGTTGATATACTTAGACATTCGATAACTAAAACACACATACATGTATGTAAACAGTGAAAACATTGTGATGAACAACTGGATATATTGATTTTTTCCAGATATAGGCAAGGTGGGAATAATCCTGAAATGCCCTGTTTAATATATATGAATCCTTATTATGTTGCCGTTTGAGAACATAACATTAATAAGTAGTCACTATTCATCTTTTAATCTACCAGTATTTAATTCATGTCAACTGAACCAATACGAGTCTTGTTTCTTTTACTGTTGGTAAAACTGGCACATCTTGACCCTGCTATCTAAATTATGTACAGTCCGACTCTGCTATCTAAATTATGCACAGTCCAGTCAATTTTAAATTTTCAAGATAGGAGTTATTTATACATCAGATGGTCAAAATTCCTTATCTGCGGATATTGGAGTTATCTCCCATATGCATGAGTTATCTTTCATGACAGAAGGTGTCTTGTATTTAAGTGCAAAATTGCTTTTTATTTTTTTCTGAAAATATTGAACAGGGAAGGCATTCATCAAACATCGAAAACTTGGGAAAATATATCTAAAAAAATTTCAAAAAAGAAAAATATTTTGCAGAAAACTTACAATTTTTCCATTGATATCTAGGAAGACACCTTCTTCAATGAGCAGATAACTCTGTAAATGGGAGACAACTCACATGTACCAATCACAGGGAATAGATAAGGGTGAGATTTTGGTGCATATAAAACCGGATTAACCCAACCGCTACTCAAGTGTCTATACCAAGTCAGACGATCCTGTCTCTTTGTGGTTTTTATATGTATGCTCGTTTATGCTATTTTCTGTCCGAATTTCCGTCGATTAGATGGCGATAATTGATTATTATGTCATTGTTCACCTTTCATTTTATGCTTGTGTTGTTTATTGTAATAATCTCATAATATTTTTGCAATCAATGAACTTTATTTCATTCAAAATTATACAGAATTGGTTCCGGGATTTTAAATAATTGATATGAAACTAAACACCCGGATATTGTCTTCGTTAATTGATTTGAAATATTCACTTTATTCAGACTTTATTGGTAGTAAAAGATGTGTTTCATTTGTTGAATTCGTTCGAGTAAAATAATTCCAAATTTTCCCATCCCAAGTTTTCATCTATGGACTTCACCTCATTCCAAGTGATCCGGTATTCTTATGCCGACATTCGCAATCATCTTACCTAATTATTTATTTTTTTAACAAGTAGTTTCGTCCAATCTTATATACAACGATCAGTACACGGGTCAATTAAAATCAGTTTGTAGATTTTCCTCCACCCTGACCAAAAAATAGGGCTCGTGGGAGTACTCTCTTAAACTGTGTCAGTCGACAAAATTTGGAAATTTGATTTAAGCTATAAAATTGTGATATTGAATTTATTTCTGTCATAAACTGATGAAATATAAAAAAAAATATGACAATGCAGGAAGGATGTGTTGCAGAGATTAGAGGGGCGGCAGAGGAAAAAAGGGGGATGGTACACACTAGATCCATTCCCCAAGTGCCTTTGATATGGGCGTGAAAAAAATTCCAACAAAAATCACCTGATTGACGTTCTAAATTTATTTGGCGTGCAGTTAAGATTGCCATAAAAGGCTTATAGAATACAAATCAAATCAAGTTTATTAGCCATTATATATAATTTGACAAACAGTAAACAAATAAAAGTACAGATGTGTATATATAGATTCTCCTTCAGGTACGAGTTAGTTATGGAATTTTTCCACGTGAGATAGTTAAATTTTCGATTTTCATTACGCGAGCTTTTGCGAGCGTGTTAAAATCTAAAATTTAACTATTGAGGGAGGAGAAATTCCATAACTCACGGGTATATTGAATGAGAATCTGTTTCTCCGATGATTTTCAACAAAAACCTCAAGAAAATGCCATTGCTATGTAGTTTGTTTTCATAGACGTCATTTCGGGGCTTCTCTAGTTTATCGTTCCAATAACTGTTGAAAAAAATGGCGGCAATTCCAACGTAGAAATTTAATCACCGGGAAGTGGTTAAAAATATTATGTATTTTTATCCCACCGATTAAACACGTCAAAAATAGGAGAAAAACAAGTAAATACTTTAAGGATGGTCACTGGTGAGAGTTTTAATATATAGATTTCCAAATACTTTTATATTGAGAAAGAGGTTGAAATCAATAACAAAATAAGAAAAGAAAACTATATGTTGGTGAACTCCTTTCTGAGATATCAGGTGTTAAAAATTTGGCGGAAATGCGAGTCTCTCTAGATTTTTCCTTTGGTTTGAATGGAAAATGTGATGAACTTTTAAGTTGTATAAAAATTAAACTAATATATAGAATTTCATTAAATTTTCTCATTTAGATCTTTAAGATATGTTAAATCAATATATATAAAAAACATAGGGGGTTGCTGGTGAAACATATCCCATACTATAAATGGGTTAACCGCGAGGAGTTCGCATAATCTGACCAAACTTAATTTTTTTTTTCTAAAGACTTTTTCACAAAGGAACCTATTTTATTTCCTTCTTCTGTTGAGGATGGATTGAGAACAAATCTTAGTTTGTTTTGATCTGATAATGACTTAAAGATTTGTATCGATTCTTGACAATATTTGAAATACTCAACTCTAATACTTTTATTTATGTTACTATGTTTTTGTCACGAGACAATTGACTTATAGATGGCAATACAATTTTGAATTTGAATTTGAATAAAGTAGAAAGTTTCTCATCATCAAGAATTCTACAAGTCTGACAAAGCCTGTCTTCTCTTGGTATCCTTAGATGTCTACCCTTCTCTATAGAATACAGCATGTGTTGTTTAGTATCCACGCTTTCGCCAAGATTTGGTTATTTATCCGTAAAACTGGGAGAAGGCATCCGAACGGAAAATAGTAAACATCATGTGCTAATACAAACCTTTTATGGTAAACATCAATCTCCACCAATAAAATTTAACTTTCGCAAGCGGGTCCAGCTATTTGCAGCTCGATAATATGACAAACATTATATAAATTTTTTAGTATTAAACACGAGATAGAAGCCTTCAGTTTCTAATTCCATACTTCACATATGATTATATAACATAAATTATGTCGACATTAAACATCTCTATTTCTAAACAAGCCAAATTACATTGGTATGTTTGATATATTGGATCATTGCCTCAGGACAAAAGGGAGAGAATTTAATTATCTCCCTTTCCTACATTGGTTAGGAAAAGATAACTCACTCTGGTTCCTCATTACATTGGTATATTTGATATATTGGAACATTGCTGATAAATACCCTACTTATCTCATGTTGGCTCTTTGAAATCTTATTTTTTTCTGCTAAATATTTCTACATACACGAAAAAATCAAACAATAAGACTTTCTATGTCGTGTTGACTAAATAAATACCTGAACAAATTGTGGACTAAATAAATACCTGGATAAATTGTGGACTAAATAAATACCTGGATAAATTGTGGACTAAATAAATACCTGGACAAATTGTGGAATAAATAAATACCTGGACAAATTGTGGACTAAATAAATACCTGGACAAATCGTGTACTAAATATATACCTGAACTAATTCCAGACTAAATAAATACCTGGACAAATTGTGGAATAAATAAATACCTGGACAAATTATGGACTAAATAAATACCTGGAGGAATTGTGGACTAAATAGATACCTGGAAAATTATGGACAAAATAAATACCTGGATAAATTGTGGACTAAATAAATACCTGGACAAATTGTGGAATAAATAAATACCTGGACAAATTGTGGACTAAATAAATACCTGGACAAATCGTGTACTAAATATATACCTGAACTAATTCCAGACAAAATAAATACCTGGATAAATTGTGGAATAAATAAATACCTGGACAAATTGTGGAATAAATAAATACCTGGACAAATTGTGGAATAAATAAATACCTGGACAAAATGTTCCTTTATCAGGCATACAATAAATATATACTGATTTTTAAGTATCGTATTATCTTTCATGTTAATTTACCATTCTGTATAAAGAAAACCAATACGCCTGCCTGATTTTTTTAACAAACGTACAAAAACGATTAATACAAAAGTCAATGACGGAATTAGAATGAAATTCCATGAAACGAAATATGTGTTACTGACTACGTAGAATTGGATGTTTACTATCAAATGAAACTGTAGCTAGCTATTATAGACTATTCTCTTATAAAATATTCAATAAAATTTGCATGATGACTATTTTTTATATCTGTTTATACATACCAGATTTATGCACATTTTAAATCATAGTTTCATACTTTACACCTGTTAGAGATCTCGTATTTTATAGTTGATTTAAAATTTCCATGATACATTTCATGTGTCTGGTTCAGGGAATGTTATTGGTAGCTGCTTTTTAACTCGATCTGCAGTATATATAATTTTGAATTAAAAGATCATAAAATGGCGAAGATGCCAAATTTGATTTTTTCAATAGCTTCATGATAGTAATCTACCGATCCTCATACATTTGCTACCCGTATTACTGTGGATTCGTATATTTTCGTGGGTATCAATTTTCGCACATGTTGCTCGATCATAATTTATTTTAGTTTTAATTGTTTTGTTTGTTCTCTTCCTTTCACATCTCGGTCTTTGTCACCTCTCGGTCTTTGTCATTGCATTTATGGTTGTTGGATGGCCGTTCGGATTTTTCTCACTTTGTCTCATAGCATATATTTTTTTTATTTTAAGGATGTTCGCTGGTCATGTTTTTGAATTTTTGTCAGATGCTTTGATCCATTTGAAAGTCATAAATTATTTTTCCCGCTAACACCCATTTTTCTTTTCATAAATCTTTTGCATGCAGAATAATAATCCATTTATAAAAATCTTATAAAATCCTTGTCATTATTAAATGGTTTTTGAGAAATAAAACTTGTCAATGATAAAGCTATGTAAAATCAAGAGAGCATATTTTTCACGCCAAATTTTCAATGGCTTGTATCTCGAAAACAAGCTCACGGACCTATATTTTTTTCGCTCATTTAGTTCCTTTATTAATCCACTATCAATATTTACCAGTGTTATGAAAAGCTTGTTATTTTAAAAACTGAGCAGCGAACAACCTCAACTCAACTGCTAAAATTAAAACTGTCCAGTCAACTCTATCACAAGAAAATTGAACAGCCGTTACTAAAATTATATCTGCTGAATTAATCAGCATTTAGTGCTTAAAAGCCGAAATCGTAATGAATGCGAGTTGTCACAAAAAATTCGAAAATATCTTTAAGAAGTAGGAATGTTAACGGTTAATGATATAACTACGTTTATTGATGTGATGGGATGATGGAGAATTATCCATGTATGGGGTATATTGTAATAAATATCTCTTGTCTTGGGGAGTTATCTATAAAAGATTATTGTTTTATGTTTTCTGATTTTTTGTAGTACTATATGAAAGTTGTAAAATAATCTCAGACATAAACGACCGCCTCGGTGGTCTCGTGGTAGCGTGCTCGCCCCGAGCGCGTAAGGTCGCGGGTTCGATCCCCGGCAGGGTCAAACCAAAGACATTAAAATTGGTATTTGCTGCTTCTCAGCCAAGCACGCGGCATCTAGGAGTAAGAGCAAAGACTGGCCGGCTCGGAGTCAGTATAATGTGTCCGAGTGAGGTGCTATGTCTTCCTGCGGACAGTTACCTCGTGAGCTAGCACATTAAAAATCCGACTTAGCATGTCGGTCTAGTACAAAGCAGGGATCATATTCATTATCATATCTCGTCCTGATATGCACCTGGTTGCCACTGAACGTTAAACAATAATTCATCCATCCATCAGACATACACCCTAACCACCAAAATGAACAAATGCAGATGTATGGCGTTAGAAATCTTACGTCGTGGAATACCCCATTTCGACTTAACTTAATTAAGAGAAGAATAACAAAATCTGTAAACAAAGTCTAAACGTTTCCAAGTTTCTTGTAGGAGATTTAATTAAAAAGCAATAACTGATAAAAAATTTATAAAGCACGCGCACGGAATGCAGTTGTGAAATTATATACCGATAAAGCTGATTATCTGATGTTTAAACAGGTGTACTGACATATTGTTCTGTGAAATACCTTCTTAATCTCAAAATTTATGATAGTTTCGGTTTACTGGGGCATTAATTAGTTGGTGACTGGTATCTAGAGCAGGAAAACGAACAATATTTGTCAATTAGGGAGCAACCATTTAATTCTTAGGGGAGGGGGAGGGTGAAATTTGAAACAAGAGGCTCCAAGGAGCCTGAATCGCTCACCTGTTATTTTTTGTGTATCATCTTACATCAATGATTATTTTTGCTATTTACTGTATACCGTCGCATTTTTGCCTTAATATTGACTTGTGCAGCTAAAATATATAACCCTGAATCCAAATATATCTGGTCGCTAGGGACTTTTCCATCTGTTGCTATCGATTTTTTTGATGACCTTCACCCTTGAGACTCCATATTGACTTAAACAGCTACATTATAGGGTCCTGAATCTAAATATATTTGGTTGCTAGGGACTTTTTCATCGGTTGCTATGGACTTATTCAATGACCCTCGACCCTCCATTTTACTTGTACAGCTACCATTTACTATTTCAAGTTATGCTGAACATTTTTGCTGTGTATAGTTTGTCTTTATGTATAATAATATTAAAGTTAATAACCTAAAATAGCAAAATTTCCATAAATTTAAAATCTGAAAATTTCATGGCAGGTAGATCTTGACCTCATAAACATTTTTAGGTTTGCTGTAACTGCTTTACTTTTTGAGATATGAGCCAAAAGGTGCATTTTCACCTATCTTCTATTTTTTATTCAACCAATCAGAAACAAGAATTGCCCATGGTGGCCATGTTTGTCACTTGATCTGGACAAAATGAGTAAACTTTGTAAAAAACCTCCTATAGATGCTTCCTGTCAAGGTTTGTTCCATTTGGTCACGCAGTTTCAGAGAAAAAGATTATTTTATATCAGCCAATCAGAAAAAAGAAATGCAATATTTGTAGCCCGATCGGGACCCCATGAGGAAACTTTATAAAGAACCTCCCATACATGGTTCCTGTCAAGTTTCGTTCCATTTGGCGAAGCAGTTTCAGAGGCGAAGATGTTTTTTTTTTATATCAGCCAATCAGAAACAAGAACTGCCCATTGCACATACCGAAGTCTAAGAGAAGGGAAAGTATATATGAACACTAAAGAATCGATTCGTAAAGGCTGATTCGTGAGACAAAAGCTCATGGAGCGGCGTGTATATGCTCATGATAAAAACAGATAAATAAAATAAAAAGCACACTTCTAATCTAGGTGAAAGAGAAAAATTCAATTAAAACACTAATGTATTATCAATGTGAATATTCACAAAAAAAAAAAAAAAAAAAAAAAAAAAAAAACCAAAACTGGGAGTGACAACTTGTTCCCCGGATTTTTTCGTTTGTTTTAATTTTTGAAAAAAAAATATTTAAAGGTTAAGATCTGGATGTGAAATGGAAAACTTTCAGTAAAAGGCAAAAATTGATGTCATCAAGTTTAAATCTGTACGGATTAATTCATGAAGACTATTCCAGGAAACCACTTAATACCAAATAAAAAAATCTTGTCTGAGTTTTAATTCATAATGCATGTAATTACTATTTTACTTCTCGGGTTTAGATCAATTTGGATCTTGTTGCATAAATTGTTTGGGAAGCGTTGGCCTAACAAAATTTATAGGTTAGTTGATCTTTAGGTTTTGATCTGTGGATTTCGCCGCTCAAATTTTTGAACTATGTAAATTTTAAGAAAACAATTTTGTGCCGCGTGATATTTTTTCCCATTTTTGACAATATTAGTTAAAAAAATGTGTTGATCTTTTCCCCAAAGAAACTTGTCCTCAAGAAAAAAAATAAAAATTTCGCTCGCTCGTTTCTATTTTTGCCATCCAAAAATTCAAAGGACTAAAAATCAATTTGGTGTGGCCTTACCTTATGAAATTTAACCAAAAAAACTGACCTGTATACAAAACTAAAAGTAAAATGATTATGGTCAATAATAAACATCTACAATTGTATTGCACTGTTGAAATAACCAATGATATTATCGACTGGCAATTGATTTATATTGTGTATTTACTTCCATGTGGCAAAGATCAAATTGGAGGCCATATGATAGCCACATAAAGAATAAACTTTAATTATATGTTATGTCAAACTCTGATTTTTCGAGTTCTACCTCGCCTTAAAGATATTTTGTCCATAAAAAATAAAATGCTTACGAATCTTAGAACTTAATTATACAAAAGAAAACTGTGACGGGATCAACAAGTGATAAATCCGGATAATATCTGAAGAGAATCAATACAATGTGTCTATAAAGGGTATTACGTAATATGTTGTACAAAAATAGATTCCATCATTCTAGTTAGTCAGCATCGTCCAAGAAGCGTTAATGGCCAATAGATTACACGTCGAATTCTCTTTTATTGAGTTACTGAAATAAATTTCTATGAATAAACCTTCAGCACTTTTTCATTGCTATTTGTTAAGACTATAGCCTTTATCGCTCACCTGATAGTGCATTGCCTATTACATATACCGACCAGTTCCCACAGGGTTAAATGTTAAAGTACAGGAAAGTCTATGTCCGATCTTATGATAACATAAGGTCATTTTGATCAAAGGGCAGGACTGCCGGACAAAATTTCCGAATAGGACCATCAAATGACTCTTCCATCAAATTTTGGTTCTAAATGACCAACTGGTGTTTTGTGAATTTCTTATAGGGTCCCATGTTAAACTAAGTTAGGCTGTTTGGCCAGAGAGAGGACAGTTGGAAACAATTTTGGAAGAAGACAATGCAATGACTATTCCTTCAAATATTGTTTCTAAACCAGCAATTGCTTTCAAACAGGAAGATTTTTATGTAAATTTCCCATAAAGTCCTATTTTATACTAAGTTGGGCTGTGACGGTCATCTTGGTCAGACGTTGTGACCATCAGACACCATCACTACCACCTAATGTTCATTTAACCACAGTTGGGTTCTAAATGCAAAAGTAATTTCAGACAAGAATATTCTTATGTAAATTTCTCAAACTAATACCCACTTCACACACACACGGAATTTTCTTGCGAGTCCTTACGGATCGCCAACTCGTAGTCAATCGCAAACATCCGTACATAACTCGTTGGTATCCGGTAATAACTCGTCACAACTCGCACACTCGTGAGGATCCGTGAAAGTAAAAACAAATTTTTTGAGCTGTCAAAACTTTTCTTGCGATTGTCCACGGATTACATTTTCCATAAATAACTCGTAAATAACTTGTAACAATCCGTAAGTATCGTAAACCGGTCGCACCAACACGTAACCATCCGTAAACTACTCGCATGAATCCGTAAATGTCTCGTAAACAAGTTGTTTTACGATCTGTTTCGGTTAGTTTAGGATTTGTTTACGGATTATTACGAGTGCTTAAGTGATGTTTACGATTTCATTCACGTCGTGTTGCGATGGTTTTTCGGATTGTTAAGAGTTATAACGAGCACTTTACGTATAGTTACGAGTACATTACGAATACATACGTATACTTTACGATTTAGGAGAGGTATACAAAATGTTCTCGCTGCATGTCAGTTGTCGAATGATGATACACAGAGAATTGCATAGAAAGCACGAGGACTCGTAAATACTCGTAACTAACTCGCAACTATTCGTAAAAACACTTAACAGGTCGTAATTTACACGTAAAGGTTTAGATGAATCATAACATTCCGTAATTTACTCGTAACAATCCATAAAAAGCTCGTAAAATGTCGTAACTTGCTTGGAACAAATCTTAGATTTTTGCCGTAAATACATCGTAATAACTCGTAATACACCGTAAATGGCTCGTAATTACTCGTAACCACTATTAAATCGCTCGTAAAAGTGTCCAAATCGTAAGGATCCGTGTACTTTTACGAATTTGTGCCATAGGTAAGGAGTCGTAAGAAAAATTCGTGTATGTGAAGGTAGTATAAGTTCGGCTGTGGTGGCCATCTTAGTCAGCAGTCCATCGAACACAATTTTAAAAGGGGACCACGTAATGACCATTTAATCACAGTTTGATTCTAATTGACCAAGTATTTTCAGATAAGATTTTTACTGTAAATTTCACATAAGGTTCTATGTTAAACTAAGTTCGGCTTTGGCGGCCTTCTTGGTCGGAGGTCGGGACCATTGGACACAATTTGGAAGAGGGCCATTTAATGACCATTCAACAACAGCTTGGTTCTAACTGAGCGAGTAGTTTCAGACAAGAAGATTTTTAAGTGAATTTCCCACAGGGTTCTCTATTACACGAACTAAATATGTTTTTCCCTACCTCACTAAATTAGCACTGTGAGTAAATGTTTAACCACTTTTTGCTCAAAGAGACGTCAAGGACACCGCGATTCGAATGATATTCAAACGCCTAAAATTAAAGAACAGTGACAAGTCTTGTCAAGAAGTGTTCATAACTTTAATGGATCTACTGAAGACATTTCAGCAAAACGTTTCTACGCAAAATGTATGGAAGCTTAATTGTTTTAGTTTGGTACGTCAGTCGATTTTTCTTGTAAACCGGAAGTCAAAATTGACAAATCTTTTTTTCATTGCAGCATACTTAGTGTTTTGTATGCACTTTATTATTTGTAAATCAATACATTTTATTTTACCTGTTGACCTGTATATATCTCTTTGCTACACAAAGGGCCATAATATGCGGAACAGTTGTGGCGGTGATGAAAACATGTTTAACAATACAAGCATCATATGTTACGCGTCTGTCTCAAAGTTTCTTGTCGAAAATAAATATCCTATTTCTGCTTAAGAGTACGTCGTGATGCTGGAATTTTCTCTTTGACAACTGGTGGTATGATATTGTTCTTGGATAAATAGTTTAACCCAGTATTGACGTCACCGATTTTACGTGGGGGGAGGGGTGATTGGCTGGTGTGTATCGTAGAAGGAGAAAAACTGGATCATACCTTGTTTGCACTACGCGTTTTTTCTTTAATTTCTGGTACCTCGACCACTTTCCATATAAATTCAATAAATTTTCCCCGTACAGCACATGTTACTTCTTTGGACCACATTGAACAAAGTTATAGCCCTTTTCAGAAACTCATTTCGGAATCACGATTCTGACTCTAAAATTATAATTTGAAGCAAGTTATTTCCCTTGCTGGAACGTAGTACTGGTTCGATGCAGTGCAGAACAACCAGTACGAAGTAAATAGAAATTATTTGATATACATATATTGGAGGCAAAAAGATCGTAAGTAGTTCCCAAATTTATATAAACCAAACATTACGTTCAAATTAACAAGTTTTGAAAACAGCTAATCCTTTACTCTTCATTGCAGCGAACCAGTACTACGTCCCAGCAAGGGAAATAACTTGTTTCAAATTATAATTTTAGAGTCTGAATCCTGATTCCGAAATGATTTCCTAAAAAGTGCTATAGAGTCTTGCTGGTCAGTCTTTGGACCTCTTTTTGTCTATCGAACTTATATGTACTGGTATTTTGTTTAAAATATGGAAATATTTTTACGTATTAATAATTTCAGAACTTTCACTTAAATCGCAAGAAAAAATATGCTGACAGTAAATAATAAAAGACAAAAGAAAGAAAGAAAGGTGAAAGCGATATTTCTCTTCCTTAAATCTCTATTCGTTTCATTTTTCTTCTTCAAATGAATATGTCCTAAAGCCCCAAAAACGTTTGCTATTTATTTGAATAATAATTGTTTTTAATTACGGTCCTTGAGGACATTATGCACTTTTAACATTCGAGAAGTCCTTGTTCAATATTATATCAAGTTTAGAAATACAGAATTTGATATCAATTTTAAATTTATAATGTCAGAAAATATTGATATTGTATCAGATGGCTACAGAATATGTTATGATAAATTAAGCTGTGGGATTGTACAAAACATGTAATTAATGCTTGAGGTTCATAAAAGACTACAATGACAAGAATTTATACTCTTGATTTTTAGAATTAAGGTATCCGGACCATAAATGACCACGTGATTATTTAAAAGTTCCCGGATGTTCCATACAACGCAATTGAAATGACCTCGGTAATTATCGGCAAACTTCGGAAATTCTAATATAACTAACTAATTTTTACAGACTCTGCATATAAGCAACAAAGTGTGTTTCAACTTGAGAAACATATATACAAAATTCCAGCTTTAAATTGTTTGGTTCCGCCATTCAGGGTCAAAAAGAGATACAATTTTTTATCATTATCTATTATGGTCCGGATACCTTAAGTAGGTCGAGTACACCGAACACAAATTTACAGATCTCTTTGCAGATATAGAATAGTTTGTACATTCGAAAGAGATACCGAAATACATCTTTGAAAACAGTATTAGGAAATCTACAACAACGCCCTTATTGCATACGGTATCAAACAGGTCAGCAATCATAAGTGTCTGATCCATACAGCTGAAAGTAGTAAATGGTAAAAAGGAACACTGCAACTAATAAATCAAGAAAAAATGTACTTAGCATCTATTGTCATTTTGGTTTCTTTAATTAGAAAATATGTCCAAGGAAGGGTGAGGAGGAAGGACGTCAGGTAGACAGGGAAATTTGCCGACTTGCTAAAATCTGAACTTGTCAATGTTTTCGACTGTCACATTTACTTTCGATAAGGAAAGCCTTATACATGTATATACTTCGCCTGTATAAACTTTCCTATAAACTAAATACACCTTTACTGCCGATAGACTGCTAGATAATTTGTTTTTTTTCATGAAAACTTTAGATGTACTAATATACGTTTAGTTAACCTTTGTATAGATTAGTCCCGTAACTATACGACTATTTCTTCTGTTTCACAGTGAATTAATGCAAGTGCCTAGTGCAAGAGATTACACAAAATACACAAAAAATAACCTAACACAGTGAAACTTTTTCGTCTAAAACCTATAACAAAAATTATATTTTGAAATATTGTGACCCTTTTCTCTACACGTATTAACTGCATACGTGTATCATCTTTCCTGTGAACTTTTGCAATGTGAATATTTATTCCCACAGTAATTTAGTAATTATCCCTCATAGCCATATTTGTTCTTGCGAGGTTGTTTTTTAAACGTTAAAATGAAAGTAGATGGAAAATATCTCCGCAATACCAATGATCTATATTTAGGGATGATCGCTGGTCTAATAGGAAATAAATAGGTGTTTTAGTTTGAGAGAACAAATGAATAGTAAACAAATAAGCAAGGAAAAAATATAGGTTCGTGTGCTCATTTTAGAGCTATAAGGCCTCGAAAATTTGCAGGAAATGGGTTTTCTCTGGATTTTTCATTGTCTTTGCATCGAGAACATCAGTCTCTCAAAAATGTAAGAAGAAATAAAAAGGATTTCATAAAATTTTGTCAAATACCATTTTAAGGTATATATGATTGAATTATCAAAGAAAAAGTTGGGGTTCATGGGCAAAAAATTTCATGTTTAAGAAATTGATAAAACCCGAGGATTCCGAAAATCTGACAAAAAGACCGAAACATGACCCGCGAGCATCCTTAATGCTTCTCCAGTGATAGCTGGAACGCCAGTGACTACATGTAAGCAAAAATTGTTACATAAGGTTTTTGTGCACTGACGTCCGAGCCAATCTAAAATATCATCACTATCGGACTATCGAGTGACCGAGTTCCCAGTCTTAGCAAAATGTCTTTGTGTTCGCTAGTGAATAAACAAAACCACTTTATCCTGCTTGTTCAATCCACCATTAGCACGTTCGTGAAAGGGCGATTACATGATATAAAGGATGAGGAGTAATGTCAACACACAGCAATAACAAACGAAAGATACATGTATCCACTTGTATTACCATCATTAATGGCGAATTTTATGATAGAACCATGGAATATAGTTATTACGGCTCAAGCAATATGTTTTTTTTTAAAGGCAAAGCTGTTATACTTTTTACTGTGACCAATTACACGTATATTAGTTTAGGTACAACAGAACCAGAATTTAGAAATGTACCAAATTGCCATGTTTTGCATTCCAGTTGTTCCATGTTATCCATATTTATCCTGCAATCAAGCCATTTCCGTTCTAATAAAAGGGATACTTTTGTCGTATTAGGTCAATGTACCAGATGACGTCGTGGCGTTTTCCGCGTTTTCACTGCAGTTGAATTTCAACTTGAAACGTAATTTTAAGGCATTTCACGCATCTAAAGGGGATTGCAGGATAAAGATAATACAAAATCATTGTCGGAAAATATAAAAATTATTTGGGCTCGCTGCGAAACATGGAGAAAAGGCCCACCAAAGCTCGCCCAAATAAATGTTATATTTTCCGACAATGACTATGTATTGTATATTTATATCTTCTAATTTCATAACTAAATAAATAATAATTATTGTTGATACTAGTTCAAGAGACGATGGTCTAAACGTTTTCAGGGAAATGTACACATTTACGTTAAATATTTCTACCCAATATTTAGAAGAAATAACGTAGATATTTTGCCACCTGTTGCCCACAGAGCAAATAACACAATCCGAATCTGATAACGTATTATACTCTTGTGAGTCAAATATTACATCATATTCACCCAATTGTTTTGGTGTCATTGACAATGATGTAGAATGGACAGTCAGAACTAGGAGAGTCTAGGTGCTTTATGGAGGATGATAAGTCAGAACCGGTAAAGACTGGCTGCTTGATGCAGGCTGGCCAGTCAGACCCTGGAGAGCGAGTCATAAATAAAAAAAAAATAGCTGTACCTTTGGACAAAAATCAAAATTCAGAACGCTTTATATGTTTGTGCTTTTATATAAAACATTTAATTAATTCACTTTATCTCCAAAATCCAAACGTCTAGGAGGATTCATCTGAAAAAGGCTTACACTTCTCTGTTATTGCAGGTTACACATGCCATTACACTGTTTACGTCTGTAGCATAGGTCAGACGACTTTGGTGTAAATTAATTATCCCTTTTTCCCGCCAATATTTTCTCGGGCGTTTTCGTTATATTAACGAAGTTGAAAATATCCCCATTATTTCAGTGAATACTAGTTATTTTGTACGGTTACACTATTTACAAGTTCTTAACATAACATGGAAATTATATACATTTTATAAGAAATCTCTGATCAGTTAAACAAATTCCTTTGGCTATCAATTCTAAAAATCCGAAAAATTAACCTAGGAGATAAAATGTATATTTCAGAGATTTATATGAGATAAAAAAGTTAAAAACATATAAATTACCTTTATGTAATCCGGTGAATCTGTCTCGGAGGACTGTCAATTCATATATTTTTCCAAATTCTTCAAATACTGGACGTAAATCCTTATCGTCTAAGTTTCTAGGAATTTGTCCAACAAAAAGCTTAATTGCGTCCGGATCTTTGGCAGGTTCTGAATTCGGACCACTTGTATTTATATGATGTTCATTAAAGCCATTGGCCAAATTTGACATAATGTTGACAGACTACTGATAAAAATATATGGTGCAAAAAACAACAATGTAAAAACAACAAAACAAAAACACTATATACTACACTCAACTAAACGAACGATCACTACACGAAATACACTCAATCCACGAACCACACGGAGCACCTCGGACTCTATCATACAGACAATGAAATTAATATGTAATTTGCATACAACACTTACCCGCCATTCCCGAGACGGAATCGATTCAATACCTCCAGCAGTGCAACATTTCAATCAATACAATAAGGCATTATCAGTAATAACACTGTACTTAACAACGTTGTCCTATTTGTTGCAACGGAGAATTACCAATATTTAACTGGGACAATTATAAAATCCGTTAATTCCTACTACAATAGAGAAAATTATTGAATTATAGATAAGAATTTATGATTGTATAAACAATGGCGGCTGTTGCAGTGTGGAATTCTTTTTCTAAGTTTACCTGCCAATTTAGAATATTTTGTTCGATAGTCATATAATTGCAATGAAACAAACTGCTAAACAGTTCTGTTGTTTTGAAGGATAATTGTATCCTAATTTTGATTCTGATGAACTTTATGTGCGTCATACAAAAAAGGTGTGCCAATAGCACAAAACAGCTTTTTTAATTTGGCCTACTGATTTTATTTATTTTTTATTTTTATTTATTTACCTACCGTTTTTTTTTTTTTTTTTTTTTTTTTTTTTTGGGGGGGGGGGGGGGGGGGGGTCGCACTGAGATTCCTTACGGTTTTTTTTCTGTCACAGTCAATTTCTGTTTATTTTATGTATAATGTCGGTACTATAGATTCCGCGGCTCTGACATATACACTTTACTTATGAATTTTGGCCTTATGGATTTCAACCACATGTATTACTAACTTTAACGTATTTTCGTAATCTAATTAGGGTATTTGTTAAAGAAGCATCAGTCTAGTCTATAGGATCAGACAAGCATTATGTCATAACAGAAATGTGTATGTGCATAAACACTCTTCATTTGAAGTTAAATGGTTGATTTTATGTTTTTGAATCGTTAAGGGGGTACTGAACACCAAAGGGAATTAACTATTTAAAACGCAGCTGAACGTTTTAATTGCATACTATAAATAAAGAGAAATCAAGCTTCTCAATGATCAAACTTAGTGTTTGATATCCAATGAAATTATTCCCATAAATTGTATGGTTCAAATTTTATGAAAATTAAACGAGCCATATCGTTTTTAGTCAAAGCGTTGGGTACCCCCTTAATATAATTTGCAACGGACAAAATAATCCGCACTATATATTGTACATGAGCAAACATCTATATGATGAACTCTTCATGCCCTTCAGTAATATCCCAAAACAGAAACTTACACCAAAGTAGTTCAACTTCACATATTTTTGAGCCCGCCAGGAATATTGTTGTCATTGTCATGTATCGTTTATTCAAATTGTTTAGTTTCACATGTAATATAAAAGAAGTGGGTGTGATGTATTAATTGTTAACACTGTTTAGGCAAATGAAAAGCCCCTGTTTTTTTATGTGAGACCTATAAGATGAAGGTATGTCTACACTAAGGTGCATATTAGTCTTGTCACAAGCTGTAAGATTTTGGTTGATTTTCACAGCGATTTCCAGATGAAGAACAGCAATAAAAACGTCAATTATTTTATTATAATCTTCAGGTATTTTAGCGGTCTTTACTATGTACATTAAACCAATGTGTGTATTTTCTTATGTTATTCTATAGATTAAAAATGTTCTTTTTTAGTCATATTAACATGATTAACTTATTGTCTGTTTTCTTCTGTCATATTAACTGATGGTCTGTGTTCTATAGTCATATTAACTGATCGTATGTGTTCTGTAGTCATATTAACTGATCGTCTGTGTTCTATAGTCATATTAACTGATCGTATGTGTTCTGTAGTCATATTAACTGATGGTCTGTGTTCTATAGTCATATTAACTGATCGTATGTGTTCTGTAGTCATATTAACTGATGGTCTGTGTTCTATAGTCATATTAACTGATCGTATGTGTTCTGTAGTCATATTAACTGGTCGTCTGTGTTCTATAGTCATATTAACTGATCGTATGTGTTCTGTAGTCATATTAACTGATCGTCTGTGTTCTATAGTCATATTAACTGATCGTATGTGTTCTGTAGTCATATTAACTGATGGTCTGTGTTCTATAGTCATATTAACTGATCGTATGTGTTCTGTAGTCATATTAACTGATCGTCTGTGTTCTATAGTCATATTAACTGATCGTATGTGTTCTTTAGTCATATTAACTGATCGTATGTGTTCTGTAGTCATATTAACTGATGGTCTGTGTTCTTTAGTCATATTAACTGATCGTATGTGTTCTGTAGTCATATTAACTGATCGTCTGTGTTCTTTAGTCATATTAACTGATCGTATGTGTTCTGTAGTCATATTAACTGATGGTCTGTGTTCTATAGTCATATTAACTGATCGTATGTGTTCTGTAGTCATATTAACTGATGGTCTGTGTTCTTTAGTCATATTAACAGATCGTATGTGTTCTGTAGTCATATTAACTGATCGTCTGTGTTCTTTAGTCATATTAACTGATCGTATGTGTTCTGTAGTCATATTAACTGATCGTCTGTGTTCTTTAGTCATATTAACTGATCGTATGTGTTCTGTAGTCATATTAACTGATCGTCTGTGTTCTTTAGTCATATTAACTGATCATCTGTGTTCTTTAGTCATATTAACTGATCGTCTGTGTTCTTTAGTCATATTAACTGATCGTCTCTGTTCTTTAGTCATATTAGCCGGCCGACTCACTCACAAACTAAATAAAGTCCGAAGGACTTTATCTTGAGTTTGTGAGTGAAAAGGCCGAGTTTACACATCAATAAACTCATACAAAATCGTATTTAATCCTTATAATTCCATTTCAAACATCGAAAAGTTGTTCCTAACTGAAATAAAAAAGATTATAACTTTGCCTTTTCAGGCGACATCCATCTTGAACCTGGTACTGACAGCTGAGCAATTGAATAAAACTTAGTGTTTGATATCCAATGAAATTATTCCCATAAATTGTATGGTTCAAATTTTATGAAAATTAAACGGGCCATATCGTTTTTAGTCAAAGCGTTGGGTACCCCCTTAATATAATTTGCAACGGACAAAATAATCCGCACTATATATTGTACATGAGCAAACATCTATATGATGAACTCTTCATGCCCTTCAGTAATATCCCAAAACAGAAACTTACACCAAAGTAGTTCAACTTCACATATTTTTGAGCCCGCCAGGAATATTGTTGTCATTGTCATGTATCGTTTATTCAAATTGTTTAGTTTCACATGTAACATAAAAGAAGTGGGTGTGATGTATTAATTGTTAACACTGTTTAGGCAAATAAAAAGCCCCTGTTTTTTTTATCTGAGACCTATAAGATGAAGGTATGTCTACACTAAGGTGCATATTAGTCTTGTCACAAGCTGTAAAATTTTGGTTGATTTTCACTGCGATTTCCAGATGAAGAACAGCAATAAAAACGGTGGTCAATTGTTTTATTATAATGTTCCAGTATATTAGCGGTGTATTTTTTCTTATGTTATTCTATGGATCATTAAAAAATGTTCTTTTATTGTCTTTCTTTAGTCATATTAACATGATTAACCTATTGTCTGTTTTCTTTAGTCATATTAACATGATTAACCTATTGTCTGTTTTCTTAAGTCATATTAACATGTTTAATGTATTGTCTGTTTTCCTTAGTCATATTAACATGATTAACTGATTGTCTGTTTTCTGTAGTCATACTAACATGATTACCGTATTGTCTGTTTTCTATAGTCATATTATCATGATTAACATATTGTCTGTTTTCTTTAGTCATATTAACATTGTTAACTCACTGTCTGTTTTTTTACACATATTAACATGATTAACCTATTGTCTGTTTTCTTTAGTCATATTAACATGTTTAATGTATTGTCTGTTTTCTTTAGTCATATTAACATGATTAACGTATTGTCTGTTTTCTTTAGTCATATTAGCATTATTAACTGATTGTCTGTTTTCTTTAGTCATATTAACATAATTAACTGATTGTCTGTTTTCTGTAGTCATATTAACATGATTAACCTAATGTCTGTTTTCTTAAGTCATATTAACATGTTTAATGTATTGTCTGTTTTCATTAGTCATATTAACATGATTAACGTATTGTCTGTTTTCTTTAGTCATGTTATCATGATTAACCTATTGTCTGTTTCCTTTATTAACGTATTTTTTGTTTTCTTTAGTCATATTATCATTATTAACGTATTGTCTGTTTTCTTTAGTCATATTAACATGATTAACATATTGTCTGTTTTCTTAGTCATATTAACATGATTAACGTATTGTCTATTTTCTTTAGTCATATTAACATGATTAACGTATTGTCTGTTTTCTTTAGTCATATTAACATGATTAACCTATTGTCTGTTTTCTTTAGTCATATTAACATATTTAATGTATTGTCTGTTTTCTTTAGTCATATTAACATGATTAACGTATTGTCTGTTTTCTTTAGTCATATTAACATGATTAACGTATTGTCTGTTTTCTTTAGTCATATTAACATGATTAACGTATTGACTGTTTTCTTTAGTTTTATTAACATGATTAACGTATTGTCTGTTTTCTTTAGTCATATTATCATTATTAACGTATTGTCTGTTTTCTTTAGTCATATTATCTTTATTAGCGTATTGTCTGTTTTCTTTAGTCATATTAACATGATTAACCTATTGTCTGTTTTCTTTAGTCATATTAACATGATTAACGTATTGTCTGTTTTCTTTAGTCATATTAACATGATTAACGTATTGTCTGCTTTCTTTAGTCATGTTATCATGATTAACCTATTGTCTGTTTCCTTTATTAACGTAGTTTTTGTTTTCTTTAGTCATATTATCATTATTAACTTCTTGTCTGTTTTCTTTAGTCATATTAACATGATTAACCTATTGTCTGTTTTCTTTAGTCATATTAACATATTTAATGTATTGTCTGTTTTCTTTAGTCATATTAACATCATTAACCTATTGTCTGTTTTCTTTAGTCATATTAACGTATTTAATGTATTGTCTGTTTTCTTTAGTCATATTAACATGATTAACTAACTGATCGTCTGTTTTCTTTACACATATTAACATGATTAACTTTTCTTTAGTCATATTATCTTTATTAGCGTATTGTCTGTTTTCTTTAGTCATATTAACATGATTAACCTATTGTCTGTTTTCTTTAGTCATATTATCATAATTAACTTCTTGTCTGTTTTCTAGATTCTAGAAAAGGACATCAAAATTACTCCGAATTTCAAAGGTGTCTATAAATATGCTATCTAATCTCAAAAGTGGACTGACAACTGATGGCTTTAAATTTTTTTAGCTGTCATACGTGTATTTCCATAAATACATGTGATTTCTCCGTAGCTGCATCTGTATGTTATATTCAAATATCGTTATTTAATGTTTGTGCATGAAGGAATAAATAGTTCTATATACCGATAGTCTTTAGCTTTATAATGTCATGACTTTCTGAAATTAAAATTTGTGTAATTTTTTTCGTCTTGAGCCCTACTGATGAGTGGTAGGTCCACGGAATATTCATATCTTGAAACTGATTAAAACTGGTCCCAAAAAAACATTTATTGCATTACTCATGCTCACCGTGTACAACATGTGGGATTATAATAATCAGTCATGGTCTAAAATGTGGGATGGGAAAATTCCACCCGAGGGTTCACATTTTCCAGTCTGATGATAGAAAATGTGAACCCGAGGGTGGAATTGTCCAGTCTCACATCTTTTACCATGACTGATTATTTTTCTCACATTTCTCGGCTGAATATTTAAAGAAATAAACATGGCCGCCATGACTCGAAAATGCGCTCTATTAAACTAGGCAACCTAGTGCTAAATAAATTACATATTTGAAAAGATCGTATACATTATGGTTTTTGTACCGAAGGTACAAAACTTTAAAAAAATTTCTTTTAGGTTGCGCTTCGGGGGTTTTCAAATTGAAGCAATGCTAATTTCGTTACATTTGTGCGAAGTTGTGTGTTTTCTGACGTTCTAGCATTGTGATGTGACGTTAGTTTGCATTGTTACGTCAAGGTAGGTCATGTGATGTGATATGCATGAATCTCACACCGGTGCCTTCTCACGGAATAAAACTGTCCCAAACACATAGAAATGTGAGAAAATGCAGTACTGTCTCCTTTAAGAAGGACAAAGAAGTAGGCTATATTCCGCTGTATTTATTTCACTTCTTGGGCCATTTTCAAAAATTCCCATAATGCCTTTCAAAATCTCGTATGCTATATAGCCTAGTACGTGGTTTCTTGAGATTTGTTAAAATAACTAACAAATAAATGACTAGATGTTTTTCTACGTTCAAGAATACCGCTTTGAAAGACGTTTTAACTCAAATTTGCCAAATTAACGTCCTTAAGACAGTTTTTCAACGTGAAGGACGCTTAGAGCCGAAAAGAGGTTTTTTTTGCTAATTGAGTTTTTGTATCTCCTTTCATGTAACTGTTGAATGGTTTTGGTTCTGATTTTCCTTCCTCGCAGTGTTCAAAAAAGAGGTTCAAAATGCATAACAATTGACCTAAATCGCCACTATACACATATATACATTTGCGGGTAGAAAACTTGAACTTACTGATGTTCCCACTGTCGTAACCTTTAATGTGCCTCCGCCGGTTTGTGACTTCCCTCGGATTGACTTTGTTGAACTTCACGACGGGTAATGTATACGGAGCAGGAACTGCTTACCTTTCCGGAGCACCTGGGTTTACTCCTGGTTTTTATAGGGGTTCATGTTGTTCATTGTTTTTTAGTTTTCTATGTTTGTTTGTTGTGCTTGTGGTTGTTCATTTGTCTTCCCGGGTTTGTCTGTCCGATGGGTTGCGTTTGTTTGATTGCTCCTTAGGGATATGTCCTTTTTAAGCAAGCAATTTCTGTTTGTCAACATAAAAAAGCATTGAATACAATATTTTACTCTAAAAAGTAGGTAAATATTTAGGATTAAAAAATAACGCTTATGAGTGAACAAATACTGGGGAAAGTGGCCCTACTCTCTTTAGTTAAATCGGTTCGCTATAGAGGTTTATAGGTTAATAGGTATCATTAATATGTATTGGGGAAATTCGCAGATTTCTTAATGTATCTCCTTAGTGACATACAAACCAATCTATACATCAAAATATCAAACATTTATTATCTTAAGAAAACAAATATGTACATCAATAAATAATTCTAATTATGACAAAAACATCACAATAAAAATAAATTTCATTCTCCTTGTATTCTTAATGTTTCCTACACAAATTATTGGTAAATGAGAATCATCAGTCAGTTATCGCCCTTTACGAGGTTTCCAGGAGAGAAGATAAAATTATTTCCCTTTAGCCCTAAGGACAAACGATAGATAATTACATCTCTTGCATGACTTGTCTAAGGTATACAACTGACAAATGATTCTCAGGGGCACTGAGTTCATTTAATTTAGTCTATCTATGGAAGGTTTGTTTTTCTCAGAATAGACTAGACGAATCTATTCAATTATCAAGTATTATACCACTAATCTGTTCTTAATATTTATCAAATTATCTGAAATTTGTTCGTCGTGGTCCATAGTATGATTTCAGAAATCAAGAATATATTTATATGTTTAGTTTCAATGAAGCTTTGGAAAGAAACAATTTCTTAATGTTTCACGACTTTATCAAAATGATACATGATCTTTAAAAAATCGGAGAATATAACTTTTAATTTTAAGCATACAGTTCTGGTACCAGACAAGGTTAAACCTGAAGGCGTGTTTACACTAAAACAAAAAGTGAAAAGTGGAATGCATTTCTGAATTATTTAAAATTAACATATTCAATTTCAAATAGGCCAATTGATTATTTAATCAATCAACTGATGAATTTATAAATTCATATTTTATTAATATGGTAATACTGTTCATGTAAAAATCATATTTGATTTGTAAAATGATAAATGTGAAACATATTCAAGACGTTTTATGATTTAGTTGCTTTTAATGACATGCTTCTGAGCATCAAGTTATCTTATACTGAAATGGATTTTCATTATATAAATAATAGAGATGGCATGTGCAGAAACATTTCGTTTTATAATGAAGTTATATCTATTGTATTACCAAAAATATACAATAAGGGTATTTGAGGAGTTATCTCCCCGTTAGTTTCCATTTAAATTCTCCGTTTACACAAGAATTACTACAGTCATTCCTGTGTAATGTCTAACCATTCTATTCCTCCCATAAATGGTAAATTTGTACTGAGAGATAATTCCAATGAAGCACGGAGATGACTGCGAGAATAAATATTCGAAAAATGATCAGTTTCATCGTCGGTAAAAGTCATTTACTTTAAGGATGTTTGTTGCTCAATTTCAAAATAACAAGCCTTTCATAAAACTGGTAAATATTGATAGTGGATTAATAAAGGAACTAAAAGAGCGAAAAAAAATATATAGATCCGTGTGCTTGTTTTCGAGATAGAAGCCATTAAAAATTTGGCGGGAAAAATACGCTCTCTTGATATATCATGCTTTATCATTGACAAGTTTTATTTCTCAAAAACCATTAAATAATAACCAGGATTTTATAACTTTTTTTTATAAATGGTTTATTATTATGCATGCAAAAGATTTATGAAAAGAAAAATGGGTGTTAGCGGGAAAGATAATTTATGGCATTCAAATGGATAAAACCAGATAATTCTGAACATCTGACAAAAATTAAAAAACATGACCAGCGAACACCCTTAAAACGGCAATTTTTAGCTTATTAATGTCACAAATGTTTTTTTATACTTAAACATTAACTGTACATGGCTTTATTGTTAAAATACAAATGCTGAAATGTTTCTTTTGGACAAGAATAATGAAGGAATAAAATTTTCTGCACATGCCAATCAAGAACTGTACATTACATTCTAACGCATTCCAAATGGGGACATGAAATTTCCCATCATGGTTGAACTCATCATTGCATTGCCCATTCCCATACCCATGCCACCTAAGCCAACCCCACCTCCAAACCCTGGGACTCCGCCTCCCATCATATTCATCCCTCCCATCATGTTCATACCACTCATCATATTCATAACACCGAATCCCATGCCTGCCTCCGCCATATCGGCCATAGCGTCCATCTGTGTGTCTACAATTTCCGCCATTGTATTGGACGCCTTCTTTGCTGAAACGGCTGTAGCCAACATCTGCCCAGACGCCATACCTGTCTGTTGTTTTTGAACTGCTGTAGCGGCATTTATCATTCCTGCTAAGGGGTTTGCTATCGGTTGCACAGCTGGTGCACCGGTTAATGCTGCTTTCGTAAGAGCATTTTGTTGTGCCTGTTGAACGGCTGTTGCCTTAGGAACGGCTGCAGCGGGTGATGCTGGAGGTGCAGCAGAGCTTCCGGATCGCAATGCCTCCAACATTTGTAAAATTTCCGGTGATATTCCGGCAGAACTTGGTGCTGCTTGTGGTTTTGCTTGAGCAGATGGAAGACTCAACCTTTTAGGAGTTGTCATTCCTACCGGTAACCCAGGAACATCTACTTTCGTTTTCCTTTTCACAGTAATGTTGATTGTATGTTTATTTGTTGCCGGCTGCTTGTTCTGTTTTTGTGGATGCAACAATGATTGAATATCGAATGGGTGTGATGCGGATGGCTCAGGATTTTGAAATCCAATAGACATAGGGTCAGGGTTTGAGCTAGCTCCAAAGTCGGAAAGTAGAGTGCCGGAAGATTGTCCTTGTGTCCCATCTAATCGTTGGCGCAAAGCTTGCATCATTGCATCTTTTGGAAGTGCTTTGAGAGCAGGATGTCCTTGACCACTTTGAATCTTGTTACCAGCGCTTGTTGCTGGGTCCGGTAACAAACCAAAAGCGCTAGCTGCAGGATCGGAAGATAAACTATGGGGAGCAACTGCTGGGTCAATATTCAGACCAAGAGATGATTGCTGCTGTTTTTGTAATGAAAGCATCTGCTGTAACTGTGCTTGTTGTCTTTTACGTTCCTCTAATTCTTGCTGAAGTTTTTGTATCTTCATTTCTTGTTGCATCCGTTGAAGATGTAATTGTTGTTGTAGATTTTTTGGCTTGGCATGTGAATCCATCATAATCCGCCTGAGCAGTTCTGAAAGAAAAAAAGCACTGTCTAGCCCTAAACTGTAGTTTCAATCTTTTTATACATATTAAAAATGGAAAAATATAAAAAAAACGCCCATGATACAACATCTAAAAGGACTGAAATCAGGAGAAATTTCTATAAATTTATAGTGGACATCATGTTATCCTCAGCAAAGTGTAACAATAAGATAAATCAAGCACTTAATTGGCCAAAGTGGTGTAAAAAAAACAATTGACCACAAATTCCAAACATTTTCATTTGTTTACGAGCATTCAGAGCTGTTTAACACCACTTTTGTTTCATATACTTTCCCGTGAGTCTGAAAAATATGAGAAATCTAAATGAAAAAGAACCAAACTTACGATTCCTGAGACTTGACAATGCACCATCAGCTGTAAATAAAGAAATTATGTTTCATGATAATGAGCATACACATCGTAGTGCTATAATGACGTTTTTATATGGCAATAATAATTTGGTAGGTTTCATGATTGCATATATCAATGGAAATCCTTATAAAAATCTTACAATCCTACAAATGTTGATGTACATTATTCAAAATCATTTCACTCCAAGCAAAAGACGAAATAAGATATAAATAGTTATACACAACCAATATTTCTGGATACTTAAAACCCGACTTTGGTCAGATATTTTTGCACCGCTCCGATAACCTTACCTGGCACAAGAGATCGTAGACTTCCGAATGTCAGTGAGACTTAAACCCATGTATTTGGCGCACAATTATATTCATAAAATCAGCAAAACATTCGGAACAAAATAAACCAAATTGTTACGAAATAAAAAGGGATTATGTTTTCAATTTGGTACAAAAAACGTTTGTTGAAGAATAGACTTACCAGAATAATATTTTGTCATGTTAGCATAAGAATCATAAATATGGCAGACCTGATATGGTGCGTTAATTTTTCTACAAAACCTACGTATACTCGACAAAAACTGTAAAACGCTTTTATTGCTGTTCTTTATCTTAAACTCATATTGAAGCCTTCAACTTTGATCAAAGATTCCCTACCAATGAAAACAATGAAGCCTTCAACATAGAGAAAAGTCTCCCTACTAATGAAAACATAGAAGCCTTCAGCACAAAGAAAAGTCTCCTTACGAATTGAAACACTGAAGCCTTCAGGGAACCTACCAATGGAAACCATTCAAAAAAAACGAAAAGACTCTCTACCATGCAAACACTGACGCCTTCAGAGATTCCTACCCATGGAAACACTGAAACCTTCAACATAGAGAAGTCTCCCTACCAATGGAAAGATTGAAGCCTTCAGCGAAGAGAAAAGTCTCCCTACCAATGGAAACACTCAATCCTTTGCCACAGAGAAAAGTCTCCCTACCAATGGAAACACCGAAGCCTTCAGGATAGAGAAAAGTCTACCTACCTATGGATACAATTGATATTTGCTGCTTCTCCGCCAAGCACGCGGCATCTAGAAGTAGGAGCAAATGACCGGTTGGCTCGGAGTCAGCATAATGTGTCTGAGTGGGGTTATTGTCTTCATGTGGATTGTTACCTTGTGAGCTAGCACATGAAAAATCCGACTCAGCCTGTCGATCTAGTACAAAGCAGGATTCATATTCATATCAACATGTTCTCGTCCTGATATGCACTTAATGGTTGCCACTGAACGTTAAACAATAATTCATCCATCCATCCATCCATCCATCCATCCCTACCATTGGAAACAATTACGTTTTAGGCATCGAGAAAGTCTACCTGCCCATGGAAACACTGACACCTTCAAAATAGAGAAAAGTATACCTACCCATGGAAAAACTGAAGCCTTCACCATATAGAAAAGTCTACCTGCAAATGGAAAGACTGGAGCCTTCAAAATATAGAAAAGTCTACCGACTCATGGAAACACTGAAGCCCACAAAATAGAGAAAACTCTACCTACCCATGGAAACACTGAAGGTTTCAGAGAAACCTACCCATGGAAACACTAAATCCTTCAGAAACACCTAGCAATGGGAACACTGAAGCCTTCAGAGAAACCTACCCATGGAAACACTGAAGCCTTCAGAGAAAAGTCTACATACCCATGGAAACTTGTTTAAGATTCTCCATCCTGGCATTTCCTGAAAAAATTAAAAAAAAATATAGTAAAGTAGTAAGGCGTTCGATAATAATTTGATCAAACGTCACGTGATCAAGTGGAAACTTCGTAATTTAAATGAATTTCCCAAATATGAAGATGTGCAACTGGTATATCGTACCAGGATGTTTGTCTTGCAGTTTTTTTCCGTACAAAATTCGGGTTAGGAAAAAGCTCTTAAGATAATATCCTTAATTTATTTTTAATTATCATATTTTTCATGATATCCGATATTTTGCACTTGTTGTATGAGTTCTCGTCTTGTGATAAATGAAGATCATTTACAAGAATTCAGTTTCCATTTTCATGTATTGCTGTTTCAAAAGATCTATATTTTTCACATTAGTGATGCCTTCTGGTATGGCAATACATCGAACGTGTATTCCCGATATTGTGGATCTTGGAGTTGTTTCCCATATGTATGAGTTATCTTTCTGTATTTAACATGAAGGGCAACAATTACTTATAATTTTTTCTAAAATATTGAATTAGAGAATGCCTTCATTATACATCGAAAAATGTTAGAAATTACATCCAAAAACATATAACTATTCTGTGTTGGAGTTAATGTTAGCAAGGACAAGAGGCTCACGAGAGCCTGTATCGCTCACCTGGAGTCTGGTTTTCATTGGACAATTAATCAACTATTTGACCAAGTTTGTTGCAATTGGTTCAATTGTTCAGGGAAAATTTGTTGAAGATTTATTTTTCATAAGGTTTAATGTTAAAATATGTTCCCTGATGGAGGTAGTCCTGGCAGGAAGTTGACAAAATTGACCAGGAATAAGGGTGAACCTTAAATAAATGTAACAGAACCTGACCTCAAATTACACAAACCAATAACTCCTAAATAGAATTTGGGATTCCATTCAAAATTTCAGGATAGGTAGATCTCAACATGGCAAACATTTTTCAATTTATATTTCACTTCTATCTCAAATAGTTTTGGAGATAAATGCAAAAATGTTAAAATTTTGAAAATTTGAAAAAAGGGCAATAACTCCTAAATGGGTTTTAGGATTTCCTTCAAAATTCAGGTTAGGTAGATCTTGTCATGCTGATCTATTTTACCCCATGTCAGATTTTTGATATCTGTAACAGTTTTTAAGTTATAAGCCAAAAACAACACATGCACCCCTATATTCTATTTTTAGCTACGACAGCCATGTTTTATGTCAGATCAAAATAAATTGAGGATCGTTTGTAGAGGACATGTTTTAGATCATTCCTATTAAGTTTCAAACCAATCGGCCCAGCCGTTTCAGAGGAGAAGATTTTTATTTAAAAAAAATGAAAATTTGACAAAAAAAGGGCAACAACTCCTAAATGGGTTTTGGGATTTCCTTTCAAATTTCAGAGTAGGTAGATCTCAACATGGCAAACATTTTTCAAATTTACATTTCACTTCTATATCAAATAGTTTTGGAAATAAATGACGAAAAATGTTAAAATTTTGAAAATTTGAAAAAGGGCAATAACTCCTAAATGGGTTTTGGGATTTCCTTTAAAATTTCAGAGTAGGTAAATCTCAACATGGCAAACATTTTTCAAATTTACATTTCACTTCTATCTCAAATAGTTTTGGAGATAAATGACGAAAAATGTTAAAATTTTGAAAATTGGACGAAAAAAGGGCAATAACTCCTAAATGGGTTTTGGAATTTCCTTCAAAATTTCAGGGTAGGTAGATCTTGTCATGCTGATCAATTTTACCCAGTCAGATTTTCGATATCTGTAACGGTTTTTGAGTTATTAGCAAAAAACAGCAATTTACCCCTATGTTCTATTTTTAGTAACAGCGGCCATGTTTTTCGACAAATCAAAAATCCCCACATCAGTTCTATGCAGGGTACACCAAGCAACAATCTTACCAAGTTTCATATGATTTTGAATAGTAGTTTCAGAGAAGAAGATTTTTGAAATAATAACATAAAAAAGCCAAAAATGTCAAAAAAGGGCAATAACTCCTAAATGGGTTTTGGAATTTCCTTCAAAATTTCAGGGTAGGTAGATCTTGTCATGCTGATCAATTTTACCCCATTTCAGATTTTCGATATCTGTAACGGTTTTTGAGTTATTAGCAAAAAACATCAATTTACCCCTATGTTCTATTTTTAGTAACAGCGGCCATGTTTTTCGACGAATCAAAAATCCCCACATCAGTTCTATGCAGGGACGACGACGACGGACGACGACGACGACGACGACGACGACGGATGAAGACGGACGACGACGACGACGACGGACGCCAAGTGATGGCAATAGCTCACATGGCCTTTGGCCAGGTGAGCTAAAAAATATTTTGCAGGAAAATTACAATTTGTACATTGATGTCTATGGAAAAAACATTCTCCAAGGAGCAGATAACTCCGTAAATGGGAGACAACTCATGTGTCCCAAAAATAAGGAATATTCACGAAAAATATGAACGTAAACTCACTTAAGGATGATCCTGGTCTAATAGGAAATAAATAGGATTTGAAATAGGCGTTTTAGTTTGAGAGAACATATGAATAGTAAACAAATAAGCAAGAAAAAAAATATAGGTTCATGTGCTTATTTTAGAGCTATAAGGCCTTGAAAATTTGCAGGAAATGGGTTTTCTCCGGATTCTTCATTGTCTTTGCATTAATCACTTCAGTCTCTCAAAAATGTATGAAAAAAATAAAAAGGATTCCATAAAATTTTGACAAATGCCATTTTAAGGTATATATGATTAAATTATAAAATAAAAATGGGGGTTCTTGGCAAAAAAAATCATGTTTAAGAAATGGATAAAACCTGATGATTCCGAAAATCTGACAAAAATACCAAAACATGACCAGCGAGCATCCTTAACAACAATTACCTGCAGATGCAAATTCAATTATGTAATCGTTTAAATATTTAGAATTAGTCTTAACTTCTCTGTCGTTTTAAAACTGTGCCAATGAAGGTTTATTTTTGAGTGCAAATAAAACTTTGATTTTGAAACGATTGGGTACATGGTGTTATTCACAGCAAGGATTTCAAAATAATACAGATCTACTTATAGAATTGTTTTTATAACCTTGACCTGTAAACATGGGGTATAATAAAAACCATCGCTTGTCAAAAAGGTTATCAAAAGATATATATCTATTCTGAATACAAACAACGTAGAAAAATAGTGACAACCTCAAGTTTATTATCATACAAATATCTAAAAAATGAGGACGCACCGAAGAATTACTATATACTAATTAAGTAATGGTAACCCTATTTCTCTTAATACTTTTTTATTTGATTTTTTTTTTTTGAACTTTTAGATTATGTATAAATTTGTCATTTGAAGTTTTCGTGAATCTGAAGCTTTATGTTTTTGTATGAAGATATCTTTCGAACAATTAAATGAACTTGATACCAAATCTCATTGCTGAATGCTTTAAAGAATATGCAATGAAATGCACTAAGGGACGAGATCAAAAATTCGATGCAGGATAAAAAACTTAATTTACATGGTTTATTCACTGACCCCCCCCCCCCCACTCCCCCCTCTTAACTTAATTTGGGAAAAAGTGATTTACCGTTATGGGCATATGCTTCGAGAGTATACTTTTTGTATCATGGGTCCTGTTTTCCTCAACAATGTATGTTTGTTCTGTATTGTCTTTCAATCCGAAAATCGATGTCGGATAACAAAACTTGCAGCGATTTTTACCGCCCCCCCCCAACCCCCAAACTATTTGAATTAAGTTTTTTATCCTACATTGCACTTTTGATCTCGTCCCTGACTTGAAAGTGGTTTAGATATATATATGGGAAAAGTATAAGGTGGAGAATTGTTTTGCCAAAAACATATGGTCTTGTACAACCGGTTCCGCTGAAGAGACAGTACAGTTTTTTTCCCTATTTATCAGTTTTGCTACTATCATTGAAAATAAAATTGAGTACATATATGACAGAAATGGTCGTTTTCTCAAATATTCAACCATACTTGCATTATCTTTGAAAATATACTTCGTGTATGTTTGAAATTGTTTTTATATGGCGTATATTTTAAAGGATTTGTAGTTAAATACGCTACCATGAAATAGCGTATCAGTTTTTTTTTTATGTTTACAGCCAATAGGTAGAATGACAATATACAAATAAACAACATATCACAGAAAATACAACACAAGACACTAAACGAGTTCAATAAAGTTTAGATAGCTTTCAATATGAGGAGTGTGCTATCAAAGAACGACAACAAAAGGGAACAAAGGGTACAATAATATAGAAAAACCAGTTGGGTTTGACGTGAGACACAACAGAAACACAGAGAACCACAAAACAAAACAAAATACTCCAACAAATTGTGACAACACTAAACATTAGGGACACCACAAACAGCACATGTACTTGGTCCAGAAGAATTTAAAATAAACAGTAAATAGGTCAGAACAAGGGAGACAACAATCAACCAAGCACGACTTAATGTCAAATGGTTAATCCTAATACTTTACATACCGGTTAAGACAAGTTCGACTTCCTGACAAAAGGTTAATTCTATTAATTAATATACCGTTTAAGACATAACAAGTGCTCATGACTTGCAAATAGAAAGAGATCGGTACATTTGTTTAAATGTTGAAGACCATTTATGTCTTGTGTGTGAAAATTCAGTAGAAGACCAGGTTCAGTTTTTATTACTGTGCCCGAAACTTACTAATATAAGAAAAAAAGCCTTAAAATGATTAAATGAATACAAAAACTTCAAATTTATTTCAATAGAAAAGTTTATATGGCTTATGTCCTCAGAAAACAAACCTTTACTTCAAGATAAGCCAGATTAAGCAAACAAACATGGGCGGTAATCTCCTAAGTGATGACATATTTTGAAATAAATAAATAAATGAATAAATAAATAAATAAATAAATAAACCCGAAAAAAAATAATTAAAGATTGAATTAACAGAAAAAGTCAACAACGGAAAACCAACCAATGAACAAAATCATAGTTGTCCAAACTACGATGCAAATAGAGAACACCGAAAAAAAAAAACCAATCGAAAATGCAACAGTAAATTTCCTCTGTGTACAATGTACATGTGCTGTATAACGGTAACACTCGCACAAACATGTATTATAATAAACAGTTATGTTTATTTACCTGTCTTGTTGGAAGGTGTGGATAAACCTAAAGTTATAAACATCTCAAAATGTTAATAATGTAAAACTTAAAAACTGTACATTAACAAACTCGGTTTATAAGTTAAAAGTAAATATATGATTATCTGCATTTCATTAATGTTCAAAATGCTGCTAAAACTATGAAAAAAATGTAATTTATAAACATAAATTTAGTAAAATTATACTTAATATTATTTTAAATTAGTTTAGCTTAATATTGTAAATTATCTACAGATAAAATGTGTTGGTGTATTTAATTTCTTAAAATTATCATGATTACATGTCTACATGTGGAAACTCTTTTAAAATTACGTATATCATGCAACAGAACACTTTAAGGTCTATTAATATATATCTATCTATATACTAATGATTAATATACAAGGTACTACATTTTGGGGTGGGGGTTATGGGATGGATGGATGCATTATTGTTTAACTTCCAGTGGCAACCAGGTGCATATCAGGACGAGAACATGTTGATATGATAATGAATATGATCCCTGCTTTGTACTAGACCGACACGCTAAGTCGGATTGTTAATGTGCTAGCTGACGAGGTAACTGTCCGCAGGAAGACATATCACCTCACTCGGACACATTATACTCTAACTATTAGATGCCGCGTGCTTGGCGGAGAAGCAGCAAATACCAATTTTAATGTCTTTGGGCGGGGGATCGGACCCGCGACCTTCCGCACTCTGGGCGAGCACGCAACCACGAGACCACCGATGGGGTCGGGGGTCGGGGTTATGGGTATTTTCACTTTAAATAAAAAGAAAATGTAGAAAAGACATCTGGTTATGCTTAAAAAATAGTCGAGTAATATAGAAATAACACTAAATTTAAGATATGGTAAATGAAATGTCATTCTCCAACTGTAAAACTGTTTTGTCGATGCAGTGATTTTTTGTCGTAGCATGACATGATACAATCAATTTCAGACCAAGCAGAGAATGACAAATGGGACTAGTACAAATATAACAGTATATTTAATCTATTTGATCATCGATCTTAACATGATAGAAAAGAAAGACAGTAGATCTAAAATTCATTAAAAATGGACAACACTTAATAAAATTTGAACAGTAACTAAGCAAATTTAATGTTCTGAATATCCAAAGCAATCCCAGAGAAAAGCATAATGGTGAAAGATCGATCAGCTGTGTAAAGGCCTAAAACAAATAAAATTACCAAAGAATAAAACAAAATTATAATCAAAAGATAAAAAGTTGCAATGTTGAAAAGAATGAAAAGGGATTCCTTTCTAATTAGAGCTGAAACGCTGCTTCTTTAGAACTACAAATTTTGGCTACAGTTCATAAAATGGATTTTTCGCATTTTGAAAGTCTAAACGTTAGAATTATTATAAATTTTCTGTTGGGTAATTAGCCTTATTGGGTCGTCCAAGAAAACATAAAATGTAAAGTTGTTTATAAAGGTTATGTTTGTATACCTCAAAATGATTCTTAGTAGGTAATTTCCAATAGACAAAATAATGCACTTGAAAATTAATTATTTAAATTTGTCAACTCAGACCTATCCTAAAATTTAAAAAAAAACTGTCTATGAAATATTTTAATACACTTTGTGCATACTTGGGGGTTGTTATACTTAATTTTATCTCATAGGAAGAGTTATCTCTCTTTTACATTGAAAATTCCAAAGGCGGATAATTTTTTGTTTCTCTGGAAGACATGATTAAACAAAATTAGGTAAGTTCAATTGTTTCAATCACGACTTAGCTCATTGCATCTTTCACCCAAGTGACTAGACAATTAACACTGATTAAGGTATTCAAATTATGAAAAAATCAATTTTACGAACTGGCGTGTCTAGACAGTAAAATTTAAATACATATACAGTAGTACGTCAAAGTTAATTTCTTTATTGTACATGTTACGTTAGAATATACATAAATAGAGTAACATTTCTACAAAGCAGTTAACAACACATATACACGCAGCTACAAGAATACTATATTCTATAATGGAATAAGTGATAAAGATATCTCTAGTTTGCTACTAATGAGGCCCTTTAATGGGTAATTTCTTCGCACAAAATTTTCATTTACATTTACCTGTAACATACAATTGCACTAACAGATTGATTTATCAATGTTGAAGACAAGGAAAAGCAAATTTTAATACAAAATAATAATATAAGTTTTAACACTGCAAAAAATCCCCATTTTGGGCCTCACCTACAAGTACTAATAACAAACAATAAAGGTGAATGTTACGAATACATAACCTTCTGCTGTAATTTCTGCAAGGATTTCATTACTGAGTATTTCTGACAGGGCAGCTATCTCTGTTTGAGTCACTGCTTAGACAAATTGTAAAATACCTTATGAAGCACCTTATGAAGCTTTTCTTTTATCAAAAACCAGAAAACGTATGCCTACACAAACACAACGAGTAAAATGCCAACTCATTAGAGTATCTAAACTTTAAAAAAAATGTTTTTTTTTTCAATAGGGACGAGATCAAAAGTTTAATGTAGGATAAAAAACTTAATTCACTTGGTTTTTTACTGAACCCCCCCACCCCCACTCTTAACTTCATTTAGGAAAAATTGATTGATCAATATGGGAATATGCTTTGAGAGTATACTTTTTGTATCATGGGTCCTGTTTTTCCTTAACAGTGTATGTTTGTTCTGTATATTGACTTGGACATCACTTGAATCAATCCGAAAATCGATGTCGGATAACAAAACTTGCAGCGATTTTTACCCCCCCCCCCCCCCCCAAACTATTTGAATTAGGTTTTTATATCCTACATTGAACTTTTGATCTCGTCCCTTATAGTTCCAAAACTTATTGATATAACTGTTTATCACTACTTGTCACTTATTTCTATAAGGTCTTCAATACTTATACAATTTTCTCTCTCCCCAACACCCCCCCCCCCCCCCCACCCCCACCCCCTTCTTCCTTAGCTAACACGCTCTTGTAGTTCACCCTTTTTTGCTATCGATTCCTGGTTCTAATTTCATAAGCTTTGTTTCACGTCTTTTTTACTTCACAATATAATTCTAAACCTGGTCTAATTAGGACTTCCTAAAAAATTGATTTACCCGACTTTCTATAAGTATCTTTCGGGAGTATATACGCTTACCCAGTTCAACTTCATTCTAATTTTGACCGTGGCTACGGTTATCACGATTGTCAATATTACTGGACATATAGAAAACGCTTATTAAATGCTATTTTATTTATCATACAACCTCATACAAAAACCATAATGGGCAACCACAATATTGATTTTAATATTAATATAGCTAATAGCTAATGTTCTGTTCATCAATATTTAATAAAGCATTTTTATTTACAAACTAATTCATCGCGTCTTTAATTACTTAAGCATAATTGCTATACATGATTGGGGAAAAAATAGAAATCTTAAAAGAGTCAATTTTTACAACAAAAAGTCTATTGGAAATGTTTTCTTAAATAAAAACCGAAAATTAGACATGCAGAATGTGAAACGAGGACTTTTTGAATAATATCAATATATTTTATCTCTGGTTCCAGTATTCGTATAATGCTGACAGCAAAATAATTATGCAATTTCTACTTTTGTTCTGCTAGACAGCTTCGCTAGTACAGTAATAGTTTAAAAAAAATGCTTTATAAAATGTTTTAGAAGACTCTATTAATCGCTTGTGAGCAATCTTAGAATAAATCTTAAAATAGTAGAATGGGCATATTTTGAATGAAAAAAGTTCGACTTACGTGTTTGTCCTGTTGATAAACCTGTAAATGAAGAGAAAAAAATGATTCAAAATATATTATTAACACTGACCAACAAATGCTTTTTGATTAAAGATTCATCTTAAATATTTTACGAAACGGCGATTTTCAACAAAATAAATTGACCCAGTATGAATGTATAATGAAGTGATGTTTTTTAAGAAGAGAATTCACTTCACCGTTGTCATAGTTACACATCAGTTCTGAGACGATATGTGAAGATAACTTTTTTTAGACCAAAAATATATTCATAAACACACATTGACGAATATATCAAATTCCTTATATTTATTTCTATATCCTTTACTTTTTATCCGCGGGCTCAGTTTTGCTCTGGGTTTAAAAAATTCAGTATCTTTTATTTCTACCTGCTCGTCAACAATAGATAATTGAAAAATAAATAATCCCATCTTCGTTGTTATTAGGGACATCACTCAAGAATTTTGCGCTTATTTAATTCTAAACGGGGAGGTAACACTGCATTTTTTTTGTTATAACGAATGATGTCTGTAACGGATAAAGTGAAGAAGAGTGAAGTTTATTCGATTTTCTGGCCGAAAATCCGTTCTCCGATTTCGTCACCTTATTACTCCAAACGGTAAAAATCATGTCCGGCCAGATTTGTTTCATACCTGGTTCAGTTTTTGGTAGATTATTAAAATTTGATCTGTATCGCCGAGACTCGTAAGCATTTATTCGGATAAGAAGAAATGTCTAAATGATGAAAATACAAGCATATGTTTCTCTCCCCTATACAATAAACCCTTTAATGTTTTAAAATGGCGTAACGGCTTTTTTCCCATTTGGGTCCTAGGCAGCTCCAACCCCTCCTCACCCCCAGCCAAATATTTTACTCTTAATGTTTGTATCTCTGCTTTCAAAATTTGGGGCCTTGGGCATATTTAACTATAATGAGCCGGATTAGACAAAATATGTTAAACAAGTATCATAGAATATGTGATTTAATTTATCTCTATTTTTTTTTATAATTCTCTTTCAATAATGAATAAATAAATGAAAGGTTAAGAAACAAACAGAACGTGATAGAGTGCTAATTCTACCTTGACCTTTTTGGTAAATTGTGACCAGGAAGTCATAAAAAAAATTTTACAGTCGTAAATTCAGTATGGCCTATTTTATATACGAGATAATCAAACAAATAAGACACGGATGACAATATTAGACACGTTTTATTTTCCCATCATACTAGAAAACATTCTTTGGGCTTGATACTGAAATAGGGCATTAATTTACCTTAGGGGAAAAATCTGACATGATTATTCATTGATTTGTTACAGACATTACCAGTATTTAGCAAAATTCAAAAATTATAGAAATACTAAGGGTAGATCTCATTAGCTGAAATTTGGCTTCCTATTTCGGTATTTTTGGTTATGAGTACTTCTTGTTTAAAATAAGTTTCGTTTTTAGTCTTCCAAATGTTTCGGTTTTAATGCTGCTGATGAGAGGTAACTCCTTGAAATGTGCCGTATACAGCATAGTATACATTTACTATATCTAATATTAGTATCTTTGGATTGTTATTTTGTACACATCTTAAGGTTAATATTTTATACGGAGGAATGAAAAGAGAGAGAATGGCATGCCTTAACGAATATGGGTACATGTATTTTTGTGAGGAAAGTTTCAACAATGTGTAAGGATATTCCTCTAAATTTTTGCTTAGATCTACTCAAAACGTCAAAACGTGTACCTTTTGTATATATAATAGAAATATCAGATTACAGAAAGGTTTATGTAGGCTTTAAAAACACACACTTAGTATTTGGGTAGATAGGTTTTGAAGGTGTCCAAACTTCTGCTGCATCAGTTTCCAGATGCTCTTTTGTGTAAAAAACATCAGCTAGGGTCAGATCATGTAAACCTAGCACGTGTTGTCAGCTGTTGCTGGGATACCACTATTACAGAGATTACCAGATATACCAATTTATATAGGGTGTTAGGATACGTATTTAAAATATTAAGTTTAATTATGTTTATAGCATTAGGGAAGTGTCAGTATAAAGACAACTGTATTTATTTCACTCACAACTGTTAGTTGAACGTTTCCAAATATTTAATAATTTTCCTCCAATATGTTTTCAATTATGGACTTTTAATGACGTCACTACATTATATTTAGACCTGGTAGAATGATATCGACCGAGGACTAGAGTAGAAAATGGACCAAGAGTAAGAACTTCCAGCCACTATTCAATGATTCAATCCTGGGGGATTCAACCAACGTAAATATAGATATTTATACTGTTGATTGTTTGTTATAGAACTTTGTAAACATTTTACGCAAATTATTGTACCCATAACACTATAATTATGTTTTTGTTTTTATAAATCTTCTTTTTGAAACGTAAAAAATTGTCAACGTACACATCATTCAATTGTGATCGAGTGACCGTCAAGAAATGAAACATTAGTGACCAGAATACATATATTTATTTCTTATTACAATGTTTAGTGTCTTATCGGTAAATACACAGTAAATACACGGTAAATACAAAACGCTTCTAATCAAAATTTAATTGTCATTAAACACCCCATGATTTTAACACGAAGGAAAATATTTTGGCCAAAACTGAAATATAATAATAATAATAATAATAATAATAATAATAATAATATAATATACAACAAATATGTGGTTTTTTGATGAAACCCGATTTTTAGATGAAATGTCCGGGGGCAAGCAAGGCTTGAAAAGTTTTCATTCATTATTCGGGAGTAATATCAGAATGCACGATAAGCTATAAACTACCGGAAAGTGCACACAACTGATATTTTGAGTTCAGCAGGTTCATAAATGTCAGAACTACATTTCCTTTACCGGAAAAGAATTTGGACAATGATTTCCCGCCAACACCAACTTGTTAGTGCAACACTATAAGGTGCACGATTGGCAATAAAATAGTGTGAAACAGGACATCCGTATGACAGAACAATGATTTATTACACATGTTCTATTAATCTCGCATGTTCTGTGGTGAAAATTCTATTAGCATATCTTGAAATGTGGAATAAAAAAATTGGTAGAAAAATTTTAGGAATTTTCATACTATTTAACACTCCGCACAAAAAAAAGAAAAACAAAAAACAAAAAAAAAAAAAAAAAAAAAAAAAAAAAAAAAAAAAAAAAAAAACAATAAAATTTTGCAAAGATCGCCAATCTGTAATATATATTACATTGAGTAAAATACAATTAACTTCATTCAAAATATACATACTCTAACATATTAATGAATAGAATTCTTTGATAACAATTTTGTGCACATTTCGTCGATTTAAGACTCATCAGTTGTGCTCAAGGGGGGCCTAAAATGTTGAAAACCAAAACAGCAGTCCAAAATGTTGAAAAGCAAATTCGTAAATACCAAAATGATAAGAAGGTGTAAAGCAAAAACTCTCTAATATATATAAATCTAAGCACGAGGGACATGTTCCTTAGTTTTCACAAATTTTACAATTTTGTAACAGTGGAATAAATTTAATTTTGAAATTGATAAAAAGTAAGGTACATATGGGTAGTTTGCATCACTAAATTGGGTATATATCCAATTAAAACTATTTGAAAATATTCAGAATCCCATATACCGACTTTAACTCCAGAAAATATGTTTGCAAATTTTATAAAAGAAATGGTACCATACTTGTCTAATATCATACCATTATCACTGTAGTTCAATATAAGGGGTTGTCCTTTTTTTTTACCAATTACTACATAGAAAGTTTGTGCAGAAGAAATATTCATTTCAGGAAGCAGACATTTATTTGTATACTTTCGTTTGAGCGATTTGATTTTGTTCCTGATTTTGTGTTAGATCCGAATGTCCTAATTGGCAGAAATAAAAGCAAACAAACTAATCTTGCCATCAAGTTACAAGTAAAATAAATATGTTATGATAGCCATCTTTGATGCAAAAGATATGTATATGGAATCGCCACTCCGAGTCAATCCGAACATGTTATAAACCAGATCAAAATTTAAAGCATTAAAATCTGAATTAAAGAACCCTACTTATAATAATTGTTGCCTTGGTTATTTTTATTATTAAATTTAAGAACTTACAAATATAAATGAAATTAGATAATAGACGTATATGTTAAGAAGTTTTTCATTTTTTTTGGTCAATTTTTGCTTCCAGCTAAATTGCAACACGATCAAAAGAAAATTAACAATGTATAATATAAAAATAGGAGAAACATTTATGTATGTGATCCAACATTTATGCTTTAGGTTATACTATAATGATAAAATTTACGCTGCAGTAAACAAATTTCGTTAAACTTGAATATTTTGCTTTATATGCCAAAGAATTATATTTTGAAAAAAACCCAAACAAACTAAATCTGAAATTGGAAAAAATGAGTGACTGTTAAATATTCCTACATTATTTTCACGTGCGCTTATGTTTAATAAGGTATGAATTTTTGAGCTTATTCTAAATACTATATAACTTGATTTATTGGAAAGTAAGAGTATATTTAGTACTTACATAAAAGTCCACAAAAAACTGTACAAAATAATATATACATGTTTAAGAACAATCCGATATTTCCTAGAAGAAAATCTAAAACACGTTTCCAATTACAAATGCATGTTACAAATGACTTTTGGAACAATTAGGGGTTTAGTTTTTTCTTACACCATCCCTTCGATATGAATATAGGGCTCCTTAAGGGTAAAGTTGCATAACTTACAACATATGGTAACTATTCAAAGTCAAATGAATACGTTGGTGTTTTTACTTTTTAAATCAGAGGTTTTCTAAATGTATAAAAATAAAAATGAATTTCTTAAACGAAGCAAGATGTTATTTGTTTATAGATATTAAAATTCCCCTTTTCTGGCCTCATTGATTGACTGATCAATATGAATGGCGTGTTGATCGGTATGATACATTATACTGAGATATTGACAGGGACAAATAACATAAGTAATACTTTATATCAAAATTGTGACAAAAGTCACAATAAATTCTGACAAGTTCGCACATATATGTTACAACATAATATTAAACAGGCAAATCTGAATCTAATCCCTTACTACATCTATTGTCGTCTCTAGTGTGGACAATGGTAGGTACTGTCTGGGTGGTGTTGTAACGAGAAAATTCTTTGTACATGTATCATTATTTATGGATGCATGTTGATGTATCACGATTCTGAACAATGAACACACAGATGAGAAAATTGAATAATAAAGTTTTAAAAGGTAGAGATTACCATATCAGCATTTGATAGAACTTTTGGTTTAAAAATGGTAGGAGACAAGGTTGTCATGTCAAACCGGCTATTTTCCTCATGTAATTTCATTATTAATGTTTCATTTAATTTTTTTATCTATCAATTCAAATTTTTACTATAATAACATTAATAAAGAAAATAATTACAGTTTTAATTGAGCAGATATAAATTTTTGAAACCAAAATATTGTTTTTATGTTTATTTCGGAAACTCTTCATTAATATAAAAAACTATTTAATAGAAAATAAATCTGGGAAGATTCAAATGTGTATACATGTTAGATAACTACTGACTGAACCAAAAATTTTTACGTTAATATATTAAAACCTGTGATACGTTTTACTTATAATATCTAAACTGTTACTTGATACTTGAAACTCCTGGGACGATGCCTCTGCATGGTGGACCCTAGGTCCCCGAGGGTATTTGCCAACCCAGTCATCATACTTGTCTGACATGATTATTCATTGATTTGTTATAGAAATTACCAGTATTTAGCAACATTAAAAAAAATAGAATTACTAAGGGTTCATTCCTTGTATTGCACATGGTAGATCTCCTTAGCTGAAATTTGGCTTCCTATTTTGGTATTTTTGGTTATGAGTACTTCTTGTTTAAAAATAAGTTTAGTTTTTGGTCTTCCAAAGTTTCGGCTTTAATGCTGCTGATGAGAGGTAACTCCTTGAAACTCGTCGTATACAGCATAGTATAAATTTATTATATCTAATATTAGTATCTTTGGGTTGTTATTTTTAAATTTACTGTAAAAAAAACAATGTTAATTTTTTTGAAAACTATAACATATAAGTAGTATCTACTTCGTGCATAGCTTTGTCCTCAGATTGTTTTGGCTTAAACTTTTTGGTCATTTTTGCAGTTTTAATTTGCGCTTCAACTTTTAGTTTCAACATATTTTATTAATTAAATCACAGATATGTTAACATAATATACAATGAACATTTAGACATTATATACATTAATTAAAGGGATTGGGAAACAAGTTACAAACTTATATTAATTCCTATCCATCAACTTTTTGGATGGTTGTTTTTAGTTTTAAGCATTTTATACCTTGAGCACAACTGATGAGTCGTAAATCTACGAATTGTGGACATATTGTGTTTCAAAATTGGTATCAATGAATTTATTTCACAAATTTTACGAATTATACCATCTAAATACATAAAAATTCATTTCTACAATTCTCTCTTTTTTGTGTAAAAGCAGAAAATATGACTTTTTCTACATTCTAACTTCAAAAACTACAGAAAACGTTTATTTGAATATACATTTAGTAAGAATATGGATATTAATCTGAATAAAGGATATTGTCAGTTCTTTTTTAGAAAAAGGATAACAAAGATATGAAAAAAGTACAATCAGTATACAATATACAATATCAATATACAATAATCAGTACCATACACTTCATTATTGTATTCATCAACTTTAACAAGGACACATACAGACAGCGAGTTAGGATAATTTGATCAACTTACAGACAGAGAGTTAGGATAATTTGATCAACTTACAGACAGAGAGTTAGGATAATTTGATCAACTTTAACAAGGACACATACAGACAAAGAGTTAGGATAATTTGATCAACTTTAACAAGGACACATACAGACAGCGAGTTAGGATAATTTGATCAACTTACAGACAGAGAGTTAGAATAATTTGATCAGCTTTAACAAGGACACATACAGACAGAGAGTTAGGATAATTTGATCAACTTTAACAAGGACACATACAGACAGAGAGTTAGGATAATTTGATCAACTTACAGACAGAGAGTTAGAATAATTTGATCAACTTTAACAAGGACACATACAGACAGCGAGTTAGGATAATTTGATCAACTTACAGACAGACAGTTAGGATAATTTGATCAACTTTAACAAGGACACATACAGACAGCGAGTTAGGATAATTTGATCAACTTACAGACAGAGAGTTAGAATAATTTGATCAACTTTGACAAGGACACATACAGACAGCGAGTTAGGATAATTTGATCAACTTACAGACAGAGAGTTAGGATAATTTGATCAACTTTAACAAGGACACATACAGACAGCGAGTTAGGATAATTTGATCAACTTACAGACAGAGAGTTAGGATAATTTGATCAACTTTAACAAGGACACATACAGACAGCGAGTTAGGATAATTTGATCAACTTACAGACAGAGAGTTAGAATAATTTGATCAACTTTAACAAGGACACATACAGACAGCGAGTTAGGATAATTTGATCAACTTTAACAAGGACACATACAGACAGAGAGTTAGGATAATTTGATCAACTTTAACAAGGACACATACAGACAGAGAGTTAGGATAATTTGATCAACTTTAACAAGGACACATACAGACAGCGAGTTAGGATAATTTGATCAACTTACAGACAGAGAGTTAGGATAATTTGATCAACTCTAACAAGGACACATACAGACAGAGAGTTAGGAAAATTTGATCAACTTTAACAAGGACACATACAGACAGAGAGTTAGGATAATTTGATCAACTTACAGACAGAGAGTTAGAATAATTTGATCAACTTTAACAAGGACACATACAGACAGCGAGTTAGGATAATTTGATCAACTTACAGACAGAGTTAGGATAATTTGATCAACTTTAACAAGGACACATACAGACAGCGAGCTAGGATAATTTGATCAACTTACAGACAGAGAGTTAGGATAATTTGATCAACTTTAACAAGGACACATACAGACAGCGAGTTAGGATAATTTGATCAACTTACAGACAGAGAGTTAGAATAATTTGATCAACTTTAACAAGGACACATACAGACAGCAAGTTAAGATAATTTGATCAACTTTAACAAGGACACATACAGACAGAGAGTTAGGATAATTTGATTAACTTTAACAAGGACACATACAGACAGAGAGTTAGGATAATTTGATCAACTTTAACAAGGACACATACAGACAGCGAGTTAGGATAATTTGATCAACTTACAGACAGAGAGTTAGGATAATTTGATCAACTTTAACAAGGACACATACAGACAGAGAGTTAGGAAAATTTGATCAACTTTAACAAGGACACATACAGACAGAGAGTTAGGATAATTTGATCAACTTACAGACAGAGAGTTAGAATAATTTGATCAACTTTAACAAGGACACATACAGACAGCGAGTTAGGATAATTTGATCAACTTACAGACAGAGTTAGGATAATTTGATCAACTTTAACAAGGACACATACAGACAGCGAGTTAGGATAATTTGATCAACTTACAGACAGAGAGTTAGAATAATTTGATCAACTTTAACAAGGACACATACAGACAGCGAGTTAGGATAATTTGATCAACTTACAGACAGAGAGTTAGGATAATTTGATCAACTTTAACAAGGACACATACAGACAGAGAGTTAGGATAATTTGATCAACTTTAACAAGGACACATACAGACAGAGAGTTAGGATAATTTGATCAACTTTAACAAGGACACATACAGACAGAGAGTTAGGATAATCTGATCACTTTTAACAAGGACACATACAGACAGAGAGTTAGGATATTCTGATCAACTTTAACAAGGACACATACAGACAGAGAGTTAGGATAATTTGATCAACTTTAACAAGGACACATACAGTCAGAGAGTTAGGATAATTTGATCAACTTTAACAAGGACACATACAGACAGAGAGTTAGAATAATCTGATCAACTTTAACAAGGACACATACAGACAGAGAGTTAGGATATTCTGATCAACTTTAACAAGGACACATACAGACAGAGAGTTAGGATAATTTGATCAACTTTAACAAGGACACATACAGTCAGAGAGTTAGGATAATTTGATCGACTTTAACAACGACACAATGCTAGTGCTGTGATTTTATCGGCTTGCACTTGTCATGTTGCCAAAATGACCAAAGGGGGTTAAGTCAAAACCATTTAAGGACAGAGATATGCACGATGGATTGATGAATTGTTGTTTAACGTCCAGTGGCAGCGAGGTGCATATCAGGACGAGAACATGTTGGCATGATAATGAATATGATCCCTGCTTTGTTCTAGACCGGATTTTTAATGTGCTAGCTCACGAGGTAACTGTCCGCAAGAAGACATATCACCCCACTCGGACACATTATGCTGACTCCGGGCCGACCAGTAGATCTTTTCTCTTACTCCTGGATGGCGCGTGCTTGGCGGAGAAGCAGCAAATACCAATTTTAATGTTTTGGTTTGACGCGGCCGGGTATCGAACCCGCGACCTTCCGTACTCGAGACGAGACTACTCCTTAGTTTTTGCAAATTTTACATTTTTGTAATAGTAAATTTAAAGTATCAATTTCGTATTAGTGAAGATGTTTTCTTTCATTGCAGGGCATACTTGACTCTTTCAGTCCAGGGCATACTTGCCTCTTTCAGTGCAGGATACTTGCCTCTTTCAGAGCAGGACATACTTGCCTCTTTCAGTGCAGGGCATACTTGCCTCTTTCAGTACAGGACAAAAAAACTATTTGAATTTACAAGAGATCAGCCAACCAAATGCAGTTTTCAAATCAATTAAATTATTTGTCTTTGGTTTTTGGTCTTGGGCACTTTGGCTAGTGTCATATTCTCTTATTCGGGAACATCCGGGTGACTTAAAAATAAAGGAACTAATTTCTGTACCACATAGGTTGGGGTATATTTCATGTTGCTGAACTGCTTTTGTCAGTTTTCTGTATAGTGTATTTATGCTATTTTTGTTTTTGTTTTTGTTTTGCATACTGTGTATCCCAAATATTTCGGTGACTAATTTCTTATCCGAGGGACGATTTCAGTCGAGGGCTGATTACACGGGCAATGTGAAAAAGACCATGTATTAATCTATTTATGACATATTCTGCCGCTACCAAGAAATAATTTTATTGTTGAATTAGATTTTCCAGTCTTGAAACAAGTTTGTCAGGTTTTTGACTTCCCTGAATATAAGGTGCATATTCACAATGCTATAGCTATTAAACAGTGTTATTTCTTTCACTTGGTGTATAGAGTCAAACAAATGAATGCAACTTCAGTTCCTGTGCATTTCCCCTAGATCTATAGATTTTATAAGCCCAATATTTAAAACTGCTTAGAACATTTGTGAACGGCTAATGTACCATAAAGAATAACCAGATGATTATTTACTGCTGAGCGGAAGTGACGTGGGTGAGGCTCACGAGAGGGCAGATAACATGGGGCAGATAACATGTTATCTGCCCTCGTATGATGTTATTGTGCCGGGGTCAAATAACATGCATCAAATTATGTTTTTATTACATATGCAAATTCAGCGTTATTTCAACAAAATATGCGATAAACAGTATGATTTCAGGTATTCCAATGATTGACAATATCGGCAAAAGAATACCGAAGGGACAAAACAGTGGGAAAAGTCCACAGAATCGAAGTCCACGTGCACTCGAAACTTAAACGTATATTACAGACTCGCAATATAACGTCTGTCGTTTGATTTTATTACCTTGTAATATAGGTAGGCATTTTTATGTTAATATAATTTAGTGATTTTGTCAATATTTTGTTTAAATGTTGATTTGGGACTTTCATTGACATCTTTTATTGTGACTTTGAAATTTATAGCTTTAGTTGGATTATATATAAGATGAATATTGTTGAAATAGAGCAAATATATGGATTAAAGTTGTTTGTATTGAAAATTTGTAATAAATTGTTAATAAACAACGAGAAGTATTCTCATTTCGTCAGTCATGTCCCCCGCCGCAAAGCGTCCGTCCGTCACAATAACTCGTCTGAAACTGTTGTGCAATTTTGGTTTATATTTTGCAGGAATGTTACCTATGACGTTAAGATGATCACACTATACCGCCATTTTGTTTAAGCGATTTCTACATGAGTTGTCGGACTTCGTTTTTTTCTTTTTATCACATTGTAATTTATGCATACCTTGTGGGCACAACTCCTCTGAAACTACTTGGAAGATTTGGGTTTATATTTTGGAGGAATGCTACCTATGACATGAAGATGATCACCATATACCGCCATTTTGTTTAAGCGATTGCTACAGGAGTTGTGGGACTTTGTTTTTTTTTTCCTTTTTATCACATTGTAACTTATGCATACCTTGTGGACACAACTCCTCTGAAACTACTGGGTAGATTTGGTTTATATTTTGCAGCATTCTTACTTGTGATATGATAATGATCAAACTATACTACCATTTTGATTCAAATATTTTTTTTTAAAAAGTTATGGCACTTTGTTGTATTTTATCATATACATACCTTGTGGACACAACTCCTCTGAAACTGTTTTAGAGATTAGTTTTATATTTTCCAGATTGTTACCTATCATATGAAGATTATGATACTGTACCGCCATTTTGAGTTATTGATTTTTATAACAGTTAAATTTTATTATCAATGTGTATCAAATGCATACATTGTAGACGCAACTCCTCTGAAACTACTCATCAGATTTTATTTTGCAGGATTGATGCTTATGATATGACGTTGATTATATAACGTCATATGATTTCAGATTCGACGTTTTTTTACAGGACATATAGATTTTCCGGGACTGTTGAACATTCTGCTCTTTTTAGGGGATACAAAATTTCGTTTTTTTTTATAAATATTTTGATAACAACACAATAACTTGGGTTACATGTAATTAAATTCTTGGATAAGTTTAAACCTGGAAATTTCGTATCCAATGAAATACAGAGAAACCTTTGCATACAGGTCATACAATGAACTAGAAAAAAAGTGGCCTTTATGAGGAGGGCCTCTTTTTATATAGGTAAACTTTTACCAGCTTTATTCATAACGAGGACATTTTCTAAGTTTCCTTTTATAGACAGTGATCTGCTATAGAGGTGCCTTTTTAAGTATGTTGGACTGCACAGACCACAGCATTGTGCCAAACAATGCAATTACAGAGATATGTAGAAGGGTATTTCAAAGTGTCAGAATTCATAAATTAATATTTTGTAAATATTTTATAAAATGATTCAGATATTCTATTTTCGAAATACTCGAGACACATCCGATGGACTAATTGATGTATAAATGAAGTGCTAGTAATATATATTGTGAAGTTTTGATGCAAATATAGGAAAATGACCATCGAATAAGTCGAAAGACAGACAGTCGTGAGATTATTCAGACTATCGGTGAAAGAGTTCTGATGCGATAAGACAGCAGAAAATCTAAATACTATAACAAGGGAGATAATACTACGAAGACATAACAAACAGAATAAAAGAAGGAGAATTATAGTTCGGGAACAGAATTGTAATCCCTACTGTGTGTCACACAGACTTCGGTAACTAAGGAGTAGACTTCGGTAACTAAGGAGTAGGGGTGTTATGGCTCATTTTTGGCCTAAGAATATGAACATTTGTGAAATGGATTCTTAATTAGTCTAAAATTTGTAAACTATATAAGATGTTATAAAAATAACTTAAATAACCTTAATTTCAAGGATTGTGACATCAAAATGATGTCAACGAATTGCAACAAAAAATTTAAAAAAAATAGTTCCTGCAATTTTAAATCAGACACACAATGGCAATGTGAAACACAAACCGGACATAACATACTACATATTGTGTACGCCGGAGGGTTATCAGGGGCTGGTCCAGGTGAGGGCGTAATGGGCGTACGCCCCCCCCCTTTTCAAAAAAAAAAAAAAAAAAGAATTCGGCATAAAAAAGATCAAACCCTGACCTTTACCTATAAAATATACATGCTCCAAGTCAGGAACCGTTACATTAGTGCATTTCACAATTATTTTATGTTTTTTTAGCAAAAAAAGATCCAAAAAATTTTTCGCCTCTCTCCGCTCGGCCAAAGTTTTATTATACGCCCCCCTTTCAAATATCCTGGAAACGCCCCTGGTTATCATGGTCTTTAACAATTGAAAATGATGGTTATAATGTCTTTGAAGAAGAAGATGATTTATATATATATACATATATATATATATATATTATTATTTTTATTGTTATTATTATATGTGTTTGTTGAGTTGGGCTTTTACGCCGTTTTCAGCACATTTGGCTATTTTGCGGCGATCAGTTTTTAGGAAAATTGGCAATTCTTGTCAGTTAAGATCGAACTCACAACCTCAGTGTAGACAGGGTAGTGATCATTATTAGTAGTCATGGCGAACTACCTAGACCACTCAGCCACCGAGACCCCTTTTCCTTTTTTTTTTTATTATGACCATACAGTGCAAGGGTAATGAATAGTTTTGACGTCTCAGAAATTGAATAACACAAAATAAATATAAATATAAACAGATCAAAAAATTTAATTTCAATATTTATTAATCTGTAAAACAATTACTCTCTCGCATCTGCTTATCAAATCATTGTCTTCACCGTTTTAATTTCCATTACAAAAATTCTTACCTATATTATAAAAAATCTTTGTTTTACCGAAATTCAACTTTAAATCAATTAGATAATAATTTTTCACACAATGCATATATAAAAATACCTTTTTTCTCATTGCTTTTTCATGATAACAAGTAACAAATTTTAAGTAACCATTGGTTAAGTATTAAGTTTTTTAACAGCACAATTCGACAATCGAGCAACACTGAAAAGCTAGAAAACATAGTAGGAACAGTTCTATCTAGTTTTTGGTATCTTATTTTGCTATTATCAATACTGTTGCGTTAGTACAACATTAACAGACAAATCAAATATTTCTTCAAAAGTCCAAAAGAAGCATATCTAAAATTACATCACAAATCAAAGATAATATACTGATTATTTCACTTTGAATATTCTGAAGCTCGTTAAACCCAGCTATCAACATTCAATTCATACATATAAGTATCAAGCATTTTTACAAGCAACCGTGATAAATCTTTTGTGTCCTACACTCACAAATCCTCTTCTCTGTCCCTGTAAAAATATATATTTATTTATTAAAATATATAGTACTGGAACCTATTGATAGGCAAAGTGTTTTACGGTATAATAAAGCATTTACTAACTGCATATTCGGGGGATAGTAAGTTTATTATCCCCTCGATACCAACTATTGCCCTCGGCTATTTTTCGGGTCATTATTGGTACCTCGGTAACAATACGCTTACTTCTCCTCTCATACCTAGTAAATAAGTATATAATATGGTTAGCCATATTTTAAAATTCAACGGCCATTTTGTTCCTGTTTACACTTATTTTGACATTATTTTCTCTATAAAAATGTTCTCAATAAACAATAATATATAAACATAGCATTTTAAACATAAAATCCGAGAACGGACAAGAAAATTTCAGATAAGTGCAGAGTATGTAAAGTTAAACATTTTTTTTAAAATTTTATTAATAGATCTTAAAAAGACTTGACCGATCTCTGGCCTAGTTTACTCCAACGCTTACATCTGAGCTTCCTGAAATCCTACCACTTTGTGTTCACTTATGTTTTTATTATTTAAGATTGTTTGAAAAGATTAAAAAAACACTTGACTTACACTTATCGATGAAAAACGTCCAAAGATATAATTCCCCTAGGAAGATATAGGCTAACTGAAGAAGACTGTGTGTTTTTTAAAAATTTTGGTTCATTTGTATGTTTCGGAGTTCAGTGTGGAGTCAGTTTTGCTGAACTAGTATGCATTATTGTTTAGAAGCCAGCTGAAGCCCGCCTCCGGGTGCAGGATTTTCTCGCTGCGTTGAAGACCCATTGGTAGCCTTGGGCTGTTTTCTGCTCTTTGGTCGGGTTGTTGTCTCTTTGACACATTCCCGTTTCCATTCTCTATTCTATTTTAAGGCTATATGGGGATAAAGTAACATTTAATAGTCATTACTGATGTAAGAGAATGGGACATATATTACAGCAGACATACCTTAATCACAATCAAGAATTTTCATTCCATTTTGAATCCATTCTGGACTACAGTTACCACATGGATTGGTGCTGTAAAATAACAAATCGTTTATTGTAACGGATTACAGTATAGAGCAACATTTATTTCAATTTGTAAAATTTTGATTACGACCTCGGTCAGAAGACACGATCAACATGTAGAGACCCATTTAATATATTTAATAACTTTACAACAAAATATAGTGGTGTACAGAGTTACAATTTTTGCCTAAAGTTTTTTTTGTCAAGAAGTCCGTAATGGAAAGTTTCATGAGTCAAATCTAACTAAAATTCGATAAAACCTCATTTCAAACGATCAAAACCTCCGAACAAAATTTGTTTTGGCAGAAAATGAATCTCCAAGTATTTGATATTTTCAGAATGGATGAGGTGATTGATAGTTGATTAGTTTTCCAACTGTTTTGTCGCTTCGGTATTCTTTTGCCGATGTTTTGAATACCTTATTGCATAATTTTGGAATAAATAATAGCATAATATACGTGTAAGCACAATACGTACTACCACCTGCTATAAACGTGTAAGCACAATACTTACTAGCAACTGGTATATACGTGTAAACATAATACTTACTAGCACCTGCTATATACGTGTAAACACAATACTTACTAGCACCTGCTTTATACGTGTAAACACAATACTTACTAGCACCTGCTTTATACGTGTAAACACAATAATTACTAGCACCTGCTATATACGTGTAAGCACGATACTTACTAGCACCTGCTATATACGTGTAAGCACAATACTTACTTGCACTGCTATATACGTGTAAACAATACTTGCTAGCACTTGCTATATACATGTTAACATAATACTTACTAGCACCTGCTATATAGGTGTAAACACAATACGTACTAGCACCTGCTATATACGTGTTAGCACAATACTTAATAGCACATGCTATATACGTGTAAGCACAATACACATACTAGCAATTGCTATAAACGTGTAAGCACAATACTTACTAGCAACTGCTATAAACGTGTAAACACAATACTTACTAGCAACTGCAATATACATGTAAGCACAATATTAAGTAGCACCTGCTATATACATTGTACATGTAACCACAATACTTACTAGCGCCTGCTATATACGTATGAACACAATACTTACTAGCATTTTGCCATAGGATATCTTTTACACCTTAATGGACATGGATTTATAACACACTGTTGCATCGGAAGCTCATGTGGGCAGGCTTAAAAGGAAAAAAATGTTTAGTTGCATTCAGAAAAAAAAACCGGAATAGACGGTCGGACACACGACAAAGAATCAGATGGCTTATTGGTGCATAGAATACCCGCTCGAAAAAAGCCTTATATCGAATAAATTGACACATATATAACAGACGGATGTAATAACGTATTTTGGCCGTGGGTAGATTGATACTAGAAATTCTCAATATATCAACAGAAAATAAGTTAAGAATGAATTTTTTCGACTCACTCACAACTGAATAAATTGCAATTGGTTTTCAGAAAAAGTCCGAGAGTACAATATATCGGTTCAGTATAAACAGTTTTATTTACGTGTACTTCCTATAACATGGATATTTTCAGGGAATTGTTTAGAATATTACACAATATATACATGGAACTATTTTGCTAGCGTATAGATTTCATATATAGCATCAACCAGTAAAATTTATAGATGCACAAATATCTTTGTCGAGATAACACTGACCAATAGAATAAAGGCAAATCTACCACATCGGAGTTAATACTTACTGTAATGCAAAACTTGAACTGGCGCTGAAATATAACAAAAAATAATTTGAATATCAGTGGGTTTCAAATGACACAATTGTGTATTTTTATAAACTGCATGTTCATATTAGAGAGACTGAAAAAATAAGAAATGTTATGTTCATTAACGGCCAATTAGTAGTCATTTTATATATTACATTGTCATTAATTGGTATTAGATAGTATTTAATTAGTCGTAGATTTGTTTTAAACATTTTGTATTCTAGTTTATTAAATAATACGATTAAAACAGCCCTAATACTACCAAAACGGCATGTGTCATACTGGTGAAGTCGTCCTGGTCATATAAATCACGTGATCTATATTGCTTTTCGGCCCGGTCCAATACTGAAAAAAACCGTATGAGCCCTACGGCTAATACAGCTTTTTCACTTCCGGTCGTTTCATTGCCAGTCCGTATTGGAAATATTGGCCATATATTCACATCATTGCCAGTCCGTATTGGAAACATTGGCCCTATATTCACATGATGTAATACAGCATTCAGAACAAGTCTGTATTGAAAAAGTTGGATTATTTAATAAAAGTGTTATGAACTGGCTGTTTCTGTATTGGCACTAGTATAGATTCTCGGTCAGCTGTATTGGCCCTCGACCCTACGGGTTAAAGGCCAATACCCCAAACCTTGAATCTATACCAATGCCAATACAGAAATAACACTATAATATCATTATATATCACTAAAATATTCAACAGATATATGATTGAGTTATATCAAACTAGGATGTGTGTAATTTGTACAAATCAACATAGGCTGTGTAGTCTTGATGGATACTGGGGCTCAACCCACACAACAACAGCCCGTTGGCTCCACCCACTGAATAACAGCCTGTTGGCTCCACCCACAGAGAATTGCCTGGTCATAATACCGAAAACTTGATCATAGTCAACAGTGGTTAAAGATTTGTAGTATATCATCTCCTTGATTTAGATGCCGACAAATAGAATGTCAAATATTATTTGCCATAGAATTTGTTGTCTTCTGGGTCCTGTACCTATTCCTGGATTACTGTGGTGTATCCAGTTTTAGCTACGTGTTAGTGGTGTATCCTGTTTTAGCTACGTGTTAGTGGTGTATCCAGTTTTAGTCACGTGTTAGTTGTTACAGTCATGAATATGCTTTAGTATTTATTCCGGACCTTTTTCTCGAAAAGAAATCAATGAATGTCATAAGTAGTAAAAATCATAAAATCTGGCTGTAAATAAAAGGATACAAGGTAACATATTATGGACCAACAGAAAAGGTCAACAATCACACGTGGATCGATCTAACGCCATCCAACAGAAGAAAGACGAAAACAACATAAAAAGGCACAGAACACAAACATAAACATAGAATCAACTGAGAGTGTAATAGTTTATTACACGAGTTCAGAGTAAAGACTGGAAAATCTTCAACGAGTTTTTAAAATTCACGTCTTTCCCTGGTGGAGCGCACCGGAACGAGGGAAAAAACGTGAATTTTCCAATTCATCACTTTTGAACGAGTACAAAAACCTATTTCTTCCGTTAATACTCCATTTGTAAGTTTCCTGTACCTAGGTAAATTCAATAAGCACAGTCGACGAAGTTAAATAACGTTACGCCTGATTGCCCAAAAGGTGTGCATTTGTGAACGGCGCGATTTGATTGGTCTAAAAGAAGTGGAAGATGAGGCATCGTGCAGTGGGTGCTGAGGTCGCTTGAGCCGATCTTCAACTGGGTCGTCTCACACAGAAATGGTCATTTACGGAAGAAAGTATAGTGTGTCGTGATATATATGGTATTATAATTACCCAAACATCCCTTTTATCTATCCTAATATTCTGGTTAATAACACACTCACTACATGTATAGAAGCCAATACATAATGATTAGTAACAAGGGGACAGCATGTTAGAAATAAACAAAATTTGGTTGGACGGTAAACAATTTAGATAACAGGAGCAAATTGTCACATCTAACATATTAAACATAGACTAAGAACGTAAACATACATGTTCTTACAAACATATTGATTACCTGGATTAAAACGTTTTCTCGAATCTGGTAAGTCTGAAATAAAACAATTAACCAAACGTTTGATGTAGACATCTGTAGTTTAAAGATTACATTTCTAAAAATAGTTACAACTTTAAATTATGTTTATTCGTGTTTCTTTTGTGATATGGTAACAAGGTTTGTTCCTCTCGTGTTACAATTTAGTGATGATGGTACAATGTAATTTCTCATCTCAAAAATGATCAGCCTGCTGACCGTTTGCTTGTCAGACTCGCAACTTGACTCGCTGGTTTGTATGTAGACCACAAATATTAAATAGTACATTTTTATTTTATCACGAAGTCCAAAGTAAAAATTTGTACCGGCACATTTTTATAAATTTCCATTGTACAACGTATGCTTACATTAGGATATTATGCTAAAAATACAGACAAATGCCTTTGCTAACTTAAGGACATGTCCGAAATGTCTTTTGGGGTTTGGTAACACTCACTAAACCCCTGACACCCTGGAATCGGACTATTTTGACAGTTAGCATTCTCATCTGTTACATATATCTGTTCATTACACTGTTTTAAATTAATCTCTATCACCCTCATGCATCATATTTTAACTATGCAAACACAAAGCGGAAAATATTCAGATGATAAAAATGCACAATAACAATAACTATAAAATATACAGAAATATACATATATTCATTTTCAAAGGTTAGTCGTATGTCAGAATTTCATATTGTTCCAGGGGCCTCGGTGGCCGAGTGGTCTAGGTAGTTCGTCATGACTACTGATGATCACTAGCCTGTCAACGCTGAGGTTGCGAGTTCGAATCTCACTTGTGGCGGGGTGTGTTCGACTCCGATCTTAATTGACAAGGATTGCCACTTTTCCTACCGAAGGTCGGTGGGTCTCTCCGGGTACTCCGGCTTCCTCCACCAATAATAACTGGCCGCCGCGAAATAGCCAAATGTGCTGAAAACGGCGTAAAACACCAACCAAACAAACAAACATATTGTTCCGTAGCCATTTTTTTTCATTTTAGACGACAAGTCTGTCAAACATCAAACTAATATGAATTACATATAATACCCGTATAAAAATGAAATACATTTAAAAAAAAATTATCAATAAAAAATGTCTGTCTTGTAAAATGTTGCCTTCAGAAGAAATTAATTATTGCCTTATGCGTTGCTTAATAGTTACAAATTTTCCCCATGAATACATGTTCCGTCTACGACTCACTGACTTTTCTGTTAAACATGACGATATCACAAAGGAATCGTATCTTTTGATAACGACTACTTTATAGATAGTTAAATAATAAGTCATATTTTCCAAGAGAGATAATTATATAGTATATGCTGGCTCAAACAGCCATATGGAGATGAGAACTCGGACAGTAAAAATCTTAAGGAAGTCTTACCCACTCCAGCTGTCATCATTGACATCTGCATCTGTTGTTGAAGGGCTCCTAAAGCACCTAAAATACACCATATCTTGTTTCTAAAGTAATGTTTGTACAAACAAATCTGTTCGATTGCCTCGCGAGTAATTCATTACAATACATAAGACTCGGTTCGCAATATGTTGATGATTTTTTTACTTTCCAAGGTTTTGGTCAGACCTTACCTGATGAAGATTTGGTCAAGAGCTTACCTAATGAAGGGTTTTAGTTTCGGAGTTTCTTTGTCGTTATTGTATTTTAAAATATAATTACGGATTTCAATGAAAATGACGACTTAAGCGGTTTCTTCGAACCCCACTTTTGTTGGGCTCCTATTCTAATTAACAATATAGCCCTTTTCAAAAACTCATTTCCGGTATCACGATTCTGACTCTAAAATTATAATTTGAAGCAAGTTATTTCCCTTGCTGGGACGTAGTACTGGTTCGCTGCAATGAAGAGTAAAGGATTAACTGTTTTTAAAACTTGTTAATTTGCATGTAATGTTTGGTGTGTATAAATTTGGGAACTACTTACGATATGATTGCTTCCAACATACCTGTAATCAAACTTGAATATAAAGCTGGAAATATTTGTATTTCAAAGTAATAAATAATTTCTATTTACTTCCTACGGATCGCTCTGCACTGCAGCGAACCAGTACTACGTCCCAGCAAGGGAAATAACTTGCTTCAAATTATAAATTTTTAGTCAGATTCTTGATACCGGAAATGAGTTTATGGAAAGTACTGTAGCATCTGCCTATTTCTCTGTCCGGACACCAGCATTCTCGACAATAATTAACAAGCCATAGAAAAGCAATTGGATAAATAAGTTGAACTTGGCAACTGCGCCATATATTAAAAATTTCTAAACAGTTAAATTTTTAATAATAATTTAACGCCAAGGATGCAATACCAACAATAATGATTTACACATGCGTTTCGTTAAAACGTGATTTAAAATTTTGCAACCATCAAATACACAATTGACACATGCAAATACACCACTATCTGCAACATGTAATATCTATATAAGCTGGCAGTGAAATTTAAAAGAAATCAACAAAATGACGGTCATGCCCGTACCCCCGAAACTGGCATGCAATTATTCCATGAAGAAATCAAAACACTATATCCAATGACAAAGTATGAACCGTTAGGTCATAAGCTTATTATTTTAATATTGGACGTAACGCGTCATTTCATTGGTCATTTTTTTCGTCTATCATATCATAGATCATCACAGACTAAATTTTCTTTTCTACTATGATGTCATTAAAGGGAATCCCAACGCTTTAGACATTAAAACAACCGTTGGAATTAAATTATAAGGATTTTCAGTCTACTCGAAATTAACTCAATGCACATGGTGCCCACTTTAAAATAACCCGCTACGTGGGTTATTTAGTGTGCACCACGTGAATGAGGTTTTCTCTTCGTAGATTGAAAAAAAATTACGGTCAATCCCTAATTATTCACAATTTTAGAAATTCGACCCATTTGATCCCAAAGCTTTGAAAATCAAATTTTAAATCCTTATGGTGCATCTATATAAACTGCATATATAAAGTGCATGCCAATAATACGAAGAAATAAAATGCATGAACTGAAAAATGAAGACTATATTCCGAAGTCCCTATCTTAGCCTTGTTTGATATGGGATGAATTACCGACTTTTGTTGAGCACCAAAACCGAGGAAGTAATTACTCGCACCACTTGTAGCACAAAACCCAGCGTGTTAGCAGGCGTGAACAGTTACGTGTAAACAGGAAAAGAGGACTAGGGCTCACTTTTGACACATATTTTACCTGCTATGTTGTTATTTCCAGCTTGTCTGTTCGGGGTTTGATTTTGTGGGGGAGGGGGTGGCGGATGCCAATTATTTTGTGGGGGTGGAGGTGGATGATTCCAATTATTTTGCGGGGGTGGAGGTGGATGATTCCAATTTTGTGGTGGTGGCGGTTGATTCCAATTTGGAGGTGGTGGATGCCGATTCTGTCCTGGTGGTGGTGGTGGTGGTGGGTGATTCCAATGATTTGGTGATGGTGGGTGAGATGGTTGTGTGTTACCTCCTGTTCCGCCCGTCCCTGCACCGCCATGGCCGGCATTTAATCCGCCCAGGCCACTTAATACTGAAAAGTAATAAAATCAACATTACTGCAATATATAAAATATATAAAGTATGATAAGGTTGTATGTTTCTTGCTACTTAAACTATATACAAATTTATGCATGGATAAAGGTTTAAGCTACGGAACAGGGCTTATATTGCTGCTCTTCATATCAAAAACACAATAAAGTCTTCAACATGGAAAAATGGAAAAAAATTCTCGCTTTGCACGGCAAGTTTAAGCATCGATTAGATCAGCATTATTTTGCTTAATTTTTATTACGTCTTATCCTTTTCATTGTGCTATATATTTTCTTATATACCGCATCATCATGGCCCAGTTGTTCAAACGTTAACCACAAATTTCAGTTTCAAATTGTCGCTTCCTTAATTATGACTGAGGACTGAAAGTTTTACGACGGCTCAATTCTATGACTGTGTGTGTCCGTGTAAAATTATGTTAGGGAATATTACATAACAATCGAAATAATTGAAAGTGAAAAAGGTGATTAACTTTTGAACAACTGGGCCCAGATGGCGAAAGCGAATCCACATGATTCTCCACATACAAATCCCAGTCTTAGTCATTACAGTGTTTTAACAAAAAATGCATAAAGCAACTTACAGTTCCAATTGTGTCCACCAGTTGCCCAAGGATCAGCACCTGGAATATTAAAGAAGAAATATTGTAATTTTGCAATGAAATATTAATAATCGTAACAGGATGTCTGTCAATTGCCGGCAAAATATCTCTGTTGATAAATAATACATTTTTATTTTTTCACACTTCGATTAAACATGAAAGGTGGTTTCACCCACAAACATATCATTACTGACATTGTACATTTTTGTACCAATTGTGTATTAAAACTAGATTTCGACTGGTAGGTAGCATTCACGCTTATAACTAATATGTTTACACACTCGTAACTAGCATTCAAACATACGTTGACGTTGTAACCCAACATTGACATTCAATTTACAATACGAAATTGTATACCCATGCTGTCTAAAATTCAAAACATATGTTTTTTGACGTGTCAGCATTAAATATATCAAATCTAATTTTTTAACGATTTCTGAAAAAATGTTGAGATTTTTTTTTTAATCAATTCTAATATCTTCTTGCAATATTTTACTTCGAATGTTGTCACTTTTATTTAGAGTGTTTTTTATTTACCGTTTATGGACACGTTAATGTTTTCAGAATTATGGGCAGTCATTACCAAAATGATTGTGATAATTATTCGTATTATCAAATAAAACAAGAGGCTGTCGAATGACAGCAAACCGGATTTTCCTGCATGGAAATGATGTTTGCAAATATGGATTCCCAAACAGGATGAAGTAAAGAAATATAAATGAATTTTTGTAGGGTTTTGTAGGGTTCAGAAATGGAAAGGCAAAAATCAATCTTGACCTCCTATTTATAGTAAGTGACAAATATTCTATTTTTGAGAGTATATAAGTACACACACATTTGTTAAGCAGGGGTTGGTAGGCAGAAATCATGAAGTCAATAATGAAAGAAATACGCCAATGAGATTATAACCTTATTTTATAAACGACGACTTGAACTGCCTTTTTTCAATTTTTTAGAACCATAACTTCTGAACGGTGAAAGTGAAAATCGTCAATATCGGAACGGTGAAAGTGGAAATCGTCAATATCGAACTTGACCTCCATTTTGTCATCAGTAACAACATATTAAAATTTAAAAAGCTTTGGTTGAACAGTTCATAAGTTATCACACGGACACCACTGGAAAAGCCATTTTTCAATCTTTCAAGAACCATAACTCTTGAACGGTGAAAGTGAAAATCGTCAATATCGAACTTGACCTCCATTTTGTCATCAGTAACAACATATTAAAATTTGAAAAGCTTTGGTTGAACAGTTCATAAGTTATCACACGGACACCACTGGGAAAGCCATTTTTCAATCTTTCAAGAACCATAACTCCTGAACGGTGAAAGTGAAAATCGTCAATATCGAACTTGACCTCCATTTTGTCATCAGTAACAACATATTAAAATTTGAAAAGCTTTGGTTGAACAGTTCATAAGTTATCACACGGACACCACGGGAAAAGCCATTTTTCAATCTTTCAAGAACCATAACTCTTGAACGGTGAAAGTGAAAATCGTCAATATCGAACTTGACCTCCATTTTGTCATCAGTAACAACATATTAAAATTTGAAAAGCTTTGGTTGAACAGTTCATAAGTTATCACACGGACACCACTGGGAAAGCCATTTTTCAATCTTTCAAGAACCATAACTCCTGAACGGTGAAAGTGAAAATCGTCAATATCGAACTTGACCTCCATTTTGTCATCACTAACAACATATTAAAATTTGAAAAGCTTTGGTTGAACAGTTCATAAGTTATCACACGGACACCACTGGAAAAGCCATTTTTCAATCTTTCAAGAACCATAACTCTTGAACGGTGAAAGTGAAAATCGTCAATATTGAACTTGACCTCCATTTTGTCATCAGTAACAACATATTAAAATTTGAAAAGCTTTGGTTGAACAGTTCATAAGTTATTGCACGGACACTGTTTGGCAGTCGCCCGTCCGCCCGCCCGCCCGCCCGCCCGTACGCCCGGCCGCCCGCCCGCCGTACATCACCAATTTAATAACCGATATTTTCCTATGAAAATCCGGTTAACCAGTGTATAAATAGTAACCAATTTACTGGGCAAAAGTGCCTTTATTATCTAGTACCCTTTCTACAGAAGTTAATTAAATAAGCATTGTTCAGGACGGGGGCATTTTCAAATTACCCTTTATAGACTATAGAGGTGTATTTCAAAGTAGGCAAAAACGTAACGTAATTGATTCCAAAATTTTGTAAAATGTGTTTTCCACAGATAGACAGAAAGTAATCCTGCGTATACTGATCTCTTGTATGCATACCAGTAATTCAAATTACACATACACCATTTCTAAAATCTAATATGAATTAGTTAGTAAATAATTAAAACCATGCATGCAAAACCAGACACCAGTGTGGTAAACAAAAACAAATGTTCACGCGAAATTTTGTTGTCACTTAGAATGTATATTTTAGAAGTATCAGCTGTTATCATAAACACAATTTTTTAGACCGAAATATTTTCAAAATATAGAAACAGAATTGTTATTTTTACTTGTACTTGTATCATACGGAAATAAGCACACTATTAAAAACGTATATTAAATTATTTTAGTTTGATAACATAGATGGATTAGTTTGCCATGCATATTAATCCCAAAACCAATTTTTCTCTGTGTTATACACCTTGTTGGTTTGCTTAGATTCCAGTGCTTTTATATTATGTTGGGGTTCATCTTGTAGCATGCGTCAAATTCGAATTTTGAACAAATTGTACTTTTGAGTTTTGCCATGATACCTGATTCAAATATTGCTTTACGATTTATCTGTCGTATTTACACTTTGTTTGTTCCCGATTAATATTAAATAAAAGTTTGAAAACAGACCATACAAATATCATATTACAAGATGAGAGATAAGTATTACGATAACGGAAAAGTCGTTTTCCCCTTTTAAAATTAAAAATAGAATACACATTAGAGTATACCGGAAAAGTCGTTTTCCCCTTTTAAAATTAAAAATGGAAATACACATTAACGTAAATAAAATTTAATTACGTAAGATCGAAGTTCTGATAAAAAAAAAAATTCACCACACTGTTTTTTTTTCAGTTTGTCTTGGTCAAAATGTATAGTGTTAGAAAGAATACGTTACAGTATAACAAATGGCCAGATAAATTATGATTCCTGTTTTCCAAATATTCCGAGGTCCAACCAAAGTGTATATACGCCTTTTTTTACAAAACAGAAAACCAACATAATTAGTGCACAGGGAAGGTATTATTGGTCACCTGGCGGGGCGGGAGGCGGCTTTGAATCATGGGCGGCAGGAGGATTCTTGTTGACAGGTTTGCCATCTGATACATGAAATTTGGCCATATTTCCTGGAATAAACATGAAAATTCCGACTCATTTGTGGAACCAGTAACGCAAAAAGATCTCTTATGTTGCAATTGAGCACGTGCTTTATGTAAAAATATAAGTCCACAAGAGAAGAGTATTTACAAATTTCTTGTCATTACCGTTTTTCATTTATTATCAAATCAAAAGTTGCATATTAAGATTTATATTTTGATGCGAAATGATTGTTGAAGTAGGAAGTAAACAGTCTATTAGAAAACCATTTAAAACCATTCGTCCATATGGCTGCTCGTGTGCAGATTCAATCATCTGTAAAACTGGCGAATAAAGATTGCTAGAATTTTTTTCTTAATTATTTAGCTATTGGTTTCAATCTAAGAATAACCGGAAACAGAAAACATATTTTCGATTACACTCGGAAGTCTTCGAAACAGTCATCTGAGAGATCGTGCGTCACGCTTGTAAATTCTTCAGTGGTAATTCTCTTTTACTTTATATGGAAAAGTAAAACACACCCTTTTCTTCGATTGTTTATCAAGTTGAATCTGCTTAATATTAACCTTTTTTACAATTCAAAATAAATAGGCCAACTGAATATCTTGCAATTTCCTTTTTTATCCAATTAAAACTAATCAAACTGCCCATATCTAACTGCATTCACCTTTACATAAAGTTAAGTTTCAACAGACGGTCTTTTACGACTTTTTCAAATTAAAGCACTACGTTTTTAAAGATTGAAAATGAAAATGAATTAAATAACAATAAAAATTAAGATCACTCTTTTCTGGGATTTTATTCAAAAGATTTAAAAAGAAAAGGACAAAATAAGACGCCCTCTACAGTTACACATTGTCATCTTAAGGGAAAAATTAATTAATACATATGTTATAATTGTACACAGTATATGAATTGATTAATTGTGTCTGATGTGTTTATATCGCAACCTAAATGTACAATTCTTTGCCATAAATCAGTTTGTTACATGTCGTAAATCCGTTCACCATGTCGTAAATCAGGGACCATCTGTCAATCTAAACATCGCCTTCAAAACATTGCATTTAATATTCTTTCTGCAAATTTGCAAAATATCATACAGATAGCTTATTTTCCGACACAAATAGTCATGATAATCCATATTTATTTATTCAGTTGCATGGAAGTTAAACCTTGGTTAATTCATTAGTTCTACGTATATCTATGTATAAAAATTTTTTTTTTATATTGATGTGTTAATAAAAAATATTGCATCATTGTTATTTTTGTCAATCTACGTCATGCATCATTGCAATCACGTACATGTATACAATGCACGAGGATACATTGTATGTATCATGCGTTTATGGAATATCAAAAGTATATTGCATATATGGGTAAAAATTTTGGAAATGAGAAACGTCGTCTACTACAGAAATATTGAAATCAACATGAAAAAAAACCATGTTTTTATTATATGATAACGGTGACTAAGGCAAATCATTTCTATTTGCAAACCCCAATGACTTCATTGTTTTGGTTTTCAATATATTAGGCCTTGAACAGAACTGCTGAGTCATAAACCGACAATATCTGCACATCGTGGGCATCGAAATTGGTATCAACGAATATATTAAATGTAACACAGTTTTAAAATAATTTTTTCATCTTTACCTCTGTCTTAATTTGTGTTACATTTAACGAATACCTTTAAGTATTAAAATCAGTAAAATGAAATGGTTTCTGTTCTTGTCGCACTCATCAAGTTTTTAACAATGGGAGGCATTTCATTGTCCCACTGATATCATAGTCATAAAAATTTTCAAAGAAGAGGAACATCTTTTTGATTTTCATATCTTTGCTTGCATAGGAGGGCCATATTAAAAAGAAGAAAATTTCGATCCCAGGTTTTTTCCGGTTTAGTAGAATCAGAATAATAATTAATATTTCATTAGTAAATATTAAATTTGTATTATTTTTAATTTTAAAATAAATATTTACAAATAACTTTATGACACAGTTTCGGGTCTATACTAACTTTAGGTTGTGGTCATTTATAAGATAGATTTACTGACGGTGAAAGTAAAATTCTATTTTGACATGTAAAAAAAAATACTCATCAAAACTTACCCCATGTCTGTGTCTGTCTTTTCTGTCTAGATATTGCTGGAACAGAAAAAGATATAGAGATATCGATAATGTTTTAAAAACTACCAGTGTCCCTTTTACGCAAGAAATAGTTGCAGAAATCGTACTTCGCGTTTTCCATGTAAGACAGCCATTGAAGGAATGGACGACAGGAGGTAAGGCTGCCTTGAATGACATTGAAATTAAAATTTTGTAAATTACGTAACTTCTTAATGGTTATAGCAAAAAATGTTCAGAAGGACGAATGATTTATAAAATACAGACGTCTTCTGAGCGCTATAGGAGCATATGCATTTTTTTACATATGGGTCATTTAGAAAAGTCTTTGTTTAAAGGGGCCAGCCATTATGCAATCCGAAGTGAATTTATTTGTGCTACATACTAAGGCTAGAAAAAGTTTCGTTCACCGGAAACGGAATTAAATAAAGTAAGGGAAATAACTTGCTTCAAATTATAATTTTTGAGTCAGAATCGTGATACTGGAAATGAGTTTCTGGAACGGGCTATTGCTATGCCTGCATCATTGGCCACGCCAACAGCATATTATTGTTGACAAACAGTCCAGTCTGGCGTTTAAATTATTTTGGTAGAGGAAATATCACTCTCTTGAATACAATCATTTAGATAAGTAAAGTCAAGAAATACCAAAGGGATATTCGTAGGGGAGAATTGAAACAATTGACAAACTGAGAACAACGAAGACAAGACCAAAACAATACATGCGCTACAATTAACAACTAAAAACATATGAACAACATGGACCCCACAAAAAAAAGAAAAAAAAAAAAAAAAGAGAAAGAAGAGTAAGCAGTCTCTGCTTCTGGCAGGACACCCGCCATGCTGTCCGTGTCACATCCGGTATGAGAAAGGGATAACATCAATGGAACAGGCCCATTTCCATTTGGGAAACGGCTTTTTCGTAACTGTCAACCAAGTCATGATGACGTCCATAAAACTCTAATAAAGATTCTTATTGATTTAAGGACTCAAGTAGGATGATGATTCTGTTACGGTTAATCAATTCGAGGAGACCACATCAAAATGTTCAAATATTGAAATTTGATCTCTGACGAACACATTCTGGTTTATGGCGTCAATCATTCTGTAACTTAGCATTTGACGTCAACAATACTAATGTATAATGCTATTTAAACCGACCAGCAGTGACGTCACTAAACTACTTGTCATTCACTTATGATAGACATTGATTTATACACAACTTAAGGTCAAGTATCATTGTGATGGTTTGCGTCAAAAATTCAAAATAATGGTATCCTTTTGCTTTGTTGACGTTATAGTTTCCATCATTATTTTGTTTTGCGCATAAACAGCCAGGAAAACCTCGTTGTGGAAGGCAAATGAAGTCTTGTGCCCTCTTTTTGTGATTTATGCTATCTGCTTATAAAATTATTGGGTTTATACTCCACATCCCTTTTGTACTATAATTTCCCGTAGACTTTGTAGTTTCTAATGTGATTTGCCAAAAGTGAAGTATGGAAACCCAAGTTAATTAACTATTTACTCTATTACGTAATATGTGAAAATGAAACGTTTCAGTTTTCAACACCTCGTAGAATAGACGTCCATTATAATTTTAAGAAATAAACACAATTTCAGCTATTTCTGGTAACTTTGCAGTAACATATATATTTTAAAAATAAGTAATTTTTTTAGTTGACGAGGATACAAAATGTACTTTCCCATCAAAGTCATTGCTTCGGATTTTTTTTTAGGAAAATTGCCATGGGTAAGTTGCACTCTCTTCTTATTGTTTGAAAGGCCTTTAAACAGCTCATCTCCATGCAAATAATGGCAAATTTATGCTCTGTTTTAAAATTTAAAAAAAAATCATTATTTTGGAATTCTAATATTGATTACTATTTAGAAATTAGCTAATTGCACTGAGGGTCATATGGCACTATATGGACCTGTTAGTCGTCTCGAAAAATTTTTATTCAATAATGTATACAATTTAATACAAAAATTGCATAGACAAAATTTTGAATAAAAAAGGATATTCACCGGGCAAAAAAGATATTCACCTTTCAAAATCTGGAGAAAACCATTTATTTTTAGAATCATGGAAATCCCATATATCATTGACCAATGGAAATTAATTTTGACGTCGCGTGCTTTGAAAGCAGCATATATGTACTGGAGAGGAAGTGAATCATGTACGGTGTTTGCTTCAGCATGGTATCTTGTAAACAAGAACAAGGGAAACATAAAACAATAATGGAAATCGGATATTGCCAAATTGACAACAAACTAAAATGTTTATTTGCATTATTAAATAAAACAATAACTGTCTTTTGATTCTGTAAATGTGTGGAGTTATTGACTTTTAAAAAATGCCATTCACCTCGCCCGTTGGGCTCAGTGAATAACAGTTTTTTAAAAGTGATTAACTCCACACATTTACCTCATCAAAAGACATTAATTGTATAATATGGACCGAAGCGCAGGAAACTTTATAATAAACAATTTACTGACCAGTGACTACAGAAAAAAGATGCTTTCTTCTTGTAGGTAAAAACAGGCATATTATAATAAACTTGATAAAAAAAAAAAAAAAACAAATATATTATCATTTTGTGAACATAATTTTTTCTGAGGCAATGAAAAATGGCTTTCTTTTCTAACCGAGATGTATAGTAGACGTCAGTATTTCATCTTGTGTCAAAACAATAAGATTAATTTTAACGTTCAACGAAAAATTAATCGCTGCTTTTTTCAGAAACGGTTACTGAACGAGATTATAGTGTATCTTAGTTGATCACGTGATTCTTCAAACTGTCCCGGATACAACCTCGGTAATTTTCGGCAGACATCGGAAACGCAATGTATCTAAATTATTTTCATAGAACCAAAATACAAACAACGGAAAGTCTTTAAACTTAAAAAAGATGTAGCAACACAATTCATGTTTTTAAACTTTTGTTCCAAGCTATTTTCAGTCAAAAATAGATCTACTTTACATTCATGATCTTTTTTGGTCTTGTTTCAATAAGATTTTCAAGTAAATATTAAGCCATCAAAGTCAGGTTAGGGAAAAATTAAGAAATAATGGCAGCCATATATTTGTTGGAGATTTTGATATTGGTAACATTATGTCAGTAAAATTTTATCCCGATCGATACGAATATATGGCTCTAACATGTGTCTAATGAATTATTTCGATTCTAATATGAAAATAAAAACGGAAATAGGTAAACGGATTGGTACTATATAACCTGAATTATTCAGTCGTTATATTCGCTCACTTTGATCACTCCATTTACCGAAGGAGAGAATCGGATAGGGAAACGGCTTGAACTATTCGAGTATGCATGTTTTTTTTCCATATGATAGCAATGTCAGTAAACACTAGGGGCGCCACTGAGCAGAAACCACAGTTTGTTTACAGTATACTGCTCCCAAAATAGGCTGGAAAAGGTTGTGAAGAAGCGAAAACCAGTTTTCAAATAACTTTCCCCAAAACAGCTCCACCTGGCGTTTACTGACATTGCTACATATGTCGGCCATTTTGATTTTTTTTTAAATTCTGAAATAAAAATCGAAAACGGTAGAAAAGAAAACAAAATTTTGATTACAAAAAAAAACTTTTTATTTGGTTTTATTGTAGTATTTCACCACTCTGACAGTTCCTCTTGTGAGATTCAAAAGAATGGCGTTTTAATTTTGACTATGACGTCAGGCACGTTCAGCTGATAATAAATTTGAAATTGTAATACATCTCTATTTGAAAACAGAAATCAGAACACCATTTTAGAATTAAATTCTAAGGCCTCGCCGACTCGGTCAACTATCGATGGACAAAATAGAATTTCTTAAAATTTATACACTGTTGTCAAATATACGTATGTATATTAATGGTTTACTATTCGAGGTTAAATTGTGATGTTTGTCGAATATTATCGAGGTTTGAATAATAACCAATCAAATTATTGAATCACATAATCCGTGAAATCCAACAACGGTCTAGAAGTACCTGGAGTAATAATTCTTAGGTTTAAATATCAAGGAAAATTTCCTTCGCGTAAAAGTTGATGTCATGTGGATTATACATAACTTTTTTAGACAGATATTGTTTATATTCACTATAAAAGCTTTTTTATGACAATACTATCTAATAAAGTCTACATGAAATGCTCAATGTACTAAACTACCTTTCCTTATTAAAAAAAAAAAAAAAAAAAAAAAAAAAAAAAAAAAAAAAAAAAACAGCGGTACCTCATGAAAATAGAATAGAACTACAGCAAGCCTTGGTAAGTAAAATAACAATATATCTGTTGTCTTGAATTATCTGGCGATATTTTTAAAGAAGAACGAAAGGTGGTGTTAATTCCTTAAAACTAAATAAAGCATATCTTACCTTCAATGGAGACAAATCCTGAAATATTTAAAAAAAAAGTCGCTATTATCTTCCTGGCAGAATAGAACATTTATCAACATTTATGTTTTTGATACGTTTTAAATAATTATAAAAATTTCAATACCAATTTTTTTTTCGAATATTTATAATAAACATGTAAAATGTAAAACCTTTTTTACTAAAAATGTAAAGGATCTTTAGAAAGAAAGAAAAAAAGATAAAAAGACATAAACGGTAAAAGTAATACATAACAATCTTACCAAACAAAATGAAACCAAAAATTATAAATTTCAATTCCGCCATCCCGGAAAAACTGAATGATTAGGTCCTTTGTGAAGAAAAATAGCCTAATACTGATATTTTAACCTTTTCATCCAAACACACAGAAGATGACCACGTGACCAGAGTGACAATTTTTATGACGAAAAATGTATCACTTTTGTAAATATCAGGACAATCTGTCGGAAAGAGACATTTTTATGTTCAATCATAAGAATAAATATAGAAACGTGCGACTTTTGATATATTTAGTAATAGGTAAATATTACATTATATAGTAATAATCAGAATGGACATATTGTGGAAAGTGAGACTTTTATGTATTAGATTACATGTATTTTATAAATTGCATGATACACGTTGGTATATAGGCTGCGTTGTATAATTGCATAATGGACAGAGCAGAATACGTTTCATTGAATTACTCAAGCGTTATTTTTAGACGAGCATTTTATAATACAACCTTAATATTTTGATATTCTTGTGTTTTTATTTTTTTAATTTTTTTTATTAATTTCATAGAAATATTTGATGCCTCGACGAGTTTAGGTTGTGTTCAAAATATGTAACATAGTTAAAAAAATATAAGTTTATTATGAGGATTCTATGTCGAACTGAAGCCTGTATTTTTATCAATAAGGCCACACCAAATTGATCTTTTGTTATTTGGATTTTTTTATGGCAAAAATAGGTGCGAGCGAGTGAAGTTTTAATTTCATTTTTATTTTCTTTGGGACTAGTTTTTTTCGGGCGAAGATCAAATTTACGTGCAGCACACATTTTATTAACTAAAAATATTTCAAAGATGGATAACAATAGCAAATTTTACAAAATTTTATGAGCGGGCGAATAAGATTTATAACAATTTCTTGAAAAATGAAGAATTCGGGGCCATACTTTAGCATTTATGCAAAATGAAGCGGCAAATTCTTTTTTCTTTAAATTTACAAAGTCCGAAAATTGGAGCGTCGAAATCCAAAGAACTAAAAATCAATTTGGTGTGGCCTAAATTGTATAATTTACTATAATTTTGGCGGCTTTAAAAATGGCGATATTACTGCTGAAGTACTGATAGAATATATTGCTTTTCGTACTTTTAAACTTTTTATAACCACCCGCTCATTTGCTAGTATTCCGATACTAGCCAAAAATTAATTCTATAGATTTAAGGACGAGATCAAAAGTTCAATGTAGGATAAAAAACTTAATTCAAATAGTTTGGGGGTGGTGTAAAAATCGCTGCAAGTTTTGTTATCCGACATCGATTTTCGGATTGAAAAATACGGATTCAAGTGATGTCCAAGTCAATATACAGAACAAACATACATTGTTGAGGAAAAACAGGACCCATGATACCAAAAGTATACTCTCAAAGCATATGCCCATATTGGTCAATCAATTTTCCCAAATTAAGTTAAGAGGTTGGTGGGGACGGGGGGGGGGGGGGGGGGGGGGAGGGGCGGTGTCAGTGAAAAAACTATGTGAATTAAGTTTTTTATCCTACATTAAACTTTTGATCTCGTCCCTTACTGTTACAAAAATATTAAAAACTTTTGGAAAACTAAGAAGCACCTCCCTCTCCTGCATAGCTCTGTCCTTAGATCCCTCTCCTGCATAGCTCTGTCCTTAGACTCCTCTCCTGCATAGCTCTGTCCTTAGACCCCTCTCCTGCATTGCTCTGTCCTTAGACCCCTCTCCTGCATAGCTCTGTCCTTAGACCCCTCTCCTGCATAGCTCTGTCCTTAGACGATTTTGGCTTTACCCTTTTTGGACATTTATGAATTTTTTAATTTGCTCTTCAACTTTTTGGATTTGTTGTTTTGATTTACCTCATTTTATGATTGCAGCAAAGCTGATGAGTTGTAAATCAACAAAATCTGCATACGTTGTGCATCAGAATGCACTAATGCTACGGAGGCGATACAGCTGCTAGTGGGCTCCAAGTCCTCGGTGGTATACACCGCTTGGTTGATATTATTTCGATACCAGCAGGAAAACAGATACTTTAAAGTTACTGCTACAAAACTGTTACATTTTGTGAGAATTAGGAGTATACCTCTGTCCTTAGATGGCTCAAGACCTGCAATGAACTTTGACCTGAGGCATACGAAAGAAGTCCATAAAAAAAATTATAATTGCACCATCATATATGGACCTACTGTAACAAAACCAACCATGATAACTGAATAACTAGTGTTGTTTTAAAATTGTATTTACCTGAGGCATTTGACATAGAAATATTGAAAGGATTAAATCAATAAAACCAAGAAAATTTTTATTCTACATGGAGAGCATGAAATGGGCACATTTTACTTTGCGGAAGGAAACTTTTTTACCATGGCTCGTGATTTCTTAAATTACGGAAAAAGTAGACTGACATCACACCCCGACATTTTAACTGAATATGTGCTAGTGTATGGCGATAGTTTTGAGCCATCTCCCATGTTTCAATGAAACTTACAGACTTAATGGCAGCCTATTATTTCATGACTTCTGTAACAAGAAAACAATTGTGCGTCTTGTCCCAGATGATTTTGGCTTACCTTTGTGGTCATTCCACATTTTTGAATTTGCTCTTCAACTTTTTGAATTATGGTTTTTATTTTCATCATTAAAGGTCTTAGGTCGTAAATCGTCGAAATGTGCATATTTTGTGCATCAGGATTGGTATAAATTAATTTATTTAATCTTAATGAAAGTTTTGTAATGGGTAAAAAGAAAGTCCAACAAACCATCGAATATTAAAATAGAACGCATATTTAGTAAATAATAAAAATAAGGCTCGTGTACGATATATACTAGTCAACAAAAGAAACGATACAGGTAATGCATTTTTCATATATTCATAATTTCAAATAGTGTACTAAGCAGAAAAATAGACCCACGCGTTTGATTTTCATAGTAGATTGTTTTCTCATCAAAAGCATGTATTTTGTGCAAAACGTTTGAAATGAAAAAGTCCATTTTTTGAGATTTCAAAAATCACATTTTCAACCCAAAATTAAAAAAATCAGTATTTTTACCCCGTTATGTGAATCATAATGTCTGTGTGACAAAAGATTTGAGTTTTTTCTACTGATTTCAGCTACTGGATTTTCATTTTACAAAATGTGTGTCGATTTTCTTCTCTCGATTTTCCGCAAATTTAATTTAACCCTCTTTTGGAAAACTTCCATTTTCCACCATTTCAGGTTTATCCAAATTTCAAAATGAGACGAATTAGATCAAGAAATGAAGTAGAAAACCATTTGCCCTAATACTTAAGGTTTGTAAGGAATGAGCTTGCAAAAATATTTTTTTTGACTAGTATCTGTTACTGTTAAGACTAGATTATTTGACATTTCGCACAGTAAACATCTTGTTATATGTGCTCGAAACGATGAATCTTTTATCTGTTGATTTTGATTTTTTGTCCAGTTATCTGAAAAGGACCACCTAAGGACCATTGCTGCTAAGTTGGTCCTTAGGTGTAGTTTCATACAAGAAGACATTTCATAGAATTTTCCCGTAGATTTGGATGGCCCGAGGGATCATTGGACACAGTTCTGATTGAAGGCCATCTAAGGAGCATTGCTGCCAACTTGGGTTCTAATTGGTTATCTGGTTTTAGATAAGAAGGATTTTCAATGAATTTTCTCATAGGGTTCTGTTAAACTATGTTCGGCTGTGCCGGCCATCTTGCTGGCGGGAGGGGGGGGGGGGTCATCAGATAAAACTTTGAAATATGACCACCTAATGGCCATTGGTGCCAAGTGACTTTCAAATTGACCAAATAGTTGCAGAGGAGAAGGTCCTTAAAGTTTATGATGACCCCCAGGCGACGGACGCCAAGTGATGGTAATAGCTCACATGGTCCTTTGGGCCGGGTGAGCTTAAAGGCTATTCCTTTTCTTGAACTTTTGTATTGGATTTTGTGTCAAAAAATGACTATATATCGTATCCATTCACTCATATTTAAAACACGAGAAAAAACCGAAAATGCAAATGAACAAAGCCTAAATGTCATAACGTTTTTCTTTTTCTTTTGTTTATACTACTTTGTGTATGTTTTAAGGTGGTACCCAACACTTTCACTAAAATTAATTTGGCTCGTTAAATTTTCATAAAATTTTGACAAAGTATTTTCTTTGACCCATTGACAAAGATTTTAAAATTTCAAAACATTTGAACCAACCAATTCATCAGAAAAATTACACTGATTGTATAGCAGTTTGACAAACACTAATATTGATCATTGAAAAGCTTAATATTCCATTAACAACACAACGTTATTAAAACGTTTAGCTGATTTTACAGAGTTATCTCCCTGTAGTGTTAGGTACCACCTTAACACAGGAGTTCTATCCCTGAATATGTCCTTTTAACGTGTTATAACTACAAGTGTTTTTTTTCAAGTGATTTACCATACAAGCTATATATAACTCAGGATTGTTAAAACACGAGAACATTTGTACCACTTAATAAAGTACAACTTAATGAAGCTATTTATCATCCTGACCATTATATTAACTGTGCAATAAAAAGTCAGTACGTTTTTAGATATCACATTTATGCAGAATAAAACTTCCAATAAAATTTTTTGGGAATCATAACTCATTTTGAAAAGAGGGTTTGTTGGTTTAGTTCCATTTTTCAGTTTGTGATCGAAGCTTTTATAAATACCACCGCAAAATGTTTCGTATAATGGTATGAACCTGTCATCATCCGTATTTAGATATCTGCCAGGGACGGATTCGAGGAGAGGGATGTCGTCTGCTACATGAAGATACTACTTTATTTTAGAATAGCTGACATTTAACAAATTAATCTGTATACACTTTAATTGTAATATCAAGAACGTTGGGCATATTGAAAAATCTGTGTTAAAACATGATGGCGATGGTATATCAGTTAATGTCGATGTAAATCTTATCTGCTGCAAAAAAGAAAAAGACATTTCTGTTGGTGAAGTTCTAGTTGTGTCGCCTGCTGAACGCATGGTCGACACATAGGGATCTGTCGTCTTGCGTCTTGCGTTGTCACACTTTTCTTCTATCCTCAACTACTCGTAAACCGCTCAAAGGAATTTGATGAAACTTTCTCTGTGCATTAACCTTAATGCACAGGTGTGCATATATATTTCATTTTTAGAAAATTTAATTTTTTTTTTGTAAAAATTGACATTTTTGCCAAAAAAAAGAAGGGGGGGGGGTCAAAACGTCTATCCTCAACTACTCCATAACCGCTCAAAGCAATTTGATGAAACTTTCTCTGTGCATTAACCTTAATGCAAAGGTATGCATATATATTTTATTTTTAGAAAATTTTAATATCGTTTGTAAAAATTGACGTCCGCAGGCCACACATGTCTTCCTTGGAAGACTCACACATTTTTTTAAGTTTAGGTAAATATTGGTAGTTCTGATTCTGAGGCCGAGTGGTTTTGGTTCAAAGCGTTGTTTTAAGTTTTGTCAAGTAACTGGTTCTAAAGCTGCATATGGATTGTCTCTTTGTCATAAGATTTTAATACTTTGAACTGGTGATTTTAGCATAAATTTCATTTCAAGTTGGACCACCTTGGGTTTGTAAAAGTTAACGGGTACACGAATTGAAAATACTAGTGACAGACTATGTTGTCTTTTTGAAAGATGACATTTTATTTGTTGACTGATCAGTGCATTAGGGAGGAGGGCAGTCACCAGGAGAAATGCAAGTCACTTGAACATTTGTAGCAAATCTTTTACCATGAATAAGGTTTTTTTTAGAGCAGTAATGAGTCTAATACAGTGAAGATAAATATTTAGGAGACACATCTGGCATCTGCTGATGACAAATGGATGCGTTTGAATGATAATACAGTCAGCATGTCTAGGGGATGTTGGAGCTGGAATAGTTCAATGTAAATGACAGCTGAAATATATGAAGATCTGCTTTAGTGTTAATTGCTATTCAGCTTAGCATGGCACATCTCTGCACGCTAGATCTGTAGTGTGCATAAATTGTATGTTGGAACAATCATTTGTAACTGCGGTTCACATCTTGGCATCTCTGCTCCATTTTTAAGAATACCGATGCCATTTAAGAAGAGCTATTTAATCTTAAAAACTCTGTTGAATATCTGTATACTTATAGTATTAGGTCAAAAGACCTTACTGTAATTAGACATTAAAATGTTTGCTATTTTCTTTTGTATTCTTAAAGCATTCTAGCTTTCATCAAACCTAATGTTTTATTTTGTCTATTTTTGTACGAACAAAATTATAGTAAACCAACAAGCAAAACAATGCGACTAAAAGCGGCACTGAATTTGAAAAAAAAATCGAATATATCACATTTTCTTCGAAAATGCCATCTACATTTAACCATTATTAATTAATTATTTTTTATTTATAGTAGAATTAGGTATATACTTTGTTCAAGCATGCTTACTCCCTCTGTGCATATGTACACATAACCGGAGTACATATATATACTATAGATATCTATACACATTTCCTAGAATACTGCAAAAGTTCTTAATATATCATAACAGTTCATAGATAATATATAATTCATTTTATGAATAAGAAAGAGTGAAAAAAAATCAGTGCTGATTTTTCATTTTGGTTTCAGAAAATATTCTAACATTTTACTTCAAATGTATGTGGGTTGAAGTCGAACTATAAAACTTCTTATTTCTTTATTTAGAAAAGTGTATCAAAGTTATGACTTGGTTTGATGAATGTGATTCAGTGTATGTTGAAAAATGTTAAGGACTTCCACCTTTAAATAGAAAAAAATAGAAAAAACTCAGATGGCAGAAAAAAAAATCTTGACATCTGACACAAATCCCCTCTATACTATGTAACAGTATTTCTATTCAAAATATTCACCATATTAATATGAAAATTAAAAAAAAATGCAATATACGGTTATCTACCATAATCAGGGATTTCTATGTGTGGATTAAAATCTCCCATTAAATAAATCTTGGTATATATTTTTGTCAGTGCAAATATGAACAAAACAGAATCAATAGCATCACAAATATCAATAACAGAACTATAATTACTGCCCTATGGTAGGATCCTATCTATTTATTCTAACAACAGGAACAGTTAATTAGTTGGGAAGTGTAAACATCATACGCCAGTGCTGCCTGAATGTTGCTACTGAGGAACGGGAGGTTCACAATTGGAAAAGAGAAGTCATCCATTTGTCGTAATGTTTCGTTTGAAGCGTTGTCGCGTGAGGAGATTTCGTCCGTGAGGATTTGACGTCCCGCATGCGTATAGAGGCGGAACTATTTCGATGCAGTTCCGGCGTGAGCACCTCATGCTAAAACACAAAAATATGAAAAAATAAAACTGACATAATAAAAAGTGCTTTGTACTTATAATGCTTACATTCCCATTTGGTCTATTACTTTTTATGTGTTTTTATGGGATATGATTCGGTTAATTTCCATTTGGTCTTCTTCTTTTTATAGTTTGAGTTTCGTGTCAATGGTTTAGCAAACATCTGACATTTTTGTGAAGTATGATCAGATTTTACTTTCTTTTGCAACTTGTTCAAAAGTGCCCCCCTTTTTTTATTTAAATTTTTTGTGTCTTGTGTGTACCTAAATTTTTTCTATGTAAATGGGGTAAAAATATGCACAGGCTGGCAATTCTCATGGCTCATACTGATCATATATACAATATTCTATCATTCTATGGTACTTTATATGTAAACAGTTTAAAAATATGCACAGGCTGGCAATTCTCATGGCTCATACTGATCATATATATAATATTCTATCATTCTATGGTACTTTATATCTAAACAGGGTAAAAATATGCACAGTCTGGCAATTCTCATGGCTCATACTGATCATGAATATAATATTCTTTCATTTTATGGTACTTTATTTGTAAACAGGGTAAAAATATGCACAGGCTGGCAATTCTCATGGCTCATATTCATCATCTTTACAATATTCTGCCATTCCATGGTACTTTATATGTAAACAGGCTAAAAATATGCACAGGCTGGCAATTCGGATGGCTCATACTGATCATATATACAATATTCTATCATTCTGTGTTACTATATATGTAAGCGGGGTAAAAATATGCACAGGCTGGCAAATCTCATGGCTCATACTGATTATACAATATTCTGTCATTCTATTGTACTTTATATGTAAATGGGGTGAAAAAATGCATATAATGCATATAAAGTACCACAGAATGATAGAATGTTGTATATATGATCAGTATGAGCCATGAGAATTGGCAGCCTGTGCATATTTGGACCCTGTGTACAAATAAAGTACCATAAAATGATAGAATATTATAGTCATGATCAGTATGAGCCATGAGAATTGCCAGCCTGTGCATCTTTTTACCCTGTTTACATATAAAGTACCATAGAATGACAGAATATTGTATATATGATCAGTATGAGCCATGAGAATTGCCAGCGTCCCTGTGTTGTGAATTTCAAGGTGAAAGTCAAAGTATGAGACCGACCTTTAAGTGTAGTATCCTTTATTTCAAACTCATTGGGATATATATATATATATATAAGGTTTGGGCAATTCTTTTTCCTTTTTTTAGAAGCTCTTTCGAAAAGTCTGGCTCGTAAGACAGGTAAAGGGAGGATCACAATTTACTCCCATTTGAATACTGATCGTCTGTTGAAACACTCATCCACTGTACAAAGCAGTTATCGGTAATTAAAAAGAACATTAGTTACATGAAGCTGTTGATGACAGTTCTACCCTAGAACCATTCTGAACGGTTCTACCCTACAACTATTTATGCCAATTCTACCCAGAATCCTTTATGCTAATTCTACCCAGAATCATGTATGCCAATTCTACCCAGAATCCTGTATGTCAATTCTACAAGGAATCCTTTATGCCAATTCTACCCAGAATCCTTTATGACTTTTGCGATAGTTTATTTAGTTGTGATATATTAAAAACAAGCTTTTCTAAGATACATATTTTAGATTAAAAATCTTACCGGCAAAGACAGACATTTACTACACCCTTTTTAGTTTTCTATGTGTATATGATAGTTAAGTTCTTGCTAATTGGATGGTTACTTTTACTTAAATCATTGAAGCAACCCAGAAATCGCTGTATTGTGGGTTGTGCCTTGTTGAAACACGAAATTCAAGCCATAATTTTACATCTAAGACATATATATCCGTGTTACGGTAGAGCCCACTTTGCTTCGATTTTAGTTTCCAAGTAATCCCAAAAAATGACCGGCAAACAGTCATTCCGTCTAACAGATAGGTACTAGTAAATAGTTGAAACAGCACCTGGATTAACAGCTAGTTTCTTCCGGGGTTTGACCCTATAATTGTATTGACCATGTTATTGTTTGCCCTTCTGTGTCTGTTGTTGATACATTCACGTTATCAATCACTAAGTTTGTGGATTTCTTTTCAATGATTGTTGTTCTAGTAAGGAAAATAAAATAATTCTGAAGCCAGACATTTTTGTAATACTTGTTTCAAAGATAAATTAACAGATGACGGGAACGAATGTTCTCGGTCTCGTTGATGTTACGATGGACATCAAAGATGGCTGCGCCCAAGTTACGCGGACCTGAGAGACAGCACCCTAATGAAACGAAAATTTCAGTCTTTCAGGACGTGAACGAACGTTTACGGATCCAGTCCTAACCATAACCCTAACTCGAGTCCTAACCCCAACCATAACTCTAACCCTAACCTTAGTCCTAACCCTAACACTAGTTCTTCCTCTAACCCTTATCGTAGGTCTGTCTCGTACTCCTACTCTAACCTGTCAGTACTCCATCGTCGGTGGTTCACCTTAGCAAGCGTGACTGTTTACTTCATGTTTGTCACGCTTGCACCAAACATCACACACCTATTAATGGAATCAAAAACGCCTCTCTTTGATTTATTGGTTCATGCTAGATATTTAATACCTGTGGATCTTTCTAACGCCAAAGCAAAACCAGAAAGGAAAAGGAAAATACTTCCAACCAAAGTGACGAGAACCAAATGGCTGAAAAACACAAGTGGGGGACCCAGCAGAGTGGATCCAAACAAGAAATATACAAAGTGTCAAATCCACAAGAGCTTTGCTGAATTCTACAAAAACATGAATATCTGCAAGGGATGTATCAGGATTGAAAACGAGTGGAATAGACTTAATAGAGACCTCATCAGAAAAGTGAAATCTGAACTGCAACAATCTCGAAACGAATACTTTGCCAAACGTTTTTGTATGCATCAACAAGCCGTTGAGGAACCTGTAGCTAATATAAGCACTTGCAGGACAACCGGAGCTCATTCATCTATCGAATCCAAGGAAATAAAGACGTCTTAAATGTATACCTATGATATATGTGGATACCAGTCCAAGCTAAACCTCAACCTAGAGCGACATAAAAAGAATGCACACGGTATGGAAGAGGATTCAACAGACTATATGGTCCTCCCTTGAACGAACGAAAAACATCACCCGTGGTGAAAAAGTTTGGGAAAAGTACCTCTATACTTAGGATACTCTCGGACTTCGACATAACAGTGAGAGTATCCCTTGACCCTCGATGCGAGACCCCTACCCTATCCAGACCGATGAAAGACTGGGAGAAAACCAAGAAGCGCGGGAAAAGGGGAGATAATATAACAGACCCTGTGTACTTCGTATAATCTCGGAATACATCACAGTGAGAGTATCAGTCCGTCGACACTCGACACTGGATGCGAGACCCTTACCCTATACAGCCCAATGAAAGACCCAGAGACGACCGAGAAGCGCGGTAAAAGGGGAGATAATCAAATCTTAATTCCGGTCAAGCATGGCACATCTGGGTCACAGCTAGTGACTAACGTAACTTCCATAAACAAATGGCGGGAAAACCCATCACTTCCGGTTGTGCATGCGCGCAAACAACTTCTGGGTACTTCCGGTTCCGGTCACACATGCGCAGACCACACATCCATTTCCCAGCACGTGACTTACATCAATTCCGTAAACAAATAATGGGAAAATGTCGGGAAATCAACTACTTCCGGTTGCGCATGCGCGCAAACCACTTCCGTTCCGCCAACTCATGTGTAGACCACACATCCGTGTCCCAGACTTAGGTCACCTCTGTAAACAAATAAAGAAAAATGGCGGAAAAACCATTACTTCCTGTGACGTCATTTCCGGTTCCGGTGACACCTCGCTCCACCCCCTCAAATGCTCACTGAAAACCGCATATATACTAGTGTTGTAGTTTTTTAGGAGAACGACGGTGAACGAAATGGAATATTGGACAGGTCAGGCCCAAATCACAGATAAAACATTTAAACCATAAAATGGTTTATCTAAATGCAAACTGGAAGTGCAAATCAACTGTACCACAACATATTTTTTTTATACATGTACACGTTTGAAATGATTGACAGCCGGCCGAGAGTCGGGCGACGGAAAGGAGTATATATCCGAACTGGTCATTTTCCGTTTTTTCCACAAAATACCCCCAAAACAGATCTTCAAACTCGGTGAGGACAAACTACACTGTGCGTTCATCAGTTATGTTATAAAAACTTATTTATGGATTTTAATCAAAAGAGGAAGAAGAAGCCGACACACAAATTCGAGTATAGTTATTTATTATCGTTATTTATTGATATAGATATCTGATTTTCTGTGTGTGACGTACAGTTTCTTTCAATGTGAAATTTCCTTTTGAAAGTAACTGACACGTAAATTCTTCTATAGAAACAATAAATCAATACAAATGACTATTTAAATATTGTTTTTAATTTAGTTTTAAATAGGAGGACGAATTTCTTTGTTTTACACTAATAATAAGATTACTGAATACTAACTGACTTTTTAAGATAATGTTTGGATATATTTGGAGAAGTGATATTTCTAAACAACTAAAGAAAGTACATGTGAGTTATAGTGTATGAATTTAGTTTTTATGTCTTGTGTATACTTTAAAGGGAATATTTAATAGACAATATCGACCTGATTTCTCAAAAATATAGTGAATACATTAGCAGGCAAAGGGGAGAAAAGATCAAGGAATAGTCCTGTATTGCTGGTCATTATCTTTAAGGATGATCGATAGGAAATAATTAGGATTTGAAATTGGTGTTTTAGTTTGAGAGAACATATGAATAGTAAACAAAAAAGCAAGAAAAAAATATAGGTTCATGTGCTCATTTTAGAGCTATAAGGCCATGAAAATTTGCAGAAAATGGGTTTTCTCTGGATTTTTCATTGTCTTTGCATTACAAGTTCAGTATCTCAAAAATGTATGAAAAAATAAAAAGGTTTTCATAAAATTTTGTCAAATACCATTTTAAAGGTATATATGAATGAATCATAAAAGAAAAAGTGGCGATTCATGGGCAAAATTTCATGTTTAAGAAATGGATAAAACCCGAGGATTCCGAAAATCTGACAAAAAGACCAAAACATGACCAGCGAGCATCCTTAAGTGACCCTTAACATTAATCAAAATTTTTCCAGTCACTATTACTTTAAAATTCCCTTATCACTGTATCCCTGAAAGCCAATGACGTACAAAGCCAAAACATACGGTATGAGAGGCAGACGAGATTATTGTTATCTATTTTGTTCATTCATTATTTAAATTTATTAAAATTAAGTTTCAAATTCAACCATCAAATTTTATCATTACTGGGTTTCGGCCATCACTTTATGCCTATTCTGGGTTAAAAATGTATGTCTTTATTTCCAGTGAAAAAAAAATTGCAAATGCTATCGAATAAACCCTCAAATACTATAATTGAATTATATACGATAAATCCTTCAAAATGTATTTTGGCGATATTTTTACTTGTTCAGTATCATGTTCATGTAGATATATTGTATATGAATTATACCTAATGTCACATTCACGATGGTATATCATGTCGTATTTTCAGTAATCCAGTCATTAGGAAGTGCTTAGCTTTACAGTATGCCTCTAAGCAAGCTGAGGAATTTATTCGGAACATCTAAGTCGAGAGACCAAGGTAAGACATTAGTAAATGGAGATAATATCACCGGCGATTTGGATCGTAGAATTTCATTATATTATAATATTACATCTACATCCAAATAAAATTAAATACATTTATTACATTGAGTGTGATGAAATACCTGGATTTCCGAGTGAAATTGACTTCGATATATTCACAAAGTGAAATCTCAAGTCATATTTCATAATAGGAAGTAATGCAGCAAAGCCGTCGCCAAAAGCGTTGCTATACAAAGGTCGACGCGTAGTCACAAAAAACAATCTTATAAATACATGGAATATGTCAATGTAATAAACAGAATAACTAATTTCGAAATTCGAATACCAAAAATCTAAAACTCGTGAAAGAATAATACTAATAATTCACTCATGGGCTACTCGCATTCGTGAATTAATGTATTGTTCGGTAGCTCGTTGTAGATTTCTGGATATTTTAATTTCAATTTGACATGTTAAAAGCCTGATACATAGATAAAGCCGAGAGAACAAATAAAAGAGACTATACTACTTTTGGGGTAGTCTTGGTTTCTTGTATTAGGTGTGGAGCTTTTGACTGATTGTTGAAAACTTTACAGGGACTTTTAAGACGGAGGACAGTTTAGAAAGGCTGATTTCTTGCTTTTTGTATTACGTTCTGGTAATTCATGGGTTACTTTCTCCTGTTCATTAAATATTTACCTGATAACTTTAATTGCATGAATATAGAAATACAGTAAATAAGTGTTAAGAATAATTTTCAGGTTTTCTGATAGTGACAGTCACCCCAGAACTAGTCAACGTTGTTAAAAGTACCAGTCAAACTATTAAATGTAATGTAGCTGGAAGCACTAGGCCCAAAGCTGTATTATGGTCAAAGATAACAAATGGACAGGAGTTTACATTAAATGTATCAGACGCTGGAAAATACTCAGTCGGAGAACTGAATAAACCGTCTTTAACTATATATAATTTTGAATATTCAGACACCGGCAGTTATGTTTGTAAAATAGAATGCGATTCTGGAACAGTGTGTAGTAATGAATCCACCCTCATATGTATCGGTAATATATTTATATATGTGACCAACATGCATTTGGTAGAGAAAATTATATGATTAATTATTGTACTCACTTGCGCTTATATCTCCTCATACCTTCTACATTCTCCGTATTGGAGTAATACAACGTCCAACGGAATTGACCAGAAATATTTGACGAAGCGTTCACCCGAATACAAACTCAGAAATATAAGGTTCCTAACGTACTTTGTACAAAATGTTGTATAGTCAGAAAAAAAAATATGAGCAATACAACCAAACAGACCTAATCAGTTAAGCCAAAATGCAAGTAAGGTAAACTTTGTCCTGAGGGAGATCATATTCGGAAAGCTTAAAAAGCTAATAGTTGTAATAATAAGTCTACAAAAATTGTAAACAATCCGATAAAAACATTACCAAGTTTTCTTCAAACAGACACTGTAAACTACGATATTAGGTATGGAGGAAAAATCTGCCTGATTATGTTAAAATCGGCATGACTATAAGATTGGCAAAAAATGTATATTAACGCTTCGGCGTGGTCACTGTATTGGCCCACGGTCCTACGGGATCAATACGGACAACGACGAATCAATAAAAAAAAACCATTACATAAACAGCCATTTGTAACACTATAAAAATGCATTTGTTTTTAAACAATAAGCTATTCTATGGTTAAAATTAAGGAAGTCGCTGCTAACATGGACATTTACAGCAAAACAATTGACAATACTGTTTCCGAATTTTGCATTTAAATATTGTATTTATGCAGATTCCTTACAAGTAAAAATGATGGTACAAGGAAAGGTCCGGATAGGACACAGTGGGTCAGTAGAGTTGAAAGCATCAATTGTATCCCGTAATGATGACCCCTTACAAATTAGCTGGCAGAAAATTGAAAACAATTTTCCTCGAAACCTTATCCTCACGACCGATAAATACTTTGGAAGTACTTGTGACAGCGAATCCCCAAAACTTGTGATAAATGATGCAGACGAAACAGATGATGGTATATATCGAGTTGAAGTTAGTAGTGCAGCAGAAAGAGTTCATGGACTAGAAATTATTCTTGAAGTATTTGGAGGTAAATATAGTGTTTTCGGTTCGCAGTCATTGGTACTCTTATTATCAATATGAAAACCGACAATATACATTATTCTATGTTATACATGTACATATTAATTAGGCAGATTTTTGTCTTGTAGCCAATCAGTGAACATAGCCAGATAACGCACAGTTGTTTTCATAGTGGAATTACTAACTAATTTTCCTTTAAGTTATTAATTAGGCAGATTTTTGTCTTGTAGACAATCAGTGAACATAGCCAGATAACGTACAGTTGTTTTCATAGTGGAATTACTAACTAGTTTTCCTTTAAGTTATTAATTAGGCAGATTTTTGTCTTGTAGCCAATCATTGAACATAGCCAGATAACTTACAGTTGTTTTCATAGTGGAATTAATAACTAAATTTTCCTTTAAGTTTTGTAGACATATCTGTTATCAACAGACTTTTCTTTATGTTTTGTAGACACGTGTGTTATCAACAGACCGATAAGATGATGACAGAAAAATGATACAGACCTGTTAGACCTTTGTTAAAATTTATTTTACACACCTAAAATGTTTGCATAATCAGCAAACGAAAATTTGACAATTCATCTGAAATAATCTATCTTGGTTTCTAAATTAATAGCCTAAATGACACTTCTGGAATTTATTGCTATAATGTGCCATTTCTACACTCTATTGTCAGGGTTAAATTCACATTTGCTGATAACAAAAGGACAAGATCGAACATAGAATTAATCGATAATTCACCTCAAGTTTACTAAATCGTCGAGGTATGCACTCCTATTTAATAACCATGAGGTGAATCACCAATACTTATTTATTAAGTGTTTGTGGTAATCATAACACTTTTGACAACAATGCTTTTTAAAACAAAAGGAACTGAAAGCTTTATTTATGGTTGTCATCCTGTATGAGTACTTTATTTAATATGTTGGCATTTATTTAAAACAATGTCACATCGACATCTGCATGAAATATACATGACATTTTGTTTTTCTATTAGCTGAAAGTTAAACCAGTAAATAAATGCATATCTTTTAAATTGTGACAATTCGATATTTACCAATAACCACTTATAATTGATTTATTACAGGACTTTCAAAAGAAGAGAACAACTTCATACGCTTCTATCTCCTGTGTCAAAAAATAGCCACAGAAGCAGTCCGTCAGTATTTTAATAGAAAGATTCCTCCACATGTATTGTCTGGTCATCTGAACAATCATTACATACCATTAAACAGTCCGCAAAATACATGGAGATGTACTGTGGAACAACGTATTATTCTATTTCCAGGTATATCGTCGCTGTCTTCTTTTCATAAAGTTATTTATAAGATCCAATGCGGTATTAACAATTATTATAATTCCTGTAAGAATGTCCTTTGATAATAAGAAAACTTTAAGTTGTCATTGAATTGATCTATCTTCTGATAGTCATTACTGTTGTCCTCAATAGTAGTGGCCTGATATGTCAATCAACGTTCTATTCACGCGAGTAGGCGGAGCCAATGTATGGGTGGGCAGAGATAATCATTATTCATATCTGAATCTTCAAATCGTTTTATGATAGGGAATTGTGCATTACTTTAAAATAATTATTGACAGTCAGTATAATAATAACAATAATGTTGTATTTAGCATTGACTGTGCGAAATAGTATTATCGGTTGAAGACATAGTGCACTATGTTACTATTTTCGTGAACACAACATTATTATATAAATATACACTTAATTATTATACCGAGCCGCAAATGAGTGGGGGTATACTGGTTTATCGTCGACCGCCCCTCCGTCCTATCGACGTTCCATCACAAAATGTTTTGTTGCAACGACAGCTTACAACTAATTCTAAGTTGTTGTAAAGTATGACCATGATTTCGTATTTGTTACACATCTATTCCTGTTTAATGAAATCACCTTAAACTTTTCAACATATGGGACTTTGGAAATTTTTCGTTGCAAAATTATCAGCAACTATATCCCAAAATTATTTCATAAATTGTGTGAAGTATGTCAAATTCCACATACGTCTGAGCACAGTCTGTTTGACAATTTCTAAATTTTTTACGGTATGCCTCAGGAAGTGATTCATATCCTCTTTGGCAACATCATAATCAGAGGCTTACTGTTACAAAAGGCTGAGTGTAAAATTCCCTGGCCTTTCCTACTAACACACTCTGTAGCAAGATAGTCCAGTAGTCGTTGGGTCACCCTAAGCTTTTGGCAATTTATCTTATTTTCTTCTGGAAATGGGAAACTAACCTCATATGTTTAGTTACATCAAATTTATCAGAAGTGTGACTAAATGGAAAGTGACTAAATGGAATAGAATGAGAGGACATTTCTTTTCTTTTTTCATTTCTAACTGAAATTCTAATTCTTTTGCTTTTTCTCTTTCTTTTATTTCTAACTCTTTCATTTATTTTTCTTTTTCTCTTTTTATTTCAATTTCTCTTTCTTGTAGTCAAAATTCAATTTTTAATTTTCTTAATTCCAAATCAGAGGGTTGTACAAAATATTCCAAAACTGACTCATCAAAAAGTGTTTAGCAATTTTACTTTGAATCTTATTTTTAACATTCCTAAAAGTTTTCCTGAACTGATCAAATCATCTTTTTCAAACTCATCTACATCAGGATTTGAGATAAATCAGGTATGCCACAGTGTTTGGTATTGACGCACTAAATATTGTTTTATTGCTGTTGCAGCATGGGGGTAGGACCAAGGTTAACAGCATGTTGTTATTTATTTGATTTCATCAACCCTTGTAACAATTTTTTTTATCGATTAACCAAGTATTTCTACTGTTTTTTCGCAGACTGTGGATGAAAAAAATGGGGGAAAACGGCTCTTTCTGCATTTTTTCATTGTCACTTGAAGAAAAAAATGAAGATTCATATGGAAAACTTAATATGTTGTTTTAATCTGACACCCTTTATGAATCATTTGATACCATAACCATGACATATTTTGTCATTATAGCGAGCGCATCGAGCGCTATAGGAGCATATGCATTTTCTACATATGGATTATTTAGAAAAGTATTTGTTTAATGGGGCAGCCATATTGTGCCACCTAATAAGGAAACGGAAGTAAGGGAAATAACTTGCTTCTAATTATAATTTTAGAATCAGAATAGTGATACTGGAAGTGAGTTTCTGGAAAGGGCTATTGCTGTGCTCGCATAATTGGCCAAGCCAACAGCATATTAATAATGTAGAGCATTTCCAAAAGTCTATCACTTTTTTGGAAAATCTAATGTGTCCTTTTCTGTGTATTTAGATTTTCGTTTTAAAACTCGTAACTTCCGAACGGTAATAGATGCTTCTCCTTTGTATAAAATGTTTTTTTACTCACACCAAAATTGTTTTTTTCTTACTCTATGGATTCCTCTAAAATAATAATGATATGAAAGTTGAATGGTTGCGCGGAAATCACTGACTTTTTCAAAAATTTTAATTCAAAATTAATATTCACAGTAAATTCTTTTCCGAAAGACGAGCTCCAAATTTCTGTTACGAAAGAACAGAAATAATGAATCAGTCAGTGATTTATATACAAAATATTTAATAACAGTAAAATATTTACAATAATCTCAGACCATACACAAGCAATAGATTATACCAGTGTTCAATCTTTTGTTAAATTATTCAATTTATTTTAATTTGCATTGTTTCAGACTGACCTTTGACTATGAAAAACATTGTTTTTTTCCAGCTTCTCCAAGTGCGGTAAATTCGAAAGACTTTGATTTTACTCTTTTATATAAACTTATAAGAAACACATTAGGTGGCAGTGTACCTACACAAGGATGGGGAATATGTCCCAATCCACGAAATACAACAGAAGAAGACGACATTGAGCGAGTCCGTAATTACAGAAATGTTTTGTCTCACAATACTGCCTTTGTCATATCAGATTCTGTACAAAAGTATGTGAAATGGAATTATTGTGAATTCATGTTTTATCGCATACATTGAATACTGCAAATATCTGAAAATATTTACAGGTTTAATAATATTAATTATATACGTTTTGTAGTCAATATTACTAGAATATAGTCTTAGAACCTACCTTAAATGCGTTATATTATATAAAAAAAAATATTTGCTTTGGTGTGATCATGAGGACATTATTTTAAATTTTCAAACTGTCTTAATTGGTTAAAAGGATGGATGGATGGATGAATTGTTGTTTAACTTCCAGTGGCAGCCAGGTGCATGTCAGGACGAGAACATGTTTGATAATGAATATGATCCCGGTTTTGTACTAGACCAACACTCTAATCCGGATTTTTAATGTGCTAGCTCACGAGGTAACGGTCCGCAGGAAGACTATCAACCCACTCGGGCACATTATACCCACTCCGAGCCGACCAGTAGATCTTTGTTCTTACTCCTAGATGCCGCGTGCTTGGCGGAGAAGCAGCAAATACCAATTTTAATGTCTGGTTTGACCCACGACCTTCCGCACTCGAGGCGAGCACGCTATCACGAGATCACCGAGGCGGTTTTGGTTAAAATGAAACATACTGCAATTCAAATTAGGAATGATACACATTACCCTCAATCGAACACTTTATTCTCGACCCAACTAATCTTTGGTCTAACTGCAAAATACAGCATGATTATCGGTGAAGCATTAAATGCTTATTTCAGATTCATCAATGGAACCAACGCCCTCAGCTACTCGAGGCGAGCGTGCTACCAGGAAACTGCTGAAACGGTTCTTAGAGCAATGACGCATATTATTTCATTTTTTAAGTTTATGTTACGAAATCGAAAAAAGGTCATGTCTTGAAAATCTTGCCTGTAATTAATAAATATATCTTCAAACTACAGGAAAATCAATCAATCAAAGTCATTGTCAAGTTGAGCATAATTGTTTTTGTTTTAGGCAGTGATTAGGTTAAGCTGCAGTAGCTTGGTAACACAAACGAAAGAACTTGAAAAACAAACATTTAGTAAAATCTACAAGGACCAGTCTATTGAAGACCTTCGAAAGGAACTCCAAGAAATGACGGACGACATAAAGAATAGACTGCAGAAAAATCAAATGGAAATGGAAGCCAAAATAGCGATAATGGAGAAACAGCATATTCCATTAAATATTAGAGGTAAAATATGTGATTTTTTTTGTTTAACAATATTGATGGTAGACAGTTGATATTTGTAAACTATATAAATTAGTGTATATTAGTATGAATTAATGTTCTAAAATAGTTACCCTGATTTTCGACAAAGAGGATTACTGCTGTCACAAAAGCTTCTTAAGCAGGGTTTTATCAGGGATAAGTTGATGTCATCACTTAAGAAATTTTACGGTCGTCATCATGAATTGATTGACCATTACAGTGTTCCAATATCTAAGATGATGTTGGACCTGTTCCCACTGTCGTAACCTTTCATGTGCCTCCTACGATTTGTGACTTCCACCGGATTGACTTTGTTGAACTTCACGACGGGTGCCGTATACGGAGCAGGAACTGCTTACCCTTCCGGAGCACCTGGGTTCACTCCTGGTTTTTATAGGAGTTCGTGTTGTTCATTGTTTTTAGTTTTCTATGTTTATTTGTTGTGCTTGTGGTTGTTCGTTTGTCTTCCCGGGTTTGTCTGTCCAATGGATTACGTTTTATTGATTGCTCCTTAGGTATATTTGTCCTTTTTATATAGACCGAGTCAGTTGAATAAAAACTGTACTGCCTCGGGACCTTGATTTTGGTGTAATCCAGATTTTACAAATGCATTACCAATATCAATAAAATAAAAAAAACGAATTTGAGTATAGATTGAAGAATGGGGTATATAAGCTATCATTAGGTATTCCGTCTCTTTGTGGGTTGTGATGTCGTCTATGGGTATGTACTCTGCTATGAAGTATTCCCTCTCTCTGTGGCTTGTCGTGTCATTGAAGGGTATGTTGCTATCATGAGATATTCCCTCTCTCTGGATTTTCATGTAATTGGAGGTTCGTACTCGTGTCATGAAGTATTCCCGCTCTCTGTCTATTGTGACATGCACTCTATTATGAGGCATTCTGTGTATCATGTGGGTTGTCATGTCATTGAAGGATGTGTACTCTATTATGAGGTATTCTGTGTATAATGTGGGTTGTCGTGTCATTGAAGGGTATGTACTCTATTATGAGGTATTCTGTGTATCATGTTGGTTGTCATGTCATTGAAGGGTAAGTACTCCATTATGAGGTATTCTGTGTATGATGTGGGTTGTCATGTCATTGAAGAGTAAGTACTCTATTATGAGGTATTCTGTGTATCATGTTGGTTGTCATGTCATTGAAGGGTAAGTACTCCATTATGAGGTATTCTGTGTATGATGTGGGTTGTCATGTCATTGAAGAGTAAGTACTCTATTATGAGGTATTATGGGTATCATGTTGGTTGTTATGTCATTGAAGGGTATGTACTCTATTATGAGGTATTCTGTGTATGATGTGGGTTGTCATGTCATTGAAGGGTATGTACTCTATTATGAGGTATTCTGTGTATCATGTTGGTTGTTATGTCATTGAAGGGTATGTACTCTATTAAGAGGTATTCTGTGTATCATGTGGGCTGTCATGTTATTGAAGGGTAAGTACTCTATTATGAGGTATTCTGTGTATCATGTGGGTTGTCATGTCATTGAAGGGTATGTACTCCATTATGAGGTATTCTGTGTATCATGTTGGTTGTCATGTCATTGAAGGGTAAGTACTCCATTATGAGGTATTATGGGTATCATGTTGGTTGTCATGTCATTGAAGGGTAAGTACTCCATTATGAGGTATTCTGTGTATCATGTTGGCTGTCATGTCATTGAAGGGTATGTACTCTATTATGAGGTATTCTGTGTATCATGTTGGTTGTCATGTCATTGAAGGGTGTGTACTCCATTATGAGGTATTCTGTGTATCATGTGGGCTGTCATGTCATTGAAGGGTATGTACTCTATTATGAGGTATTCTGTGTATCATGTTGGTTGTTATGTCATTGAAGGATGTGTACTCTATTATGAGGTATTATGGGTATCATGTTGGTTGTCATGTCATTGAAGAGTAAGTACTCTATTATGAGGTATTCTGTGTATCATGTTGGTTGTCATGTAATTGAAGGGTATGTACTCTATTAAGAGGTATTCTGTGTATCATGTGGGCTGTCATGTTATTGAAGGATGTGTACTCTATTATGAAATATTCCCTATCTGTGTGGGTTGTCATGTCAATCAAGGGAATGCACTTTATGATGAGGTATTCTTTCTATAACGTGGGTTTTCGTGTCATTAAAGGGTATACTCTATCACGTGGGTTGTCATGACATTTCTGCTGAACCGGTATGATTATATACTAGCATTGTATGAAATGTTTTCCCCTTGTTATTAACATTTTGATAATCATAATCATAACATTTATGAGTTAATCACTTTAAAGATGCTCGCTGGTCATGTTTTGGTCTTTTTGTCAGATTTTCGGAATCCTCGGGTTTTATCCATTTCTTAAACATGAAATATTTTGCCCATGAACCCCCACTTTTTCTTTTATAATTCAATCATATATTCTTTAAAATGGTATTTGACAAAATTTTATGAAATCCTTTTTATTTTTTCATACATTTTTGACAGACTGAAGTTGTCAATGCAAAGACAATGAAAAATTCAGAGAAAACACATTTCCTGCAAATTTTCAAGGCCTTATAGCTCTAAAATGAGCATATGAACCTATATTTTTTTCTTCCTTATTTGTTTACTATTCATATGTTCTCTCAAACTAAAACACCTATTTCAAATCCTATTTATTTCCTATTAGACCAACGATCACCCTTAAAGAGATTTACATGCAACACGACAGCTAAATTTATCATTATTTATCAATGTTGTAAAAAAAATTAATTATAACCGATTAAAACAAGAGAAGAAAAAATAGTTTCGTTTGGCTCGGTAAGGTTCGCTACAGTTAGTCGTGAAAGTCTGTAAGTTCCGCGGTAATAAGGCATGAAATCTCTGTTTTGTCCTCGATAGTAAGTCATGAAATGTTTTGTATATTTCCGATAATAATTCATGAAAGGACCTGTGAGGTCCCAGACATTTAAGTCATGAGTCTTTATATGGTCCCGATAGTAAGCCATAAAAGCCCCTGTAAGGTCCCCGACAGTCAGTCATGAATATTTCCTTAAGGTTTTCAGCAATCAGCCATGAAAGTCTCTGCAAGGTCCCCAACTATGAGTCTCTGTAAGGTTGCATGGATATTTCCAGACAATAAGTTATACAATTCTCTAAAAGGTAACAGACAATAAGTTGTGAAAATTTATGTAAGGTCCCATAAACAAGAAATGAAAGTCTCTGTACTGTCCCAAATAGATGTTTTATTTAATCGCTATAGCATTGTTTTGTTTTACTTTTTAAATCGTAATTACATGTGTATTGTTGTATCATAAACGGTGTCACATTATTTATCACGAAACGTCCAACCAGGTTACAAATCAATGGCATATTGATCTTAAAAAGGTACGAAGAAAACCAAAATTGCGGAAAGTTTAAATCAAAATATTATCAAATTGTATCTAAAAAGGACAAATATACCTAAGGAGCAATAAAAAACGTAATCCATTGGACAGACAAACCGGGAAGACAAACGAACAACCACAAGCACAACAAATAAACATAGAAAACTAAAAACAATGAACAACACGAACTCCTATAAAAACCAGGAGTGAACCCAGGTGCTCCGGAACGGTAAACAGTTCCTGCTCCGTATACACCATCCGTCTCGAAATTCAACAAAGTCAATCCCGAAGAAGTTACAAATCGGTGGAGGCACATGAAATGTTACGACAGTGGAAACAGGTCCAACATCATCTTAGATATTGGACAACTGTAATGGTCAATCAATTCGTGATGACGACCGTAAAATTTCTTAAGTAATGACATCAACTTATCCCTGATAAAACCCTGGTTAAAAAGCTTTTGTGACAGCAGTAATCCTCTTTAGGGTAACTCGCGCATGCCCTTGAAAAACGGATAAGCTGAGAAACGTAGACGCCATATGCAGGCGATGCTGGTATATTGCTACTCAAGAAGGGAACATTAACAATAGGAAAGTTGAAGTAATCACGTTTGTCATAAAGTTTTGTCTTCAAATACCCCCTCATTGTCTATTTCAAGAAACAAATCCAAATATGAAGCGAACTTTGGTGTATCTGTAGTATCCTTAATTTCAAACTCACGCGCGTAGATTAGATGTAGAATTGGAATTTGTCGTTATGTAACGCCAACACGTCATCTATATAACGAAAAGTGAAATTAAAGGATTGGGCTAGTTTCTTTTTGTTTTCACGTAGTAACCCTTGAATGAAGTCCGCTTCATTTGAGTACAGAAACAGATCGGCGAGAAGAGGCACAGTTGGTTCCCATTGAAATGCCGATCATTTGTTGAAAAATTAGACCGCCAAATTCAACAAATATGTTGTCTATGACAAAATCAAACATGTTTGTAGTTTCATCTTCAGAATACTTTTTGTCAGAATCAGAGTGGTTCATCGCGAAATAAGCCTTTTCTCTACCTAAAACTAGAAATTTATACCTGCGTGTGTCGTTTTGCTTGAAAAAACATTGATGACCTAGTTGTTTTAAGCGTTCTTTTAATTGAAAATCAGGTATGGTAGTGTAGAGTGTAGAGAAGTCGAATGTTTTTATGCTGTTGCATGTAGCCAAAGATTTTGATTTTAGATATTGTAGTAAATTTTTCGAGTTTTTAAGTCTAAACTTTGCGCAAATATCTGTTATATATTTATAAAACTTTACTACAGGTATCCACTTAGAATTGATAAAAGATTGGAAAGAAGAAGACAAAGTATACTATGACGAAATAAATGGATGCAAAGAAGCATGGGGTCTTTTGAAGACCAAGTCTGTTTTCGCTGTTATTGGTGGTGTTGGATGTGGGAAGACATCACTTGCGAGACATATTGCACTGGTTCTAGAAAATAATGGTTGGGAAGTGGTACCAGTAGATAAACCAGAGGAAATTTATAGTTATGCAGATCTAAACATTAAGCAAGTGTTTATACTTGATGATGTTCTTGGTGTATATTCTGTTAACCATAATAGCTACTCTCAATTAGAAAATTATAAAGAAAAAATATTAAAAGCAGTTTCTAAAGAGTCAAAACTAATTGTAACAAGTAGAAAAACGGTTTACAAAGAGGCGGTAAAACTAAAATCTTTCGTTTTTGAAAACATTATAGATTTACAGAGTGTTGAAAATGAGCTTAATGAAAATGATAAAAAGAAGATATTAACTAATCATTGTGAAAACGCAAATATAGAGAGTGTTTTATACCAAAATATATCTTTAAAATCTTCTCAAATTATGCATCCATTGCTTTGTAAATTATTTGCTCAAGAAGAGAAATTTCAAAATGTTGGAGATACATTCTTCGGGAAACCATTTGAAATAATTCTTACAGAAATGGACAGGCTTTATGAATTGAAAAGAGTACACTATACAACGATGGTTATATGTCTACTAAACAATAATTCTTTATCAGAATATCTACCTGCCGAGGAACTCATTAAGGACGCGTACAATACGTGTGGACTAAATATAGCTTCCCCAGACCGATTTATTACAGATGCATTGCATGAGCTGACAGATACGTATTTCAAAAAGAGTGGAGACAAAACAAGCTATAAACATGATGCTTTATTTGAAATAGTTGGTTATCACTATGGCAAGAATTATCCGGAAATGATATTAAAATATATGCCAATGAATTTTGTATTTTATATGGTGACTGTTTCAGAAAATCAGGACGGAAACTATTTACGTATCGTACTGAAAGAAAATCACTATCAACAACTAGCTGAAAGACTACTACAGGAAATTAAATCAGGGAAATTTGATGATGTTTTCAAAAACAATTTAATCTCAGAAACACAAATTCTTAACGTTTTTATGGATATTATCAGAAATCAACCATACCACCAATTTAAATCTATTTTTCTTAGTCCTATAGATACTTGTGATAGCAAATGTTTTAATTTGGAATTCGATGCGTTCATAATGTTAGAAAATGAGAAGACGGCTTTAAGCCGAATCCTTCTCTATGGCCATAGTAAACTTCTACAAAAGATAATTGACCACGTAAGAAAAAACGGACACTCTGTTCATGAAGTGTTTGGAAGACATGTAGAAGAGCAGACGAAGATACTTGTATTAAGTTGTTACAGTGGTTGTGTCAAGACAGTAAAAATCCTTCTAAATTATATAAAAGATGTCAATAGGGTATATCTTTTTAATACACCACTTACAGCCGCATCCCATTTAGGACACTACGATATTGTCAAATACCTTTTACAAAAGGGTTGTAATGTGAATTTCTGCACCGATGGACGAAGGTCACCTTTATATTCAGCATCAGGAGCTGGGCACTGCGATATTGTAAAATTTCTTGTCGAAAATGGTGCATTAGTTAACCATTGCACTAGCGATTACCAGACACCTCTATACATTGCATCAAATGCTGGGCATTACAATATTGTCAAGTATCTAGTAGAAAACGGTGCAGATATCAATATCTGTGGATTCGAGAATGGCTTTGAAACATTTTTGAGCAACGAGGAGAGGAAAGGTCACATTTCCCCATTATATATAGCATCGAAAAATGGACATTATCATGTTGTTCAATATCTTTTAGAGAGCGGTGCAGAGGTTAATCTTTGTGACAAAGATAACAAGTCACCTTTATATATTGCATCCGAGAAGGGATATTACCATATTGTTAAATACCTAAATGAAAATGGCGGAGATATTAATCTGTATGACCTACAAAACAATTCTCCTTTACACAAAGCTTCAGAAGGTGGACATTACGCCATTGTTAAATACCTAAATGAAAATGGCGGAGATGTTAATCTCTGTGACTTACACAACAATTCTCCTTTACACAAAGCTTCAGAAGCTGGACATTACCGTATTGTTAAATACCTAAATGAAAATGGCGGGGATATTAATCTATATGACGTGCACAACAATTCTCCTTTACACAAAGCTTCAGAAGCTGGACATTACGCCATTGTTAAATACCTTGTAGAAAATGGTGAAGATGTGAATGCGTGTGACAAGGATAATAAGTCGATTTTATATAAAGCATCAAAAGCCGGACATTATGACATAGTTAGGTACCTGGTCGAAAGCGGCGCAGATATTTTCTCTTGTGACAAAAATAAAACTTCAATTATTGGTACAGCAGCCTCTCGAGGACACCTTGATATCGTTAAGTACATTGTTGAAAATGGTTGGAGCGTTAATACGTGTGAAAGCAATAACGAGTCGCTTCTATATATAACATCAAAAAATGGATATTATGATATTGTAAAGTACTTACTAGAGAATGGTGGGGATTTAAATATATGTGACAGTGAAAAAAATTCCCCATTGCATGCAGCTTCAGTTTCTGGAAGATTAAATATGGTTAAGACCCTTGTAGAAAATGGAGCCTCAGTCAATGTACGCAATACAAACAACGATTCGCCATTTCATTTAGCATTGCGTTACTACAAATACGAAATTACAAAGTACCTTATAGAGCAAGGAAATGATGTTAACGATTGTCTTGAAAACAATATTTCTACATTACATATAGCCTCAAAGTGTGGAGAATATGATTTTGTTAGATGGCTCGTAGAGAATGGTGCAGATGTTAACCTTTGTGACGACAGAAACGAGTCTCCTTTATATAAAGCATCTAAACATGGGGAAAATGATGTTGTTAAGTATCTTATAGAGAATGGGGCAGAGATAAATTTATGTAATAAAGACAACAGATCACCTTTATATATAGCATTTATAGATGAATTTTACGATGTTGTTACGTACCTTGTACAAAATGGAGCGGATGTTAACATTTGTGACACAGATGGCAGGTCACCTTTATATAAAGCAGCTCAAGAAGGACAGTGCGATGTTGTTATGTACCTGGTCCAAAATGGTGCGGATGTTAACATGTGCGATACAGATGACAGGTCGCCTTTGCATAGAGCATCTGAAGAAGGATATTACGATGTTGTGAGGTACCTTGTAGAGAATGATGCGGATGCTAACATATGTGATAAAGACAAGAGATCACCGTTATATATAGCGTCATTAAAACTTTGTAATTCGTATCAACATGAATGTTATCTAGATATAGTTATATTTCTATTATTCCACGCGGATAATGTTGATATGTATAGCTCTCATATTACCTCCCCATTAAAGATAGCTTTATTTTCTAACCGGAAAGAAAATGTAAAAAAACTTATCAAATCAGAAAATCAGCTTGGTCTATTTAACGGTAATAAACATTTGTTTGATATATTGGTGGATTTAAGACAATCAAAAGTCCTGAGTGAAGAATTGTGGTTTTTCATCAAATGGAAAGACTTTCATACTCTGAGTCATCTTATTAAGTTAGGCTTAAATGTAAACATATGCGATGAGAACGGAGAATTGCTTTTGTCCAAATTGATTAACGATCGATGTAAAATTGATAAAGTTAAGGTGTTGTTAGATGCAGGCGTTGATTTGAATATAAGAGACAATTGCTGTACATCAGTGTTGACAAAAGTATGGCTAAAAGCTCAATCTTGGCATTTTATGTATGATTTTCTGCAGGCGTTTGGTATGCAGGATGGGAGTTTAGAAATGCTCCGTTTGATAAAACGATATGTCAGGAGATATTCTGTTTAAATGCTTATAAAGTTATATTAAGAGTATATTAAACATTTGGTGATCAGATTTGACATATTCCTTTGTACAATGTTGTTTAGATGTAGCACTATTTCTTGTCTCTTGTAGCACTATTACTTGATATATTGACAAATGCCGTCATCAAGATTGATTAACGCGAAGTTTGAAAATTAAAGGATAGACAGGTAATTGTGCTTGAATACATAAGCGTCGGCCTATCAGAGAAATGCTAATGAAACTATCACAACTGTTGAGTCGTAAATCGACGAAATTTGCACATCTTGTACGTCAAAATTTGTATCAAAGAATTTGTTATAACCATGGAGTCGAAACCGCTGCTGGTGGACTCCAGTCAATCACACTCTCAGTTGCCAGTGTTCCGATATTACCCCGAAATTGATATTTTAAATTAACTGTTCCAACAATTTAAAATTTTTGAAAACTATGGAGTATCTCCTCCGTGCATAGCTCTGTCCTTACATGGTTTTGTATGGGCGGCGAAAAGGGTAAAAAAGACATCAAAAAACAAAATTAACAGCTTCAAACAAAATCAACAGACTCCAATGCAAAACTAATGAACTCGATGTTAAACGAACAGCTTAAAATTAAATCAACAGACTCCAATGCAAAACTAACAGCTAAAAACAAAATCAACAGACTCCGATGCAAAACTAATGAACATCGATGTTAAACGAACGAACAGCCTAAAATAAAATCAACGGACAAATAAACATCGATCGATGTCAACGTTAAATAGCCAATATAAGTTATCATGCTTCGACCCAACTAACATGATTATTTAGACAGTGTCGAAAATTGTTGAACGGTGAGGGCGAAAGCCCGAACCGTTCAACAATTTTCTACACTGTCTAAATAATCATGCTAGTTGGGTCAAAGCATGATAACATTTTTGTGCGGTTATGCTAGTATAATAAATATATTTTATTTGAATTGCTCTAGATCGATAAAGCCCTGGATTGCGTCATGCATGTATAGATGTCAACCAATGGAATTTTCCATTCGCCGACCGGTTAACAGGTCAACTTGCCTTATGTAGGGCAATACACTAAGGTTATCACAAGACAGCGTTTTCCTTACTTTGTTCTTTTTATAGCACACATGATTTAAGGTCAACAGGTTGAGCACACATGATTAAAGGTCAACATATTACAACGCGATTGCTGGTTGGCTACAGGCACATGTTTTGTAAAAAGTTTTCTTTTTGGGGGCAATTTGATTGGGTTGTGTATGGCGAACATGGTTATTTAGCAGATGGCAAGGCAGCCAGTAGAATTCAAGTTTACAACTGTATAACCGTACAATAACTGAATTAACGCCAGGTGGCGGTATGATTCTCAAACCTTGCTGTAGATAAAAATAGTCATCTAGGAAGTAAATAGTTGCAAAACCGGGCTTACTAATCGATTTTATGATTGCGAGCATAGGCGTGCAGGGGATCGGGGGAGGGGAGGGGTGGGGTGGGGTTAACTCAATGATATTTAGATACGGGACGTGCGGCAAATTTGGGATTTTACATACCGGCGGAGATGTCGGGTCGGGATTTTTTGACACTCTGGAGATTTCCGGTCAGAATTTTTAAAATTTCTGCAGATTTTTATAAAGCAATGAGAAGAATTCGGGTCATTTTTATTTTATTTCAATATATAGGCCCTAAATGTTAAATATACAAATATGTCTCATATAACTGCCTTTTATTAGCAGTCATTGGCACTACGAAAATAGGGTCCATATTGGTCAGAGTTCATATTATAATTATAAACTTAAGATTTTTTTTTATTGTAAGCTGTTTGTTGTATTCATGTTGTGTTAATGTCTATTGTGATGTATATATATTGTAGTGTTATTGTATTGTCTTGCTTTGACCCATATGGGTGTATTTTATGCAAATAAAATTATTTTTAGATAATTTCTGGTATTACTATATAAGTAATTTTAGCTTTCCTGGATATTGATGATATTTTCGTGTCACAAATTCGATATAACGTGTATAATTTCGGGTAGGGGTTTCAAGTTCACCTACGCACCCCCTCCCCGTCATAAAATGGTCAAGTTACCCCCCCCCCCCTTTTGTGCAGGGGGCAGGTGCGGATCTAGGATTTTTAAAAGGTGGGATTCCATGCAGGCTTTGTTTTGTCATATCTTCGCAATTTTCCCTGCGCATTCTTTTACTTTTCAGACAATGTGTGTCCGTCCCCCAGTCCCCCCTCCCTGTTCCGCCAATGGCGATGCATGGGGTTCTAATCTAGAAAATTTATTAAATTTACTACATTTATTCTTTGGCCAAATTTTGGTCCGTGCCCCTTTTAAAGCACAAAAATATAGCGCTTTATATTTGGAATTTGTGGATCCGACTTGGAGAGTTTGTTAAAAAAAAATCTCGCCAAATTTCAAAAGATTGCTATTAATTAGCAGTGATGTATCAGGGCAATTCATAGAGTTGGATATTTTGGGAACTCGGGGTCCTTTTTTAGCTCATCTGGCCCGAAGGGCCAAGTGAGCTTTTCTCATCACTTGGCGTCCGTCGTCCGTCGTCGTCGTTAACATTTTACATTTTGAACTTCATCCACTGAATGGACCACTGAATGGAATGAAACCAAACATGGCATGAATGTTCCTTATGAGGTGCTGACCAACTGTTGTTACTTTGTAGCCGATCCATCATCCAAGATGGCCGCCAGCGGGGAACTTAGTTTAACATAGGACCCTAGGGGAAATGCATACAAATGACTTCTTTTAGAATGGAATGTAACAAAACATAGCATGAATGTTCCTTATGAGGTGCTGACCAACTGTTGTTACTTTGTAGCCGATCCATCATCCAAGATGGCCGCCAGCGGGGAACTTAGTTTAACATAGGACCCTAGGGGAAATGCATACAAATGACTTCTTTTAGAGAACAACTGAATGGAATGAAACTAAATCTGGCATGAATGAACCCTTATAAGGTGCTGACCAAGTGTTGTTACTTTGTAGCCGATCCATAATCCAAGATGGCCGCCAGCGGGGAACTTAGTTTAACATAGAACCCTATGGGAAATGCATACAAATGACTTCTTTTAGTGACCCACTTAATGGAATGAAACCAAACATGGCATGAATATTCCTTATGAGGTGCTGACCAAGTGTTATTACTTTGTAGCTGATCCATCATCCAAGATGACCGCCAGCGGGGAACTTAGTTTAACATAGGACCCTATGGGAAATGCATACAAATGACTTCTTTTAGAGGAACCACTGAATGGAATGAAACTAAATCTGGCATGAATGTTCCTTATGAGGTGCTGACCAAGTGTTGTTACTTTGTAGCCGATCCATCATCCAAGATGGCCGCCAGCGGGGGACTAAGTTTAACATTGGACCCTATGGGAAATGCATACAAATGACTTCTTTTAGAGAACCACTGAATGGAATGTAACAAAACAGCATGAATGTTCCTTATGAGGTGCTGACCAAGTGTTGTTACTTTGTTGGCGATCCATCATCCAAGATGGCCGCCAGCGGGGGACTAAGTTTAACATTGGACCCTATGGCAAATGCATACAAATGACTTCTTTTAGAGAACCACTGAATGGAATGTAACAAAACATAGCATGAATGTTCCTTACAAGGTGCTGACCAAGTATTGTTACTTTGTAGCCGTTACATCATTCAAAATGGCCACCAGTGAGGGACTTAGTTTAACATAGGACCCTAAGGGAAATAGATACAAATGTCTTCTTCTATAGAACCACAGAATGGAATGAAACCAAACATGGCATGAATGTTCCTTATGAGATGCTTACCAAGTGTTGTTACTTTGGTGCCTATCCATCATCCAAGATGGCCGCCATCAAGGGACTTAGTTTATCATAGGACCCTATGGGAAATACATACAAATGTCTTCTTTTAGAGAACCACAGTATGGAATCAAACCAAATATAGCATGAATGTTCTTTATGAGGTGCTGACCAAGTGTTGTTACTTTGTAGCCGATCCATCATCCAAGATGGCCGCCAGCAGTGGACTTAGTTTAACATAAGACCCTATGAGAAATACATACAAATGTCTTCTTTTAGAGAACCACTGAATGGAATGACACCAAATATGGCAGGAATGTTTCTTATGTGGTGCTGACCAACTGTTGTTACTTTGTAGCTGATCCATCATCCAAGATGGCCGTCAACAGGGGACTTAGTTTAACATAGGACACTATGAGAAAAACACTCAAATGTCTTCTTTTAGAGAACCACAGAATGGAATGAAACCAAATATGGCATGAACATTACTTATGAGGTGCTGACCAAGTGTTGTTACTTTGTAGTTGATCCATCATCGTTGGGTTGCTGCCACTTACGTGGTAATTCTTAGTTAATTTTGCAGGATTTTTGGTTATCTAGAATATTAGAGCAATATACAATCTGTAAACAACAATAATGTTCAGCAAAGTAAGATCTACAAATAAGCCAACATGGCCAAAATGTTGTTAGGTATTTGTAAGATCATTTTTCAGCTTTTAATTATTATAAATAGAAATAAATTGTAAAGTGCAATAATGTGCAAATTTAGATCTACAAATATGTTAACATGGCCAAACTGGTCAATTGACCCCTTTATGGCCATTAAATATGCAATTTTTAACATTTTTTTTTACAAAATTGTCCACTTGATCTGGGCTGAATAGAAATAAACTTGGCCACAATTTTCAGTAGGTTATCATGACTTGTTTGAAAAAAAGTATCGGATGACCCTGCCATCAAACCGCCTTTGCTAAAAAAGAACATAGAAGTTAACTTGACCACATATTCAAAAATAATAATGATAAGATGTCTTCAGTAGCTATTGTAAGACTACACTAAGATGACCTGTATTTAATTTTAAATACTGTGTCAAATTAAACCAATCTTGGTTTCAATCATTATATAATTTTACATAATTTCCAAAATCACATTAGATACAGGTGAGCGACACAGGCTCTTGAGAGCCTCTAGTTGTCTTATACGCCCCCCATCCTGAGACCCCGAGGATCTTGCTTAATAAACAAATTTGGGGTTCTCGGGGTGTTTTCTTTAATGTTTCCGTCATTCCAAATTATACAGGGGCTTGTAGAGCGCTCCTCTAGTTACCCCAACCCCATCAGTTTTAGTTATTTTAGATTCGAACCTGCCCCCTGCATCCGCTTATACATGCAATCGTAAAATTGATTAGAAAGCTCGGTTTTGCAAACTCAGACACAATTAATCTCAATTAAGGGAAAAAGACAAATATTGCTGCACGACGATGCGTCCACTTCATGGCACTTGCCTAGCCATAACAAAATTATTTCTTATAACTATATTTCAGGAATGACCGTCATTATTTTTTTGTTCATGAAGATGCACACTAAATATTTTAAAAGGTGCATAACATTCGAATGAACTAAAAGATAATTACAGTCATTCCAATTATAATTTAATTAGAAAATAAGACGACGTGACGTTGTGTTTAACAAGGAATATTACATTGCTATACAATAACAATTCATATAGCGATAGAGTATTATGCGAATGATAACATAAAATAGTCATTTCGTTGACATAGAATAATTATTTAAGGAATGTTTCCAATTTTTGAACAGTTTATACGATATAACCTGGTTTGGGTCAATTTACGTATAATAAACCAGCCATAAACTGACACAAACCAGGTTATTGAAGTATAACCTCTTCAAAAATTGGAAATATTCCTTATAATTTAATTTCCAAACAGAAGTACAATGATCCCTCGATTCAAGAATCAATAATGAAATTGGAATTAATTTACAAGTGGCGGATTAATTAAAGACCAAACCAGGTTATACAGTATAACCAATGTTGGTCTATACTGTTTATCCAATCAAATTAAATTAATAGACACTAATGGTTTATGATACTGGCTTTGTTCTTCTTCTTATGGTATCCAGTTATCCATCAAATTTTTGATGATTACTAACTGCTGCGCATGCATAGGATAATAATAAATAATTATTTACAAAAGAATAGTGCCAAAAATAAACAAATACTAACATGACATGTGGTTAAAACTATATAGATAACTACTAGATTTACTGTTCTATATTGTAGAGAACAGTAGGTGTCAACTGTTCTCTAAAAATATTTAGAGTGGGAGAAAGTACTACCTTTGGAGGTAGTACATTCCATTGTGTAATATTAAACGGAAAAAATGAATATTTGTAACAGTCTTTAAATGTAAGTAGGTGTCTGTAAATTTGTCGGGTTCTATTGTCTGTTGGTATGAGTAATTCTGATGGTACAGCGACAATATGGTGAACAATTTTATAGAACATTATAAGTCTAGTTTTAAGTCTGCGTTGTTGTAAGGTAGGCCAATTTAGAGTATTGAGCATGTCTGTAACGCTACTGGTGTTGTGATAACGATTACAGGCATATTTAGCAGCCCGACGTTAAACCATCTCAAGTTTATTGCATTGTTCAGCAGTATGAGGGTTCCAAACCGAACAAGCATATTCTAGTTTTGGTCGGACAAGTGCTAGGTACGCCTGAGACTTAATGTTTGTAATGGATGTTTTTAGATTTCTTTTTAGGAAGCCTAGGCTTTTATTAGCATTACCAATGATGTTGTTTGTATGCTGGGTCCATTTTAAGTCATATTGCAGTGTTATACCAAGATATTTAGCGGAGGAGACAGATTCTAGGGTATGGCTGTGAAGGATGTAGTCGTGTTTAATTGTATTTTTCTTGTTTGAGGCAGTGAGAACTGTACATTTGTCAGGCTGGAAAGCCATCAGCCAGTCTTCTTCCCACTTTGCAGCAGCATCAAGATCTTCCTGAAGGCTATCACAATCTTTTTTAGATTTGATGCTTTTGTAAATGATGCTGTCATCTGCGAACAGTCTGAGTTTACTGGATTTCAAATATTCTGGTAGGTCGTTTATACATACCAGAAATAGAACCGGGCCCAGAACTGTTCCCTGTGGGACACCAGAAGTAACTGGAGCAACATCTGATGACTCACCATCCAGGACAACTGTTTGTGTGCGGTTGGATAAAAGGGCAGAGATCCAGTTAAGTGTTTCATTTTGTATACCATAGAAATGTAGTTTGTATAGAGTCTTTGATGCGGGACTTTGTCAAAGGCTTTGGCAAAGTCCATAATTATAAGGTCTGTTTGGGTGTTATTGTCTGAATTTGAAGCTAGTTCTTGTATGAAAGATAGAAGTTGTGTTTCACATGATCTAGAGTGTCTGAAGCCGTGCTGGAGGTCGTATAATAGGTTGTTTTTTTCTAAGTGGTTAATTAAGTGTTTTGTTATGACGTGTTCCATTAGTTTGCAACTGATACAAGTGATAGAGACTGGTCTGTAGTTAACTGCATTGTATTTTTCCCCTTTTTTGTATGCTGGTGCGACATTTGCATGTTTCCAGTCAGATGGTATACAGCCAGTTGTAAGTGATTTCTGGAAAATAATGGTGAGGATTGGTGCCGTTATGTTTTGAAGTTGTTTTAGTACTCTGCCGCTGATGTTGTCTGGGCCAGTGGCTTTGTGTGGATTGATGATGTGTAAAAGTTTTTGTATGCCAGGTGTGGTAATTGTGAGTGATGGTATGACTGGATGGGGACTTGGCCCTTTATCAGGTATATTACTTGCTGTTTCGGTGGTAAAGACTGATTGGAAATGCTCATTTAAAATGTTGGCTTTTTGTTTTGTATCAGTTATTAATTGGCCCTCTTTTTTAAGGGAGCAACTCCACTGTTGTCAGTTCTGATTGATTTAATATAAGAAAAGAGTTTTTGGGGTTTTGATTGGTTGTTGTAACTTTGGTCAGGGTCATTTGTTGGAAGGTCAAGGATCATTTTTTCTATGTATGTACAATAGGCACGTCTCTGTTCTTGTTGGACTTGTTGTTTAAATTTTTTATATTTTACTATATGCTTTTTGTCCTTTTTCATTTTAGAGTACAATTTATTCTTTTTATTTATCATTTTTCTGAGTTTGTTGTGCACCCAGGGAAGTCGATGTTTATCACGTTGAATATCGGTCGAGACGAAGGCGAGACATATATTCAAATTGACGAAGTCAATATATAGTACATTAGTGTCTATTATTATTTTGGCGTCATAATGTATTGCATGATATTTTCGAGTGTCATGTCAGGAATACTGAAAAATGTCTGACTATTACATCAAAAGGAAAAAGTATGAATTGCCGATAAACTAAATTTCTCGACCTTTAGACATCAAAAGAAGGTTACTCAAATTACTGATATCTTTATTTGCTACGCCCATGTGGGCCACGAAAATACAAACACTGAACAAAGAAACAAACACAAAGTCAATGGTACAAAAGTATTTATAAATGTAAAACTCAAATTACTCGATTAGAATCCGATTAACACGCTTGCAAATTAATATAAGAGGTTTTCTGGAAATAAAAGACTAGGAGGTGAGAAAGAGTGAGCCATCTTCGGCAAATTTTTAAGACCCGGGTCTTTGATTTTAATTATCATAAGCGTATTCAGAATGTTATAGTAAGGTGGATTTATAACTAAATACATGTAGTAACACAAATTAACACAATTATATTTGTTATTCATACGTTATAAATGTACTTTGAGCTGCTTGTAGTAGCATTAAGATTCAACTTGTAAAACTGTTTAACCAGGGTTTTATCAGGGATAAGTTGATGTCATCACTAAGGAAATTTTACGGTCGTTATAACGAATTGATTGACCGTTACAGCGTTCCAATATCTAAGATGGTGTTGGACCTGTTCCCACTATCGTAACATTTCATGTACCTCCACTGATTTGTCACTACCACCGGATTGACTTTGTTGGACTTCAAGACGGATGTCGTATACGGAACAGGAACTGCTTACCCTTCCGGATCACCTGAGTTCCGACTCCTGGTTTTTATAGGAGTTCGTGTTGTTCATTGTTTTTTAGTTTTCAATGTTTATTTGTTGTGCTTGTGTTTGTACATTTGTCTTCCTGGGTTTTGTCTGTCTAATGGATTATGTTTTTGGATTGCTCCTTAGGTATATTTGTCCTCTTTTAATATATCATAGTATTACACTCCCAATTACACGATGTGTGTTGCGAGCAACCTGAAACCATGAATGTGTGTCATCTTATGACGAAATATGCATTAAACTTTTCACACAAGATGTCAAGCAACTATACAGTGCTACCGCAAGCAACTATACGGCAAAACTTTTTGTCTTAGCAAGCACCTATAAAAAACCAAGTTTGTATTGTTTCACATTCATTTCAATATAGGGAATTAACGAGGCAACATAGGAAATTCGTATGTAAGCTATCAACTGATCATTTTAGTATTCAAAATAAATATTATTGATAGGAAGGGATAAAGAAATCACGTTTACAAAGCATTTGGAGAAGCCGTGTTGTTCCAAGCATTTTTTACTTGATATGTCTGTTATAATGTATAAATGTAGGTTTTAACAAGCATGAATAAATAACATCTTATTGCTTTAAATTCTTATCGATTTATTTCATTGAAAAATATTTTTGTAAACAGGAAAAATAGTCAAAAGCTTACCTTCCCCAAAGCGTTTATCCTTATCTAGCGCTTGACAGAATCGCAACTCAAATGTTGAAAAAAATACTGTACACTTCCGCTCCCACAGTGTGGACTTGGTAATAAAAAAAATAATTTGGTTTGATTGTAGTTGAAAAATAATAAAATTGCGTAAATACCTTGAAAAAATTCAAACCAATATAAAAACCATAACCCCCCCCCCTTTTTTGAAGTTGTTCCCTAAGGCTTTCCATAAATTTGGTATATTTTTCAAAATTGGTAAGCCGAGTCATGTTTTTATTTCTTAACATGCTTAATCTGTAATCCTCATTGATGGCTCTTTTAGAGAAAAGTCTCTAGATCTTTCGAACTGTGTAAACTACGAAATATTATTATACCGTCATCGGTAAAAAAAATCAGAAAAAGCGGGAGTTGAAAAAAGCTTAATATAATTACAGCCTAGCATTAAAATAACAATCCAAAGATACTAATATTAGATATATAAAAATCTGATGTAAAAAGTCAGTTATATGTTGTATATGTCTACCTATGCAGGGGCGGATCCAGAGTGGCGACGAGTGGGGGGCACAATTTTGAATAATTATCTGCCCTTTGTTGGGGGATAATGTAGATTTTACGACTTTTATTGTTGGGTGTGTGGGGGGGGGGGGGGGTACAATATCATATCTTCTTTTTGGTTAGCGTCACAGAAGCTTATGTATCTGCCGAAAAATTGAAAGCAATTATTATATTTTTACTGCTGTTGTCAGGTTGTAGAACTAAATACCAGGATCTGGTCCTGTGGTCTCTGTGCATGATTAGTGATTGTAAGAAAGAAGATAAATACACCTAAGGAGCAAACATAAAAAACGCAATACATCATAGCTAGACCGACAAGCCCGGGAAGGAAAATGAACAACCACAAGCACAACAAATAAACACTGAAAACTAGAAAACAATGAACAACATAAACTCCTATAAAAACCAGAAGTGAACTTATGTGCTCCGGAAGGGTTAGCAGTTCCTGCTCTGTATACGACACCCGTCATGAAGTTCAACAAAGTCAATCCGCCATCCGGTGGTAGTCACAAATCGGTGGAGGTGTGTGAAATGTTATTACAGTGGGAACAGGTCCAACATCATCTTCGATATTCGTGATGAAGACCGTAACATTTCCTAAGTGATGACATCAACGTATCCCTGATTAAAAAACGTACCATGAGCGAATTGAAAAGGGGGCACAAATTAAGTAATTAGACTTTCAATAATTAATAATTTTGTTTCGTCAAAAATGTCATGCAAAATCACTGAAAGATGGCAGTTTTAAAGTTCAAAGTATAATGATTGAAGTGGCTGCATTTTCGGTAGACACTGTAGTTTGGATTCTCTGACGTTACATGTATCAAATTTCAAAATGGATCTCAAACTTTTGTTCTTTTACACGGCCACCGAGGTGCTAAAAAACAATCGATAGATGAAATTTTTGACAATTATTAATATCTTCAAGTTTTAAATAAAATAAATGACAATTTATTAAATTAAAGGTTTTAAATTTATATTTCAGAAGTCTCAATATATATAAATATTATAAAAAAAAAATGTTGATGTACCTCTCATATGTCGGAACAGTTTAAACAAATCATGGTAGTAAAGATTTATCAGATATTGTAAATGCCCATGTGTACTAACAACACACTTAAATTAAAAAAGTCCAGATATTTTTACTTACCAATGAATTTCAAATATATTAATTTAAAAAAACAGATGGACATCTTTTTATAATCTTTTGTTTGTATTTAAAACAATTCACGTCAGCTAACAATGAATCATATAAGTAAGTCATTGTATAAGAAGGGTGCATGTTCAATTAAACACTTGCAAATCTTCAAGGGGCACTGGTGGAAAATTAATTTTACTTTCTTCACTGTGATACATTTTCATCTAATTAACTATTATCTTTAATATCAGATTTGTAAAAAGTTACATACATGTTAATTTTCACAACTAGGTGGCAATCAACCATTACAATAGATAACGTGTTATGGTCACTTTCTTAAAATTTGCCTTTCGTAATTATGACCATATTAAACGATGTGAAGCTTTGTATCTAGTAATTTTACGTATAAATTTTTTTTGTGACCTCAACTGGGGGGGGGGGGGGCACGTGCCCCCTGTGCCCCCCCCCCCCCCGCTAAATCCGCCACTGCTGTGACTTTAACATTTTTTTTCACGATACGCAGAATTTATATACGCGGTTGTCTTTTTGTTTGGATGAGGGGAGAGGTAATGAAGGGATTTAAAAAAAAATGCAGGCATTTATAAATTTGGCGGACATGGGTTAGTAGCAAAATCGTAATGAAGAAAGCAGAATTTTTTTTTTAACAATTGATAGAGAATTATTAAAAAATCATAAAGAAAGAAACAAACGGACAGAAAAATATTTCTCCAGGTCTAATTAAAACTTCTTGGTGACCCTGTACAAATCATGATAATGTGAATCGAATTCATAAGTTTGTAAACGTGGTGGAATAGTTTTTCATGCAAATTTTACAAGTGCAACCCGCAAGTCATTTTTTAAAATTATTTTTCGTTTATTGCATTCCCCGATATACCTGCGGGTGAATACAGTGAATATCCGGGAATTGCATGACCTTGTCACGCTTGTGAACAGATTTCAGGTGAACCCAAACTTCCCGCTTTTCCAGGGTATCATTTTTAAAAGGAATTTTGAAGTGGACGGTCATGGTTCTTCTTTTCCTAGTAACAGAGTAAAGGTACGCAAAATCCAGCATCTAACACACACACACGGAGCTATTTTTCTGACTTGGTCGCCCACTAAATCCCTTATCAATAAACCACTAATAACTCTATTCGGGAAAATCAAAGGTGGACCCCCGCTCTCATTCCGGCACTCGGTACGGTTTGAATTTCATTTGGCAGTCCTAAAACGGGTAAGTATCCATTACTAGACATATATTACTTTTCAAAAAGCCTAAAATAATTTAAATCCTTCTCCTATTTCAGCAGTTTTTGGCTCACGATTCCGAGACTCCGCTTCAGATTGACCGGCGGCAGCCATTGTTGTTTTCATTTGGATGGAGGGGGCCTCGGTGGCTGAGTGGTCAAGGTAGTTCGTCAAGACTACTAATGATTATTAGCATGTCAACACTGGGGTTGTGAGTTCGAATCTCACTTGTGGTGGGGTGTGTTCGACTCCGATCTAAATTGACAAGGATTGCCAATTTTCCTACCGAAGGTCGGTGGTTCTCTCCGGGTACTCCGGCTTCCTCCACCAATAAAAACTGGCCGCCGCGAAATAGCCAAATGTGCTGAAAACGGCGTAAAACCCCAACTAAACAAACTCACAAACATTTGGATGTACGTTTTTCATTTTTCCATTTTAACCTTATCAAAAGTAAGGAACAAGAAGATGACGGAAAATAAATAAAAAAGAGCAATTTTCCACTTCTTTGGGATTTGTTTACTTGTTTGGCAGTCTTAATTACAATTATACCATGGGGATTATTTCAAAAAAAGATGTGTGTTGTTTGGGGGGGGGGGGGTCAATGTACATTTATTTACACATGTTGTAAAAAAAATTATTTGCTTTTTTTTAATATAATTTTTTTTCAGATTTTGAATCATTATATTTTATACCTGTTGGCTTTGATACAATATATCAGATCTGAATTTAATTTTTTTCTTCTCATGGTTTTTAAACTTAAAGATCTGTTTTCATAAAAATTTAATATTTTATACATTTCGAGAAAGACGGGTTTTATGTGTAAAATGTAAGAAATCTACAGTGGTCATTGCATGATCTTCAATAGTGGGACACTCCAAATGATCTTGCAGGCACTGAATGAACCAAAATGTCTAAATCAGATAAAAACGACATTAGAACTAAGATCTCATAATTTGGAGAAGAGTTTTGGAATATATATGCATAGTTTTAGTTGTGTTGTATTAAACTTTTAACTTCCCTAAATTGTGTTCAAATGTTAATTCTGCAGTTGTAATGCCTAAATTTTGTAATTATTTTGTGGCAGTTGTAATGCCTAAATTATGTAATTATTTTGTTTTCATTGATATTTTTTTATATTTATTCAAATTCCAAGATATCTTATATTTAACAAGATATCTTATTTAATTTGAAAGTAAATAAGATATCTCTATAAGTTAATAAGATATCTCTATTAGTTAATAAGATATCTTATAAAGTATATAAGATATCTTACTTCTTTATAAAGATATCTTTTAAAAACATACTTTATTAGATATCTTATAAAGTTTATAAGATATCTTATAAACTAATAGAGATATCTTATTAACTTATAGAGATATCTTATATATTTAATAAGATATCTTTATAACCAGTTAAATAAGATATCTCTATATTAAGTTAATAAGATATCTCTATAAGTTTATAAGATATCTCTATTAGTTAATAAGACATCTCATTTAGTTTATAAGATATCTTATTAAGTAAATAAGATATCTCTATTATTACCTATATAAAAGATATCTTATAAATTAATAGAAATATCTTATATTTTTAATAAGATATCATATATATTTAATAAGATATCTTATTTAACTAAATAAGATATCTTGAAATTGAATAAATATAACAACGGCATGCCATGCTCATCTCTATTATCTATAACTTTCTGTGATTAAAAAACACCCATTCTTGATGATATTTGAAAAACTGATGAAAAATTAGGTTTTTGTTGATGTGGCTTCGAGTAGATTGATTCCGCAAAACCATTTTTGTCGAGCCTTCGACTTTTGTCGAAAAAGCGAGACATAGCGATCCTACATTCCGTCGTCGTTGTCGTCGGCGGCGTCCACAAATATTCACCCTGTGGTTAAAGTTTTTGAAATTTTAATAACTTTCTTAAACTATCCTGGATTTGTACCAAACTTGGACAGAAGCTTGTTTATGATCATAAGATAGTATCCAGAAGTAAATTTTGTAAAATAAAAATTCCAGTTTTTCTGTATATTACTTATAAATGGACTTAGTTTTTCTGCCAGGAAACATTACATTCATTCTGTGGTTAAAGTTTTCAAAATTTTAATAACTTTCTTAAACTATCCTGGATTTGTACCAAACTTGGACAGAAGCTTGTTTATGATCATAATATAGTATCCAGAAGTAAATTTAGTAAAAAAAAAAAAATTTTTTCCATATTTTACTTATAAATGGACTTAGTTTTTCTGCCAGGAAACATTACATTCACTCTGTGGTTAAAGTTTTTAAAATTTTAATAACTTTCTTAAACTATCCAGGAATTTTACCAAATTTGGACAGAAGCTTGTTTATGATATAAAGATTGTATCCAGGAGAAAATTTTGTAAAATATTTATTTCTGTTTTTCAGTTTTTTACGTATAAATGGACTTAACATTGCATTCTATTATGTGCATTCACCTATCACACTGAAAATATAGACAACATCAAAAGTAGGCGAGACACTGGGTTCCGCGGAACCCTTACGAATTTTTAACATTTATTTCCATGTTTTGGATGAATAAACTTATTTGTTTTGAGGAATTGAATAAATTGATGCTGACAAGAAATTATTTACTTCCTTGACAAATCGAAGTACGCAAGTACTGTCTTTTCCAGTGCTTAAAAAAAATTTAGGGTAGTGGTTTTTGTCTCACCTGCGACAAAAATTCACAAGATATAGGTATTACTTTCCAGCGGAGGCAACAGCAGTGTAAACTGTTTTAAAACCTTAATAACATTGCACACATAATACATGCAATTAAGATTTTTAGTCTACAGATACCTTATGGTATAATCTTTGCCGCAGTATACTTGTATTGTGACCCTGACCTATTTGTCCGGTCATAAAAAGGGTCAAACGGACGTCCAAAATTTCTATTTTTTAATAAAAAGATGTACTGAAAAGTCGCGACGTCAACATTTTGAAGTTCGGCAGAATGGTTACCTCATTCAGGTCATTTCCTCTCTATAGTTGACTGATCTTTTCAAACTGTTTTTACAGCCATTACTATTGACCATACGATAATTAACAGAGGTGTATGTGTTTTTATGACGCTTAATTATAATTAATGTACAACTGTCAACAATTTCCAAAATTTCAATCGAGGTCATTCATCAGTGACAATCAATCAGGCGTTTTTCACCCCTTTCTACTTTGAAATTAAAAAAAAATCCATTACATGGTGTGTTTCGGACGATCTAACAGTTCACAATCACAAACTTGAAGATAAAATGCCTTGGTAGTTTTAACTCGCCAAAACTTATAGATATCCACATTGTTGCCATTTTCTGCACATGTAATTTATAGAAAATATTCATTGAGCATGCGTGAATCCTTGTAGTTAAATATGAAAAAGAAATAAAAATTTCAACTTTTGGGAAGACTTTCATGTATTGATTTCAAAGTTTTTTAACTTTAATTTATTTAGTCATTTATTTAGTTCATTTCTACTCTGTTCTGTAGTCCATTTCCATATCGATCTATTCATATATGTATGTACCAAACGCGGACGTCGCAGAAGACACCTATAACATCGAAATTATCAATACACAAACAATGCCGCACAGAAGAGTCGATACATACACACGACATTTAATTAAGGTATTACCCAAAACATTTATAAATCGTGCATAACAACATTTGTATGAAATAAGATCGTGTGTTGACATTGATAAAAAGAGTGTAAACTGACAATTTATTTCTATCCCCAAAAAAATGTCTGGCAGAGGCTGATGAAATTTCCGGACCCCTGGTTCACTGACTTCATAAACATAAATATAAAATCTGCTTTTAAGTTTCATGTTTAAATCCATTTCTCTGCACCTGGGCCAACCATATTTGGTCTATAGATAGTTAATTCGTAGTGGGTACATGCCTCAGTATGACACCTTTCTTGGGACCTTGACCTAAATTTCATGCTTGAGAAACATCACAATTCTGTGGTTAAGTCAATTTCTCAGCAACTATAATACATAGACCCATCATATTTGGTCAATAGATTGTTGTTGCTGGGTAAATGTCAGTCTGACATGTGCCATTTGACCTTGACCTCAAATTCGTTAACTGCCTCACATTTTCTTGATTAAAGTCCATTTCTTAGCTACTGTACTATCTTAAGCCCTGAACATATCTGGTGAATAAAGATTGTTCTTGGTAGGCACATGCCAGTCTGACAGTCTGCTTGTCTCTGCATGGATCTTAGGTCATTTTCACCCTTGAATTGTAATTGTTTGCAACCAGCACCTCAATTTGAACTAAAATAATGGCAGTAATAATAAATGGATGGTCTTTTTTAATTTTATAATGAACCTTCTGTCAACTAAAGGGTAAAATCCTTTAAAAATATGGAAAAATAGATGGGTAAATATATCATACGACATTATATATATGTGTATGTATAAGATACACCCGTGAGTGCGTTATCCTGATTTGGAGTATCTAATTTACAACAACATATTATGCTTAAAAGAAATATTGTAAAGATATGCAATAGAAATCAATTTTCTGTTTGTTAATATTGCAAAATATTGTGGAATGACTTTTTTATTCACATTTTCAAAAATGTATTAACATGCCAATGTCCGAACTGACTTAATAAACAATTAGAAAGTGGATAAATTGTTTAACCATTGTATAATAAGCTCTTTGTATTTTAACTTTAGATTTGCTGACCATTATGTGACCTTTGTTTTACATAAAGAAGCCATATTATATACCCATCAGAGAAAGACAGGGTGTCCGTACGAGTCATCAAATGAACGCTGTATAGAAACAGAAGTAGATATGAACAAAGAAGTTAGAAAGAAATTTAGAAATTAATTTTGATCAGTCAATATCATAAGGAAGGATTTAGTAGAAAATACATATGTATACTGTGCCTTGGATCCATTGTTATAAGTATTGAACTATTTCAGTCTCTTATATATCTTTTGATAATACTTTGTGATTGTACATATTTGATGTTGTTTTGTTGCTGTGCATCAAATAAGAAATATAAACAATTCTGTATGTTACTCTGTAGATGACTTTAGGTTATTTTCAATCGTATTGCTTCATCATTGGCGTATTCATACTTTATCCTTTAACTCCAAAGATATATTTTGAATTTGAATCCATGGTTGATATTTAATTCAAATATTTTTAAAACAAGTATAATTTGCATGAAAACAATTTTCACTAAATGAATCCAATTTGTTCGATTATTATAAATAATACTCCAGTTTTATGTAATTGCCTTTGTAATTTGCAGGGTGTAAAAGTGTATATATATAACATGTATTTCATCATTTTACATGGATATTGTCAATTTCTCAGGAACTTTAATACCTAGACCCACCATCTATTGATAGTTCTTAGTAGGCACAGGCCAGTCTGACACTTGTCTCTGGACCTTGACCTCAATTTAATGGTTGAGTGACTTGCGTCCAAGTTTCTTGATTGTCTCTCATCAACTAATACCTAGACCCACCATATTTGGTCTGTAGATAGTTCTTAGTGGGTACATGCTATTCTGAGACCTGTTAGCTGACCTTGGACACATTGTTTGGCCTGAATGACATGCATGAGATTTTTCAGACAAATTTTGCCTGACCATTACTACTAGTATTTCTTATAATGCATTTTCCTCTGATTTAAAATGTTGGTTATCAGATATAATCATTCAGTGTGTCGCTCTTGTTTTTAGGTAGGGTACAACAAGGTCAGCTAACAGGTCTCATAATGACAGCAGAAGGAATTGTGGAGGAAGACATGTTTTGTGTCAATAACAAACTTTAATAAATATATTGAATTTACTGCACTCAGTCCAACAGTGGACTCCTATGGGAAGATTATACAGATGTTAATTTTTACAAGTTTTGTTCATAACAGTGACATTTTCACATTGCTCTCAGTGTTCTCCCCAGAAATTTAGGATAGCATCACCTTTAACGTACTTTTCTAATTGTAGGTACCGCTTCAGACTGTGTCGCTGAAATGTACACGTATAACTGCTTTGAATGTAATAAATTTATATTACATGTATTATAATATATTAGATGCAATAATTTTTTCTATATTGTTTTTATTAAATAAAAATAAGAAATATTTAAAATTCATTATTTTTTAAAATGTCATAATGTCTGCCCATTATCTACATCTACCAAACAGTGACCACCTTCAACTTATTGAAGATTACATGCATGTCACAAGAGCCAGACATAGATTAATAAATTTACAATTTGAAAATATAATCAAAAAGAGTTATTAACAAACAATATGCACAGAAAAAAAAACCAAACTCAGAATGTATGAATAATATTGATATTTAGATATGGGTGCTTATAATCTTCATGTACATGTAATTGGAGTGAAAAGCCTTTGAGTAAATCATATAAATCATACATGTATATCATGACTGAATCTGTATAATACGTGTTGGCAGCTTGTTTGGAAAGTTTCAATTGTCCCAAATCCGTTATTTTTCTGCACATCGTCACTCGTTCGCTTCATTCAATAATTGCTCCTGTATTAGTTGGAAAATTATATTTTGGCAGCCTTTTGGTTTGCCTTGTAATAGCCAATTTTATTTTCAAAGTTTCATTCATTATTGGCTAGTCCTGGTTTCATTAATTAGACAGTCAGATGTCTTGTTTACGTTTTGCATTTTCCCGGTCGCAATTTTGACCTTGAAGTTTTCAATGACATAAGCTAATTAGTGTCAGCTTGGGATCGTTAAAATCTTAACAATTATATAGCTTAAGGGCAATTAACGCCTGTTAATGTCATTGGGGACTTAATTACAAGTGTAATCAAACGAGGGAATGATGTTTTCTTTTCATCATAAGCAGAAATTAAATTGCCGTTCACGAGTTCCGCGAAATTTCAACATTTTCAATAATATATAGCATCTCAGCTGAAACAGATAACATCTCGGCCGAGTCGGATAGCATCTTGGTCACTTGGATAGGATCTCGGCGATTTTTGATATCGTCTCAGTGCCGAGATGCTAAAAGGTCCCGGGGAGAACACTGGCTCTTTATAGACAGGGATTTGCTATATAGAGGTGCCGGTTTGACTGTAGTAACTTGATAGGCTACGGAATTTTAATTGTACGTATCACTTTCAATTTCAGAATCGAACTGAGATCTCTGCTTTTGGATGGGTAAGATAGTCTCTGCAATAGCGAAAATACTACTGATCAATTGCACATATCGATACTGGTAAATTTCCGTATCCTACAAGTTCTTGGCTAATACTCCGAACTATTTGGCAACTGAATTATCAGTGCTGAGTGTCGAAAATTCACTTACAGATCTGAATCCGCACATAGCCCCTTGAAATAAGTTTCAAACATTTCACAATTGTTTTGATGCAGTCAAGTGAAATCCAGCTGAGTATAGCATGCTTTTGGAGCTGCTAGTCTTTATTCTTCTTTTAATGTAAATTTGGTATTATTCAATTCTTTGACTAGGAACCTGGATAAGGCCATTTCAAGTTAAATGATAAATTATCATGCACCCCTACTGAAAAAAAATACGGGGATGGTGGGAGTATTTAAATTTACATGTATAGTTTTCAATGTTTGGCAGGGAGAAATGATGTAGGGGGGATGATAATCTATCAATTAACTTAAATTGGCCTTACAGGAGCTCAACCCACAGAGCTACCTAGCGCGTCCCCAGGTGGCGGATAGGGGAAGCCCTCTCACTGAGGGTTGTCAGGTCATAAAGCCTGACCGCGGACCATAGTGGGTAACGTGATTGGAAATGTCATGCTCCATTCACGTTAAAACCCCTTCTGTAGATTTCTGAAACCTAATACCCACTACAGAAGGCTTATTTTTCCATTTCTCCCAACCTGGATCCAGAATGTTGCCACCTTTTCAAATCTTATGTAATGTGTTCTGATTACATAGGGTTATACCCATCCAGATATATGGATTACACAAGGTCATCTCTTTTCCCATCTAATTTAATAGTCTTAAGGTTAGCTCCACTTTTATCCACAGTAATCCTTGTGGATTACACAAGTAAGACCCCTTTCTCATCAACTGTAATAATTTTTTATTACAGATGGTTAGCCCTTTCCCATTTCCAATGTAATCTCTGTTGGTTTCAGTAGGTTGACCTCTTTCCCTCATCTAATGTAATCTGTTGATTACAGAAGGTTATCCCCTTTTCCACATCTAATGTAATCCTTGTAATCAAGGATTACAGAAGGTTAGCCCCTTTTCCATATCTAATGTAATCTGTTTATTACAGAAAGTTAGCCCCTTTTCCACATCTAATGCAGTCTGTTGATAACAGAAGGTTAGCCCCTTTCCCACCTGATGTAATCTGTTGATTACAGAAGATGAGTTCCTTGCCCACATCTTATGTAATATGGGTTGATTACAGAAGGTTAGTCCACTTTCCCACAACTGTAATGTTGATTACAGAAGGTTAGCCCCTCTCCCGAATCTAATGTAATCCTTTTTGATTAAAGCTTCAAAGTTAGCCCCTTTTCCACATCTGATGTAAGGTTAGCCCCTTTCCCACATCTAATGTAATGTTGATTACAGAAGGTTAGCCCCTCTCCCATATCTAATGTAATCCTTGTTGATTACAGACGGTTATCCCCTCTTCCGCATCTAATGTAATCCTTATTGATTACAGAAGGTTAGCCCCTTTCCCACATCTGATGTAATCTGTTGATTACAGAAGATGAGTTCCTTGCCCACATCTTATGTAATCTGGGTTGATTACAGAAGGTTAGCCCCTTTCCCACAACTGTAATGTTGATTACAGAAGGTTAGCCCCTCTCCCGAATCTAATGTAATCATTTTTTATTAAAGCTTCAAAGTTAGCCCCTTTTCCACATCTGATGTAATGATTATTACAGAAGGTACACCCCTCTCCCAAATCTAATGTTATCCTTGTTGATTCCATGAGGTTAGCCCCTTTTCCACATCTAATGTAATCTGTTAATTACAGAAGGTTAGCCCCTTTCCCACAACTAATGTAATCTGTTGATTACAGAAGGTTAGCCCCTCTCCCGCATCTAATGTAATCCTTGTTGATTACAGAAGGTTAGCCCCTCTCCCGCATCTAATGTAATCTGTTGATTACAGAAGGTTAGCCCCTCTCCCGCATCTAATGTAATCCTTGTTGATTACAGAAGGTTAGCCCCTCTCCCGCATCTAATGTAATCCTTGTTGATTACAGAAGATGAGTTCCTTGCCCACATCTTATGTAATCTGGGTTGATTACAGAAGGTTAGCCCCTTTCCCACATCTGATGTAATCTGTTGATTACAGAAGATGAGTTCCTTGCCCACATCTTATGTAACCTGGGTTGATTACAGAAGGTTAGTCCCTCTACCGAATCTAATGTAATCATTTTTGATTAAAGCTTCAAAGTTAGCCCCTTTTCCACATCTGATGTAATGTTGATTACAAAAGGTTAGCCCCTTTTCCACATCTGATGTAATGTTGATTACAGAAGGTACACCCCTCTCCCAAATCTAATGTAATCCTTGTTGATTACAGAAGGTTAGCCCCTTTCCCACAACTAATGTAATCTGTTGATTACAAAAGGTTAGCCCCTTTTCCACATCTGATGTAATGTTGATTACAGAAGGTACACCCCTCTCCCGCATCTAATGTAATCCTTGTTGATTACAGGTTAGCCCCTCTCCCACATCTGATGTAATCTGTTGATTACAGAAGGTTAGCCCCTTTCCAACATCTGATGTAATCTGTTGATTACAGAAGGTTAGCCCCTTTCCAACATCTGATGTAATCTATTGATTACAGAAGGTTAGCCCCTTTCCAACATCTGATGTAATCTGTTGATTACAGAAGGTTAGCCCCTCTCCCATATCTAATGTAATCCTTGTTGATTACAGAAGGTTAGCCCCTCTCCCACATCTGATGTAATCTGTTGATTACAGAAGGTTAGCCCCTTTCCAACATCTGATGTAATCTGTTGATTACAGAAGGTTAGCCCCTCTCCCATATGTAATGTAATCCTTTGTTGATTACAGACGGTTATCCCCTCTCCCGCATCTAATGTAATCCTTGCTGATTACAGAAGGTTAGCCCCTCTCCCACATCTGATGTAATCTGTTGATTACAGAAGGTTAGCCCCTTTCCAACATCTGATGTAATCTGTTAATTACAGAAGGTTAGCCCCTCTCCCACATTTAATGTAATCCTTGTTGATTACAGATGAGTTCCTTGCCCACATCTAACGTAATCTCTGTTGATCACAGAAGGTTAGCTACTTTTGATAACATATTTATGCTTTATTATAGGCTTTTTAAAATATTTCCTTTTTGAAAATTTTTATATCAAATCAAAATTTTACATTTATATAAACTTTCTGGACTTATTTTGGTTTTAAATTTTTTTAGGCCTTGAGCACAACTGATGAGTTGTAAATTCATATGCATCAAAATTGGTATAAAGAATTTAATTTTCACAATTTTACCTTTTTTTTAAGTATGAAAAAAATCTTTAAATCTTTAAATTAAAAACGAAAAATTTTTGTAGGAGTATTTTGAACATTATAGCATTTTTCAAAGTCTGTGATGTGGCTGAGAGGAAAGATCTTCGAAACAGTTATATTAGATTTACCTGGTAGTTGTCCAATTTTTATATATCACAGACTGTTATTTTGATTAAGTTAATGCTCAGAATTAAATGATCATTCTTTTCATGGATCCAACACAACACTTTTTTTTATTAACAAGTCAAATAAGTTTTAAAAAAATTATTGATAAAAGGATAAAGTTTATTTTTAAAACTTAAAAAATAAATTAGACATGTTTGACCTGTAGACTATACTTCCCTGACCTGTTGTTTCCTTTGTTGTCAGTTGTGGTTTGTTCTAGGTTTGTTTTTTGGAGTTTTGTTGTGCTGAGTGTTTTCTTTAGTTTGGCGCGCGTCCTCCCATTTGACGACACTGGACATTTTAAAAGATGACAGATATTTTGATCAAATAAAGTTAATCTTTTAAAAATAAATTTGTGTAAATTGTGTGTTCGTGTTGGTCAACTGAAATGATGTTTTAAATTTTGGCATCTCTTAATCATAACACTTTTTTTTAACTTTAAAAATACATTTTAGGTACTTTAGAGAAGTACTCTATTTCTGTAAAATTGTATAGAATGTAGAAAATGGCTTACCTCCTGCAATCAGTAGAGATAGTATTGGATGTGGGCAAGGGCCTTACCTCCTGCAATTAATAGAGATGGCATTGGATGTGGGCAAAAGCCTTACCTCCTGCAATAGAGATGGAATTGGATGTGAGGAGGGGCTTTAATACCAAGATAACATGGTCTCTGAATATGATATAAGTTTACCATTGGACCCCAATGGAAATATCATTTTGTATGATAGAGCTCACACATTTGGCATCACATTTGAATGCAATAGTCCTCAGATGGCCTGCTTTCTAACTTTCATTTGGTTTGTACCAACAACCAAGACAGCCACTAAAGCTGAACTTAGTTTAAATAGATGACCTGAACAGTGTGGGAAAATCCACCTGTGTCAATCCACTCATGATCAGCCAGTTGGAACTAGGTCCTGAACTGGTCCTCTTACTAGGGTCCCAGTTGTTCAGCTGTTTAATCAATTTATAAAATATAATTGTTTGTAGTGCATTTCAGAACCATGATGATACAGACTACTCACCAAGATGATTTTTGAATAGGTTAGACAAACTTGAAGAATGGTGAACAAGGAGTTGACCTCCTGCAATCAATAGAGATGGAATTGGATGTGAACAAGGAGTTGACCTCATGCAATCGATAGACGGCAATGGATGTGGGTATAGAGCTATACTCCTGCAATCAATTCAGATGGCATTGGATGTGGGCAAGGAGCTTACCTCCTGCAATCAAATAGAGACATCATTAGATGTCGTTGAGGAGCTTACCAAGATAACATGGTCTATGAAGCTGATCTTAATTAATTATTGAAACCCAAAAGAAATATCATTTTGTCTAAAACAGATCACCCATTTGGCATCAAACTTGACTGCAATGGTCAAGATGGCCCGCTTTCAAAATGTTATTTGATTTATACATGTATCACCAACCAAGACATGCAGCTATTAAAAGTGAACTTAGTTTAATATAAGAAGCTAACGGTGTTAGAAAATCCACCTGTGTGAAATCACTCAACCAGTTGGAACTAGGTGCTGAAGTGGTCCTCTTATACTAAGAGTCAGTTTTTCAACTGTTTAATCAGTATATAAAATTTAATCATTTGTAGTGCATTTCAGAACCCTGATGAAGCAGACTACTCCCCAAGATGGCATTATCACTTATTAGATGATTTGAAGGAAAAAGAAGACAATCTATACATACTTTCTGTAGAAGATGAAGCAAGACCACTTTTGTTCAGTAAGTTGTAAGATGTAATATCTAATAAAACGTATCCCAAAATACAGAAATAAATGTGATGCACTGTATGGCCATTTATTTGACTGACAACTCAACAGTGCTTGGGATCAAAATATTGGAAAACTGGTGAAAGATATAATGATGAATTAATAAGCACAACCATCAAAAATCAAAACAAAACAAACAGATATCCAACCTCAGCTAAGGGTTGCCTCTGCATCAAGTGTAAGAGCCTTAGAAATTTCTGGTAATTTTTGTCAAATATTGAACAGAACTGGTAAATCAAGTTTGAATTAAAAAAAAATGGTAATGGTTATTTTGTTGGATAATAATTACCTTTTCAAAGAGTCTTCATCAAAATAATAAATTAATAGCTTCATATTATTAATAATCCATTGTTTACAGCTTCATCCTGTTGTTGTAATTGCGCTAGAATTTGAACCGGTTGATATTGCACGTGTGCGGATTTGTTATTTCCTGTTGACTAGCCCGCGAAAATTTGACAAATTTTGCACTTCACGGTGAAATTGACATCTTTGGAATCGATTAATAGTAATACACATTTTTGTCTCCCAAACGAAGTTTGGAGACATGTTGTTTTTGCTCAGTTCTTATTATTCTTATTATTATTATTATTCTTATTATTTTTCTTCTTTCCGGGCACGTTTTTTCGAACACTTGTGTGCACCGTTTCTCATAAACCAATAGACGGAATCGCTTGATATCATACATAAAAAAATTTTTCAATCTGTGGGAGGGAACATATATTTTGGGGGTCTCAAAAGGGGGTGGGGTTTTGCAAAATTTTACTATAGAAGTCTATGGGAAAAGTGATATAACTTTATCATTTGTGATCTTAACTTGGAAATACTACCTGTTACCTTGGATATTTAAGTTTTTATACCCCGCCACACGAAGTGGCAAGGTATTATGTTATACCCTCCATTTCGTTGTCTTAGGGGGGGTCATGCCCCACCCCCTCAAATAACAAAATACTTAATATTTTGAAAACCATTGTGATCCCCACCCTATAACCATATATATTATTACTCCTTATGATAAGACAAATCATTTGGTACCATAGGGGGGTCTGAGGGGGGTCATGCCCCACCCCCTCAAATGATAAAATACTAAATATTCTGAAAACCATTGAGGTCCCCACCCTATAACCATATATATTATTACTCCTTATGATAAGACGAATCATTTGGTACCATAGGGGGGTCTGAGGGGGGTCATGCCCCACCCCCTCAAATGATAAAATAATAAATATTCTGAAAACCATTGAGATCCCCACCCTATAACCATATATATTATTACTCCTTATGACAAGACGAATCATTTGGTACCATAGGGGGTCTGAGGGGGGGGGGGGGGGGTCATGCCCCACCCCCTTAAATGATAAAATACTTAATATTTTGAAAACTATTGTGATCCCCACCCTATAACCATATATATTATTACTCCTTATGATAAGACAAATCATTTGGTACCATAGGGAGGTCTGAGGGGGGTCATGCCCCACCCCCTCAAATGATAAAATACTAAATATTCTGAAAACCATTGAGATCCCCACCCTATAACCATATATATTATTACTCCTTATGATAAGACAAATCATTTGGTACCATAGGGAGGTCTGAGGGGGGTCATGCCCCACCCCCTCAAATAATAAAATACTAAATATTCTGAAAACCATTGAGATCCCCACTCTATAACCATATATATTATTACTCCTTATGATAAGACGAATCATTTGGTACCATAGGGGGGTCTGAGGGGGGTCATGCCCCACCCCCTCAAATGATAAAATACTAAATATTCTGAAAACCATTGAGATCCCCAACCAATAACCATATATATTATTACTCCTTATGATAAGACGAATCATTTGGTACCATAGGGGGTCTGAGGGGGGGGTCATGCCCCACCCCCTCAAATGACAAAATACTTATTATTCTGAAAACCATTGAGATCCCCACCCTATAACCATATATATTATTACTCCTTATGATAAGACAAATCATTTGGTACCATAGGGGGTCTGAGGGGGGGGGGGGTCATGCCCCACCCCCTTAAATGGCTAAAGGGGAGGTGGAGGCCATTGCACCTTCAATAATAAAATATTTTGATAAAACATCTGTGAAACATGTTAATACCGATTACAACATATAAAACTGCAGATATTGAATACCATATATCAAACATTTTGCATATACTCAATCTCTTTGTACACTTGCCCAGTATTTCAAACACTAGGAATTCCAAAAATACCCTGAAAGAGAAAGAGCTTCGTTTGGGAGACATTCGAAACTGCATCCAGTTTCAATTATACCTTGTTTTATATTGTAATTATTAGTATGAAGGCAAGTCCTTTTTAATTTTCAAAAGATTGACCATCAATTGAGGCTTGAAACTATAAGGATTTAAATTTCCTCTTTTTTATGCAAAATTCTTTAATTCTTTTACGATTGATGACTATTAAAGGCTATGTAATCCATTGGAAGAAGATTGGGGTAAAGTGTAGAAACTAAGTGGTGTTCCGAATAGCCCACCTTCCCAATTATATATATCTGCAACATTGGGGACCATTTTTTACCTGGGGGGGGGGGGGGGGGGGCTGTTCAAAATGCAGGGGGGATCGTTTTTCTGTAAGTGGAAAAGTGGAGTTCAGATTTTTTATAAATTCAAAGAGGGGGAGATCATTTTTTTTGCACATGGATTTCAAGGAGATGGGGGTCAAAATTTTTAAGCAGAGCATTACACCAGTCAAATGAAAACATATTTTACCACCATTAAACATTTTATTTCATTGTCACATGTATATACGAAAGTGATAGCAGTGATGAGCAAGTTATTATATGCAAATCAAAGGACACGGTATCCAATGACAATAATGAACATAACAATATTATGTTACAAAGTATGGAAAGAAAGCAACAAAATTTCAATCTGAATAACTTGAGATTCATTTGGATCATTAAAATGTCTTTTACTGTTTACCTGCCTTATCTCTATTAAATGAAACATTTGAGAACTTTTGAATCTTCAAGCATATCCTACATATCATGTGTGTCAAAGGTAAGTGTTTAGCATGTTAAAATTTTGGCATGTTTTATAGAGGGAGGATCACATTTTTTTTAATGTTTTTAAGGGGGGGATAAAAAAAAATGTGAAATATCATGGGGGGGGATCAAGAAAATTGTTTGATTTGAAAATGACCAGCCCCCCCCATCCCAGGTAAATAATGATCAGTCCCTTGATTTATCTGCATGTTCATTTAATATGTACATTGTATCTGTCTATGAATGTACAAATAAAATGTGCTAAAACATGAAATACAAATACTTAGCTTGCACTTTGATTAAAATGAGACACTCCAAAAGATTTCCTATGGATCTTCTATTTTAAAAATGTTGAAATGTTGATCAGATCTTTTGAAATTATTCTAAGTTCAAAAGTCCACCTATATTATAATGTTTGAAAATTTCTAAGTTGAAAGTCCGTCTGATGTCCAGTCAATCTGCAAAAATATTCCAAGTCCAAAAGTCCAGCTGGACTTCTGTTTATTTTGAACTTTGCAAAATATCCGGCCATACTTTTTGAAAAGTTTGGTCGGACAAAATGATTATGTTCACTTGAAAGTCTGTGCCCGGTTGAAGTCCTACTCTAGTATGTCTCAAGTCCAGCCAGACTCCTGTTATCTATTTCATACGGGTACACTTCAAAGTTTGGTGTTTTTTTAATAGGTTAGACACAGTTGATTGAAGAATGGCAAAGTGGACAAGTGGCTGACCTCCTGCAATCAATAGAGACAGCATTGGATGTGGGGGAAGGGCTTACCTCCTGCAATCAATAGACTGCATTGGATGTGGATGACGGGCTGGTACCTGAATCTGATCATAGTTGAGCATTGAACCCCAATGGAATGGTGAAATATCTAAATAAGTTAGAATAGAAACTTTATTGGTTTTTCAAAATATACAAAGGAATTGTATGCAGGTTTAGTCCTAATATTCTTCCATACTTCTGTTTCTGTCCTTTGTATCAAAATTTTTTCTCATTTTCTCCATTATAGGCAATAACTTAGTCATAACTGGTGTATAGCATATGACAATGCTGAGTTGTTAGGCGAGTACCAATTTATTTTCTGTAATAAAGCTGCTTCCAGTTTTAACGATGTTGCCATACATTTTTAGCACGCCTAGAGAATCATCCGTCAGAATGAGCTATTGCCATCACTTAGCATCTGTCTTGTTAACTTGTCTTTAGAACTTGTGACGTGAACCAAACTTGGCAGAGATGTTCCTTTGGTGGTAAATGGTCAAAGAAACATGCCCGTCAAAGCCTATTCCTCTTTCAGATTGGAGAACATTTAAAAACCTCTTGAAGAAAGATTAAATCTAAACTTCACAAAAACTTCGGTGCAGATCAGAAATCCAAGAATGCTGATAGTGACATAGTTAACATTTGACCCTAGAGGAAAAATTTTGTATTAAAAATTCTTATTCAGAATGACAGTTAAATAGATTTGTTGATTTGATACCTATGAGGACACAAGATAAGCTTCTCTGAAACTGCATGAGGCATGTATGTGTTACCCAAGTGTTGTTACTTTGATGCCGATCGGAAATCCAAGATGGCAACCAGTGTTGGACCTTCTTAAAACTAGACCCTATGGGAAATATATTTAAAATTCTTTTGATAAAAACAAATGTAATTGATTGGTAGGGAACATATTGCAAGTGAGTTATAAGTAGCCAGATGATTTACCATTCTGCTATTTGTCCAGACATGGCATCCAGGGACTTTTCTTGTAGGTTAAATTTCCATGATCTTGAGATATATTTCATATATAAAATATTTACTGCCCTCGGGCAATACAGTGCAAGTTAAATGTTCCTAATATTTGTTGTTGAAGTTAATTTGCCTTTGCAGAAAAATGACTGTTTTTAAGTTTCTATTTTACAGTTGATAATTGATAATAGAAACTTTTTAACGATTAGCTGGATCTTTATTCAGTTGAAAGTTGATTAAAAGAAAATACCAATGTTAAAAAAGTTAAATTCAGTTACAGTATTCATTGTGCCATTTAGGTTTGTGTCATTGAAACTTTTACATGCAACCTATTAGGTGCATCATGTACTAACCTTTTCATTCTCAATTTGTGGTGAAACCTTTTAGTTGCTACATGCACTAAATTTTCTAGGTTGTTAGTATTTACTGAGCGTTTTAGTCTACACAAAAGTAACCATTTTATGTTGTAAATGTACTCTACCCTATTGGTCCCATATGTGCTGAAACTTAAAGGTTAAGCATGTAATGAGCTGTTTTGGTCTCGCATGCTAAAAAGTTTATATCTTTACTGATCCCTTGCTCTTAACATGTACTGAAACTTGCAGGATATGCATGTAGTGTTACCTTTTGGTCTCTTGTATGCTGAAACTTCTTAGCTTGTAAATGTACTCCACCACTGTCCCATATGATCTGAAACTATAATGAGCTCTTTTGGTCTCAACATACATGCTGAAAATGTTAGATTTTACATTTACTGATCCCTCTTGCTCACTTATACTGAAACTTATAGGTTATGTAGTAAACCCTTTTGGTCTCATGTGTTGAAATGTCTTAAGGTTGTACATGTACTGAGCCCTTTGGACCACATGTAATGAAGAAAATTTAGGTTGTATTGCACCACTTTTGGTCCCAAGTTTGCTGAAACTTAAGTTGTACATATACTGAACCATTTTGCTCCCACACTCATTGTTAAACTTGGGTTGTTTTGTTTTTATTGTCCAACAAACAAAATGTTTGGTTACATGTACTTAGTACTTTTGGTCTGAAACCTACTAAATTGTACATATACTGAGGCCTTTTAATCCCATATTCTGAAATTTCCTAGGTTGTACATATACTGAGACCTTTTGGTCCCACTGGTACTGAACCTCGTAGATGATGCATGATCTGAGCCCTTTTAAGCTGTACATTTGATATTAAATTTCAATGAGATATGTAGCCAAGCCACAGGCGCTTGTCTCAGAAAAAAAAATTACTATTTATGCCAAGTGAAAAGAAAAGATCCCCAACTCGGGCAAAACAATTTTACGCGCCTGCTTCGATTTCCAAAGAATTATCGCTTTCGCCTTTCGGTCTTGCTCAAAACTTTTGAATCAATAAAAAAGATATTAATCTATCAACACAATGATGTATGACACGCCTACCTTACTTGCCAATCAACAGCGCTTTAGGCTTATGAAATCCGTCAAAAGTGAATTATTTATCATTACTACAATAATCTGGAAATTTGAAGACAAGGAGCAAATAAAAAAAATTAAAATAAAGAAAATTAAGTAAAATTGTGTTGCCCGAGTTGGGGACCTTTCTTTTCACTTGGCATATATAGTAATTTTTTTTTCTGAGACAAGCACCTGTGAGCCAAGCCTGAAGTTTCCAGTCAATAGGAAAAAGTACATTAAATATGTATTGAAAATTTATTAAATTTTTAATATGTAGGACTGTACTGTCTGAAAAAGGTGGCTGTTAGAATTCTAAATGGGAGAGATATACTTGGTTAGATTGATATTTGGCAAACTGATATTTCATCAAGAACATCTCTAAATCTTCATAGAATGTTCAGTAATACAGTGAAATGTATCTTACATTTATAAATTCCGATATATTTTTTATATAGGCTATCTTCAGTTTTACATACAATTTTCCTGTTTATACACCTGAATTCATTTAAATTGGATTCTACCAGAAATATTGGTCTGAAACTTTACAAATATTGTGATAAATATTTGATAATTATTTTCTGGTAAGAAAATTACAAATTTTTATAAAATATCTTAGTTTTTTAGCTCAGTAAATTTTAAAAAAGTATCTTGTCTAATTATCACTTTATTTTTAAACTTAAGTATAAGGTCATTATAGCAATGGATGATATTAATTTTTAGTGAAATTTTCATCTTTATTTTGGCTAATTTTCATATTTTGCCTTTCAGTATACTAAATTGGCTAAATTTCTTGGAATTGTCTTAAAATGTCCAGCTTCATACAGATTTTAAAAAGTTTAAGCAAATTTTTTTTTTTTATCATGTTAGTTTTGTATTTTACAAGTACTTTCCATTAATATTTACTAACATTTGTGCTCACTAATAACTGCTCTTGTCCTGCCAATGATCCAATACAAATAACATTAAACACTTTACAAACAAATTAAGATTAAAACAAATCTTGTGAACTTTAATTAAAATGCAGGAATTTGTGAAACATATGATGGCATTTTAATTCGGGTTTGCAAATGATGAAATGGAATTAAAATAAAATTAAATAAAGAACATAAAATTTAAAATAAATAAAATAGAATAAATAAAAATAAAATAAAATACAATTAAAAAAAAGTAACAAAATAAAGAATGAAATAAAACAAAATAACAAACTTCAAGTGAAAAAATAACTCCCAAGATTGATGGAAAGTATTTGTAAAATACAAAATACAAATGTGGTAATTGTGTGGTAAATGTTAGTTTTAATATTCTAAATTTCTGAGTTTAAAATTACATTTACATTTGAAATACTTTTGAACTTGTATACATGTAGTATGTATGGCTATTTTCTTTCAGTTGAATGTGGTCCATTGCTTATTTTGATCAGCAGGTGACATGAGAGTTGAGATCCACATTTTTATCATCTATCTTTCTAAAAGAAAGTGTTTTAATATTTTTCAACTCAACTTGAAATTAACATTATCAATAGTTTTAATATCCATTTTAGTAATTATTTGTCAAAAAATTTTTACAAGTATCTTTCCCATTTAGTTTTCAGGTGCCTTCTTGTATTGGGGAATATTTAAAATTTGGTTTGGGATAAAATCTTTCATGTCTAAATGTGGGTGAGAAACTTGATTACTTATCTCATTGAAAATCCTAGTGTAGGGGAGGGGGGTTAGTGGGCACATTGGCCAAGTGATCTGAATGGTTTTGTTGTAACCAATAGTAATCACTAGCAGATTACATGTACTATTGAGTTCAATTTGGGGTGAGATATGTGCAACTCCAATCCAAAGGACCAGGATTAATAGTTTACCTGATGAAAGATTGTGTTTTCTATGCCTTCCTCCACCAATGAAAACTAGTTGGCAAGATAAAATGTAAAACCCAGTAATCCATACCCTGTTGTATTATGCCAAGGTCACAGTAACTGATTCAAATGTGAGGATCTATAGTTATCAGAGAAGATAATCAGTTATATGAAATGGACAGTCATGAAAACTATTGGTTCAGACTAGTAACAGTACATGTCTCCTAATTGGTTGTAAATTTTGTTTTGTTTACCTCAAATTTATCGCAGGCATTCAAATGTCACAAAAATTTCAGAAAATTATATAAAACATACATCAAAACATTTTCAAGATATTATTTTTACTATCAATTTTTAAAATTATATATTGATATATTTTCATGAAGTTCTTTGACATCATTTTTTGAAGATAGTGAATATGATTGATAGAACATACTAAATTTTTTATAAATATTTCATATGCACTGTTATTGCCCACTTATTTTTAGATCCCCTGGTCATCACTTGGCATCAGTTATCTTCCCACATTTTGATTTTTTTGGAAACCACTGAACAGAATTTAACCAGACCTGGCAGAGATGTTCCTTGTAGGTATTTTCAAAGTGTTTCTTTGATGCTGATTCATCAAGAAATATCACTGCCAGAGCGTGTTCCGATTTGATTGGCTGAGCTTTGAAAAACTTCATCATGAACCACTTAACCCAATTGAATCTTTTTATTAATAAATTTCAAAGATTTATTAGGCTTTGAATTTGCAGGTGAGCAATACGGTTCCTCTGAGTCTCTATTTTTTTTTTAATTGGCTCGAATTTGAAGGAATTTTTTTTGATAATTAAGAACATGGCACATGTGAACAAAATTTTAAAATTCTAAACATAGAATATGGTGATAATTTCAAAGAAATTTATTTTGAATTTTGAATCTGCCTTAATTTTTTTTTTTTTTTTGGCTGCAGCATTTCAAGGCAGCATTTTTTGTTGTTGCATTTTTTAAAGGAAAAATAAAGGAATGTTATGGAGATGTGAATCAAATGCTTCATGCCCTTTTTTTCCCCACTGCAATCTGACCAATGAGCCTGCTGATTTTAACAAATCATTTTGTGTTTTCATCCATAATTTGACCTGGTCATCTGATTAGAAAATTATGCCAAAAGAAGTATTAAATCTCCTAAAAATCTAAGGGAAATTAGGCAAAAGTTTAATGGAATATTCTGTAGATGATCCCTTTAAAAATTATATTTTGGAGTACATACCTGACCATTATGGCCCCTATTACTTGAAATCTAAAAAAATCAGGAACAATACATTAAAAAACCTTTTCTGGAACTGTTGGTGGAATTGTGACAAAAAGTGTGATGGAATTGTCAAATTTTGTGTCCAAGAAAATGGACCTGGGTCCAATATGGCCCTGTAGACGAATCAGCAACCTTGGACTAATGGTTGGTGCTACTTAAGATTAGGCTTTATTTATGATAATGTTATATTAAATCCATGTGAGTAATACAGGCTCCTTTGAGTGGCCTACCATCTACCAATATGTACATTGTAATCATTTTCTCTGAAACCGCTGAGCAAATTGAAACCAAAAGTGACAACAATGGTCCTAAGATCTCAACTTTCAGGTGATTACTTGGACCTCAACAAAGATGGCTTCCACAGTCAAACATAGACCTATGGAAAAATTAAGTATATTTTTTGAAATTACAAAGTAATTTGTAACAAAACTTTGTATCAATAGAATGCTGACAGAGACAAAGCTTAACATAGGAAAATATGGTGTATGCATCAATGAGACTTGAATAAAGGGAATAGATTCTGCAACATAATGGTGAGGATTCTAAGTTCGTTTTCTTAGAGATTGCTTTCAAATATTTTTTCTTTATTTATTGACCGACCCTAGTTTTATCGTCCCAACTAACTTTTTTATCGGCAATTTTTCCTGAAATTCCGGAAATTCCCGCCTTTTCCGTCACCCGTTCCGGTATTTATTGTATTAAACAGCAATGGCGGCCTCTATTGCCAGCACCGCGCCGCCAGCATTTTGTCGCTATCATTTAAACAGTGTTCCCATTTAAAAGCAGACAAAAATGTCAAAGCTCCGTTTAACAATTCAAGAACTTTCATTGATATACATGTATTCAATAAATATCATGATAGTGACGATTGTCATTTGAAAAACAATGATTCATGTAGAGTAATGTTTTCAGCATGTGACAGTAAACTCATTTTTTTTGGCCTTGAATTCCATTTGGAAAGGAATTTTGAAATTCTTAGTAAATAAGAACATTTTATTATCAGTAGCTGATTCTTATTTGTTTTTTTTTTTTTTAATTATTTCATAATTGATGAAAATTAGTTGATGGCATAATTATTTAAAGTTATGTAGACAAAAATAAAATTTTTTATATTTTAGGAATATAAAAATGAAAAGTTATGGTGTGAACATCAGTGAGACTTGAAATCCTATTGAATGAAGTAAATTCAACTTGCAACATGTGATAGTGGTTGTCCATTATCTTCAACAAAAAATTCTTTATTTTTTGGTTATTTATTAACTTTCATTTGGAAATAAATTTTCAAAATTAATTTTTTGTCAATGAGCAATTTTTGATATATCGTTAGCTGATGCTCATTTGATTTAAACGTTATTTAAGTTTTTTTTCAGATAACATTTTAATTGTCGATGAAATAGTTTGACAAAATTTTAAATTCTTTTAAACAAAAAAGTATTTCATTATTTGTTATTAATTAGAATTTGCATGAATTATTGCCCAAATGAGCAGGCATCTCGAAAATCGGCATTCCTGAAATGCATAAAAAATCTACATTTTATTTCAGATCTTTTTTTCATTTTCTCTAACATGCCTGCTCAGATGGGGGATAACTCAATCAAAAGGGATAAATCTTATTTTGAAAGGCTATTTTGTCAGTAATGGAATTGAAAAAAGATTCCAGTAAGTTACGAAAATGAAAGGATATGGTGTATGTAACAATGAGACTTGAATAAAGAGAATAAATTCTGCAACATCTGATCAGGGTTGTCAGTTTGTATAATTAAAAAGATCTTTCAAAGATTTTATTCCTTCTTCATTTATTGACTTCCATTTGGAAAGGAAATTTGAAATTCTTAATCAGTGAGAAAATTATTAATCAGTAGCTGATTCCCAATGTTAATTATTTTTTTAAATGAAACTTTTAAAATGGTTAAGTCATTGAGACACGTTTTTCTATATATTGTATGAATATGAAATGAAAGGATATGGTGTGAACATCATTGAGACTTTAAATCCTATTGAATTGAATGAAGTAACTACAACTTGCAACATGTGATGGTGGTTTTCCATTTGTATCCTTCAAGAAAAAAGTTCTTTCAGGTTTTAATTTTTGTTTATTAACATTCATTTGGAAATGATTTCAAAATAAATTTTAGTTAATGAGGAATTTTTTATATAATCAGTAGCTGATGCCTATTTGGTTTAAACGTTTATTTTTTTTTTTTTTCAGATATTTTGATTATTGATGATATTAGTTTGAAAAATTTATAAATTCTTTTGAACAAAAAGTATTTCATTATTTGTTAATTGCTATTTGCATCAGTTATTGCCCAAATGAGCAGGCACCTCAAAAATGGCATTGATGAAATGTATCAAAAAAGCTATTTCCATTTATTTCAAACATTTTTTTCATTTTCTGTTCATGTATGCCTGCTCAGATGGGGGATAACTCTGTTAATCAAGCAATTAATCTTATTTTGAAAGGTTTTGTCAACGGATTCGAAAGTTTTCAGTAAGTTATGACAATTAAAGGATATGGTGTATGCATCAGTGAGACTTGAAATTCTAATTTAAAAAGAAAGTAAATACAATTTGCAACATTGTGGAAGTGTTCATTTGTTGCCTTCAAGATCACTTTCAGCCCCATAGAAAATATCAATGGATTTCCACTGGAATTCCATTGACATACCAGTGGAAAAAATCTCTGGAATATACTGGATTCCAGTGGAAGAATCTAGTGGAATTCCAGTGTAAATTCCACTGGATTCCAGTGTAAATTCCACTGTATTCCAGTGTAAATTCCACTGGATTCCAGTGTAAATTCCACTGTATTCCAGTGGAATAAACAGTGTAATCCAGTGGAATAATCTAGTGGAATTCCACTGGAATCCAGTGGACTCCACTGGAAAATCCACTGTATTCCACTTTTTATTGCATTATTTTTTTTCTCTGAAAAATACTTTTTTTGGCAACAAAAAATACAATAATTCTGTGGTGCAATAGGTAAAATATGATAAAATGTTGTCCGTCTTATAACCATTGTTTTTTGTGACGTGTAAATTATCAAACAGGAGATTCAAACCTTTCTTTCACACCTTGTTTCAATCATTGTGTTGTTCAAGCTATTAGTTGCTTTTTCTTTCATTTAAATAAGGACTGTTACTGTACATTTTTGTTCTTTCTGTCTTACCCTTTATAGATTCAAAAACACATATAACTAATCAAGAGAAACAACTTGAAATGGACAATTTAATTCTCTTCTTACCAATACAAATATGTATCAAAAATGAAATTTTGTAGTCATTTTGCAATGTTTCGATTAATTTCAGTTTTTAACATTTTGGATACTGAAAAAATGTTCAGTCTTTTCCTCACAATCACATGAATGATGGCTTTAATTTCCCAGTTGTTTTTTAAACTTTTTTCTGGAATGAGACACCTGCTCCGTAAATGCACTGTTCGATTCTGCATCAGATGGCACCCTTGTTGCATTTTTCCTGGACCATTTTATTGTGTATTCTGAAAAAAATGCAAGTGATTAATATTCAATACAAGGTACTTTTAACTGTAAAGAGTTTATACTGCTTTGTCATTTATCAATACATTTAACTGAATTTTCACAATGCTAGTATGCAATGAATGCTGGTCATGACTATACTTCAGTTTCTAAACAATTTTTCATCTCAATACCTGATTATAATTAATAATGCATGGAATAATTAGGTAAAGGAATTTGGTAATTTGTTTGTTTGTTTAGTTGGGGTTTAACGCCGTTTTCAGCACATTTGGCTATTTCGCGGTGGCCAGTGGTGCAAGTGACGACACAGAAAAAATTCACAAAATGAAAAAAATTTGGAGTTAACTGGGGTTTCCCGGTGTAATCGTAAAACCCCAATTAAATTTCAATGATTTCGTGTAGCACCGATACGTTAGATGCCACAAAAAAACGTTAAAGTATCAATTTTACAATTCAGTGATGGCGGGAAACAGCCACCAATTCACACTCGGTTCAAAGTCAAAAATATCTTCGATCCGTCCGTGCACGAACGATTTGTTCGCAGCGCCAGATGTTGTAAGGTCAACTATTTAATTTACCTTAATTTCTGGCTGGAATCTTCTCTTGAACTGAGTCGATGAGTACGATAAGAATCTGTGTCGATTTTCTGTGACTGGTCTGTTCAATGGATGCAAACAAGAGAGAGATGCATTGTGGGACGGCTCACGTTTTCCATTTGGGTCTCACTAATTACCGAAAATCTACTACACGTCAATCACCTGCCGGTTTTTTTGGCCATACATGACGTATGGTTTGAGTTGTGTCTAGGGGATGGTATTAAACGGTTTCTGAGAATATTTTCTTTTCCTATTACTTCATAACAGATATTTTTAGCGTGCCTTTCAGAAAAATTTTACAATCAAAGTTGGCAATGACGCCGACGATTTTGTCACCGTTGGTCAGAAGGACAATTTCTTCATTATCAGATCTCGGGACGGGGATTTTTAATCGGAAAAGGTGTGCAGTTCCTTTTCCGACGAACAGTTCAAATATTTCTCCGCAAAACCGAGTGAAACGCAATTCGAGTGAGGTTTTTCTGTGAAAATTACGTGTTAAAGGGGGATAATCAACTTTGACGTTGTCAATAAAATGTAAACAAAGAAGGTATGACGGCAACGATCGATAAAAAAAGGAAATATAAATAGGTTTCACGCTTGGTTGTCAAATGATATAATAAATATGTGTCAATAAACATTAAACAACCCATATTTAAGAATAAATAATGTACCAGGGGAATAAATGGGGGGGGGGGTCAGGCAGGTGCTTCCACTTACATCTATTATGATACATGTTAAATATTAATAACAAAAAGAAGTTGAAGTTCAAGAATTTTCATATCTCTATATATATATGTCTAGAGAAAAATTAAATCACTTGAAGTCACTATTATATTTTCCAAGAGATTTAATTTTCCAATTTAAATTAATTAATTTCCTGTGAAACAGAATTTCTTACTGTTGATATATATCATACCATTTGCATATTTTATACCAGTGGAATAATTCATACCAGTGGAATAATTCATACCAGTGGATTTTCCAGTGGAATAATTTATACCACTGGAATTTCCAGTGGATTCTATTGGGATTCCAGTGGAATCTATTTTTCCAGTGGAAATCCAGTGGATTCCACTGGGATACCACTGGAATTCCAGAGATTTTTTCTATGGGGAGATGTTTTATATTTTGTTCTTTTTTTGACTTCCATATGGAAAGAAATTTTGACATCATTTGTTCACCATATAGAAATTTGTGTTACTTGGTAGCAAATGCTCATTTGGTAAAGTCACTTTTTCATAACATTTCAGTTAATGAAATGAGTGGGAACAAAATTTTAAAACATTTTCAAAATTTTTAGCATTTCATTGTTTAAAGCAAACCATGACAAAAGGGTTAAATTTTTTACTCTGAAAAGTAAGTATATCTTTGTCAGAGATTTAGGTAAGCAGTTTTTAGAGGGGCATCATTGTCAATTTTTAAAAGATCTCCTGAAACCACTGGGCCAATTAGAACAAAAAAGTTAAATGGTCCTTAAGTGGTCCTCTTTCAGAATTGTATCAAATGACCCCCACCCATCATCCAACATGGCAGCCAGAGGCTAACATAGTTTGACATAGGACACCCTATTGTAAATTAAAGACCTGGTCTGAAACCACAAAGCCAATTGGGACAAAACTTTGGTGGACCTCTTTCAGAATTATATCCATGACCTGGCCCATCATTCAGAATCGCTGCCATAGCTGAATATAGTTTAACATAGGACCATATGTGGAATTTAAAGATCTTGGCTGAAACTAGACTAATTTGTACAAAACTTGACAGAGTGGTCCTTAGGTGGTCCTCTTAGAATTATTTCTGAAGACCCCACTCGCCATTCAAGATGGCCACCAGAGCCGAACATAGTTAAACATAGTACCATATGCAAAATGCCAAATGGAACGAAACTTTGCAGCAATGGTCCTGTATTGGTCCTCTTTCAGAATTTTATCCGATGACCTGGTCCGCTATTGAAGATGGATTCCAGAGTTGAACATAGTGCAACATAGTACCTAATGTCGAAATCTCTGAAAGATCTTGTTTGAAACCAGTGGAACAGTTGGAACTTGACAACAATGTTCCAGGCTGCCAGTCAAGATGGACATAGTCCAGGTGAGATACAGGATTCTGGGAGCCTCTAGTTTTACCGTGTAATTGAAGATGTGTGAAACATGATTTGAAGAAGGAAAATTTGTAGGACAAGGCAGAAGACCAGTATCAAATCTAGCAGGAAATTGAAAGCATGTAACATAATGATGTTTGAAAAATAAGTATCAGTGCATCTCCATACACACTGCAGTACACAAATACAGAAAAACAAAGAAAAAGTTCACAAACTTACAGCAGATCGGTTTTTAAAACATGATTGTGAATAAGGGTAAACATGGGAGATAATTTTGATTTTTTTCTCTAAAATTTAAATGCAAGTGTGTAAGATTTTTTATTGTAGTATTTTGTATTTACATATTTAATTTGTATTATAATTCAGGAAAAAGTATTAAAAAAACATGGAGAATGCAGAACTAGTTGGTTTTACTAAACGATTTTTGTGTCCCCTGCAGAATAGGGATCACTATCTGTCTTGCGTTTTAAGACGTTTCTTCTATCCTCAGCTACCCGTAAACCGATCAAAGGAATTTGATGAAACTTTCTCTTTGCATTAACTTTAATGCAAAGATGTGCATATGTTTCATTTTTAGAAAATTTAAAAAAAATTTTTGTAAAAATTGACATTTTTGAAAAAGGGGGAGGGGTGATTGGTTTAAATGTAGCTTTTCTTGTAAGCAGGTGACACATGTCTTAATTTTGAGCATTTTTTTAATGCATTAGTGACTGTTTAATTTTCTTTATAGTAGATATTTTGTATTTACACATTTAAATTTGTACTAAGATTCTGTAAAAAAATTCAGAATGAGAAAATATTGCAATGATTTTTCAAGCATATATTTTTCTTTTTCTTGAACAATATAGCATTATGTGAATTAGACATCACATTAAAAAATCTATATGACAAGTCACTAACTCAAATTCAGGTAACAAAAATGGATGGACGACCTAGTGGCAATTATCATGTAACAAAGATTGGATGTTTGATCATAAGCATTAGTTATGCAGCATCAGTCACTGGTGTTGTAAGCTTGCCACATGCACTCACACTGCAGTACACTAAAAGTATACATATAAAAAAGTAAAAAAAAAAAGAAACATAGAAAAATTGAGTGTTTTTTAAAATGAATTTCTTGCAAAATTGTTTTGTGAGCTTTAAAAGTACAAATTTGATGTGTTTACTTGAATATTTAGATTTTGTATTTAATTACTGAGGAGTTAATTTTATTTTGTGAAAGAATTGTATACTAAATGAGTTGTTTTGAGGAACAGTTGACATTTTAAAAATTCTGGAGAATAACATTTTGAAGACCAGTTTTTCATCAGAACTGTTAATGTTTGCACAGTAGTGATTTAGCCTGAGTGGAATCTTACGGAGAAAAAAATGTCCACCATGTGACCAAGTCTGAAGCATCGCCTTACTGGGTCAAAGGTACGAATCATTCAACAATGCTATTTATCAATTTCATTTTTTCCCCATGGTTTATTAGGGATATAGTAGTATTGTCCAATAATAGCTCACAGATATAGTATGATTGGTATTTTTAGCTCACTTTGCAATAAGACCATGTGATCTTGATTCCTTCGGTCATTGTCCAGCATAAACATTCTTAAAAATCCTTGGGACCAAACTTAGAATGGTTCTTGTGTGTTCCTCTTTCAAAAATGGCTGGACTTCAGACCTATATGGCTACCGTTACTAAAAATAGAAAAATCACTAAAAAAAAATCTCTGGAGCAAATAAGAGTTGATGAAATGGTCCTTTGGTTGTCTGCTATTAATTGAAATAAAAGCTGCAAAAAAAAAGTAAAAAAAAAAAAATCTGCAAATTGAGACAAAACTGATAGAATGGCCCTTGGATGGTTGCTTTTCAGATTTGCATGTGGGCCGGCCTTTGACCAATATGCTGCCATTACCATCGTAACTAAAATTAGACAAATCGGGCAGATTAATTTTGTCTTTGAAAACTACTGGGTAAATTTAGACCAAACTGTTTGAATAGTCCTTTATAGTCGTAGCTTTATATGGTCACTGCTTTTATGATGTACGTTTAATTCCCTCGTTTTTTTTAATGTAAAGTTTTGATATCTTATCCTATTTTCTGGTGCACTTTTCATTTACAAGCAATTTTTTGAACAAATATTCATACCATATTTCTTCTAATAAAAGAAGGGTATTTATTTTATATTTCATTTTCTGACCTTAGGCTGTTCAAACAGCTGCATGAACCTTTCTTGTTATCTGATTTTCCTTAAGGACTAGATTAGTTTCTTTGCAAGGTTCTTTCAAAAACATTTTTACCCTAAATACGGGCATAAGAAATCAAAATATTTAATGTCTTCAATTAAAAATACCATGTATGATACATGTATATCACATTAACAAGAAATGCTTAATTATTGCAGGTAGAATTCATCCATGCAAGATTTAAGCTGTTTCAAGTGCATGTGTTCGGACGTTTTCAGTGCCATTACTCTGGTAAGTTTATAGTACCTCCCGCAAACGAAATTTGGGAGGGGGTATATAGGTTTCCGTCTGTCCGAAATAACATCCGCAGCTCCTAATTTACTTGCATGATTCTCATGAAACATAATGGAATGTTAGATCACTATATGGAGATGTTCATATTGTGAGGAATTTTTGTTTCGACAAGAAATGTAAAAGATATGGAATTGGGAAATTTTTAACAAAACTTTGTTCCATGTGTTGTCCGCAACTTCTCTTACATTACTTGCATGATTCACATGAAACTTTATGGAGTGTTAGATCACATTATGGAGATGTGCATATTTTCAGGATTTTCTGTTTGGGTGAGTAGTTTGAAAAATATAATGATTTGAACGAACTTTATGTAGGCTTCAAAACAGACATGTTGCTGTGGGGGGTATTTGTCCCTTTAAGGACAGTTCTAGTGATCTTTGAAATGTAAATAGATATATGAAAGGTTGACAGTTGACTGAGGGGTAACATATTGATTGAGCCCTTATAGCAGTTTTTGCCCTTTAAAGATCTGAGACTACTGTGCCAATTAAGACCAAACTTTGTAACAAGGAATGGTCCTTTGGTGGCCTACTTCCAAAACTTCCAACCGACATGGCTACTGTTACCAAAAATAGAAAAAAAGGGGGGATGAATTTTAAAAATCTATAAAACTACTAGGCCAATTGTAACCAAAGTTAGCAGTTATTGTCCATAGGAGGTTCTTTCAGAAATATGTCAATGGCCCAGATTGTTAACCAAGATGGCTTCATAACCGAACTTAGTTTATCATTGAAAACTCATTGAAAAATCTGAACCAGAGTAGGCAGCAATGGTCCTTAGGAGGTCCTCTTTCAGAAATGTGTCCGATTTCGTGGATTGTGAACAAAGATGGCCGCTGCAGTTAAACATAGTTTAACATAGGACCCTATGGAAAATTCACTCAAAAATCTTGAATGAAACTACTGATCCAATTGGACCTTAAAAGTTGGCAGAATTGGTCCTTAGATGGTCTTCTTTCTGATTTGTGTTTGATCACTCGGATTGTCAACCAAGATGTCTGGCAGGGCTAAACTTAGTTAAATATTGGACCCTATGGGAAAATTCATTTAAAAATCATGTCTGAAACCACTTAGCCAGTTGGAGCAAGACTTAGCAGAAATCGTCCTTAGATGGTTCTCTTTTAGAAATGTGCCGACTTGGACTGTCAACCATGATGACTGACACAGCTGAACATTGTTTAACATAGCAGCCTCTAGTTATTATTCCATTTCTTCATAAAATTTCCTCAACATTATATGATACATGTGTATATTATAAACAAGCAAAGTTATGCTCTTCTGTATCAAGAAAAATGTAAAATGTCTACAAAATGTAGAAAAAGTGAAAATACAGGAGAGAGGATGAGCTGTCGTTTGCGACTGCCCCAGCTACTTGTTAGTATTTTTTCTTGTCTTTTGCGTGCTTGACTTGGCTTTTCAAGAATATATTAGTTTGGCTACATTATATGAACTTGAGTAAAAGAAATGTTTTTATTTCTGTTCTTCATATTAAGGTCATAGTAAGGCTTTAATCAAGGTTACAACCCATTCCACTTTGAGTTCTCCATTTGATTTTACATGTGACTTTCCATATTAGCCCATTTATCATCATGAGATTTCTTTATCAGACTCCAGCTTTAGCCCAAGGTACAATGTGTTTATAGCGATGAAACAAGGGTCGATGTGGTAAATGAGACGTTATTTTGTCCCCTGCGGAACGCATTGTCGACACACAGGGATCACTGTCATCTTGGTTTTTGACATTTTTCTTCTATCCTCAACTACTCGTAAACCACTCAAAGGAATTTGATGAAAATTTCTCTGTGCATTAACCTTAATGCACAGATGTGCATGTATATTTCATTTTTAGAAAATTTTACATTTTTTTTTTTTATAAAAATTGACATTTTAAAAAAGGGGAGGGGTCAAAACGTCTATCCTCAACTACTCCGTAACCGCTCAAAGGAATATGAAACTTTCTCTGTGCATTAACCTTGATATCTTTTGTAAAAATTGACGTCGCAGGCGACACGTCTTCCTTGAAGACTCACACATTTTATATATATGTCAGTTGTTGGAATTATAAAGTAGCTAGAAAAGAATAAATTGGAATTATATACATCTGTTTATTTGAGTTTCTATTGGGGTTGAACCGTTCCTTAACGATTCCTCAAATACATAATTCAGGCTTCTCAAGACTTCCATATATGTCATAGACATGTGCATCAAGCACAAATACGGGGCACATTATAGAGATGCATTAGATTGATATTGTTCCTGACCAAAATTTGTGGAGTGCCAAATTTTTATGTGAAATCAATTTTTTTTGTAGGTTGCTTTTATGTCAAAATAGTAGAGGTTGAAGACTTGGATAGAGTGACTTCCATAGCTTTATGGTAACTAAAATTATTATACCCTACACATAATTTAAGGGGAGGCTAATGTTTGACCCTTCTGTCAGTCCATTCTTCATTAACTTGTATTATTTTTAGCTCACCTGGCCCCATATTGGGGTGCCATCCAATATGGCTGCCATGGTCGGACATGGTTGAATGGTCCTTGCGTTGCCCCTTTCCAAAAATACATCCGGTATCCCCAACTTCCAACCGACATAGCTGCTGTTACTAAAAATAGAAAAAAGTGGGGATGAAACTACAAGGCCAATTGGAACCAAACTTAACACATGTGGCAGTAATGGTCCTTAGGAGGTTCTCAGAAGTATGTCCGATGACCCGGACTGTTTACCAAGATGGCCGCCACAGGCGAAATTAAACATAAGGCCCAATGGTAAATTCATTGAAAAATCATGTTGTCTGAAACCACTTGACCAATTGAAACCAGACTTTGCAGCAATGGTATTTATGTGGTCCTCTTTCAGAATTATGTCCGATTTCGTGGACTGTGAACCAAGATGGCCAACACACCCGAACTTTGTTTAACATAGGACCCTATGGGAAATTCACTCAAAAATCTTCTTGACTGAAACCACTTGACCAATGGAACCAGACTTGGCAGCAATGGTCCTTAGATGGTCCTCTTACAGAGTGTCTGATGACCCGGACTGTCAACCAAGATGGCTGCCACAACCGAACTTAGTTTAACATAGGGCCCTATAGGAAAATTCATTGAAAAATCTTGTCTGAAACCACTTGACATATTGGAGCCAGACTTGGCAGGATTGGTCCTTAGATGGTCCTCTTTCAGAATTGTGTCCAATCACGCAGATTGTCAACCAAGATGGCCACCACAGCCGAATTTAATATAGGACCCTATGGGAAAATTGATTTAAAAAATCTTGTCTGAAACTACTTAGCCAGTTGGAATGAGACTTAGCAGTAATGGTCTTTAGATGGTTCTCGTTTAGAGTGCACACAACAGTTTTTCTTAGAACTTTTCATGACGTCATGAATTGAAGGAACATACTCAAAAGATTGATAGCTGGACAATTGACTGTATCATATACCCATAGACAACCATATATCAAATAAAACATATTTCTTCAAGCTTTCACTGTATACAAGTATTTTTAAGGAATTCCTTTCCAAATTCTTACCATTACAGAAAGATAACTGACAAAAAAAAGGGTTCCCCCCTTCAAATATTTCAAAAACAGACTAACCTCAGAGCATCCTAGCAAAGACTCCTGCATAATTTAGAGAACTGACTATATGTGTTTTCCAAAGTACACTTTCAACTGGTTTCAGCACATGTAGTTTCAGGGTACATTCGCCGCCTTTTAAAATTGCTACGTGAAGTGGTATAAAAATGTGTTTCACCTACACTATTTTTGGATGTTTTCAGAGAAGTCTCCCATTAATAAAACTTTTATGAAAATAATTACTTTTTTACATTTAATGCATTTTTGTAAACTTAAAGCCAAGACTCTAATTTAAATAATGAAACCAAAAAACAATCAGAAATCAATATCTAGAACTTATAAATAGAGGGAATTACATACCTATGACATAATATATTTAGGGAAAAATCACTGGAATTTTATATGAAACTGTTTGCATTCTTAGAAATGTGTCAATTGAATGGACTGTCAACCAAGATGGCTGCCACAGCCGAACTTAGTTTAACATAAACCCTATAGAAAAACCAGCCAAATTGAGTGCAACACTTAAATTTTTAGTCCTGCTCTAGGTGAAAAGTTAAATCAAGGTGAGCGATACACTAGTTGCCTATTTAGAAATACAGTTGACTCGTTATTTCAAACCCTTTTATCTCAAAACTCCTGATATCTCAAAGTAATGTTTTGGTCCCTAGATTAAACTTTGCACTATATTTCCTCCTGATATCTCAAACTCCTGTTATCTCTATTTTTGTTGCTCCCTTCCACTTTGAGATAACGAGTCAACTGTATAATTTGTCTGATCCTCTTCAAATTTGAATAAAGTTTCTAGTTACCAATACCTCAAATATGTTCGGGACCAATTTTTTGGCGAGAGGGACCTAAGAATGAATATTTCCATTCAGCAATACCTCAGATGCATTGGATTATCAGCAAAATCTGAAATGGGGAGTTTTAAAAAATATCAAATATTAATATCATACACAAACGAGTTGAAGGAAAAAAGTTAGAAACTCAGTAAAGATTCTTTCATTTTAATAACCCCATTACAAAACTATGGAACTAAATAAGGGAGATAATCAGGTAATCAGAATAATTTCCTTTGATCAGCTTAAGTTGGCTTTTGGAGATTAATTATTGTCATTCCTATTTCTTAAAATTTAATTTAAACTAAAAATAAAAAATTCCTGAGTTAATTATCTTTGCATTAGAGGTGAAAATGAATTTGTGTTTCTGCAAATATAATATATTGAAAATATTTAAAACATACTAGATCTGTTCTTACATTTAACAAAAATATTGGATTTTTTTCAGATGGAATGGAGGACATTACGTAGAATTTTCCAGAACTGAATGGAATCACATAATGAACATTTGACTGTTGAGGACTATTTATAGAAATTCATGTTATTTTTAAATGGACGCTGTTGGCCAAGCCTAAAGATCTCCTCAGTATTTTTTGTCTGCTTGTATAATATTAACTTGTAATTTACAAATTTTGCTATGTTTGCCAAATTAACACTTTACAGACAAAATTAATTCGATCATATTTTTATAAATAGAAATCCCAAAATTTGTTTCCCTTGTGACTTTTATTTTCTTTTTGATTTTTTTATTTAAGTTTTCCATCAGTGGGATGACATGCTAGATATATTGGATTTCCAACAGAAAATCTTTGGGATATTTAGAAGTTACTGGATTTCCAGGGCATGTATTCTCAATCCTCAACGATCACCCCATCCCATTTTTTTGGAGGGAGGGAGAGGGGAGTGATGTATGGCAAATATAGTTTTAAAGGTCCTTTTACATGTATTATAGATAAGATTGAAAAAAAAATTAGAAAAAAAAATTGTAAATAAAAATTGTAAAGGTTTTTCATTTTCAATGAAGTGGTAAATAAACGTCTGAAAGGCAAATAGTTTAGCTCTCACTCAAATGAATTTTTTTTTTCTATTTCAAAATTACCACTTGCTTGAAGATGGAAATTCTAAAAAAAAAAAAAAAAAAAAAAAATTGTATAACTTTTTTGAAAAACAAAATATTAGTAAAATGTAAGTTTTTTTTAGAAGAATTTGTAAAAGTTTTGCATTTTCAACCAAGTGGTAAAAGAATCATAAGGTAAAACATTTGATCAGTCAGTAACTCCCTCAAATTTATTTTTCTGTTTTATTTTTAAATTACCACCTGGTTGTAGATGAAAAGTTCATCAAAAAAGAAAAAAAAAAAATTGTAACAATTTTTTTGAGTTCATTTAATTTTAGAGACAAATGAATACTACATGAGTTAATTTGAGGAACAATTCACATTTTATGATATTGTATGGACAAATAATCTTTGACAAAACAATTTTGAAGACCGGGTTTTCATCAGAACAGTGTTTGCACAGTAGTGATTTAGATGAGAAAAACATGTCCACCATGTGACCAAGTCTGAAGCATCGCCTTACTAGGTCAAAGGTTAGAATCATTTAACAATTCTATTTATCCATTGTTTATTATTATTATATCATTTTTTCCCATGTTTTATTAGCTATAGTATATAATTAGTAGTTTTAGGTCAGATGGTAATGGGGCCATGTGAGCTATTGCCATTGCTTGATTCATTCAGTCATTGTCCAGCATAAACATTATTAAAAATCCTCTGAAAATCTTGGGGCAGTTGGGACCAATGGTTCTTATATGTTCCCCTTTAAAAAATAAGATTGGACTTCAGACCAATATGCCTTCCATTACTAAAAATAGAAAAAATCAGTAAAAAGAAGATAAATCTCTGGGAACAACTGGAGCAAACAGTACTTAATGAAATAGTCCTTTGGTCATCCCCTTTCAATACTATGTATTGAGGTAATCCTTAGTGGTACCTTTTCTAAATTTAGTCTGAGGTCAGTACCATTAAGCAATATGTTCACTGCTAATGAAAATAAAGCCTTTGTTTTTAATGATTAATATCCTTTTCTGATTTTTGAATAGCAAGTTAAATCTCAGTGAGAAATACAGGATCCAGGGAGGCTGTAATTTATTGTCCTTTACCTGAAATTTTTTTTATTTAGTATATTCTGTATTTACAATCAATTTGAAATATCCATACCATATTTCTTTTAATAAATGATCTGAGGATTTACAAAAAGAATTAAGGGCTTTAAGTAGAGAAATTTATTTCATACTTTATTTTCTAACCTAAAGCTATTCGAACAGTTGCATAGACCTTTTTGGTTTCATCTGATTTTCCTTGAGGACTACATTAGTATCTTTGCAAGGTTCTCTTAGGAGATAATGAAATTTTTTTACCCAAAATATGGGCAAAATGTCTAAGGTCTAGAATTTAGGCAGGGGACTTCAATAAGAAGAAATTGTGTATAATCACATTAACAAGAAATGTCTAATTATTTCAGGTAGAGTTAATCCATGCAAGATTAAAGCTGTTCAAGTGCATGTTAAGGTGTTTTCAGCGCATTACTCTGGTAAGTTCATTCTCTTTAATATGTGAATTAGGGTGACAGTTGACGGTTGCCCCAGAAAATTCCCCTGAGAAACCTGTCACTGTGATTTTTTTTTTATTAAATTTGTATTATGATTATACTTTAATCGTGATTACTGTTATAATTTTCTAAATTAGATTTTTTAAGATCATGTGATAATGTTGGACATTTCTCTTCAAAGATTCCAGGTCACTCATAATTTCTACTTGATTCACCAATTGAAAATTATTATTGCAATTACAGAATACTTTTTTAATCTCCTACCGGCATACATTACGGAAACCGTTTAACAAACTGATCTTATTTTTGGTATGTATGCTGATATGAGTTAGATCTTTTGTTTCTCCCTAATCTGATAATTGTGAGAGTTATTGCCCTTAGAAATAGAAATTATTGCCATAATAAGTTTTCCATACTTTTTTTGCAAACCCTTCTTCCAAATATTTTTGGTATTTGATCTTATAATGATCAGCTGCAGATCATTTGACTTGCACAGATCAAATAATTTGTGAGTTGTTTCCCTTGGAAATAGGAATTGTCAGAATATAAGCTTTCCGGCTTTATTTTGCAAACCTTTTTACCAAGTGATATTATTTTTGTTTATGGACTAATAATGATGACCTAAAGATAAGGTTTGAGTTTCAGGCTGGTTGGGTAATTGTTGTGAACCCCCTGTAAACATAGTTTTAGGATCTTGAGGAATATGTCCAACTGCATCTGATTCTCAGTCAAGGATCATTTTTGTTCTCGCAGCTTGATTGATTGAATAATTACTGTTCTCACAGCTCGAGTCGTTGCACATTGTATTTCTCAGCAATATTGTCCGAATGCTTATTGGTTTGAAAAGGGTAAAGTTGCAAAATACAGAAAAATGAAATCAATACTTCTTTCTTCAGGTCTGTTAAAAACATTTTAGTCTTGCTTGTGACATGTCGTGAAACATGAAGCATGGGTATGTCTTTCCTGCGGCAGCACCAGCACCAGCAAACAATACCTACACTTAACATCTGGGGTCCGCACATACCATATGATATAAACTTTGCAGCCGTATAATTCAATAATCTCGTGATTCATTGACTCTATCAAAATTTGTAAAATTTCTCATTTTCATGAATAAGTCCATTTCTCAATTTCTGCACCATATTTCATCTATAGATAGTTCATATTGGATGTATGCCAGTCTGACACTGTCACCTGACCTTGGCCTCTATTCCATGATTGAGTGACCTGAATAACAACTTGTTGCCAAATGTGCTGAACATGGCATTAAACCCCAATAAAACAATCTTATTGTGGATGTAGTCTTTGTTGCTTTACATCTTTATTGGTAAGAAAGGATAATTGGTTTATAAATTCTTGACAAAAAATTCATGTACACTTGGAACGCAACATGAACTTGAGCAGTGAAAGTGTTTTTAATGTTAATGAAGGAGAAAAAATTTACCTCACTGCAAAGTTGAGCCAATTGTTCTCAACTGGAATTCTTTTTTTTCCAGATTATTCTAGACAGATCAGATCTATGTCCGCTGTGACTAACTGTGAAGCATAAAAGTTCCAAAGGTAAGAACCATTCAACATTGCTATTTAGCAGGTGTTTATTATCCCCTCAACCAACAGGATTTGGGAGGCCGTCAGTCTGTCCCACTTCAACGGTCCAACATGACACAAGTCGTATAGGTATAATATTTCACCAGTGGATGCGTCTTGGAAAGTAACGATGGTCCATAAAATTTGATCGGCCTAACCTACATTTTATGCATGAGTGACTCTGGTTAAATTTTTTAAGATTTGTCTATTTTTGAGTTTCAAGTCTTAACTAAACAGATATAATTAATAAAACTGTTATTATTATTCCATTTAAAGAACTCCATTACATTAGATTTTCATGTCGTGCAGCATAATTAGAAAATCAAGTCCAAAAATGTAATGTATAATTCTACATCTTTGGTTATTATGGAAAGAATGCAGAATTACCTCCCCTTTTTAAATTATTTTCTGAATTTTATCTGTAGATGTCAATATGAAACATGGTAATCACATCATTGCCATTTTATTGTTAGAATATGTAAAAAAAAAGTCTACATTGACATCATAAACAACAACAAAGATAGGATTATTTTAATTACCAGTAACGGAAGTGGCAAGTCCAATTGTTATGTTATCTATGCGTAATGGCATATACATGTAGGTAAACAATTTGTTCAGCAATTATCTTCATTATAACAGCTATGGTCACTGAGTAATACAAACATTGTTTGGGATTAGATTCGCTTTGTTATAAGCCTGATTTCTTTAAAAGTCTACGTTATAAACAAACACTACTGTATGTGCAATTGAAGCTTTAAACATGTATCAAACACAGACTGGGCACATTGATTAGAGAGATTCTGTATATTCTATATATAAAGTGTCATGGTGCCAAATTTTGATAAGATATAAAATTTTATTTTAGCTTGCTTTTATGTCAAAATAGTAGAGGTTGAAGACTTGGGATAGAAAGACTTCCATAGCTTTATGGTAAGTAAAATTATTTACTATACCCCACACAAAGTTGCTGGCAGTATGTTTATGACCCTTCTGTTGGTTCATTCCTCATTAACTTATATGACTTTTGCATGGATAGAATTATCATTTTTATCTTCAAATTTGAATAAAATTTCCAGTCAATACCTCGGATGTGTTCAGTTTCTGGAAAATTGGTAATTTCAAGGTACTGTTTAACTGAAGGTTGTATGAGTTGCGATAAGTATTCAAAGGATTTAATATCGGTTGTAAGTCTTGCGACGTTTAGTGAAACGGTACCCAGATGCTTTGGATTATCAGCAAAATTTGAATTGGGGAACCACTTCTTGGGAGGAGCTTTCAAATATATCAAATATTAATATCATGCACAAAAAAGTGGAAGGAAAAACATAAGTGAAAAAGCTCCAAGCTGGCAAGTCTATTTGGGTGGGGTATTCATTTTAAATTATGGAACTAAATAAAGGGAGATAACAAAATAATCGGAATAATTTTCTTCTTGATCAACTTTAGTTGACTTTTGGAGTCAAATTGTCATTCCTTTTTCTTAAAATTTACTTTCAAACTAGGAAACTGTAATAAAAAATTAAAAATTCCTGAGTTTATCTTAGCATTAGAAGTGAAAATGAATTTGTGTGTTTGCAAATAAAGAAAATATATTAATATTTACAAAATACTAGACCTGTTCTTACATTTAACAAAAATATTGGATTTTTTTCAGATGGAATGGAGGACATTATGTAGAAAAGCATTGGATTGATTTTCCAGATCTTAAATCATCACATAATGAACATTTGACTGTTGAGGACAATTTATAGAAATTTGTGATTTTTAAATGGACTCTCCTCAATATTTTTTGTCTGATTGTATAATTTTAACTTGTAATTTAGACATTTTTACTATGTTTGCCAAACTGACAGGTTTCAGAAAAATTTAATTGGATAATATTTTTATAAATAGAAAGTCTGTTTCCCTTGACTTATTTTCTTTTTGATTTTTTTAACTTTTCAAAATTATCCATTTTGGTATAATTTTTTATATCATTTTAATTTCCTGAGATGCCCACTTATTGCTGTCTTTTCAAGGGTCTTGGTGTCATAAATTTTGGTCTAGATTGTTAACAGTGATGTGGCTGAAAGTCGTGTAAAACACGAGTGTAGTGTGCAGGAAATACAAAATATACCAAGTAAACTGAACTGTAGAGTTGACTCGTGAAATTTATGGTAAATTTATCAGAAAACATGCAGAAAGGTATTTTTTATTTTAATGGTTTTTATCAATTTTATCCAGGTTTTGTGTTTTTATGCTTTTATGGATAACTTTTTGTATGTTTTCTGTTTCTAGAGGTTAATAGTTCCAAAATTTGACTCTGCCGATTTTATTGTTTTCTTGAGTATATTTTGTGTTTACATATGCATAAAGATATCTTTTCATCAGTGAGATAACATTCTAGATATACTGGATTTCCAATAGAAAACATCTAGGCAGATGTAGAAGTTGCTAGATTTCAAGGGCACCTATTCTCAATCCTCAACGATGACCCCATCCCATTTTTTGGGTGGAGGGAAGGGGAAGTGATTTATGGCAAATATATTTTAAATGTCTTTTTACATGTATTATAGATAAGGATGAAAAAACTAATTAGAACAAAAAAAATGTGTAAATAAAAACTGTAAAGGTTTTTCATTTTCAACCAAGTGGTAAAAAAAAAATGAAAAGGCAAATTGTTTAGCTCTCACTCAATGAAATTGTTTTCTAAAATTACCACTTGCTTGAAGATGGAAATTTAAAAAAAAAAAAAAATGTATAACTTTTTTGTAAAATGGAGTATAAGTAAAAATGTAAGTTTTTTAGAAGAATTTGTAAAGGGTTTTTCATTTTCAACCAAGTGGTAAAAGAAGTATAGCATTTGATCAGTCAGTAACTTTCCCTCTGACATATAAAAATTCAATTTTCTGTTTCGTTTTTAAAATTACCACTTGGTTAAAGATGAAAAGTTCTAAAAAAAAAAAACAATAAAAAAAAGAAAATAAAAAGTTGTAAAATTTTTTTGAAAAAAGTAATATGTAATTAATTTTTTTTAATTCGTAAAGGTTTTGCATTTTCAATCAAGTGGTAAACCTTCAGAAGGCAACATGTTACATGTGTAGTTTGAAGTCAATAACTTTCACTCCAAAGAAAAATATTTTATTCTTTATTTTAAATGACCACTTGGTTAAAGATGAAAAATTCTGAAAAAAAAAAAAAAAATATAAAAAAAAAACACAAAGAAAAAAAAACAAGTATTGTATGATTTTTTTTAAAAGGTAATAGGCAATAATGCAAGTTTAAAAAAAAAAAATTGTAAAGGTTTTGCATTTTCAACCAAGTAATAAAAAACAGATTGATAATTCTGACAGTGACTTTACCTCAATTAAAAGGTATTTTTCTGTTCCTTTTTTAAATTACTACTTGGCTAAAGATGCAAAATTCTAAAAAAAAAAAAAAAAAAAAAAAAAATTGTACTTTAAAAAAAATATAGAAAAATTTGTAAAGGGTTTTGCCTTTTCAACCAAATGGTGAACCTTCAGAAGGCAATATGGTCAATTTGAAGTCAGTAACTTTCACTTGAATAAACATTCATGTGAAGCTGTAGCTATCACTTTGCATGGGACGTCATAAACTTTCCTTTAAAGACCTTCTCTGAAACCACTGGGCCTATTAGAACCAAACTTTGATCGAATGATTCTTGGGTGGCCCGCTTTTTTAAATTGCTTCCTGCATTCCCAACTTCCAACCAACATGGCTGCTATTAGAAAAAAAAAAAAGAAAAAAGAAGGGATTAATTTTTAAAAAATTATGTGGAACTACATGGCCAGATGGAACCAAACTTGGTAGCCTGTAGTCCTCTTTCACAATTATGTCCAAAGCCAAACTTAACACAGGACCCTATGGGAAAATTTATTTAAGAAACTAGTGGTCTAAAAGCACTTGGCCATTTAGGACCAGCAATGTTTCTTACATGGTCCTATCTCAGAAGTATGTACAATAATCTGGACTTCTTAATAACAACCAAGCTTAGTTTGATATAGGTTGTAACTTGGCAGCAATGGTTTTGAGGTGGTCCTAAATTGATTGGCAAATCACATCCAGGTGTGCGATGCAGGCTCCTAGGAGCCTGTAGTTTTACCATTTGGGTTAAATATGCAAAATTCTAAAAAAAAAAAAAAAAAAAAAAGAAGGAATGAGTAAAATTATAATTGTAATATTTTTTTTAGAAAAATTTGTAAAGGGTTTTTCATATACATCCAAATCATAAAAGTTTTACAGAAGTAGAGTTAATTTTTTGAAAAATTAGAAAATAATTGGTAAGGTCTTGCTTTTCCAATGAATTTGTAAATGAAGGTAAAAAGTTATGAATTATGTCACATTTAATTGTATAGATCTGAAATTATTTTTGAAAAATTACCACTTTATGTTGAAAATTTGTGAAAATGAAAACAAATGTAATAATTTTTTGAAAATGGGAATTGTAACAATTTTTTTGAGAACTTTATAAAGGATTTTTCATTTCCAATCAAGTGTTAAAAAAATAAGTTTTACAGGTTTAGCTGAAGTCGTTCTCCAATAAAATTACATTTCTTTTTTTTTTAAATTACCACTTGTTGAAGATGAAAAATCCTAAAAAAAAAAAAAAAAATTTGTAAAGGTTTCGCATTTTCATCTAAGTGGTAAAATATCAATTAAGATTTATCATTTTCAATCATATCAAATGAATTAGTATGTAAAAAGTTTGGCTGAAGTCTGTCATTTGTATAAAGTAGATTTAGCTTATGTCATCACTTTGCGTCCGACGTCCGTAAACTTTTCACTTTTTGATCTTCTCCTCTGAAACTACTTGGCAGATTGTAACCAAACTTGGTGGTAATGATGTATGGAATGATGTATGGAAGGACGATCCATATGCAAATTTTTCCCCTTTTTTAGGTCAAATGACAAATATTTTGTATTACTTTAATAATCTTGTGGATATGAAAGAGCTTACATTTTCAAATGGCCTAATGAAAGGGCAGGTGAGAGATACAAGCTCAGGTGAGCCTCTAGTTATTTTTATTTTTATATATTATTTAAAAAACGTACCACTTGGTTTGAGATGAAAAATTCTAAAAAAAAATATATATAAAATGCAAAAACCAAAATTTCATTTTCAATGGAAATTGTAATAAACGAATCAAAGGATAAGAGTTTATCTGTACTTTGTAACTTTCACTTGTCATGAGTAAAAATTGAAAGTTTATGAAAAAATTACTGCATGTTATGTACTTGATTTAAGATGAACATATTGAAAAAAATATTTAAAAGGTAAAAAAGGTGAGGTTTTTTTTTTTTTCGAGATGGATGTAGGGGTGGAGGAGTCCATCACGGGGGGCTTCTGAAAAATAATAATGTACCTAATTTAAGATGAACATATTGAAAAACTTGTAAAAGGGAATTTTTGTTATTTTTGTTTGTTTTTTTTAAATTACAAATCTATATGTAATACTGAAAAAATAATTTTTAAGGTTTTGCAATTTTAATATAGTGGTAAAAATATAAGAAGGTAAAAGATCTTTTGAAAGACTTTTATTCAAGTAAAAATTAGATTTACTTTGAAAAAAAGGTATATGAAAGAAGGTACAAAGGTGAGGTTTATTTTTTGGAGATGGATGTAGGGGTGGAGGAGTCCATCAGATGGGGCTGTTGAAGAAATACATGTAATATTAGAGTAGGAAAACACTTATATTAAAATGTAATTGATGGTGGTAAATTTAACACATTACAGCAGTAAATGAAATTTTGAAATTGTGAATGTTGAAACCACTATAAAGTTTTTTCGGAAATAGCCTTAAGGTTCAGTTCGGCAAATGTTTATATCATATAGGCAGATAATAGTTCAGTTGCTGTTATATGTGTTATGATAATTTAAATATTTCTAAGGTTATATAAAAAAATAAAATGTTTTCAATTTGAGTTCTATTTTTTTGATTGGTTTGCATAAAATAATGAAATCAGAAATCCAATATTTAACTTATACAGGTATTAAGAAATCAGGGGGAATCAGTTTATTAGCCCCGTGTTCTCATTTTGTCCGATACAAAATTGATTCAAGATGTAAAATATTTCTCATTTCCTTATATTGTCAGGATATCGATACTGAATTTTTTTTTTTTTAACTTAGTCTTTAGATTTAAATTTTTAGTATAGTCACTCACATCATTAGAAATAGCAAAAAAAAAAAAAAAAAGAAACTAATTGTTCAGAGAACAATTGAAGGTCTTTCCACCTCAATTGCACACATGTTGATAAAAAAAAAATGAGCTTTAAAATGTATTTGTTGGTTTTAGAGCATAGCTAAGCCTTCAGCGATGGCAAAAATATATGGTTCTATGTATTTTTGATTGAAATAATTCCCGTATTACAAATATCACTTCTGGTTTGATATGACAGATAATTTCACAGTTGTTAAAAAATATATGGACTGCTAGTTTGAATAAAATAAGAAAAATTTTTATTTCTGGTTACTAAATGTTTGTGATGAATTATACTGTTTTGCACTAAAAACTGCCTACAGCTTTCATGGTTTGTAACATTGTCACATTAATTAACATTCGAATATATTCAAAACGTCTAAAAGCGTCTACAGAAATAACAATGTTCCCAGAAATGATGTCATCAAAAGTAGTGCTTGAATTTCACGCTTTCAATAACATTTAAAAATTTGAAAAAACCTTATAAAGTGTGAAAAAATGCAAAATACGTAATCTAGGTCATGACTTTGACCTTGTGACCTATTGCAAGGTCATTGCAGAAGATCCCATGCTATTATTATGTACCATCCTCATAAACGAAAAACCTTAAGTTTCAACGTTGTAGCGGCAATTACTCCCAAAAGACGTCATACAACTTTAAAATGAAGTGTAACAAAATTGCGCATCAATGTTTTAAACATTTCCTTGGCTATCTACAACCATTTCAGAGGAGTAGTGATAACAAGCAAATGTCAAATAATAGAACTTGACCTTTGACCTTGATGCCAATTTGAAGGGTATCAGTCTTTGATGTCAAAACAGACACCATGCCTTTATCATGTACCATTGTTGAGAAATAAACGAAAAACCGAAAATTTAAACGTTCTAGGGGCAATTACGCCTATAAAATGACGTCATACAACTTTTATGCAATGTAACCAAGCTAGGTCTCAACATCCTTAACATTTTCTCCATTACATTTCATCAGCTATCTTTTACCGTTTTGGAGAAGTGACAACAAGCTAAAGTGAAGATTTAGAACGTGACCTTTACCTTGACCTCATTTTACTTGTAGGGTGTCATGGACCCTAAATACAAAGTTTCATGTTAATATCTCAACTCTAAATAACTATTTGTATAATACACCAAAAGTGAAAATCGTTTGAAGGGAAATAACTCCTATGTAAAGTCGTCAGATCCTTTCCCACCAAATGGAACAAAGTTGCGCACAGATACACTGAAGACATTGCAAAAGATTTTAGGTCGATAAATTTTATGGTTACAGAGAAATAAAGATAACAAGAAAAGGAGGGGGCGTTATTTTGGACATTGGCTGTTTGACATCGGTAGAAGTTTGCATTTGTCCGTTGATTTTATTTTAAGCTGTTCGTTTAACGTCGATGTTCATCAGTTTTGCATTCGAGTCTGTTGATTTTATTTTAAGCTGTTCGTTTAACATCGATGTCAATTAGTTTTGCATTGGGGTCTGTTGATTTTGTTTTGATGTCTTTTTACCCTTTTGGCCGCCCATAGTTTTGGCGTCACCTTTTCGATCTTTTGGAATTTTTTTAATTGGTCTTCAGCCTTGTATATTATCGTGTTGGTTTTCAACATTTTTGGCCTTGAGCACAACTGATGAGGTGTAAATTGACGAAATATACACATCGTGCATCAAAATTGGTATCAAAGAATGTATATAGTATCAACAACTGGAAAACTGAACACTTACATCATGCTAAAAGCATTTACTTAGTGCTTGTTTTATGAGATTGACAAAAGGGTGATTTTCAACCTCAGATACTGAAAATCCTTGTGTAAGTTATTTATTTCATAAGGTACGCTCGTGAACAAAACTATGGAAAGCAAAAAATAATGGCCAATTGGGAAACGGGCTTAACAGTTGAACCAAAATCAATGAGGTCAGTTTTGCCCAGCGAGTTGCAAATTTCAACAGATTTTATCAATTTAAAATTTTAACACATGCATGTACATGTATCACAGCATGGCGGGTGTCCTGCAGGACTCTTCCAGAGCACCTGAGTCTTAGCCCGGATTTTTGATGGGGTCCATGTTGTTCATATATATTTAATTGTAATGCATGTATTGTTTTGGTCTTTGTTGTTCTCCGGAGTTTGTCAGTTGTTTAGATTTTCCCATCCTTCGAATGTCCCTTTAGTATTTCTTGACTTGAATCATAACAAGTACAATTACCAAGGTATCGCCTCCCTTGTAGTCAAACAAACTAGGGTATCTATACGTTCACTAAACTATGAATAAATTTACTTTTCTGTTTAAGTCTCCCAGACGAAGTTTTAGAAATGATCACTTGGAATGTTGGGAAATAGCTATAAAACTCATTAATGTTTCAGGCCTTGAATACATTTGATAACTCGTAAGTCGATGAAATGTGCACATTTTGTACATCAAAATCGCTATCTTAAATTTATTACAAAGGTTCATGCATCAAAAGCTCAATTACTACTTTTTTGATACTAGCCCGAAATCATACTTGTAATTTATCGTTTCAAAAATGTTAAATTTGTAAAAACAAAGCCAAGGAGTATCTCACTCGTGCCTACCTAGGTCCTTAGACGGTTTTAGCTTTACACTTTTTGGTCATTTGGCATTTTTTAAATTTGCTTTCAAACGTTTTGGATTCTTGTATTTTCAAAATTTAAAACCTTGAGCACAAATGGTAAGTCGACGAACTCGTAAATCTTGTTTATTACCACAGGTGGACTCCCAAGTCAACAAGGATATCAACGGCACAGTTCCTAGTATTTCGATAATAGCTCTAAATCACTGCATATTGTACTTTAAACTTTTGGTTTTCAACATTTAAGGCCTTGAGCACAGCTCTTCAGTCATAAATCGACAAAATAAGCATATTTTGTGATTCATTGATATCATAGAATATTTTATTACTAGAGGCTCCAAGGAGCCTGTATCGCTCACCTGGACTATGTCCAACTTGACTGCCAGCCTGTCAAGTTCCAACTGGCTCACTGGTTTCAAACAAGATCTTTCAGTGATTTTTCCACATGGGTGCTATGTTAAGCACTGTTCGGCTTTGGTGGCCATCTTGGATGACGGGTAGGGTCATGGGATATAATTCTGAAAGAGCACCAACTAGGGACCATTGCTGCTAAGTTTTGTTCTAATTGGCCAAGTGGTTTCAGACAAGAAGATTTTTAATTACATTTCCCATAAGGTCCTATGTTAAACTATGTTCGGCTCTGGCGGCCATCTTGGATGACGTATTGGGGTCATCAGATATAATTCTGAAAGAGGACCACCGAAGGACCATTGCTGCTAAGTTTTGTTCTAATTGTCCAAGTATTGTTCGGATGCCAAGTAATGGCACTAGCTCACCTGGCCCCGTGGTTTTGTTTTTGTAACACAATTGACTTATGTGGCTATAAATTTTAAATTTGAATTTGAATTCATAAATGTCTTGCAGCTATTTAGATCTAATGTTGATTACAAAAATTTAATGCAAGTCATTCATGCATAAAATGTACCGGTATGGAATCTGTTACTTTTAAAGAAAACACAATCAAATATCCTCACACATAGGGAATAAAAAAACAAATATATATTGCAAATAAACGTTAGTCTTTATTCAATGTGGATTTCAACATTTTCAGGTGAAGTAGTGATATTCTCAACAGAAGTGTCCTTGTCTCTATCACAATCTAATGTTTTATCAGAATCACATTTTGCCATATCTTTACAGGTAGATCTAATATTGATAGGATTTATCACAGTATCAATGAATGGGTCTGCTGTTTCTGTTGAGTCTGTCACAAAATTGAAATTTTTAGTTGAGTCTGTCACACAATTGACATTTTCAGTTCTAGGGATTGAAATATCCAAATTTTGTTCTATATTTTCGACTTGATATTTTTCTGTGATGTTGCTATTATTAGCTCCGTCCATTTGTAATTTGTTAGAATTTTTAAAGTCTTGAGTGCTCGAGCCTTTTTCATCTATCTGAGAATTTTTAGTGTCAATTTCCTTTGTTGTTTCTTTATCAAGATCCTGACAATCTAAATTTGTATCATTTTTTATTCTATTCTCTGTTGTACAATTCTGCATTAAACCGAGGTTTTCTTTTTTTAGTTCATTATTCGCCAAATCAAAATGTTCCTTATCTTCATCAGATTCATCGCTTTCATCATCACTATTTGTCATTTCATCTGTGCTATCCTCGTAACTTTCCTCTTCCAGTGCCAAACTCTCTAATCGAGAGCTTGTTTCATCAACCCAATGCTGTATTCTCTCTTCATCTACCACTTTCCCTCTCTGCAATGTGTTACTTGGACTTTCTGTACTCTTGGGAGTTCCATGTTTGGAACGTTCTCCCATTTCAGCGAGCATAGTAGAACTACCATCACCTAAAGTCCTGGACGAGTGTGTTGACATCGCTTCACAATTTTCTAAAGTTCTTCCTGAGTGCTGTGACAAGATTTCTGTGTTGAGATCGTAAGAGCTGCTGTGTATGGAGTCAATATGAGGTAAGGCACTAATACTGTCTGACCCAGTCATTGACAAGTCCTCCTCACTTGTACGAAACTTGTTTATTTTTTCCCTTTCTTCTTCATTGTCAGCTTCATTTCCATCATCTTCACTACGTTTTGTATTTGAATGAATAATTTTCATCTGTGTTTGATATCCAGAGGAATCGGTTGGTAGTCCTTGTTTTAGTAAAGCCTCATCTTTAATGATCTCATAACCCTTGCTGTCTGTTTCTGGTTCAGAATGAGGGTAATTTTCCGAAATCGGCTCAGATAAAATGCTACTTGTAAAAGAAAGGACACTTGCTCCCGATGGAGTACGTGAGTGTCCCATATGAGCAAAGACGTGTGGCATGGTGGGTTGTTGCATTTTGGTAGGGTATTCTTTTATCTCTTTCTCAATAGCACTGACCATTTCACCATACGACTCCCTTGCTTTTTCTGTTAAGTCAATCAGTTGATGAAAATTTTCCTACAAAATAATTCATGTAAGTTGCATTCATAGCGTATTTAATCTGCTAGTATATGAGTAACCAAAATGTTTGTTTGTTTGTTTAGTTGGGGTTTTATGGCATTTTCAGCACATTTGGGTATTTTGTGGCAGCCAATTTGTATTGGTGGAGGAAGCCGGAGTACCCCGAGAGAACCACCGACCTTTGTTAGGAAAACTGGCCATCCTTGTCAATTTAGATCGGAGTCGAACACACCCTACCACAGGTGAGATTCGAACTCACAACCCCAGTGTTGACAGGCTAGTGATCATTAGTAGTCATGACGAACTACATAGACCACTCGGCCACCGAGGTCCCGCAACCAAAATGCATTGACTGTATATTTAAAAGTGATATACAGTCACTGACTTTATATCACTTTTACTGTGATGTCACTGTACAAAACCTTGGAAATTTACTTATGACATCGTGAAATGTGACAGTTTTGCGGTCTTTTGACGTTGCTCACTTCATGCAGAAATTAATTGTTTCCCAGCTATTTTTGACAGATTTCATGTTGCAGGATAAACAGAATATGTGTTAATTGTCTCTTAATATCAAATTATTCGAACTTGGCATGAAACAGGCGAGAAAAGCTCAGTAAACATTACATTTCTAACTGTTTCTAAGCCTTGTCCAAACAAATTTTATATTGACAATGTACACATACTCTATATTTATCTTGCAACTGCCCTAGTAACTAACCAAATAAAGAATTTCTTATACTTTTTTCCTACTAGCATATCATCTCCTGGTACCCTTGTCTTCACCTGCAATGAAAGTTTGTATTGCATTCTGGTTCCAAATGTTTAGGATGTTGCATTAACCCCAGATTACAAGTACCGGTAAAAAAATCAACTTCTAAAAATAGACCATTTTCATGACTTTTCCAGATAAAAGAAAAACAATTTATCATTCAGGATAAAAAAATATATATACAGTTTATTCGTACTTGCCGGAAAACCTTTTTCTAAGGCTCAGACAAATAAATTGTATATTTTCCGACAATGAACATATATCGTAAATTTATCTTGCAAACATTCCATTGACTTTTCCACATCAAAAAACAAATACAACGATAGGAAATGCGAGAAAGTGCTCGCAAAATTATCTCCCCTCTCCCACACCCCCCCCCCAAAACCACCTCCTTCAAATCAAATTATCTCCCGTTCAAGATGTCCGACAGGAAATAATTGTAACCTTGTGTAAGGTTTCATTGAAATCCATTTCCATGCTTCAGAAGACGTTGTAGAATGTTATTTTATACAATAAGAACTAATTCTTTTAATATATTCATTTAAGGATGCTCGCTGGTCATGTTTTGGTCTATTTGTCAGATTTTCAGAATCCTCAGGTTTTATCCATTTCCTAAACATTAAATTTTTTGCCCATGAACCCCCACTTTTTCTTTTACAATTCAATCATATATACCTTAAAATGGTATCTGACAAAATTTTATGAAATCCTTTTTATTTTTTCATACATTTTTGAGGGACTGAAGTTGCCCATGCAAAGACAATGAAAAATCCAGAGAAAACCCATTTCCTGCAAATTTTGAAGGCATTATAGCTCTAAAATAAGCACATGAACCTTTATTTTTTTCTTGAATATTTGTCTACTATTCATATGTTCTCTCAAACTAAAACACCTATTTCAAATCCTATTTATTTCCTATTAGACCAGCGATCATCCTTAATTTATGGTATCGAACTCTACCATAATAATATAAACAGTAATGCCATAAAAACCACAAACATTTTAATCAAATCAACTTCATAGAGACAAAGACTCACTTCAGATCCACTGTAATTAAATATCCCGACGACGCTGACAGGTACTAGTTTGGCACATGCTCTCCCTAAAGCCTTTCTGCCAAGAGCAAACACAAATGGTACGTTCTGTTCATTACATAAATTCAAAATGTTATTCAGTGCTTCGTCTAATCCACCTGAAATCATAAAATGTAAATACAAGTAGAAGTTCGATGGCTCGAATTCCAAGGGTCCGTCGAAATCTGTTCGAGTTACTGAAGTTTGATCCAGTACAGAAAATGGCCAGTGCCGTACATATACAAGTTTCTAAAGCCGACCATTACCATGAAATATAACGGTAATTATAACATATTTATTACATTGAACTGTAAACATTCACTTTTCATACTATTCTGTTTTTATTAAATCTGTGATTGTAAGATGAATACCTGTAAGTATCGGGAAACATGGTTGTCCTTTTATTATTGAGTTCCAGTTTTCCATGTTGAAATACACAATTTTATCATTGTGAGGACCAAAGTGTTTGTTTGATTTTTTGAGAAAGGAAAACCGACAGGGTTTTCAAATCGGTTTGAGTCATCAGTGGTGTTCGAGCGATCCGGGTTACCGAAGTTCGACTGTATATGTAATTTTGATTTTCCTTCATCACTGTTTGTTGCCAAGCTACCCAGCCTGCCCAGCCTGCTCAACCTGCCCAAGCTACCCAGCCTGCCCAGCCTGCTCAACCTGCCCAAGCTACCCAGCCTGCCCGGCTGCTCAACCTGCCCAAGCTACCCAGCCTGCCCAGCCTACTCAACCTGCCCAGGCTACCCAGCCTGCCCGGCTGCTCAACCTGCCCAAAGCAAAGACTGTACATCGCCAAACTATCTGGAGCCAAATGATGAGAAATACAATAGGATGGGGCAATATCATAAGTCACTGAAGATTATCTGAAAATTTCAGGAAATAATTCAATGGTTTATGAAGATTTGAAGACAAGTGTCCCCCCCACCCCATTGATATGGAAGAAAACTATGATGACAATGATGGAAGATGGATGGATGAATTATTGTTTAACCTCCAGTGGCAACCTCGTCCATATCAAGACGAGAACATGTTAATATGGTCCCTGCTTTGTACTAGACTGACAAGCTGAGCCTGATTTTTAAACATGCTAGCTCACAAGGTAACTGTCAACAGGTAGACATATCACCGCACTCTGACACATTATACTGACTCCGAGCTGACCAACCTTTGCGCTTACTCCTAGATGCCGCATGCTTGTCACAGAAGCAGCAAATACCAATTTTAATGTCTTTGGTTTGACCCGGACGGGGCTTGAACCTGCCACCTTCCACACTAGAGGCTTGCACGATACTGCGAGACCACCGATGATGCAGGACAAATGATAGTGATCCCTATGTGTCGAATAACTACATAACTTGGCCACTTAAATCCTTTATAATAATTTTAGTCAGCTGGTACTAGAACTTTTACCTTTTGATTGAATCTTCTCCAGGTTTGGTGATATTATTACACATTTGATTTTCTTCAATTTGAGATGTTTGGTTACCTCCCTTAGTCCAAGAACTAATCTTCTTTTTAACTTTGCCTGAATATAAAAAGAATAAATTCTATAAAGTTCTATAAAGATGATATAAAAAATCTTAGACATTGTCACCATTGTAGATCAAGAAGAAAAACTGAAGGCTCCAAAGAGCCTGTATTGCCCATCAGGATATCACTTGCAGAATTTAAACAAGAATAAATTGTTTGCCTATGTCAATCTTGGTTATTAATCTGTGTCATGGATACAATTCTGAAAGAGGACCATCTACGGACCATTGCTAGCAAGTTTGCATGGTTTGTGTCAGACAACAAGATCTTTTAACAATTTTCCCAGGGTCCAATGAAAAAAGTTCATCTGTGTAAGTCATCCTAGTTAGATATTCTGGCCAAATTGGTTTCACACAGGGCAAAAGTGAATTTTCCTATAAAATCTTATGTTTAACTAAGTTTGCCTGTGTCTGCCATCTTGTATGGGATTCACAAATTTTTATTTTCCTTCAAATTCTCTTTTTGCACCATTATTTATCTAGAATGCACACGATACCAGAAATCTACGATTACAAAGTTCGCCTTGTTCCCCACTAATGTAGCTCCCCGAGATGCACCCTTACAGCAAGTAATGATTGTAGGTCGTTGGTATCGGAAAACTGATCTCAGATGTAAAACTTAACCTAAGTCAATGAAGCGCAGTAAGTAGGTCAGAGTGACCTAATGTTGGTCGGAGGTTGTGTTACTCCTCAAAATGCACCCTGACACTAAGTAATATGATTGTAGGTCGCTTGGTACAATGTATGAGAAAACTGAACTCAGACATAAAACTTACCCTAAGTAAATGATGTGCGATAAAGAGGTCAGAGTGACCTAATTTTGGTCAGAGGCTGTGTTACTCCCCGAGATTCGCGATGATACCAAGTAATATGAGAGTAGGTCCCTTGGTATTGGAGAACTGAACTCGGACGTAAAACTTAACATCAGTCAAGAAGCACGATAAGTACGTCAGAGTGACCTAATTTTGGTGAGAGGCTGTGTTAATCCTGAGATGCAACCTCAAACCAAGTAATATGACTGTAAGTCCCTTGGTATCAGAAATCTGAACTCGGACGTAAAAGTTAACCTATGTCAATATAGAGCGATAAGTCAAAGTGACCTTATTTTGGTGGGAGGCTGTGTTACAATCTGAGATGCACCCTCACACCAAGTAATATGATTGTAGGTCCCTTGGTATCGGAGATCTGAACTCAGTCCTAAAACTTAACCTAAGTCAATGAAGCACAATCAGTGTGTCAGAGTGACCTAATTTTGGTGGGAGACTTTGTTACTGCCCGTTACGTATCCTCTCACCAAGAAATAAGACTGTAGGTCCCCTGATATTGGAGAACTGAACTCGGACGTAAAACTTAACCTAAGTCAATAAAGCACGATAAGAAGGTCAGAGTGCCCTAATTTTAGTGGGAGGCTGTGTCACTCCCCGAGCACTCAAATTCCAATTGTTCCAACACCTTGGATATCTCAAAAGAAATTCTTTCTTTAACTGAAAATTCTAAACCTAAGAAATTTGAAAACTCAGTCTTTGCTACTATTTTGAGTGCCTGGGCAACCAAAGTGCTACTGAACACAAGGGAGATAACTATCTTAGAGCGATTTTTATTGTACATCTATACATATCTATTAAAGTTATATAATTACCTTTGAAGGATCTTTATGGTACATTCTGTCCTGAAACCTTACCAGATCTTGTAGCAATGTCGTAGCACACTCATCAATCTCCTTATCTAATACTTGGTTACAGTATCTGTAAAAATTTCACAATCAGTCTACAATATTTTGGCCAATTCTTTTCCAGGATTGATCCTTAATTTTTAACATTTTTGTTCACATTGTTTATGGAATTTTTCATATTACTTTCCAGAAACCAAAATGAAAATACGTTTTTCTTAATATTGTTCTTTGTTGTTGACACAGTTGATTTTTGTGTGCTTAATGTAATGAGGCAAATACAAACAACATCTCAAAGATAAGAACCAGGGGACTCAGTGGCCGAGTGGTCTAGGTAGTTCGTCATGACTACTAATGATCACTAGCCTGTCAACGCTGAGGTTGCGAGTTCGAATCTCACCTGTGGCGGGGTGTGTTTGACTCCAATCTTAATTGATAAGGATTGCCAATTTTCCTACCGAAGGTCGGTGGTCCTCTCCGCGTACTCCAGCTTCCTCCACCAATAAAAACTAGCCACCACGAAATAGCCGAATGTGCTGAAAACGGCATAAAACCCCAACTAAACAAACAAACAAAAATATAAGAACCAATTTAACAAATGGTTGTGGGATATGAAACAAACTAGAACATTGACTGCCATTAGAAAAGGGATGATTGTTGGGAAGAACGGGACAGAACACAGTAATTCAGCCTTCTACATTTTATATTTTTGTTACGTAGAAATTCTTACTCTCTAAACCTTCTGCTGTGTATTTTTCTGACAACATCCTTCCCCACAGCCCCTGCTATAGGACTGTTGACCTCTGAACTCAGTGGACTGGTTCCTGGTGAAAGTGGGCTCATGCTGATGGGTGAGGTCTGACTTACTGGTGACAGATTTGCACTTCCTGGGGTCCCTGTATAATCCACTGAACTTTTTGTACTCATGGCTGAAAAATAAGTTTTTCATTCAATATCTTTCTTTACAAAAAAACTTAACTACTGCCATAAACATCTTTTTCTTGATAACAGGATACATAAAACAGAAAGTTAACCGATGTTGTAAGTTAAGATGGATGGATGAAGAATCATTGTTTAACGTCCAGTGGCAGCCATAAGGTGAATATCAAGATGATAATACATGTTGATATAATAAGAATATGATCCCTGCTTATATTACACCTACACGCTGAGCTGGTTTTTTTTAAATGCTAGCTCATGAGGTAACTGTCCACAAGAAGACGTATCACCCCACTCCAGGCACATTACAGTAACCCCCAGTGGATCGGTTCCTTTGCTCTTAATCCAAGATGCCATATGCTTGGCGGAGAAGCAGGAAATAACCAATTTTAATGTTTTTGATTTGAGCTGACCTTCCGCACTCGAGGAGAGCATGCTACCAAGGCGTTTTGTAAGATGAAACATCCACAAAATATTCAAAATTTTTGCAATAGGAAGATGCAAAAATTTATTTTCTAAAAATCTACTTAATTCAAAAACTGAAGCCATGAAATCCAAAGAACTAAAGACCAATTTGGTGTGGCCTTGCCTACATGTATCTACCAAACAAACACCTTTTTAAAGAAAAAAATATGTTAAAACATCACTTAAATTTCTCAGGTCATAATTTGATAAATACATACAGTTGAATCTCGTTATCTCGAAATCGCTTGAGTCGAAATTTTTGTTATGTCGAACTTTTTTTCTGGTCACGACCAGCAATCAGTATAATTTATGTATTTTGAATTTTGGTTGTGTAGAAGTGATATTATGTACAAAGGAAATATAATTAGGGCAAATATAGACTTGTTAAGTCAAATTTATTAATAATCTGTACATGTAAACCAAATTTCTACATCTGTCAAACAGTATGTAGGAAATCGATAATACCATATCATTGATAACAAATGTTTTATTATGTTTTTACATGATAAAAAAAAATTTTACATCAATAAATCAAATTTTTCTTACAGTATGTGGTCGTCCTATTTATTCACATTATGGTCTAAATAAAATTCGGATTATGTTGATAAGGCGTGACTTGCAGAAAAGGAATTTATAAAATCAATATTGGTCAACATGAAAGGATTATCTATTTGTGATTTCAAACAAATTGTAAGTAAGAAACAATAAGAATTTATGAGACAAATCATTAATCAAAATCATTTGATTACGCTAACAAGTAAAAATGATAAGTGAACGCATGGAAAGGAATGTAGAAGTCATTTAATGTTTATCTCCCTTGTCCAAAACTAGAGAAATTCCAGCTCCTTTATAGTCAAACTTCGACTATCTGGAACCCAATCCCATCATCCCTTGCACTTCAAGATAAAGAGTTTGGTTTAGTTTAGTTTAGTTGGGGTTTAATGCCGTTTTCAGCACATTAGGCTATTTCGCGGCGGCCAGTTTTTATTTGTGGAGGAAGCCGGAGTACCTGGAGAGAACCACCGACCTTCGGTAGGAAAATTGGCAATCCTTGTCAATTAAGATCGGAGTCGAACACACCCCGCAACAGGTGAGATTCAAACTCACAACCCCAGCGTTGACAGGCTAGTGATCATGAGTAGTCATGACGAACTACCCAGACCACTCGGCCACCGAGGCCCCTCGAGATAAAGAGATTCAAATGTATATATACATATATTAATAAACCATAAAATCATATGAAGAAACTGTACTAAAATCTGATTTTAACATAAAAAATTGTGTTAAAATTTAACAAAAAAACAAACAAATTTAGTAGATAGAGTATGTATCTAGTTTTTAAAAAATATTTTTTCAAGAAACATATGATTTTTTTTGTTTGCTGGAACAATTGTGCTTCACACTGTATACAGGAAGTAAACACTGAAACATTTATTTGTCTTACCATCTTGTGACAAGTCACTCTCTGCACTCACAACACCAATTCCAACTGGTGCTCTATAAACAGATTTTATAATAGCTGGAGTTATCTTTCTTTGTTACCAATATATTATGTAAACAATTCCTTAACATCAATTTTTAGCGAGTAATTTTCTAGATTGAAAAAGAAGGGTCCTTTTCATGACACTAGATTTACTGTATTTTATAATAGAATCTTCAATGACAATTAATGAAATATGATACATACGACAACATCTGTGTATAAATTCATAATATTCCATTTTGACCAACATCACACTACATATAGTTGAATATTAAAAAAAAAAGCACTGATGTCACATAAGGAAACCTGTCATAAATTTTTCTGTTTTTTTTTGGGGCAGTAATACTACATTATTCATATTTGACAATTACTTCCCCTTTCCCATGCTACTGTCAAGCTAGTTAAACTTTAGTTTGAGACTAAAAATGAGCAATTTAAACTTTTCATAAGAGTTAACCACACTTTATAACAATTTTAACCTAGTTTTTCGAACCCCTGTTGGGACTTTTTGTTTTGTGTTTATAGACTAACCATTCAATACCAACACAAACCTTTGATAAGTTCTAACTATGCATAGATCATATACTGTAAATTCGGAAATTATTGCGACGATTTCATTATTGTGAAAAATGCGACAGGGTTGTAATCGCAATAATTTAAACTCGCATTTTGGAATTTTTTATATGAATAGAGTGGGATTTTTCTCAATATCGCAAAAATTAAAATCACATTTTGGTCTAAAATGACAAAGTCGCAATAATAAACGAACGCCATAATTTCTGAATTTACAGTATTTTTGTTTTAAAATATTCACAGATACATACTCAGATGTTGCAGTCTCAGAACCTTCCAACATCCTTAAATGTTTCTTCTCTTCCCTCTCCTTAAGTATCACCTAATAAAAATATTTAACAGATCTTGCAATTATCCTAACCATTATCCTATTGGCAAATAAATATGTTTGTTTTTTTAGTTGGGGTTTTACGCTGTTTTCAGCACATTCGGCTATTTTGCAACGGCCAGTTTTTATTGGTGGAGGAGGCCGGAGTACCTGGAGAGAACCACTGACCTTCGGTAGGAAAATTGGAAATACTTGTCAATTAAGATCGAAGTTGAACACTCTCTGCCACAGGTGAGATTCGAACTCGCAACGTCAGCGTTGACAGGCTAGTGATCATTAGTAGTCATGTCGAACTATCTAGACCACTCGGCCACCGAGGTCCCGCAAATAAATATGTAAGGTAGACACTAAGTATGTGCAAACTTAGTTTAACACTGACACTATTTCATGTGCCTGTCCCAAATAAGATCGAAGAAAGTTAATATATGCTCTGCAATACATTGCATGATCGTGTTACCAATCTGCAGTGACACTGCAGCTTCATAAACTTCATTTATTTGCTGCAGCATAACTGCAGATGTATGTTTCTTATTATTGTTAGTGTCAGATAATTTGCATTACGCTTGAATTTTTTCCTCAACATTTTCGAAGCCATAAATATGTAAATTTTTGCAGTTTTTATTTCATATTTTCATGTTGGTAAGCAATTATTTGTGTATTTGATTTTGTTTGTTTGTTTAGTTGGGGTTTTATGCCATTTTCAGGACATTTGGCTATTTCATGGCAGCCGGTTTTTATTGGTGGAGGAAGCCGGAGTACCCGGAGAGAACCTTTCGGTAGGAAAATTGGCAATCCTTGTCAATTAGGATCGGAGTCAAACACACCCCGCCACAGGTGAGATTCGAACTTGCAACCTCAGCGTTGACAGGCTAGTGATCATTAGTAGTCATGACGAACTAGCTAGACCACTCGGCCACTGAGGCCCCTTTGTGTATTTGATGTTTCATACAAACTGATATACAAATGCAACAAGGCAGGTCAACATTTTATTTATTCTATGTTGTGAATCACATTTGGTTCCCCTGTGTTCATATTCTCCCTATATGACCCTATATATGCTATGACCAACATATTTTCTTTTATGCTCCTGTTTTATGTATTATCCACATTTTTTTGTATGTCAAAACACATATTTATTGATTTTTCACAGTTTCTACCATTAACTTGTGTGTCTGATGAAGGGTCAGTCAAAGATGACCAGTAGTTTTACCATAATCCTCTGATAGATGTGCAAGAATGTGGTAGATAAATACTGGACACAAAATCCCTACAGTCACGTGATAAAATCCCTAGCGGTCACATGACGAAATCCCTACAGTCACATGACAAAAGATCAAGCAAAGATTAATACAATGTAGGTTCTTACACGAGTTTAAAGTGAAGACTAGAAATTTTCAAGTTTTTAAAATTTACATCTTTCCAAAGTGCTGAATTTTAAAAACGAGTTGAAAATTTGTCAGTTCTTCACTAATAAGTACCTATTTCTTCCGTAAATACTGGATTTCAGGTTTCCTGTACCAAGGTGAAATCAAAGATGGTAGTCCACGAAGTTAAATACATTAGCCAGATCAGTCAAAAGGTACGACAAAAGGATTCTGATTGGACGTCACAACAGCGGGAGAGCGATGCACATGCAACCATCATCCATGGGTCATCTCCCACTGAAAATAGCCATTTATGGAAGAATGTTTCCTGTTCATCATTATATGGTCACACCTACCTTTTTCAACGGACTTGGTTTCTTTGGTTTTGGAGTTTCCCTTTCTTTACCTCTCTTTGTCGGAGCATTGGCATCCAAAACATTATGTCCTATTTTGGATTTCTGAAATATGAACAAAATGTAGAACAGTGACTGCAGAAAAAATACCTGATAATAATCAGTCTGCCTATATTTTCATTTTTATTACAAGTAGCCTGTCTAGCTGCCTCCTAACCTGCCTGCCATACATCACCAACTTTATAAACAGAATTATTTTAGTAGAAAAATTGATACCAAACTGAAGGAGTGTTGAATTGGACATCAGTGCTTTTGTTTTTTCAATACTGTAAATTCAGAAATTATTCCGTGCATTTTTTATTGCAATTTTGTCATTTTAGACCAAAATGTGATTTTAATTTTTGTGATATTTTGGAAAAATCCCGCTTCATTCATATAAAAAATTCCGAAATGCAAGTTTAAATTATTGCGATTACAACTCTGTCGCATTTTCGCAATAATAAAAACATCGCAATAATTTCCGAATTTACAGTAGCAGTGACCATATTGCTTGACCCTGGACAAAATTTTAAAAGGGAACCACCTAAGGACCATTTCATCAAAGTCTTGCTTACCTGCCTTGGTAAATTCAGACAAGATTTTTAAAAAACTTTTTTTTGTTATTTTCTACTTTAAGTAATGGTAGCCACACATGCTAGAGGTCTAGAGCCCCGGAAACAAATTTGAAAGAGATCATTCCGTCAAAGTTTGATCTCAATTACCCAAGTTATTTCAGAGGAGAAAATTTTAAAATATTTTTTGCTGACTTTTCTATTTTTAGTTATGGCAGCAATATTGGACAAAATTCAAACCTGCACACAATTTCGAAAGGGGACCACCATTAGACCATTCCATGAATGTTTGGTATCAACTGCCATAGTTGCTGCAGGGGAGAAAAATTCAATCAAATAAATGTTTGTTTGTTTAGTTGGGGGTTTTACGCCGTTTTCAGCACGCTTGGCCATTTCGCGGCGGACAGTTTTTATTGGTGGAGGAAGCCGGAGTACCCAGAGAGAACCACCGACCTTCGGTAGGAAAATTGGCAATCCTTGTTAATTTAGATGGAGTCGAACACACCCCGCCACAGGTGTTGACAGGCTAGTGATCATTAGCAGTCATGACGAATTACCTAAACCACTCGGCCACCGAGGCCCCAAAATCAAATAAATGAAAAATAAATACAAATGTATTATCCATGACAGTAGTCTGGGTCAACAAACCAATTTCATAGAGGCAAAGCTTCAGACAAAGCAATATTTGAGTTAATTTTCTTACAGGGGCCTAAATTAAACTAAGATTGGCTATGGTGGACATCTTGGTTGGCGGTTCATGTCAACAGGCCCACCAAATGACCATGGCTGCCAAGTTTGGTTCAATTTGCCTTCGTAGTTTAGACAAGAAGGTCTTTAATTAGATTTTCAAATTCAACAAAGATAGGCTTTTACGCCCAACTTGGTTGTCAGCCCAGGACATCAGACATACTTTTATAAGGGGAACACGAAAAGACCATTCTGTCAAAGTTTTCCCAATTGGGGCAGAAAATCTTCAAAAATGTTCCCATAGTGTCCAATGTTAAACCAAGATTAGCTATGATGGTCATCTTGGTTGGGGGTCCCAGTCATTGGACACACCAATTCCAACTGGTGCTCTATAAACAGATTTTATAATAGCTGGAGTTATCTTTCTTTGTTAACAATATATTAAGTAAAAAATTCCTTAAGATCAAGTTTTTGTTTTGAAAGGGAAGAACCTAAGGACCATTCCACCAATTTTTTTCTTAATTGGTCATTTGGTTTCAGAGGAGAAAAAAATCGTTGGAAAATTTATGAAGACAGCCAATGAATGCAAAACGATGGCAATAGATTTAGCTTAAAACAAAAAAAAAACTTTTACGCCATTAGCTATATTGCAGCAACCAGTTTTTATTGGTGAGGGAAGCCGAAATACCTGAGAGAACCACCGACCTACGGCAGGTAAACTGGCAATGTTTGTCAATACAGATCAGATTCCTTTATCATTTCTTAAATTATTCTAGATTTTTACTAAATTTTTCCAGAAAAATTCATGTTTATACTAGACTTGTGTTCATGTTTGTGTTTTGTACTCTTTTATGTTATTTTTTTCTGGAGTTCTGTCAGTTGGGTTGCTTTTATCGAGTGGTATGTCATTTTTAACCTTTCCTGTTATCCATTTTGTTGTTTATTTTTATAAAACTCAAAACTAGTATGGTACAAAATTAAATGAATCCATACTACCTGTTGGTCTTTTTTCTTTGAAGGGTCTGGTTTCTGTTCCTTCTTTGGTCCAGTCGTTAAACTGATTGTGGTCTTCTTTTGCTGTAAAAGTTATCACAGTTTTTCTTTATTATTGAAAACTGTATAAAAACGAATTAAAAGAAAAAAAATTCATTGAAATTTGATGAAAAATAAAAATTTGAATGGCCAAAAAAAAAAGCATTTATGACAACAACGACCACCAGGAAACCAACAATAAATATGTTTATTCAAGATATTTTTTTTTGTGGTAGTTAGTCAAATCTACATTATTCATTTTTTGCCATAACTTTCCCCATGTCACATTTTGAACACAAATCCCAATGAGAAACCAGAGTGATTTATATTTTCCTAACTAATGTAGGTAAGGGAGATAATAAATTTGTCTCCCTTTTAGCCTTAGGACAAAAGGGAGAGAATTTAATTATCTCCCTTACCTAAATTGGTTAGGAAAAGATAACTCACTCTGGTTCCTCATTGATTCATCAAGAAGCCTGACTTATTATCTCTGCAGTAAGTTCAGTTCTAGAGTAAGATTTATTTGTTTTAAGGATGCACGCTGGTCATGTTTTGGTCTTTTTGTCAGATTTTCGGAATCCTCGGGTTTTATCCATTTCTTAAACATGAAATTTTTTGCCCATGAACCCCCACTTTTTCTTTTATAATTCATTCATACATGTTTATACCTTAAAATGGTATTTGATAAAATTTTATGATTTCCTTTTTATTTTTTCATACATTTTTGAGAGACTGAAGTTGTAATACAAAGACAATGAAAAATCCAGAGAAAACCCATTTTCTGCAAATTTTCAAGGCCTTATAGCTCTAAAATGAGCACATGAACCTATATGTTTTTCTTGTTAATTTGTTTACTATTTATATGTTATCTCAAACTAAAACACCTATTTCAAATCCTATTTATTTCCTATTAGACCAGCGATCATCCTTAAACAGATGACAGAATACTACAGACATCAGAAGTAGTTTCTATACATTAACTTTAAAAAACATCGGGAAAATCGAAAGGAGAATTTCAATAAAAAATCACAAGTGAATTATCAATTGTTTTCTTCAACTGATCCGATATCATGAAATCAGAGAAATTAATTCCCATCTTTTGCCAAAGTATGTCTCTCTGTTATTAAAGGTATCACAAGAAGGTAATCATATGAATAACCAGAGTGAGTTATCTTTTCCTAACCAATGTAGGAAATGGAAATAATTAAATTCTCTCCCTTTCATCCTGAGGCTAAAAGGGAGACAAATTTATTATCTCCCTTACCTACATTGGTTATGAAAATATAACTCACTCTGGTTTCTCATTGCATTCTGTCATGACTTTTAGCTGCTCCTTAGCCCAAAACAGACATTCCTGAACCCAAACCATTCAGTATACTTCCATGCTTTTCTACTGAGAAAATATAAAAGTTATACTTTCGCTCCAACTATACTTACCTCCAATGCATCAATGACTGCTCCCAGATCAAGCGACACAATCTGTTTGGATTTTTTCCCAGCAGGCTGTGCTTTTGGATTGATTTTCAATATACCAGGAGTGTGTCCTTTATCGTCCTTGTTACTACCCTTCTGCCCTGTGGTTTTTAGACATTGTTCTTTCAACATTTGCTGTTCCAGTCCAATTTCTGCTAATTCATTTTCTGCAGCTTTATTTATAAGATCTTTTCTCTTTTTCCTTCGTCGACTTGCTCTACATCCTTTAGCTTCTGAAAGGAACGTTTTAATGAATGATTTATGTTTTGAAATACTACAAGTGTGTTTTTTTGGCGGGTGGAAAAATTCGCAGTATACCATAAAACATGGGGGTTTAATTTTAGCAAGATGTAGTTTTAGTGATAAATGATAGATGTAAAATAATTTTTTGTTCTATAAATTTGGAAATAGAACTTCGATGTTACAAAAATATTCCATGGAATCAACAAATTTGTAAATTTCATAAAATTCTGGACGTCGAACATCACTTTTTCTTTTATTGTAGAACTACATGTAATGATAATTTCCATTCTCCTCTTATCGATTTTATGAAAACTAAGTTTCCTCAGTTTGATCAATTTGACTATATTGAAAATTTGAAAGTTATTCTTAATCCTGATAGAGATGTTTTGCCCGCTGTTTGTAACTTTATAAAGCGATCATTAGAAGGGCGAACATGAGGTTCTCATTGGCCAAAAACATAGTTCTATATTTGTTAGTGTAAGATATGTTGAATTCCATTTAATTTGTGTACGTTGTTTATTCCGTAATATGTGTATATGTGTATTGCTTAACCCTACGGGATTTTTTCATGCAATAAAAAAAATGTAAAAAAATTGTATAAAACTAAGACATGCCTTTAAAACTAAAACCATGATGGGATACGATTATATACTACAATTAAATTTTTTTTTACTCTAAACATTTTGACAATTGACATAAAAACTGTAATAATGAATGATTAAACACACTGTTTTAATTTGCCAAATAGGTGAACAAACAAAATGTCTTGATAATGAGCGGATTAACAGTAAATATGGATTGAAATTGACACATAATTTGTAACAGGTGAGCAAAATTCATTCTGTAAGAATTTGTGAAATCTAAATATAAAATGTGACTTTTGCTAAAATTAAAGGGAGAGAAATAAAATTTACCATTCTAGGTGTGGAAAATAATGCATAATACAATTTTTGCATTTCAAGTGTAGTCGCGTACAGCGAAAATTAAATACTCACGAAAAAACCTATTTATAATGTATTCATTTTAGGTAGAAAATTTCAGTAATCTAGCAATTTATACATACTAGACTTTCCAGGTAAGACAGGATCATGTGAGACTGTCTTACAAAGACAGGCAGAAATCAACATTTTAGGAAAAACTTTTAAGTATTCTAACATCTTACACATAGAACTGAACATAGATTGGTAATATGTACATTGTGTTTGTCATGTGCTAACAATAAGCAACAACAGGACAATTATGAGTGCTTACCTAAGGATTATGGTAAATATATGAGGAACTACACAATGTATATCTAGTCCCATTGGCTTATGTCTAAATGACATTATTCTAGGAAATATTTCAGAATTATTGCCTGAGGAACCTTTTTATAGAACAAATGTTGGGTAAAATGTTCCTAAGATCTTTAACATACCATCGCCAAACTAAACAGGCCAAAAAATTGTGGTAAACGAATGATTTTGACACTAAGTGGTGAGCCTTCAATGGTTATTTTACAATAATAAGTACATTACCTTCATTAGAGTTATCTTTCCTTGGTGATTCTTCCGATGAGCTTGTCTTGTTAACTCTGTGTGTTGGAGCCACTCTGTTGATTGGTGTCTGTGAAAATAAAATTTTACTTTGATATATGTTTGTTCAGTTGGGGTTTTACGCCCTTTTCAGCACATTTAGCTATTTCGTGGTGACCAGTTTTTATTTGATGAGGAAGCTTGAGTACCCAGGGAGAACCACCAACCTTTGGCAGGAAAATTGGCAATCCTTGTCAATTAAGATTGAAGTCGAATAAACCCCGCCACAGGTGAGATTCGAACTCACAACCTCAGTGTTGACATTCTAGTCATCATTAGCAGTCATGACGAACTACCTAGACCCTCTCGGCCAACGAGGCCCCCACTCTGATTTATGTAACAAGGAATTAAAAAAAAACAGACAGATTCAAACGGAAAAACTTGTTGAAAAACATCATAGATTGTACAAATCTGATAAAAATCTCAATCATGTACAAGACATCCTGCATGTGCTTTGAACATTTTGAATATGAAGACTTTTGATAATGCAAGTATTTTTGTTGAGAATCAGCTGGAAGAAAAATAATCTATTTTGTTGGAATAATTGGAATCACCATTGAATATAATATTTGATTTTTTGATTACAATAGGTATCATGGCTTTTTGGAAACCAAAACATTTCCTCAGGATTAATTAGTTCCCCCCGAATTTGAATAGCAGTTTACCTCATGTTATCCTCTGAGACCTTGAAATTCAGCATCATGCTTTGACAGCACTTGCTAAATTGAGTTCTCTTTCAATTCAGAAGCCTCAGTGGCCGAGTGGTCTAGATAGTTCGTCATGACTACTAATGATCACTAGCCTGTCAATACTGAGGTTATGAGTTTGAATCAGGGTGTGTTTGACTCCTATCTTTATTGACAAGGATTGCCAATTTTCCTACGAAATTTCGGTGGTACTCTGGCTGCCTCCACCAATAAAAACTGGCTGCCGTGAAATAGCCAAATGTTCTGAAAACGGCTAAAACCCCAATAAAACTCAACTTTCAATCCATGCAAGACAAATTTTCTAACTGAAGATGACAAATTTCTCCGATGATTCAGTTGGCAAGATTATAATTGGTTGTTGGTGAAAATACAAATATAGATAGATTTTCAATTTTTAGCTGAACATCTTTAGCAAATATTATATTAAAGATGTAAAACTGTATCATTATTATATCACAACAGATAACTATCTTTGTAATTTTTGTATATTTCATGATGCAGAATTTCTTAAAAATCACAAACCACAAAATTTGATGTCGCTGAAACATTTTTTGACCAAATGAAAACTGTCCTGGTTTTAAAATTTAAGGTGGTACCCAACACTTTCACTAAAATTAGTTTGGCTCGTTTAATGTTCATAAAATTTTGACAAAGTATTTACTTTGACCCATTGACAAAAATTTTAAAATTTCAAAACATTTGAACCAACCAATTCATCAGAAAAATTACACTGATTGTATAGCAGTTTGACAAACACTAATATTGATCATTGAAAAGCTTAATATTCCATTAACAACACAACGTCATTAAAACGTTTAGCTGATTTTACAGAGTTATCTCCCTGTAGTGTTAGGTACGACCTTAAATCATGTTTTGAAATATTTCTATGAAGACCCTGTCTGCACCATTATTCTTATTTACAATGTACATCATGCATCAGATAAATACATAAGTTTGCTGTATAATTATAACATGGGTACTTACTGCTTGTAATATTGCACTATATGAGAGACCTATACTAGGTGATATATTTTCTGAAGCCTTAGCACTACTCAGGTCAGGAAATTCTTCCACATCTTCAAAATGTAGTTCTATTTCATGTTTCGGAAGACATTCTTCTTCATCCTGGGAATCATCCCCTCCTTTATTTTTCTTTTTCCTTCTTCTCCTTCTCCTTCTTCGTTTCTTTTTACCTTGAGCATCAGTTTCCTCTTCCAATTCATTGTTAGAATTTTCATTTGATTGAGATCTAATTTTGTTTTCCATTTTCACATCCTTGTAACTCATACTAGACTCTGGTTCATTTTTTACTCCTTGAACATGTTTTCTGTCACCATGACTACCAAAATTTCTATTTTTTGTCCTCGAAAATCCATAATCACTTGAATCTTCCTTTAATAGCACATTATACTTTGCTGAGTAGCCTCCACTTTGATTTTCATCCTTGTCAGTAAAACGTTTTTGCCCTGTAAATTTGCCCAGATTTCCCTTTGATTGCAATTCACCCTGATTTCTATCACTAGGAGGATAATTTCTGTTGTTAGTTCTATTCTCATTGTTTGATTCATAGTGTATCATGGATTTTCTCCCTTGAAAGTCTTGTGATTTATTAGAAAATTTATTTGATTGACCTGAACTAAAATTTCTTCTATCATTAGATTTTTGCCATCTGTCCTTAAGAACTTCTTGATGAGCACTTTTTGGATTGTCTAAGTTTATCACAGGCTGAGGACTAGGTTCTTTCCGAGCAATGAAAGCATAAGAAAACTTCTGCTGTGGAGCAGTTGCAGCACTAACTATAGAGGGATCATCTGATTGGACAGAATTAGAGTTCATGACCCATGGCAGCTTTGGTTCTGATTGGGTTCCAGTTGACACCTGATTACCTCTGTGTAGTGGACTGGAATAACCACTATCTAAATCTCTATTTTCATTAATTCTGTACTTCCTTTTATTTGGTTTATAGAGTGGACTTGGGTACTCTTCTAAATTCAGGTTGGCAAAATTATCAGAAAAATCTATAAACAGAAAGAAAAAAATAGTTGCAAATATAAAATCTACATACAGTTTAATACCATATTTACCAAAAAAAAGTGCATCAATTTATTTATCAAAATATCTATCTGTAGAAGATAATGAATTGTGTGAGAATCCCTCAGAAAACATAATCATTGCTTTTTATTCTGGATGTTATTGACCTATTCGGACACATTATACTGACTCCGAACCGACCAGTCTTTGCTCTTACTCCTAGATGCCGCGTGCTTGGCGGAGAAGCAGCAAATACCAATTTTAATGTCTTTGGTTTTTATTTTGGGTGGGGTAGGTTGGTTGGGGGGGGGGGGGGGGGGTGTTATATAATGTTTAACACAAATGGTACTACTAAAATGCCTTTTAATAACAAGACGTACCTTTAATATTCTCTGTCTGTTAATCCATAATTTCCAAATTAAATTTAGAGGCATTGGGGAGTCGAGAAAAATAGCTGTGAATCGTAAATTTTATCCTACAGTGAACTTTTTATGCTATGTTTTATTTTCAGTTTGATGCTGTGGTAGTCACTAACCTGTCTGTACTTCCCGCTCATACAAAACTAATGTCTTGGTTGTCTCCCTTTTATTTCCTCCCTTCCTTCCTGAGTTTGTTCTTCTTCGCTACAAAAGAATTTTTTTATAAACAAATCGGAAAACTAACATTTAAAATTTATGAACAAAATTGAATGACAATTGTTTTGAACACACCGTACATATTTAGTACTATACACAATGGATATATTAACTTCTTATGATTACCTTTGTATGGAGGAAAAAAATTGCACACACCTGCAAATTTATGTGCATATTACGTACAATGTAAGTATAGTACCACGTATGAACATGTAAATGTTTGCATCCGTAAAAACATCCAATATTTTTAAAGAGTCTAAATCATGAATACTAGGATTCTTCTAGGATATTCTTAAAAGAATTCATTATTTTAATGTGTATCGAACTCTTTTTAAATGAACAGAATTCTAGTCTCACTGCTATTTATCTGATGCTAAATTTCATGTTTTAAGAATTGGCTTTGGCCATGTTTGGCCATCCCTATAAAAAACATGTAAATTTGCTGATTCTGTCCAGTATCTTAAGGATGCTCGCTGGTTATGTTTTGGTCTTTTTGTCAGATTTTCGGAATCCTCGGGTTTTATCCATTTCTTAAACATGAAATTTTTTGCCCATGAACCCCCACTTTTTCTTTTATAATTCAATCATATATACCTTAAAATGGTATTTGACAAAATTTTATGAAATCCTTTTTATTTTTTCATACATTTTTGAGAGACTGAAAGTGTCAATGCAAAGACAATGAAAAATTCAGAGAAAACCCATTTCCTGCAAATTTTCAAGGCCTTATAGCTCTAAAATGAGCACATGAACCTATATTTTTTTCTTGCTTATTTGTTTACTATTCATATGTTCTCTCAAACTAAAACACCTATTTCAAATCCTATTTATTTCCTATAAGACCAGCAATCATCCTTAATACTAATACTTTTATTCTCTACCACAAAACCTTATCACTTCTATCACTATTTTTCTCTTCAAAATAAATGCAGTTTTAAGCTGGCCTCTACGAACAGTTTTAATTCAAGGTGTCATTGGCTCCTCGAGTAAAGGCTTAGGGGTAAATCAAAATTTGTATGCACCAGGCTAAATTTCTAGGTGCCAATTACTGACAAACAGATAAGAAAGTTGGCAAAAGTAATACATATTTTGAACACATTGCCATGTAGCCATGTGGCTATTATTCTGCGTTCACATGCACATGACACGATTATTGTGTTAAACATATTTTTAAGTTGCATGGCGAATACATTAGGCACCGCTTATTTAGAAATTAATCAATAATAATGCTTTGTACATATGACATACTCATGTTTTAACCTTTCTGCCTATAAATACGACAAACTCAAAAATGTTCGGTGATAATCAATCAAAGGTTACAAACCTCGGAGGTTTTCTTGACAAAAAGTTAATTTGAAATTTAATAAAAAACATTGATAAATTTGTTTTCTTTATTTCCAAGTAATATAAATTCTTTGATTCCAATTTTGATGCATAAGATGTGCACATTTAGTCGATTTATGACTCATCAGTTGTGCTTAAGGTCTAATATACTGAAAACAAAACAATTATCCAAAATGCTGAAGAACGAAATGCCAAATTGACCAAAACAATAAAGCCAAATATAATGAGTGTGGTCTAACACTCCATGACCCAACCCATTTCTTAACCTGGCCATTCGATGTCAGAATGTCCCATGACCCAATCCATTTCTTAACCTGGCCATTTCCGTCAGGTCCAATGACCAAATCCATTTCTAAACCTGGTCAACTGACATCAGACTAATAAAATTCAAACCTGTCTTTTATAATTATCTGTCCTCATTCCACCTTCCTTGGTTCCTATACTCTCGTTTGATCTGTAAACATTACCATCTCGCTGATTTCGTCTACGTCTGTTATTTGATGTGAAACTGTTGTTGTTATCATTTTCAAGTCCTTGGTCAGTCTGTTCCTTGTTTCTTCCATTGACTCCACTGGGCATGACAGGAAGTGATGCCATATTGTTCATGAACATATTATTTGGAGGGACTATGAAATTGTTTATGTAGGGGTCTGTAGGGGGTGGAGATGAAAAAGGAAATAGAGGTGGCTCTGAAAATTTGTTTGGTGCTGGAAATCTGTTTCCACTGTAACCTAAAAAAAAAAACAAAAAATATGCAATATCACACAATAAAACAACAGTTGATTAAAAACATATTACCATGGAAAACCAAAATTACTACACCTGTTTTTCCCCTGTCATGATTAAGGTCTGTCAAGTAATTATCATTTTTCTATTAGTTACTGAATAGGTCCACGCTTTGAACTGTTAAAACTGGTACATAACTAAATACCTACTACTTCTGAGCAACAGTATTAAAGTACGTAATTACTCTAATTTTTCGACATTAAAGTACAACTATTTTTGAGGGTAATTGGAAAATCTTCAAAAAATTAGAATTTTGTCTTTCTTTCCTCAATTCTTGACTCTAAAAGGTCAACCTGATCAATTCATGATAAGAATAGGAAAATGAAATAAAAGGTTATACTTGTGGCATTATTATTTCATTTTGCTTTCCGCAATTTATCTTTTTTATTCCTTAAAAACAGTTATTTTAATGTTGAAGACGAAAACAGTAGCAAACTTCAAACAACCCACCATTTTGTTGACAAATATGCAAAACATGATCTGGATCTTGGAGCATCTAACAAATGTGTTTTTTACTACATGTGTTTAACATTTGTTGACTTCTTGTTATAATATCTACAGAGGATTTATTTTCTGAAAATTTGTTTATTTCATTCAAATATTTCAAATTAATTTTTATGAGAAAAGCAAATATCATATTTTTCTGCCTATAGGTCGAGACTTTTTACTTTAAAATTACCATTTTACCATTATAAGTATATGGAGAAAGTATCAATTAGACCTATAGTCCACATAGACTAACAGTCCAGAAAATACAGTACTCAAGTCCACTATTTATTATCAAAAGTAAACTTCCAGGCAGGAAAAAAACTATAAAATTAACATAAAAATAATTTTTTTTTAGTCATTTTTAATTAAATAGATGGTTAAAATGGTTTAAAAATAAAAAAATAAACACTCGATAAGGACTAAGAGTATTTAACTTAAGAAAAAAGTTAAAATTACAGACTGTCACCAGTTGTTAACAATAATTGTTGCTTTGACAATTCTGAAAATCTTAAAATAAGGTTTATTGAAAAATTCACTTATCCTTGAATTTTCAAAAGTGTCAAAAAATTAGAGTAATTAGAGTTCTAAAAGTGCCCAGAAAGGAACATAAAAACAAACCTGATCCATTTCTATTGTTAAGTCTGTTAGGTCTGTACTGTCTGTTCCAGTTACCATGGTGACCACCAAACCTAAATATCAAACAACTCTTTCTTAAATTTACAACTCTTTCTTAAATTTGTTATAAGGCAAACGTTTATTGTTGGAGAAAGTCCCTGAAAGAATGACCCAACCTAAGGAAGGAAAGCGGCAATCCTTTTCAAGTAAGATCGGAGTGAAAGATCAGAGTTCAAAGTCACAGGCTAGTTATCATGTATGTATAGTTATGATGAACTACTTGGTCATTGCAGCACCTCTAAGTAAGGCCAAGAAATAGTCTATTATGCATTTTCATCCCCACCAAGTCATACATTTAATTCCCTACATTTTCACAAAACTTTTGATAAGAATCTGAGACTTATTTTTCTTGGTCTAAGTTTGAAAATATTGTTTGTTTGTTTGTTTAGTTGGGGAATTACACCATTTTTAGCACATTGGCTATTTCGCGGCGGCCAGTTTTTATTGGTTGAGGAAGCTGGAGTACCCGGAGAGAACTACCGTAGGAAAATTGGTAATCCTTGTTAATTAAGATCGGAGTCGAACACACCCCGCCACAGGTGAGATTCAAACTTACAACCCCAGCGTTGAGAGGCTAGTGATCATTAGTATTCATGACTAACTACTACACCACTCAGCCACCGAGGCCCCTAGAAAATATTTAATATTCTCTTGCTTACATTACAATCCCCAATCTTTAATCATATTCAGTTTTCTTTATAACATACAGAAATTAAAAAAAAAAACCTGGTATTAACAATGGAGCGTTTTTCCTTTATAACATTTCTGTTTAAAGAAATTCCTTATATTCAAACATAAAATAATGAAATATATTGATTAAATTTGTGTAAGTGTTAGATCACTAATAAATAATATTCACATGTAATAATAGAAAAATAAAATAACCAGAATAATACATGTACATTTTATTTTGATTTTTTTCCCTGTGCCATATACCTGTTGCCATTAAAATCAGGCTGTACAAAAGGGAAGCAATTTGTCATGTAAGTAGGTATATTCTGTACTGGTCCTGTTCCGAGTGGTGGTGCATAGTTACGAGGTACGAAGACTGCAGCATTGACAGACAGGCCAACAGTCTGGTCATTCCCCTGCAAAAAATATAAATAAATATCATTTCCTATTCTATTTGAGTTTTTCATTGTAAAAAATCTGACAGTTCATATGGAAATATTAATGATGTATTCCACTCCAACACGTAACAGTAGTCAAGACCATTGCTATAAAAACACCAACAGCAGTCACATATTTTCTCTTAAAATCTTTCTAGTTAGTGTAATAGAAGAAAATCACATTTAAGGATGCTCGCTGGTCATGTTTTGGTCTTTTTATCAGATTTTCAGAATCGTCCAGTTTTATCCATTTCTTAAACATTAAATTTTTTGCCCATGAACCCCCAATTTTTCTTTTATGATTCAATCATATATACCTTAAAATGGTATATGACAAAATTTTATGAAATCCTTTTTATTTTTTCATACATTTTTGAAGGAGTGAAGTTGCCAATGCAAAGACAATAATGAAAAGTCCAGAGAAAACCTATTTCCTGCAAATTTTCAAGGCTTTATAGCTCTAAAATGGGCACATGAACCTATATTTTTTTCTTGCTAATTTGTTTACTATTCATATGTTTTCTCAAACTAAAACACCTATTTCAAATCCTATTTATTTCCTATAAGACCAGCGATCATCCTTAATATTTTTTATGTGTGCTTCAAAGAGAGAAATAATAAATGTTTGGTTGAAATTCAAGCAGTATCTATTTTTTACGAGTTGTTCAACCTATTTCTCTTATGATTCTTCAGCAATATTTGTTTGTTTGTGATTCTGGGTCCGACCCACGGGAAATCTCATTGTTCATTTTTCTGTGATGTCAAATGTTGCTATGCAACGGTGGCTTTCAATGATAACTGCGCAGATTTCAACAAATCAGAAAACAGCCACGTTTGGATCAAGGCCAATCAAATAAAAAAATTTCTTGTAACACTTCTTCATATCATATGATGGGGAATTAGTTATGACAAATAATTCATCGCGCGAGAAATAGATATCAACGCACCATCATAAGAGAAACTCATTAAAAATGGGGGGGGGCTTTACATTTGATTTGATTTTTTATTGCACAAGTAATTACAATTCAGTATTACGTCCCTGTTTGGCATGAATAATTCTGGAAGTGTGCCTGGCTTAAGGTATCCGGACCATAAATTACCACGTGGTTATTTAAAAGTTCCCGGATGTTCCATACAACGCAATTGAAATGACCTCGGTAATTATCGGCAAACTTCGGAAATGTCAATATAACTAACTTATTTTTACAGACTCTGCATATAAGCAACAAAGTGTGTTTCAACTTGAGAAAAATATATATACAAAATTCCAGCTTTAAATTGTTTGGTTCAGCCATTCACGGTCAAAAAGAAATACAATTTTCGATCATTATCTATTATGGTCCGGATACCTTAATGATAAAATAATATTTAACAGATATCATCTCAGGGGGGGGTCACTTCCAATATATGATGAGGTAGGGATGGGCCGCTGGAATAGGTACCTTTTTCATGCTTCGTAATATATGATAAGGGTGTGCAATTGAGATGAAAATATGCGATAAGGATAGGAATTACTGATGGGATTATGTGATAAGGTCAATATGTTGCATCTAAATAAAATATCATTCAGTCTGACAGTTTATGTGTATAATCAATCATTACAGTATAAATCAAACATAGTTTTTCTTGAAAATAAAGAATTTCTGTTCATTATAATCGTTTTGATCCAAATATATGAAAAGGTATACTTTTCAGCATAAATATATGATTAGGTATACTTTTCTGCTAAATATATGGGATAAGGTACACATTTTTGAGATTTTTAATATATGATAAGGGTGGGGGTCCTGGTGTGCCAGCTGCTCACCCCTACTAAAAAACATATTGAGTGACCCCCCCCCCCCCCCCCCGGACCGCCTCGGTGGTCTCGTGGTAGCGTGCTCGCCCCGAGTGCGGAAGGTCGCGGGTTCGATCCCCGGCCGGGTCAAACCAAAGACATTAAAATTGGTATTTGCTGCTTCTCCGCCAAGCACGCGGCATCTGGGAGTAAGAGCAAAGACTGGTCGGCTCGGAGTCAGTATAATGTGTCCGAGTGAGGTGATATGTCTTCCTGTGGACAGTTACCTCGTGAGCTAGCACATTAAAAATCCGACTTAGCGTGTCGGTCTAGTACAAAGCAGGGATCATATTCATTATCATATCAACATGTTCTCGTCCTGATATGCACCTGGTTGCCACTGGACGTTAAACAATAATTCATCCATCCATCCCCCCCCCCCCCCCCGAGGATATCATCAAGTGTAGAAGATACCAAACCAACAATGCCAAAATGGAAATCTGAAATCATAATCCATTTGTACACTTATCACATGACTGTTTACAGGTTTAACCAAATACCAAATATCAAAATTAATATACATACATGTAGCAAAGCACAAATACTTTTATTTATTTTTTTTGAAACACTACAAACTAATTTTGCTTTTTAGAAATAAAAGCTGAAACAATTGCAATACTGAATAAAGTAAACAATATTCTTTTTTTTTCATTTTTTTTATTTTTTAATAATTCGTGGGTAGGTTATATTTTTCGGAAAGAATCAGAATCAAGATATGGATATTTCAGACAAAATACACGCGGTCCACACACTGAATGTCAGAAAATTCTTGATCTGGGCCAAAAAAAATATTCAAAATCAACTACATGTATCTATAATTTGATACATGTACATATGTTGTAGTTGCTGAAAAGATGTAAATGGAATTTTTTGATCAGAAACAAATGTATTTACAAATTTGACTATTGAATAACATCAATGTTTTAGTCTGGTAAAATAGTTTTCAATAGTTTTGTTCTTTACACATTATTAATGTCTGAGCCAAAGATAAAGAATGTCAGGGTCCAAGTTGGAACAGAAATTCTGATTTTTTTTATTCTATTTATTCTTAATGTTCATCATTTTTGAAATCAAAGTAGCAGTATAAGGTGCATTTTGATTCTGACATATAAAAAAAATCCTTAGAATAACACAAGTTGTTTGAAAACACCTGCAAACAAAATATGACTTAAATTTTTGTGAAAAATTCAAATAAAATCCTTCAAAGCAAGAAAGTTGTACCAATGGATTCCATTCAAGATCCAAATTTATGTATCATTTTCACAGTCAAAATGTGCTTTCCACACACTTATATGACACAAAATTATTTTGCACCTTTCCATCAAAAGGAAAAAATGTTTCTGCAACCAAATACTTTATTGCACAGGGATTCATTCATTAAATTTTGCACAAGAACTACTTGGAATAAATGTAAAATTTGAGTTTCAATGTAAAATGTTTGATAAATGTAGCAAAGTGAATGAATTTTGTCAATAAAATTGAAGCCAACATTTTTAAATTTTCGGAAAACACTGGTAAATTTTTATTTATGTGATCATCATATTAGAATGTTATTTTAATTCAAGAAAATTACAGAGGGAATTTCAACGAAAGGCTAGCTACAATAATGTAGCTCCTGTGATATCTTTTGACTCGGCGGAGCTACAATGCAGTCCCATAACTCTAGTAAATGGAGCAAGTCGGTTGTGTTTCAAACCCAGGAGATTTACACATATTTTGACGGTTCAAAATTTCAAATAGTATACACTAATATTGACTATGAATAAAATACCAACATCAATAATGTTATTAACTTGATAATCTCATATTATGTGATTTAAGGGCATTTCAAACTTGTAACTCACTGAAATCAAAATAATACAATAAACTCCTAAATTGTAAATTTAAATTAATGTGCATCATGGATTGGCTAAACTTTTCATTAATTTACACAAATTTTGAATAATTTCCATTTTAAAAGATAATTCAATGTGCTAAATCCCTGGTTTGAATGATATTCCTTTGATCCATTATGAGCAATAGGACCGCTTTGTAGCGCTGCTGAGTCAAACAATATCACAGGAGCTACATTATTGTAGCTAACGAAAGGCATGCTACAAAGAATGGCCTTCCTTTACTTTAGGGGAAACACTCCATATAGGGGTATCCAATACTAACCCTAACCCTTCTATAGCATAACCGTACAGGAGTTGGTCCCCCAAAGTTAATGAAACCCATAAGATACCAGTATGTCATGCCCTAAGTTCTAACAAAAGCAGAAATTATACACAAATTACCGATAATTATCATTAACATTTAGTTGTACTGATATTGTGGAAACAAATATATTAAAACTGTTGACAACAACTTACAGGTGTAAAAAGAGATGGTACTTGTCAAATAAGGAAGAAATTCCTGACAGTTTTCGTCAGACATAAAATTAATCGTGCTATAAATAGGTCAAATAATGAAATATTGATAAAAATGCTTTTAAACTAATACAGTCAAAATTGCAAATATTAGAACAATAAACTGGTATTTACCTCATTATTTATGCAATTTCAGCATGATATGTTCTCTGTTATAGAGTAACCAAAAATAAATAAAATAAAGGGGGAGGGTATTTTTAAGTGTTGTTTTGGTTGTGGTATACGTGTTGTGCTTAATTTATGATTAACCTGATGATCCATTTTCAATTTCTACACGGAAATTGAACACAACTTTGGTTTCTGATATGATAAAAGCCTTGTCGTTGTCATCTTGCAGCGATTTTTGCAAATCAATGCATTCCTACGTTGCAAAAGTTGTCGTTCATAGCGGAAGTTGAAAGGAGGCGTGAATCACGTGATTATGTTTTTCCAAAAAGGTAAATAAACAAAACCATGTGCTGCGAGTAAACAAATACCAACAGATTTATAAATAGATAGATCATGTGTAGATTAGGACTTTGTTAAATATACAAATGTTTGAAATGTTTGTAGTGTTAAGAAGATTTGCCTAGTGTAAAAATCAAACCAAAAAGCTATATTGAAAACTTGATAAAGGAGAATTTAAATCAAGAATACCGAAAGGGGGGGGGGGGGGGGGAGAAACTGATTTCGGGTCATGGACACTTTTTTCGTGGCATTCAAGGACTTGCATTTTTGTGCTATTTAACTGCAGTCAATATTTGACCCACATTTATCTTAATTAGGTTTTCAGCTTGACTGTATGGTTCTCGTAAAAATCATGATGTTTTCCAAGTTTAAATATAAACTATAAATTCGATTTTTTTTGTGACTATGTAATAGCAGACAATATTACGAGATAAATAAATGCAATTGGTATAATTTCTGTAGTAGCATATATAAACTATTAAACTACCATGACTACATAATAGTGGTTATATCAAAATATATTGCAGACTTAATTTATTTCAACTGGCATCTAGCAGGGATCATATAATACTATCATATACAGTTCCTGCATCTAGTTATATAATGCCATATTACCCAAATTGCCAATCAAATAAAATGGAAGACAATTTAGTATGAAAGTTTTTAAAATAATGAAACTAGATGAACTTTCAGGAAACATATATGTTCACTACCCAATAATAGCAAAAATTTAATTTTAAATTTTCCATCAAGCTAAGTAAGCAATAAAAGATATGAAGAGATAATGAAAGAGTGGATTATAAAGATTGGTGATAACCCTCTGTCGAAATAATATATCAATCAAGCGTTAGAAAGCTGGTCTAACCAAACCTAAGGAATTAATAAACCTAAACTGATAATTATTACCCCTGAAATGAAAGTAGCTATTAAACTTAAGAAAAGGACGTTTTATGAATAGAAAACAAAAATATCAAAATAACAAGATTCTTATAATGATAAAAACAACTGACTAACCCGAGAAAGGAATGTAGAATAGCAGAAAACAAAACTGTATATATACATAGGTGAACTTAATTTTGATATAGTTAACGATCGGATATATAAAATTTGGCACGTATCTGATGAACTTAGACATCGGGCATATTAATACATGTATTCTAAAATAAAGAGAGTAAGAAGGCATGCAAAGACTAAAGAGATGGAAGAGGAATTGCAATAACTCAACTATTGAAATAATAAAAATTGTTTTAAAATACTGTATCAATCCAACCATCACGAAAAAACAGAGCCTGACTACACCGAGCCTGGTTTCACAAAAAACAATCCTTCGTCACTATACTGCTTTCTTACTTTGGAAGAATTTCAAAGAGAAAACAAAGACTTAAAACGCACAATCATGGTCGTTATGCTTGATGCAAAGACAGCATATTTGATATAGTGAAACACTCATCAGAAATCTATATCATATAGGTCAAACCAAGAAATATTTATGACCGATATTGTATACCAAAATGCTAAATTAAGCGTAAAAAGGTCTAGTCTTCAATTCATACCATTCAAAATTATCTGTCCAAGATGGTATCCTGAATTCTGATTTACAAGATCTACATCAACGATCTCCGAAATGAAATAGTAGTGGAATCGATGTTCGATTGGCAAAATCCATCGATGCACCTAACTCCGTATAACCATCACATGAAGCACACATTTTAGTAAATATTGCGGATGACTATAGTAAAAGAGAGGCTAACTTACTACAACCTACTAAAAGTATTGTTTTACCAGTAAAAACCAATAACAACTGTCTATAGGAAATATTACTCATATGAACGTACGGAAAATGCCAACTGTTAAAAGAACGTATAAGACATCTTGAAGTTAAATGGTCCATTCGTGATACTCAACAACAACAGATGAACGTATAAAGGACAAAAGCCGAATAAAATCAATTTAAATGCAAAATAATAACAAAACAATAAAATTTAAAATTTGCCCGAACGTTTCGGCAAATATGGCCTTATTCACGAGCATATAGAAATAAAAAATATGTTGGCTCTTTGAAACCCGTCAAGTGTAAATCAAATTTATCGTACCAAACCCTCACGTACCCAGCATAAACTACATAACATGTGCCTTTGGTAATTTTTAAAATATTCCACTCGACATTTCTAACATCTATAAAATGTCTCCCCACCCCCCCTCCCAAAAAAAAAAAAAAAAAAAATTGACTGAAGAAAATTTTTATGATTTGTTAAGATTAGCCTATAATTGGTTCAAATTAAACCCTATATACGTTCACTTTAGTACAATATAGTCTTTCAATATTTTTTTTTGTGTAAACGTTCATTCGAGGTACCACTAAATATTTTTAACAATATATGTCATTTATATTTAATATAAAGTGATTGATAAAGACAATTTAAAAGATTTGGGGAGATTTGAAATATAGATAAAAAAGATTCTTCTCGGTTTACCACCTCATTAATAATTGATAACTACCTCATTATTAATAATTGATAACTACCTCATTAATAATTGATAACTACCTCATTAATATTTGATAACTACCTCATTAATATTTGATCACTACCTCATTAATAATTGATAACAACCTCATTAATAATTGATAACTACCTCATTAATATTTGATAACTAAGATTAATCTTTCAGGAAAAAAAACCACTCAAATAAAAAATTCTTGACAAAATTTTGTCAAATGTGACCTACCGATGAACATAGAACTAACTATTCAAACATTTCCTAAGGGACGAGATCAAAAGTTCAATGTAGGATAAAAAACTTAATTCACATAGTTTTTTCAATGACCCCCCCTTCTTAACTTAATTTGGGAAAAATTGATTGACCAATATAGGCATATGCTTTGAGAGTATACTTTTTGTATCATGGGTCCTGTTTTTCCTTAACAATGTATGTTTGTTCTGTATATTGACTTGGACATAAATTGAAACCGTATTTTTCAATCCGAAAATCGATGTCGGATAACAAAACTTGCAGCGATTTTTACCCCCCCCCCCCCTCACACCCCAAAACTATTTGAATTAAGTTTTTTATCCTACATTGAATTTTTGATCTCGTCCCTAACTGAATATAATGTTGAGATAACACATTTTGGTAAATTTATTAGTTTAACTGTGAATAAATTTTTGTTTTGTGGAAAAATGAAATATGTTTACCAAGTATTGCTGCGATAGGCCTAATAAACCTTATCAATCAATTGAGATAATGGTAACCCCTGTGATAAGAACGATAACTCTCAAGTAGGGGCTACTGTAATTGTATCGATAAAATCTTATCTTTTGTCAATATGATGACCATACATGACCCCTAAAACAGGTGAAATTTATTTCTTAATCTCACCAAATTTCACAAACTTCCTTTATTTCAGATATTTTCGATATCACTCTTACAATTAACGTTTTTTTGTTTGTTATTTTAGCATTTTGTTTTCTTATTTTGAATGATTTACTAAAACCAGAAATTCAATATGAGAAACAATGCACAGGACTGTGAAAGTTATAGTTTTATCCCTACAGTTACTTGGATTAATTAATTACACGAAAGGTAGGAAAATTTGATTTTGAAATATTTTCTGTCAATTAGAAAGTTATTATAATGAAATATGACTAAATATACGTTCTGCGCGAACAATAATTTTATTTTACAGCTTAAAAAGGTTTTTGTATAATATAAAAACAAGAAGTTTTATGAGTGACCGTAAACCGGATTTTCTTTCATCTTCTTTTGGAGCCTCGAGACCGCTCGACAATAAAATTGACTCCTGCAACTAATAACGGAGTTATTTTTAGTTAAAAAAGGACGCACGTATGTGTCCAGTATGATAAGAAAGAAAGAACACAGTCCACTAATTCTTGACACAACATCCTACATACACATTCCAGGATTTTAAGAATAGGAGTATCGCTTATATTGCTGTTTTTCATCTTGAAGTCAAAGTCAGACCGTCAACACGGGGCAAAGGGCAAGTTCAAGAACCGCTCACCTGGCTAATTGTGCATTAAACTATCCCATAAAGTGTTATAAACGACAATTAATTTAGTCTCAGAGTACTTATGCAGCCCACCAAATTTTCATCCAAGTTACTTTTGTACAGTGTTTGAAAAACTATACCGTCTTCAATTTTACCTTTTTACATGAATAGTTTGCATAAAAAATCAGGAAAATTTCTGCTTACGTCGACAGCTGCAGATCTGTAAAATGTGCGAAAGGGGGGGGGGGGGGGGGGTTTAATTTGACTCATTCACTTTCAAAACATGGAATATAAAAAAAGTGTAGTTCATTTTCTTTTTTAATTATACGTTTTAGTAACCAAAAATCAGTATATTTCTTTATTAGCACCACTTCCTCCAACACCACCAACAAACATTCGGATAGAGTCAACTGGAAGAGAGTTTCTGGTAAGATGGAAGTCACAGATGCCAATCAATGGAGAGATTCTGGGTTACGTCATCAACTATAACATTCTACCAAGCCTAAAGGTTTATTCCAATGTCGTAAAAGGAAACCGGACGTTCTCACTTATCCGTATGTTGGTTTACTATAATAAGAAGGGGGATATTATGCACATGTCCACTGGTGTATAAAACACACTATAAAATCCAATACAGTGTAATTACTAACAATCACTAGCTAGAAATGTCAAAATTGGTTGGATGCTTCATAATTTAGATAGCAGGGTGAAAATGTGATCATTTTAAGTATGCTCGCTGGTCATGTTTTGGTCTTTTTGTCAGATTTTCGGAATCCTCGGGTTTTATCCATTTCTTAAACATGAATTTTTTTGCCCATGAAATCCCACTTTTTCTTTTACAATTCATTCATATATACCTTAAAATGGTATTTGACAAAATTTTATGAAATCCTTTTTATTTTTTCATACATTTTTGAGAGACTGAAGTTGTAATGCAAAGACAATAAAAAATCCAGAGAAAACCCATTTCCTGCAAATTTTCAAGGCCTTATAGCTCTAAAATGAGCACATGAACCTATTTTTTTTCTTGCTTATTTGTTTACTATTCATATGTTCTCTCAAACTAAAACTTATTTCCTATTAGACCAGCGATCATCCTTAACTGTGAAACCATTGAAGGCTCTCATGGATGCTGGTTGGATGCTGTCGATCTATTAACCATAAAAGATCAGAAATAACACTCTCATAAAGCGTTTAATGGATCTAGTCGTAGAGTTCAAAATCTTTTCACAGCCTTTTCGTGAGGGACCAATCATGTAAATTTAAGTCATGAGTTAGGAAGACCACGTTTTCAGAATTAGATATTTGTAGACCCCAGGCTACGAAAAGATTTTAAGGTATTTCCAAGTTTCTGCGGATAATAGACAAGACGTTTGCAATTATTGGCGATATTACAATAGAAACTAGGAAACCCCGTCCATGATAAGTGCTTTTCTAGAAGCCGGGTATTTAGATACAAAGATGGCTTTCGTGGGCACAAAGAAACTAAAACCGAGTATAAATCTATGTATTTAAGGGGATACAGAACACCTAAGGGCGTTGACTCTTTAAAAATCAGCTGAACGTTTTAATCATATACTATTACTAAAGAGAAATCAAGCTTCTCAATGATCAAAATTAGTGTTTGTCAAACTGCTATATATCCAATGAAATTATTCCCGTAAATTGGGTGGTTCAAATTTCTTGAAATTGTTATATTTTTGCCAACAGGGCAAAGTAAATATTATGTCAAAATTTTATGAAAATTAAACGAACCAAATCTATTTTAGTCAAAGTGTTGGGTACCCCCTTAAAAAACTACATATTTAGTTATGTGTTTTTGTTTACCGGCAAACTAGAAACCACACAATGCAATATCATCGAAACAACAGATTGTCACAAAAATCAGTATCTACAAAGATACATTAACCCACTTACGTAATCGTCAAGGTCAGTTCAAAGAAGAGGCTTGAACTGATTCCCTATAGCCATTTTGTATTTTTTTCTTGCTTGTAATAAACAAGAAGAATGGGAAAATAACTACAGTATTCCAGTAAGTCTATCGAGACGTACAATACCACTGGTCAAAATTAAAAGTAAATATTTCTTTTCTTCTAAAAGCTTTTGGTGATCACATTGGACAACTATTCCTGATATCACTCCAAGCTGAGAATGATTATGGACTAAGTCAACAGTCGCGCCCAAGGTATATTCGTGCAGGTAATGTACATTAAGAATGCCTATATTCTCATACATCTCTCGTGTGTTGTTTATTAGACTATCCACAACATATCTGAATACAGATTTGCATTACAGTCCCTCTCTATGTCTAAAAAGTAATCTATTTGACCCGCCAGACACAAAATATCTGCAGTTTCTTAATCGACACACACATAGCAAATATATGTTGAAAAATAACAATCCAAAGATACTAATATTAGATATAATTTATATTATGCTGTATACGACGCATTTCAAGGAGTTACCTCTCATCAGCAGCATTAAAACCGAAACATTTGGAAGACCAAAAACCAAACTTACATTAAACAAGAAGTACTCAACCAAAAATACCGAAATAGGAAGCCAAATTTCACCTAAGGAGATCTACCATGTGCAATACAAGGAATGAACCCTTAGTATTTCTATTATTTTTGAATTTTGCTAAATAGTGGTAATTTCTGTAACAAATCAATGAATAATCATGTCAGACAAGTCTGACGAAAAGAACCAGTGATTGCGATTTAAATATACTGAATCATTTGTAATTCAATTCAATTCAAAGGAATGCTAAAATTAATTTCCAGGATGTGGAGATGACAATCAAATTTACCCTGACGAAACGCTTAATTTGGAGTCCCCGTTGTACCCACAGGAATTCCATATAGGAGTGCTTTGTTTATGGCACATAAAGACAAATCTAACTCATGGATTTGATATCCATATAAATGATATAGAATTTGGACCAAACAACGAAAATTGTGTCCACAATTACTTGTCTGTAGAAGGTAGAAACATGAAAAAGAAACTATGTGCCAATGTATCAGATATACGAGTTGATACAAGTGATGTAAAGGTACTGTTTAAAAGTGGAAGGAAAACTGGAGGAAAAGGATTTAGTCTTGTAATCAAAACAGTAGGTAAGAAAACTTTTTGATTTACATATGTCACAAATTGATATGCCAAATAAAATTTTATAAATAATACCAGTCCATTTTAACAAGGAACTTTTATTATACGACAATAATTAATCTTTGCTTCATTATATCCACAGCAGCCAAACTTTTATATAGTGGATGCCTAACGCATGAACAAACAAACAAACAAACAAAAAAAAACAACCTTTGCTTCAACTGATGCAAAATACCCAGACAAACATAGATTTATCTGATACACAACACCCATTTTAACTTTGCCCCAAAGCGAGCTTTGCTACATCATGTGCACGTCAAAAAGTCTGTTCCCGAAATATCAGCGAAATTCCATCGATGCTGCATGTTGTTGGACAGTAAATTAACAGATATCATTGCCAGACAAAATCTTCCAAGATAACAATATTATTCCTAGTCTTCCGATTTTTGTACATTTCTTTGGATGATGCATTTAATTTAATAACCAGACAATTTATGAAAAGTTTTATCCCCTTACTTCCTTGGAGTATTAAATTTTCCAAACCTTGTATAACCTAATAAAAGATTTTTTAAAGGATAATCAGCTGAACACGTTGCCGTTTTTTGTTAGGGTCTAGAAGCATTAAGTGAAAAGAACTCATACATTTTTAGATTTGATACGTATAAAACAAAGAGATTTAATGATAGAATAAAATTCTTTAATGCCAATTTTGCTGCATAAGATGTGCACATTTCGTCGATTTACGACTCATCAATTGTGCCCAAGGCCTAAAATGTTGAAAACCGAAAAAAAACAATCCAACAAGTTGAAGGGCAAATTAAAAAAAATGCCAAAAAGACCAAATGAGGTAAGGCCAAAATCAACTAAGGATAGAGCTATGCTACGCCTTAGTTTTTCAAAACTTTTCACAAATTTATCAGTGTGAGTATTTTAAAAATATTATTGAGGATTTTCGTTTGCAGTAAGAAAGTCAGACCCACCGAACAACATAAAACTTAGCCCACTTGGTCAGGTTATTCTGGTCACGTGGTCACCACCTAATGGCGAACATCTTCCAATAACAGCATACAGGGTATGTTACCGTGCATTGCCAGCATCACCAAAAATTTGTGTCGTTATTTTGGCAAAAATCAAGAACCGTTTTATTATCAATACTCGTGGTCACGAAGGTCAAATATTTGCTGTGACGATGACATCAATTATTGGTGACGTAGAGAGTGAGTTTTCGACGAACAAATATCTCCGAGCCGGTAAGTATTCAAAATGAAAGAATAACGACTAACACCACGTTCAGTATCAATACCAAGACTCTCTGTTGTGTTTATGTTTGTGTTTTGTGTTTTATGTTTCTTTTTGTCCTGAGTTGTCAGTTGGATTGCTTTAATTGATTGGTATGTCATTTCTTACATTTCCTGGTATCCATTTTGTTGTTTAAAATAAAATAATTGTAATAAATTTTAACATAGCAAAATTTAAAAACATTTTCCCCATTAAATCTAATTTCCCTGTGTCAAAATTGGCAGCATAACAGTTTTTTTTAGCATAAACAATTCTCTGGCTTCACATATGTTTTCGAACTGCCTAGTACGTGCCTCCGTTAGATTAGTTGGGTAGTGCTTGTACGACACCCCGTTCTAGATCTAAAAAGACTATTTTGATTTATAATATTCACTGACCACAGTAGAGTACAATTACCAGTGACCTGTAAAACAAGGTATAGCATATACTATACTAAATATCTTTACTAGATAAAAGATGCAATAAGATGTTTTGTGAAATGGAAAATTCGTCACAATTTACATATTTTATATACTATTTTGAATGAATCTGTAAGAAACATTCTTTTGATTATCTCCCGGTATCAAATAAAATAAAGGACAAAAAGGCATATAATTAATAACTGTAATGCGATATAAGATTTTACGTTGAATATTTCATGACATCAATTCAGCAATGATAAAGAACGTATGTAGTTAACCGCACGCGCAAAACGTCACTTCATGATTTAAAAAATCCTATTTTTAATTAAAATCTTTACACTTACATCAGAAAGGAATTAAAATTGTTGTGTTTTGTAACTTTTCAGGATGGAATTTTGGATTCACTAGCCCCGTAACGCAATAAAAAATACGAAATGATGCTGGCAAATATTCAAATACATTAGCTATCTCCTAATCTGAATATCAATACTACGATTCGTTCACAAATAAGAATAATCTCCATTCTACAAATATATTCTAATATGTACAATGTAACTGATAGACAACCCTTAAAATGTTTATCATTGTGTTATATGCCATTTATTTTCATTTTTTTAGTCTGTTCAAAAACGATTAAAGTCCAAACAGGACAGATAAATAATATAACATCTCCAAACTATCCCATGGATTACCCTTCTGGTGTAATATGTCACTGGATAATCCGGACGTATGATTTAAGTCCACTGATTCTGAAGCTTGTATGGATAGACATCCAAAATACCACAGCGTGTAATAGTGATTATCTCAAGTTTGCATCTACAAACACTGAACGGATATGTGGAACATCTCGGACTTCTAGGAAAATGGTGTTTAACAGAGGATCTGTTGAGTTAACTTTCGTATCTGATGAGCGACTTACTGGTCGAGGATTCCTAGTCGATGCCTTTGGAAACAGCTCTTCGGGTAATGTTTAGAATGTATCGTTGACTTGGCCCAAAACCATGAAACACTACATCTAAACAATTCCATACACTTTATGTTTAAAGTAATCGGTTCTGCTTTACAGTTTTTAACTTTACATTTGACTATTTTAAAATATACATAATGTATATACATTGCAATATTTTGAAATAGTTGATATTTTGGCAGGGAAAATACATAGGCGGGTTTCTTTTCTCACGTGCTGCAATTAATTTAATATTCAACGGTCAATAATTAATTTAATATTCAACGGTCAATATAAAGTTCAGATGTGAAAAATTTCCTGTACTTTCGACTAACGGACATGTTTTATTATTATTATTATTTATTAAATAAATTATAAATATCTCATTTTTTTCTGTTTCTTGAGGTAAGTATGCATTGAACGGAAGTTTGTATAGAAATATTGGAAAGTTCCCATCGGTTTTATCAAACGTTAAGGTAAAATGCACCAATCTGCTGTGTAGATAAATCAAAAGTATTATTTTTGGGACTAGTTTACTGACCAAAATATAGTTAAAGTATTTTTTCCAGAAAAAACACCCCATAGGTACAACACTACGACATATCGGAATTTAATTATTAGTTCCTTACAAAACCTATCGACAACGATTTCGTCCACAAACATCCTTTCATCTACATCCTCCTATGAAGAGACATCATTACCAAACGATACTGAAACCACATATACCCATTTTGAGACAACTTTGCCATCAACAAGAAGTGCTACATCATTCCAAACTATCAATGTGTCATTGCAAGGTATTACTACTTCATCCAGAGGCATTAATTCGTCAACATCAAGGATGACATCATTCCATAAATATGCAAACTACAACAACACATCACAAACTACAGTATCTCGGAACTTCCCGTCAACAACTAGAAGCAATTTTCTTTCGCCAAGACCAACCATTGGTATAGTAGGAACAAGTGATGTTGAAAACATTTCTGTGCCAACAATTGCTACAAACACGCCAATATCAATAGAAGAAACATCACAATTTCCTGCTACAACTAAAGCCGACGTTACCAGCACACTCTCCTTAGAGCAGTCAACGACAATTATCAATCCAGGAAAGCTTTTCCTTACGTCATCGTATGGTAACTATATACTATTGATTTAGTTATTTTTGTGATCATCAATTTTCGCTGTTTTGTATATTTTTATTTGTTTTAATGGTACTTTATTTCTTGGTTGTTCTTTTCATATTTGAGCATTAAGAAATATACGTTTCTCGGAAGATTTAAAAGCCAACGAAACAAAGTGAATACAAAGTTATGAGTTTAATTAAGGGACGAGATCAAAAGTTTAATGTCGGATAAAAAACTTAATTCACATAGTTTTTTCACTGACCCCCCCCCCCCCCCCCACACCCCCTCTTAACTTAATTTGGGAAAAATTGATTGACCAATATGGGCATATCCAAAAATCAATGTCGGATAACAAAACTTGCAGTGATTTTTAGCCCCCCCCCCCACCCCTTACTATTTGAATTAATTTTTTTTATCCTACAGTGAACTTTTGATCTCGTCCCTAAAGCAATATTCTCTCAATCATTTCATATGTAGCCATCTACATATATGAAATTTGTTTAATTCTGCAAAAACTGCTCTTTCCCTAAATCACTTGAAGAGTAAATTTATTCTGGCCTCTCACGAATACCCATTAAACCCTTTATGGGAGTGTTATATATGACTATTTCGTTTAAAAATATGAACAATAATAAAAATAATAATAATAGCATATTGTCACACATCTTGTGACAAATTTCATACACAAAGCTTAGTAATGATAATATAACACAATCACGACATTATTACACAAGTCTCCTGCCCTCAGTTCAACTGACCGTTGACATCTATTTGTTGGATTTAATATACGTTTTTACTGATTAAATAAAACGTATCACAAAATACCGAAATAAATTTGATGTAGTGTATGACCATTTCGTTGACTGACAACTCATCAGCAGTGCTCGAGATCAAAGTGTTGGAAAACCGGTTACATATTGATCAAATTAGATATTTTTTTATAATCAACTACTTGCCATATAAGATTCTATATTTCTCAATAGGAAATATAGGAGATAAATCACCATTGTTAGAAGGACTCAACTTTGGTAAGTGTTGTATTTCATTTTATCATTATCATGTTCATATTTAATATAGGTGGCAGATATTGGAATCAAGAAAATCTGGAATTTATAAAAGTTCAAACAATTTGTGATTGAATTCACCATTTCAGAAGGGGCCTCGGTGGCCGAGTTGTCTAGGTAGTTCTTCAAGACTACTAATGATCACTAGCCCGTCAACGCTGGGGTTGAGAGTTCGAATCTCACCTGTGGCGGGGTGTGGTCGACTCCGATCTTAATTGACAAGGATTGCCAATTATCCTACCGGAGGTCGGTGGTTCTCTCCGGGTACTCCGGCTTCATCCACCAATAAACACTGGCCGCCGCGAAATGGCCAAATGTGCTGAAAACGGCGTTAAACCTCAACTAAACAAACACACAAACAAAACCATTTCAGAATCTACATGTAATAAATTCGTGTTGACATGAGTTGAATTAAATCACAAGAGTGTATACAAGAGTATATACACAGCAAAACAAACATGACATTGCAGAGGGAAATATAAAAAAAATAAATGTCTTTTTTAAGTCCATTACTCAAGAGAAAGTCATATTTAGTGAAATTATGGTGGCCCGGACACTACACAGGTAGACACACAAAAGCTTTCATGTTAAAGTGGCGTTTCATTAACCGCAAAACAAACTAGAAAGCTTGACCATCGGAATCGACAGTTATCCCCGCATCCCTGAAATTAGTTGGGGCACTTACCCAAATGCAAAAATCTAAAACCTAATGCCCATTTAAAGATGTTACATATGAAAAATGGGATTCAATTTTAGATGTTATATAGCAATATCAGTAAACGCCAGGTGGAGCTATTTTGGGGGAAGTTATTTGAAAACTGGATTCCGCTTCTTTACAAACTTTTCCAACCTATTTTGGAACCAGTATACTGTAAACAAGCTGTGGTTTCCGCCCAGTGGCGCCCCTGGTGTTTACTGACATTGCTATGTTATAGGGGTGTAATAATATGATCCACTACCTTGTCTGCTGACGAAGATTCTCCCTATCGTTTCTTTTTAGCCAGAAATGCCACATTTGCGTTGAACATAGCGATGATGTTTACATTTAATGCAACAGGGAATAAAATCGACCTGAACGATACAGATTTGATAGAGGAACTACAAGAGAATGTAAGTTGAGTTATGTAAGCATTGCTGTTCCCATGTGTAAGCATATTTCTTTGACATATCATCTTTGGAAAGGGTAGATATTAATATTGTTTTACACTGTCATAATTTACATTTTTTCATTGACAACAATCATTTTTATGTTTTGATGTTCATTCAATTAAATTTTCCCGCAAAATGATAATAAATCTAAGGTCTTATATGTAGATTCACTACGATTCAGTTTGAGATTGGAAGAACGTCAGCACACTCCAGATCCTCTTTTGTACTTTTCGGATACCGTTTTAAAGATTGTATCAACACTTCTTACCCGTATGTCCGTAAAAATGTGTATAAGTTACGTTAATTTGATAATTGCAGCTATCGGGACATTTCAACAAGTCTTCAATGTTCAGACAACTTAAAATGTACAAATGGAGGTATAGTATAATAAGACAATAATAATTTGCCAAATGAAAGTTTTAACCATGTATGTGAAATGAAAAAAAAAAAAGAAACTGCTGGTTTCTAATGGAAACCAAAAACACGAAATACAATATAAAATCATTTTGAAAGAGCAATATGGTGTCTTACAGTATATAACTGTTATTTGTGGGAACATTTTTGACGATTTAGTTTCTATGCTTGCAGTATAATAAAAACGAACTTAAATAAAAAAACAAGGAAATTTTAATTTAAAAAATCTTAGACTGCGAACATTTGTTGACCCCAGCTGATGTATTACCACTTTTTATTATAACAATTAGATAAGAAAAATGTATTGAAAATTTTGTCTTTTTAATAGGATACTGAGAGGAATCATCCCAGTTCAGATAGAAATAAAATACAATATCATAGACCTATTGCAAACAATGAAAACAGATCCATCGTTCAATCTTCTGGAATATGTCAACTCAACGACCCTTGCAGAACTACAGACGGACACGTATCAATGGCCATCCAATGTGACCTTGGATAAGACTTCGTTACAGAGATTTGTCAGGAGTCCAAAATTTAGTAAATCATTCACTTGTAATCCATACTTTATATTATGCATCACAAATTGAATGCTTCATGTTTGTATTTTATTTTGGGGTGTAAAAGCCTTGACCTAAGCACATTTTGTATGAACCGCCGAAGCGCTTCGTATGATAATATGCGCCCGGTTAAGACGCAGTTTCAAAATATTCTCTGTATTGTCTCGAAATATAACTCCGCTGCATTATCGTCGTCGTGGGTTATAAGATATCACTTTTCAGAGCCACGTGACTAACTTCCATTAAAAATTACGGATTTCAATGAAACAAACAAGAAATGCAATTATAAACAAGAACATGAATTTCAGACAGTCAACACTTGTCACGACCAGTTATGACCAGTTCAGGACTGGTAAATTGCGTCATCTCTGGCCAGATACATGTGTGAACTGGTCGTCACCACATTTGATTGTCTATACGGCTATATATCGTATTTTGTTCTGCTATCTTAATTTCAAAGAGAAATTTAGAATTTGTGTAAATCAATACAGTCAAGATTAAACAGGACATAAATGGCCGGTTAAGGTAAACTTGGTTTACATGTGATTGTGTTTATATAGAGAATAGTTATATATACAATTTTAACGGCCTAGGAACCATGTTATCATGAGCCTTCTCGAACTTGCAAAGAGTTCCGCGCCACTCGCCAAAATAATGCTGCAAAAAATAAATCTGGATTTTGTCTTCGTCCTCCTCAAACATTAATGTTGCTACACAAACACTATCATAAATATTCTACAAATATTTGTTTTCAGTCATTTATTTTAGTAATTATAAATCTATGTTTCTGACTTCTACTAACGCAATATTTATCTAACAAAAACAAAAAAACAAAAACAAACGTTACAATCACGGATTCGTTAAATATCTTGTAGATTTTGTTGTCGTTGCACAGATTTATTGCATAAATTTGGCTGCACATGTAGGATTCTTATAAAACAAGGCATTTCACATCCATTCGTAATATGGAAATATTATTTACAGAAGAAATAAATTCAAGAAATTCTATTCAGATCTCAAAAAAAATTGAATAAGAGAATTCAAGAAGGATACAAATTGAACATAAATGTTAGATCATTGAAATTTGTTGTTGTTCTCAGAAAAGTTGATTAGCTTATTTGATCTAAATTATTATACATACATTTCATTATGATATTGCCACCATCTTGCTTGAGCAACATAGTATATAAGGTGGCAATTTGAAACAGGAAGAATTGTGACTGAATATTGTTATGAATAAACTGACGATTGTGTCGAACATATTAAGTTCTTGAGCTTGCTGTCAGTAAGAAAAAGTAGAAATACTGAAGTGTCAAAAGAGAGGACGTCCGTGGACAAAAAACACAACCGGGAACACCAAAAAGACGACAAAGGACAAAGTAAAAAACAACACAAAAAACCCCAAAAGAACCCTCAGAACTCAGGTGCTCCTGAAGGGTGATCAGTTCCTGCTTCTTGCAAGACACCCGCCGTGCTGCTCGTTGAAGGTCATATCCGATGAAGGAGAAATATTTTTACTACACAGAAATGGGAAGTTGACAATGGGAAAATCAAAGTCGGCGCGTTTGTCACAAAGTTTTGTAGTTAACATCCCCCCTTTTGCCTATTTCGAGATGAAGGTCAAAATAAGAGGCAGACTTCTGCATGTCTGTAATGTCTTTAATCTCAAGCTCTTTGGGATAGATGAGTCACCAAATCGAGGGTTATTTAGTGATGAAACATCATCAGTATAGCGGAAGCTGAAATTAAAACACTAGGCTAACTTACGCTCTTTTTCCTGTAGTAAGTTTTGGATGAAATCTGCCTCATATGAATGGAGAAAAATACCAGCAAGAAGAGGTGCACAATTTGTGACCATCGGAATGTGTATTGTCTGTTGAATCATTAGTAATTGGCGAGCATTTATTGTTTATATCCCTTTTGTTTCACTTTATTCTGTGCATTAATGTTGAAGAATTTTTATATTTCAATTGGGTACATTTTAAGTTGATTGTAAAATGTGTCGGTTTGTATTAGGCCATGAAAAAGGGTAGGGTTTAGATCCATCAAATATTGTTTAACCCTGCTGCATATTATTAGCGACTAACAAAAGTCAGGAATATTTTAGCTAACTATTTGAATATCATGACTAGATATCTTTTTTTGTATGTTTTTCACAATACATTTTCCATACTAATGAAATATACTGTTTAAAATTAATTTAGGGCGCCAAAATATTAGCAACCCTTGTGACCTGATACAGCCAGTTTGTGAAGGTTGTCGTTTATCCGAGAAATCCAAATATGGTATACTCTGCACCAGTAATGGGTTCACATCTACGCAAGTATATTGTTATTTATTGAATTAAATTAACAATTTCTAGATTTACAAAATACCGAATGAATTTGATGCAATGTATAGCCATTGACTGACAACTCATCAGCAGTGCTCGAGATCAAAATGTTGGAAATCCGGTTAAAGATATGATGATGAATTAATAAGCACAACCACCAAAACCCAAAACAATTAAAACAAACAGGAATGCAAACTCAGCTAAGGGTTACCTCTGCATCAAAAGGAAGAGCCTTGGACATTTCTGGTAAATTTTTGTCAAATTTTGAACGGAAAATTTAAACGTATTGAAGTATTAAACCGTGCCATGACAAAAATTCTGGCTAAAATATTCATCAAAAGCTTTACAATTTCAGTATTCACCAGTACACTGATCCCAAAGTGGATTGACAGGAAATTTCAATATATTTTTTTTGCGTATTACTAAGAAAATTACCAATCTATACAGAAACTTAAATTTCCAAAACAGTTACCAGGCAAAAATAACATTTTTTGTCGATTCAGAAGTTTTTTCAAACGACCAATAGTGAATTCACAAGTAGGTATTCATACTAAGGCCACACCAAATTAATATTTAGTTCTTTGGATTTCGCCACTCAAATTTTTGGACTTTGTAAATTTTAAGAAAAAAAATATTTTGCCGCTTAAGTTTACAAAAATGCTACAAAATCGCCGCAAATTATTCATTTTTTAAGAAATTAAAAATAAAAATTGTTCGCCCGCTCCTGAAATTTTGTAAAAATTCTTATTTCTGTCCATTTTTGAAATATTTTAGTTAAAAATGTGTGTCACACGTAAATTTGATCTCCCTTCCCCCCAAAAATAGTCCCAAAGAAAAAAAAAACTAAAATAAAAATTTCGCTGGCTCGCATTCCATTTTTTTAGCCAAAAATCCAAAGAACCGTAAAAATCAATTTGGTGTGGCCTTATATATGTCCAGTTCAATGGAGGGAGAAATTACGGTGCAAATCACATACAAGTATAGTAGATAAACATACACATGTGGGATGAAGAACAGCAATAAAGCATTGTTTTCTTGTATGTTATGTTACTTATCAGTATTGTATGGGTTAGGCTAATAACACATCCGTTTATGCATAATGCACTTATTTTATATCAGACGCATGAATAACGAAACAAATGAAATAGAAGAAGATATACGGTAAATAATCATGAGACAACATCTAAAGTGTACAAAATATTTCATTTGGGATTATCCAACACCACTTTTGTACAACCATTGTACAGCCTCCAATACGGGAATAAGAACTCTTAATAGTCCCACATGATGATTTTGTGATGAAAATTGCACTATGATAAAAATTAGACATAAGTATTCAAAAACAAGATGCAATCTTTAACATACAATGTAACTAAAAAAATCCACCATGACCTGTGGAATTGCTCTGATATGTTTATTTTTGTGGTTATAGTACAAAAGCGAGTGGTTCTAAGTACCATCGAATTACAGCAGACCGGTCAACAATTCTTATCGTCTCGATAGCAGGTGGCGCTTTTGTTCTCATCGGGATAACGTTGGTGATTTGTGTTTGCAGACGGAATGCGTTGTCGAAACATATTATTGTAGAGGTACACATATAATATAAGAAAGGTATATTGCAAGAAATGCAAAGTTCCTTTGTTTTGACGTTTGTCATCCTAAATTTATCATACTATTATAATACACATATGATGTATATGAATACATATTATTCAGGACTTAACTTTGTAAAATGACAATGTTAGAAAATGTTATGAAAAATTAAACATTAATAAGAATATACAGAATATAAACTACACGTATATCATTTATCCTCATAACTCAGTCATGAAATTATCAAATAAAATAATTGTTCCGTAAGACAGATTGAAAAGGAAAGGTCAAACAGTACTGGAATCAGTTAAAAAACAATATGCACAAAACACAAACATAAAAACCACAAATAGTCATGGAACTTCGGTCAGAGGTCTCTTTAGTTAGATTACCAAGCCGACATAACTGTTATTATCTCCCTTTGGTCGTAATTCTTTTGGATCAAAACGGGGATTACATCACATCTCTTAGATAAGGGAGGGAAATGACCATTTGTGTGTCGTTATTAAAGTATTTACTAGTAACCGGTATTGAGTATGGTGAGATAATACATACTTCAGTTCGATATAAATTTCGCTAATAACCTCTATCATACTGCTATCAATGACCTGAGAAGAAGGCTATTGACAATATGATCTTGGCAACATTCGGCAGAGCATTTATCCCTTGTTGTACATTTCTTGACAAAAACTTGGAATTAGAGATCTTTTAAAATGGTTTGCAATTAAATATCTTGAAAAATTTGTAAGCATTCCATCGGAGAAGAATTTGAAATTTTCGACATATTCTTCAGGGAGACAACAATATATCAGTTCATGATATTGTAAGAACAAAGCATTCTGGGAACGTTATGTTGACTGGTTTCTCACTGTCAAAAACTATTAAGAAAGGAAAGAAACGTGGATGGTCTCTTCCAGGTAGAATATTATTGGAAAAACAAAAAGTAAGTAAACGATGATGTAGAGGAAAGGGATACAAATATGAAATTCTGTGCAATTCTGTAAAAATTGCTCTTTCTCGCAATGGCTTGAAGACTTTAAATTCATACTGGCTTCTCACGAACACTGCCAAATTCGTTTAGTAGAGCGACAGTATTCGACCTGCAGCTATTAGACCCATAAAACCGGTTAAACCCCACCACTGTTCAGTGTCTGTATCAAGTCGGACTATCCTGACTCTCTGTTGCGTTTATGTTTATGTTTCTGTTTTGTATCCTTTTATATTATTTTTTGTCCAGTGTTCTGTCAGTTATGTTGCTTTTATAGATTGGTATGTCATTGTTGACCTTTCCTGTTATCCATTTTGTTGTTACCTCATGTTTGTCCTTAGAGGATAGCAAAATGGAAAGGACCATACAGAATTAAGGTCATGTTCAACTCCTAAAAATGAAAAATGTCAACACAATATGAGGTTGGGGAATCTGGTGTAATTTGAAAGAATTAATGTCTGTTAGAAATGTTTACGCAATGCAGTTGACAACAAGTGGCATTTATTTCTCCAACGATTATTTTTTTTAACAATTTTGGACGTGTGTTAGTAGTCTATATGTGAACCCATCAAATACCAGCTCAGTGAGAAATCAAATATATAGTGTTGTGGTACAATAGCGTACTAATGTCTTACAATATTTGTTTTTTTTCTCAGAATGACATTGAGATTGAACAAAAAGTGAAGAAATTTAGTACATTTATTGATGATACAGATACACTCAAAAAGAGGCTCAAGTTCAAGAAGAAGCACCGACGAGGATGTAGTCTATAATAAACCTTTACTGTAAAACAATCCGTCTTTGCTCAAATTTTGTAAAATGAAGAAAACATACATAAAATAATTTTATTAAACGTATTGGAATATTTGATGAATTATTAGCAGTTATTATTTTCAATGAAAACTTATTTTTCATGCATATTTTATCAGAAAAAAATGAATTCGTGGTAACATGCAATCAAATTAGACAAAACAATGTGTCTCGTGGACGTCACTTAAATTATTACTTATCGTATTTCCCTATGCCTATATCGACCTGCTGAGGCCTTCACAATTTCCCGTATTTCGGCACTGTGACGTCGTAAAGAGTTGACCCGACCCTAATATGAGCTGACCCGAATATATCAGCGACGTCATAATGTTTGACCCAACGTTGACCCGAATATATCAGGAAAACATCCGGTTATAGGCAGATGGCCATTGGAAAGTAAGAAATTCCATTAAGATTGCTAGTTAACAATACGATAAATTTATCATCAAGTTTTCTTCAAACAAATATTGTAAAATATAAGTCGCTCGACACAATATGAAGCTTTTTAGCTCGTTCGCTACGCTCACTCGCCGAAAAAGCTTCACATTGTGTCTCGCGGCTGATATTTTACGATATACGTTTGCAGAAAACCTGATAATATGTACGTATTTTCCTTTGCAGTACAAAGTAATGTCAAATGCATCGGCATGTCCTTGGCTTATTACGTCACATGATTACTTTCAATCGACACAATAATTCCCATAGGGGTTTCCCTAGGTCATTTTAGCATGACACTGCACCATGCTGCCCTCTGAAGCCTTTTTAGAAAGTGCATTGAGAATACTTTAATTGCCCTCTAAAATACCATTCAGAATATCCTTTCAGGGACCCCATTTCTATCAAATTAATTGTTTTATTGGCTTTAAACAGATTTATAGCAGTTTTTTAACCTAATTTAGGAATAATAGGTGTTTATTATTCCTAAGTATTTGATTGCAGGGCTAACATAGTGACTTATAGTTAAAACAATTAAGAAATTTCCCCGTGCTGTGAAATATGACGCCCTCATATTTAACATTGACATGCTAAATTGCCCCCACTAGGGAAAAGATACCATGCCTTCATATATTTCTGGGGAAAACTCTATCCCATATATTGCAAATGTTTTTGAATATTATAGAATTATTATTTTTAATCGAATCATTTTACTTTTTATTTTATGGTAGTTGGTACGATCTTGTTCAAAATAATAATTTCACTGTAATGTAAACATATGTCCTTTGGGTCGTCTGCTGTGTCCTCCAACCTTTGGACATACATATACTTATTCATATTACACGGAATCATAACATTTTTATATAACTGGTTAATATGACTACTGTATTTCTCCGACTTCCACGGTACGGTACAATTAACAGATATCTAGCAGCACTATTCTGTGACGCCTCTGCCTAACATGCTGGATACGTGGTACTTAAAAGCATATTTCATTCATGAAACTCAGATTGTTTCCGATCCTGTCGGGAATAAACACTTATATATGTGTAAAGTTGTAAAAATGGGTTAGTATGGGGGTGGTTGTTCTTCCAATGAGAGAGGCTTTTCTCAGTAATATAAAGTCTGTTAAATGCTTATTATGTCTTTGTTCTTAAACTTGTTCTCTCTCTCTAATGTTCTAACCTTTATCTCTCTGATCTTAACCTTGTTTTCTCTCTGATGTTCTTAAGTTTATCTCCCTGATCTTAAACTTGTTCTCTGTCTGATGTTCTAAACTTTATCTCTCTGATCTTAAACGTGTTCTCTGTCTGATATAACATTATTCTCTCTGATCTTAAATTTAGAAATTAAGATATGTTGAGCTCAGGGCATACGGTGCAAAATAAAATTTTAAATTTGAAAATTAAACATACATGTAGTATGTCAAATGCAACGTTCAGAAACTACTCAACTTCGACACACAAAACCAAAGAGAAAGTCCTGTTGAAATATTCTATGACAAAAAATGAACTCCATAACTGTACAACAAACGAACAGAATGCGTAAGACACAAACTAACATCGAACTTATAGAAGATCTTGAAGATGTCAATATTTGGATCACTTCCGACATGTCCGTGATGGGATGTTATCTCTGTGGCATGGCTTTCCTTTTCGTAATATGAGGTGGAAACCGTATATGATGTTATCATCTCCGGCATGGAAAAAATGTTGATTGGCTAAGCGTACCAGTTAAAAACCCAAACCCATCACAAAACCGTTTACAACTTACAACAAGATCTCGCGTGGACCGACAAGACGTCTGGTTACAGATTACCGCAACACTACCTGTCACTATTTGTCAATATCAATAAACAACGACAGGCGTCACAGTAAAACAGTGATGGAACATGTTAAATTTAAATCTCCTGTTATCAACATTCCGCCATTGCTGGGTAGGAAGACCGGAAGTGGGCCTAACAATATAAACATAACCTGTCAAATTTGAGTACTCCGAGATAAAATTAAAATCAGCATACAATTCAAATTTTAACGAGGATTTATGACGCAGAACTTAATTCAAGGGATTGTTAAAGGGTGTTAACAAAAATCGGTATTTCTATTGCGTCAATTTGTACATTTCTGGAATAACTAAAATTGATAAATTGTGATTTCGGAACCATATGTCATAATAACAATAAATATTTTGCCATCAGTGCGGGATATAAACAGTATTAATTAACAATATTACCATTTTCACTCTGTTTAATTCCTGTACACGTACGCTTTATAGAAATACGTGTATAGTGGGAATATTAGTTCCAAGGGATTTTTATAAATTAACAAAAAAAAAAAAAAGAATAACTTATAGAAATGGATATAAAAATTATAGGAATATGTTTCATATATTGTGTTATGGGTGTTAATTCATTCCTTACAGACACACGTAAGTACACCTGATTATTAGTTATACGCACAATCCTGTAATTAAAAAAGAAAAACTTTTATTTGCATATTTGCATATGTCACCATACCAAGTCAGACATCACACTGTCACGACTCTGTTGTTTCGTGTCTGGTATTGTTGACCTGTGCTCTTACACGACTTAACGGGGTAATATTATACCCCGAAGGGTTGACAGCATTATTTAAACATTAAAATAACATAAATACAAAGTAGAACAGAAATCCATAAATTAAAAAAAATGTGGAAACAAATACACATATTATGCAGCTGTAGAGTCCATTTTCCTCAGTACTTTTAGTTTTTCAAAAGGTGAATAATTATTTATATTTGGTTGTATGTCAATAATGCTATTGAAGTTATCTTGCCTTAACATGTCATATTTTGGACAATTGAGGAAGAAATGTATTTCATCCTCTATCTCATTTAAATTACATTTTTGACATATTCTGTTTTCTCTTTTGATGTTATTATACCGTCCTCTTTCAATATCTACACTGACGACGTTGATCGACCATGACGATGATAACGATGACAAAAAAAAAGAATATGTTCGTTGTACTGAAGTGAAAAGTTAATTATTACTGTATAGGAGTGGATAGAATCAATTCTCATGGACGTTTTATTTGATGTTTCTTGCCCCTTAATGGTAAAGCGTTTTTCTACCTTGTTGACTGAATGTAGTAGACAGCAAGATACACCTCTAGGAAAGGTTTCGCGGAATTTCTTGGCTAATTGTCGGTTACAACTGTATACTGAAGCATTGGGCCAAACCAGTGTTATGAAATTCATTTTATAGATTCAAGTAAAATGAACGGTGAATGTGACCTCTTTTATCTGAAATAGTAAAAACAATCTTCCTTATTTATCTTGTAAGCATACTGTAACCATGGTCAACCATTACCAGATGTGTTTTGTGGGCTAGGTCCTACCAGACAGGACTGTCCTACGAACTATACGTGTCACGTTCATCCAGCAGACGCCTGGGCAGTATGCTGTCCTATTGGTATGTTACATACAACATAAATTAATATCAAGAAAAAAACATAATAAATGTTGAAACAAATAATTGCATATTAATAACAGGAAATGCTCCTAAAATTCTTATACGTTATATTTTGCATAACAGGCGCCTTTGTGACATCGATGTATGTGATACCTGCCGGCCTGGTGAAATTTGTGTGCATCGAATCTCATTTTAAACACTTGATCAAATTTTTATTATCTTTGTTTAGAGATAACCTTTTTAAGGTCTTAGGATGTTTAAAATTTAATAAAATTTGATAATACTTGAAATGCTAAAATGAACAATGATTCTATACTGATAAGGGGTTACTCTGAAAATAACTTATTCTTCGTATTATGTTCAATAGTTTTCAACTTGCTTCTTTACATCATATTTTTTAGTTCATTATTTTTATTAGTGCATAAATCTCATCTCATTGTCTATTTTTTCTGTTTGTTTTGTAAACAAAAAAATATTGTCTTTGAGTAGGTTCAAGAAGAAAAAGATCTAACAAACAGGTAAGACAAATATAAATGTAAAAATTGTTAGAAAAAGTTACTATACTTACAATTGCATATATCTGCCCTTCAGTTGGTTTATTGTTAGCATATCTCTGCCATTCAGTGTTTATTTTGGTTGGCATATCTCTGCCCTTCTGTTAGTTTATTGTTGCATATCTATGCTCTTCAGTGGTTGTTTTGGTTGTCATATCATCTAACTTTCAGTGTTTTTTTTGTTGGCATATCTATGCCCTTCAGTGTTTTTTGTTGGCATATCTATGCCCTTCAGTGTTTTTTGTTGGCATATCTATGCTCTTCAGTGTTTTTTGTTGGCATATCTATGCCCTTCAGTGTTTTTTGTTGGCATATCTATGCCCTTCAGTGTTTTTTGTTGGCATATCTATGCTCTTCAGTGGTTTTTGTTGGCATATCTATGCCCTTCAGTGGTTTTTGTTGGCATATCTATGCCCTTCAGTGTTTTTTGTTGGCATATCTATGCTCTTCAGTGGTTTTTTTTAGTTGGCATATCTATGCCCTTCAGTGTTTTTTGTTGGCATATCTATGCTTTTCAGTGTTTTTTGTTGGCATATCTATGCTCTTCAGTGGTTTTTTTTTAGTTGGCATATCTATGCCCTTCAGTGTTTTTTTAGTTGGCATATCTATGCCCTTCAGTATTTTTTTGTTGGCATATCTATGCCCTTCAGTGTTTTTTGTTGGCATATCTATGCCCTTCAGTGTTTTTTGTTGGCATATCTATGCTCTTCAGTGGTTTTTGTTGGCATATCTATGCCCTTCAGTGGTTTTTGTTGGCATATCTATGCCCTTCAGTGTTTTTTGTTGGCATATCTATGCCCTTCAGTGTTTTTTGTTGGCATATCTATGCTTTTCAGTGTTTTTTGTTGGCATATCTATGCTCTTCAGTGGTTTTTTTTTAGTTGGCATATCTATGCCCTTCAGTGTTTTTTTAGTTGGCATATCTATGCCCTTCAGTATTTTTTTGTTGGCATATCTCTGCCGTTCAGTAGTCTTTTTTGTCAAATGAAAATTTTTTACAACATTTGTGTCATTGTTTGGGTTTTCAATTTTTTCGGCGTTGAGCACAACTGACGAGTCGTAAATCGACGAAATATCCTCTACATTGTACATGGCCGTATACCTTGGTATCAGCATTAAAACTGATCAGTAACCCATACATGTATGGGATCAATTGATGTCGGTCTTAATATTAAACATCGAGATATCGAGGACAACAAAAGTTTAGAATCAACTTATCTTTAAAAGTACTTATTTGTAGCACAATAATATTATAACTGAAATATTCTTTTTAAAAATACCAAGTTTAACTTAAAAGCATATTGCTAGGTGGTAACACTAAGGAAGGTCTGGGTACCAATACACTCGCTTTAACCTAACTACTGATAAGTTTCTGTACCAATTCTGACCATATTGACTCTCTATTGTATCTATGTTTGTGTATTGTGCTGTTTTATGTTTCTTTTGTCTGAAGGTCTGTCGCATTGACACTGACTGATTTGTTTGTTTACCTCCCCTTTTATCCGTTTTAATATTTATGTTCTATTAACGTAGATATGCTAATAATAAACATTTAATAGTTTTGATTACATGTAAACATACTGGGGGTGAATTCAAAAGTGGTATGTACAAAACAATTTTAGTATCTGTGATTATATTGCTACAACCCTGTTCCAAGATGTACGCGCTGATTTCTTTATTTAAAAGCAGGCGAAAAACGATGAAAATAGAACATATTTATTTTGAACAGTTTCCTATCTAATATCATTGCTCTCTTTTTTAATTTCAGTTGGATACACTCAGGAACAAGGTAAGGCTCTTTCATGATAAATAAAACTGCGGAAAAACAAAATTTTCGAGAGGCTATATCTATATCAACTACAGATCCTCCCATTTTATCTCTCTTACCTCTTCTTTAAAAATGTTCAAAGCCTCATTGTTTTTTTTTTACTTAGGATTGGCCATACCACAGGGCTTTCCTTATTTTGGGACTTGAACGCTACTGATGAGAAAAGCTGTTCCCATTCTGTTGTCATTTAATAAATGCCTTTCCTGGTTACCTGAATTTTCCGAGGGTGTCATTGGATCAGCTGCTGGTGTTTTTTGCTCCTAAAGTGAACTTATTACTAATAAAAAATTGCAAAACATTTAAAGACTAAGTTACGTGTTCAAAAAAATTCGAATTATTCTACAGAAATTTGTAATATTTCTACATACGTACGTAATACAGTATTTAAGAACAAAGCAATTTATAACAGAACAAATATCTGATTGTTAATGTGTTATCATCCTTGTGTAGGAGGACTTGTATATTGGACAAACTTCAATTTAAATGTTTACGATCAAACAAAGACTTTATGGTGGCTCTTGACATAAATATTTAACAAATGTTCAATAGCTTTGAAGCAAATAGAAATTAAAAGATATTGACTGAAAGTTTGTTTTTCATGATTTTTTAATGCAAACTAACTAATAAATAGAATAAAAAGATAAATAAAAAACTATTTGATTTTTATAATTTACGATGCTGAAAGTTTATACGCACATTAAAAATGGTGAGATATTAGTCGATGAAATGCTATTATTCTCAGTCAAACTGATGCAAAATGTTTTCAAAAATTTATGAAAAGCACAATTAAAAATTCCGAGGATATTTGTCATTCAAAAGCAGAAAATCACCCAAATTAACGTATAATTTATTTCCAACTGAGGCGAAGGTTCAAAAGTGAATAGAAAAAACAAAAAAAATTATAAATTTACGACAGAGTAAATATTGTAAAATCAACCAATACATCGAAACATAAACTCTTAGTTTTAAACAAAAGTTTTTCGAAATTTCTCACCATTTTAAACAACAAAGTTACGACTTATATTCTACAAATATAACAGACAATAGAATGACAGATATTGGCACAAGAAGACAATGGACCATTATCCACATACATTCGTCAGAACATTAACATAGCAACCAAACAACATCAGAACATTAACATAGCAACCAAACAGCATCAGAACATTAACATAGCAACCAAACATCATCAGAACATTAACATAGCAACCAAACAACATCAGAACATTAACATAGCAACCAAACAACACCAGAACATTAACATAGCAACCAAACAGCAGCATAAAATTAACATAGCAACCAAACAGCATCAGAACATTACCACAGCAACCAAAAAGCATCAAAACATAAACATAGCAACCAAACAGCATCAGAACATTAACATAGCAACCAAACAGCATCAGAACATTAACATAGCAACCAAACAGCATCAGAACATTAACATAGCAACCAAACAACACCAGAACATTAACATAGCAACCAAACATCATCAGAACATTAACATAGCAACCAAACAACATCAGAACATTAACATAGCAACCAAACAACACCAGAACATTAACATAGCAACCAAACATCATCAGAACATTAACATAGCAACCAAACAACATCAGAACATTAACATAGCAACCAAACAACACCAGAACATTAACATAGCAACCAAACAGCAGCATAAAATTAACATAGCAACCAAACAGCATCAGAACATTACCACAGCAACCAAAAAGCATCAAAACATAAACATAGCAACCAAACAGCATCAGAACATTAACATAGCAACCAAACAGCATCAGAACATTAACATAGCAACCAAACAGCATCAGAACATTAACATAGCAACCAAACAGTTTCAGAACATTAACATAGCAACCAAACAACATTAGAACATTAACATAGCAACCAAACAGCATCAGAACATTAACATAGCAACCAAACAGCATCAGAACATTAACATAGCAACCAAACAGCATCAGAACATTAACATAGCAACCAAACAGCATCAGAACATTAACATAGCAACCAAACAACATTAGAACATTAACATAGCAACCAAACAGCATCAGAACATTAACATAGCAACCAAACAACATCAGAACATTAACATAGCAACCAATCAGCATCAGAACATTAACATAGCAACCAAACATCATCAGAACATTACCATAGCAACCAAACAGCATCAAAACATTAACAAAGCAACCAAACAGCATCAAAACATTAACATAGCAACCAAACAGCATCAAAACATTAACATAGCAACCAAACAGCATCAAAACATTAACAAAGCAACCAAACAGCATCAGAACATTAAAATAGCAACCAAACAGCATCAAAACATTAACAAAGCAACCAAACAGCATCAGAACATTAAAATAGCAACCAAACAGCATCAAAACATTAACAAAGCAACCAAACAGCATCAGAACATTAAAATAGCAACCAAACAGCATCAGAACATTAACAAAGCAACCAAACAGCATCAGAACATTAACATAGCAACCAAACAGCATCAAAACTTTAACATAGCAACCAAAAAGCATCAAAACATTAACATAGCAACCAAACAGCATCAGAACATTAACATAGCAACCAAACAGCATCAGAACAAGACAGCATACAATCTAAAGCATTTTCATTGGGAACACTCACGAAAAAGCTGGGAATGATCTCAGGTTCTCCGGAATAGTATGCATATATTTTGAATGTTGAATCCGCAAAATCCTACAAAAAAGGGAGCGATATAAGGTACTGATTAAATATATCCGTCACATTGCAAGTAACAATCCTATGAGATGTGAATTCAGCATTGTGTTGAAAATACTTTGTGATGGCAAATCATATCGTGAGGATGACTGCAGAATTTTGAAAATGAAAAAATAAAGAAGGCAAAGGCTAATAACTATGTATTAAACTAAGGGGAAAAGGCGAGCACAATTTAAGTGAGAGTACTTTGTCGAAATATTGACAGGATAATAAAAAAATGAAAGTTCAAAGCTGAACCCTTTTGATTAAATTACTTTGCCAGCGAACAGAGTTACTTCTGGAAATGTAAATACCATGTATGAATAAAAACCAGATGTATGCTAATAAAATTACATTTTTGATTTCAGCTTTCTAATCTCCAGGATTTGGTAAGTATATACTTGTTTGTCTTATCGCCAGGATTTGGTAAGTATATACTTGTATGTCTTATCACCAGGATTTGGTAAGTATATACTTGTATGTCTTATCACCAGGATTTGGTAAGTATATACTTGTTTGTCTTATCGCCAGGATTTGGTAAGTATATACTTGTATGTCTTATCGCCAGGATTTGGTAAGTATATACTTGTTTGTCTTATCACCAGGATTTGGTAAGTATATACTTGTATGTCTTATCACCAGGATTTGGTAAGTATATACTTGTTTGTCTTATCGCCAGGATTTGGTAAGTATATACTTGTATGTCTTATCACCAGGATTTGGCAAGTATATACATGTACTTGTATGATCCAGGTACGTATATACTTGTATGATGATATTTTTTGTATTAATAATAAAACGTATCGCAAAATACCAAAATAAATTTGATGACTGTATGGCCATTTCGTTGACTGACAACTCATCAGCAGTGCTCGAGATCAAAATATTGGAAAACCAGTTAAAGCTATAATGATAGATTAATAAGCACAACCATCAAAAATCAAAACAATTAAAACAAACAGGTATCCAAACTCAGCTAAGGGTTACCTCTGCATCAAAAGGATAAGCCTAAGAAATTTCTTGTAATTTTTGTTAAGTTTTGAAAGGAAAATTTTAAGGCATTTGAGTAATGAATCATGCCAGGACAAAAGTTCTGGCTACTGGGCTAATAATGCCCTCGGGGACTAACAGTCCACCAGCAGTGACATAGACCCAGTGGTAGTGAGTAATGAGTCATGCAAGGACAAAAGTTCTGGCTACTGGACTGATAATGCCCTAGGGGACTAACAGTCCACCAGTAGTGATATAGACCCAGTGGTAGTAATAAAACGTATCACAAAATACCAAAATAAATTTGATGCACTGTATACTTTGTAGCAAGTGGAAGCTTAACATTAAGTAAGTTTTCAGTTGTATATTAAGTGATTTATGTTGTCATTATACTGCACTTAGATTACCCTCGTACTATAGTTGAATTAAAGCAAACTATAAAACTCAGGTGCAATGTAAATACGATGGATGGATGAATTATTGTTTAACGTCCAGTGGCAACCAGGTGCATATCAGGACGACAACATGTTGATATGATAATGAATATGATCCCTGCTTTGTACTAGACAGACTCTCTAAGTCGGATTTTTAAGGTGCTAGCTCACGAGGTAACTGTCCACAGGAAGACATATCACCTCGCTCGGACACATTATACTGACTCCGAGCTGACCAGTCTTTGCTCTTACTCCTAGATACCGCGTTCTTGGCTGAGAAGCAGCAAATACCAATTTTAATTTATTTGGTTTGAACTGGCTGGAGATCGAACCCACGACCTTCCGCACTCTGGGCGAGAACGCTACCACGAGACCACCGAGGAGGTTATACGATAAAACATATACGTTTGCAAGTCGGGTCTCAAAAACCATTAATATAAAGCTACATATTTCTCTATGCTGCTATGATTTTCTCTATACGGCTATGGTTTCCTCTGTACTGCTATGGTTTTAAAGCAAAATGGTTTTAAAAACTAATTGGTATAATTTGGACGTATTACCGTTGTCTACTTTCGTCTGACAGTCTACAATATAACAATCTTAAGTTGAACGGATCTTTTAGAGATACTTGTTCAAATTGATAAAGAAGAGAAACAGTTAAGGTTGGATTGCAATGTAAAATTCGAAGAACACTGACAAAAGTTGTACGACGAATTTTCCAAGTTTTATGCATGGGTTGGTGCTCTGACCTCCTTTAAATGTAAAAAGGTCCACGAAATACATATTTAACGGGATATAACTATAGAATTATTATATCTGACATACATGTACTTCCAGAAAATCGAATTTCAATGAACAAAAAAAAACGGATAATGCAAAAATATAATGAATATAAAGAAATGCAGTTTTCTTAGAGACTGTTCAATCCGTGTTGTTTATTTCCAGCTTTCTTAGAGACTTTTCAATCACTTTTTGTTTATTTCCAGCTGCTACAAATGCAGAAAGATGATCAACATACAACATTACCAACCACAACTCAACAAGAGATAATTGATAAAGGCAGAGAGTCCCGAATGATCACTTCAAAATTGAAAAAAGACGAATCTGGGAAAAATAAACTTTCAGCTGACGAAATTGCAGTTTTAATGGTGGGTGAAACTTAATTAATTAAATTTCATTAACGAATGTATTTTTATCTTTATATCAGAAAATAGGGGGAGAGGAGGAGGTGTGTGTCTTGCCTTATAACAAAGTTTATAGCTTACAGCAGAAGGAAACGGGGAAACTGCATCCCAGTGTACTTTACAATTATTTAAATGAAGGATCTGGAGCTTCATCTAGAAAACATCCAATAGGATTGAACACTGAAAAAAATAATTACTTCTTGTAGTCATCCTGAGTCAGTGATCGTCAGTCATCCCATATCAACTACCTAAGGTTTCTAGTTTAGATCAATAAGTCAGTTAAAAAAAGATAATGTGGGTTACCTTATTTGAGAAGCGGGTGTCACTGGTGTCAGTATTGGTCGATTTTTGTACTTTTATGTCACTACTGCGTTTGTCCTTTGAATTTATATACTCTTTTTGTTCTACATCTGTTATTTCTCTGTTTGGAGTTATCCTAAATCCACCTTCAAATTATGACAAGCGCAACATGGTGGGTTTCCTACAATGTATAAGAGAGAGGAACTCCTTACACTTTCGGACATTCTGAGTTCATCCAACGTTTTAAGAAGGGGTCCATGTTGATCATCATTGATAAATTATTGGTTTTTTGTTTCTATTAATGTTTGCTCTGACCATTTCCCAGCTAGGTTTTGTCTTTGTATCTGGGTTTATAATTATCGAATGGCCCCTTTTTACCTTCATTCCATCAGAGTTATTTTTCAGGACAGTAGAACACAGGAAATACAATGGAATTAATTAATAAGCAATTCGATGACAAATCTACCCCCCCCCCCCCCCAAAGAAGAAATATCCAGATGAATCTATAATCAAGGACAAAAGGGAGTACACATGTATAAAATATAGATCTGTGACTAGATAGTCTAGTTATTACATTTGATTGTGTATGCTTAGCCCATCGACACCTAAGCAAGTAGAAAAAAATAGGTTCCTTCGTTAAGCAGTTGCTAGAACTCAGGGCAGTGGACTCATAACAATATTTTTTCATACTTGTACTTCTGTTTTTATTTGTTTTTGTCACAAATCATTTATGATTTTAAGGATGATCGCTGGTCTAATAGGAAATAAATAGGATTTGAAATAGGTGTTTTAGTTTGAGAGAACTTATGAATAGTAAACAAATAAGCAAGAAAAAAATACAGGTTCGTGTGCTCATTTAAGGGCTATAAGGCCTTGAAAATTTGCAGGAAATGGGTTTTCTCTGGATTTTTCATTGTCTTTGAATTGACAACTTCAGTCTGTCAAAGATGTATGAAAAAATAAAAAGGAGTTCATAAAATTTTGTCAAATACAATTTTAAGGTATACATGATTGAATTATAAAAGTGGGGGTTCATGGGCAAAAAATTTCATGTTTAAGAAATAGATAAGACCCGAGGATTCCGAAAATCTGACAAAAAGACCAAAAACATGACCAGCGAGCATCCTTAAGACAATAAAAGTTTGAATAGAATTGAATTGGATTTCATTTGTTTATATTCCCGTAATGAAAGCTTGTTACAATTATATATACATATATATATTTATATAGTAACTGTATCTATTATTGAAGGCCTTAAAGAATACATTAAATCGTCAACGAGATCAGAAACTCAAAGCAGAATCTAAACTTAGACAGGAGCTAGGTAAGTGCATATGTTCAAGTTATCGGTCAACGAGATTAGAAACTCAAAGCAGAGTCTAACCGTAGACAGGAGCTAGGTAAGTGCATATGTTCAAGTTATCGGTCAACGAGATCAGAAACTCAAAGCAGAATCTAACCTTAGACATGAGCTAGGTATGTGCATATGTTCAAGTTATCGGTCAACGAGATTAGAAACTCAAAGCAGAATCTAACCTTAGACATGAGCTAGGTATGTGCATATGTTCAAGTTATCGGTCAACGAGATCAGAAACTGAAAGCAGAATCTAACCGTAGAAATGAGCTAGGTAAGTGCATATGTTCAAGTTATTGGTCATCAACGAGATCAGAAACTCAAAGCAGAATCTAACCGTAAAATGAGCTAGGTAAGTGCATATGTTCAAGTTATTGGTCATCAACGAGATCAGAAACTCAAAGCAGAATCTAACCGTAGAAATGAGCTAGGTAAGTGCATATGTTCAAGTTATTGGTCATCAACGAGATCAGAAACTCAAAGCAGAATCTAAACTTAGACTGGAGCTAGGTAAGCATATGTTCAAGTTATCGGTCAACGAGATCAGAAACTCAAAGCAGAATCTAACCGTAGACATGAGCTAGGTAAGTGCATATGTTCAGGTTATTGGTCATCAACGAGATCAGAAACTCAAAGCAGAATCTAAACTTAGACATGAGCTAGGTAAATACATATAGTCAAACCTACTTTAGCGACCACTTGTAATAAACATTTACATGTCTTAAAAGATCATGACTTCAAATTTTTGTAGAGCATTCTGTATAAAATTAACCTGTATATAAAGACCACCTGTCTATAGTGACCACAATTTTTCTCTCCCTTGGAAGGTCACAGGTTTGACTGTAGGTTCACATTATTGGTAACTACTCTTCCATGACTGTGCACTTTAACTGTTGTTATTGCAGTTTATGAACTTATTTATTCAAAGTACCCCTATTAGTTATGCCAACTTATGCTACTCCCGCGCATCTTGGCCGTTGCGAGACCAGACCCTGTAATGGCATTTCAGCCTACTCTTTTTCCACATCTACAGAAAAGCCTTTCAGTTGAGAAGAGTTTTGTTCTGATGACAAAACCGCTTCCCAAATGAAAATGAACCTGCTCCATTGATGTTGTCTCTTCCTCGTACCGGATTTGACATGGGCAGTATGGGTGGTGTCCTACTGGAAGCAGAGACTGCTTACTCTTCTGGAGCACCTGAGTCTACACACGGTTTTTGGTGGGATCCAAGTTGTTTATATGTTTTTAGTTTTTAATGTAGTGTTTGTATTGTTTTGATCTTGTCTTCGTTGTTCCCCGGAGTTTGTCAGTTGTTTTCGATTTTCACCTCCTTTGAATATTCCTTTGGTATTTCTTGACTTTACTTAACACAGAACGGTAATTTTTATTCCGAGTCCAACGTACTGGCATCTTTTATCAATGTCATCCTCGCAGTTGGTGTCGAAAGCATCCCACATTTGAGATTCACCCGATCGGGAATGGAACAAGGGATCTTTGACTTCGTAGTCCGATAAGCTAACCACTATACCACGTTTTTTTTTAAATGGAGGGTACCTGTTGGAAAATAGAAACAAAAATATAGTTGATAAAAACAGAGAAAGTACACAATTTATGAAAGGACAGTATTTTCGAAGCTAATTTTATAAACGAATCCTGTTTGTAATAACTAACGTCACCCATTTGTTTTCTTCTATGTCATGTATGGGAAAATAAATAAATAGTTTTTAAACTTTTTAATTCTTAGAGAACAAAGGGACTTTTTATGATAAACCAATCATAGAAGAGGGAGCTGATGACGCCTCTGTTCTGAAAGCATTGGCCAATGAACTGTCAAGAAATGAAAAGACAAGATCTGAATCTGCACCTCATAATGAAAATGGTAAATATCATTTATAAAGTGACAGAAATATGATAAATTATCATATCTAACTTTGTAATCAACTGAGAACTTTTATCACCACGAGAAAGAAAAAAACTTCAACCAAAAGGAAAATATGACAATACTTTGTTATTGTAATGATTACTTTGATTGGTTTCTTAAGGATGCTCGCTGGTCATGTTTTGGTCTTTTCGTCAGATTTTCGGAATCCTCGGGTTTTATCCATTTCTTAAACATGAAATATTTTGCACATGAACCCCACTTTTTCTTTTATAATTCAACAATCACATATACCTTAAAATGGTATTTGACAACATTTTTTGAAATCCTATTTATTTGTCCATACATTTTGAGAGACTGAACTTGTCAATGCAAAGACAATGAAAAATCCAGAGAAAACCCATTTCCTACAAATTTTCAAGGCCTTATAGCTCTAAAATGAGCACATGAACGTATCTTTTTTTCTTGATTATTTGTTTACTATTCATATGTTCTCTCAAACTAAAACACCTATTTCAAATGCTATTTATTTCCTATTAAACCAGCGATCATCGTTAATGCAGTTGGTCATGGAATACGACATGTTATGTTTACAGTGCATTTCAGCCGCAATATCTTATGTTATCATTCATTGTTGAAGAGTTATTTGAACGGTAAACTGAATGCATTTTATCAATGATATGCTTTCTTCTTTCAGATAATTTATCACAAAATAAAAGTCCACAACCAAAGGAGGGAAAATTTTCAGTGTTTAGACAGGAAGGTACAATGTATGCATAGTATAATGAATAAACATGTTCCTATTAATTTCAATAGAAAACGATCGTGCAATAAATCCTTGTATTTGCACGCAAATATTCGTGCAATATAAAGTCTGTTGGGGACAACATCACCAATATTCAGGAAATATACATTTTATAACTCACGAATAATTGCCATTCAGACCCACTCTTCAATTTCAGTTGATGATTTCTGAGTTATTTTGATCTTACAATATGAACAAAACCTTTAGAAGAGCTAATAAAAAAATAGAAACATTTAGTCCATTCAATCGTCCAAAGTAGTCTAGCTTCAAATCTTTGAATTTAATTTACACTTATGTTACAGTGTTGGCACAAATTGAAGACAGACTTCTACAAGACATAGACTTTGCTCTGAAAACTGGATTTTCTGTTGAAGAAATATTACTGGATCTGCAGGAAAAAGGTAGAAATTTATATATTTTCCTTGTTATATAACATTGATACATGTATTTGAAAGTGTCCCAGAACAAAACGGGTGCCTTGTGAAGTGAAGGATTCTTCTTTTTATTGTGAGGTCGCTAGTGTACGATCAGAATTAAAACGTTGGTCCCGTTCATTATTGAATTTTTTCATTGTCCAAGAGAGAAAACTCTTGCATAAAAGTGAATACGTTTAAATTATTTTAACCATATATAATTTATGAACATTAGGGTGAAAGATGAATGATTTGTATGATGTGTAATTATTTACGTGGTGTCAGAACTTTATTCGTTTTTTTAAAGAAAATATTACACATTTAAAATGGCAAAAATCCGCTTATGTTTTGACGTGGCATTAAATGGCCTTTTATTGTTTTATATTTTCCTTCCTTACCCATCCTATCTGTGTTTTGGTTTTTTCTTGTTTCAGAAAAACGGTTCAAAGAACTCCAGTTGGAAGAAATGCAGAGTCGTCTTGAAAAACTTAAAAAAATAAGCCATTGATTTCTGAGTATACCTAATGTGCAATCGTAGTAAGGACTTGTTTGTAATTTGGCAGTTTTTATAATCTTTAAAATTATTGTCATAAATCAGGAAAAATTATTTCAGAAATTCAATTTATGCGTTTCTTTGCAAATTATTTATAATTTTGAAACTAAAATCACGTGTATGGAATACTCTTATAACTACAGTGGAAATGGAGATAATGTCTCGTTTCTTATTACAATACTTTTCCCGGATATGAATTTTCGACAGCATTCCATGCCAAGATGTGTCACTTAGAAAATTGTTTCTCTAGTGAAATTGCTGTTATTTCATTACGAGATCATGTTTCGAGTTTTTCTTACCCGGAAATCTTGGTACAGATTAATCTTTAAGGACGCTCGCTGGCCATGTTTATGGTCTTTTTGTCAGATTTTCGGAATCCTCGGGTTTTATCTATTTCTTAAACATGAAAATTTTTGCCCATGAATCCCCACTTTTTCTTGTATAATTCAATCATATATATATAGCTTAAAATTTGACAAAATTTTATGAAATCATTTTTATTTTTTCATACATTTTTGAGAGACTGAAGTTGCCAATGCAAAGACAATGAAAATACCAGAGAAAACCTATTTCCTGCAAATTTTCAAAGCTTTATAGCTCTAAAATCAGCACATGAACGTATATTTTTTCTTGCTTATTTGTTTACTATTCATATGTTCTCTCAAACTAAAACACCTATTTCAAATCCTATTTATTTCCTATTAGACCAGCGATCATCCTTAATTCAGAGAAGTTTTAACTCACTGCTTTTAGTGAAAGGACACAGTTAGAAAGCATCACTATGTATATATCTTTATATATTTTGTACTTTGTATTGTGTTGCCAATTTGTTTGTTACATTTTGTATGGAATTAGTATGTATTATTGTTTTATTTAGAGATGACATTTAGCAATGTCAGTAAACGCCAGGTGGAGCTGTTCTGGGGGAAGTTATTGTAAAACTGGATTCCGCTTCTTTACAACCTTTTCCAGCCTATTTTGGGACCAGTATACTGTAAACAAACTGTGGTTTCTGCCCAGTGGCGCCCCTAGTGTTTACTGACATTGCTATGACATGTGACAAAGAACCCAGTGTGATGTTAATAACAATATGATACTGCTTTGATATCTATAAAGGGCAAATTGTACTGAGTATTTGTTTTTATGTAAAAGGGAGATATTTGCTCTTGAAATAAGTTACTATACTATGATACCAATTTTGATGCACAAGATGTGCACAGTTCGTCGATCTACCAATTTTGATTCACAAGAAGTGCACAGTTGATTTCCCAATTTTGATGCACAAGAAGTGCACAGTTCATTGATTTACCAATTTGTATGCACAGGATGTGCACAGTTCGTCGATTTACCAATTTGTATGCACAAGAAGTACACAGTTCATCGACTTACCAATTTCGATGCACAAGAAGTGCATAGATCGTCGATTTACCAATTTTAATGCACAAGATGTGCACAGTTCGTTTATTTACAACTCATCACTTATGCTCAAGGCCTCAGGAGATACTGTTAGTTTTCACAAAATTTAATTTTCTGTGACAGAGAAAAAATCAACGAAAGGAAAGATTAAAACATAACAATCGAAATGTTTAAAAGAGTTTGAATATAAAAATTTGTGTGTAAAACTGTGTTAAAAGTTAATACCGGGGATTGATTTATGTTTCGTAGTGATATTTTTCTTCGGCACTACGCTGGGGGAACCATCTCAAAAATAAAAGTCAAATTGAAAGATAAACTGCTGTATTAACTAAATCAAATTAATAATAAATTTAACAAATATAACAAGTTCAATAAATTCACACAGTATAAAAGAATATAGAAAATGTTCAAAATGTCTCCATAACGGGTTCCGTATTTCGATGCCGGTTTCCGACTGTCTTTACTTAGGACACGTTTACTTTTTATAACAGTTTATAATTTAATACGAACAAGCTTGAATTGGTGGCAGGTGGCATCTTGACATATGATCTCGCAAGATAAGACATGATTAAACTTCAATCAAAATATAATTCAATCACTGAGTTCATTAATTAATTATCACTCAGGAATTATAACAGTTTTCACTTAATCATGTTAATCGATATATTATTACGTTTACCAAAATGTCCATTTTTACACTACGAGATATGTTAGGTAATTATTCAGATAAAAGGTGGTATATTATTTATAGATATTCATGTTTAAGTTAACCATTATCGTATAAGTACAGACAGTCCTAATATAATGTTATATAATTCACCCAGAAGTCAGTCTGATATTGCGTTAATCATGTTTTTGATTATAAAAACTTTACTAATTTGTTTACTGCCAGTTGGAAACCTACGTACAAGATACACGGACATTACCGAACGAAAACACATTAAGATTTATACGGAATATCGCAGTGACGAATCAGGCAGTGGAAGAATGCCATTGGGGCGATTTATTATTGAACATTTTATAAACATTTAATAGAACTATAATATTTGTACAATTGTTATTCTTATTATCCCCGCACTTGGAAGAATTGGGGCAAACAGGGGTCGAATTTGGGAAATTGTGAATTTAAGCCTGTGACCTAAACTCCTGTTTCATTTTTCATTTTATGTATTTTATTTCTTTACAGTATTGTCACAAACGGTATATAGATGTGCAATAAGTTTGTAGAATTTTGATTTTCAAACATGGGGGCCTTTAGTGTTCGAATTTCAAAAATTGGAAATTATAAGCCAGTGACTGAAAGTTTTCTTTAATTTTACATTTAATGTCTATACAGCATTGTCTTACAATGTATGCAGATTTTAGAATTTTAATTTTCCAAAATTTGGGCCTGTATTCAAAGGAATAATAGAGAAAAAGGTGCACAGGGATACAGCATGTGGGGAGTGCGGGGATAGCTGTCATTTCCGACTGCCTCAGTATAGTTTGGTTAGTGTGAACATAAAATTTAACAACACATCTACATCTACCAGTTTGACTAATTCCCCGTGTAGTATCACTGTTACTTACAAAGTATCATTAACATTAATTACATTAAAATGACCATCAATCAAATTACCAGATGATAATTCATATCAAATATTGAGATACAACATTTTGACAATTTGTTCATATGTTTTTAGTTTTTAATTGTAGTGCATGTATTGTTTTGGTCTTGTCTTCGTTGTTCTCTGGAGTTTGTCAGTTGTTACGAATTTTCTCTCCTTCGGATATCGCTTTGGTATTTCTTGACTTTATTTGTTACAGAAATTACCAGTATTTAACAAAATTCAAAAATAATAGAATAATAAAAAATAATAGGGTTCATTCCTTGTATTGCACATGGTAGATCTCTTTAGCTGAAATGTGGCTTCTTATTTCGGTATTTTTGGTTATGAGTACTTCTTGTTTAATATAAGTTTGGTTTTTGGTCTTCCAAATGTTTCGGTTTTAATGCTACTGACGAGAGGTAACTCCTTGAAATGCGTCGTATACAGCATAGTATAAATTTACTATATCTAATATTAGTATCTTTGGATTGTTATTTTATAACGGTACAAGTACGAACGGTATAACTTTCGGTATCCCTGAAGTTACACCGGATATACGAAGTTTTACAGGTTCAAATGTATCATGAGAAAGAACGAAATATGGAGTAAAATGTCAGGAAGATACATATAACATCCCATCTCCGAACAGACTAGACATCATGTAACAAGACAGGAGCTTTTGTAGACTTGCTACAGGTCCCTTCCTTTTTATTTTGTCTCTCGTTTTCTATTCAATGTGTTGCTATTAGAGAGACAATATGTGTTTAGTGATTAACTGCAGAAGGATGGCCTTTCATCTGCACATTATCATGCCTTATGTCTCTCTGATAGCAACTGTTACCTTTAACACAGGAAAGAAATGAAAATTGAAAAGAAAGGGACTAAGGGACGAGATCAAAAGTTCCATTTAGGATAAGAAACTGAATTCAAATAGTTTGGGGGTGGGGGTAATAATCGCTGCAAGTTTTGTTATCCGACATCAATTTTCGGATTGAAAAATACGGATTCAAGTGATGTCCAAGTCAATATACAGAACGAACATACATTGTTGAGGAAAAACAGGAAACAGTAGGTTTTAACATGTGGCTTCGTCATAATTAATTCCCTTCCCTGACTCCCTCTTAATTCTGCATGAGTAGGTACCACTTCCCCATCCTGTACTTGGTTACCCATTGACCCATTTTCCTTAATCCTTCCCGTTCCTTCCTCTGGATCTGGACTTTCCGCCCCGTTGTTTGGATCCATAGAGTCAGTTTTCCCCAAAGTGGGCATCAAACCCTTTTGTTCTTTTATTATCCAGCCCGGTAACTCCCGGTCCCTACATGGTTTGAGACGATCATGATTAGCCGTATATACAGTCTTTTTCATTTTCACCTTATAAAGGTAGGGGGAAAGAACTTCTATTATTACCCCTGGGCCTTTCCACACTGGACTTAGTTTCTTACATTTACCCAGGATATTTGCTGTGTCTAGTTGGTAAATGGCATCCCCGACTTTGTACTGGTGAACCCTAATTCGCAAATCATAATCCCTTTTTGCCCGGGCTTGAGCTGTTTTAAGATTTGCCCTGGCGACTTCATGTGCCTCCCACATACCCTCTTCCAGTTCTGCTATATATCCCTCCTTATCTTGATCTTCTCCCTCGGTAGGGGGTTTGAACATTAGTTCTGCTGGCATATTCACCTCCCTTCCCAACATAAGCCTGTTTGGGGTGAATCCTGTAGATCTGTTAATGGATGCTCTAATTGCACCCCCTAACTGTGGCAAGTTCAAGTCCCAACTCTTCTGGTTACCCCCCACAAAACATCTCACAGAAGCCAAAAGTGTGCGATTAAATCGCTCTACCTGGCCATTTGCTGAGGGGCGATATGGGGTTGTCCTAGCCTTATGGATGTGCAGTAGTTCACACACGAATCGGAACAGTTGACTCTCAAAATTGCGCCCCTGATCGGTGAATAATTCAAAAGGGTATCCAAAACGGCAAAATAATTCATTGACCGCTGCCCTAGCTGTTACCTCGGCAGTCTGGGAGGGGAGAGGTACACATTCCACCCACTTAGTGAACTGGTCTACCATCATTAACACATGTTCATTTCCCCGGTCAGTCTTGGGCAATGGCCCCACAAAATCTAGGTGTACCCGTTCCATAGGTGCCCCTGCCTGAAAGAGTGTCATTGGAACCCTAGCTTTTCGGTTAGCTTTTTTACTCTGATTGCAGGGTTTACATCCCACAATATACCGTTCCACGTCCACCCCCAGACCGTGCCAAAAATAGAACTGTTTGATTCTTTCCCGTGTCCTGTCTACCCCTTGGTGACCAGCTGACGGAAGGTCATGGCACAACCCCAAGACTTCCTCCCTCCATTTTTTAGGTACCAACAGCCTACCCTCAGCCCCCTGATCAGGTTTATAAAAAACTTGCCCTCGACTGTCTTTCCTGAAACACTTTCGATTAATCCAATAGAATTTGGCATGAGGATTTTGTCTGAAAATATCTCCCCCCTGAATGTCCGTTCCCTCATCTAACCACTGAATAAGGGGTCTGAAGTCGGGGTCCTCCCGCTGGGCCTGCCTGATCTCTTCAGCCGAGAATTTACCTAACGCCACCCCTGGCTCCTCTTTAATACCCCTGACCCTGGGCGTTTCGCTGTCACTAGATATTTCCGTTTTTCCGTCCTTACAGACCACCTCCATCCCTGATACACGAATGGGGTCTTGAACTCCCCCTCTGCTCACTGCCTGTATGGTTACATTTCCCCCGTTACGGTGACTGAGGGAAACAACGTTATCCACATCCCTGGCAAACCCAGCCCACTTTTCCTGAGCTCGGGTGCAATAAGCTTCTTGATAAAGAAGCGAAACACATAAGGTTATATTGCAACGTAAAATTCGAAGAACATTGGCAAAAGTTGTTCGACGAATTTTCCAAGTTTTATGCATGGGTTGGTGCTCTGACGACCTTTAAATGTAAAAAGGTCGCATACATCCACGAAATACATACTTAACGGGATATAACTATAAAATTATTAAATCTGACATACATGTACTTCCAGAAAATGGAATTTCAACGAACAAAGAAAACGGATAATGCAAAAATATAATGAATATAAGGAAATGCAGTTTTTTAGAGACTGTGCAATCCGTGTTGTTTATTTCCAGCTTTCTTAGAGACACTGTATATTTTCAGCTTTCTTAGAGACTGTTCAATAACATGTTGTTTATTTCTAGCTGCTACAAATACAAAAAGATGAACAACAAACAACATTACCAACCACAACTCAACAGGAGATAATTGATAAAGGCAGAGAGTCCCGAATGATCACTTCAAAATTAAAAAAAGACGAATCTGGGAAAAATAAACTTTCAGCTGACGAAATTGCAACTTTAATGGTGGGTGAAACTTAATTAAATTTCATTAACGAATGTATTTTTCTCTTTATATCAGAAAATTGGGAGGGGAGGGAGTGTAACTGTCTTGTCTTATAACATAGTTTATAGCTACACCAGAAGGAAACGGGGAAACTCTACCCTAGATTTGGCGGGAAATATAAACGGATATACTTATTATTTAAATGAAGGATCTGGAGTTAGCTTCCCCGAGAAAACATCCAATAGGATTGAACACTGAAAAAAATAATTACTTCTTGTAGTCGTCTTGAGTCAGTGATCGTCAGTCATCCCATATCAACTACCTAAGGTTTCTAGTTTAGATCAATAATTCAGTTAAAAAAAGATAATGTGGGTTACCTTATTTGAGAAGCGGGTGTCACTGGTGTCAGTATTGGTCGATTTTTGTACTTTTATGTCACTACTGCGTTTGTCTTTTGAATGTATGTACTCTTTTTGTTCTACATCTCTGTTATTTCTCTGTTTGCAGTTATCCTAAATCCACCTTCAAATTAGACCTGGTCTTATGACAAGCACACCATGGCGGGTGTCTTACAATGTATAAGAGAGAGGAACCCCTTACACTTTCGGGCATTCTGAGTTCATCCTACGTTTTAAGAAGGGGTCCATGTTGATCATCATTGATAAATTATTGTTTTTTGTTTCTATTAATGTTTGCTCTAACCATTTCCCAGCTAGGTTTTGTCTTTGTATAATTATACCTTCATTTCTTCAGAGTTATGTTTCAGTATTGTATACACACAGGAAATATAATGGAATTAATTAATAAGCAATTCGATGACAAATCTACCCCCTCCCCCCCCCCCCTCCCAAAGAAGAAATATCCAGATGAATCTGTAATCAAGGACAAAAGGGAGTACACATGTACAAAATATAGATCTGTGACTAGATAGTCTAGTTATTACATTTGATTGTGTATGCTTAGCCCATCAACACATGAGCAAGTAGAAAAAATTGGTTCCTTGGTTAAGCAGTTGCTAGAACTTAGGGCAGGGGACTCATGACAATATTTTTTCATACTTGTATTTTTGTTTTTATTTGTTTTTGTCACAAATTATTCGTGATTTTAAGGATGATCGCTGGTCTAATAGGAAATAAATAGGATTTGAAATAGGTGTTTTAGTTTGAGAGAACATATGAATAGTAAACAAATAAGCAAGAAAAAAATATGGGTTCATGTGATCATTTTAGAGCTATAAGGCCTTGAAAATTTGCTGGAAATGGGTTTTCTCTGGATTTTTCATTGTCTTTGCATTGACAACTTCAGTCTCTCAACGATGTATGAAAAAATAAGAAGGATTTCATAAAATGTTATCAAATACAATTTTAAGGTATATATGATTGAATTATAAAAGAAAAAGTGGGGGTCATGAGCAAAAAATTTCATGTTTAGGAAATGGATGAAACCCGAGGATTCCGAAAATCTGACAAAAAGACCAAAACATGACCAGCGAGCATCCTTAAGACAATAAAAGTTTGAATTGAATTGAATTGTATTTCATTCGTTTATATTCCCTTAATGAAAGCTTGTTACAATTATATATACATATATACATTTATGTAGTAACTGTATCTATTATTGAAGGCCTTAAAGAATACATTAAATCGTCAACGAGATCAGAAACTCAAAGCAGAATCTAAACTTAGACAGGAGCTAGGTAAGTGCATATGTTCAAGTTATCGGTCAACGAGATTAGAAACTCAAAGCAGAATCTAACCGTAGACATGAGCTAGGTAAGTCCATATGTTCAAGTTATAAATCGTCAACGAGATCAGAAACTCAAAGCAGAATCTTAACTGTAGACATGAGCTAGGTAAGAGCATATGTTCAAGAAATTGGTCATCAACGAGATCAGAAACTCAAAGCAGAATCTAAACTTAGACAGGAGCTGGGTAAGTACATATAGTCAAACCTGCTTTAGCGACCACTTGTAATAAACAGTAACATGTCTTAAAAGATCACCACTTCAAATTCCCTTTGTAGTGCATTCTGTATAAAATTAACCTGTATATAAAGACCACCTGTCTATAGAGAACACAATTTTTCTCTGCCTTAGGTCACAGGTTTGACTGTAGATTCATAGATTCAAATTCTTGGTAACTACTCTGCCATGACTGTACTGTAACTGTTGTTTTTACAGTTTATAAACTTATTTATTAAAAGTATTAGTTACACCAACTTATGCTACTCCCTCTCATCTTGGCCGTTGCGAGACCAGACCCTGTAATGGCATTTCAGCCTACTCGTTTTCGACATCAACAGAAGAGCCTGTCAATTGAGAAGGGTTTTGCTCTCATGACAAAACCGTTTCCCAAATGAAAATGAACCTGCTCCATTTGTCCCTTCCTCATACCGGATTTGACATGGGCAGTATGGGTGGTGTCCTACAGGAAGCAGAGACTGCTTACCCTCTGGAGCACCTGAGTCTACACCCAATTTTGGTGGGTCAAAGTTGTTCATATGTTTTTAGTTTTTAAGTGTAGTGTTTGTATTGTTTTGATCTTGTCTTCGTTGTTCCCCGGAGTTTGTCAGTTGTTGTCGATTTCCCCCTCCTTTGAATATTCCATTGGTATTTTTTGACTTTACTTAAAACAGACCAGTCATGTTTCATCCGAGTCCAACATACTGGCATCTTTTATCAATGCCATCCACGCAATTGGTGTCGAAAGTATCCCGCATTTGAGATTCGAACCAGGGATCTTTGACTTCGTAGTTCGATAAGCTAACCACTATACCGCCTGTTTTTTAAATGGACCGTACCAGTTGGAAAATAGAAACAAACAAAAAAAAAAACAAACAAAAAACAAAAAATTATAAAGTTGATAAAAACAAAGAAAGCACACAATTTATGAAAGGACAGTGTTTTCGAAGCTAATTTTATAAACGAACCCTGTTTGTTTTGTAATAACTAACGTCACCCATTTGTTTTCTTCTATGTCAGGTATGCGAAAGTAAATAAAGAGTTTTAAAACTTTTTAATTCTTAGAGAACAAGGGGACTTTTTATGATAGACCAATCATAGAAGAGGGAGCTGATGACGCCTCTGTTCTGAAAGCATTGGCCAATGAACTGTCAAGAAATGAAAAGACAAGAACTGAATCTGCACCTCTTAATGAAAATGGTAAATATCATTTATAAAGTGATAGAAATATGATAAATTATTTTCTCCTATTCTTGTTTAATCGGTGGGATAAAAAATACATAATATTTTTAACCACTTCCCGGTGATTAAATTTCTACGTGGGAATGACCGCCGTTTTTTCTACAGTTATTGGAACAATAAACTAGAGAAGTCCCGAAATGACGTCTATGTAAACAAACTACACAGCAACCACATTTTCTTGAGGTTTTTGTCGAAAATAATAGGAGAAACAGATTCTCCTTCAATTTACTCGTGAGTTATAGAATTTCGCGAAACTCAACAGTTAAATTTTAGATTTTAACACGCTCGCAAATGCTCGCGTGTTGAAAATCGAAAATTTAACTATCTCGGGTGGAGAAATTCCATAACTCACTCGTACCTGAATGAGAATCTATATTTATCTGTCTTTGTAATCAACTGGGAATTTTTATCAGCACGAGAAAGAAAAATAACTTCGACCAAAAGGAAAATATAACAATACTTTGTTATTGTAATGATTATTTTGATTGGTTTGTTAAGGCAGTATGTCATGGAATACGACATGTTATTTTGCATTTCAACCTCAATATCTTATGTTATCATTCATTGTTGAAGAGTTATTTGAACGGTAAACTGAATGCATTTTATCAATGATATGCTTTCTTCTTTCAGATAATTTATCAGAAAATAAAAGTCCGCAACCAAAGGAGGGAAAATTTTCAGTGTTTAGACAGGAAGGTACAATGTATGCATAGTATAATGAATAAACTTGTTCCTATCAATTTCAATAGAAAACGATCGTGCAATAAATCCTTGTATTTGCACGCAAATGTTCATTTTCGGAAAAGAACTGATCCGTTCCAAAATTAATTTTTATCTTATTGCATCTTCGTCTGTTTACAGAAATTAAAATGCATGGCTGAAACGAGATCGACTTGAAATTTGTCTGTTGCATGTTGAAAATACTTTTTTTTTAAAAATACCTGCAAAAGTATTAAGTATAATGTAAACGAGAACAAATTTGCAACAACCAATGAGTTATTCCCCAAGTTTCGAAACGACTTCATATTTTGAATCGTGCAAATACAAGTTTTATCGTTCATATTCGCTTTAATTCAATAAGTTATATATTTTGATTCGGAGTTTAATGCTCTTGGTCGAACTGTGAAAATATTTATTACTATACAATAAAATGGTTATTTCATAAATATTGGGGGGATATTGTCCCTCACAGTACTGTATATTGCACACGCATGCTTGTGCAATATAAAGTCTGTTCGGGACAACATCACCAATATTCACGCAATATACATTTTATAACTCACTAATAATTCCCATTCAGACCCACTCTTCAATTCCAGTTGATGATTTCTGAGTTATTTTGGTCTTACAATATGCCAAAAAAAACCTTTAGAAACATCCAGTCCATTATATCGTCCAAAGTAGTCTAGCTTCAAAATCTTTGAATTTAATTTACACTCATGTTACAGTGTTGGCACAAATTGAAGACAGACTTCTACAAGACATAGACTTTGCTCTGAAAACTGGATTTTCTGTTGAAGAAATATTACTGGATTTACAGGAAAAAGGTAGAAATTTATATATTTTCTTTGTTAAATAACATTGATACATGTATTTGAAAGTGTCCCAGAACAGAACGGGTGCCTTGTGAAGCGAAGGATTCTTCTTTTTATTGTGAGGTCGCTAGTGTACGATCAGAATTAAAACGTTGGTCCCGTTCATTATTGAATTTTTTCATTGTCCAAGAGAGAAAACTCTTGCATAAAAGTGAATACGTTTAAATTATTTTAACCATATATAATTTATGAACATTAGGGTGAAAGATGAATGATTTGTATGATGTGTAATTATTTACGTGGTGTCAGAACTTTATTTGTTTTTTAAAGAAAATATTACTCATTTAAAACGGCAAAAATCCGTTTATGTTTTGACGTGGCATAAAATGGCCTTTTATTGTTTTGTATTTTCCTTCCTTACCCACCCTATCTGTGTTTGGGTTTTTTCTTGTTTCAGAAAAACGGTTCAAAGAACTCCAGCTGGAAGAAATGCAGAGTCGCCTTGAAAGACTTAGAAAAATAAGCCATTGATTTCTGAGTATACCTAATGTGCAATCGTAGTAAGGACTTGTTTGTAATTCGGCAGTTTTCATAATCTTTAAAATTATTGACATAAATCTGGAAAAATTATTTCAGAAATTAAATTTATACGTCTCTTGCAAATAATTTATAATTTTGAAACTCAAACCACGTGTTTGGAATACTCGTATAACTACAGTGGAAATGGCGAGAATGTCTTGTTTCTTCTTATTACAATATTTTTCGTAGCTATGAATTTTCGACAGCATTCTATTCCAAGATGTGTCACTTAGAAAATTGTTTCTCTAGTGAAATTGGTGTTATTTCATTACGAGTTTTTCTTACCCGGAAATCTTGGTACAGATTTATCTTTAATTCAGAGAAGTTTTAACTCACTGTTTTTAGTGAAAGGACACTATGTATATATTTTTATATATTTTGTACTTTATATTGTGTTGCCAATTTGTTTGTTACAGTTTGTATTGAATTAGTATGTATTATTGTTTTATGTAGAGATGACATTTAGCAATGTCAGTAAACGCCAAGTGGAGATGTTCTGGGGGAAGTTATTGTAAAACTGGATTCCGCTTCTTTACAACCTTTTCCAGCGTATTTTGGGACCAGTATACTGTAAACAAACTGTGGTTTCTGCCCAGTGGCGCCCCTAGTATTTACTGACATTGCTATGACATGTGACAAAGAACCCAATGTTAATAACAATATGATACTGCTTACATATCTATAAAGGGCCAATTTGTTTTTATGTAAAAGGGAGATATTTGCTCTTGAAATAAGTTACTATACTATGATACCAATTTTGATGCACAAGATGTGCACAGTTGATTTCCCAATTTTGATGCACAAGAAGTGCACAGTTCATTGATTTACCAATTTGTATGCACAGGATGTGCACAGTTCGTCGATTTACCAATTTGTATGCACAAGAAGTACACAGTTCATCGACTTACCAATTTCGATGCACAAGAAGTGCATAGATCGTCGATTTACCAATTTTAATGCACAAGATGTGCACAGTTCGTTTATTTTACGACTCATCACGCATGCTCAAGGCCTCAGGAGATACTGTTAGTTTTCACAAAATTTAATATTCTAACTGTGACAGTGATACAATCAACAAAAGGAAAGATTAATATATAACAATCGAAATGTTTAAAAGTGTCTGAATATAAAAATTTGTGTGTAAAACTGTGTTAAAAGTTAATACCGAAGATTGATCTATGTTTGTCAATTATTCAGATAAAAAGTAGTATATTATTTATAGATATTCATGTTTAAGTTAACCATTATCGTATGATAAGTACAGACAGTCCTAATATAATGTTATATAATTTACCCAGACGTCCGTCTAATATTGCGTTAATCATGTTTTTGATTATAAAAACTTTACTAATTTGTTTACTGCCAGTTGGAAACCTACGTACAAGATACACGGACATTACCGAACGAAAACACATTAAGATTTATACGGAATATCGCAGTGCCGAATCAGGCAGTGGAAGAATGCCATTGGGGCGATTTGTTATTGAACATTTTATAAACATTTAATAGAACTATAATATTTGTACAATTGTTATTCTTCTCATCCCCGCACTTCGAAGAAGTTCGGGGATATTGTTATCGCCCCCACCCGTCTGTCTGTCCCTCGTTCATTTTTAACTTCATGCATTTAATTTCTATACAGTATTGTCACATTCTGTATTTAGACGCGCAATAAGGTTTTAGAATTTTGATTTTGAAAAATTGGGGCCCACAGGTGTCAATTTAGAATTTTGATTTTCAAAAATTTGGGCCCACGGGGGTCGAATTTGGGAAATTGTGAATTTAAGCTTGTGACCTAAACTCCTCTTTCATTTTTCATTTTATGTATTTTATTTCTTTACAGTATTGTCACAAACGGTATATAGATGTGCAATAAGTTTGTAGAATTTTGATTTTCAAACATGGGGGCCTTTAGTGTTCGAATTTCAAAAATTGGAAATTATAAGCCAGTGACTGAAAGTTTTCTTTAATTTTACATATAATGTCTATACAGCATTGTCTTACACTGTATGCAGATTTTAGAATTTTAATTTTCCAAAATTTGGGCCTGTATTCAAAGGAATAATAGAGAAAAAGGTGCACAGGGATACAGCATGTGGGGAGTGCGGGGATAGCTGTCATTTCCGACTGCCTCAGTATAGTTTGGTTAGTGTGAACATAAAATTTAACAACACATCTACATCTACCAGTTTGACTAATTCCCCGTGTAGTATCACTGTTACTTACAAAGTATCATTAACATTAATTACATTAAAATGACCATCAATCAAATTACCAGATGATAATTCATATCAAATATTGAGATACAACATTTTGACAATTTGTTCATATGTTTTTAGTTTTTAATTGTAGTGCATGTATTGTTTTGGTCTTGTCTTCGTTGTTCTCTGGAGTTTGTCAGTTGTTACGAATTTTCTCTCCTTCGGATATCCCTTTGGTATTTCTTCACTTTATTTGTTACAGAAATTACCAGTATTTAACAAAATTCAAAAATAATAGAATAATAAAAAATAATAGGGTTCATTCCTTGTATTGCACATGGTAGATCTCTTTAGCTGAAATGCGGCTTCTTATTTCGGTATTTTTGGTTATGAGTACTTCTTGTTTAATATAAGTTTGGTTTTTGGTCTTCCAAATGTTTCGGTTTTAATGCTACTGACGAGAGGTAACTCCTTGAAATGCGTCGTATACAGCATAGTATAAATTTACTATATCTAATATTAGTATCTTTGGATTGTTATTTTATAATGGTACAAATACGAACGGTATACTGTTCGGTATCCCTGAAGTTACACCGGATATACGAAGTTTTACAGGTTCAAATGTATCATGAGAAAGAACGAAATATGGAGTAAAATGTCAGGAAGATACATATAACATCCCATCTCCGAACAGACTAGACATCATGTAACAAGACAGGAGCTTTTGTAGACTTGCTACAGGTCCCTTCCTTTTTATTTTGTCTCTCGTTTTCTATTCAATGTGTTGCTATTAGAGAGACAATATGTGTTTAGTGATTAACTGCAGAAGGATGGCCTTTCATCTGCACATTATCATGCCTTATGTCTCTCTGATAGCAACTGTTACCTTTAACACAGGAAAGAAATGAAAATTGAAAAGAAAGGGACTAAGGGACGAGATCAAAAGTTCCATTTAGGATAAGAAACTGAATTCAAATAGTTTGGGGTGGGGGTAATAATCGCTGCAAGTTTTGTTATCCGACATCGATTTTCGGATTGAAAAATACGGATTCAAGTGATGTCCAAGTCAATATACAGAACGAACATACATTGTTGAGGAAAAACAGGACCCATGATACAAAAAGTATACTCTCAAAGCATATGCCCATATTTGTCAATCAATTTTTCCCAAATTAAGTTAAGTTGGGGGGGGGGGGGGGGGGGTGGGGGTCAGTGAAAAAACTATGTGAATTAAGTTTTTTATCCTACATTGAACTTTTGATCTCGTCCCTAAAGCATCTGTACAGTATCGTATGCTTCTGTTTGTTATTTACGTATTACAGAGCAACACACTCGTATGCTTCTATTTGTTATGTAACCTACAGAGCAACACACCTTGTGTGGTTTTAATCTTTATAACGTCTTAGTACATCCATTAGATTCTTTCTGAAAGATGACTCTTTTTATCTTAATTTTCTGTAACTTTATCTCTTCTACATCATATTTCTTTCAAATTATATAAAATCTGATGATGAATGAATTATTGCTTAACGTCCATTAAGATAAAATCTGAATTCAAAAGAATGATAAAGGATTAGGCAACATGAGCGTTATCTATAAGATATGACCCAGAGCCTAAATATAGTACCACAGAAATTAAGACGCCTCATAACATGTGTCATAGTACAACAATTTTATCTTACGTCTAAAGGAGTAGGGGCACTTTCTCCTGTATTCGTTTCACTCATAATCAATGTTTAGCAAAAAAAATAAATTTTTATCTACTTTTTATTTTAACCGATTAAATGCAATGTATTTTTATTTTAATTAACATACAGAAATTTAATGCTTAATCATTAATAAGGTCAGGTTTTCTACACGCAAAGATCGTGTATATAGGCGATTTGGGTCAGTTTGTATCACTTTTGGAATATTGCCAAAGAGGACATTGAGAACCAAAACCATTCTTCTGTGAAATTTCGAATGTTATCCCCGTCTATATTACCATGGTACTTCATGCACTGGGTCATAATGTATTTGCGCGATTTTCAAAGCAATATTTCCACAAGAGTTTACCCAGATTTGGCTATGAACGATGGTCACTGTACACAGTGAAGGACCATCTACATGACTTTATTTGGTCATTGTGTGCATACATTTATCAGCTGTGTGTGGTAGCTGTCTTTGCATGACAAGATCGACGATATATGTATACCAGTGATGAAGAAATGGAACAAACACGTTAATAGATTTGTATTTTCGATGAATTTGTGTTATTTCAAACAATAATACCAGAACCTTGTACATAATATTAGTTTTTAGGGGTAATCTACAATACCCCCTCCCCCCAAACGCGTTTTGTAAACTCGTGAAAATGTTGACAATTATGGATGACCCTTAATGTGATCGAGTAATTCCCTGATGATTTATTGATTTTTCACAGTCACGTGTTACATGTATCAAAAAAAGGTGTTGTGACCTTTCCAAATATGGTTATGTGTATTAAACCCTGACATACACATGTTATCAATATGTAGTTGAAATATTTTGGTTTTTGCCGGACGTCTCGAGACTGTAACGGGGTTTTCAATTGTATAGTAAGACTGTTTAAGTTATGGAAACAATTTCATTGGTTTCTGTACGGTGGACATGAGGATTTAGCAGCCAGTAGAAAACGATTTAACATAAAAAAAATTTCACAAAATTATTTGTGTTACGTCATTTCGTTTTTGATCTTTTGTTAATATGTCACTAATCTTATCTTATAATATTACAACTATTAATAGATTTCTTTGATTAGTAGGTATTTCCCGCAACTAATACTTTAACTGCACGTGGGCAATTATAATTTTTATCACTTATTTCACCCATGCGGGTTATTAGCAAGCAAATGAAAATTTCGGTTCATCGAAAAATGCCTCGAATATCTATTTAAAGGTATGGTCAACTAAAATTAATTAGTAGATTTTCATCCAACTTTTTGAAAAAAATGGGGCGGGTGGGAGGATTTTATTTTTTATTTCATATGAAAGTATTTTGTAAGGTGTTATTAATATGTAAACGTTATAAAATGGCTTATATATGTTTTTATTCCAGAAACATGCACAATAGAAATTTCAACTCCAATCTCTGCAGACTTAAGCTGACCAAAAGACATCTAAAGGTCACAAAAATAGACGAATCACGAAAACCATGTTGAATTGTTACAGGAAGTTAACAAAAAACGAAATTATTGACACGGATACCGGTAACGGAGATGAACAAAATCCGGAAATCGTAAATTTTAGAAAATAAAAAAAATCGGGGCGGCACGATTTTCGAGGGGCGGGCGGGGATGAAAATCTATCAATTAATTTTAATTGGCCTATTGCTTGTTATCCTTTACTTGATAAAATCAGATTTATCAATAAAACGTTCCGGGTATTTTGATATGGTGTAGAATGCATGTATTCGTATAAAATGCAAATTAAAATGTCTTACATTAAGTTTATTGCACAGCCATCAAAACCCATTATTAGTAGAAAACGCCATTCATTATATAATTACTATGTGCTATTATAGGACGAAACCGAGACCATCCATTGTATAATTACTGTGTGAAATTTTAAAAAGAAGTATGTGTCTTAATTAATAGTCATTCATTTTGAGCTAAGTTTGCATAAATTGTTTTATAGAAATGAAGCTTGAATAGTGAACCGGTTGTTTTATTTATAAATGGGTCTGAACCGTTTGTTTTATGAATGGATGTGTTCGGAAGTCATACTTAACGGATCCCGGGACGATAGTAAATGGTAAAGAAACTTTCGTTTTGATGGAAAATAAATTAAACCAACAATTACAAGCAGGAATTTAGTATAGATCCGTATCTAATGCTTTGTAAGTTGAACGCAGTGTCTAAAAAATAAGTTTGGTATACGATGCCGATAAATACTAAAGTTATCAGTATTACTGTTGGAGGATATTTGGACATTTGATCAATTTCGGTCCGGATACATACAAACAATTGAGATATTTTTCATCATTACGACCTACGTTTGAACTTGCCAATATAAAACGGGGAAGTTTCCGGGAGAGGGATTAGTGAGGTTTCTGATGTAAAATAAAACCAATAATATAAATTCAACTTTAATTAAATAAAATCTATATATACAACCTGAATTTAAAGGATAAAATTTGCATAGTAAACGTAATAAACTAAAAAATGTAAAATATTTGATATGATAAAATTACACCAACACGTATTGGATACAAGGATACTGTTATTCTCTGTAAAACATATGAACTAGTGCAAAAATGAAAAGATAACTATGGTGGCATATGTATGTCAACGAGATAAATTATCACGGAAAGTCGACATAAATAAAAAATATAATTTTCCAAAATAATTTATCTCGACTTCATTTTATCATATTTATCTCGATGATAGAAATAGGCCATCATAGATAACGAATCTACCGATGTAATACATAAATCAAATATCAAAATGTAAATTTTGATTGCACCTATCAACTGAAAAAAAAATTCGGCAAAAAAACCACAATACATATATACAAAAACCATTTTTATTTTGGTATTCTCTCTCTGGATCAAATCAAACTTTAAATAAAACTACCAAAAGTTATATGGATTTTTCATCATTATGTAAATATTTTGAAACAAGAGGCTCTCAAGAGCCTGAATCGCTCACCAGGTAAACAATGCACTATAAACTAAATCTCATTATCACCATTCACTAAGGATACCATGTTTACTTTAAAAACCAAATATTGTTGAAATCCGAGCAAGTGTAAAAAAATGGCGGGAAAATGGCAGCCATTTTAAAAATGGCCGTCCAAAACAAACTTTCATCATCACCATTCAACTCGGGATACCATGTTTACCTTGAAAGTAGCTTTCATCTTCATTTTCTTTCTATAATTCAGAAAAAAATAGCAAAAAACAGCATTTTGACCCCTATGTTCTATTTTTAGTAAGAGCGGACATGTTTTTCGACCAATCAAAAATCCAAGCATTAACTTTTTGCAGGATACCCTAAGGAACAATCTTACCAATTTTCATTTGATTTTCAATAGTAGTTTCAGAGAAGAAGATTTTTGAAATAATAACATAAAAAAAAGCCAAAAATGTCAAACAATGAGTGCTGACCACAGCCAGTTTCAAAACTAATTTCACAAAAAATATATAAATATATACATCTAATGAAAGTTATTTTTAAGTACTATTGTATATTGAGGTAACATTGAATTTATATTTTAATAAATAGCCATTTAAAAACAAATTTACACGCAATCAAAAGCTTTTTTTCATTTTCTACAGTTTGCCATCTATAAGGCATCAACAGTTATTTTGACATTTAAGGGACAAAACTTTAACTCCTAAAGGGCTCATTTAAACATTTTGCAAACTAAGGGAAATGCTGTCAAAATGGTCAATTTTGATGTTCTAAGGGGAATAACTCCTAAAAGGAATGATCATACAACTTAATAAGTACAAATTTCAAAAAAAAATCAAGAAAAAGGGCAATAACTCCTACATGGGTGGTTACATCTTCTTCAAAATTTCAAAGCAGGTAGATCTTGAGGTGTTGAACACTTTAGCTTCCCATCAGAATTTTGATATCTGTCACCATTTTTGAGTTATTTGCAAAAAACTGCAATTTACCCCTATGTTCTATTTTTAGCCATGGCAGCCATGTTTTTTTACAAATCAAAAATCCAAACGATAGTTTAGTAGCACTCATGCCAAGGAACAACTACACTAAGTTTGGTTGCAATTAAACTTATGGTGTAAGAGGAGTTAACGATTTTATTACAATGAATAAAGACTGCAAAAATGGTCAATTTTGACGATCTAAGGGGAATAACTCCTAAAAGGAACGAACCTACAACTTCGATCCTGTTACAAATTTTGTAGATCTTTGTGTGCCTAACAATATGAAATTTAAATTTTTCAAATTTCCTTTACAGTATCCAAGATATTGAGCTTAATAAGTGCAGAATTTGGAAAAAATGCAGAAAAAGGGCAATAACTCCTACATGGGTCGTTGGATCTTCTTCAAAATTTCAGGGCAGGTAGATCTTGAGGTGATGAACACTTTTACCCTATGCCAGAATTTTGATATCTGTTATGGTTTTTGAGTTATTTGCAAAAAACTGCAATTTACCCCTATGTTCTATTTTTAGCCATGGCGGCCATGTTTTTTTACGAATCAAAAATCCAAACGATAGTTTTGTAGCACATATACCAATAAACAACTGTACGAAGTTTGGTTGGAATTGGTCTTATGGTGTCAGAGGAGTTAACGTTTGAAAAAGTTTACGGACGGACGACGGACGACGGACGGACGGACGACGGACGGACGACGGACGCCAAGTGATGGCAATAGCTCACATGACCCTTCGGGTCTGGTGAGCTAAAAAGTGTACAAAAGAAACTAAAATAAATCAATATAATACACTGGTTTTGCCCCCTGGTTTCGCCATCCGGTTTCGCCACAAGATTTCGCCACATAATTATGAATTTGTAGTAGTAAAATCAAATATAAATATAGCTTAAAAAACTTTATAAATTATTTTATCAGCATTACATTATTAAAGTATGTTTCGTACCATTTACATACGTGTACACCATTGTGACTTTTCAGCCTTGCAGTGATCTAGAACTGTTAAATATGCAAGAAAAACTCAATGATGAATATTGTATAAAAATAACTATAGCCTAATGTGGTATGTAACTACCAGTATAAAAAAAATGAATTATTTACACGTTCACATCTACGGTTTAATCATGATTCTCCCAGTTTTAATTACCCTGATTAACAAATTGTTACATAAACAAAAACTTCAAAGGAATCATTGACCATGTAATGCTATAGTCTGTTCTATTTAAGGATGATCGCTGGTCTAATAGGAAATACATAGGATTTGAAATAGCTGTTTTAGTTTGAGAGAACATATGAATAGTAAACAAATAAGCAAGAAAAAAATATAGGTCCATGTGCTCATTTTAGAGTTATAAGGCCTTGAAAATTTGCAGGAAATGGGTTTTCTCTGGAGTTGCATTGACAACTTCAGTCTCTCAAAGATGTATGAAAAAATAAAAAGGATTTCACAAAATTTTGTCAAATACCATTTTAAGGTATACATGATTGAATTATAAAAGAAAAAGTGGGGGTTCATGGGCAAAAAAATTCATGTTTAAGAAATGGATAAAACCCGAGGATTCCGAAAATCTGACAAAAAGACCACAACGTGACCAGGGAGCATCCTTAAACGATTATAATTGCATCTAATACCTGTATGGTGGGAGAGTGAACTATGAACTGCATATCATAATTTGGAAAAACTTATATGAATGGGAGAGTCCGATATAATATTTTTTTCTTCAACAAATTTTGAGTTTTGTGAAGTTCGGTTGTTCCCTTGTTTTTTTGTTGTTGAGTTGATAATGATTTCTGTTTCATTAATAAAGAAAAAATGAAGAAATACTTTAAGAATCAATCACAATCGTATAAAACACTGGATGACAATACATATCAAGTGACAGCAAATGACAAAAACTTAAAAATTACAAGACGTTGTACTCATACCAGTCACTCGTAATTACAGCACCATAATTAATATGCAAACACAGTTTATCAGCTAAAACCAAACTATCCATGCCTAACTTGTCCGTATGAACTATACTTGCGTATTTGCTATTCTTGGGTATAATGATTTGTTAGTATGAAAGTGCCTCTTTATTTTGATTTAATAAAAAAGAGAATGGAAACGGGGAATGTGTCAAAGCGACAACAACCCGACCAAAGAGCAGAAAACAGCTGAAGATTATACCAGTGGGTCTTCAACTTAAGTCAATTTTGGCTTAAACAAGCCCAAAATATTTGACGCACCCCAGAATATTTGACGCACAAAGACATTTACTTCCTTTAATAAATTATTAAGATTCAGGGCTATATTGATGTACATGTATTTCGATTAATGTCAGGTGCGCTTCAGCATCCTTTCATGAATTAAACTGGAAGCGCGGATAAAGTATAAAGATATCTTGAAATAGTAAACCAGTCGAAAAATTAATTTAAAAAAAACAACAAAAAAACAAAACAAAAAACAAAAAAAACCCCCAAAAACCAGCCTAATCTGACAATTACTTTCAAAGTTGGAAGAAAATGACAGTTTAATAAAAATTCTTATCAATATGGTAAAATATTAGAAGCGTCAATTAACGATAGGTAGAAATACCCTTTCATTCAACCGTTGGGAGTATAGAAAGTGATCACCAAATCGGAAATCAGTCGGAAAATATTCCAAAAAAAAAAAAAACAGCTTCGACTAACGTTATCTGACAGAGTGTGTAATAAAGAGAACATTTGTGGTACACCTGTTATTTCTAACAATGTTTATTATGTAGATTCTTCCAGTCAGGCACTTCTTTAATGTCACATCAGGAATGCACTTTGATGGAATTATAATTTTATTGAGGTAGCTATGTCTATCAAACATCATTCGATTGACCTTGAGTATATCCAGATAAAGGTCAAAGTTGATAATAAAATGTGCATAGAAATGTACAATCTGTTGCTACTATTCACACATGTATGCCATGCACCAGCTGCAAAAAAGAATGAACTCATTGTAATCAAAAGGTTTGGTAAATGTTTATTTCTTTAAATGTACTTAGGTACCGTTTTAACCAATACGATACTCTTAAATAAAAGAAAAATGGATTACACTTGAAGAAAACTGTACAGCATCCGAACGTGTTAAAACTATCATAATGTGTAATGTGGCCAGGTTTAAACAACATTGTCATATACCCATCGTCGCCATGTTGAAACAAGCACAATTGTATTTTTTTTTTTATCGTACTACCATACGGATAATGTCGCTTTGGAAACCCTAGTAACAAACTCGTAAATTCAAAAACATGAAAAAAAGGGAGATTCCTGTTTCATAATACCAAAAATAAACTTTATATTTTCTGAAAATGCACATATATTGTATATTATGTTATCGTATTTCCCCATGCCTATATCGACCTGCTGAGGCCTTCACAATTTCCCGTATTTCGGCACTGTGACGTCGTAAAGAGTTGACCCAACCCTAATATGAGATGACCCGAATATATCAGCGACGTCATAATGTTTGACCCAACGTTGACCCGAATATATCAGTAAAACATCCGGTTATAGGCAGATGGCCATTGAAAAGTACGAAATTCCATTAAGATTGCTAGTTAACAAAACGATAAATTTATCATCAAGTTTTCTTCAAACAAATATTGTAAAATATAAGGCGCTCGACACAATATGAAGCTTTTTAACTCGTTCGCTACGCCCACTCACCGAAAAAGCTTCACATTGTGTCTCGCGGCTGATATTTTACGATATACGTTTGCAGAAAACCTGATAATATGTACTTATTTGTTTTAGTGAAAAGGCATGTCAATGGAACATTTATAACGGATTTGAAAAAGGGGCGTATTTGGCGCGTAATCTAGGCGTGAAACATGACGTCGTAATACTTTGACCCAGAACGCAATACAAACTAAGAGTACCAGGAGACAATATTAAGATACTGACCAAATATCGAAAACAATATTGTGCAGGCTATATTGGTCAGATAAAGTTGTGGTTGCAGGATGAATCAAATAATTTTCTAACCAGTATAACGACTCCTGTCGTAAATGACGGTACATGTCTGACTGGATAGATATACAATACATAGTCGTTGTCGGAAAATATGAAATTTATTTGGGCGAGCTTTAGAAACATGAGAAAAGGCGAGCTTTAGCGAGCCTTTTCGCCATGTTTCGAAGCGAGCCCAAATAAATTTTATATTTTCCGACAATGACTTTGTATTGTCGTTATCCTGCAATATCCTTGAGATGTGTAAAATGCCTTAAAATAACGATTGAAGTTGAATTCAACTGCAGTGAAAACGCTGGAAACACCACGACGTCATCTGGTACATTCACTACGCTCCTCGCGCTCTTCATGTAAACAAGTACAGTAGACTTTATTAGGTCATTGACCTAATACGACTGAAGTTTATTCTACCCCTTTTATTAGACCGGAAATGGCTTGAGTCAAGATAAAAATTTGGAACTCATTCATTCAAACAATAAAATAGGTGTTACATGTAGTTTATACCACCGACAATATATACTATCTTTCGTCGTGAAAACTGAGATGTAAAAGGGCTATTTTAAGGCTAAATGTTTGATTCTTTATATTTTTTCATACGTTTATATCCGAGGCAATATCACATTGTTCCGTGGTTATATATGTGAACACCTAAATAAATACAAGTAGCAATACGTTTTATTCGAACACGTCCGCCACTGGAAAACACATTTATTAGTAAGTAAAAATAGTGAGTTTTTAGGCATGTTAAGATTTGTTTAATGTTGAGTTTGAGGTTAACGTGGATAACATGACATTTCATAGAGTGCTTAGAGAAGTCATATCTTCTCATGATAACAAATTTATAGCCCTTTTCAGAAACTCACATTTCCTGTATCACGATTGTAATTTGAAGCAAGTTATTTCCCTTGCTGGGACGTAGTACTGGTTCGCTGTAATGAAGAGTAAAGGATTAACTGTTTTTAAAACGTGTTAATTTGCACGTAATGTTTGGTTTATATACATTTGGGAACTACTTACGATCTTTTTGCTTCCAACATACTTGTCATCAAACTTGATTATAAAGCTGGAAATATTTGTATATCAAAGTAATAAATAATTTATATTTACTTCCTACTGGTTGCTCTGCACTGCAGCGAACCAGTACTACTTCCCAGCAAGGGAAATAACTTGCTTCACATTATAATTTTTGACTCAGATCCGTGATACCGGAAATGAGTTTCTGGAAAGGGCTATTGCTAATAAATTCCTTGATAGCAATTTTGCACAAGAGGTGCACAAAAATCTGAGGAGCTAATCTAAAATTGTCAAAATGACCAAAAGCTTAAAGCCAAAAATATTACGCCATATTCTTTGGATGAGACATTTGAGGGTTATTCGTGCGATAAATAATCAGGGTTAAGTATACCTGACTTAGTGCAGATATAGAGTCAAATCTCGCAAAGACTAGTAAGTGACGTCATAGAAAATTCTGGTGGCGGACGCATATCGAAATAACCGTATTACTTTTCATCAAGTAACATACTTGCCGACCATTGTCTTTACATTGCATTCGCAATACATGTAAAAATCTACCACACTATCTCTCCATAACAAACAATGTCTACCATTTTGAATCAAAGGTTATTAAAAGTAAACGTAAGGAACAGTGAAAACGTTGTTTACTGCACGCGATGTCTAAAATGGCTTAATCCAGTTTGATAAACTTGAAGTCCTTCACAAATTGATACCAAAATGGCAAACCTGTATAAAGCAATATATTAACATGCAACTAAATGTTATCCTGAAAAATTCTCTTAGACTACTAGTCTTATACAGATACTTGCTGGCAGCCATTGTTGTCGTTGGTCTTAACGTGGCGTGAAATTATTTTCTTAAGTATCTCCCTTTATCAAACTACTATCAAGGGAAAGTGGCGATATAACTTTATTTTGTGTATATTTAAATTACCTCCCTTTCCTACCAATACGAATAAACTTTGTAAATGGAGATCCCAAAATATGATTTTTTGATATTATCCACGATGAAATGTTGTAAAACGATGCAACAATGTTGGAAAAAAATGAACGATTAATTCTCATTAAATAGTCTAAGTAAAGTTAGTATGTGGACTAAATCTAATTTATTAAAGTGTACAGTCATACTAGTGTTGTTTTTTGCTGAACGTTCTAAGTCAATTTCTGTACTAAACTTTGCCTATGTTTTTTCTTTGCACCCGTGAGTCTAGTATAACTCATATCAAATTTTAATTCGCGTGGAGACAAGTCCAAATATTTAACTATTTACGCCATCTGCTATACGTATATAAAGTTAGATTTGAACTAAGATTTTGACGCATACGAAACATGGATTTCCATGTTAACCTATATTCTGGATGCCAACATATCTATTTTTCTACTACTACATGCTTGTACACATACACAAAGTAAAAACATATACTTGTCTGACAATCTCTGCCTTTGTTACTTATTCGTAATTCTTTTTTTTTATTTTAAAATTATATTGTAAACTGATTAAAGCAAGCGAAGTTATCTCGTATTAAGAAAGAAAAACCATCGTTGATGTATTACAGAATCTACACTTAGCATTGTAAAGATTTATAAATTACACTATTGATTACGGCTTTCTGCCTCGGTAAATATTTTTGTCCAATGATTTACATTGTACTCTAATTTTTCATAATTGTAGTTCTAAATCTGTTCGATGTGGGATTAAAAAAAAATCAGTTGGCATTCCTGTTACTCTGTAAACCATATCCGTCCTCTGCCAAAGTTTTTTCTTGTTGTTAAATTCGGTTGCATGATGTATAATTAATCCAAGTGGCTTCTAACGGTACTTAACGTTTTAAGATTAATATTTACAAAATAAACCTAATTATGCAACATTTAATCCTTATACAGCCAAACCTGCTTCAAAGGGCACCTCTATATAGCAAATCACTGTCTATAAAGGGCACAGAGAAAAAATCCCATTCATGAACTTCTGTATAAAGGTGCCGGCCCCTAAGGGGACTTTTTTGTCCTTGCCTTTCCTTTATAGACAGGTTTGACTGTATTCCATCACAGCAAACAAAAAAGGTTACATAAAAAAAAGAAATGTGGAATAATGATTCACTGACTCAGAAAAAAACGAAAGCGTACGTTGGCGTTTTACTTACATATACTTTTTAATTTTGGTATATATTCAGACCAAAACTGACATGTCCTCGTGTAATCTATCTTCTGCATAGTAATTTCCCGTCCTCCTTTTAACAAAGCGTACTCGCTGTATTCAGAAGTATATTCCTTCCATCTTTGAACATCCGGGTGACTGAAATAGACCAGTATAGGGATCATATTTACAGGAGTCGGTTGCCAAAAAAAAAAAAAAAAAAAAAAAAAAAAATAATAAAAAATAAAAGACAATTGCAAAGAAAACAATTAATCAATAAAATAAATTATTCATATTATTGTTTCCTCAGAAACAGGTGCACGTAAACTAAAATTTGCCGATTCATGTAAATACACCTTTAAATGCATAAATGTATTGAATTACTTTATTATGTAATTGAACAAAAATAGATATCAGTAATACCATCAACCCGTACAATGAAGCCAAGATATTTGAAATTTTTATACCATAATTTTTTTCATTCTGACGTATTCTATTCGACGCCACCTGCTTAAATCCAATACATGCCAAAATTAAACATGAAGCCTTTTTGATGTTTATGATTTAGGAAAATGATCACGTTCCAGTACAGGAACTGGGTGTACAACTAAACACTGATCAATTTCAAAACGATATAACATATGTTTCCTTAATGTATATTGTGCGTAACGCTCTATCTCATTTATGATAATACTTCAATAGTTTAGAAGATCCGGTTGACAAAGTGAACATCCATTAAAAACTATATGTAAAATGCATTGAAACCAAACAATATTGCTTCGTACTTATTTTCGTAAAATTGGAATTTTTTAAATCTTTATAATGATCCTTAAAATACAAAAGTATGCTCTTAGGAGCTTGCGGAGCTCATAATATACAAAAAAATCAGGGAAGCATTCAAGTACTTTAAGCTTAATCTTTTAATTAATCTTATAGTGAAAAAATATTTAACTAAAGAATCCAGAGACTCAGTATAATTTACCAAATTTTTATGGGTTCATCATAGCTATAGAAAAGTAAAATATTTATTTTATGCAGACCTTTAAGTATACCGATATATCATTTTAACCCTTTAACAAAGAATTCCACTTAAGGATGATCGCTGGTCTAATAGGAAATAAATAGGATTTGAAATAGGTGTTTTAGTTTGAGATAACATATGAATAGTAAACAAATAAGCAAGAAAAAAATATAGGTTCATGTGCTGATTTTAGAGCTATAAGGCCTTGAAAACTAATGGGTTTTCTCTGGATTTTTCATTGTCTTTGCATTGACAACTTCAGTCTGTCAAAAATGAATGAAAAAAATAAAAAAGATTTTATAAAATTTTACTCTAATTTTTCATAATTTGTCATGGGCAAAACATTTCATGTTTAAGAAATAGATAAAACCCGAGGATTCCGAAAATCTGACAAAAAGACCAAAACATGACCAGCGAGCATCCTTAAATTGGTTCGGTACTTGCAGTTAATTGCAAACATTTTTGAAGTCTAAATGTGACCATGGACTTTTGTTCCTGTATGTATGGATTTTAAGATGATGATAGCCAACATATCCTTTACAACCAATCAGAATAATGGAAGGTTAAACAATATACATTTATTTCCCTTTATTTAGGGAGATATGAAAATTTGTTCACTTGAGGAAATCATATTTGCCAGGGGTTTCATCGCCCGATGAAAATACTATTTCCTCAAGTTAACAAATTTCATATGTCCCTATAAATAGGTTAATTGATGTTTTATTCCACTTTTAATTTGCAAAATTCATGCTAAGCGAGAGTTGATTAAAGTTTAAGTGTCAGCACACCAAGTCTACCCCAAAGATGAGTTCATCTGAATCTGTCATATTTGAGTTTGAAAAAAGGAGACAAATTTCACAGTAATTTATATTTCAACAAGAACAAATTGTATGAAAATTAAACAATGAATAAGATGAATAACACATGGAAATGTTTCACATTTTCTTTTACTACGGAAATGTTTCACATTTTCTTTTACTACGGCTGTTGATTTGTAACATTAGTGTTAAAAAAAATCGAGAGGGTGACAGGAATTGCAAACAAGGTAAAACGATGATTTGTCACAAGTCACGTGGGCTGCTCTAGACCAATCAGCTGATCTCATTTACTAGATTTAAATTTATACAGTGGAATAACATACATTGCATCCTTTAATGAGTACCATAACCCTAACAAGTAAACATACCCAGTTTTTGCAAAACTTGTCCAATAATCCATCATATATCGACTTAACCACTGTTCATTCACATTGTATTGACTGCTTGTTGATTTTATTGGCACACCAAAAATATATTCTATTTCATCCCCATGCAGAACCCCTGTCCAATCTGGCCAATCACTCACTGATGTTTGTTGGTCGAAGTAATACGCAAAAAGGGATCCGTTTCGGTTATCATATTTGCTTAGAGTTTCTGTTAATTCTGCTACAGGACATTTGAAATTGAAATCACCAGCTGAAATGGACAAAATGAATATATTATTTCTCCTATAAAAGCATCAAAGTCAAACAATTCCAAGAATTCTATCTAAAATATCCGTTGTCTTACTAAAATTAGAAAAACTACCAAAATCTAATTATTCAAAAGGGTCGATATCTGAATTGAACGCGAAAACAAAGAATATGTCGTACTTGCAAAGACGCAGAAGATGTTACATGAATATTGCCAAAATAACAAATTTTACGTAATATTGTTTTAAGTGATATGATGATAGAAAATCCTTAATTTCAGAATCTTGTCTATACTGAAAACCTACTGGTCCTCTACTCTACAATTAAAGATAACAGGTTCCTTCATTAAACAGTCTGAGGACTTGGTACTCTTTGTTGTGTTTGCATGTCTGGGTATATTTCATTTTGTGTAAATCCTGTCATTTGTATTAATCCAGAGCTTGTTATCATGCTTATATGACAATAAAGTAAATTATGTACTGCCTATTATTTTTACTCTTAAAAATTCAGTGTTAACTACGATCGGGAAAAGTCGAAAGACATATTGGTTTAAGAGTTGCAATTTATACGCTTTCAAACAATTCTTTCCCTCTTGCAATCGCTGCATTAAAACTATAATTACGTATTTTAATTGACTGCACTAGTCCTCTTGTTCAAGTCATACGATGTTCTGTTGTTGAGCTGCTGTAAACTGTTATTAGTGTAGGGCTAAGAGGGTGATAGAGTTTCAATCGAAATTTTATTGTCAGCCTCGAGTTTGACAATGAATTTATCGGGGTAACCATTCTATCAGCCCTCCCATGTTTTGTCGTTTTTATTGGTTCGGTCTGTATAGTGAACAGGATTCGAGCTTATTGCTTTAAAGGAGTTAACAATTATAGAAAAAAACTGTAATTAGCATTGATATCCTCGCACTGTTATGTAGAAATAGTTTTTTCCATGAATATTTAAAATACACCCCCTATTTCATTATTCTTCTATTACTCTTGAAATGCTTACCAACATAATGAACACAACAGATAAACACTATTCTTTTGTATTCATCAAAAATAACAACGAGTATTCGGTTGAAATATAGAAACTCTCAAATACAAATGAATTCAATCTTTAGTAACTTAGTTACAATCTGAAGTGACTTAGTTACAAGATTCAATTTTTCAATGACACTTACCAATATCGTCAAGTATGTCAAAATAATACTTTGACGTTGATTCGGAACTCCATGCATTGTAATAAAACAATATGGCGTCGAAAACTAATTTGTCTCTTTCTTCATTTATTAACGAATATCCGTCCATTGAAACTATATAAGGAATTTCGTTTAAAAATTCTCGACGAGACATATTCCGAGATGATGGATAATTAATTATTTCTTTCAAATAATATAATAGGAAAAAAGAACCCTCATCGGTATTGAAACCTAACAAAATGTCTTTATTTGCAAAATAATCCGTTTTCATTAACTCCCTCGGGCTCTTATTAATAAAATAATTATCAGTTGTAGGTGCAAAAGGCCACTGTACATGCGTCATCGGAAGTTTCCATGCTTCGGAAGTTAAATCGTCTGCTGTTGATTTGCGCATGCATTTGACAGTTTCATCAGCACTCAAACCACCACAAGAAACCTTTTCTGCTAATTCATTCGCATATTGTTTTGCTATATGCGGCTCCTGATAGGACCATGTTGATAAAAAGGAAGCACTTTGTAATATTGCACGTTGAAAAAAGTTCTTTGATAAATTCGATGCAGATAAGTATGATACGCTTGCAGCGCCGGCACTCTCACCAAAAATTGTGATTGAATCTCTGCTACCACCAAAATATTCGATATTATTGTAAATCCATTCAAGCGCCACAGCCTGATCCACTAATCCGACATTTCCTGGTGCATCCTCGTTACCAAAATATAAGAAACCAAACGGACCAACTCTATAATTTATAGATAGGATAATGACGTCACCATAAGCTGCTAAATAAGTTCCGTCGTACAGATCTAAGGTTGACGTACCGTATATATAACCTCCGCCAAATATCCAAACTAACGTTGACATTTTTTTCCCTGATGTTGTAGTCGGGGCCCATATATTCAAATATAAACAATCTTCACTAGCATTTGTATTGTAATTCCACATTTCCTCCCCTTTTTGTCCCATTGTATTAACAAAGGTATGAAATTTTATCTGCGGGCAGGAGTTAGGTAAAACTTTGCAATCCAGTGTATTGGTCCAGTTCTGTACCGGAACAGGACGTTTAAATCTCAAATCTCCTACCGGTGGCGCTGCAAAAGGTATTCCAAGATATGTTGATACGGTTCTACCGTTGTATGATGTTTGATCAAAACCTCTAATTTTTCCGTTGGTTGTCTCCACTTCTGGTTCCAATGAAGTTACTGAGTGGACAACGAAGGCGTAAGCCAGTACAAATCCATATTTGTTCATTCTGGTAAACACCCTCTTTTTGGTCGTCTAAAAAGATAAAGATGAAAGTAAATTGTAATTAAATATGATCATTGATTGTCTGATTTTCCAACAAGTACCTTAATTAACACATTTGTAAACGAAAACTGTCTGATTGACATCAAACCGTATTTTTCTTCATCTCTGTTTGGAGCCTCTCGCCCGGCCGCCCGCCGCACATGACTTAATTAATGATATGATTTAACCATTGGAAAAAAAGATAAAAAGGTGTCATCTCTTGTATTAGTTGGTAATTGTTTTTGTATATGTCATTCATGGAATGTCCTGATACTGCATAAAAATCGTTGTGTTCCCTTTACAATACTCCTGTAAGTATATATAATTGAAAGCAGATTTATAGACCTCTTGCTATTTTTAATAACTGTTTATATTTTACCCACTTTAGGTTTCTGCAGAACTTTTGGAAAGATGTAGGGTCATTTTCCCCTTCATTTATCTCACTTCTAGGGCCGTTTTCAAAAGGTCGCCTAGAACCTTTCAAAACCTCTGGAGGCATAGCCTGGTATGTGGTCTTTAAAGATTTGCTAATAATAACCAACAGGTAAGTTGGTGAAGAATTTTCCATATACCTTAATATACTTGGGAGATATTTTTAGCACAAATTTGCCAAATTAACGTCTTTAAGACAGTTTGTCAACTTGAAGGAAACGCAGTACCAAAACGAAATTTGGCTGTCAGTTAGATTATGTATCTACTTTCATACGACATTAGAATGGTTTGGGTTCTGAATTTCCTTCTTGGCAATGTTCCAAAAAGTGATGCAAATAGAACAAAATCGCCTATATACACGATCTTGCTGGAAGAAAACTTGAACTTACGAAAATTTTGTTTGCTATAATAAAAACGCTTGCAAACAAACATTTACGATTAAAAGTATGTAAATATTTAAGATTAAAAAAATCAATGGACTGGTTATAAGTGAAACAAGTACACGTGAAAGCGGTCCTACTCCTTTTGAAGGAAATACAAATGGCACAAAATTATTCATATCTGATCAAAACTGTTAAAAATTTTGCGTTCAATTTGACAGGAAACGTTTTTATTTTTAAAATTCATTGGGTGATAAAAATATTTAACATTATAAAATACGGAAATGATCTATATATTATATTTTTCAATAAATGTTTGCATATTGTTTTTTTTGTTTTTGTTTTTTTTTGGCCCCTAGTTATATAGATTTGCAAATCAGGTTTCAATCGAATAATATGAAGTTTTATTAGTCAGTTTAGCTGATGAAATACAATTAAAGATATGCAAAGCGATAAAAATAAATTCTTTGAAAAAAATTCTCATTCAAATTGACATTATTTTTAAACAAATAGTTTATGCCCCCCCTTCCTAAATTGACAATTGAATTTGCATAACACTAGTACAATAATTTAGATGTACTAAATGTGGTTGTAATCAAGAGTTCATTATAAAAGATTATTCAAAAAATGAAGAGAACCCCTAATTAGGGACCCCTGAAACTTCTTTATTAAATGACTTTATTGTTAAACAATTATATATTCATTCCTCGACTTTGATTATACAATTATAGATTTAGTAAAATACTTGAGATTTTCTGTACATAATGTTAAATAAGTTTGAACTGTTCTTTGTAAGTAGTCGACATTTCTGTCTTACGTCATCACTTACGGCGGGAGGTCTGTCAAAACGGTATTCAATAGAATATTAAAATGTTGCACATGAAAGCTTTTTTAACTTGGATACTAGAAAACATTTCCTATCAAATTGACGCAAAATTTTTCAACAGTTTTGATCATACATCAATAATTTCCTTCAAACTTTCAAAAGTTATGTTGCACAAATTTCTGGTACAGATAGGTCAATACACATCTCGTATATGTATGATACGACGGGGAAGAACTATTAAAAAGGACTTAAGGATGATCGCTGGTCTAATAGGAAATAAATAGGATTTGAAATAGGTGTTTTAGTTTGTTAGAACATATGAATAGTAAACAAATAAGCAAGAAAAAAATATAGGTTCATGTGCTCATTTTAGAGCTATAAGGCCTTGAACATTTGAGGGAAATGGGTTTTCTCTGGATTTTTCATTGTCTTTCCATTACAACTTCAGTCTTTTAAAAATGTATGAAAAAATAAAAAGGATTTCATAAAATTTTGTCAAATACCAATTTAAGGTATATATGAATGAATTATAAAAGAAAAAGTGGGGGTTCATGGGCAAAAAATTTCATGTTTAAGAAATGGATAAAACCAGAGGATTCCGAAAATCTGACAAAAAGACAAAACATGAGCTGCGAGCATCGTTAATTGCAGAATGAAATTGACAGATTTATAAATAAAATTTCAAGTTAATGTGATGTAACCTTTCTTATATGACTTTACCAAACTTGTAATCGAACTAATAGTTTTCGGGAGCGACAATAGGTCACAAAAATTCTTATTCTACATGCTGTGGTAGAATTCACATTGCTAATTTGTTTATTTAAGATTATTTACAGAAAACCTTAAGTATTCAAAATCTATGAGTGTATAACCAAAGTCGAATAAATTTATAACATTAAAATAAAACATAAGCTTTCAATGTGATCTGGCATAAACTGAAAATTTTAATAAATGTAACAAATCATCTAGGGGCCGTTTAGCCACAAAAATTTAGATGAAATTCAGTGAGTATAGTCAAACATGCTTTAAAGGGCACCTCTATATAGCAAATCACTGTCTATAAAGGGCGCAGTGAAAAAGTCCCCTTCATGAACAAAGCATGTAAAATTAACCTCTTTATAAAGGGCACCTGGTCATACAGGGCACTTTTTCTGGTCCCTTGGGTGCCCTTTATAGACAGGTTCGACTGTATATATAGACAAACAAGACTTACATTGTAAGACCATATCCTATTAGAACCTCGTATTTATTGATAAGGTTTTAATACAATGAATTAAAGATTGAACAAGTATACCTCAAACATATATATGTTCTACCTTTCTACTCTTTGTACAAAGACTTATTAATGTAAACACTTGTCTATAAAATGTTGAGTATGGATTTTTGCTGAAGAATTACTGATTAAGTAATAAGATAAATAATACTATATTTATAATCCAACTTCAAAACATTTTGCAAGTCATAATTTTTAAAAGAATTAAAACTAAATATTAACAGATTTGGACAGAAAGTTTCAACGGAAATAAAACGTACAAAAATAAGACATGTTGTTAATTTTCTGTGTACTTATTTTGTTAATTTTATATATGTCATCAACCCCATTGGGGTATAATTTTGCATTTTTTTTATTCAATAAACATTATATTATAAAATGCATTATAAAACTTGAATACATAAAAAGAAATACGAAGCTTCCATCAATACTGCTTAATACTAAGTAAACACTTAACACATTTTGTCACGGAAATGCAAATGTTTTCAAATAAAAAAATAAATGCATTAAGTAAAAAAGATAAAATATTAAATATTAATATAATTAAATTACTAAGGATAAAAAACTGAAATAGAACCATATACATACAACATAATATTGTTTACATGTTACTCAACAAATAAATGTTTTGATGCTGATTTACCATGCAAAATCTTATTAGATATTTTACCTGTTAAAAGATGAACAAAATGATATTATCCCTTTTGCCTGTCTAAATTCTTTAAACCTTCAATAATCTGGTTAAAATATACATTTGTACGTCTTTTATTGGTCTTGAGATAGGTTACGCCCCTTTCCGTTCTTACAAACGCTATATAGGTCTCACTTTTAAGCTTTTGTAACATCTTACGATTGTCGTAATAATTAAATGACAACTTACGACAATCGTTACAATAAAAGGATACTAATGCGACTTTAATTGTATACTATTAAACACTTACGCTTTTACAGATGGCAGGGGTCAGTGATCAATCCTGAACAAGCTTTTGATTTAAATATTGATTAGAGATTTACGTGACTATGAAAAATAATTAATATATGACGAATCTCCAGTCAAAACGATGATTATTTAAATTGATTTCATTAGACTTTAAATAAATGAATTAGGATCGAGGAAGTGTATGTATACATACAAATAAAATAGAGGCTCAAGTGAGCCTAAATCGCTCACCTAGAAAATGAAGCAGATAACATGCTGCATATTAATATTAGTTTCAGAGTAGACGATGAAACTGATTTCCCGTAGGCTTCAATTTAAATTTACGTACCATGTTTACAGGAGAAGAATTAGAAAATTAGAAAAATGTTTTTCACCCGATCCAAATGAAATAAGAACTTTTCCCAAAGGACCTTCAATACATTATTCCTGCCCAGGTTGGTTAATATTGACCCGACAATTTCAGAGTAGGTGATAAAATTGTCACCGTAGCCACCATAAATGCCGTCATATCAACACAAAATGAGAATTTTTTGTAGAGGGTCTCCCAATCATCATTCCTATAAAGTTTGAACAGAATTGAAATTGTAGTTTTAGAGGAGGAGTCTGAAAATTGAACCAATTAGAACTGACGCAAAGTGATGACAAAAGCTCACATAGCCCTTTTAACCAGCTGAGTTAAAATGGATTGTAAGTCAGAACGAGAAAACACCAGTCCCTTTAGTTGCATGTGATAGGCGTAAATATGTAACTTCTAGAGGTCGTCAGTCAGAACGAGAACACACAAGTCCATTTAGATTCCTATGATAGGCTAGAGGTCGTCATGTGACATTCAACGACCAGCTACAGCCCAACGATAAGTTACAGTCTTAAGATGAGATACAGCCCAAACAAGACACATTCACTAAGATAAATGTACTGTCAGACGTTCATTCGAAAAAAATACCAAATTGACAAAGCGTTCAATTTCAGAATCAGCTTCTGTAAAATAGACTGACTTTGATTCGACTTGTCGGGGGAATGGAATAAAAAGTTATCCCAAACGCATGCTCTGTTTCAGTATCTCATAAGAAACTAAAATGATGATGCGATGTCTGTATACGACCACCCTTGATTACAGTAAAGCAGATTACAGAAATACACATACTAGTATATATATAATCGGTATTAACATAATTAATAAATTAATAGATAAAGCTTAATCAACGCTTGAAACATTTCAGATCTGTCGCTAGAATCCGATGATAAATCAACCCTGATGTTGTGTTGTAGTAACAAATTTAGATTCCATAATCTATGAAAAAGAGTAAAATAATATACGGCTACTCACCCAAGAAGATAATATAAAGTAAACTTAGGTTCATTTGTATGTTTTTGAGTTTAATGTGGCGTCCATTTCGCTGAACTAGTATGCCTTATTGTTTAGGGGCCAGCTGAAGCCCACCTCCGGGATTTTCTCGCTGCGTTGAAGACATAATGGTAGCCTTGAGCTGTTTTCTGCTCTTCAGTTGGTCGGGTTGTTTTCTCTTTGACAAATTCCCTGTTTCCATTCCCTATTCTATTAGTTTACACACACATACACGCACACACATAGTTTCTATGCATTTTTTTCTAACTTTTCTATCATTTACCAGATTAATGACAATTATCACCGATTTCACCGGAAGGATCAAAGGGAGACAATTCGAATAATTTCCCTTTTTTTAAAAGAGTACGAATTTTTATTAAGTGAAACTACAATAACTTATATAAAAACAAATTGATGACTTATGCATGTTATATGATACCTGTTTTAATGCACAAAATACGCATACGTCGTCTAACCAGAATTTGTGTGGATCTACGCCATAATCGCCGCTAGCATGGCTAGATGAAAATCCGTGGAGGTAGTGAAAAAGCATACCTTTTAACGTCCTTTTTCTGAAATTTCTCATTATTTAAATTTTTACAGGAAAAAGCATTAAACAAATTTATAAAAAAATTTTATATTATTTTAATTTAAACAAAACCAATAGTATGAATATTTTATTAATAGAATTTCAAGTTGGTGTGATGTAACCTTTATTGCATTACTTTACCAATCAGATCGGTTATGAAAACGTTATGTATCTAATAGCAAAGAAAGTTTTAACTGACCTTTCAGGCAGATTAAATTTCACTTTATCCTTCTGTACGGTGATTAAATGTAGATAACTTTCTCCTCCCAAAGGTTCATTAAGTGCAGCAAATAAAACACTATTTAGATTTTGAAAATTATTTCCGATGTAGCTTCCTTAAACGAATACTTATTTCAATATATGATGTATATGGTTGAAACTACTTTCCTGTTTCGTGTATATTTGAAATACTAATTCTATTGTAAAAAAAATTTCCAACATCAAACGTTGTACGGAACTTTAAACTCAGAAATCACTGCTAATTAACTAATGAATTAAGTCTTTCTGCAAGTGCCATCGCTACAGAAAATAATTAGCAGACGACCGCGTGCGCACGAGCCTGGCGATCAGGTTTCTTTCGTATGGGTTCAACATATGCAGTGATAACCATCGACATTTTTTATGGATTATTGATTTCAAATCAAACGGAAAGATTCACACCACAAGCTTGCATGTTGAAGAAATTAGCTTGATGTAGATTTATTATACAGTATCACGGCCTCATGAACCTGTAGCCAATATTTATAAAATTAGCGTTAGTTTCGTTTTATATCCTAATTGAAGAAATGTCAGTAATTTGATAGAAACCTGATTCAATAATCAAATATTTGTTACATAAAAGCACCATTTTGCTTAAATATATATCGGATTTTGCCGTTCATGATCTGATAGCAATAATAGCACTGACGATAAGTAAAACGGAGTTTTATCATGTTTATTAAACAGTTTGCCCACGGGAATTGTATAACCACTTAGCCATCCACTTGTCTGAAGATGAATGTATTGAAGAGGGTGTTGTATTGCATTTCATGTGACTGTACCTGTGACTATGGACATTATTTCATCTGTCTTTTTTATGTTTTAATCAAGCAATGCATTTAAAAAAAATGCATATTTTCTTCATTCTTTATTTTTTTTAATTTTTTTCATTTTGATCCCATGCCGGTACTCGGGTTTAAAATTACTGTCGTGTGAATTGGAAAGTTATAAAAATTGACTGGGTTTGTTTGATGGACATATTCTAATGTCTATTCTAGAATTTCTGCTCTGTCGTCAATTCAAAAAATAAGTCATTCATTTGATTAGAACTGAATGGCTTGTTTTTTTTTTTTTTTTTTTTTTTGGGGGGGGGGGGGGGGAGGGAGGGAGTGTAAAGTATTTCCTGTGCAAATAGCTTTATCGTAACGGACACACTTAATTGGTGGAACTCAGAAAAATTATAAATTATGTGAATGGAGCTAATAAGCATGTTACAGTTACTACCCATATAAGCATGTGCAATGCAACTCGACATCTATCTGAGTTACTCTTGTATTGGACAAGGAAAAGAAGTTCTTTAGCAGTAAGCATTTGTATTGAATTTCAAATCATTCTGATTAAGCAGTCACAGTAATGAGAAATCACGACCAAGCATTGATTTTAGTTTAAAAATCAAATTAAGTATAATACTGAACACAAGAAATAGTAATTAAATAAAATTACGATTCTTTCTTCGTTTGTTTATCCTAATTTTAACGCTTCCGGTGGTTAATTTTCTTTTCAAAGTATACAAGACAGTCCGAGATTTTTCAAGGAAGAAATTATCATGAAAGTACGTTTAATATATTTGTAGAAGGCGACAGAATAATTATTTGACGTCAATATGGGTTACAAAGTGGAGTGTATTCAAGTTTACGTCTGCTTTACAACTGAAACTGATACGAAGATTGACGTCTGCTAATCCCACTTCACTTCCTGTCAAAGATAATGATCCTGGAGAGATCCGAATGATATAGACAAGTAGTTAATCAACTGATAGCAAAGGAAATATGCATGTATGTTTGTTTGCCCGAACTGATTACAGAGAAAAATAATTTAAGATGTTTTCTATGGCATTTCATCAGCCCTTTCGTCAACGCAAAGACACTCATTACTAAGCAATCATATCCGACATTAAAACAAACACATCACTCTATTGTATTTACTAACAATATCACATTATAGGATATACACTTCTGCATAGAGGACAATCCAAACTACATTCAAAATAATCAGCATAACTTTTTATTCCAGAAATCCTTTCACTTTATTTCATTGAATAAATAATAAAGGACCCCACTGGAAATAAGTTTCTTTAATTTTTGTGGGTCATCCTACGGGTATTAGGCTGCAGTGAAAATCTTGTCCATTTCATAATACTAGTCTAGTCAATTATTAAAATAATGAACATTTCCACAATTTTAATCTTTTAAATTATAATTTTTAGTGCTCATAATCTGCCAATCATTTTAGTGTCTGTAACTGTAAAATCTCCTATATTTGTATGTCAAATATGTTTTGTTTTTTGTCTGTCAATCTGATGCCTTTTATCTTGAATAAATATTATTATTATTATAAATAAATAAATAAATAACTAAATAAATAAATAGCATTTTATGTGAAATATGAGGGTGAAGATATATATTACATATTTATTATTTGATGGAAATACGTCGTTAAAATACCATCTAGGGTCACTTGTCTTTAATAACAATCCAATCAAAATATACCAACAGCTATATCATCAATATTGATTGTAACCAGAATATATTCTTGAGTAAAAAGAAAAAGTGAAATGAAAAAGACAAATCTGACCTTTTTATTGGTTTGATTTAAAATAATTTTATTTGTAATAAACAAAAGGGATTGGACAAAAGTTTTTCCAACATATGAAGACGTCTCCCTAATAATATAAGTAACAATTTATTAAAATCATATAACATAATATAAAGAATAAAGGATACCTTTTTATCCTGTAATCAAGCTATTTCCAGTCTAATAAAAGGGATAGAATAAACTTTAGTCGTATTAGGTCAATGACCTTATAACGTCTACTGGTACTTGTTTACATGAAGAGCGCGACGAGCGTAGCGAATGTACCAGATGACATTCGTGGCGATTCCCGCGTTTTCACTGTCGTTGAATTCAACTTCAAACGTAATTTTAAGGTATTTTACGCATCTAAAGGGGATTGCAGGATAAAGACAATACAAAGTCATTGTCGGAAAATATAAAATTTATTTGGGCTCGCTGCGAAATATGGGGAAAAGGCTCACTAAAGCTCGCCCAAATAAATTTTATATTTTCCGACAATGACTATGTATTGTATATTTATTGGTGCAAATTCATTCAAAAGAAAATGTTTATAAACGTAAAATTTAAGACCTGTGACAAATTTCAGTGTAGGAACACTTTTGGCAGTGTTTAAATTGGAAATTGAATACATAAATTTCATGGTGACTTTCACTTCAAATAACAAATTATACTTACACTGAACAGGACAAAGCTATCTGATATATCTCCCAATTAAACATGCATCAATCAGCAGATAATTGGATATATATCCCCGTTACGTAAACTTGGCATAAGTTATTGCCTGACATTAATACAGGGTGATAGTTCTTACTATTTATCGGCGATATTATCTTGTAATTATTGGACTTCTGACACGAGGAATGGTACAAGATTATCTTCAAAGAAAATGGATTATATATATATATATTCTGTTACATATCTCTGACTGCACCACCTTACAGTTACTGGCATATGGCTGAATAATAGAACTTTCTTTTAGTCGATTTCCTAATTACATTGTTATTATCAGGGGCGTTTCCAGGAAATTTGAAAGGGGGGGGGGGGGGGGGGGCGTATATCAAAACTTTTTTTGACCTTTTTTTTGCTAAAAACATAAAATAATTTCGAAACGCACTAATGTAACGGTTCCTGACTTGGAGCATGTATATTTTAGAGTATGTGTTTAATGAATGAATATGATAAATTGCCATATTCAATACAATATAAGCAGATTACGATAGTTTTTTCTTTGAAGGGGGGGGGGGGGGGGGGCGTACGCCCATTACGCCCTCACCTGGACCCGCCCATGATTATTTCATCATTTTTGTTCATTAAACCAAGAAAAGCTTTTTTTTAAGAGTTCGTTAGGTGTAGAAGATTTATAGATACATATAATGATAATAATAAAGTGATATATAAATTTTTTTTATTATAATATTGAATAATTCAAAAGCTGTCATTTGTCAAAATAGATCACATGGTCAACCTGTAAAAAGCTTGTAAAATAGGTGTTTCCATAAATAAAATTAAAAATGTTGAAAGACCCTCTTTTTCCAAAAATAGAATTTAGAAGAACAAATTTATAAAGCGATATTTTGATTGGCTGTTGGATTAGTCTAAGGACCAATTAGAATCGATCTTTCATTCTTACTTCGGAAGTTCATTAAATATGTGATATCTACATGTTGTTTTGTTAATATTAAATTTATCATTTTCAATTCAATATCAACATAATGAAAAGGATACAGGGAAAATGTCAGAGATTCAAAACCGTAAAGCACAGGTTAGTTCGTTGGTTATTGAAATAGAACATGATCGATATTTTGTGAATTTGAATATTATAATAAAACAATTATAGCCTTTAAAATGTCGGTAGATACATGTTTTATCGACCTCCTGTAAAGGCTATAATTGTATAATACAATGCATCATATGTCAATCGAATTATAATGCGGTTTTCATGCAGGCTCACCGTTTTTCACATATGTACTCTGCCTTGAGAATGCGTTTGCAAACATTTTTATGAAACTTAATTTTTTTTCTCTATATATGTTAAATGAAATTAAATTGTTAACATTTAACCTTTGGCGTAGATCAGTTAATTTTTAAAGATTCAAAAATTTTTCTTTTGGGATGTTGATGTGGTGAAAATCTTGACGAATTTTATTTCATTTTTAATACTTGGAATATTTTTATCATTTTTTTTTCTTCCGACCCGAAATACATTTCAATTTTTTATCGTACTTTTTGTCTTAAAAGCACAGTTTCGTAAATAAAACACCACAATCTGCTTATCTTTTTTACTGCACACTTGGCATTCCTGTTTCCTTATCAGTGCCATTCGAGGTTGAAACCAGAATTGATTTTCCATCCATGTTGTAACCTGATAGCAATTGTGAGACCTAGAAATCTCGCGAGAATTCAGTGATATATCACGTTGTTACAAAAGGTTCTACAAATGAGTAAAGGTCTACAGCACTGTTGCGAAATTATACTATATTGCCGTAGAAGACACGTCGATAAGAATTACATACAGTGATATCAATGATACAACGACGGCATAAAATGTAACGATATATCATTTATCATACTATATTATAGAAAAAGATCCTCCTCAAAATTGATAGCAAGCGCTTCAAGGACAAAATTAAGAACAAAATTATTTTGAATTCATTCTAAAAAGAGTACCAAGAGATTTAATACTCGACAATGGATAAGACCATAAAGGTATAGGAATCCGAATTATGACAAGCTAGTTTCCTTTAATAAAAAGTAGAAATTTCAAGGATTAGTTAAAATAATTGAAATTCTTTAATCGTACCTTTAGGCTTACCTTTTTGTATATATGTAAGCCACATACAGGTTTGGCGGCAGGTTTGGTCTTTCAACTTATAACATTGACATGTTGAACATCTCGTCCAATCATGACACGAAGTTCTTTTGAGGACACCTTTTATAGAAATTATCACTTTTACTGACAATTCTGGTCGCGTTAATAATAGCAATTTGTATCATCTATGAAACGAACTCACCAATTGTTGAACAACACATGGTACAACACATTAATACGTATATCTAATCTCAAAATTTAATATTGATTCAAGGTGAAAATATGTTACAAATACTATATCTGGTTCGTTCAAATACGAATAACATCTTTGTACAAAAGATACTTCATACAAGAGTGGACACACTAAATGTCTCGCCTGAGTACGCACATGGACACAGAATAAAGATTATCTGATACCAGACATTTATTTATCTTCAATCTTTGATCAAAATATTGTAAAAAGTCATATTTTCATATTATCTAATTATGTTGCTATGCTAATTTTAACAATAAAATTGTTTCTTCATGGAGAATATTTAATATTTTAAAGCACAAAGTTCGCATATATATTCGACGATACAACCGTCTTCTTCAGATGCTGAACGAAAAATGTCTGGAGACACAAGTTGTTTATCACGACGTCATAATTACGGCTGGCAACTAGACGGGATTCGTGATGCGAATTGACCAAAAAATCTTGAACTTCATACAATGAAATCAAGGGATCAATTCATTTTATACTTGTTAGAAAAATCAAATTCGGACATTAATCCCTTCTTGCTGAGTATTACACAGCTTTATAAAAAGGGACTCGCGCGTTCTCCGATATTCAATATCACTTTTTCTCGGGATTTCTATGCCGGCAAATTTAAAATTTTCAATTGAATGGCCTTTTGAATTAAAATGAATGGAGACGGGTTTATCTTTTTTAGTCTTGTTTGTTCGTATATCTGAAAGATGGTTTTGGATCCGGTCTTTCAATTTAGTATCAGTTTCTCCAACATACACGATGTGTTTGCATTTTGTACAGTACACGGCATACACTACATTATGCGACCGACAATGAATATTATCATTCATTCGAATTATTCTTCCGGATTTTGTGTTACATTGGCCTCTGTAAATTTTGTCACATGTGACACAATTTCTACCGCACCCGTTCTGTTTTTTATCTTCCTTTTTACCGACTTCTTTATTTTTTAACACCTTCGATGTTGAAAGAATTCCATACACTAGCAAATAGAAACTGAAAGAATTCCATACACTAGCAAATAGCATACACCCGAGAATAAAGATTGAGCTAAGGTACGACAAAAACAAAATAGAATTTCTAGATACAATTACCACTCTGGAGAATGGGTTTATAGTTACTAGTTTGTTCGAAAAATCAACGGACAAGCACATGTACCTACATAAAACATCGGACCATCCGAAAACGGTAAAGAAATCTATTCCCTATGGGCTCGGCGTCCGCGTGAAACGGATTTGTGAAAAGGAAGAAGATTATCAAAAAGAGCGGAAGAAAATCAAACAAAGGCTGAGGAACAGGGGGTATACAGGGGGATTAGTTGAGCAACAGCTTTTAAAAGTTGATGAGAAGAATAGAGAAGATACGTTAAAATACCGTAAAAAATCCAAAAACAAAATGCCAGAAAGAGTCCCGATAGTTCTTACATACAGTCGGGCTCTACCTGATGTTGGGAAAATCCTAAAGAAACACCACCATCTTCTAGGCAGATCAACGCGTTTGAAGAAAATTTTTAAAACTCAGCCAATGTGCGCGTATCGTCGGGATACAAATTTATCAGACAGGATTGTACATCAGAAAACATCGAAGGTATTAAAAAATAAAGAAGTCGGTAAAAAGGAAGATAAAAAACAGAACGGGTGCGGTAGAAATTGTGTCACATGTGACAAAATTTACAGAGGCCAATGTAACACAAAATCCGGAAGAATAATTCGAATGAATGATAATATTCATTGTCGGTCGCATAATGTAGTGTATGCCGTGTACTGTACAAAATGCAAACACATCGTGTATGTTGGAGAAACTGATACTAAATTGAAAGACCGGATCCAAAACCATCTTTCAGATATACGAACAAACAAGACTAAAAAAGATAAACCCGTCTCCATTCATTTTAATTCAAAAGGCCATTCAATTGAAAATTTTAAATTTGCCGGCATAGAAATCCCGAGAAAAAGTGATATTGAATATCGGAGAACGCGCGAGTCCCTTTTTATAAAGCTGTGTAATACTCAGCAAGAAGGGATTAATGTCCGAATTTGATTTTTCTAACAAGTATAAAATGAATTGATCCCTTGATTTCATTGTATGAAGTTCAAGATTTTTTGGTCAATTCGCATCACGAATCCCGTCTAGTTGCCAGCCGTAATTATGACGTCGTGATAAACAACTTGTGTCTCCAGACATTTTTCGTTCAGCATCTGAAGAAGACGGTTGTATCGTCGAATATATATGCGAACTTTGTGCTTTAAAATATTGCTATGCTAAAATAGTTTTTACTTATCTCAATACTTATCTTATTTCATATGTATAAAAAAATCAGTAAATGTGATTCTGCTGTGCAAACACAATTTCAAAAGTTTTCCAATCTGTACATATTCAGCCAATTAATCTTTATGAAGGGACTGGAGTGATAAACATTCATGCATGAGTGACCTGATTTTAAAATTTTCATACCTTCCAATGTTTTTGTTAATCACTGTTTAGTAATGATCCCTTAAAAGTTTTTATTATTTATTATCATTATTAATGTTATTTATAGATTTTTATAAAAAACTGAGACTTTTTCAATATAAGTAATCAGCAGTTAAATAATAAAATACATTCCATACAGCAAATATAGTTGACCTATTACTTATAGCATCTAGAAGACGACCAAACAACAGAAACTTAACATCTACCAATGAACCAGTAACATGAGGTCAAGGTCAGATGAAACCTGTCAGACAGACATGCACACCTTACAATCATTCCATACACCACATATAGCTGACCTTTAACTTATAGTATTTGAGAAGAGGACCAAACAATATAAACTTAACATTGACTAATGAACCATAAAAATGAGGTCAAGGACAAATGACACCAGCCAGAAAAACTTGTACACCTTACAATCATTCCATACACCAAATATAGTTGACCTATTTGAAAAACAGACCAAAACACAAAAACTTAACACTGACCAATGAACCATGAAAATGAGGTCAAGGTCAGTTGAAACCTGCCAGACTGACATGTACCGCTTACAGTCACGCCATACACCAAATATAGTTGACCTAATGCTTATAGTATCTGAGAAACGGACCTAATCACGTAACTTGAACATTGATCACTGATCCATGAAATGGGGTCGAGGTCAGGTAAACCCTGCCTGACGGAGATTAAATCATTGCAAGGAACCTATATACCAAATATAGTTATCATATTACTCATAATAAGTGAGAAATTCACATGACAAAAAAAACTATACATATTACATTTTTTCCAAGCAGTTGCTGAACCATGAAATTGAGGTCAAGGACAATGGACATATGTGACTCGCCCGATATGATATGGCCATATTAGCCCGGGTATGTTAAAATAGCACTTGAATAATGCATTATTAGCTGGGGTGTGCAGATATGGATTGTTCACTTCCGGTCGTTACACATGCTCAGAAACCATCATATGTTTTACTAAGTAATTATACGACAATAAAACTTATTACAACACATAGTCATCAGCCAGGGCTTGTTGTTGTTCACGTCGACAGTCTATATACAGAAAAAAAGATAGTCTATATATAGAAAAAAGATCACATTTTATATAAAGACCAAAACTGATGCTATATTCTTTGTATTTGTTATTAAATTTTCTCTAAATTAATATGAAGTATACTGTATTAATTAAGGATTTGGGGTGACATTGTTGAATGGGGCCATTCAGCTCTTGTCAACTGATGAGTCGTAAACTGACACAATTTGCACATCTTTTGGATCAGAATTAGTACCGTAGAATAAACATGACCGTCCGGGATGTATCCAACAAATATTATATAAATCCTTTATTTGCATAAAATACACCCATATGGGTCAAAGCAAAACAATACAATAACACCTCAATATATATATATCACAATAGACATTAACATCTTTATAATTATAATATGAACTCTGACCAATGTGGACCCTATTTTCGTAGTGCCAATGACTGCTTTATAAAGTCGCAAACATAAGGTAAAAGTTATAATTTAGGGTTTAAAATTTGACTAATATGTTCCAATTTGTTATTAAAATCTATATTAAAATTAAGTTGAAGATGTTGGAACGAAGTTTGCTTTTGCTTTTTATTAATGTTACAAATTAAGAAAACATGATACTCATCCTCAATTTCTTTACACACAGTACATAGTCGGTTTTCCCTTAAAATATTTTTGTATCTTCCCACTTCTATATTTAAAGAATGGTCACTGACTCTAAATTTAGTTTAAATTTGTCTATTTTTGAAACTGAATTCTACATGATCTTAATTACCATTATAGTTAATATCAAGATGACCCCCCCCCCCCCCCAAAAAAAAAAAAAAAAAATAAAAAAAAAAAAAATAAAAAATAAAACAGTCAAAGAATATACATATACAAGATACAAATGTTTCATTGTCAATCAAAGACGCCCAAATGGAGAGTTAAATCAGCATGAATCACATACCAAGCAAACAAAAACATGAAAAATGAATAAAGGAACTAAGTGCAATAACATGATTGTAAATGATATTGATCCATGTAATTGGTATTAATGCCAAAATCAGAAAACTACAAAAAAAAAAAAAAAAAAAAAAAAAATACAAATCAAAGAGCACATGTTGTCACTAAGATATCGTAGCTTATAAATATTCATGGCCACGTACAACCGATTTCTTTTCTCTGTGATCAATGTATTTTTAAAAATATCTTATCATACAAATACAGTGTTGCTTACGGTATAAATATTCACGTATTTTAACTTAATGTATATTTTCAGCTAAAGTGTGGCTGTTACATCACTTCGAATATATAATGTTTATTTAGAAAGAATGGGATTCGTGTATTGACCTTTAAAATGTATTTCTGAAGTACCCAAATGATTGATATTTTATCCGTTCGAACATTTCAGTAAAATTTTAATCCTTTATATTTAAAAATAAAATAAAATTTTAAGACGTTTGTATAATACAAGGTAGTGTTACTTTTTATCAGATAAACGATAAAGGTCACGACCTTGTTAGTTTGTAATAAAACCTATTATATATATATATGAAAATTGTAATATCATCTGGCTATTAGTTGGTCTATCGAAATAAATAGTTAAAATTCATAACCAAATATAGAAAAGAAACCACTCGGAATAAAATACAAATATTTGAATATCTATATTGAGCTATCACACCATAACAACTTACGTACATTTCATTGACAAATATATACTTCAAATTTCTCCATTATAACAAATAAAATTGTTGAGAAGTAGACCTAGAAGAAGGAGAAGGAAAATTGTGTTTCGTTTTCTGGTACGTATAAATAACAATGGTTTCGTATTTAAATAGGAAAGTAGACAATGTAGCCCCATTGTTTCGTATTTAAATAGGAAAGTAGACCATTTTCCTAAGACAAAATACGAGATGAAATATCAAACGCTATACGTTATACGTGTGAAAAGTAAAAAAAGATATGAAGGTTACAGTTTATGGCCAAAATATATGTGTGGTTAATCTAGCATATTTTGCCTCCTTCGCGGCGAGTACAATTAAACTGTATATTTTCCGATAATGTATATAATTTTTTTTTGATCCTGTAGCAAATGTTTATCTTATATAAGGATAAAATGGGAATTTCTCCTCTATTTTTGGCACTTTATTTTGGGAAAAGTTAAGTGTGGACACATTTTAATACTTGACCGAATGAAGCTCTTCAATATTACAATATACATTACACAGTGGTATATTGGACCTTCAAGCAAAGCAGACTAAACATGTTTAAAAATGACGTATTCTGCCATATTACTTTATTAGCCCTTTGAAGCCCAATATCTTCAACCACAAAATATAGAAAAGAATCTGTTGAATTCTTTTGAATTCTTTTAACTTTTTTACTTTTTACTACTGACATGACTGAAAGCCCTCAATATGGATTAAAATAACAAAAGTCACCATTGAAATCGGAAAGATATTTATGTTTCCTTCAACTCGGCTAATTTTTATCCTTTTTATTCTTTAAACTGTAAAGACAGAAAACATGTATTACAGGTAGCATACTACGGAAAACACTCATCAAGATGAATTGAAAGAGACCGATTTCCGATTTCCATGTAAAATATGTTTCGTTTCAGAGATACAAGGGGTCAAAACTGCCAATTTTGACCACTTTGACCCCTCGGAAACGAAAATATAGAAAATCATTGGCACACTAATGAAAGGACTCATCAAACTGAATTAAAAGAAAAAAAATCTTATTTGAAAAAATACATATCCTGCCACATTGCCTTTTTCCGACCCATTTTAACTTGGAAACCGTAAAAGAAAGAAGAAATCTGTTGGCATATTACAAAAGTACTCATCAAGTTGCATTAAAATGAAAAAGATCCCATTTAAATCGGTTGGAAAATAAAAAAATAGGTCCTCGCAAAATGGCTAATTATGGCTTCTTTGACCCCATTTAAGTAATTTATATTTGCGGTCGTATCATGAAAAAACCTTAGATCTTTATTTCAAATTGAATAGAGTATACATGAAGGAGAATCATGATAATTTATAATTATCAGCTGCACACTTTAGTACATTATAAATCATTATACGAAGTCGTAATGAATTTATCTGCAATAAACAAATTAGTTCAAGAAGACCTCGTTAAACATTCCCATCAAAACCATATTCATTCTAATATATCAGCACATTTCCAATATTATAAATCTTTATCTCACCAAGAATCATGTTTATATTGTTTTACAAATCTATGCTTAAGTATTAGGGGTGGATTAATTACTTACAACATGTGAAATCCAGATGTATTGCCCCAGAAAGCATCTTAGAACATAATCACCTGCTTCTCAACAAATTGAAAGCCGTTATTTTGAGCTTTAAATTTCACAGTACATGGTTTTCCATGCTTTACGAAATAACATCAGGACCGTAACTACCGTTGAGGCAGACGAGGCAATTGCCTCGTCTGAATTTCTGGCAAAAAAAAAAGAAAAATAAAAAAAATAGTAAGAAAAAAAAAGAAAATGGAGAAAGCTAGCCATGCAGGGGTAGAAAAATTAATTTAAATCCCAAAAATTTTCATATCAATAATTAAGTAATGCATACTCCGAATAGTAATTAATGTTGACGTGCATCTGTACTTTTATTTCAACTACGTAAGGTATCGAACTCTCTGCCTGATTACCATCGCCAGTAAACCGGCATTTGGTTCTGCAATTATGTATTTCCCGCGAAAAGGTCTGTTGAACAAAGTTTGATCGTCAGCGATTCTGGTCTCCCAGGAGAAGACCAAATTGAACAGTAAATATGAACAAAAACGGATGTAACGAGATTTATTTCGAACCCTAATATTACAATTTTCGGTCGCACTCGGCGGCTTCCAGACCCCTGCCTCGTCTGTTTCCGATGCCTAGTTACGGCCCTGAACATGCATGATTTATTATCTTCCATAGGGAATATGATGGACAAAACAGACGGCAAGAAAATACGTGACATTATGAGTGCTCACAAAAATACCAGGAAGTAAAAGGTGATTGGGTTTCATTCTATTTCATGAAATTAGTTAGATAAAAAGGACAAATATACCTAAGGAGCAATACAAAAAACGTAATCCACTGGAAGACAAACCCGGAAAGACAAATGAACAACCACAAGCACAACAAATAAACACTGAAAACTAAAAAACGATGAACAACACGAACTCCTATAAAAACCAGGAGTGAACCGAGGTGCTCCGGAAGGGTAAGCAGTTCCTGCTCCGTATACGGCATCTGTCGTGAAGTTCAACAAAGTCAATCCGGTGGAAGTCACAAATCGGTGGAGGCACATGAAATGTTACGACAGTGGGAACAGGTCCAACATCATCTTAGATATTGGAACACTTTAACGGTCAATCAATTCGTGATCACGACCGTAAAATTTTCTAAGTGATGACATCAACTTATCCCTAATAAAACCTTGTTTAAGAAGCTTATTTGACAGCATTAATCCTCTTTGTCGAAAGTCAGGGTAACACACGTATGCTCTTGAAAATCGGATAAACTGAGAAACGTAGACGCCATATTCAGGTGATGCTGGTATATTAGATGTTTTTTACATTTGGTGAAATTTTTTTAATTTCTATTATTTTTTTCGGAAAGAGTAGGGCGTGTAGGGAGGTTCAGAGGACCTCTCCAAAATCTGCAATACAAAAAAGATATCTAATCTAGTGATATTTATAAAATAGTTTAACGTGAAAAAAATCAATTATCTAATTATAATGTCAGGGTGGAGATGGAGATTTCACACATGTATTTGAGATAAAAACATCATTTTAATTTTGTTTTTTTTTGGGGGGAGGGGTATTTTTTAATTTTTGTTCTTTTATTTATTCATTATTTTTGAATTACAGGTTTGATGAACATCTGTAGCGTTTAGTTGTCCAAAGTTAACCACTATATTCATTTTGTAAGATATAGACTCAAGATTTACTCGTTTGCAAAGCTTCAAGTTTTAACCAATAATTATGGGAACATTTGGTAAACTTTTGAACCCCCCCTCCCCCCCCCCCCCCCCCCCAAGACATTAAAAATTTACCTTGAAAAAGGAAACCATACAAATCCAGTTACCGGATATAAATCTGGTTCCGAAAAGACACTGATTCAGGAATAAATTACTAAACCATCGAACGTCAAATTCCTATATAAATTCAAAACTGTCATCGCGTTACAGTCGATTGATTTCACTTAAAGCTTGACACGGTTACAAAACGTTTACTATATAATACAAATGTATAAAAATAAAATAGGTGGGAAGGATGTAAACAGATTTTATCATGTGTGAAAAGAGATTAGAGCGGATTACTGTTATGCATGAGATTATAATGAAGATATAATCCTGACTGTACATTTGTAAGGCCAAGCCCAAATTCTCTCATCATTGATTAACATACATATAGCTAGTAACTTGTATATTTTCTTGCTAAATAATATTTTTGATATGTGAATTACAAATTTTGATGTGCCAAAAAAAAAAAAAAAAAAAAAAAAAAAATAAGTAGTCAATTTTGTTTTATTCCGTTTCGTCCAGAAATCGATATTATGTAATTTACTGTTTTATTTTCCCGACAAATATTAATTTACTATTTTAACAACATTTCAGTTAGTTTGCTCCTCAAAGTCACGTTTAAGTTTTGTTTACATTTACCGCCGATTTCTGTGGCAAACTTATCAAAACGATTGACAGTGTATACATGGAACCTTGACAAATTTTCGGGACCAAATTTTTCTTCATGCAGGAAATTTGACAAAGATTTTGATGGAAAACTATGATCGCGTAAATGTAGCAGTATATTTAGTCCCTAAGTAAAATATGTCCCCCGGACTTTGTTTCCTAATAAAGTAAGTCCGTGTTCTGAATTTTACTAGAAAATTTAGTACAAGGATGAATTTTCCTAGGAAACTGAGCCCATAATTAGCAATATATGTCCGGCATAAGTTTTCCTAGGAAAATTGTTTCTGGGACTTAATTGGAACGTCAAAACGATGTTTTGTAGATCTCCTTAGCTGAAATTTGGCTTCCTATTTCGGTATTTTTGGTTATGAGTACTTCTTGTTTTAAAATAAGTTTGGTTTTTGGTCTTCTAAATGTTTCGGTTTTAATGCTGCTGATGAGAGGTAACTCCTTGAAATGCGTCGCATACAGCATAGTATAAATTTACTATATCTAATATTAGTATCTTTGGATTGTTATTTTATTTGTAGTGGATTCCTTTTCGTATTAAATCAGTTCACAATTGTCCAAATTTTAAACTAGTGAGTATGTAACAGTAAATTAAGTCCGGTAGTAAAATATGTCCCCCGGACTTTGTTTCCTAGTAAATTAAGTCCGTGTTTTGACGATAGATGATTTTTTCAACTTTGTTTTGAAGGCGGGAGTGAAATGTGTTCACCACAAAGTATTAAGATTTTTGTAGTGAGTACTTTTCATAATGAATGTGAAAGATTTTTTATCAACATAAGATTAGCTAGAACTTTAAGCAATAAAAATATGTTTGTTTGTTTAGTTGGGGTTTTACGCCGTTTTCAGCACATTTGGCTATTTCACGGCGGCCAGTTTTTATTGGTGGAGGAAGCCGGAGTACCCGGAGAGAACCACCGACCTTCGGTAGGAAAATTGGCAATCCTTGTCACACACCCCGCCACAGTTGAAATTCGAACTCACAATCTCAGCGTTGACAGGCTAGTGACCATTTGTAGTCATGACGAACTACCTAGACCACTCGGCCACCGAGGCCCCAAATAAAAATATGAAAAATATAATAAGTCAATAATAAATATAATAATAATATTTAATAATTTTATCTCCAGGTGGACCTATTTTCCTAGTAACAATATATCATATTTTTGAAGTATTTGCTTTTTTATTTCTTTCATATTATATCATTCTTAAGATGGACTTATTTTCCTAGTTATTTTTTTCCAACATTTTTTTCTAGTAAAATTGATCCTAGATTACTATTAGTTGGAATGTTTTTACTAGGAAAATTAGTCCACCCAGACTTATGTTACCATGACCAAATCATCACTTATATAAATTGGCCTTTAATAACATAAAAGTTTTATGTAATATTTCGTATTAATTATAAAAAAGTAAATACACTGAATTTAATATTCATCAACAACTTCTTTATATTGAAAAAAGTACTCAATCGTGAAATCTGGACAGAGATAATATACATCGTGTAACGGAATCTTGTCAAAATTAATAAACTCTCCCCGCCACCCACGCCACCTGCTGTCATGTTCAATATTTTATACCATACAATTCATGGGAATAATTTGTGCTCTAATATCGCGTTCAATCACTATAATTAAATACATCAGATGGGTACAAATGATGGTATTGTTAATGAAATGACTTTTATCGCCTCCCACACTTCACAATGTGAATCTTATTTTGATATAATTGAAGTGTAGGGTCGTTTTGGGACATTGAAACGTACAATTGAGCGAGAATTAAAAGCATATTTTAACACTGTTGCTAAAATATTAAGCTAAGCTTATGATATTTCAAAGGTATTTGGAAGGTTTGGGAATTTAAGATTAAATAAAAATTCGCAATTATTTCCATGATCGGAACGTTGGAGGATTTTCGTACATACAAGAAAATAGATATTGTGAATTATTTCTTTTTGACACAAATTCTTTACAAAACGCAAGTCTAAATGTCAACCTTTACGGAGAATAAAACCCACATTTAGCAACGCAGTTTGAACGGAGAAGCTTGGAGTTAACATCATATACAGAAATAGCCTCTAGACTTTTATGTGATGAAGTTTTACTTTTCATTTTGTATTCATACCACCCTATGTTGATTTCTACTGTATTGATACCACCCTATAGTGACACCTAAGTTGACTTGCAGTAATACCACCCTAAAGGGACTTTGATTGTATTCATACCCTATGGTGACTTCAATTGTATTTATATCACCCTATGGTGAATTTGATTGTATTAATACCGCCCTATGGTGACTTTGATTGTATTCATTCCACCCTATGGTGACTCTGATTGTATTCATACCACCCTAGAGTGACTTGATTGTATTCATACCAATTTATGATGACTTCAATTTTATTCATTCCACTCTATGTTGACTTTGATTGTACGCATACCACCCTATAGTGACTTTGATTGTATTTAAACTACTCTATGTTGACTCTGATTGTATTCATACCACCCTATGTTGACTTTGATTTTATTCATACCACCCTATGTTAACGTCGATTATATTCAAAACACCCTATGATGACTTCGATTGTTTTTAAACCACTCTATATTGACTTTGATTGTAATCATACCACCCTATAGTGACTTTGATTGTATTCATACCACCCTACAGTGACTTTGATTGTATTCATACTACCCTATGGTGACGTTGATTGTATTCATACCACCCTACAGTGACTTTGATTGTATTCATACCACCCTACAGTGACTTTGATTGTATTCATACCACCCTACAGTGACTTTGATTGTATTCATACCACCCTACAGTGACTTTGATTGTATTCATACCACCCTACAGTGACTTTGATTGTATTCATACCACCCTATGTGAACTTTGATTGTAATCATTCCACCCTATATTGACTTTGATTGTATTCATACCACCCTATGCTGACTTTGACTGTATTCATACCAACATATGGTGAACTTGATTGTATTCATACCAACCTACATTGACTTTGATTGTATTCATACCACCCTACAGTCACTTTGATTGTAATGATACCACCCTACAATCACTTTGATTGTATTTCTGTTGTATCTAAATGAAAATTAAAATCTGTCAAAATTGAATTTCCTAAATTATAACCGTGTAATATGTGATGAAATTCGAATTCTGCCCCAAAGTGCTAAAACAAAATTCAGATATATCATGATGGTGTTAATGGACGTATGCCGGGTTTAATAAAACTTCTCTAATTGAGATTTTTCTCAACCAAATGAGTTTCATTCTCAAATTTTAAAGTACGATCAATCTGATTGGTCAGCATTTGAGCAAGGTTATGTTGTGGAAATGCTCAAATGTTAGATTTCTTATGAAACCTGGGCCATGGTATGCTTAAAGAATAAGACTCCAAAGATACTAATATTAGATATAGTAAATTTATACTATGCTGTATACGACGCATTTCAAGGGGTTACCTCTCATCAGCAGCATTAAAACCGAAACATTTGGAAGACCAAAAACCAAACTTATATTAAACAAGAAGTTCTCAACCCAAAATACCGAAATAGGAAGCCAAATTTCAGCTAAGGAGATCTACCATGTGCAATACAAGGAATGAACCCTTGTATTTCTATTATTTTATGAATTTTGCTAAATACTGGTAATTTCTGTAACAAATCAATGAATAATCATGTCAGACAAGTCTGACTTAACCTTTCAGAAAAGTGCATGTCACTGCATGTGTTGTCTTGAGATTCTGATCTTACAGGTTTTCTCTTCTATTTTATTATTACGATATTTATATATAGAACTCCATATTTACAATGCCAGTTTACCGGGTTTTAACACATTTATTACCATAAATAATATTCGCTTAAGGATTAAATAAATAATGTATATCCTTGTGTGATGAAAAATGGGAATGAAAATATTTCTTTAACCTTTCGCCGTAAGCCTCGTGTCATCGGAAACAATATTTTTATTTAAAATCCAACAAATGCTACAGTATAATTTATTGAACAAACATATATATATATATATATATATATATATATATATATATATATATATATAACTAAGTATGTTGCGAAACAGCTCATGCGACAATAGATTACAAGAAAAATAAATGGAAATGGCGAGCTGTCAAAAGGGGCGTAAAACGACTAAAATGTATGAAATACACAAGTTAAACAAAACCAAATATAAAATGGTAAAAAAACAACAACAAACTAAAAAGTTACTATAAAATAATAAATTAAAAGCTGAATCAAATTGCAACATTTGGATTTTAATTTGAATGAGTCATAATTCAAAAATCAAGCCCGATCCTGCTATTCGTGTAATTTTTACTTTGTGCCAGAAAAAAAATATTGATTCATTTGGGAAAAAAAAGAGCCTTTCAAGAGATAATAACAGTCCGTTCACTTTTACATGTATAATATAATGTTACAACTTCTTTGCCTTTTCCCTCGTTAATATGAAAGGATATCTTTATCAATGTGTTGAACAGACACACAGTAATTTATCCAACATATCCCGTGCGTGTTTTTTCCGTAAATCAGCGAAATCAATCATTACGAGAGAAATCGAACAACTGTAAATGATTCCCAACGAACGTGTGCTCTCTGTATAACAAGTGCTTAATTAAAGAGTTGTATTGACAGACGTTTAAAACGGTTGAAAGATCACGAAAGCATCAGCAAATTAACACGATATCTTGACATGAGGTTATTTTCTAAATGATTTATTAATAAACGAAGAAGAATCATTACGCTTGTATAATATGAAATATGTATATGAGTCGTAAATTTTTCCACATGAAAGAAAAACAAGAATAAACATCATGGGGATCAATATTGTGTAATTAAGCTATTTTCCTAACAATACACATATAAAATTGAATTCATTCTAATATGGTTTGCTGCTTTTCCTTTGCAAATAAAGATGTATTAAAATTTTTGATTTATCATGGTTGCACGCGCCTGACGTCATAGTCAAAATTAAAACGCAATTCGTTTGAATCTCACCAGAGAGACTTTCAGAACGCCAAAATGTTTCAATTGTTTGGACTTTTTTTATCCAAAGTACAATAAAATCAAATGAAAATGTAAGTTTTATTGCTATCAAATTTATTGTTTACTTTTATACTTTTATAGATTTCAAATTCTTTTTCAGAGGTCCCAAAATCAATATGGCCGTCACGTGAAAGGCCTTGCAGTACCACTAATCGTATTAACGGGTAACATTATTTGCTTTGGTTTTCAACATTTTAGGCCTTGAGCACAACGATGAATCGTAAATCGACATTTTGTTCATCATAATTTTATTCCCTACTGAGCTCTCTATAGACACCAGTAAACCGTCAATGCAGCGCAAGATCAAATTTATAACAGAACCAGAATCTCCATAGAGCTGGTTTCCTGCTATCTGCAACATCTAAAGCAGAATCAAAGATTTTGATATGGCAGCCATCTTTGTAGTTGACAAATTTCTGAAAGTAGCCATCTTGCTTGATGATCTGGGTCATCGGTCATAATTCGTAAACTGCTGAAAGATGACCGTCTATGGAACATTGCCTCCAAAATTAGATCGAATTGGCATATTTGATTTGCTACGTTTATGTAAAACTAAGTTAGGCTGCTCCAGCGATCTTGATTTTAGGTCAGAATAAATGGATATAATTCTTACCACCATTGCTGCTAAATTCTTAATTGGCCTAGAGGTTTCAGAGAAGAATATTAAACGATTATGAGAGTGAACAATGACGTAATAGGGACGCCAAGCGATTTGACTGTTTAGTAAAATTCATCTTAGGATAGATCTGTGTACCTATTCTATTATTCGGACTTACAGTAATTATTCAAAGAGTTACATATAAAGATATATTCACGGTTAATATGAGAAATGAATCATATCAAGGATACAAGCATTTCAACAAAAAAACCAAAATGACACTATGTTCTTATGACATTATGATAAAAATTAAGTTTCTGTATTATTTTAAAAATTATTGGATAAGATAATACGATACTAACTCCGTTACAGGTCAATGAAATAAACCTGTTAACAGCGTGACGTCAAAAGCATAGCAATAATTAAGTTATACTTAGTTATTTTAGCTGAAATGTGAAAATGAGTTACCTCCCTTTTGTTTGGTATAAAATAACTTCAATAATATGCGTATATCGCTTTCGATGATTGCACTATTTGGATCTCATCTCTTCCAGAATTATTAAAGAAATTAAATGAAAGAGAGAACTCGCAAAAAGAAACAAAAACACGCAATGTGATTCGTAAAAAAGATCATTTATTTCATGTTTTCGGGTATGGGCTCAAGTATAAAGTCATATATTATACGACAGGAGTTCGTTGACGCCTTTTTTGACTTTCCATAAATATACATACACTATAAATATATTTTATTTCAAAACTATTGCACCTCCACAATTTCTCTATATACATGTATCCTGTTCTTTCTGAAAGAAATTTAAAATCATAAGTAAATCAGTCATCAATGCATGACTTTATGAATGTTAAGAAAAAAATTACAAATCATTTCCCGATATAATTCCGGGCTTATTTGGGCAATGTGACAATCAAATATCGCTATCTTAATAATTTCAAACAAAAAAAATATGAAGGAAATATGATAAAATAAATATATTAACATGCAAAAAAAAGAAAGAAAATAATTACAGTCAAACGGTGGATAGGAGATATGACGAACTTGCATTGAGTGTGAAATTTGTTACGTTAGGGATTTTGTGTCAGGAAATAATCCACCATGCCCATTCCTTTGACCAAATTATGAAAACAATTATCCTGTTTGATCTTATGATATATGATGCTTCACTGAGTTATATGTTTCATGTATATGACACACTAACACTTGGAAAATTGACCACAGTTTTTTTTCCTGAAACAATGGAATACTCACAGCATTTATTACAGGACTTGCGACAGAAACAATGGAATACTCACAGCATTTATTACAGGACTTGTCACAGAAACAATGGAATACTCAAAGCATTTATTACAGGACGTGTCACAGAAACAATGGAATACTCACAGCATTTATTACAGGACTTGTCACAGAAACAAGGGAATACTCACAGCATTTATTACAGGACTTGTCACAGAAACAATGGAATACTCACAACATTCATTACAGGACTTGTCACAGAAGCAATGGAATACTCACAACATTCATTACAAGACTTGTCACAGAAACAATGGAATACTCACAGCATTTATTACAGGACTTGCGACAGAAACAATGGAATACTCACAACATTCATTACAGGACTTGTCACAGAAGCAATGGAATACTCACAACATTCATTACAGGACTTGTCACAGAAACAATGGAATACTCACAACATTCATTACAGGACTTGTCACAGAAACAATGGAATACTCACAGCATTTATTACAGGACTTGTCACAGAAACTATGGATTACTCACAGCATTTATTACAGGACTTGTCACAGAAACAATGGAATACTCACAGCATTTATTACAGGACTTGTCACAGAAACAATGGAATACTCACAACATTCATTACAGGACTTGTCACAGAAACAATGGAATACTCACAGCATTTATTACAGGACTTGCGACAGAAACATTGGAATACTCACAGCATTTATTACAGGACTTGTCACAGAAACAATGGATTACTGACAGCATTTATTACAGGACTTGTCCTAGAAACAATGGAATACTCACAGCATTTATTACAGGACTTGTCACAGAAACAATGGATTACTCACAGCATTTATTACAGGACGTGTCACAGAAACAATGGAATACTCACAGCATTTATTACAGGACTTGTCACAGAAACAATGAAATACTCACAGCATTTATTACAGGACTTGTCACAGAAACAATGGAATACTCACATCATTTATTACAGGACTTGCCACAGAAACAATGGAATACTCAAAGTATTTATTACAGGTCCTGTCACAGAAACAATGGAATACTCACAGCATTTATTACAGGACTTGTCACAGAAACAATGAAATACTCACATAATTTATTACAGGACTTGCCACAGAAACAATGGAATACTCACAGCATTTATTACAGGACTTGTCACAGAAACAATGGAATACTCACATAATTTATTACAGGACTTGCCACAGAAACAATGGAATACTCACAGCATTTATTACAGGACGTGTCACAGAAACAAGGGAATACTCACAGCATTTATTACAGGACTTGTCCTAGAAACAATGGAATACTCACAGCATTTATTACAGGACTTGTCACAGAAACAATGGAATACTCACAGCATTTATTACAGGACTTGTCACAGAAACAATGGAATACTCACAGCATTTATTACAGGACGTGTCACAGAAACAATGGAATACTCACAGCATTTATTACAGGCCTTGTCACAGAAACAAGGGAATACTCACAGCATTTATTACAGGACTTGTCCTAGAAACAATGGAATACTCACAGCATTTATTACAGGACGTGTCACAGAAACAATGGAATACTCACATAATTTATTACAGGACTTGTCACAGAAACAATGGAATACTCACATAATTTATTACAGGACTTGCCACAGAAACAATGGAATACTCACAGCATTTATTACAGGACGTGTCACAGAAACAAGGGAATACTCACAGCATTTATTACAGGACTTGTCACAGAAACTATGGATTACTCACAGCATTTATTACAGGACTTGTCACAGAAACAATGGAATACTCACAGCATTTATTACAGGACTTGTCACAGAAACAATGGAATACTCACAACATTCATTACAGGACTTGTCACAGAAACAATGGAATACTCACAGCATTTATTACAGGACTTGCGACAGAAACATTGGAATACTCACAGCATTTATTACAGGACTTGTCACAGAAACAATGGATTACTGACAGCATTTATTACAGGACTTGTCCTAGAAACAATGGAATACTCACAGCATTTATTACAGGACTTGTCACAGAAACAATGGATTACTCACAGCATTTATTACAGGACGTGTCACAGAAACAATGGAATACTCACAGCATTTATTACAGGACTTGTCACAGAAACAATGAAATACTCACAGCATTTATTACAGGACTTGTCACAGAAACAATGGAATACTCACATCATTTATTACAGGACTTGCCACAGAAACAATGGAATACTCAAAGTATTTATTACAGGTCCTGTCACAGAAACAATGGAATACTCACAGCATTTATTACAGGACTTGTCACAGAAACAATGAAATACTCACATAATTTATTACAGGACTTGCCACAGAAACAATGGAATACTCACAGCATTTATTACAGGACTTGTCACAGAAACAATGGAATACTCACATAATTTATTACAGGACTTGCCACAGAAACAATGGAATACTCACAGCATTTATTACAGGACGTGTCACAGAAACAAGGGAATACTCACAGCATTTATTACAGGACTTGTCCTAGAAACAATGGAATACTCACAGCATTTATTACAGGACTTGTCACAGAAACAATGGAATACTCACAGCATTTATTACAGGACTTGTCACAGAAACAATGGAATACTCACAGCATTTATTACAGGACGTGTCACAGAAACAATGGAATACTCACAGCATTTATTACAGGCCTTGTCACAGAAACAAGGGAATACTCACAGCATTTATTACAGGACTTGTCCTAGAAACAATGGAATACTCACAGCATTTATTACAGGACGTGTCACAGAAACAATGGAATACTCACATAATTTATTACAGGACTTGTCACAGAAACAATGGAATACTCACATAATTTATTACAGGACTTGCCACAGAAACAATGGAATACTCACAGCATTTATTACAGGACGTGTCACAGAAACAAGGGAATACTCACAGCATTTATTACAGGACTTGTCCTAGAAACATTGGAATACTCACAGCATTTATTACAGGACTTGTCACAGAAACAAGGGAATACTCACAGCATTTATTACAGGACTTGCGACAGAAACATTGGAATACTCACAGCATTTATTACAGGACTTGTCACAGAAACAATGGATTACTGACAGCATTTATTACAGGACGTGTCACAGAAACAATGGAATACTCACAGCATTTATTACAGGACGTGTCACAGAAACAATGGAATACTCACAGCATTTATTACAGGACTTGTCACAGAAACAATGAAATACTCACAGCATTTATTACAGGACTTGTCACAGAAACAATGGAATACTCACAGCATTTATTACAGGACGTGTCACAGAAACAATGGAATACTCACAGCATTTATTACAGGACTTGTCACAGAAACAATGAAATACTCACATCATTCATTACAGGACTTGCCACAGAAAGAATGGAATACTCACAGCATTTATTACAGGACTTGTCATAGAAACAATGGAATACTCACAGCATTTATTACAGGACTTGCGACAGAAATATTGTGCTTCTGACGTAGTGCAAACGGCGTTTTGAAAGGTAGGATCAGAACAGTCCGTGACTTGATCCTCACATGGCTGACGTGTTGTTGTTGATGCTAAAGGTATGAAAAACAGCTTTAATTAAAAAGAAATATATTCGATGAAAAAACACAAACGTCATGAAATAAACGCCAAATCTGATGAACCGGGGTGCATATTTTGAAATAAGTCGCACCAGAATACCGTATATTTTATAATTTAAAAGTAATAAAGTTTTTGATTATACATTCCAAGCGATAAACAAACAAATGATAGCAACTCCCTCGGGGAATGAATAAAAGCAAGATATACTCTTTTGTCGTATTCTTACGCATGCGTTTCTTCGACGCTATGCCAGGGAACAAGCAACATAAAATTGAACACAAAAAAGTTTTAATTGTTCTATATTAAAATAAGAAATTATTCAAAACAATAAATTCAACTTTTACAACTAAATATTGTCACCAATTTGGTAATCCCAATTTCGGTCTTCAAACAGTGCCTGCTTTACATCACTAACCGGTATCAGATTCGTTATAGTTTTAAACAACCTTGGGATTAAGGATGATCGCTTCAGTCTCTCAAAGATGTATGAAAAAATAAACAGGATTTCATAAAATTTTGTCAAATACCATTTTGAGGTATATATGATTGAATTATAAAAGAAAAAGAGGGGGTTCATGGGCAAAAAATTTCATGTTTAAGAAGTGGATAAAACCCAAGGATTCCGAAAATCTGACAAAAAGACCAAAACATGACCAGCGAGCATCCTTAAACTTAATGTTTATGATGTCACAGCAGTTAGAATTAACGTAATCTTATTTTTCACAAATAGATAATTAAACTTTGATAAAATTTGTTTAATATCTAAATTTTAGAAATATCTGGATTTAGATAAGAACTGATAATTATATTTAATCTCAAACACACAATATACACAAATAAGAAAAATAACAAATATATATAAAAAAAGGATTGATTAAACTGAAGATTTCAAAATTTTATTTACAAGCGGGGAAAAAATTGTCCTTTCAAAATATACGAAAGTTCCGGAAAATAATTTGAACCAAAAGCTGAAAAGAGGAATTACTTCCCCACTTTTAAACACAGTTTGTAGTTTGCATTAACTTTTTCTCAAAATAGTGCTACCGAAATTTGCTATTAGGTCATTTTGGGATAACCCTAAGCTTAATTATGATCTACATATGTCTCTTTGCTATTTACAATTTGATTCTGTATTCTATTATTGAATTCTATTCCGGCATATGAAATTCTAACAGTTCTTGTCATAACATTTCGCGTTAAAAAAACTCAAGTATTTTTTGACACTGGTCTTAGTTATCAGAACGAATATTGAACGGACCAATCAAATTTCGATATACAAGAGCTTAACTATATTTGCCTCATGATACAAGAGTCTGGTGTCCATATTGTATTCATGTTAGCAATTGATTTTTAATCAGTCAAAATTAAAGTTTTGGGTCTCCCGTCCTCATGATGTCTATTAATTTTACATACCAGAATTTTCACTGTTATTCAATAGATCTCCTGCGAAATAAATGATTAAATAAATGTAAATATAGATTCTCCTTCAGGTAAGAGTGAGTTATGGAATATCACCACCCGAGATAGTTAAATTTTCGATTTTCAACACGAGACCTTCAGCGAGCGTGTTAAAATCTAAAATTCAACTATTGAGGGTGGAAAAATTCCATAACTCACGAGTAAATTGAATCTGTTTCTCCTATGATTTTCGACAAAAACCTCAAGAAAATGTCCTTGCTATGTAGTTTGTTTACATAGACGTCATTTTGAGACTTCTCTAGTTATCGTTCGAATAACTGTAGATAAATGGGCGGGAATTCCCATGCAGAAATTTAATCACCGTGAAGTGGTTAAAAATATTATGTCTTTTTATCCCACCGATTAAACACATCAAGAATAGGAGAAAATAAAACAATCCAATAATTCAGATATTTCCTTCAGATACACTGATGTGACATAATCGACTAGAGAAAACAAGACAATCTCAAACCGGTAGCAGGGACAGCGTTGAAGGTCTCATTGTCACCCAAACAAAACTCTGGATGAACTAGTAAAGAAAGCCAATACAGATGGACTGTAAGATCGTCTCAGTAGTACACACAACTTATTTAGAGATATCCCTATGTGAAACTTGCAGTCAATAAATGTTGCTTTTTAAATGTACATGTATGTATTTGAAGTGAAATTTCGCTCGCTCGCACCTATTTTTGCTATAAAAAATCAAAAGAACTAAAATTCAATTTGGTGTCGCCTTATTCTAAAATTTCCGATGAAAGATATTTTAAAAAAGGACTTAAATGTAGTGTATTAATCTACACAACAACGTACCTATTAGGTTTTCTAGATACCAAGTCATATTGGTATAAAGTGAAAACAGTCATAGATAGAATAGAGGGAGATGCTTTAGATGGCCCCATCACAGTGCCTTATACTTATTTTTAAACCTTTGATCTATAAGTATGTTTGAAGTCTATGGCAGTCCCACTGGAACAATAAATTACATTCAATATAGCCACCTGTTGGCAAAAATATTTATTTAGAAGGTAAAAACTGACGATACCGAGTTTTTTTTAACTAGATGTCGCATTGTTCACACCAGGACGATTCATTCTCTAATGAGCCGCCTTCTGGGTGTATTCTGTCTCACTATCAAACGTATTAGATATATTTTAGTTAACTGTGTAGATAAATTTGACAGTATTTGTCGGTTCTACAAAGTCAGTTTTATGAAAGATTTATTTACAAATGTTGCTGACTATTTTGATCAGTTCTTGCCGTGATATGGCTGAACTATCGCCCACACGGCGATATTATAATATTATTGCGTAATGTTTTCCAAATTGGTTTAGTTATTGGTCCGACGCAAGTCATATTGGACTGAGGCGAAGCCGAAGTCCAATATGGCTAGCCAAGGACCAATAACTAAGCCAATATGCAAAACCTTGCGCAATTATACCTTTATTGACTAACCAGTCCAATATATCGTATTGACTAGTCCAATATGATCCTTTAATGCCCAAGCAGTTTAATATGTCATATCGACTAGTCAATACGGCATATTGGAAGGGTATGTGTCGTATTGGCGTACTTTGACATTTTGTATTGTATTGACAGGTTTTATCATATTTAGGCTTATATTCTAATGTTAGTCAATATTACTACATATTACGCATTGTTTTTGATGAATACCCTGTGTGACCTTTTATTTGTATCTTTGATTAAAGCAATAACACTTAGAAATATAAAATTGTACCGTCTATCTGGCGTTACCAGTTGTATACGGATTATATAATAATAAACAACACACACTTACTGTTACATCTGGGCGTGCTACAACACCTGGTAACTTGTGAAAATGACCGTCGTCCTACAGGAGTGCCTTGTATAATTTGACAGGTCTAAAATAAAAACAATAACGTATTATTTATGGTCAGGTGGGTGAGGGGGGGGGGGGTGACTATCTTTTAAGTTTTAAGCGGATTATATCATTTAAAATTTTTTCTGTTACCTTCAGAAATCATTTTAATAACTAGAACATAAGATTTAAAACAAGCATATCTTGTTAATGTAATTTTGAATACTTTAGAACATCACAAAATTTAAAAGAAACAAAAACACACTGCCATATAAATACCTTTAATAAGACATTTTGCAACTGTTCTTTAAGTAACATTAAAACCCACCGTTCTCCATTGTGTTATGAAGACAGTTTCTTCATTTGCCTTTAGGTTTTCAGATTACGAACTACGCATAGTGGTTTTTGATAGTTGTAAAACCCTAAAAGTAGTTTCATTTGTGAATCTTTGTTATTTAGTTACAAGCAGTATTCAATGTGCCATTCTGAATCAGTTTTTTGCGGTTAATATTCAGAGAATTTTTGGCCATTTTTTATGTGCCTTGCTATATTTTGATGTTTTCTTTCAAGAATGCTGTCATTACTTATAAATCCACTATTCTTTAGAAAAAATCTTTTGTTTAAAGAATTGAAACAGGTCAGCTATCCTTTGCGATGTGTATAATTAATATCCGAGGAAGACTATTGTGGAAAATGAGCAACACAAAATGCCTACATATAGGCGACAAATGTCAGAGCAAAGGATTGATGATGGACGAATTATTGTTTAACGTCCAGTGGCAACCATTAGGAAAACATCAGGACGGGAACATGTTGATATGTTATGAATTTGATCCCGGCTTTGTACTAGACCGACATGCTAGCTCACGCAGGAAGACATCATCCCACCCGGACACATAATACTGACTACGAGGCGACCAGTTCTTTGCTGTTACTCCTGGATGCCACTTGCTTAGCGGGAACCAGCATATACCAGCATATACCAATTTTAATGTCTGGTTGACACTTCTTGGGATCGAACCCGCGACCTTTCGCTACAACGAGACAACCGAGGCGATGTTCCAATCAAAGGAACGCCGCTTTCATTGCTGTTCCTAACTTTAACATTAAAACCCATCACTTAACAGCAAAGAAATGTAGCATCTCATTGCACTTACAAGACGGCGTCTAGTACCAGTTTGATGGAAATTCTTTATTAAATGTCTTAGGCAACACATTACACTGAAATAAATCTAATGTTATATATCTGTATTTCGTATGGTCGTGTAGTTTTGTGTAGTGTTAAATTGGAGTTGCGTCCCTTTGACTACTGTTGTAACTGTGCATGTGACAATCTTTGTCTTGATAAAATGTAAAATGGAAGCTGATGTGTTTTTGTGTGTCCGCCCATAAATCTGAATAATGGGACGAAGCCAGCTTTTCCGCCTAGTCCATAACACTAATAAATGGTTTATAATAAGGGCAGGTGTTGAAACTATAGAATTGTTTTCTATTAGATGCATGATTAAACGTCATAAGCAAACTAATTTGGATACCAAAACATTAGAGAAATAGAACTTTGTTCAAACAACAATGGTCATTGCTTAATTAGTGACATGTTTGTATGAAACTAAATTCAGGTAGAAATTATATTCAGCCAAATTTCCGATGATTAGATCTCTAATCATTCAACCTAGAGTTATTTTAGTTCACCGAATATACCTTACCTGTTTTGACATACATCCTAACACGTAGGAATGTTGTCCCTGTAGATTTAAAGTTTTACTGGCTTTGCATATCTAAAATTAAAATACCGAAATGTAGAACTGTAAATATGAAATGATTTGTTCGTTTGTTTCATAGGAACGTACCACAATGTAGTCATTTTCCACTGACATAGGAACGTACCATAATTTAGTCATTTTCCACTGACATAGGAACGTACCATAATTTAGTCATTTTCCACTGACATAGGAACGTACCATAATTTAGTCATTTTCCACTGACAAGAAAACTTTCCATACTTCTTGTGAAAATGTTTTTATGTCATAGATGTTTGTGGGTTTTTTCGGACATACTACGGGTTATTTTTGACAAAACACAAATTTTTCATTAATTAAAAAATTTAACCGAATGTCGGGAGTACTTTTGTCAAAACGCGAAGATTTGTAACGGCATCCTTTGGTTACGATTAAAGGTATATAAAAGTAGCCGGTTTTATACCCATCATCCATTAGCTACGCTAGTGAAGTACTCCTTTTGATATTTGTAGACAATGATACGTTAGTGAAGTACTCCTTTTGATATTTGTAGACAACTTTACTTTAGTGGAGTACTCCTTTTGATATTTGTAGACAAGGTTACGTTAGTGAAGTACTCCTTTTGATATTTGTACACAATGTTACGTTAGTGAAGTACTCCTTTTGATATTTGAAGACAAGGTTACGTTAGTGAGGAACTCCTTTTGATATTTGTAGACAATGTCACGTTAGTGATGTACTCCTTCTGATATTTGTAGACAATGTTACGTTAGTGAAGTACTCCTTTTGATATTTGTAGACAATGTTACGTTTGTGAAGTACTCCTTCTGATATTTGTAGACAAGGTTACGTTAGTGAAGTACTCCTTTTGATATTTGTAGACAACTTTACTTTAGTGAAGTACTCCTTTTGATTTTTGTAGGCAATGATACATTAGAGGAGTACTCCTTTTGATATTTGTAGACAATGATACGTTAGTGAAGTACTACTTTTGATATTTGTAGACAAGGTTACATCCCAATTTCACGAACATTCTAAAGGTCGTGCGATGGGTCATAACTTCTATATACATGTATTTAAAGGATTTAATATCAGTCGTAACTCTTACGACCTTAAGTGAAACAGTACCAAGGACATAAATAGAGCGGAAACCGGAAATTAGATCACCCTCAGATTACGACCAAACTTAGTCGCAAAACGTTTGTGATAGCGTCAGAGCATTTTGGATGAAAGCCTAAAGTAAAACCAAAACCTTTAACAAAAAAACAAAAAAAAAAAAAAAAAAAAAAAAAAAAAAATGAGTATGTATACATAACATAACAGACAATTATCACCAATAGCGATAACAAAAAAACCTACACGTACTAGTAACCAAATTTATACTAGAACAGATGTTGTGCACTATATTCTAAAACGTAGTCCAAGATTTATCAACTACTGTAAAATAGTGTCACCTTTTACCTTTCTAAACATCTTCATTTAGTTGTATTCTTTTACTTTTTCGCCTTACAATTTTGGCATTAGAATATGCTGTTCAACATTGTTAGCATCATCCAAAGTGAGGGTTTTGTATCCACGTTCGCTCCTACAAACCCCTGGCATTACACATTCATATTTTACGGGTCGGAAGTGAACGATTTTCATTGGTTACTTCTCAAGGTCAAAAGAGAATCCATTTCTAGGTCATACACCAGGCGGCGATATGTTCCACCCGAAAAATATGAATGTGTGATGTCAGGGGTTTGTAGGAACAAACGTGGATATAAAACCCTGACTTGCGATGATGTATTGTTAGTTGTTTAGGCTTTCAAGATGTTCGGCCTTGAGTACAACGGATGAGTCGTAATTCGACTTATAATTTGCATTTGAAAAGGCAACTCTTTATAGAATGTATGTATTATATTGACAGATTGTATAACTAAGTTTTCATATCTTACCTCATCATGATAACGGTGAGTTCTGCGATGACAATTTTTGTATAACTAAGTTTCCATATCTTACCTCATCATGATGACAGTGAGTTCTGTGATGAAAATCATTGTATAACTAAGTTTTCATATCTTACCTAAATCATGATGACACTGAGTTCTGTGATGACAATCATTGTATAACTAAATTTTCATATCTTACCTCATCATGATGACAGTGAGTTCTGTGATGACAATCATTGTATAACTAAGTTTTCATATTTTACCTCATCATGATGACGGTGAGTTTTGTGATGAAAATCATTGTATAACTAAGTTTTCATATCTTACCTCATCATGATGACAGTGAGTTTTGTGATGACAATCACTGTATAACTAAGTTTTTATATTTTACCTCATCATGATGACGGTGAGTTTTGTGATGAAAATCATTGTATAACTAAGTTTTCATATCTTACCTCATCATGATGACAGTGAGTTCTGTGATGGCAATGTGATGGATCACTTACATGAGAGCAGTGGAAACACACCAACCCTGAAAGGTTTATAGACATAATTAGTTCCGTTGTTTATTTACTGCCTTCACCGTCATCAAAAAAGTCTGAAAAGGTTGTGTTCATTCACATTTTCAGTGACCTTTGTTAAATTTGAAAACTGTTTTTTCAGAGATCATTCAGTGCTTTACGTGTGGTTTGGAGTCTCTAGGGTCAAACTAAACTTTACCATAAATGAGCTTCAGAAACAGGATACTCAAAGTCAGAATAACACGTCAAGGTTGACAGATTCGTCTGTGGAACAATGCGTTGGATTATAGACAAATACATAATCCATCTTGCTGTACAGGCTAAATGCCAAACAGAATTCGTTTCGATCCTTTATTAATTTTGCTGATATGGTCTTCATTTTTTTCAAAGGAGCGTCCATTCTCATTGTTAGTTATTTTGTTCTAGTTGTTTTATGTGTTAAGTATTTCTATGCTTTCAGTTACATTTGAATAGTATCTGTTCTTGTCATGAATTAGATGACTTTTGTTAAAAGGATTTGCATGATTTCAGCCATTATTTGGTCCCATCTGACATGAACAATTAAAATTAAGATTTAAATTCGAATTTGTATCATTTTCATTTATAATGATTGCACTTTCGTAATCTATCGATCATTGTTCACAATTCCTACCCATCAGGCAACAGCGATAAGATTTTTAAAAATGACTTATTATTCTGCATGCAAAAGATTTGTGAAAAAAAATGGGTGTTAGCGGAAAAAATAATTTATGACATTCAAATGGATAAAACCAGATGATTCTGAATATCTGACAAAAAATCAAAAACATGACCAGCGAACACCCTTAAGTTCATTGTAAATAAGTATATGTAGAGAATGATTCATACCTTATCATCAGTTGTACGTTATTCTTTGATTTGCTCTTCAACGTTTTTGATTGTTTGTTTTGGTTTTCAACATTTCAGACCTTGAGCACAACTGAGTCGTAAATCAACGAAACGTGCACATCAAAATGTGTATCAAAGATATTTTATTTGTACCTTATTCAGTGGGACAGTGAGAGTTGGAAGGTTATTCAGTGAGGCGGAAATAATTGTGTTTACAGTAAACATTACACATACGAGGATTCATAATGGACATTATACATTGCGGGTGGAACCCGAAACAGAAATGAAGTAATTATTGATAAAAAGTACTGTAAATTCAGAAATTATTGCGTGCATTTATTATTGCGATTTTGTCATTTTAGACCAAAATGCGATTTTAATCTTTGCAATATTGAGAAAAATCCGGCTTCATTCGTATAAAAAATTCCAAAATGCGAGCTTAAATTATTGCGATTACAACCCTGTCGCATTTTTCACAATAATAAAAACATCGCAATAATTTCCGAATTTACAGTAGTATAACACATGACACATACAGGCCTGGGCGCCATAAAAGTTGAGAATATTCTTAAGTCTGAGAATATTCTTAAATACCGGAATACTCGAATGTGATTGGCTGAGAATGGGAATTTGAGTAAAATTTTCTTTACTCAGCAAAAATAGTTCTTTATGGCGCCAAGGCCTGGAAATTATTGTCAACGTTTATCAAGAAATTATATTCGAGACGAAACAGGTAATTACCCATAGAAGTGTAATATGCATTCATATGGACTAACCTAGATTCCATGGACTGATGATTATCAAGGGCTAATTAACATCTGATAGGTTTATGAAAATTCAAACATTATAAGTAATTCATAAGTATTTTTTCTTTGTGTATGTAATTAAAATTAGATTATAGTCTACTGAAGACACATACAATGTGTGAAAAACTGTAAATTGTGCATGGCTAGGTATTGTTTCTTAAATCCATCTAAGACCCTTAAAGATACGTATAGAAGTCGTTGTTCCTGTATTGCTCATGCTTGCTTCTCCCAAATATTTTTTTGGCTGCCTAAGGTAAAATAAAATCATTTTCGATACAAATAAGTCAAATAACGTCTTTTTGTGTCACCTGAACCCGGTCTCTTCATCTTATTGTAAAGCAAATCATTCTAGATCCCGACTCGCCATACAAACATATTCATGTCAGTCTATTTCTGCAATAACGGACATATTATACGGTATTATAAAATGAAAAGTATTTTAAGGAGATAAGATGGAAAATATTTTGGAATCCTTATAGCGGTATTTTGTGATGCATTTTATTACGACCAGTTACTATGGTATGTCTAATAAGGGAACGATAAAATATCTCGGTACTTACCTAAAAAAATATAAAATTCCAAATTTATTATTTATAGTGCCATGTTGAAAAATACTCACCGTTTGCAATACTGAAATGAAAAATTCCAATGAGAAAAAAGACCAGCATTGCTTACAATTTTAAAATTCGACCAAGTTTATCTTATCTATATCTATCAAAATGAGAACAAGTACCTCTGACCAACAAAATTGCCATTTAATTTCATATATAATATAGATCAGAACTCTGTTAATGGCTAGACATACATTTAGAAGTAAGATTTTATGCCGGTCACCTTACAAATCCAATAAACATGATACCGATTTCAATGTACAAAACCATATGTGTCCTATTCTTCATCTTGAAAGTCGCTGAAAGGTTCTGAACAATAACCAAACTCTACAATAAAACCACAACGGTCCCTGGCATCTACTTCAAAGAATGTTTTGGGAAAAAACAAAAAACATGTAGTCTTCAGCAGGGAGCGTGGAATTCTCCGAACACGTTACCCACTTTGGTATTCGGTCAGGCTCTGACAACCTCTCAATGAGATGATCGTCCCTATCCGTCGCCTGAGAACGCGCTAGGTAACTCAGTGGTTTGAACCCCCGTGATCCATCACATGCACCTAGCCTATCAAACGTTAAGGAAATATAGACATATCAGCCTATCGAATGTCCATGAATTATCAACCAACTAATGTATTTCGAATTTCCTATAATGAATAAACTTTCAATTGTGATTGAGAAATTGTTAATCTTGATTAATGTAGGTTAAAGCCGAGGTGCATTACAAAAAAATGAACATTAGATTTGCACGTGGTTTTCAACCTGTCATTTTGGTTTGAATAGATTTAAATTGTCTTCATATAGTTAAATTATGATTGGCAGTTCAGCTATTGTATATAATTCGATATAGACCACCTCCTGTTTTACAGAGATTTGTCCATGTGTTATTACAGTTAAACTTGTCGAAAGTGTTGCTTGTTTTAACTTCATTAATAAACAAACAGCTTCATTTGTATTAACATTTATTACATGATTTCCGGCAGAAATATGGAGCCTCATGCGTATGACAAACTGCCTTTAGAAAGAAGTAGTCCCTACAATCTTCAACCTGATCCTCACAAGGCTGTGATGTAGTAGGTCGTGTTGTATCTATAATAGTAAAAATATATACGAAAAAGGTGAACATTTCAAATATGATGCATAAAATTGTGTTCATGAGTACCGAGTTCACATAGAAAACTGATAATTTTTTGTGGCTGTTGGGTACAGGTGATAATACTATTGGTTAAATGTGAAATTCTTGAAATTTTCAATTAGATTCACGCGTATTGCTAGAAGTAATTTAATTGATTGATCGATATAACGCAAAACAAGTCTTTTGTTTTTCTTAATTCAAAATTTTGCGTGAAATTCAAAAGATTGAGAAATGTCCCCTGTATGAATAAATAACGTGGGATTTTTCTGTCGTTGATAATAGCAGGACCTGTACAATGTATGCAGCAAGATTTCTTATTCTATCAAACATCCTGATACCAAAAATTACATTGTACTAAGGTGCACATGTAACCGAATAACATTTGAATTTACATTTGCAAATACTTTTTTAGCGATCTAATCAATGGTTGGTGAAGTTCAATCAAGAGCGATCTAATCAATGGTTGATGAAGTTCAATCAAGAGCGATCTAATCAATGGTTGGTGAAGTTCAATCAAGAGCGATCTAATCAATGGGTGGTGAAGTTCAATCAAGAGCGATCTAATCAATGGTTGGTGAAGTTCAATCAAGAGCGATCTAATCAATGGTTGGTGAAGTTCAATCAAGAGCGATCTAATCAATGGTTGGTGAAGTTCAATCAAGAGCGATCTAATCAATGGTTGGTGAAGTTCAATCAAGAGCGATCTAATCAATGGTTGGTGAAGTTCAATCAAGAGCGATCTAATCAATGGTTTGTAAAGTTCAATCAAGAGCGATCTAGTCAACGTTCAATCACCAAACAACAGAGTGTACGTTTTTTAAGAATTCTAGAATAATTAATAAATCTGTTTTTGCACGCAATTTTTCTTCATGTGTTTACTGAAGTGACGTTAGTCACGTGCTGGGATCCGGATGTGCCATGCTTGACCGGAATTCAGATTGGATTATCTCCCCTTTTCCCGCGCTTCTCGGTCGTCTTTTGGTCTTTCATCGGTCTGTATAGGGTAAGGGTTTCTGATCGAGTCTCTAGGGTCTGATACTCTCACTGTTATGTCGAAGTCCGAGAGTAATCGAAGTAGAGAGAGGTGATTGGATTATCTCCCCTTATTCCGCTCTTTTCATTTGCGGGTGATGTTTTCTGTGAGGACCAAAGGTAGGATTGGATTATGTCCCCTTACCTCCAAGTGATGCTGTCACCATTAGATCAATGGAGGCGCGTCCTTAGCAACCGCTTGGCAACGGCGTCCATTTCATTGCTCTATGATGCACTTCGTTTCTCTTCTTTTGCTCCATGCTGCTCTTCAGTCCTCGTCGCTGTTCATCGCTACTCACGACCTTACTGGGGTGCTCATTTCAGTTTTTTGGGGCTACTTGTCGCTGTTTTCGCTGCTGCTGCTCCTGCTGCTTGTTACTGTTCGTCATCGCTGCTCTTCTCTTGCTCATCGCTTTTTTCTCTTGCTCTTTGCTGTTCATCGCTACTCATGACTATACTTACGTGCTCCTTTTGTTTTAGTGATGGTAGATTGTCGTTAGTCAAAGATTGGATCTGTGCGAGAGCACCCTTAGATCTTGGTCATTTGAAAGTCCAGTCTGCATTTATACAGGCTTGTGACTGGCTATCATCAGATAGGCCTCATTAGCCCCCCCCCCTATTTTTTAAGGCCGTTCTGCATTTGTCCAGGCTTGTGACTGGCTATATATATGTATAAACATATATAGGATGCATTACCTTCCTTCCCTGTTGGTTATATTTTTTCTGTTTTTCTTTGTAAAATGTTAGTTCCAATTCCTCCGTCACATAGAGCCAGCTGGTGGTGGGTCGTAGTCGTTCAATACACGACTAAGCAGATATTTTCGTTTTCTACGGCCTATTCCCATGATTCTTTTGATTCGTAGTCTTCCTCTTCTCTCAGGCGTTTAGCCGTTTTCTTGATCTTTCTATATACGGGGTCTTTATTCATGTCTTGATGCCAGGACACCAGTCCGAGGTAATGCTTTCGCATTTCGTCTCTGTATGAGTCAAACATATCTCTATATGCTGCCAAGCGTGCCTTGTCTTCTTCCATACCGGCTTCGACTAATGCCTTTACTTTCTGTGAGTATTCCGATTGATGTACTTGAAATGTTCTATTCAAACTGACATACCATAGAGACCGTCCGCATTGCTCTTCGAAGTCTTCGTTGGATCCATGGTCACTACTTTGTTCCGATTCCTCGTTATCGGCTTCTGTGGTGGTGTCTGAGACTGAATCACTATAGTCTTCCATACCGTGTGCATTCTTTTTTTGTCGCTCTAGATTGAAGTTTCGCTTGGACTGGTATTCACATATGTCACAGGTATACCTTTATTCATGTTTTTTAGAATTGAGCAAAGCTCTTGTGGATTTGACACCTTGTATACTTGTTGTTTGGATCCACTTTGCTGGGTCCCCCACTTGTGTTTTCCAGCCGTTTGGTTCTCGTCATTTTAGTTGGAAGTATTTTCCTTTTCATTTCCGGTTTTGCTTTGGCGTTTGAAAGACCCAAAGGTATTAAATATCTAGCAGGAACCAATAAATCAACGACAGGCGTTTTCAATTCCATTGATACGTGTGTGTTGTTTGATACGTGTGTGTTGTGTCAGTTCACTTTGTAGATAGGATGTTTTGACCCCTTACCAATAAACCTGGTCCAATTTTTTTTCAGTTCACCTTGTAGATGAAATGTTGACCCCTTAGAGATAGCTTAAGTCCAGTCATTTTGTCAGTTTACTTTGTAGATAAGGTGTTGACCCCTTACCAATAACCTAAGTTCGATCTTTATAATGTATAAAGCACAGACAACATTCAAAACAATGCTCACTATTATCGACATATTATAATCGTCCATATACTATTCTTGCTATTATCCAATGATTTCTATCAATACATACATTTTATACGTACCACAATTATCGCCCAAACAAAATAAATCTTCTGAAAGTGAAAACATATAAGCTTTAAATATTGACAGAAATCAACTCTGGAAAATGACGAGACGGACACATAAATGTTGTTAAGCCAGTAATTTTTCTAAATTAATATTAAGAAAGGTCATGCTCTAATTCTAAAATTTATGACCGAAATGCAAAATGGTGTTACATATCAATATTCAATTTTATACATATATTATAAAGTATTAAATAACAAAATGGATAACAGGAAAGGTCAACAATGACATACTAAACGAAAAGGTCTGAAACTACACTCCCATAAAGGGTTTAATGTATCTTGTTATAGAGTTCAATAAAAATCGGCAGTATCCGTGACAGGCCAGTATGCATTAAGGTTTTGGAGTCATCGGGAGAAAGAGGAATTTTCACAGAATTGCACATAATTTCATATTTGTAGCCATTTTCATCAATTTTGCCATTCTTTGACTTTACGTCATGTACGTGAAATTCTTGAAATTTTCAATTAGATTCACGCGTATTGCTAGAAGTATTTTAATTGATTGATCGATATAACGTGACAAACTTCTAATTTGGCCCTTTATTGTCCGGCTTTATAACTTAGCATTCAATAACATTGGATATATATACATACTGTTACAGTAACTGGTATTGCAGCATTTTTTAACAAATGATTGGACTTCACGACCAATAATACTGGACAACATATCAGGCTGACATGACTAAAACAAGAGAAAAGATATATATTAATTTGAAATTTTAAGGGGTACAGAACACCGAAGAGAGTTAACGCTTTAAAAATCAGCTGAACGTTTTAATCACACACTTTTAGTAAAGAGAAATCAAGCTTCTCAATTACCAAAATTAGTGTTTTTCAAACTGCTATATATCCAATGAAATTATTCCCGTAAATTGTGAGGATCGAAAATTTAACTATCTCGGGTGGAGAAATTGCATAACTCATTTGAAGGAGAATCTATATTTAACTGCTTCGATTATTTGTCTTTCTTACGAAAGGTTGGAGTCTGAGAATTGGATAAACTCAAATTAGACCAATTTCATAATTTTTTAAAAACTGTGACATTATCTCAAAGATTACCGTAACTTATTTAGCTGTACTGTAAGTTGCCGTTAAGAAAGGTCTACATAATGTTTCTTCTACCTGTTTAGCAATACATCCTAACTGATAACGACTTTGGCCGGTAACATCCTGAAATCGCCCTGCAACACATACCTATACAATAAAATAAAACATATAATGTTTTGGAGGCAATGCATTTGTCTGCAGCTCATCCCAACCCCATTACGAAGAAAATACACTTGAATAAATTATTTAGACACTTAATAAGCTTGTTCATTTAGCGTAATACATTTCATACTTCAGCACTGAAAGTTACCTTTTGTCAACATTAATGCATTAAATATTGTTAATATTATTTGAATATTTTGATCTAAAATTTTGAAAAAAAAATAAAAATATAAAACAATTTAACAACAATTCGTTTTATTAAAGGGGACTGAAAGGGGTTGAATAAAATCGTATAAACCATTAAAATTAATATATCTGTTTTATAAAGATGTAAAACATTGAGCCTTGCATACGAAAGATGTTACAAATGGTCATTTAAACAAGGTCCTGTAGTCTGATTTAGTTTTTTAATGTTTAATAGCAGTGTATATATATTACCTGATCTGCCCGACAGTATTGAGTCTGATAACATTGTCGCGGATCTGTCTCATGATCACAATCGTAACAGGTGATACCTGAATATACACAGACAATTTATTTGTCATACCAAAATTAAACCCCAGAATAGAATCACACATTTTTGAAGACAATATCGATTATATTGAGGGAATAAATCGAGAAATTTATTTTTAAGTTGCTAATAAATATAGGACATGGAATGCCGAAAACAGTGGGAAAAGTTAAAAAACTCGAAGTCCAAGGAAAAGACGAAGTCAGGATAATGGAACACAACAAACAAACTAGGATACATGTACAACCAATAGAATAAGAAAAACGTATAATATTCTAAACAAAACAAGAAAACACAGAAACTAAAGCACGAGCAATGTGAACTCCCATTGAAAACCGAGGGTGACATTAGGTGCTCGTGATGCCACCGTAATACATTTGGAGTGAGGAAGTTAACAGTGACTGAAAATAGTGTTTAACAATTCTCAGAAGTTTCACCGAAAACATCAATATTAAAGGGGTACAGAACACCTAAGGGAGTTAACTCTTTAAAAATCATCTGAACGTTTTAATCACATACTATTAGTAAAGAGAAATCGAGCTTCTCAATGATCAAAATTAGTGTTTGTCAAACTGCTATATAACCAATGCAATTATTCCCGTAAATTGTGTTGTTCAAATTTCTTGAAAGTTTATATTTTTGTCAACAGGTCAAAGTGAATATTTCGTAAAAAAATTATGAAAATTAAACGAGCCAACTCTATTTTAGTCAAAGTGTTGGGTACTCCCTTAAAGACAGAATTTGGTTTGTTCACAACATTGACTGTCTCAGTTGGTGATTATACTATTAATTATTCAAAACTGGAAAGATAAACAAGTACCTTAGTTTTGAAGAAATTCTGTTGTCACGTGGTAGCATTGAATAATTATATCTTTGATATAATTCTGGTGCCAATATTTGAGAGGAATTAATAGTTTTTAGACGCACATACCCAACAATAAATGTGTTTAAACCGAATGATAGTTTAATTACTAACTATTATCATACATGTACACATAAATATTTCATAAGTATAATTTTTTCTAGGACTCAACACTTGAAGCAATTTGGAGATTACCTCAGGTTTTCAAAATTTCGGGTTATTTGGTTAATCCTTAGGGTTTCTCCTGTTGCTATTTATCGCTTATGAGAGACTGAAATTTCAGTTTCTGTATTGAAAAGCATTATCGAAGACTGGCGTACAAAATTTAGACATTGAATTGTTATGATTTATGTAATGTAGCAATGTCAGTAATCAATGGGGCGCCACTGGGCGGAAATCACAGTTTGTTTACAGTATACTGGTCCCAAAATAGGCTGGAAAGGGTTGTAAGAAGTGGAATCCAGTTTTCCAATAACCTCCCCCAAAACAGCTCCACCTGGCGTATACTGACATTGCTATGTAATGATATTTCCTTCTGATTGTGCACTGATGTATATGGTATGAAACGCTAGCTTATAACTCCAAACAACAAATGCATTTTCTTCTGTCATCTATCGTGTACAGTATATATTCTATGATACCAAAAAATACTAAAGCACACAACTATGCATGAAGGAGACTAGCTACAATAATGTAGCTCCTGTGACAACTTTTAATTCGGCGGAGCTACAAAGCGGTTCAATTACTCGTAATGGAGCAGCCGGATGTGATTCACACCCGGGGGTTTTAAGACATATTGTCCGCCTGTTTTGGTTCAAAACTGTAAAAATATTATATTTCTATCATTATCAGTTAAAATAAAGCAACATACCATCACCTAACGGGAGATATTCAATCCCGAAAACTGGCATTCAAAATTACCACCCATATTTTGAATGGTTTGTTTTCTTTTCAACTGCCGGAGAGATTCTCGCTAAAGTCACGTTCGAAATAAGGACGTTTCCATTGACAAAATACTAGTTCCCGCGATATTGTCAGTCATAGTAGTAGTAAGGATATCCATATAAGGTCAGGCCACGCCTCCTTCGATCTCGCGATGTCTGTCATGGCGGAAAGAAAACAATTTTGAAACCGATAATATAACAAGATATGCAAAAAAGCAATTTCTAAATTAATAATGAAGTAAATTTACATTTAATATGTTGGAAATTATACAGTTCAATGATATTTCAAGTAAACACGACCCCCAATGGCCATACGTAAAAGTTATGTTTGCTCCATTACGAGTAATGCGACCGCTTTGTAGCTCTGCCGAGTCAAATGTTGTCACAGGATCTAAATTATTGTAGTTAGAAGGAGACAAATCCTTAATTTCCATAAATCTCCATAAAACATGATACAAATGTAATTTTATTTCTCTAATTCGTTGTCAATTCAACCCTTTCTGAACCCGTTGTTTATAAAAAATTTAATGAAATAAACATGTGGTTGCCGATGATTGGTTAAGACAAAAGATCATAATCCTTCAGAAATTCGTCCAACTGAGTTCGTGATGCCAAAATGAGTGCACCAGAAGTTGAATCCAGTAGGTCATGTCGGTGGTAACAATACATATGTTTCTGATGCCAAATTTGATGCGCAAAATATGAATTTATCAGATTGGAAAATACATTAAGACATAAAACAAGACCGTACTCTACTTCCATTGCGAGTTTTGCCTTTGGATTTATGATTGTTGGACGGTCCTTCGGAGTTACGTCACCTGACGTTTTAAGACCCATTTGATTTTTGTCGCTCTCCATGTATCGACGATTTTGGGTACCAAAAAATCGGTTTAACCCAAGTCAGACTATTCTGACTCTTTTTTATGTTTATGTTTGTGTTTTGTGCCCTTTTTTTGTTATTTTTTGTCCAGAGTTCTGTCTGTTTGGGTTGCTTTGATTGATTAGTGTGTCATTGTTGACCTTTCATGTTATCCATTTTGTTTTTATTTCAATTTCAATTTGACACCATTCAATCTGGTCTGAAAATTTGAATTGTGGAAGAGAGTGTTTGAAATATATGTATGTTTTACAAATGAAATTTACCTACCTCGTGAAAAGTTAATACAAAATACACAGAAAGCAAACAATATCAACATTGTTATATTGGTTTAAAACTAGAACTGACTTATCACAAGGTCACAAATTCAAGCGAAATAAGATAACATGTGAAAAGAAATTTCACATAGTAACATGTCTTCTTTGTCCAAACTAAAACCCTTCGTCGGCTTTTTGAACCTTTTAAAGAGCGTCCGTATTAGCACTTCAGCTCGGCCACGAATATATTTCCCCATATTTTACAGTGTATGTTTCTTTTCTTCTTCCACTTTTTTGCCTGGTCTGATAAAAAATATAGGGCACAAGACGTAAAGATCTATAGCAGTCACGTCACTAGACTAGACTGAATACTCGTTGACCTTGTAAATTCATTTATTAACATCTTTAAGCGCAACTAGGCCATTTTGGCCAAACTTAAACATGAAATATTTTGCCCATGAACCCCCACTGTTTCTTTTATAATTCAATCATATATACCTTAAAATGGTATTTGACAAAAAATTTTGAAATCCTTTTTATTTTTTCATACATTTTGAGAGACTGAAGTTGTCAATGCAAAGACAATGAAAAATCCAGAGAAAACCCAATTTCTGCAAATTTTCAAGGCCTTACAGCCCTAAAATGAGCACATGAACCTATAATTTGTTCTTGCTTATTTGTTTACTATTCATATGTTCTCTCAAACTAAAACACCTATTTCAAATCCTATTTATTTCCTATTAGACCAGCGATCATCCTTAACATAGAACCTTATGGGAAAATTCACTTAAAGATCATCTTGTGTGAAACCATTAAACTAATAAGAACTCAATACGCCACTTTCGAGTTCGTTGCAATTCCGTCAAAAACTCTGGTTTTAGTGAACGTCTTTAGTGCGTTTACGGGCATCGTCACTTCCGTCTCCGTGTTGAGCGAACGGTTGAAAAAAAATGATGCTATGTTGCATGAAATATTTGGCAAATTAAATTCTTATAAGTCCGTCGTCGTCCGCAGTCATGAAGGAATTGTGATAAAGTACCTACGGAGCAAAATATATTTCTAGATCATCCTGCATAATGACGATCACGAAGACGCTTGATGAACTTTAATAGTGTAGGGATACAGACGTGCCCCACAATCTGGTAAATGACGTCATAAAGGCGCGCATAATTGACGAACTTTTCCGGTGATGGATATAACACGAAACTTCTTTATTGGTCCTTAGATGGTCCTATTGCAGAAATGTATCTAGAACCCATGGCCAACTTATCAGCAATATTGCAACCAAGAAGGACATAGTCAAACAATTTATTTTGCTTTAGCCCTGCAGATATCCAGTTGCATGCTCCTTGGATATAACCAGCTCAATTTTTTGTATAATATTAATACTACCGAGAAATTTATAGTTTATGTGAATTGTAAGGAGTATTTTCGTCATCAAAGGCTTTGTCTATAGATAAGTTTGGCTTGACCTTTTTTTTACATTTTGACATATGAATCTGTTCTTCATCATTTTGAGTTATTTAACCTTAGTATATACATATCTTTATTCAATAAAATTATTGGAAAAATCCCTATTTTCAACAATACCCACTACCAGTGAACACTTCCACCATTAAAGTGATAAAATTATTGACTAGAATTAAATTTGTGCCCGAGCATGCCTGACAATCTTATAGCAAAGACAGACTCACAAGAATTCTAAATGATTATTATTAGATACAAAATTGTAGCAATGGAAAGCTGCCATTCTCTTGGATGGTAATGCTTTGAAAAGAAATTTGTCTTTAACATAATAAGATACCTATGCAATGACTTTAAGGACAATAACAAAGTTATGAATACCAGTTATTTCCTCGGTTATGCCCCAGAAAGAAGCTGGTGTACTGATATTAATAAATGAAACCTGTTGTTGTCCTAATAGCCATTTAGTAGGTATTTATTATCGTTTGTTTTGTAACATCGTAGGCATTGAGTATGATTGTGAGATAAAAATTTACAAAATAAATAGTAACCCGTTCAGATATCATTTACTGTTTAATCGTTTATACACTTCTAAAACAACGAATTCATACTGATATGAATTTTTCAAATTAGGAACTTCCATGAACCTTTGATGCTCACCTCTTTCCAATTCGAGAAAATTTTTAAAAGATCATACTTCCAAGAATTGTTGAGTTGCTCTAGTGGTTTCAGTAGATTCAGCGCAAAACTGTATCTAAGTCAACTCTTGGTAACAATTTTGAAAGGGTATAATTCAAGAACCGTTCCACTCAATTCCTTGCATGAACCAGTTTAAGCAAAAATATTTAAGTTTGCTGCTTTTTTTCTATATACTTTTAAGAACGGCGGTCAAACTAGTTTTTTTTTACAGGGGACAAGTTATATGCCATGACTTGGATCTATTCTTATTATACGCAACAATATTGATCAAAGTCATGACCCTACGACACATGATAGGGGACCACAAAAGGACCATTCCAGCAAAATGCTGTCTCAATTACCAAAGTATATGGAGTTTCAGAGGGGACTATTTTTAAATATTTTTTATTTATTTTTGTTTTGTTTTTAGTAACAGACATATTGGTTGAAGGTCTAACCCCGGACATAACTTTGAAAGGGTTTAACCAAAGCAACATTCCACCAAGTGTGATCTCAATTGGCCTAATGGTTTCAGAGGAGATTAAAAGGGGAAACGTATTAGGACAAAATCAAAACTATTACAATGACCTACGTCATGTAGGTGACCTGAAAAGTAGTTAGTCCATTACGAAATAAGCAAAGTTTATTTTTATGAGATAACATTAAAACACTTTTTTTTATTATTTTGTTTCCAAACAAAGGATCACTCTATCCGTCTTTCTCCAAAATACGGCATCAGTAATTCTACAGCTTGTAGTGCTGAATTAGACCAGAATGAAAGGGATCGGGAGTTAAATGCACTGCATGCAAGGTAGACCTCGTCATACTGAGATGGTTTTATCATTCGTCTTTCTACTTCCGGCCAAATGTATCCCGGCATCCATATTTGTAGACACCCACCGTATGGATATTCTGTCCATATGTTAATTATTCCATCTGTTGGATGAGGAATATTTTGCACTGGAATATTATATAAGTCTGACAAAAATGTATTTGTTAGTCTAATAATTTCTTTTCCAACTGGCAGAGCGATATCTCCATCAGATAAATTTCCATTTTCTCTCTTGATAAGTTCAGTCCAAAAAGACAAATCGTAATCTGCATACATGGCTTGGAGGACCGATTTTTTTGGGTTTATATTTGATGTCCCGAAATCTATTGTAGATCTTAATGGATTGTCTGACGTAGCATAATCAGCATAGACAGAGGAGTTTCTCCACCAAGGATAATTGTACTCTAAATACATTTTGGCTGCAGGGGTATCTTTTACTGCTTTGGTCAAATATTCCCGTATCCTTGGCTGATATAGTGCATCCCAGTGAAGTCTTTCTAGTGCATGTCTATTAATTGCAAGAATCACTCGCTTTGCACATCGTCTTATCATTGACATCTTCTATAATTAAAAGACGTAATGAATTCAATTTCCATCCCTAGCATTCAGCATTCATTTTTTGTATGGACATAATCGACCTCTCAATTGACCTTGATCCATATTGAAGATCAGCATCTTTTGTGTAATATTTTAAGTGTGTAAATTTTGCACGAAGTTCTGAAAGGTAATTTACACAAAAAAAAAAAAAAAAAAAAAAAAAAAAATGAGCCAAAAAACTTGCCCTTTTTTATTTTTTGAAACAGCCCAATGCTATGTTTAATTTATAACATGTGTCATATCCATTGAAATTTGACATTAAGATGATAACTGGTCCCAGAATTTTTCATACGAATAAAGCGAGATTTTTCTCAATATCGCAAAAATTAAGATTGCATTTTGGTCTAAAATGATAAAATTGCAATAATAAATGCACGCAATAATTTCTGAATTTACAGTATTAAGAAATAAAAAGAAAGGATAAGATACACAATAAATGTCCTTACAAACAAAAGTATATAGCCGGCTTCAATAACTTGCCTTTACTTTTTTAAGGAAGGCCTCAATAGATATTGTGATAAGGCCTACTCAACAAGTGGTATGAGGTCGAAGTGCATTCTTAAAATTTCTAAAGACCTATACAGGTTTATCTCTCTTCTACTGACCGTACCTATTGTAATAGTTTTAAAACTTTAGATTTTTCTACACGACCCTTCCAAATGATAAACTAAAATATGTGAGCTACATAACCAATATTTATAAAGTGAACAAAAGTTTACAAGATATGCATGTATGGTATCAGGCAAGGATACCAAAAAAAAAAAAAAAAAAAAATAATAATAATAAAATAAAAATAAAAAAATAGTAAAAAAATTTGATATTAACAAAAATTACTTTGAGACTGATTTCGTTGACATTCTGGAAAGTCTCATCGACTACATCATTGTTGAGTTTGGAGGACAGAGTTTTCAACAGATGATCGGTATTCCAATGGGGTCAAACTTTGCGGCGCTTTTGGCAGACCTGTTCTTGTTTTCATATCAGGTTAATTTTTTTTACAGTGGCTACTAAAGTGGATGGAAAAAAAGTAGCCTAGCTCTTTAATTTCAGCTTCGCTGATGATATTATGTCTCTTAATAATCCTAACTTTAAGGATTACTTAGATCAGATCTAGGCCCGTGAAATTGAAATTAAAGAGAACACAGTCATACCCACGTCTGCTTCATATCCAGAATTTTACTTCTACTTGTACAAAGATACAAATGGGCGATCGAAATCAAAACTTTATGATAAACATGATGATTTTAAATTTCCGATTGTGAACTTCCCCTTTCTAAGAAATAACATATCAAGGTTTCAGTTAATTCGTTACTGTCGTGCATGTTATGTATACGACGACTTTCTCTGCAGGGCAAGAGTGTTGTCACATAAACATCTAAGACAGGGTTATGTTCAGACTTTGTTAATTGCATCACTCTAAATATTTTACGGTCGGCATCACGAATTAATTCGCCTATACGAAGTGTATGAGACTAGATATCTTCAGTTAGTTTTTCACGTCCTTCTGTAATTGACACAACGGACTAGACAATACACTGGATTTTACTTGATGGCAATGTGACGGGTGGGGTTAACGGAACATGATATATGCTTATTCTGCCGAAGCACCTGATGTCACTCCCGGTTTTTAGTGACAGTTTACATTGCTAGTGCTTTAGTTTCTGTGCTGATTTGTTCCAATTATGTGTAGTTTATTAATTGTGCTTTTTATTCTTTTAGTTATAAATGTATCCTCTTGGTATTTATTGTTGTGTTTTATTTTCATGCCTTTGTCTTGCCCTTGGAATTCGATTTTACCGACTTTGTTAATATATTTGGGATATACCTTTAAGACTCTAGTTCTTCCGTTAACTGTTTGGGTTCTTTCAAAGTGTAACACATAAACTCCATTCGAAGTCTTCTTAATGGACTTGAGATTGTGGTTGTACTTGATCTTGTGTCTGAAAAAAGATAAAAGTGAGATATTTTTTTACTCTGTGCTTTTCATCTTCTTTTACTATTAAACGAACCCAGTTATGTCTCATGATTTATGAATATTAATAATAATAAGAGAAGTGATTACCACTCCATAATTATGTATGAATGACGATAAAAAATAATGATAAGGTTATAGGTCAAAAGGAAGGAATACATCCAGGGAACAAGTTTGTTTACTTGTGTACCCAAAGAAATGAATGATATGCAAAGAAAAGTGGATGCCATGGTGCATGATGGGATAGAATTGAACTTGGCTTTTATTTTTCTCAAGTAATATAAACATTGCAGTATTTAAAAAAAAATAATAAAAAATGTGAGGTTATCAGTGTTAATTTCTGAGAATTGTTTAAAAAATATTGAAATTTTTGTCTTTTCTTCGGACAAAATATGCAAATTTTCTGGTTCATGTACACTTTTGTAAACAGTTGAACAGAAAGGTGGTCACGAGTATGATTGGCAGTTATTTTTATCTTTGTCACAGAATTTTCTCACGCAGAAGACAGATTGTTACTTCAAGTTTTTGCTATAAAGAGGTGAAATTCTTTAAAACTGTTACTATTATCCGCTATGGCCAAACAATTCCTTCCATTTGACTAGTATATCCTTAGGTGGGATTTTATAAATATATCCGATCAAAAGGTTGATGTGGTACGATCTGTTTAGTGAATGCAATATTTAGGACTAGGTGTTTTCCATGTTGAATTACCGATATTATCCATTCCAACTTTTCCTGTGGCAGTTAAAATATTAACTCCCCTTTTTGCATTAAAGAGCAGGTCTTGCCCTAAATACAATATACAATTACTTCAACAGTGTTTCAATTATATCTTCTGCTACCCCGGACTTACATATTGTTTTTTTATCTTTATATAATGAAAGCATTACCAGAAGACACGGTTTGTTGTTACATGAGTATAGATATCGCATATCTCAGAGTGATTAATTTTTTTCGTTTTGAAAGGTGCAAAAACACATTCTATAATTATGGTGCATATTTCGTACGGCTTAAAAGCTGAAAATGGATGGGCTGAAAAAACGCGCGCTGTTGAATGACATATTAAATCGTCGAAAAATCCAGTGTATTATATTACTATGTAGTGGGAAGAACATTTTTTTTCGTTTTAAATATCGCTAAAGAATACCCAAGCGACAAAACAGTAGGGAAAGCCCGTAAATTCGAAATCCAAGGAAGAGCCAAAGTTATTAAAATGGAAGACAACAAACAAACGCCACAATGATACATGTAAATGTATATTTTAACGAATAAAAACATAAAATAAAGAAGCCGGGATAGAAACAAAAGCACAAAAAATGTGAAATCGCACTAAAACCGGGAATGACATCAGGTGCTCCGGAAGGGTAAGCATGTCCTGTCCCATTAAAGATACCCATCACAATGCAAATGGGAACAAATCCACTACAAACCATATATCCAAAAGAAATAAAATACATACCAAAATAAGGAAATATAAAACAAGACGAGAAAACATCAAAACATAACATTGTCTTAGAAGTTTATGCGACACCAATCTTGCCCTGCCGAGAAGGTCGCCATATAAATCACACGCACGGCAGTAACGAGTCAACAGTGAAATGTACACCCCATAAGCTGAGATCCTGCCAAGAGATGTACAAGCACAAATGTAGATATAAAGCAGGAGTGGGTGTGTCTGTGGTCTATTTAATTTCACGTTCAATGGGATAGATTAGATATAGATAATCCTTAAAGTAGGGATTATTAAGTAACAGAACATCATCTATATTGCGGAAACTGAAATTAATGGACTGGGCTAATTTCTTTTCTTTCCGATGCAGTAGCCCCTGTAAAAATTTAGCCTCGTATGAAAACAAGAAGGGGTCAGCCAAAAGCTGCGCACATTTTGTCCCCATTGGAATACCGATCGTCTTTTGAAGAACGAGTTCATTTTCTATGCATTAATCCCAAATGAGTATGGCTAAAGATTCTCGTTAAATTTCTTTACTATATACGTTTATTACAGAAATCCAAACAAAATAGAAAATAAACTATTGAACTTGAGAAACCTGACCTTTTACTTGTTCTTAGGAAGCTTATTAGAAGAGACAGTGGTATGGAATTCATCCCTGTTGATACTGTTTTTATGTCACCATTGTTTGTTGCTGGAGGTGATGTTCTTACATCGTGTGAAGCACTAGCCTCAGAATGTGGAAAACGGAAACCAGCCGAATCAATCAGATAGTTGTACCCTTCAGTGCTTAGACTTTTGCGGTATACTGTTTGAACGCTATAAATAAGATATTGACATTACTAAATATTAGTTTCGTATTTATTAAGAGATCGTTCAGAAAACGTTAGCTTAGTGAGCAACAAAAGCTAATGCCTAGGCTGGATGCGTATAGATGTGCAGCATCTAAAAATAAGCAGCTAGACTGAGTCAAAATGTGGGCTTGAAATTCGATGCCCAGTGTGTTAATGATCTTATCCGGTCTGTTCAGTGACAATCTATATTACCCTAAGTAACTACAGTTCGACTTACGATCCGACATATACACAAATAATCTATGGTTTTATTTTCAGTCCTCTTTCAGTATAAAATATATGCTACTGTAAGTGAAGCAAATTATTTATCAATCAATTCTAAGTTCTTTATTCTCGTATGCGAATCTGAATACTTGTTTATAGAATATGCATTGTACATGTTGAATGATCGGTGGCCGAGTGGTCTAGGTAGTTCGTCATGACTACTACTGATCACTAGCTGGGGTTGTGAGTTCGAATCTCACCTGTGGCGGGGTGTGTTCGACTCCGATCTTAATTGGATTGCCAATTTTCCTACCGAAGGTCGGTGGTTCTCTCCGGATACTCCGGCTTCCTCCACCAATAAAAACTGGCCGCCGCGAAATGGCCAAAATGTGCTGAAAACGGCGTTAAACCACAACTAAACAAACATGTTGAATGAAGAAACCCAGCACTTCATGTTTGTAGTAGGAAGCATCTTGCAGAATGTTGAGATAACTTTTCAATTTTTTGATTTTAAAGTTTTTTTTCAGTTTCTTTAGGCAAAGACTATTGTATATATTAGGATTTTGATGGTTAAATTCGTTTTGTCATAACATTTTATAAATTTTACCTTTGTTTGTACAGTTCTATTCCATCATTTGTTTTTGCATAGAACTTCTTTAACTGTTCAGGAACAGTGGTAGTAAGTACGTCTGTGTAATTCTTATATATTTCCCTGGAAAAGAAAAAAATTAATAAATTAATAAAAAGGCAATATATTTGCTCTTCTGAAATACTATTTCTCATGGTGATTTAAACTGTTTTAACATTAAATTAAATATCTGAATAAAAACCGCTTATTTAAGTCTCGACCTTTAACATATTGCATGTAATCATTTAAAAATTAGACTGGAAGGTTACTGGATAACATGTTAATTCACCAGTCGGAATTCTCAGATGTATAAGCAGCTACTTATAAGACGTCCAGTTTGTAGTGTGAATCTTATGAACGTAAATAATTGCTTGTTTTGTAACATGTTGCTACACTGTTATGAACGTGAACTGTTTACCCATAAGAAGTATCCACATTTCATGAGATGATCTACACCGGAATAGATAAAAAAAAAAAAAAAAACAAAACAAAACAGTGGGAAAAGTCCGTACATTCGAAACCTAAGGAATCGATAAAATCATGAGAATGGAACACAACAAACAAACGCTACAAGGATACATGTTTGTCTAACTAAAAGAATAAAAAACACCACAGTAAACTAAACAAAAATAGAACAAAACAGGATAGAAACTAAAGTACTAGGAATGGATAATGTGCCAATTTTGTGTGTGTTTTGTCTGTGTTTTATATGGGTATGTAAACTATTGTTCTATTATTTTAATATTTCTCACCATTGCAGCTGTGACTTTGGTTTACGTTCTCTAGGGAGTAATTTGAATGGTGTCTTGAAACCTCCCATTTCTTCACTACGGAGATGTAATCCACGTACATATATCAGACTTTCTGGTTTTTGACTGGACCCAATCCCATAATCCCTAACAGGAAGTCCTAACTGACGAATTGTATTGCTCAGTAATCTGTGTTCTAAAACAATTTAAACATATTAAAGCGAGCAACACGTGTTAAAATTTTAGATTATATACGCCTTCTATATGATTGTTTCAGAAGGTCCTCAGGTCCCGTGCAAGTATGATTGTTTACTTGATTTTAAACTTAAGCTTAATGAAAAGGCGAATATACAAAGTAGAATACAAAAACAAAAACGCAATCCATTATACAGACAGACAATGAACGATTACAGGCACAACAAATAAACTAAAAAATAACTCCTATGAAAACGAAGAGTTAACTCAGTTGTTTCCTATCCGGCACCCGTTGTGTAGTTCAACAAAGTCAATACGGTGGTAGTCACACATCGGTGGAGGTAAATGAAATTTTACGACAGTGGGAAAAAATTATGTTGGAAAGGATAGATTAATAATCAACTCTTCCTCCACCATTTAACCCCGACTTCAAAACTTTAGAATGTTTAAGTCATTTTGAAAAAGTCATTTTGAAGATGTGCATGAACGAGTACAATACGATTGAAGAAATTTTTTCAGGATTTTCCATGACATGGAGTCATCTTTCGTGAAAACTGACTACGGGCGGTGTATTTGTTTCTAGTATAGTGCCATTAAAAAAAACTCTAAAGTTATGCTTGATTTTCCAATTAATAATAAATTCTTCGATACCAATTTTGATGCACAAGATGTGCACATTCTGTTGATTTATGACTCATCAGTTGTACTCAAGTCCTAAAATGTTGAAAATCAAAACAATAATGCAATAGGTTGAAGAGAAAATTAAAAAATGCCAAAATGGCCAAAATGAACAGAGCTATGCACAAAGGTAGAAAGCTTTTGCAATTTTAAAATTTTTTTTTGCTGTAAATTTACAGTATCAATGTCGGGCCAATATTAAAATACTAGCTGCTGAGCTGGGGATACCTTCGCTGACATGGAGTCCACCAGCAGTGGTATCGACTCAGTGATTAAAAAACAATTCTTTGATACAAATTTTAATGCACAAGATGTGCACATGTCGTCGATGTACGACTCAACAGTTGGTCTCAAGGCCTACAGTATTGAAAAGAGGACATACAAAACCCGGGAAGACAAATGAACAACCACAAGCACAAGAAATAAACACTGAAAACTAAAAAAAACAAAGAACTTATATAAAAGCCAGGAGTGAACTCAGGTGCTCCGGAAGGGTAACCAGTTCCTGCTCCGTATCCGGCACACGTCGTGAAGTTAAAAAAAAGTCATTACACTGATTATCGGAATTCACTGCTGTCTGTTTTGTCGTTACAGTGATTATCGGAATTCACTACTTGCTGTTTTGTCATCACAGTGATTAACAGTATTTACTACTGTCTGTTTTGTCATTACAGTGATTATCGGAATTCACTACCGGGTGTTTTGTCATTACAGTTACTATCGGGATTTACTACTGTCTGTTCTGTCATTACAGTTGTTACCGGGATTCACTACCGGCTGTTTTGTCATTACACATGTTACAGTGATTATCGGAATTAACTACTGTCTGTTTTGTCATTACAGTGATTATCGGAATTCACTACCGGCTGTTTTGTCATTAAAGTTACTATCGGGATTTACTACTGTCTGTTCTGTCATTACAGTTGTTACCGGGATTCACTACCGGCTGTTTTGTCATTACACATGTTACAGTGATTATTGGAATTAACTACTGTCTGTTTTGTCATTACATTGATTATCGGAATTCACTACTGGCTGTTTTGTCATTACAGTTACTATCGGGATTCACTACCGGTTGTTTTGTCATTACAGTGATTATCGGAATTCACTACCGGTTGTTTTGTCATCACAGTGATTATCGGAATTCACTACCGACTGTTTTGTCATTACAGTGATTATCGGAATTCACTACCGGTTGTTTTGTCATTACAGTGATTATCGGAATTCACTACTGGCTGTTTTGTCATTACAGTGATTATCGGAATTCACTACTGTCTGTTTTGTCATTACAGTGATTATCGGAATTCACTACCGGCTGTTTTGTCATTACAGTGATTATCGGAATTCACTACTGGCTGTTTTGTCATCACAGTGATTATCGGAATTCACTATCGGCTGTTTTGTCATCACAGTGATTATCGGAATTCACTACCGACTGTTTTGTCATTACAGTGATTATCGGAATTCACTACCGGTTGTTTTGTCATTACAGTGATTATCGGAATTCACTACTGTCTGTTTTGTCATTACAGTGATTATCGGAATTCACTACTTTCTGTTTTGTCATCACAGTGATTATCGGAATTCACTACCGGTTGTTTTGTCATTACAGTGATTATCGGAATTCACTACCGGTTGTTTTGTCATTACAGTGATTATCGGAATTCACTACCGGTTGTTTTGTCATTACAGTGATTATCGTGATTCACTACCGGCTGTTTTGTCATTACAGTGATTATCGGAATTCACTACTGTCTGTTTTGTCATTACAGTGATTATCGGAATTCACTACTGTCTGTTTTGTCATTACAGTGATTATCGGAATTCACTACTGGCTGTTTTGTCATTACAGTGATTATCGGAATTCACTACTGTCTGTTTTGTCATTACAGTGATTATCGGAATTCACTACCGGCTGTTTTGTCATTACAGTGATTATCGGAATTCACTACTGGCTGTTTTGTCATCACAGTGATTATCGGAATTCACTATCGGCTGTTTTGTCATCACAGTGATTATCGGAATTCACTACCGACTGTTTTGTCATTACAGTGATTATCGGAATTCACTACCGGTTGTTTTGTCATTACAGTGATTATCGGAATTCACTACTGTCTGTTTTGTCATTACAGTGATTATCGGAATTCACTACTTTCTGTTTTGTCATCACAGTGATTATCGGAATTCACTACCGGTTGTTTTGTCATTACAGTGATTATCGGAATTCACTACCGGTTGTTTTGTCATTACAGTGATTATCGGAATTCACTACCGGTTGTTTTGTCATTACAGTGATTATCGTGATTCACTACCGGCTGTTTTGTCATTACAGTGATTATCGGAATTCACTACTGTCTGTTTTGTCATTACAGTGATTATCGGAATTCACTACTGTCTGTTTTGTCATTACAGTGATTATCGGAATTCACTACCGGCTGTTTTGTCATTACAGTGATTATCGGAATTCACTACCGGTTGTTTTGTCATTACAGTGATTATCGGAATTCACTACCGGCTGTTTTGTCATTACAGTGATTATCGGAATTCACTACCGACTGTTTTGTCATTACAGTGATTATCGGAATTCACTACCGGCTGTTTTGTCATTACAGTGATTATCGGAATTCACTACCGACTGTTTTGTCATTACAGTGATTATCGGAATTCACTACCGGCTGTTTTGTCATTACAGTGATTATCGGAATTCACTACCGGTTGTTTTGTCATTACAGTGATTATCGGAATTCACTACCGGTTGTTTTGTCATTACAGTGATTATCGTGATTCACTACCGGCTGTTTTGTCATTACAGTGATTATCGGAATTCACTACTGTCTGTTTTGTCATTACAGTGATTATCGGAATTCACTACTGTCTGTTTTGTCATTACAGTGATTATCGGAATTCACTACCGGCTGTTTTGTCATTACAATGATTATCGGAATTCACTACTGTCTGTTTTGTCATCACAGTGATTATCGGAATTCACTACTGTCTGTTTTGTCATTACAGTGATTATCGGAATTCACTACCGGTTGTTTTGTCATTACAGTGATTATCGGAATTCACTACTGTCTGTTTTGTCATTACAGTGATTATCGGAATTCACTACTGTCTGTTTTGTCATTACAGTGATTATCGGAATTCACTACCGGCTGTTTTGTCATTACAGTTATTACCGGAATTCACTACCGACTGTTTTGTCATTACAGTGATTATCGGAATTCACTACCGGCTGTTTTGTCATCACAGTGATTATCGGAATTCACTACCGGCTGTTTTGTCATTACAGTGATTATCGGAATTCACTACCGGTTGTTTTGTCATTACAGTGATTATCGTGATTCACTACCGGCTGTTTTGTCATCACAGTGATTAACAGTATTTACTACTGTCTGTTTTGTCATTACAGTGATTATCGGAATTCACTACTGTCTGTTTTGACATTACAGTTATTACCGGAATTCACTACCGACTGTTTTGTCATTACAGTGATTATCGTGATTCACTACCGGCTGTTTTGTCATCACAGTGATTAACAGTATTTACTACTGTCTGTTTTGTCATTACAGTGATTATCGGAATTCACTACTGTCTGTTTTGACATTACAGTTATTACCGGAATTCACTACCGACTGTTTTGTCATTACAGTGATTATCGGAATTCACTATCGGCTGTTTTGTCATTACAGTGATTATCGGAATTCACTACCGACTGTTTTGTCATTACAGTGATTATCGGAATTCACTACCGGCTGTTTGTCATCACAGTGATTATCGGAATTAACTACTGTCTGTTTTGTCATTACAGTGATTATCGGAATTCACTACCGGCTGTTTTGTCATCACAGTGATTATCGGGATTCACTATCGGCTGTTTTGTCATCACAGTGATTATCGGGATTCACTACCGGCTGTTTTGTCATTACAGTTACTATCGGGATTCACTACCGGCTGTTTTGTCATAAAAGTGATTATCGGAATTCACTACTGTCTGTTTTGTCATTACATTGATTATCGGAATTCACTACCGGCTGTTTTGTCATTACAGTGATTATCGGAATTCACTACCGGTTGTTTTGTCATTACAGTGATTATCGTGATTCACTACCGGCTGTTTTGTCATCACAGTGATTAACAGTATTTACTACTGTCTGTTTTGTCATTACAGTGATTATCGGAATTCACTACTGTCTGTTTTGACATTACAGTTATTACCGGAATTCAATACCGACTGTTTTGTCATTACAGTGATTATCGGAATTCACTACTGTCTGTTTTGTCATTACAGTGATTATCGGAATTCACTACCGGCTGTTTTGTCATCACAGTGATTATCGGAATTCACTACCGGCTGTTTTGTCATTACAGTTACTATCGGGATTCACTACCGGCTGTTTTGTCATAAAAGTGATTATCGGAATTCACTATCGGCTGTTTTGTCATAAAAGTGATTATCGGAATTCACTACTGTCTGTTTTCTCATTACAGTGATTATCGGAATTCACTACTGTCTGTTTTGTCATTACAGTGATTATCGGAATTCACTACTGTCTGTTTTGTCATTACAGTGATTATCGGAATTCACTACCGGCTGTTTTGTCATTACAGTGATTATCGGAATTCACTACCGGCTGTTTTGTCATTACAGTTACTATCGGGATTCACTACCGGCTGTTTTGTCATAAAAGTGATTATCGGAATTCACTATCGGCTGTTTTGTCATAAAAGTGATTATCGGAATTCACTACTGTCTGTTTTGTCATTACAGTGATTATCGGAATTCACTACCGGTTGTTTTGTCATCACAGTGATTATCGGAATTTACTACCGGCTGTTTTGTCATTACAGTGATTATCGGAATTCACTACTGTCTGTTTTGTCATTACAGTGATTATCGGAATTCACTACTGGCTGTTTTGTCATTACAGTGATTATCGGAATTCACTACCGGCTGTTTTGTCATCACAGTGATTATCGGAATTCACTACTGGCTGTTTTGTCATTACAGTGATTATCGGAATTCACTACCGGCTGTTTTGTCATTACAGTGATTATCGGAATTCACTACTGGCTGTTTTGTCATTACAGTGATTATCGGAATTCACTACCGGCTGTTTTGTCATTACAGTGATTATCGGAATTCACTACCGGCTGTTTTGTCATTACAGTGATTATCGGAATTCACTACTGTCTGTTTTGTCATCACAGTGATTATCGGAATTCACTATCGGCTGTTTTGTCATAAAAGTGATTATCGGAATTCACTACTGTCTGTTTTGTCATTACAGTGATTATCGGAATTCACTACCGGTTGTTTTGTCATCACAGTGATTATCGGAATTTACTACCGGCTGTTTTGTCATTACAGTGATTATCGGAATTCACTACTGTCTGTTTTGTCATTACAGTGATTATCGGAATTCACTACTGGCTGTTTTGTCATTACAGTGATTATCGGAATTCACTACCGGCTGTTTTGTCATCACAGTGATTATCGGAATTCACTACTGGCTGTTTTGTCATTACAGTGATTATCGGAATTCACTACCGGCTGTTTTGTCATTACAGTGATTATCGGAATTCACTACTGGCTGTTTTGTCATTACAGTGATTATCGGAATTCACTACCGGCTGTTTTGTCATTACAGTGATTATCGGAATTCACTACCGGCTGTTTTGTCATTACAGTGATTATCGGAATTCACTACTGTCTGTTTTGTCATCACAGTGATTATCGGAATTCACTATCGGCTGTTTTGTCATTACAGTGATTATCGGAATTCACTACCGGTTGTTTTGTCATCACAGTGATTATCGGAATTCACTATCGGCTGTTTTGTCATTACAGTGATTATCGGAATTCACTACCGACTGTTTTGTCATTACAGTGATTATCGGAATTCACTACCGGTTGTTTTGTCATTACAGTGATTATCGGAATTCACTATCGGCTGTTTTGTCATTACAGTGATTATCGGAATTCACTACCGACTGTTTTGTCATTACAGTGATTATCGGAATTCACTACCGGTTGTTTTGTCATCACAGTGATTATCGGAATTCACTATCGGCTGTTTTGTCATTACAGTGATTATCGGAATTCACTACCGACTGTTTTGTCATTACAGTGATTATCGGAATTCACTACCGGTTGTTTTGTCATTACAGTGATTATCGGAATTCACTACTGTCTGTTTTGTCATTACAGTGATTATCGGAATTCACTACTGTCTGTTTTGTCATTACAGTGATTATCGGAATTCACTACCGACTGTTTTGTCATTACAGTGATTATCGGAATTCACTACCGACTGTTTTGTCATCACAGTGATTATCGGAATTAACTACTGTCTGTTTTGTCATTACAGTGATTATCGGAATTCACTACTGTCTGTTTTGTCATTACAGTGATTATCGGAATTCACTACCGGTTGTTTTGTCATCACAGTGATTATCGGAATTCACTACCGGTTGTTTTGTCATTACAGTGATTATCGGAATTCACTACTGTCTGTTTTGTCATTACAGTGATTATCGGAATTCACTACCGGTTGTTTTGTCATTACAGTGATTATCGGAATTAACTACTGTCTGTTTTGTCATTACAGTGATTATCGGAATTCACTACTGTCTGTTTTGTCATTACAGTTACTATCGGAATTCACTACCGGTTGTTTTGTCATCACAGTGATTATCGGAATTCACTACCGGTTGTTTTGTCATTACAGTGATTATCGGAATTCACTACTGTCTGTTTTGTCATTACAGTGATTATCGGAATTCACTACCGGCTGTTTTGTCATTACAGTGATTATCAGTATTTACTACTGGCTGTTTTGTCATTACAGTGATTATCGGAATTCACTACTGTCTGTTTTGTCATTACAGTGATTATCGGAATTCACTACTGGCTGTTTTGTCATTACAGTGATTATCGGAATTCACTACCGGTTGTTTTGTCATTACAGTGATTATCGGAATTCACTACCGGTTGTTTTGTCATTACAGTGATTATCGGAATTCACTACCGGCTGTTTTGTCATTACAGTGATTATCGGAATTCACTACCGGCTGTTTTGTCATTACAGTGATTATCGGAATTCACTACTGTCTGTTTTGTCATCACAGTGATTATCGGAATTCACTACCGGCTGTTTTGTCATTACAGTGATTATCGGAATTCACTACCGGTTGTTTTGTCATCACAGTGATTATCGGAATTCACTATCGGCTGTTTTGTCATTACAGTGATTATCGGAATTCACTACCGGTTGTTTTGTCATTACAGTGATTATCGGAATTCACTACTGTCTGTTTTGTCATTACAGTGATTATCGGAATTCACTACCGGCTGTTTTGTCATTACAGTGATTATCGGAATTCACTACCGACTGTTTTGTCATTACAGTGATTATCGGAATTCACTACCGGTTGTTTTGTCATCACAGTGATTATCGGAATTCACTACTGTCTGTTTTGTCATTACATTGATTATCGGAATTCACTACCGGCTGTTTTGTCATTACAGTGATTATCGGAATTCACTACTGGCTGTTTTGTCGTCACAGTGATTATCGAAATTCACTACCGGCTGTTTTGTCATTACAGTGATTATCGGAATTCACTACCGGTTGTTTTGTCATTACAGTGATTATCGGAATTCACTACCCGCTGTTTTGTCATTACAGTGATTATCGGAATTCACTACTGTCTGTTTTGTCGTTACAGTGATTATCGGAATTCACTACCGGTTGTTTTGTCATTACAGTGATTATCGGAATTCACTACCGGCTGTTTTGTCATTACAGTGATTATCGGAATTCACTACCGGCTGTTTTGTCATTACAGTGATTATCGGAATTCACTACCGGTTGTTTTGTCATTACAGTGATTATCGGAATTCACTACCGGCTGTTTTGTCATCACAGTGATTATCGGAATTCACTACTGGCTGTTTTGTCATTACAGTGATTATCGGAATTCACTATCGGCTGTTTTGTCATTACAGTGATTATCGGAATTCACTACCGACTGTTTTGTCATTACAGTGATTATCGGAATTCACTACCGGCTGTTTTGTCATTACAGTGATTATCGGAATTCACTACCGACTGTTTTGTCATCACAGTGATTATCGGAATTCACTACCGACTGTTTTGTCATTACAGTGATTATCGGAATTCACTACCGGTTGTTTTGTCATTACAGTGATTATCGGAATTCACTATCGGCTGTTTTGTCATCACAGTGATTATCAGTATTTACTACTGTCTGTTTTGTCATTACAGTGATTATCGTAATTCACTACTTTCTGTTTTGTCATCACAGTGATTATCGGAATTCACTACCGACTGTTTTGTCATTACAGTGATTATCGGAATTCACTACCGGCTGTTTTGTCATTACAGTTATTACCGGAATTCACTACCGGCTGTTTTGTCATTACAGTGATTATCGGAATTCACTACCGGTTGTTTTGTCATTACAGTGATTATCGGAATTCACTACCGGTTGTTTTGTCATTACAGTGATTATCGGAATTCACTACCGGTTGTTTTGTCATTACAGTGATTATCGGAATTCACTATCGGCTGTTTTGTCATTACAGTGATTATCGGAATTCACTACCGGCTGTTTTGTCATTACAGTGATTATCGGAATTCACTACTGTCTGTTTTGTCATCACAGTGATTATCGGAATTCACTACCGGTTGTTTTGTCATTACAGTGATTATCGGAATTCACTACCGGCTGTTTTGTCATTACAGTGATTATCGGAATTCACTACCGACTGTTTTGTCATCACAGTGATTATCGGAATTCACTACTGTCTGTTTTGTCATCACAGTGATTATCGGAATTCACTACCGGTTGTTTTGTCATTACAGTGATTATCGGAATTCACTACCGGCTGTTTTGTCATTACAGTTACTATCGGAATTCACTACCGACTGTTTTGTCATCACAGTGATTATCGGAATTCACTACTGTCTGTTTTGTCATCACAGTGATTATCGGAATTCACTACCGGCTGTTTTGTCATTACAGTGATTATCGGAATTCACTATCGGTTGTTTTGTCATTACAGTGATTATCGGAATTCACTATCGGCTGTTTTGTCATCACAGTGATTATCGGAATTCACTACCGGCTGTTTTGTCATCACAGTGATTATCGGAATTCACTACCGGCTGTTTTGTCATTACAGTGATTATCGGAATTCACTATCGGTTGTTTTGTCATTACAGTGATTATCGGAATTCACTATCGGCTGTTTTGTCATCACAGTGATTATCGGAATTCACTACCGGCTGTTTTGTCATCACAGTGATTATCGGAATTCACTACCGGCTGTTTTGTCATCACAGTGATTATCGGAATTCACTACCGGCTGTTTTGTCATTACAGTTACTATCGGGATTTACTACTGTCTGTTTTGTCATTACAGTTATTACCGGAATTCACTACCGGCTGTTTTGTCATTACAGTGATTATCGGAATTCACTACTGGCTCTTTTGTCATTACAGTGATTATCGGAATTCACTACCGGCTGTTTTGTCATTACAGTGATTATCGGAATTCACTACTGGCTGTTTTGTCGTCACAGTGATTATCGAAATTCACTACCGGCTGTTTTGTCATTACAGTGATTATCGGAATTCACTACCGGCTGTTTTGTCATTACAGTGATTATCGGAATTAACTACTGTCTGTTTTGTCATTACAGTGATTATCGGAATTCACTACCGGGTGTTTTGTCATTACAGTTACTATCGGGATTTACTACTGTCTGTTTTGTCATTACAGTTATTACCGGAATTCACTACCGGCTGTTTTGTCATTACAGTGATTATCGGAATTCACTACTGGCTGTTTTGTCATCACAGTGATTAACAGTATTTACTACTGTCTGTTTTGTCATTACAGTGATTACCGGAATTCACTACCGGCTGTTTTGTCATTACAGTTATTAACAGTATTTACTACCGGCTGTTTTGTCATTACAGTGATTATCGGAATTCACTACTGGCTGTTTTGTCATCACAGTGATTATCGAAATTCACTACCGGCTGTTTTGTCATTACAGTGATTATCAGTATTTACTACTGTCTGTTTTGTCATTACAGTGATTATCGGAATTAACTACTGGCTGTTTTGTCATCACAGTGATTATCGAAATTCACTACCGGCTGTTTTGTCATTACAGTGATTATCAGTATTTACTACTGTCTGTTTTGTCATTACAGTGATTATCGGAATTCACTACCGGCTGTTTTGTCATTACAGTGATTATCGTGATTCACTACTGTCTGTTTTGTCATTACAGTGATTATCGGAATTAACTACTGGCTGTTTTGTCATCACAGTGATTATCGAAATTCACTACCGGCTGTTTTGTCATTACAGTGATTATCAGTATTTACTACTGTCTGTTTTGTCATTACAGTGATTATCGGAATTCACTACTGTCTGTTTTGTCATTTCAGTGATTATCAGTATTTACTACTGTCTGTTTTGTCATTACAGTGATTATCGGAATTCACTACCGGCTGTTTTGTCATTACAGTTACTATCGGGATTTACTACTGTCTGTTTTGTCATTACAGTTACTATCGGGATTTACTACTGTCTGTTTTATCATTACAGTGAATATCGGAATTCACTACTGTCTGTTTTGACATTACAGTTATTACCGGAATTCACTACCGGGTGTTTTGTCATTACAGTGATTATCGGAATTCACTACTGTCTGTTTTGACATTACAGTTATTACCGGAATTCACTACCGGCTGTTTTGTCATTACACATGTTACAGTGATTATCGGAATTCACTACCGGCTGTTTTGTCATTATAGTGATTATCGGAATTCACTACCGGCTGTTTTGTCATTACAATGATTATCGGAATTCACTACTGTCTGTTTTGTCATTACAGTGATTATCGGAATTCACTACTGTCTGTTTTGTCATTACAGTGATTATCGGAATTCACTACCGGCTGTTTTGTCATTACAGTGATTATCGGAATTCACTACCGGCTGTTTTGTCATTACAGTGATTATCGGAATTCACTACCGGCTGTTTTGTCATTACAATGATTATCGGAATTCACTACTGTCTGTTTTGTCATTACAGTGATTATCGGAATTCACTACCGGCTGTTTTGTCATTACAGTGATTATCGGAATTCACTACTGTCTGTTTTGTCATTACAGTGATTATCGAAATTCACTACTGGCTGTTTTGTCATTACAATGATTATCGGAATTCACTACCGGCTGTTTTGTCATTACAGTGATTATCGGAATTCACTACTGTCTGTTTTGTCATTACAATGATTATCGGAATTCACTACCGGCTGTTTTGTCATTACAGTGATTATCGGAATTCACTACTGTCTGTTTTGTCATTACAGTGATTATCGAAATTCACTACCGGCTGTTTTGTCATTACAGTGATTATCGGAATTCACTACCGGCTGTTTTGTCATCACAGTGATTATCGGAATTCACTACCGGGTGTTTTGTCATTACAGTGATTATCGGAATTCACTACTGTCTGTTTTGTCATTACAGTGATTATCGAAATTCACTACCGGCTGTTTTGTCATTACAGTGATTATCGGAATTCACTACCGGCTGTTTTGTCATCACAGTGATTATCGGAATTCACTACCGGCTGTTTTGTCATTACAGTGATTATCGGAATTCACTACTGTCTGTTTTGTCATTACAGTGATTATCGGAATTCACTACTGTCTGTTTTGTCATTACAGTGATTATCGGAATTAACTACCGGCTGTTTTGTCATCACAGTGATTATCGGAATTCACTACTGTCTGTTTTGTCATTACAGTGATTATCGGAATTCACTACCGGCTGTTTTGTCATTACAGTGATTATCAGTATTTACTACTGTCTGTTTTGTCATTACAGTGATTATCGGAATTCACTACCGGGTGTTTTGTCATTACAGTTACTATCGGGATTTACTACTGTCTGTTCTGTCATTACAGTTGTTACCGGGATTCACTACCGGCTGTTTTGTCATTACACATGTTACAGTGATTATCGGAATTAACTACTGTCTGTTTTGTCATTACAGTGATTATCGGAATTCACTACCGGGTGTTTTGTCATTACAGTTACTATCGGGATTTACTACTGTCTGTTCTGTCATTACAGTTGTTACCGGGATTCACTACCGGCTGTTTTGTCATTACACATGTTACAGTGATTATCGGAATTAACTACTGTCTGTTTTGTCATTACACATGTTACAGTGATTATCGGAATTCACTACCGGCTGTTTTGTCATTACAGTGATTATCGGAATTCACTATCGGCTGTTTTGTCATTACAGTGATTATCGGAATTCACTACTGTCTGTTTTGTCATTACAGTGATTATCGGAATTAACTACCGGCTGTTTTGTCATCACAGTGATTATCGGAATTCACTACTGTCTGTTTTGTCATTACAGTGATTATCGGAATTCACTACCGGCTGTTTTGTCATTACAGTGATTATCAGTATTTACTACTGTCTGTTTTGTCATTACAGTGATTATCGGAATTCACTACCGGGTGTTTTGTCATTACAGTTACTATCGGGATTTACTACTGTCTGTTCTGTCATTACAGTTGTTACCGGGATTCACTACCGGCTGTTTTGTCATTACACATGTTACAGTGATTATCGGAATTAACTACTGTCTGTTTTGTCATTACAGTGATTATCGGAATTCACTACCGGGTGTTTTGTCATTACAGTTACTATCGGGATTTACTACTGTCTGTTCTGTCATTACAGTTGTTACCGGGATTCACTACCGGCTGTTTTGTCATTACACATGTTACAGTGATTATCGGAATTAACTACTGTCTGTTTTGTCATTACACATGTTACAGTGATTATCGGAATTCACTACCGGCTGTTTTGTCATTACAGTGATTATCGGAATTCACTACTGTCTGTTTTGTCATTACAGTGATTATCGGAATTCATTACCGGCTGTTTTGTCATCACAGTGATTATCGGAATTCACTACCGGCTGTTTTGTCATTACAATGATTATCGGAATTCACTACTGTCTGTTTTGTCATTACAGTGATTATCGGAATTCACTACCGGCTGTTTTGTCATTACAGTGATTATCGGAATTCACTACTGGCTGTTTTGTCATTACAATGATTATCGGAATTCACTACCGGCTGTTTTGTCATCACAGTGATTATCGGAATTCACTACCGGCTGTTTTGTCATCACAGTGATTATCGGAATTCACTACCGGCTGTTTTGTCATTACAATGATTATCGGAATTCACTACTGTCTGTTTTGTCATTACAGTGATTATCGGAATTCACTACTGGCTGTTTTGTCATTACAGTGATTATCGGAATTCACTACTGTCTGTTTTGTCATTACAGTGATTATCGAAATTCACTACCGGCTGTTTTGTCATCACAGTGATTATCGGAATTCACTACCGGCTGTTTTGTCATCACAGTGATTATCGGAATTCACTACCGGCTGTTTTGTCATCACAGTGATTATCGGAATTCACTATCGGCTGTTTTGTCATTACAGTGATTATCGGAATTCACTACCGGCTGTTTTGTCATTACAGTGATTATCGGAATTCACTATCGGCTGTTTTGTCATTACAGTGATTATCGGAATTCACTACTGTCTGTTTTGTCATTACAGTGATTATCGGAATTCACTACTGTCTGTTTTGTCATTACAGTGATTATCGGAATTCACTACTGTCTGTTTTGTCATTACAGTGATTATCGGAATTCACTACCGGCTGTTTTGTCATTACAGTTACTATCGGAATTCACTACCGACTGTTTTGTCATCACAGTGATTATCGGAATTCCCTACTGTCTGTTTTGTCATTACAGTGATTATCGGAATTCACTACTGTCTGTTTTGTCATTACAGTGATTATCGGAATTCACTACCGGCTGTTTTGTCATTACAGTTACTATCGGAATTCACTACCGGTTGTTTTGTCATCACAGTGATTATCGGAATTCACTACTGTCTGTTTTGTCATTACAGTGATTATCGGAATTCACTACTGTCTGTTTTGTCATTACAGTGATTATCGGAATTAACTACCGGCTGTTTTGTCATCACAGTGATTATCGGAATTCACTACTGTCTGTTTTGTCATTACAGTGATTATCGGAATTCACTACCGGCTGTTTTGTCATTACAGTTACTATCGGAATTCACTACCGGTTGTTTTGTCATCACAGTGATTATCGGAATTCACTACTGTCTGTTTTGTCATTACAGTGATTATCGGAATTCACTACTGTCTGTTTTGTCATTACAGTGATTATCGGAATTAACTACCGGCTGTTTTGTCATCACAGTGATTATCGGAATTCACTACTGTCTGTTTTGTCATTACAGTGATTATCGGAATTCACTACCGGCTGTTTTGTCATTACAGTGATTATCAGTATTTACTACTGTCTGTTTTGTCATTACAGTGATTATCGGAATTCACTACCGGGTGTTTTGTCATTACAGTTACTATCGGGATTTACTACTGTCTGTTCTGTCATTACAGTTGTTACCGGGATTCACTACCGGCTGTTTTGTCATTACACATGTTACAGTGATTATCGGAATTAACTACTGTCTGTTTTGTCATTACAGTGATTATCGGAATTCACTACCGGGTGTTTTGTCATTACAGTTACTATCGGGATTTACTACTGTCTGTTCTGTCATTACAGTTGTTACCGGGATTCACTACCGGCTGTTTTGTCATTACACATGTTACAGTGATTATCGGAATTAACTACTGTCTGTTTTGTCATTACACATGTTACAGTGATTATCGGAATTCACTACCGGCTGTTTTGTCATTACAGTGATTATCGGAATTCACTACTGTCTGTTTTGTCATTACAGTGATTATCGGAATTCATTACCGGCTGTTTTGTCATCACAGTGATTATCGGAATTCACTACCGGCTGTTTTGTCATTACAATGATTATCGGAATTCACTACTGTCTGTTTTGTCATTACAGTGATTATCGGAATTCACTACCGGCTGTTTTGTCATTACAGTGATTATCGGAATTCACTACTGGCTGTTTTGTCATTACAATGATTATCGGAATTCACTACCGGCTGTTTTGTCATCACAGTGATTATCGGAATTCACTACCGGCTGTTTTGTCATCACAGTGATTATCGGAATTCACTACCGGCTGTTTTGTCATTACAATGATTATCGGAATTCACTACTGTCTGTTTTGTCATTACAGTGATTATCGGAATTCACTACCGGCTGTTTTGTCATTACAGTGATTATCGGAATTCACTACTGTCTGTTTTGTCATTACAGTGATTATCGAAATTCACTACCGGCTGTTTTGTCATCACAGTGATTATCGGAATTCACTACCGGCTGTTTTGTCATCACAGTGATTATCGGAATTCACTACCGGCTGTTTTGTCATTACAATGATTATCGGAATTCACTACTGTCTGTTTTGTCATTACAGTGATTATCGGAATTCACTACCGGCTGTTTTGTCATCACAGTGATTATCGAAATTCACTACTGTCTGTTTTGTCATTACAGTGATTATCGGAATTCACTACTGTCTGTTTTGTCATTACAGTGATTATCGAAATTCACTACCGGCTGTTTTGTCATCACAGTGATTATCGGAATTCACTACCGGCTGTTTTGTCATCACAGTGATTATCGGAATTCACTACCGGCTGTTTTGTCATTACAGTGATTATCAGAATTCACTACCGGCTGTTTTGTCATTACAATGATTATCAGAATTCACTACTGTCTGTTTTGTCATTACAGTGATTATCGGAATTCACTACCGGCTGTTTTGTCATCACAGTGATTATCGGAATTCACTACCGGCTGTTTTGTCATTACAATGATTATCGGAATTCACTACTGTCTGTTTTGTCATTACAGTGATTATCGGAATTCACTACCGGCTGTTTTGTCATCACAGTGATTATCGGAATTCACTACCGGCTGTTTTGTCATTACAATGATTATCGGAATTCACTACTGTCTGTTTTGTCATCACAGTGATTATCGGAATTCACTACTGGCTGTTTTGTCATCACAGTGATTATCGGAATTCACTATCGGCTGTTTTGTCATTACAGTGATTATCGGAATTCACTACTGGCTGTTTTGTCATTACAGTGATTATCGGAATTCACTACCGGCTGTTTTGTCATCACAGTGATTATCGAAATTCACTACTGTCTGTTTTGTCATTACAGTGATTATCGGAATTCACTACTGTCTGTTTTGTCATTACAGTGATTATCGAAATTCACTACCGGCTGTTTTGTCATCACAGTGATTATCGGAATTCATTACGGTTTTGCTAGAATGAAAAGATAAAATTGAAAAACACTTAAAAGTTTTGTATATGACAGTGATCCGTTTATATGAATAAATTTGATAATTACATATAGGTTATATTATGTTTCTTTAATTATATTAATATTATATTGTGTCCTTTTATTACATTGAGTGTGGTGAAATACTGGGATTTCAGAGTGAGTTCAAATTCGCTATTTCCCCCAATGAAATCTCAAGTCAATTTTCATTCTAAGAAGTGACGTAACCATAACCGTCGCCAACGACGTTGCTATAGAAAGGTCGACGCGTAGTCATATAAAAACATAATCTCTTATTTTCTCGTTAAATCTTATGAACACATGGAATATGTCAATGTAAAAAATAGAATAACAAATCTCGAAATTCGAATACCAAAACACTACAACTCGTGACCGAAAAATGTGGGTTAATTCCAATTTATGGTGTACTTTAATTCGAGTTTCTCACAAATGAAGCGGGAACAAACAAATATTTACCGTCTGGAAAAAATCTCCTTGCACCTAATTCAGCATTGACATCAGGTGATCCTGGAAAGTTTACTGTGTATAACCTCCCTCCTACGCGGTCTGAGAATTCGTATAAAGTGATACGGTTGTTTTTATTTCGAAGTCTCCAGGCGGCGTATGTCCCTGCTATACCTGCACCAACTATAGCTATATCGTCACATTCGTAATCTAGGAGACAGAAGAGACAGATTTTAAGAAATATATTTAATATTTATAATATCTATGTGTAACTACGTATTTTGGTCTTTTATGCCCCTTATATCATGGAAAAAATACTAAATCATGCAAAACTACTCTCTGGACACCTAAGTTCGTAAAATTAATTTCTCGGATTTTAAAAGTCTAAACGTTAGAATTATTATACGGTCTTATGTCGGTTAAATAATCATATTGACTCGTACAAGAAAACTTAAAAATTGTAAAGTTAGGTTATGTTTTTATACATCACAAAGAATTCTGAAAGGAAAATTCCTAATAGCAAAATTAATGCACCTGAAAATTTCAAAAAAAATAATTTTATCAACTCAGAGTTATCCTAAAATTGTAAAAATGTTATTCTAGATATTTTAAATGCGCTTTATAGATATTTCATGCTACACAAGGTTGTAATACTTAAAATCTCACAGGAAGAGTTATCTACGTAAATATGAAACACAGTTCATTTTCCGTTAACTTTAGCATAATGTCATAATGTCAAGAATATTTTAACATATGGATAAGGTCAAGAAAATTTTAACATATGGATAATGTCAAGAAAAATAACCTATGTTGATATATATAGAGATTTCATGTTAGTGGTTATCTTCAGCTTCTTCACCAATAAAAACTAACTACCACGATATAGCTTAATTTTGTGAAAATTACGGAGTATCTCCCTCGTGCATAGCTCCGTCCTTCGATGAGTTTGGCTTTACCCCTTTTGATCATTTTGGTATTTTTGAATTTGATTTTCAACTTTTTGGATTGTTGTTTTGGTTTTCAACATTTTAGACCTTGAGCACAACTGATGAGTCGTAAATCGACGAAATGTGCACATTTTGTGCATAAAACTTGGTATCAAAGAATTCATGAGGGACATTTGAAGGCAAAACTTTATGACAAACGTGATGACTTTCCTATTTTTAATTTTCCCTTCTTGAGTAGCAATATAACAGCATCGCCTGCATATGGCGTCTACCTTTCTCAGCTTATCCGATTTTCAAGGGCATGCGTGAGTTACACTGACTTTCGACAAAGAGGATTACTGTCGTCTCAAAAGCTTCTTAACCAGGGTTTTATCAGGGATAAGTTGATGTCATCACTTTGGAAATTTTACGGTCGTCATCACGAATTGATTGACCATTAGAGTGTTCCAATACCTAAGATGATGTTGGACCTGTTCCCACTGTCGTAACATTTCATTTGCCTCCACCGATTTTTTACTTCCACCGGAATGACTTTGTTGAACTTCACGACGGGTGCCGTATACGGAGCAAGAACTGCTTACCCTTCGGAGCACCTGGGTTCACTCCTGGTTTTTATAGGAGTTCGTGTTGTTCATTGTTTTTTAGTTTTCTGTGTTTATTTGTTTTGCTTGTGGTTGTTCGTTTGTCTTTCCGGGTTTGTCTGTCCAATGGATTACGGTTTTTTTTATTGCTCCTTAGGTATATCTGTCCTTTCTATTAAGTACCAAATAAACATATCAATTTGCCGCAATATATTACATGAAAATATTTTGTTCCGATAAATAACAGTGAGGCTAACTTACCTCGTTGTCTGGTGTTGGCATTTTTCCTCTCATTATAATCCTTTTTCTCATACGTGTAAATAAATTTTACATTGAGTAACAGAAACATAAATGTACAAAACAAAATCATGACGTGTTTTCCCTCCAGTGCATTAATAATTATGTGACAAGCTGTGCACTCTTAATGCTTTATGCATAACATTAGTAAGATCATGTATTTATTTGTTTATTTTAGGTCATAGGATCCTGTTGTATGAATTTAAAACCATAAATCTTTATTTTGTTCTTTTAAATTACAACAAAAAAGTTAGGAAAAAGATTACATCCTGTGGGAAACAAAATATTTTTGTGCTAATGATGAAGGATATTTGACAACACAATGCCAACGATTAGAGTTATTAATTTTATATTGATTTCTCAAAAAATTTCAATTAAAAAGTATAATATATATTTATGAAATAAATTATGTTTGATATGAAACAAGGTCATACGACAACAAATTACAAAGAATATAAATGGAAATGGTGAGCTGTTAAAACGGCAAAGAACGACTAATACATATAAAAGATAACAGTCGAACAGAACAAAATGCAAAATAGTTAACAAAATAAAAAAAAAAACAAAAAACAAAAAACAAAAAACCAAAAAAAAAAAAAAAAAAAAAAAAATTGTTAAAAGTAAAAATTGCCTAACGTTTCGGGCAAAATGTTTTTGTTCACGGGCAGGACGAAATAAAAATGAAGAAGATATTGACTCGTTGAAACCCAGAGCTAGACATTGATATATTGTTGCACTGGTTCTCGTAATAAAGATGCATGAAATAGTTGCCACTTTACGTTAAGCAAACAACAAATAATTAATTCGGTCTTTTCAATAAAAATTATCTAACAAAAGACTGTTACACTAAGCGGTCATTCATAATTGGCAACATTTCTACACAAGATTACAAAGGGATCTCTTTTTGAAAACCCCCACACGCCTCAAAAAGTGTACATCAACATTTTTAGCAGTGTTGCTGTGAATGTGTACAACTCCTTAGTCGGAAGGAGGATCCACAGACATTGTTAAATTCCTGTATGTACCAGGTCAAAAGCATGAGTCATATGTTGCTACGCTTTAGTGATTTGCAGTTCGTTGGCTTTTTTTCACTTTATATACTATTCATTACTGTGTCAGTATCATGGATTCTATAAATATCACCAGCATGTATTCCCTATTTTCCGGAACATCGTGGAAGTGTAATATTTGCTGTTAAATCTGACTTGACCATTCATTTTTACCAAACTTTATTTTAGAGAACTATAAACCATATTGCAGAAAAAATTTTGAAAAGGTAAAAAATTCCTCATTTATGAGAAAAAATGTTCCCCCCTTTAGCAGGCGTTTTCTAAACTATTAAAAAATGTCGACAATTATTGATCACCCCTGAGACATTGTAAAAAATCATGTGTGAGCCACAATCCCTCATCTTATTGCAATATCACAAAACCCCTAACTTAGACATCAGTGTTACTACTTTTCATTTATCAATTGTATGTATATATATCCTTTGGGTTTTCAGTACAACTTGCCTCCGGATAGTTCATGTTAATTCGTGTAATTTTGAACTTTGAACTTTGATTGCTATTATAGTGTCATAAAACATCTATCCAGCACCAGTAATATAAATGCACGCAACGAAAAGCATTGTGTGATTTTCACTTTTGCTTTCGTAAATAAATCTTTACATACACCTACACAATCAATCAATATTGACTCACTTATTTAATTTATTCTGACAAGGTTAGATAAAGTATGTAATTATGATTAGTAAAAATATATTCAAACTAATTCTTTACGTACTGTAAGACAACTTCAATTTTTAGATTTGGTATCTTTTGCTTATTTTTGACTTTTTCAATCCCCCCAAGGGCCGCTATTATTCAAATTCCGAAACCTTTGGCACAGTCCCCACACATCAATGACCCAAGTTTCATCTTTCTACATCCAGTGGTTACTGATATTATCCTGGACATTACAAACGTACATACGTAACGTAAATATATGATTGTAAATAAGTGGAGACTGCGCAAAAGGTTTCGGAATTTAAATAGCGCCCCTGGGTACCGGGCTACACAGGCAGCCTAAAGGTACATTATTCCTTTGTCACGCAACTCCTCTCAGGTTATTTGAAATACGGAACTGAAAGTTGGCTCAGTAATTGCCCTATCAATGTAGACTGTGCAGTCATTTAGAATACGTACGTTAGTAATGTCCAGGATAATCTCATTAACCACTAGATTTAGAAATAGTACGTACGCCGAACGGCAAACAAATATCCTCGCGTTTCGCTGAAGCGCAGGGATAAAAAACATTTGTAAGAACATTATAAACATGTACAAGTGAACATATTTGTTGTTGATTATTTTGAAGATTACCATTATAGGTATGTCGTCTTTAGTTCCCATCAGAACTGCTTTAAGGGTAAGCCCAAAGTTCTTCTGGCATGAAAGTGCTTTGAAAAAGACTATGGTATATTAAACAGAAAAATACTAGTCGAGAGACGGTAAAATTGCCCGAGATGCCAGTCTGAAGACTAAAACGCAGCAATGATAAAGATGTTATAAGCGTCTCACCGAAGGGTAAAAATTGTATATATATACAGGGAAAAATGTATAAACAGGGTACAGATTGTATATCCATATTACCAAAAAGTATGTGGGACTTTTTAATTCTGAAATTTGTTAATGTTTTCCATATTAACTTGAACATTGGAGGTTTCGTTAAAAAACAAAATACACTCAAACTTTAAGATGCAGTTTTCAAATTTACACCAGAAATAAATATTGTTAAAATATGTTGAAGTTGAAGTTAATGGAAGAAACGATTTAGCTGAAAAGGACAAAGAAAAAATAATGACAGTGTCGCAAAATTATTTCTTACTTGGCCAAAATTTGCATAATTTCCTTATAAGGTTATAGGTCATTGTCACAAATTATTTATCAGAGTAGAATGTCTTTGTATTTTGGAATATATTATAAAAAAAAACCTGGTGATGTTATGTCTTTCGTTAAAAGATTTGTGATGGTCTTGAAGTATGAAAAATTAACGGGTTTTAGACCAATTGTACCAAAGCAAATTTTAAATATATATATAAAATATATTTACATTCTCGAAAATATGAAGTTTATTTGTACAAGTCTTAGAAACGGATAGAAATGCGAGGTTTACAGAGCATGTCTCGCCCGGTTCGCGGCGTGTACAAATTACTTATATTTTCTGACAATGTACGAATATTGTTTTTATCCTTCAACACTAAATTGTTATCTGTTTTAGCGAAAAGGCATGAAAATGGAACATTTACAGTTGTTTCGAAGAGACGGCGTTATTGGCGCTTAAACTATGGAAACATGACTCCATTAATACTGTGATCCCGAACGCAATACAAACTATCATTGAATCGTGAGAACAAGGGTACCAGGTTACTGACCAGTATCTATAACAATATTTAACAATATAAGACATGCTATATTGGTAAACTAAAGACGTAGTTGCAGGGTAATCATAATCTAAGCCATGAAGGTATTTTTTCTTTTGTGTACATGGAAAGAATGTATAAAAATTGAAATACATGTAATTGCAAAATTTTAGCCAAACATCTGTAGAGAAACCTTAATATATCGTATCGAAAACAATGAAACACTAGTAATCATAAAAAACGAAGTAATATTGGTAATCATCAGAACAATGAAATACATATACAATAATGGGTAGTTTCGTTTTTGATACTGACTATATCATGTGGAATGTCGAAGGGCGAGTTTAGATATTCCACATGATATGGTCAGTATCAAAAACGAAACTATTATTCTGTTTTTTTCTTAAAAATATCACTTTTTCAACTAATTTTAATGTGCACTATTTTTCATAGCGGAAACGTTTGTAATGCGGTTGACCAATCATTGGCGCGTGACATCATTTTGAAACACATTGACTATTTGCGTGAATTGACGGCTTGTCATCGATAATTTCCGTAATTCATTTTCATTGGACGATCAGATAAGTAGACCCTACCGCATTACGTCACACAATATATTGCCTAATATTTTCAGTGATACAGCTTGTATGTACGAATTGCCGATAAATTCTATTATACCAATTTTGACGCAAAATATATTGCAATTAAGGATGATCGCTGATCTAATAGGAAATAAATAGGATTTGAAATTGGTGTTTTAGTTTGAGAGAACATATGAATAGTAAACAAATAAGCAAGAAAAAAATATAGGTTCATGTGCTCATTTTAGAGCTATAAGGCCTTGAAAATTTGCAGAAAATTGGTTTTCTCTGGATTTTTCATTGTCTTTTCATTACAACTTCAGTCTCTCAAAAATCTATGAAAAAATAAAAAGGATTTCATAAAATTTTGTCAAATACCATTTTAAGGTATATATGAATGAATTATAAAAGAAAAAGTGGGGGTTCATGGCAAAATATTTCATGTTTAAGAAATGGATAAAACCCGAGGATTCCGAAAATCTGACAAAAAGACCAAAACATGACCAGCGAGCATCCTTAAGACTAATCAGTTGTGCTCAATAAAGGTCCAAAATGTTCAAAGTCTTTACAACAACTCAAAAATTCGAACAGCTCATACAGTGAATATTAAAAAAAATATATAATGTCTACCAGCAGCGATAATGAAGAATATACTCACTACATTGATATCGTAACACGCGGTTTACATATACAAAGCATGGATTATGACGTAGTCCTAATTTTACGTAATACATGACAAAGCATATTTTTCAATAATTAATGCCACATTTTTATTAAAATCTTATTTCCGAATCCGAATCACGACATTATTACGGCGTCATTTCAAATGTCTTAGTGTTACCTACACTGTATGTAAAATTGACCACAAATATGATAAATATTCGGTTTATATAACAAATTTACAAATTTATTTTGGGAAATTATGAGACTTTACGAACGTTGAATATCTACATTGACAGTTTTATCTTGAGAGGGGGGAGTTTTGTTTATTATTTTTTATTTCTGTTTCAGCATAAGATATCTTTGGTCTGATAACCAAGTACAACATATAACGTTATTTATCATTAGATCGTCAAATATATATCCTTTGGTGGAATTTCCGCGTACGTCCAAATAAGCACTTTAAAGAAGCACTGTAAATTGTCCGTTAGACTATCCTTAAGGATGCTCGCTGGTCATGTTTTGGTCTTTTTGTCAGATTTTCGGGATCCTCGGGTTTTATCTATTTCTTAAACATGAAATTTTTTGCCCATGAACCCCCACTTTTTCTTTTACAATTCATTCATATGTACCTTAAAATGGTATTTGACAAAATTTTATTAAATCCTTTTTATTTTTTCATACATTTTGAGAGACTGAAGTTATAGTGCAAAGACAATGAAAAATCCAGAGAAAACCGATTTCCTGCAAATTTTCAAGGCCTTATAGCTCTAAAATAAGCATATGAACATATATTTTTTTCTTGCTTATTTGTTTACTATTCATATGTTCTCTCAAACTAAAACACCAATTTCAAATCCTATTTATTTCCTATTAGACCAGCGATCATCCTTAATTTAATGCATTTGTTTGTGTTTTGTCCTTATTTTGAGTTGTAAATGACAAAAATGAATGATAAAAAACTCCTATGACATTAAAATGCCGAGTATTAGCTCCATGCAATTCCTCCAGGAGATGTAGCTACTGAGTGATATCAATGTTTATCCCCCTACTCTGAGTATCACTTACATGCAACTCCTGCGGGAGATTGCAACAGAATGATATCAATGTTTATCGTCCTACTCTGAGTATAACTTCCATGCAATTCCTCCGGGAGAGATAACTACTGAGTGATATCAATGTTTATCCCCCTACTCTGAGTATCACTTACATGCAACTCCTGCGGGAGATTGCAACAGAATGATATCAATGTTTATCGTCCTACTCTGAGTATAACTTCCATGCAATTCCTCCGGGAGAGATAGCTACTGAGTGATATCAATGTTTATCCCCCTACTCTGAGTATCACTTACATGCAACTCCTGCGGGAGATTGCAACAGAATGATATCAATGTTTATCGTCCTACTCTGAGTATAACGTCCATGCAATTCCTCCGGGAGAGGTAGCTACTGAGTGATATCAATGTTTATCCCCTACTCTGAGTATCAGTTCCATGCAACTCCTGCGGGAGATTGCAACAGAATGATATCAATGTTTATCGTCCTACTCTGAGTATAACGTCCATGCAATTCCTCCGGGAGAGGTAGCTACTGAGTGATATCAATGTTTATCCCCCTACTCTGAGTATCAGTTCCATGCAACTCCTCCGGACGAGGTAGCCACAGAATGATATCAATGTTTATCCTCCTTCTATGAGTATCAGTTCCATGCAACTTCTCAAGGGGAGGTAACCACAGAGTGAAACAATGTACCAATATTTACCCTCCTACTCTTTTATGTTCGCTTTTCAACAATTTATGTCTCGCCACCAGTTCCAGAGGCTGAAAATTAAGATTTCAGAAAAGAAGACAAGATTTGAAAAGCAATTATAAAGATATCGGTAATGTAATATTCATAATTAGTTTTTACTTTTATGTAATTTTGTTAATACACTTTTTTTTTTTTGGTTATTGACAAGATACATTTTATTGACATATAACAGGCCATGGTTAAAAGCAAAAATTGTGAGCCAACACCTAACAGACCTTAATGAATATATCATAAACATTTTTTTTACTTTTATATAATTTTGTTAATACACTTTTTTTGGTTATTGACAAGATAAATTTTATTGACATATAACTGGCCTTGGTTAAAATCAAAAATTGTGAGCCAACACCGAACAGACCTTAATGAATATATCATAAACATTTTTTTACTTTTATGTAATTTTGTTAATACACTTTTTTTGGTTATTGACAAGATAAATTTTATTGACATATAACTGGCCTTGGTTAAAAGCAAAAGTTGTGAGCCAACACCGAACAGACCTTAATGAATATATCATAAACATTTTTTTTTACTTTTATGTAATTTTGTTCAGAAATGTTTTTGGTTATTGACAAGATAAAATTTATTGACATATAACTGGCCTTGGTTAAAAGCATAAATTGTGAACCAATACCGAACAAACCTTAATGAATGTATGAGGTTGGTCAAATTGATTTCTGACGTATGTAGGAAATAGAAATACAATACTGCCATTTGATAAACTTCAGTTGATCTCACAACAATAAACAACAGTGTCATATGGACGTCACCTGCCTAACAAAACTCTTCAAGCATAAAGTTGACGATAAAAATAGAACTGCACAGTAGAAAAGGCAGTAGTGTTAATTACAAGTTAATTGAGTAAAATTCATATTAGTCTACAAAGGATATCAAAATGTGGAAGTTAATGTCTGGCGCTTTAAGTAAGTTTGTAAAAAATGGACTACTTTTTTTTAGAAATTGATATCAAAGTATCACTTAACAATAGAAAAAAAATAATTATTTGCCTTCCATGCATGAATACAAAAGAATAATTTTGTTGCAAACTGTAGTGACACACGTTTTCTGTATATATGTTTGAATTTCATTAAAAGGAAGGGGGTTGATAGGACAACCCTGCCGCAACAAATAAAACATTTCTAAATATGCACACACATGTACTGTTGCGATCTCAAAAAATGTTAATGAAAGGAGGTGATTTGAAATAGTTTAACCTTCATACTAGTATATCTCATCTCATTGATTGATTAATTCATTATCTATTTATTTAGTTTCATCATTGCTAATTCATCTATTTATTTATTTACTAGTAAAAAATTACAAATATCTGCCTCGTGCATAGCTTTGTCCCCAGATGGTTTTTGGCATTGTCCCTTTTGGTGATTTTGGTATGTTTGACTCTGCTCTGTAATTTGACGAAATGTGCACATCTTGTGCTTCAAAATTAGTATCAAAACACTTTATTATGATGATTTTAATTGTTTATTTTATTTTATTTTTATTTTTTTTTTGCTTGCTGTAATTATTTTCTTGATTTTTTTTAATTTCCCTTTTTATGTATTAAATATTTACGGACTTATGAAATGTAAACAAAAGATTTCACTGGCGTTGCACAATTTGATGGTATGTCCTCTGGCAATTTTTGAATTAGATACACACCTTCATCGACACATTTTTAATCATAATCCTATTGGACGAGTCTATGGTTTCCTTGTTGTTATAAATGATTTGTCATTTGCCTCAGGTTAAATTGTATTGTTACTTGTCAAATGTTGGCTTTATGTGTTCAATTTATGAATTATTATGACGTATTATCTGAGAACATCTTCTGACATATTGAAATAAACAATTAATCTTGTGTTACTTTTAGGAATATCTATAAATATCAACTGATTACAATGGTCGTTTAAGTGAAAGCAAGTACATTTATTGGGTCTTTGTCTGAACATAATTGCACAAGGAAATCATATATACAGACAGGAGCGGAATATAATAGAGATAAATTTGATTTTTGTTGTTGTTGATTGAATTAAATTGTAAATCAATTACACTATTGGTAATGACGCTACCACAATTTCCCTCGTAAAAGATAATGCGGATCATAACATAATCCTTCGGGAGGTGCTCCTTATCGTTGGAGGATACATCATAGAAGAATACGAAACTTATTCCCCCAATATCACTTTTTTTGTGGGATTTCTTGTGCCGATTTGTTATATTTCCTATTTGGTAAATTAGAAATTTCAAATAAAGTTATAAATTTTTAATTTTCTAATTTATATAATGGGAAATATAGCAGATGTTCACCATGTCGTCTCTACAGTAAATATTAAACTAATTCTCAATCAGTATGCAAATCATTTGTATATGCCATATTTTATATCATCCACATTCAGACAATGAATTACAAATGTATTCTTTTATTACAAAAACATATCATGATATGAATATTACTAAAGGTAGTTGGTGCTATTTTATACAATTTTGAGGACATCAACCGTTCAGTGGTTATCACTGTAGCATACAAATTTACAAATTTTAAAAATGTCTCATTCATAAATCTTAAATGTTGATATTGTATTTAAAGTAATATACAATAAAAAAAATAGGAAAAGTTGAATAATTCTAATTTCATTTATACCGACTTTTAAACATTTTCCCCATTTTACTTTATGTTAAGGATGATCACTGGTCTAATAGGAAATGAATAGGATTTAAAATAGGTGTTTTAGTTTGAGAGAACATATGAATAGTAAACAAATAAGCAAGAAAAAAATATAGGTTCATGTGCTCATTTTATACCTATAAGGCCTTGAAAATGTGCAGGAAATAGGTTTTCTCTGGATTTTTCATTGTCTTTGCATTGACAACTTCAATGTATGAAAAAATAAAAAGGATTTCATAAAATTATGTCAAATACCATCTTAAGGTATATATGATTGAAATATAAAAGAAAAAGTGGGGGTTCATGGGCAATAAAGTTCATGTTTAAGAAATGGATAAAACCCGAGGATTCCGAAAATCTGACAAAAGACCAAAACATGACCAGCGAGCATCCTTAAGATACGTTAGTTATTTTCATGTCATTTGTTTTTTCATTTATTTACTTATGTAAATTGTTGTTGTAAGCATTGCCGTCTAAGGATGATATAGAAACACAATTTGTTGGTTTTCAATTACTTTGGTTTGGTTAAAACAGACTGGAAACAAAACATACCTTGATGATCCCAAGACAAAAAAAAAACATACATTGATGATCCACCGACAACAAACCACACCTTGATGATCCTAAGACAACAAAACACACCTTGATGATCCCAAGACAACACGACATACCTTGGTGATCCCAAGACAACACAACACATCTTGATGATCCCAATACAACAAAACACCTTGTGATCCCAAGTGAACAAAACAGACCTTGGTGATCCCAAGTGAACAAAACATACATTGATGATCCCAAGACAACGAAACATACCTTGATGCACCAGTTACATCAACACAAATTGACGAAATAATTTAAATACACTTTAAATGGAAATTTATTTAAAAACAATTTTTTCTAACAAAAGCCATTACATATAAAGAAGAAGTACGTGTAATACTAAAATAATTCTTTTAAATAATGAGTGATACCAAGATGTAAAAATTAACTGTTCATATGTTAATTGTTTTATCACCTTTAATTTAAGCTTCCAATATATTGGTGATGTTTTATCACTAAACAACTGGTGATTTGGTGATTATGTACATTCAAACCACCTGAATTCACCACGGTTTCTTAGTGGGGTTGATGTTTCTCGTACTTTTTGTGTTGTATATCTATTTGTTCTCTGTTTTGACGTCGGTTAGAACTATTTCAAAATTATTTTTATCTATTTCATTTTTACATAGTCAGGTATTTTAGACATCACTTCCTTTCTTTTAAAGAAAGGTAGCCATTCGTTCATTCTATTTAATGCAACACAAGTACAGTTGCCAATCCAAGGGGATTACCATATTTTTTTCCGGTGACATTCTAGACTCTGCATTTTATGATATAGGCCTGCAATGCAAAAATATCAAATTGAACATCATCCCATTACTATTCAATTGCACTTTTCATGTCCAAACATCCTTTTATCAGGATTTTTTTTATCTTTATTTGTTTATTGTTTAAGGGGGTACCCAACACTTTAACTAAAATAGATTTGGCTTGTTTGATTTTCATAAAACTTTGATGTAATATTTACTTTGACCTGTTCACAAAAATATAAAAAATTCAAGAAATTTGAACCACACAATTTACGGAAATAATTTCATTGGATATATAGCAGTTTGATAAACACTAAATTTAATCATTGAGAAGCTTGATTTCTCTTTACTAATAATATGTGATTAAAACGTTCAGCTGATTTTTAAAGAGTTAATTCCCTTAGGTGTTCTGTACGCCCTTAAGTGGAAAGATCATTGTTTTATAATTTTATAATCAGTTGTTATCAGGAATTAGAGCATAAATAGAATTCCGATGATATAAACGAGACCGTAGATTTTGTATCGTGTCCGCAAAATGGACAAACTCAATTTGTTGGGTTTGACTAATTATGAGATAGAAACATTTGCCTTATATAAAAAATGTTCATATATCCCATAATATTCTATATTCGTACATGTATCAATTCCATATTTTTTTGTTACAGGTTACATCATTTTCACATTACTAATAATAACAATAAACGCACAGCAGACAGCAGTAAAAAAGTCAAGTAAGTATTTTGATTTTCTTCTAATCTTCATCAATATTTAAAGAATAGAAACATGTCGGACAGAAGATAGGGGGGCCGACTGGTCTAGGTAGTCCGTCATGACTACTAATGATCACTAGCCTGTCAACGCTGGTTGTGAGTTCGAATCTCACCTGTGGCGGGGTGTTTTCGACTCCGATCTTAATTGACAAAGGATTGCCAATTTTCCTACCGAAGGTGGTTCTCTCCGGGTACTCCGGCTTCCTCCACCAATAAAAACTGCCCTCCGCGAAATAGCCAAATGTGCTGAAAACGGCGTAAAACCCCAACTAAACAAACAAACAAATATTTAACGAGTTGGTAACTGCATATATCAAAAGCCTATTACACAAAATTTCAACTTTATATTAATCTTGTTTAAACTAATTTATTTATTTAAAGTGGATTGGAGAATAATGTATACCAACTTATACTAATCCCCCTCCACTTTGAGGGTGCGAGAGGACCCACTGTAGCGGCATTTTGGCGCAGAGGAGTCTTTAACCACAAAGGATGTTGCTTTACCTCAACATGGGATAGCCATTTTTCGTCCCAATCCGACGGACTAGCATCTTTTCGCGAGACCATCCTAGCAATATATTATTCTAACGCTATATAACAAATGCTTTGTTAAAACATGTAGTATGTTTAATCTGTGTATTATTGTTTCTATTTTCCATGTTTTTAATCTTCAGCTTGAGATATGATTTACCAAACTGTTCACATCCATTGTAATATTACTGTTGTATTTTCATCAGACATATTAAATTGTTTTTTTTAACAACAGTAGTTTTTTTTTGTTTAAATACCGAAAAAACAAAAATGATTTCCTGTTTAATTTTCAGAGTGTAGCGGTTATGGATACCAAGTTTGGTTAAGTTGTATAACAGATCCGTGTATATTTGCAAGTTGTCCAGCTTTTGGAAAACTTGTAGAGTGTCGGTAAGTAAATTTCGCGTTGTTTTGGCGTTCAACATTTTAGGCCATGAGCACAACTGATGAGTCATAAATTGACGAAATGGGCATTAAAATGGTATTTCCTTACATCTTCCTTCATGAAATAACCAACATTTATATCAGGTAGGGCCATACAGTAAAAGCTTCATGTTATTCCTTGGTCTGATATGCATATGCTATTGCTAAATAACTTTTGTTAAGATATCAATTACTAAACTTTTTTTGAAATAGACTATTCCTGAATAAAAGCACGACTTATCAAATTTCGCTTTTGTAACTTCTAACGAACCCATGGTTTGTTAATATACCATGTTCAATTGTAAACAATCCCAAACTTTCAACATTTTGTTACCCTGGATGCTGATGATTGGTATATCACACAATTTCTTGCAATTTTTTTCAGAAAAGAAATATCTGAAGATTGTAGGACCTGTAGGGCTGCATTTTATTTGAACGGAAGAAGAGTAAATTGTAACTTAAGAAATTTTGGTAAGCAAAAGAATTATACATATAATTGTTTGGACTTGTGAAACATGAGTATTTCAAGGAGAAATATAGCTTGATTTCCTGTTCGTTGTCTACAAATCATTTTTTTGAAAATGTTAGCTTCTCAAGTATATCAGCCTCTCATTATGTTTTTCTCATTAGATCAAATATACTATGAATTGCCCTTACTTAATCTGGGTAAAATGTTTTAATTGTTTATCTTTCTTTAAGTAAACAACAAAATGGATAACAAGAACGGTCACCAATCATACACCAATCAATCAAATCATCCCAGCTGACAGAACTCAGGACAAAAAAAATAACATAAAAGAGCATAAAGCACAAAAATAAACACATCAGAGAGTGAATGGTTTTATTTCGTTTATTTTAACTAGTCTAAATGATGGTGTTTTAATATTTTCAAAATTGATTCCTATTCTTTGAAAGTTGGGCCAGTTTTGTTCAAAGCCTTCTCAATACTATTACAACATCGCACGTTATCAGAAATTTAATTATTTTAAAAGAGTTGTTAATTTATTGTTTGCGTTTTAGAATGCCCTCCGGGCTTACAACTACAAGAGTGCGCCATAGACCCATGTACCAGTACAGAATGTCGTGATTCTAGATTTGCAGGTGCTCGATGCAGGTACTGTAAATTTACGGAATATTAAATTTGTGATTTATAAGTTTTCATTTTTGCATTCTCATTTCGAACATTTCGTTTTCAGAAACAAAGAACGACCAAAAGAAATTTGTACGTTTATCATTAAAAAAAGTTGTTACAAATTATTTACTATTCAAATTACCAATAAAATGAATGAAAAAAGTCGATACTATCAACACTTTGCAAATGTATCATACTTGTTAATAAAGTGTGGTGTGCTCCGGGTTGACATCCACCTCACATTTTTTGATTATTATGTATATAGTTTGTACCTATACACTGTATATGGTTTATTGAGAATAAAGATCAGCTCCTGTTAAAACTTTTTTGACATTATTTGAATTTATTGATATACACGTAGACAAATTTACTGACATGAAAAAGTATAATCAAACGATATTCTAGTAAAGAAAAAATCAGCAACAAAGCAGTTTTTATTCTGCAAATGGAATGCAAAATTTAGGCGATCTTATAAGAATTGCAGGATGTATATATATACACAGAAATCAAAATTAAACTACCAAAAAGGGATGCTGATTCTGTTTGAAACAGGTCTTTCGAATTCTGAACTTATTTCAGATTGTGGATTCATTTTAAAATGCAAAAAATGTAAAGATGTTACTAACTGTTAAGTTTTATCTCCTTTAGAGGTTATTACTGTGGCGGATGTCTGGCCCAGTATTATGTTGATGGGGAATGGAAACAGTGTCCAAGTCCAGGTATGTATTCGGTAGAATATATTTATAGTAATATACAAATTATAGATTCAAACCGCTAGTCTATATTATCCCCTTATAGTGCGGTTGTGGTCAAAATCATAAAGAATGCACCACGGGAAATATAAAAACAAAATGTGTCTTATCAGGACAGACTAAGTCCACGTAAGGTCAGCTTTGCTTCAAGTATATATTTTAATGAAAAAAAAGTAATCTAAAAATGTCATAGTGTTTTCCCAAGAAATGTGTGAAGGCAGGGTAATTTTTCCAAGTGAGGGGAATTATCTGTGTATGGTTTGCTTAGCATGAAGTAACCGCTTAATAATACACCCTTTAATCGATTAATTAAAACGTTTATTCTTTAACAGGGACAATTAAACACTGTCAAAATACAGTAAGATACCCAGCTCCGTTGGTAGTATTTCGATACTAGCAAGAAATTGATACTTGAAATGTACTGTTCTAAAATTGTAAAATTTGTGAAAAACTATGGAGTTTCTCCCTCGTGTATACCTCTGTGCTTAAATTGTTTCTGAGCTTACCCCTCTTCAGTTTTTTGGATTGTTCTTTTGGTTTGTAACATTTTAGGCCAAGAGCACAATTGATGAATCGTAAATCGACGAAATGTGCACATCTTGTGCATCAAAATTGGTACATGTATCAAACAATTTTATTTCAAAGAAATAAGTCCTCAGAAAGATTTTAAATTGTCAGGGAATATTCAAATGGGTATCGAGTGGTGCTCAGAGATGAATGCACGATAGAGCATCATACTAAAACCACTATTTTATCTTAGCAGCCACACCACTTTCTTTATATAAAATCATAGATTGCTTCCGAAGTATCAAACTTAATAATATTAACTAAAATATCTTAAATACTTTCGTTTTGGCTTGTGACGTTTATAAATTTATTATTTTTCTAGAATATATATATATATATATATATATATATATATATATATATATATATATATATATATATAAATTATTTGGTCTTGAAAAACTTTTTTGCCTTATATATATTAGACACCTAGACAAGATATATTGTAATTCTGAAATTTGTTTTGATAAAAGTAATATTTATCATACTTTTAGATGTAAAGTTACAAGGCGATGCTCCCTTACTCTTACCCGAAATACAGAAGGCTATGCGAGAGTTTCCACCACGACGTAGACAATCCGATTCACAGCTTATATCGTCGTTAGCTGCTACTTGTTCAGATGGTACTCCAGAACCAGAATGCCCAGTCGATATCTGTAGAAAAGCTGTTTGTCCTCAGTTCTCACTGGCAACTTGTGTGTATGTATATTAAAAACAATTTATTGCCCAGTTTTCTCAGCTGAATATAAGGGTTATATATGAATAGGATAGATCTAAAGCGTGTCCTGCTATTGATAAAACTAAACACTGCGATAATGCGACATCTCTTTTAAACTGCAAATAGTAGAAATTTTTACTATACATTACTCCAAAAAAAAATATTACACTATGAAATATCTGATTGTACCTTTACCAATTGTCTTTCAGGGTAAACAAATGTCAGGGTTGTAAAGCAGAATTTTACTTCAGAGGACAACTAGTAGACTGTGAGTCAACAAGTGAGTATTAATTTTAGAAGCTATTGTAACTAAGAAGGTGTGGTATAGTTTTTTGTGGTAACTACTAATGACCTCGAGCCTGTAAAAACGTAGGTTGTTTTACGGAGAGGTATGCACGAATCATATGTTAATCGTAGGTCACCTGTTCTTTTGTAAAAAGGCCGCTGATATTAACACAAAAAACATACATCAAAGGAGGTCAATAAAACACGAAAATTATGAGTGAAATAAAAATAGGTCTTAATGTGGCTCAGAATTACATACATTCAAACATTTACTTTGAGACATTTTGGGATCGCTAGGACTTTGGGTGAAGTGGGTGAAGCAATTTGAATGGATATTTAAGGACTTGTAGCCAATACGGACGATTTGACATTTTTTATACAATCTTTTGGAGACATTTATGAATGATTTCCCAAAGCATTCGACAATTCCTTACATTTCAAGTTTAATACATTTACACACAAATACTAAATACTAGTACCGCGACATAAAAATTTTCATATAGATTTGTGAAAACAAATATATTTTAATAGTGTTACTTAATAAGATTGATATTTTTTTTCAAGAATGTGGCGGAAATACCCTGGAGATGTCATGCCCAGACGATCCATGTAAATATGCAACTTGTCCTTTATTTCCAGGTGCTGAATGCAGGTAAGGCTTCAGTTATGTCTGTGTTAACTTGTATTTTTAGATGTTTTTATAGTATTTTTGAGAATAGAGTTGGATATATATATATGAAACAACTAACCAATCGCCAAAACACATCTCAGAAACGATTGGGTCACTGGAATGAGTCTAAAATAAGATGAAAGACGGATGTTTGGTTACGGTAAGTTAAAAACTGAAATAATACTTGAACATCACGGAAAATAGAAGTGAGCAGAGCTATTAATTATGTTCTTTATTTAAAAATTAATATTAAAGTATACTGATGTGTGTAAGGTATAATTTTCAACTGTCTGTATTCAGAAGTTGTTACTGCAAAATGTCAAAGTAACACTCTAATTATACGTATTTTGAAATTATTTTTAGACCAAGTAATTGTGGATATTGTCACCCTGTATGGTATGTTAACAACAGAAAAGTTGACTGTTTCACCAGAATGCCTGACAATTACCGTTAGTATATAATGATCAGATATAAACAATGTATTTTTTCTTGTCGTTTTCAGAGTGATTTTTATCTTGCTTTAAGGATGATCGCTGGCCTAATAGGAAATAAATAGGATTTGAAATAGGTGTTTTACTTTGAGAGAACATATGAATAGTAAACAAATAAGCAAGAAAAAAATATATGTTCATGTGCTCATTTTAGAGCTATAAGGCCTTGAAAATTTGCAGGAAATGGGTTTTCTCTGGATTTTTCATTGTCTTTGCATTGACAACTTCAGTCTCTCAAAGATGTATGAAAAAATAAAAAGGATTTCATAAAATTTTGTCAAATACCATTTTAAGGTATATATGATCGAATTATAAAATAAAAAGCGGGGGTTCATGGGCAAACAATTTCATGTTTAAGAAATGGATAAAACCCGAGGATTCCGAAAATCTGACAAAAAGACCAAAACATGACCAGCGAGCATCCTTGAGAGGTGATTTTTTTTTCACTGTTAAAACCTGGTTACTGGTAGATGAGTACTGACATAACATATACAACTACATTCTTAGCTCGTTACTAAAATATTTAACCTTTGCACAGCTTTTGATTTGAATTTTCTTCTTTAAACATCTTTAATTATTGTTATTTTCATATACTGTTTTAATGAACTCATATTGCTAAAATGTCTATCTTGCTTGTTTATGCCATGAATGCTAAAATTTCACATTAAATAACCACCCGTAAAATATTACGAATTACTCATCTGTGTCTTGTTTATTAATTAGAAATATATTCTAATTGCAGAATGTCCAGGTGGACTTCAGCAGAGAATATGTCCAAGAAATACTTGCAGATTTAAAAGATGTTTGAAACAAAAGGATGTATTTTGCAGGTAAGATGAACAGTAACTTGAAGTTGTTATCAGATAATTTAGTAGTGTGCCAATTGTGATGGATAACGGGGTTTAAACCAACATAGCTGCATAGCAAGTCTCCAAATGGACGCTCCTCTTCTGGGTTGCCAGCTCTTTAAACGTTTGGAAGACCCACTCACATTTAATATCGTAGTGTTTTTTCTGTAGATTTCAAAAAGAATAGGCTAATATCCGTTTCAGAAGGATGAATAATCCTTCAATCTCAATACTTTTCTAGTTTCTGGTTTACCGTGAAGCACTGGTGAACTTGTTTTCGTCCTGGAGATGCATGTGATATCCACCTTATATTATTATATTATGTTCCTCTAATTTTGCTTATACATTAAGAGTTCAGTTATGGTACTGTGCGGTATTGTTGACTTTCCCGTTATTTTGTTATTCAGGTAATAAATTGAATTTGGCAGTTGCATGTTGAGTGAACAAGATTATGGTTCTATTTTAGGGTAAATAATTGTGGAGGATGCTTTGCAGAATATGTGAATATTAACAACGAAATAGTTAATTGTGTCGGATGGTGGACATTGTACGAAGCAAGAAAGCCAAAAGAATTGGTTGAATCCAACACGTTGAGAACTTCAAATAACATGCTCAATCTCAACAGGCAATCAGTCGCATCTACACAGCGTAGAAATCAGCCTACTAATCAACCTAGCAATGATAACGAGACAAAGCTCAGTCCTAAACCTACGCAACCTAGAAAAACGCCTACGATTCAAAACGAGACGCCACCCAGCCCTCAATCTACATCAGCCGGACAACAAGATGTTGATGCATTATTCGCAAGCCTTGGTCTGGATGCACCATCAAATTCAAATGTTGGGTCACCCACTCAGACAGGCAGTGATTCATGGAACAACATCGTATCAGACAGTAACCAGAATAAACTGGAGCATCAAACACCTGCTGAAACACAATCAGCCAATTTTTTGTCTCTAAACAGTAGCAACAGAAAACAAACGATTCAGACTACAAATACTGGGCTAAAACAAGATATAGAAATAAAAGATAACAGTGGCAAACCAACTGCGACAAAACCAGAAAATAAAGCACTGACAGTGAAACAAGAACAAAACAAATTACCAGAAATATCACCAATGAATTTGTTTAAATCGATAGCTATACCATTAGACACTTTAAACAGTAATTCTGAATTTAGACCAGGTATACCCGTGGGTGGATGGAACAACCCCAACGGAAGATAAAAGGTTTGTTTTTCCTAGTATGATTGAATGTCTATATGAGATAAACAAAAATTACAATTAATATAATTTAAATATTAATTTTCGATGTTTAGACAAAGCGTAAATCCCCACCTACTTATCAACCAGTTACCCGTGCAAAACATATCCGGAATATGAAAATAAACATGTTTTAATGTAGACAAAATAAAAAAATATTGAAAAATATTGAGTATATTGTTAATATTTGTATGTTGAAATAAATCAAATAAATATCATCAAATATTTAATTTTGAGTCGAAATAAAATTAATCACGACCTATGTGACCTCATATTCTAAAGATTTGTGCCATTGACAGATATTCTTTTAAAAAGTTTTCTTGGTTCGATTCTATTCCGTTTAGTACTGTTTAATTGGTAAAAAGATCCATTCCGAAAGAAAAATTTTTATCTGTATATTTGTTTTCTCACAAAGATAATTTTAGATCAGATAATCCATCATTTGACTTCCGTCGTCCGGTGTTCACTATTTTAACGATCTTTTCCTGCGCCAATTAGGACCAAACTTTGATGGAATGGTCTTTGGGTGGCCTCTTCCAAAATTATGTGTGACATCCCTGACTTCCATGAGAATACATGGCAAGATTGAACCAAAATTGGCAGCAAGTTTCCTTAGTGGTCCGTTTTTTAGAATTATGTCCGATGAACCGGGTTGTCAACCAAGATTGCCGCCACTCCCAAACTTAGTTTAACATAGGACCCTATGGGAAAATTCATCTAAAATATTCTTGTCTGAAACCACAGGGCCAATTAGAACTAAACTCGGCAGCCTTAGATGGCCCTCTTTCAGAATTGTGTCCGATGATCCAGACTATCTTCAAAGATGTCCGGACTTGGTTTAACATAGGACCCTATGGGAAAATTCATTTAAAAATAGTCTTGTCTGAAACCAATTGGCCTGTTGGAATCAGAATTTGCAGTACGATCATTAGATTGTCCTCTTTATGAATTGTGTGCAATGACCCGGACTGTCAACCAAGATGGCCGTGAATTTAGAAACATTTGATTTCCAATTCATGCTATTTAAAGTGAATTGTAATAAGACAATTATAGCACTTCACTGCCGTTACCGTTTGCTGCTAAGTGGTCCATAAAACATTATATTCACTAAGTAAAGTACCATAATTGTATAATTTTTTCATTATGCGTTTTTTTCTCCTATCTTATATTATTATATTTTACTTGCAGTTGCAATTTATGTGACTTCTACTACAAACAGAAATCCAGTGTGTCGTGTTGTTCGTCGTCTTACAACGCTGTTTATCCATTCAGCTAATAGCATTTAGATGGTAAACACTGGGACAATAATGGCAGTACTCAGGAAAAATTCTTTGCTGCTATGCCAACATGTTTTGTATATTACAAATCTGTAACCGATTTTACTACTATTTTTGAATAAATTTGTTTTATTTGTAATCTAATGACATTACGGTATTATAACACCTTCCCAAAAATGTTTTCTAAATTTCCGTTTCTTAATATGTGCAATCTGTCAATAAATTTCTTATTAAAACACTTGAAGTCAAATTTTCTAATCATAAGGTGGTACCCAACACCTTGAATAAAATAAATTTGGCTTGTTTAATTTTCATAAAATTTTTAGGAAAATATTTACTTTGACCAGTTGACATAATTGTTGATTTTTTTAGTAAATAGAATTTCATTCTTCACGGGAATAATTTCATTGAATATATACCAGTTTGTCAAACATCAATTTTGATCATAGAGAAGCTTAATTTCTCTTTACTTATTAAATTTGATTAAAACGCTCTGGTGATTTTTAAGAGTTATCTCCCTGTAGTTTTTGGTACCAACATAAACACTTGATGGCATATTTCTTACAGTGTACATATTATGACAAACGAATAAGGTTATTCCTCATCTTGCATGTGTCTTGTATCTAAAATTCTTTTTGTGATTTGTGTATCATTATGGGAATGTCTTGTATTAAAAAAAAAAAAATTGTAAACACGGTTGAGGCATATCTGTCTGTTTTTTTTTCCTCAATTGTCACATATGTCTATAATGATATGTAATAATATATTGATAATTTCGTATTATTTTTGTTGATTAAGGCCATACTACTGTGTAGTTCTTGTATTCTTCCGCCATCTTTATTGTGCAGAACAACAGTATCCATTTGAAGTTACCCGATTATTCATCAAATAAAAGAGGTTATTATTATACCTCAGTATATATTTATATTATATAAAAAAATTAGGAATATGCTCACTATTTTACAACAATATCCACTGCCGTAAATAATTTAATATCTATACTCCCTAGTCATGATATTATATACTGGGAGCAAGGTTTTGCTGAAGTCTTTATTCTGAGCCTTCTTATTGATCAGATAAGATGTGTTGCGTACCATTTACATGTCTGAACGTGGCCGATTGGTCTACTAACTTGTGAAATTTGTGTTCACTACAAATTTACACTGAGGTTGTGAGTTTGGACCTGGGTTCGACTCCAAATGTGATTTTTTTAAAATTTTAAGTGGGCTGATTGATTTCTTGATCAACGGGCAGTTTCAGAGTTAATAACATTAATATACATGTATATAAGATAAAAAATGGCAAAATACAGGCAGCTCACCAAATACCAAAAATTTCATTTAAAAAAAAATGGTAAATCAATATGAATTTTACCAATGTAACTACGGTATTATGTGGCAATTCAACGTTGAGCCTCAATTTTTCAGATTCTACATTTATTATATTTGTTAAGAATAACAAAGAAACATTTCCACCTCATTTCCATTTTGTTGAAAGATAAACCAAACTTATAATATAAGAACAGGATTAACTTGCATCAACGTTACAATGTGTAGATTTATCTCTGGAAAGCTGTCATTTGACAAAGTTTGTTAATTTATAAACAGTAAGGTATCAGGTATCAACCTTACCACGATTGCGGATACGCTTGCTAGTAAACCATTCCATGTTCAACCTTAAACGAACATGTGTGTCTTTCAGACGAAAACAAGACAAAAATAAAAGAAATATAAATTGTCTTGCAGTCAATTATGACCAGTTCACATCTGCTGAGAAGTAACATACAATTTACGTCTGTTGAAATTATCATAACTGGTTTTGACTGACATCACTGATGTTTTCCAATGTTTTGAAATTTAGTATAATTTCAGTTTTCTCGTTTGCATAGTTAATATATCATGCATACAGTGATATTTGCTACGTCCTCGAACACTATGGGATTAAGACCAAGAGCTGGTTGTACTTAAAATTAATAAATTTTGAATTGACATTCCAGCAAACAGTTATTTTTGTTCTTCAAATTTGTTGAGTTGCGATGACGTTGTAACAATAATTTTACAGACGTTTATAAAACGTTGTATAACATTTAATGAGTATTCTCAGATAATTAACTATGTCATTGTTAAATGTATATATTTAAGTGTACTAATATTCAATTTTAAGCTTTTTTCAAATAAGAAAGTTTGTTTTTGTATTCACTGTATTGGGAGCTCACTAATACTCACAATAGCTTCTGGTTCCATATCAACTGATATATGGTACATAAGATGTATAAGAAACATGTTTAAATGAAATTCTTTTAGCATTTGCAGAATAGGAACAACATATTACATTTACTTAAGGGGGTACCCAACACTTTGATTAAAATAGATTTGTCCGTTTAATTTTCACAAAATTTTGACGAAATGTTTACTTTTACCTGTCGACAAAATATAAAAATTTCAAGAAATTTTAACGACACAATTTACTGGAATAATTTCATTGGATATATCATGTATATAGCAGTTTGACAAACACTAATTTTGATCTTTGAGAATCTTGATTTCTCCTTACTTATTTTATGTGATTAAAACGTTCAGCTGGTTTTTAAAGAGTTAACTCCCTTAGGTGTTCTGTACCTCTTAAGAATAGTTTTTACAATATTAAATGTACTTTAATTGATAATAAACAATATGGAGCACAGATAAACTATTTTTTTATTTATATATATATGATCACTTTCACAGAACAGGTACGTAGTGGTATACATGTAATGATTGGGTGGTTAGGATTTTCCAAACAACTGTTGGTGTTTGATCATGATTTGGAATATTTTTGTGTCTGTAGAGTCCTCAATACGGGGCGCCGAATGGGACTCTTGTGGTTTTGTACTCGAAGTTCAATTTTGTACGGACAAAAGTGGGTTTTGTTCAACAAAAATAGTTAAGTTTAACAAAATTTGTAGCATACTGCAAATTTAAATTTTGTCATACAAAATTATCTTCCAGTGGACAAAAGTTACTTTTGTCATAACAAAATTCATTTTTGTATCACATACTTTACTTTTGTTACGTAATTTGAAAATTGGGCGACAAAAGTCAATTTTGTATGCAAATTAGTTTAGTTTGGATTCTGTGAACTAATTTGCATACAAAACTGAGATTTTGTCACAAAATTCAATTTTGTGTAGACAAAATTGAGTTTTGTTAAACAGAAGTGAAAATTTAACACAAAAGTCAATTTTGTGTCACAAAAGTTATTTTTGTCACAAAATTCAATTTTGTGTTTATTTTTGTGTAGACAAAATTGAGTTTTGTTAAACAGAAGTGAAAATTTAACACAAAAGTCAATTTTGTGTCACAAAAGTCAATTTTGTATGCAAATGAATTCTCTCATCACGATTTTGTAAGAAGGCCTCTCATTGGATATAGTAACCGCGGGTCTCGCAGGTACAAGGACACATCATATGGGTGATGCGCTATTCTGCAAAAGTAAGCTAGTATAAATACCTAATAAAGTATATATGGAAAATATAGGACATTTTGTAGAATATCGTTTATTCTAATATGACGTCCTTCTTTGGCTTTAATGTCAACAAACCCATGTTACTTATGGGATACACGTTATTGACGTCACAATTGAACTTCCGACGTCAGTTGTTTTTCAAAGGACGAGTTAGAGTATCGTGTAGTCATCTGTTCTCGATAGTAATCAGTTCTCGATAACAATGCGCGTGGTTAAAATAGACGTATTTCGCGAAATAGCACATGTTTTCTATTTGTCGGGATTTCAAGGACAAAACAAAAACTCGCTTCAAGCATCGTAATTTTGAAAATTAAAATATAGTTTGACATACAAATGGAAATTACACCAAAGCATATTAAAATATAATAAAACAAAGTAATCTCTATTTCAGTCAGGAAAATAGTAAACCTAAAAACATTAGTTTTTTTGTTTATTTAGACATTATATCTTCTAAAACATTGAAATACAACATGTATGTACGATTATTTATCTCTGGAAAAGGAAGGGGGATAAGTTGGGGGTCAGAAAAATCTGAAATCGGAGAAGGGGGACCAGAGGCTTCTTTATGTAGGGGGGATCATGTTTATTTTATTTTTTTTTTTTTTTGGTAATTTTCTTTTTCAAAAAGCACCAACATTTTTTTCGATCCTCTTTTAAAAACCACTGACGTCGGAAGTTCAATTGTGACGTCAATCACGTGTATCCCATAAGTAACATGGGTTTGTTGACATTAAATCAAAAGAAGGACGTCATATTAGAATGATCACTATTGCACAAAATGTCCTATATTTGACATATATACTTTGTTAGGTATTACTTACTTTTCCAGAATAGCGCATCACCCATATGATATGTCCTTGAGCCTGCGAGACCCCCGTTTACTATATCCAATGAGAGGCCTTTTTACAAAATCGTGATGAGAGAAATCAGTTGCAGATCCAAATTTGCATACAAAATTGACTTTTGTGACACAAAATTGACTTCTGTCACAAAAGTCAATTTTGTGTTAAATTTTTCATTTCTGTCTAACAAAACTCAATTTTGTCTACACAAAATTCAATTTTGTCTCACAAAATTGACTTTTGTGTTTTAATTTCGATATCAGGAACAAAAGTCAATTTTGTATGCAAATAAGTTCATATTTGCATACCTATTTGACAAAATTGAATTTTGTCATGACAAAAATGAATTTTGTCTACAAAAATGAATTTTGTCTACAAAAATGAATTTTGTCTCACAAAATTGACTTTTGTGTTTTAATTTCCATATCAGGTAACAAAAGTCAATTTTGTATGCAAATAAGTTTATATTTGCATACCTATTTGACAAAATTGAATTTTGTCATGACAAAAATGAATTTTGTCTATAAAAATGAATTTTGTCTACAAAAATGAATTTTGTCATGACAAAAATGAATTTTGTCATTAAAAAATTGAAGTTCTCATAAAACAAGTCTGTATCACATAGTTTTGTAAGACAAAAATGATTTTGTTATGACAGAATTGAATTTTGTTTCCACAAAATTGATTTTGATTACAAAAAGTTCAAGTCCCATTCGGCGCCCCGTACTCAATGTATAACACCTACCAGAAACTACACATAGCATGTAAATATTCTTCAACTAGAAATTCTTCATTGTCTCAGCCTGACATTTAAAGAGCATGACAAAGTAAAGTCCAGACGAGTAGAAGCTTACCTGATGTCACATATGGTTTTTTTTATACTACTAGTGCCTTAATTTTTGGTGATGTTCTAATTCTCTATAGACCATTGAAAGAGTTTGTCTATACATTTATCTTCTTGTGGTGTTGAGTATCTCTTCTGAAAAAAAATACGGAAAACCTGACAGTGGTCCATACATCAGTTTTGTACATATTGGATGATGTGTTTGAAAACCTCGTTAACTTTGTAGTTTTCTAATAAGACTAGGCTGATGACCGCTACAAAATCTACATTTTCGACCCAACTATCCAAAAGTCAAAATCGGCTCCCTTTTGTGTCCCGTCCTACCCCTATTTGAATTGTATTTGACAAATTGTGGAACTGGCTCTCGTCCTGACGATGCACGAAATGCTACTGGGCGTTAAGCAAACAGCAATCAATTGTCTATATTTTTTTTTGGTAACAGCAGAGGTTTTGGGCTTAAATCTTGACACTTGGAGACAATTTTGAAAGAGGACCACGTACATGAACAATTCTACAAAAGTGTTTTCTAATTCTCCAGTAGTTTCAAAGGACTTGATTTAAAATACTATTTTCCATTGGTTCAGATGACCATCCTTGTATATGAACATTTCTCATTTTTATGGGAAAATCTCAAATTCAAATTTGAACTGTTTGCGTGATTTTTTTTGTAGTAGTCAAATATAATAGTCTTGTACCTTTTTTAAGGTCATCACGTTTATGAAGTGCCAGTTTCATGGTTTATACTATTTCCTCCTCCACATCAGTACAAGAGGTTATCCTCATGAAGTACTATTGCCTGATTATCTCATGCATAACAATGTGATAGTGCAAATTATTATTCTGCTTTATTTTAACAATTCTGGAATGTGATTCGATCATATAGTTTGTCTTTATAGTGTGTTTTTAATTCCGATTAATCACATACGTGTACAGCTGCAAAATCCACTCTGATCTATGAGAAATAAAATTCAAAGTAGAATTTAGGTCAGACAATATGAGCTACCATACTTTATTGAAACGCATCATTGAAGAATTACATTGTCTTTTAGTTTGATGAATTAACAAAAGAATATAAAATATATACAATATACCATACTAATTTACATATCATAGCTTTACAAATACGATGCTCATGAAAAGGAAGTTTTCCTTTTCTCCCTTTCAGCTGTGAAAAGACCAAAGGCCAAATAATTACCCTTTATCGCATTGCTTTTTATATTCACACCTGCTAATTTTTAAATGATAGTATATTATGTATCAGAATGTTACAAAAACGGGATTTAACACAGTCTGTCGTGCCTAGAAGTAGTTTGAGGCATTTTTCAAGCATTTTACAGTCGTCAACACGAATATGAGACTAGATATTTTCAGTTAGACTTCACGTCCTTCTGGGATTGTTACCTAACTGAACGTGACATCTCACAGGACCTTTCCTGTTGACTTTTCTCACTGTTTTGTCGCTTCGGTATTTTTTTGCCGGTATTCATCATTACCCCAAATATCACCATGAAGGATACTCAGAACTTAGTTCGGCATGAGTAAACGCGGGAAGGAAAAGGCACTTAATTGTGGATACAAAATATTCATTATTTAAAGTTAGACAAATATGCAGAGACTAAGAGTTTCAATGATCGCCCAAGTTTGATTTCTTGATATTTAACACAATAGCGCAACAACATGACTCCTAGTTAAACTTTTGAAAGAATTCTTGGGTTAGGTGATAACCATTTAACTGTGCAATGAATTTAAATACTTTTACTTGCTTTGGTTTTGGTTCTGAGTTACCAAAGGGATATTCGAAGTAGGGGAAAATCGAAACAACTGACTCCGGAGAACAACGAAGACAAGACCAACACAATACATGCACTACAATTAAAAACTAAAAAACATATGAATAACATGGACCCCACCAAACAACTGAGTCACCTTCAAGCTAAATGACGGTTTTAAAGACCTCAAAATGGATAATTTGCATTAAAATCGTCTCAAAAACCAATATATAGATGGATGGATGAATTATTGTTTAACGTCCAGTGGCAACCAGGTGCATATCAGGACGAGAACATTTTGATATGACAATGAATATGATCCATGCTTTGTACTAGACCGACACGCTAAGTCGGATTTATAATCTGTTAGCTCACGAGGTAACTGTCCGCAGGAAGACATATCGCCTCACTCGGACACATTATGCTAACTCCGAGCTGACGAGTCTGCTCTTACTCCTAGATGCCGCGTGCTTGACGGAGAAGCAGGAATTTTAATGTCTGGTTTGACCCGACCGGGGATGGAACCCGCGACCTTCCGCACTCAGGGCGAGCAGGCTACCACGAGACCACCGAGGCGGTCCCAATATTTAGACACAAAGGGTAAATTTAATTAGATTCTTTATGTTCAGTAATAAAATAGAATTAAGAGTAACAATGTGCATACAATAATGTAGTATCAGTAGATATACATGTTATATGATTAGGACATTTATATAATATTTTTATTAATTATTCAGTGTAGGGTCGGTTTTGTTAGTCTTCTGTAGCGGCCATTAGCCTCGTCGTTGTCGAAAACTACACAAGGGGTCTTTAGCTATCAAGGAGTGGGGCATTCTCCGAACACGTTACCCACTATGGTCCGCAGTCAGGCTTTTCATTAAGGTTAACGTAAACTAAATAACTCCTTTTCAACCCATGAAATCAGACTAAATTGCATTAATTTTGTAAATTCGTTATTATGTTGTGCAAAATAACAATCCAAAGATACTAATATTAGATATTGTAAATTTATACTATGCTGTATACGACGCATTTCAAGGAGTTACCTCTCATCAGCAGCATTAAAACCGAAACATTTGGAAGACCAAAAACCAAACTTATATTAAACAAGAAGTACTCAACCAAAAATATCGAAATAGGAAGCCAAATTTCAGCTAAGGAGATCTAAAATGTTTCATTAGAAAATTTGAGGTATATAAGTTTTCTGGTTCGCTACATTGTTGCACCTGCAGCATAATGCTAATAATGTACAGAAACTGGTTCAGATCATTTAGTTCAGCATGAGTAAACGCGGGAAGGAAAAGGCACTTAATTGTGGATACAAAATATTCATTATTTAAAGTTAGACAAATATGCAGAGACTAAGAGTTTCAATGATCGCCCAAGTTTGATTTTTTGATATTTGATACAACAGCGCAACAACATGAGTTAAACTTTTGAAATAATTCTTCGGTTAAATATAAAACAAAATGTAATCAAATAAGATTTTGTTTGTTTGTTTAGTTGGGGTTTAACGCTGTTTTCAGCACATTTTGGCCATTTCGCGGAGGCCATTTTTTATTAGTGGAGGAAGCCAGAGTACCCGGAGAGAACCACCGACATTCGGTAGGAAAATTGGCAATCATTGTCAATAAAGATGGGAGTCGAACACACCCTGCCACAGGTGAGATTCGAACTCACAACCCCAGCGTTGACAGGCTAGTGATCAGTACTAGTCATGACGAATTACCTAGACCACTCGGCCACCGAGGCCCCAATAAAATTAGACAGAACATCTCTCATAAAATAAACAGTACTGAAACTTGGTGAAAGGTACTCAAAAGTAGTATGTACCTATTACATGTACAAAGTAATTTTAATTATTAAGTAATCATGAAGAAAGGGATTATCATTCTCTTACAAACTTAGAATATTGTAAAGTGATGTAAGGAATTTATAATAATTTGGGAAATTTTAATTAATTTCATTTTAAACATTCAAAGACACATCAGTACGATGCAATGGTGTTTCCTTATTGTGAGTATTGGTGTAAAACATGTAACATTTAAGTAAGGAATTATCTTTTTGTTTATTTACAGTTTAAATCAATAAATAACAAAATATGAGTTACAACTATATTTCATTCTACAAGGAATCGGCTTATGATATTTCTGTTTAAGGGGGTACCCAACACTTTGACTAAAATAGATTTGGCTCGTTTAATTTTCCTAAAATTTTGACAAAATATTTACTTTGACCTGTTGACAAAAATATTAAAATTTTAAGAAATTTTATACCACACAATTTACGGGAATAATTTCATTGGATATATCATGTATATAGCAGTTTGACAAACATTAATTTTGATCATTGGGAAGCTTGATTTCTCTTTACTAATTGTATGTGATTAAAACGTTCAGCTGATTTTTAAAGAGTTGACTCCCTTAGGTGTTCTGTGCCCCCTTAATTACACCAAATATCATTTATTAAAAGCAGCAATGTTAAAGATCAAATATTTGTATACAAAGAAGGGAAAATATGAAGATTTGTGAAAAATAATACCCCGACGGATCCTCATATAAGATGTATTTATAGAATCCTCATATAAGATGTATTTATCAACAAATGTATCATGATCGGCTGGGGTATTTACGAAAACTAATAGCCGAGAAACGGTAAAATATCCCGACCCGCCAGTAATAAACAATTTTAGCGGAAATATGATCTTAAATGTTTCTGCGAAAGTCCTATTTAATAGACGATTTTTATCCACACAATATGCAACGATTAAAGCTTATACATCCAAGAACTTTTCTCTGATTTATTTTTTTAGCAGAATATACAAAACCAAACCAGTATTCGTGGACAGTTTCAAAGTTTAAATGTCGCAAATTTTGGGGCAAAATATGGTGCTGACAGTAAAACTTGGTTCAAAACGTGACATACTTTCCTATAATGTGTATGCCATCTATCATAAAAAAAAATCATCCTACATATATATCAAATAAATAAAAAAAAATCCTATCCATTTTGCGAATTATCTCAAAGATCATTTGCGACATTTAGTTTTTTGAAGAAACATTACATACTTCACTTGATGTCGTGTATATGTAATTATACCTTTCAAGAAATGAATGATTACAGACCGTAGAAAATTTTTATTAATACACCTGAGATTTTTATCATTGAACGTAGATCATTAACTAGATATTCTTTCTTTGTAACTTCCCCGTATTTATTTAAAGCTAGTCTGAACAGGATGTAAAAAAGTAAATTAAGATTCTTGACATATTTTATTTCTACACATATAAGATTATGAAGTTAGTAATGGCGAAATTTAAGTACAGGTCTCCGGCATTTTATTTATTGTCTGATTGCATAACAGTAATAAACAAATATTTAAGGATGTACAATGGGAACTCCCAAAACATTAAATATATAATGAATACAGTTGATCGTTTAAAAGTCATTGTCATTGTGGGAATTGAACTCTATAACTGTAGAATTTTATTATTGTTTGTCATACTTGCTGTAACAGGAGCAGGTCCCAGTACACGGTGGGGTTCGGTAGGGACTAGTCCTGGACCGTGTAATGGAGTACCCGTCCTGGTTCGTATCTCTCGGATGCTTGTAGGCTAGGAAAACAAAGATTTTTAAAGTACAACTTTTATTATAACAAAGTATAAAATTATGAAATCAGCATTAATTATCAAACAATTCTATTTATTTAATTTATTTCCTAACTTTAGACCAGGATTCGTGTGACAGTTTACCTACCGGGAGTATCTAGAAAAAAATCTAACAAAAATTATACCAGCAAAAAGGAGGTTATATAAGCTACAAAATTGCGCAGGTTTAAATACCAATAAAAATGGATTGAAACAATCCTCTCTGGTATTAAACCAAGTAAACGGTCTCAAAAACTAGAATTCAAAACAATTCCCTCGGGAAACATACCTGTCGCCTTTAAACATGTACCAATGAGTATGAGAAATATATGGACTTATATAGTATAAAAAGTGTGACCTTTTCAACTTAAATGAACCCTTTACAGTTCACAGGTTTTAACTTCGAAAAATACCTAGCTTTTAGGATATAAAAATAACTATCTACCCGAAAGACTACGAATAATTTTTACATAGCATGCTCTGATTGACTAAAATAGTTATCAATAGACCAATGAAATTAAAATTACTAAAAGTTCGCGCTTCTGCACGAGCTAACTCCCGCTTCCGGTTTGACGGTAAAATCAGCTGAGAATAAAATGAATGAAAACTTAAAGACTTTGAACAAATATGGACCTAAAACCCTTATACTTAATAAAAGGAGATAAAAATAAATACAGGTAAGAATTCTGAGAAAATTCGGATAACTACGAAGCCAGAAACTTAGTCAAATTTATATTTATTTAGAAAACTATATCGATGACACAACCACAACTGTCACATTCCCCCCCCCCCCCCCTTAAAAAAATGTTTTTAAACATTTTTCACCAAAACAAAATACATACAAATTTCTTGTAAAATTCCGAATTTACAGAAAATATAGTTAAGAATCACTGAACATTATTCAAAAATATTAATGAAATTCTGAAAATTAATCAAAAATTAATGTCAAATTCTGAAAACTAAAATGTCAGTATAAATCTTTTGGTGCCTGGTACGGCGTACACTTTTAGTGGTGTTTCTGTCGGATTACAGTTGTACATTTCCCGTCTTTGACTCTAAGTTCCACATGAAAATCCTTGGAATTGTAAACGTCGTTCCCCGGAATTCTTTGATTAATACCATTTTCAAGCGCATTTTGCCTTCTTTTTTTGAGACGCTCGTTCCTTCTTCATTGCCAAAATCTCCTGTGCTGATTGTCTTCTGGCGAAGATTTCTTCGCCCGGGGCGACATAGCGTTCATTTTTCTTGTGTTTAACCCTACTGTGCTGCTCCACCTTCTCTGAACTTACAAAGTGTTTAAACTTAAGATGGCTAGTCAAGCGGCCTTTTACCCTCCAACTTTGACAACAAATACGGCATACATGTAGGTTGATTAATTCCACATGATAGTTGTTCCAGTGATTCATATACTCCCGGTACGTATCAAATGAAACAGTTTGGCAACTGGCAACATTACAGCTCATGCCAATTACAAAGGGCCTCCTTATGTAGTTGACCGTTAATTCCTGAATTTCTTTTTCGTCTGCATGAACATTTACATAATCTTCCATCCTGGAAACACACAACAATTTTAATCATCAAATTAAACATGAATTATATTTATGTACAACAATATTGAATTATAAATTTCAAACGATAAGAAAACAATCATGAAAATATTTCATTTTGTCATATACACGATGTATATTCTATGACCACAATTTTCATAGCAATTATCATCATCATCATCATCATCATCATCATTGTCATCATCATCATCATCATTATCATTATCATTTTACCATTGTTACAATATGTGTAACAATTTCATAATAAAATATATCAAATCTATATACAGGATTTTTTTAAAGGTGTTATATATCATTTTAGTTCACACCATTTTGTTGTATGTAAATGAAATATATATTATTTACAGACATTTATCTAAATAGGACCGGGAGAATATCTTTCTCTCGGTTTAACTCGACGTCCACCTCTAGTGACGACAGTGGTTTCAATAGACACTAGTTCTTGTTCCACTGCCGGCACTTCGTAAGTTTGGGTTAAAGCACTATCATCTAGTAAGTTCCAGTTGAGTGGGGGCCTAGTCCCTTCATATGGTTTGAGTTGGTCCACATGTACTACAGTCGGACGAGAATGCTCATCCCTTTGTATTTTGTAGTTGACATCAGATAATTCCTGTAATACAAGATAGGGGCCCGTCCATCCCAATCCTAAACTTTGATTTGCATAGGGGGATACCAGCGCCATACCCAGGTGTTGGGCTCAAAATCCCTAATCTTTAATTTTCTGTCATAATAATTTTTCTGCCTTCTGGCAGCAGTTTTCAAGTTTTCTGCCACAAACTGAAAAGCTTCTCGCATTGAGCTTTGGGCCCATTCAACAAATTCAATTTGACAAAGAGAAGTTTTTGTATTTGAGGGTAAGCCAAAGATCAAATCAACCGGAAAAAGTATTTCCCTGCCAAACATAATTAAATTTGGGGTGCATTTGGTACTTTCATGCTCGGTTGCACGATATGCCATCATCAGATATGGCAGATGATCGTCCCAGTCATTACGATGAACATTAACAAACATACCTAGTAACCGTTTTAAAGTGCGGTTATAACGCTCTACAAGTCCGTCTGACTGAGGTCGGTATGGGGCAGTTCGGGTCTTTTCAATTTCTAATTTTTGACATATGCTTTCGAACAAATGACTCTCGAACTCGCGACCCTGATCCGTATGGATTGTAAGCGGACAACCGAAACGACATATAAATTGAGTCAATAGTAAGTCTGCAACAGTTTGAGCAGTATGATCCTCTGACGCATAGGCTTCTTTCCATTTCGAAAAATAATCTCCCACTACTATGATAAACTCTTTGCCGTTTCTAGTAATGGGAAGCGGACCGACAATGTCAATAGCAATTCTTTCTAATGGAAAACTAACTTCTGATTGGGTCAAAGGCGCACGACCGCGTCCTGGACCTGGTTTGCATCGCGCACATAAATCACAACTTCTGCACCACATAGCAACTGTACTAGACATATCTGGCCAATAGAAACGCTTCTTTATGGTTGCCAGAGTTCGGTCTCGTCCGAAGTGTCCAGCTATACGATTTGTATGTAACTGTTCGAAAATTGTTTCCCTGATTTCAGGCGGTGCTATTAATTGTTTTGAATTTGGCAATATCCGAAAAATTAAGTCATTTTGTAGTTCTAATGTATCCCAAAGTCGCCATAAGATTTTGACACTTTGTGAGTATCTCAGAATTTCGCGCTTATTTGGTCTTTCATCCGAATTTTGTTTCATTCTTATTACAGCGTTTATATCTGGATCATTTGCTTGTAACTCAACCAATTCATCGTGTGTCCACTTTTCAAGCCAATTTGCTTCTCTCGTATTGCCTGGAGTAACCGCGTCTACTTGTACTGATTCAGCACTATCCTCTGGCACAGAGTAGAACAGATTACAGTTCTCGTGTGCGTCTTTTGACCAACATTCAGTACAGTTTTCGTTCTTACATTTACGCTTCGGTAAACGGGAAAGACCATCGGCATTTGAATGTTTAGAACCGCTACGATACTCTATTGTGAAATCAAATGTTTCAAGCGTGCTTATCCATCTGGCAATTATACCTTCAGGCTCTTTAAAATTCCGGAGACAAGTCAAGGAGGCATGATCGGTACGAACTATAAAATGTGTGCCATAAAGGAAATGTTTGAAATGTTTAACAAATGAAACTACCGCTAATAATTCACGCTTGGTGACACAGTAATTTCTCTGCGCTCGATTTAATGTCTTACTAGCGTACGCGATGACTCTCTCTTGACCTTCGTGCATTTGCGACAGAACAGCGCCTATACCTGTTAAACTTGCATCACAATCAAGTATAAATTTCTCATTTGGATCTGGAAATGCGAGAACTGGTGCTTTTACCAAAATGCTTTTCAAAAGGTTAAATGAGGTTTCTTCTTTTTTTCCCCGCTTACATTTTGTCTTTTTGCGAGTAAGCTTTGTCAGCGGTTCGGCCAATGTAGAAAAATTAGGTATAAATCGCCGATAATAACTTGAGAAACCCAAAACGCTTCTAACCTCTGAAACATTAGACGGCTTTGGCCAATTTTTGACCGATGCTATTTTTTCCGGATCACAATTGATACCCTTATCAGATACTACATGTCCCAAAAAGGAAACTTCTGTTTTAAACAATTGACACTTTTTGGCCTTTAACTTTGCTTCCCTAAAAAGTTTAAAAACTATTTTTAAATTGTCATATGCTGTTTCAAATGTTTTCCCAAAAACAATTATGTCGTCTAAATAACATAGACACTTGTCTCATTGTAAATGACCAAAAACACTCTCTACCAATCTCTGAAAACATGCTGGGGCATTAGTTAAACCAAAGGGCATGGTCCGAAATTGAAACAACCCCTTATGGATAGCGAATGCAGTTTTCTCTCTATCCTTTTCAGCTACTTTTACTTGCCAATATTCTCTATACATATCAAGAAAGTGGAAATGGTTAGCCCCGTTTAAAGAGTCTAAGCAGTCTGCTATTCTGGGCAAAGGGTAAGCGTCTTTGCGAATTATTTTGGAGTTGACCCTCCTAAAATCTATACAAAATCTTGGAGTTCCATCTTTCTTTGTGACAATGCAAACTGGACTACTTCATGCACTATTGCTTGGTTCTATAACATCATTTTCAAGCATTTTCTTAAGTTCTGCTTCAATAATTTCTTTTTGCTTGGGGGAAATCCTACGAGGGGGAATTTTAACAGGTTTGGCATCTCCCGTATCAATTTCATGATAATTTTTATCTGTTTGGCCAAACTTGCCATCAGGACCAACAAAAATGTCCTCAAACTCAATTATTAACTTATGAACTTCTGCCACCTGTTCTGTGCTAAGATTTTGGGAAATATTTTCAACTAAAATTTTTAAATGTTCTGGTATGCCTGTATTTTTATTCTTATTTAAATCTACAGAGAAATTTGACATCACATTATCAACTTCATGAACAGTCCCTATTATACTATTTTCATCAAGACAGACATCCTTTTTATTTAAATTTATTACTGAAAGAGTGGCGTCATTCAGTTTTGTGTCAACTAAGCTTTTTGCCACAAGGATACCTTTACTTTTTATAAACTCAACAGGTTCAACTAAACCAGTCTCATAAGGAACTACACCCTTTAATTGAGTATCTAAAATTAATTCAGAATTTGCTGGAATTATCACCCCTTCTTTTAAAGTCACTCTTGCAGTAGTTGAACTTTTAAGATTTTTCAGTTTAATTATTTTATCGTGAATTTTTAAGACTCTGTCCCTAACTAGGATGTCTACAGTATTTTTATCTAAAAAGTCCATACCAAGAATACCAGGGCCATTCAGATTCGCGACTATGACTGATTGTTTGAACGTGAACGCACCTATTTCAATCAGAACTAAAATTTTGCCTTTAATCTTTAACAACGTTCCATCAGCTGTGCGTAGAGTTGTCTCAACTCTCTGCAGTGGCTCCTCAATTTTCAAATCTCGTAAGGCATTGTCAGAAATGATTGAAACAGGTGACCCGGTATCGATTACAAAGTCTGTGTTGATACCGTTTACTTTCGTGTCAACCACTAGAGAGCTCGGTGCAAATACGCGTAATTGTATTGACTCAGCAGTTTCTATATTTCTATCGGCAACGCTTTGTTTCTCGTTTTTCGTGTCATTAATCTCAAATTTGTCTGGTCTATATTTAGTTTCATCAACGTGGGATGGATATTCGACCGCGATTCCAGCCGCCCTTAGTTTAAAGGACCTACTTTTGCTTCTGGAATTTGCTCAGGATGATCGGCTTGAGGTATATTCGGACATCTGGTTTGGATGTGTCCTGCTTTCCCACAGGCATAACAAACTATTTCACGGCGCCTCTGTCCGTTCTGATTGTAATCTCGGCGTGGTTGGAAATTATTTCCCCGGTCATATCTTTGCTCATATTCACGCCGCGGTACATCATCTCTCGGTTGACGTTCATAACTATCATGATTGTAAGATAAGTTATCCCTCGGCGGCATAGTTGGCTCTTGTCGCGCATACATGCCATTGTCAGCTGGTTTGTGCATGTACTCTAAAGGTCCTTCTACCGCTTCAAATTCAATTGCATATGAGATTGCCTCGTCTAAATTTTTCGGCCGTTTGTACTGGATATGCATCGAGGTAGCAAAATTGCCTATACCTTTGATAAATTGATCTACTGTAAATACTTCTAAACTAGACGGTGGTAGACTATGATAGGCACGGGAGGCTAATTTGCGTAGTGTATTTCCATACTCGGTTACAGTTTCGGTATTCAGTTTACGCCTATTTTGAAACTCACACCTATGGGATATCTCGCGTTCTGGTGGATCGAAGCGTTGCATTAGAGCGTGTTTTAATACATGATAGTCATTGAGTTGTCTCACTGTGAGATCACCTATAATTTGGCGAGCGGAACCACGTAATAGCATGACCAGCTGTTGAGCCATTTCGTCTTTATCCCACTCATTCCAATGAGCTACGCTTTCAAACTGAATTATAAATTCGTTCCAATCTGTAGACCCGTCATATTTTTCTGGTTCTTTTTCACGGCGTCTAACAGCTTTTGCTCGGGTTTGGCTAGGACCAAAATTGCCGTAAGGTATTTGTGGTGGATATAACGGTCCTTGATAGTAGGGATCAACTGGCGACGGCCCGAATTGCGGAATAATATGTGGTTGATAAGCATGTGGCATACCTTGAAGAGCCGAAAATGGTCTAGGCTGCATCACTTGATAAGATGCTTGTGACTGATAACCTTGTGCATAATTTTGCGGAGCAGGAAATGGTCTTGACGGTACCAATTGTGCATATGCGGTTGGACAATACTGTTGGCTAGTATGTTTCTGGTGTGTAAAAGGCTGACTGTGAGCTTGATACACTTGCGGCGGACCGAAAGACGGATGGATTTGTGGTTCTATCACGGTTGCAGCATGGTGCATGACCGAATGACTTGGATTTTTAAAATATTGTCCTTCTAACTGCTTAGGCCGCGTTCCGTCGAAGTTATTTATGGGTGTAGACGGTTCGCTATAGCTATGACCCCGATAATAACAGAAGGTTCCCAGCAAGCTTCGTGCTGTTTTTGTGAATAAGTTTGTTGTTTCGGACCCGCTGATTCAAAGCCTCTACGTATATAGTTCTCACATTCATAATCACGCGGTTCAAACTGAACAGTAGCACGTTTTTTTTTATCTCCGTAACAATCAGTCATTCTACATTGAGAATTACGCAATAGAGTTTGATTTCCTTTATTGTATAAAGGTGTTTCGGGAACTAACTCAACCTCGGTAGGATATCTATCGCGCATTCTAGTATCAAAATTGCATTTTTGCATTGCTTCATTACTATCGGACATGTAACATCTACTTTCGACTTCGCGTGTAGTTTTTAGATCGGGTCTCTTATAATTATCTAGAATGGACCTTGTATTTCTTGGTGATTCATAACCTCCTACTGCCCCTTGTTGGACATTTTTGCGTGAAAGTTCTAATACTGTGTGAGATAAATCAGTCTCGCTATCACTAGCATTTAGTTTTAATTTAGCCCTTACGTCTGTTTCATTTTCAATATCACTTTCAAGTTCATATTTAAGGGGTGAATTCCATTTTGTTAGATACACAAATTTGTTTAAATCAAATTTAGATTGAACATTATGTGGAGTTCGGTAACCTGAATCTTCATAAGGAGTTGAGGTTATTGGGTACCTTTCATTTTGATATTCGGATGACGTCATCCTTTCAGCACTATCAAATCCATTTATGACTGTGTTTTACCCCTTTTTTTATAAAGTTGATATCCTTGGGACGCTTTTTTTTAACCTACCTTGTTGTTTTTTTTCTAATTACACCTATATATTCACTTATTTATACTACTTCGAAAATTAACATTTTTTCTTTTTAAACTTTTTTTTTCGATTTTTTTTAAAATTTTTTTTTAATTTTTTTAAATTTTTTTGGGAGGGGGGATTTTTATTTTCTTTTAACTTTTCAAAATTTAAGGGCCTAAAGCATCCTGGTCACGGCACCAATTTGTAACAGGAGCAGGTCCCAGTACACGGTGGGGTTCGGTAGGGACTAGTCCTGGACCGTGTAATGGAGTACCCGTCCTGGTTCGTATCTCTCGGATGCTTGTAGGCTAGGAAAACAAAGATTTTTAAAGTACAACTTTTATTATAACAAAGTACAAAATTATGAAATCAGCATTAATTATCAAACAATTCTATTTATTTAATTTATTTCCTAACTTTAAACCAGGATTCGTGTGACAGTTTACCTACCGGGAGTATCTATAAAAAAATTGCGCAGGTTTAAATACCAATAAAAATGGATTGAAACAATCCTTTCTGGTATTAAACCAAGTAAACGGTCTCAAAAACTAGAATTCAAAACAATTCCCTCGGGTAACATACCTGTCGCCTTTAGACATGTACCAATGAGTATGAGAAATATATGGACTTATATAGTAGAAAAAGTGTGACCTTTTCAACTTAAAGGAACCCTTTACAGTTCACAGGTTTTAACTTCGAAAAATATCTAGCTTTTAGGATATAAAAATAACTATCTACCCGAAAGACTACGAATAATTTTTACATAGCATGCTCTGATTGACTAAAATAGTTATCAATAGACCAATGAAATTAAAATTACTAAAAGTTCGCGCTTCTGCACGAGCTAACTCCCGCTTCCGGTTTGACGGTAAAATCAGCTGAGAATAAAATGAATGAAAACTTAAAGACTTTGAACAAATATGGACCTAAAACCCTTATACTTAATGAAAGGAGATACAAATAAATACAGGTAAGAATTCTGAGAAAATTCGGATAACTACGAAGCCAAAAACTTAGTCAAATTTATATTTATTTAGAAAACTATATCGATGACAAAACCACAACTGTCACACTTGCTATCTATGCTTTGCGTAAATAGGGATTCAATTGGGATAATAAGAAATATGTTTTAATGCCAATATTAATGCATAAAAGCCAAGTATTAAGTCGACTTACGAATCATCATTTATGCTGAAGGCCTAAATCGATGAAAGCCGAGAGTTTAATGAGCAGATTTGAATCCCCAAATAAACAAAGGCTAAAGGCAAAATCGCATGCGCAGTGCTACGCATATGAAAAACACCCCTAGGTAGTTACAGTTTGGTATGTCCTAAAAGTCAACATATATAGATCAAACTTTAAGAAACAACATATTCTGCAACGTCACATTTGTTTGTGGTGACATCATATATGATGCAAAAATCAATGAAATGCATATAAATAATTAGAAAATCAGCTAACGCAAAATATTTGGGATATAACCCCAAAAATGTTTCTGCAGGCGAGGGGTCTTACGTACCCTTCGAACCCCTAAAACAGAGCCCCCTCCCCTTGGGAAGGATCTTTTAAGTCCCCATTCGCGCCGAAAAAAAAAAAAATTAACAGTAGTCTCCTGATGCAAAATAAGCCAATAGTTGTTTCAAACCATGGTTATAGGTGACTAGAATCCCACAAGAGGGGATGCTTTCAAAATTGAAATCGATCAAACTTTGTTATACGAATCAGGCGATTCTCGTTCTAATTTCGACAAAAAGGCACTCCTACGGATAGAAATCAACACAATAAACCTTATATATATGACAGTGGTATCACATGTAGTAATACTTCCCTTTTTCCTTTGTTTCATCTCAAATAAATGACAATTTACTTCATATGAACAGAAAATTATACTTCACGCAAATTTAAATGTCTTTTCATTAATTCTTGGTATTCTTCGTTATCTGATTTATCATCCAAAACAGGTTAGATTTAAACAAACAATCGGTGGTTTTGCGCACGCTACACTGAACTCGTTGCGGTTTTGACTTTGTTAAACTGTTTACGAAATAATGGACTAACAGACAAGCATTAACAAGGTAAGTCAGTATTGAAAGTTGACATACAATACGCATGATACATGTTTATAAGAATACAGCACGGGAAAAGCATTTGAAACGATTCCTTACAAGCATCTGAATGGGAGAAAGGGGAATGAATTGACGAAAAGTAGGGTATCACATACAGAATCCAGAATTGCTCTAAGACTGATACACCAAAATATTAGCAAACCCAGTTATAGCAGCAGTTATCTCACTGACTAAATTGGCAGTTTGATAAGATCAGAGTCTCATGATAACTCCCCTGCCTAATCACACAAAAGAAATATTCAACCATTCACAAAATATTATTGGCAGCGTAATCTTTGGTAAAACGTTTTGACTTTGAATTAAGATATCTGTGCACAGAAGCTGCTTTGTGCACGTGGTGAGACAAAGGAATGTCGATACTGATTTCCACAGACTGCCAATTTAGTCAGTGAGATGACAGCTGCTATAGTGTACACCGTACCATGTAAGTAATTGAATTCCTATTACTCTTTGAGTTTGACTCATAAAATAAATAAATACATGTATTTATGTTTCTCCAATTTGTATACTGTCAAGATATAATATAGAGAAATAAATATCTGCAAAATGTTGAAAATACACTACACATTTTTGTGACATTTTAAATAAGCTAGATGACTTTACGAAACCTGTAACATTAGCCACGGAAGTTTGTATTTGTAATTTAATATTGTGGATTTTAATAGCTTCGTTTAAAAATAGTAATACAAAAGAGTAGAAAATGTATCATACATTAACAATAGTGTGGAAATTCATGGAGGTATTATTTGTGACATTGAATGACAATCCAAACAGTCCTAGGCCTTGTATCATATTTTTGTTATTGTAATTGTTCACATATAGTTAAGAACATACTTTTTCCTATAAAATCTTGGCATGAAAAGACGAAAGTTTCGTTCGTGTATTTCTATTACCGAAACCAACGAAAATAATACTTAACGAATTGAAAAAAAAGATAGATATGAAGTAAATGTACACGAGACAAAACCTCACGCTATATAAGGAAATAAGTTTAAAACAAAGGAACAGAGCTTTTATTGCTGTCCTTCATCTGGAATGTCGCCTATTAGCTCACCTTGTCATGGATAAGCGTCCGTCGTGCGTCGTCCATCCACAATTCACATTTTAATCTTCTCCAAACTTGGCAGGGATGATCCTTGGTAGAAGCGATTCACATTTGTCCAAACAGTGGCCCAGGGGAAAATGGGGTCCAAATTTTAAATATAGACTTCAATGGCGAAAAGCTTTGAAAATCTTATTCTTAAGAACAAGCAGAATTAGGCTGTCATAATTTGCCTGAAACATCAATAGGGTATAATGTTTTAAATTTGTACAAATGAAGGTCCCAGGATCCATGGGTTCCAGCACTTGGGGTCCAAAGTTTAACATAGGCTTTAAAGGAAAAAGCTTTAAAAAAAATGTTACAACCAACAACCACAAGCCAGTCAAATTTTGCATGAAAAAATAGGACATGAACATTTAACTTTGTTCAAATGAAGGTTCGGGGGTCAATGGAGTCCGATCACTAGGAGGTCCAAAGTTTAACATAGGCTTCAATGGAAAAAAAGCTTGAAAACTCTTCTTTAGAAGCACTGGGTCATTATGGACCAAGCATGGCAGGGATGATCCTTAGTAGTATGGGATTCACTTTTATACAAATTGTGGTCCAGGGGTTCATTGGGGTGAAGAACGTGGAGTCCAAAGTTTTAATATAAACTTTAAGAGAAAAGCTTTAAGGGAAAAAGCTTTAAGAACCAGCGAAAGCAAGGTAGTCGTAATTTGCATGAAGAATAAGTAGGACATGAAAATTCAGGTTAATACAAATGAAGGTCAAGGTACACATTGGGTCCAAGCACATAGGGTCTAAATTTTAACATAGCTTCAATGGAAAAGAAGTTTAAAAATCTTCTTTGGAACCAGCAACCACAAGGCAGTAGTCATAAAGTTTCAACCAGCATTGCCACCTCAGTAGTATTTTGCATGAAACTTCGGAGCTCAGCTCAGTTCTAGTTTATTATTCAGTTTAATTTAATTTCTACGTTAACGCAATCTTTGTTTTAAAAGTTCTGAATGATTGTCGTTCCAGCTAAGAATACATTGAATTGGACAAGAACAACCACCAGGCATATGATTACTGGTACTTGGAAGTGCCATGAGATATTTAAAGTAAATCAAACATTATGAGCATTGGAAATTCGTCAAATACACCGAAAGAAAAAATATTCAAAAATGAGTCAGAATGAGGTTTCGTCCGTTCATCGTCCAGAAAATGATGAACTAGAATCTGGCATATCGACTTATCCGACTGTAGTTGGCAGTAACATAGGACAGAATGTCTTCCAGCAAGGACGGAAAATATACAAAACCTCGTCAGGTTTCAAATTTTGTCTGACACAAGGAAACCAAGACAATAGGTTTTATTCCCATCAGAGAAAAGCTGACAACACGTGCGGAATACACAACCAAGCTCGAAGTAACATAGAACAGAATGTCTTCCAACAAGGACGGAAAATAAACAGAACCTCGTCAGGTTTCAAATTTTGTCTGACACATGGAAACCAGGACAATAGGTTTTATGCCCATCAGAGAAATGCTGACAACACGTACGGAATACACAACCAAGCTCGAAGTTCTGCACGATCAAATCTGAGTGAATCAAGGTAAAATGTCTTTTGGTTTTTAGTGACGCTCAGTGTTAAAAAAGTAATAACTCTCAATTTTGTTATTACTTCTTTGCAACAAATTGGCATTTTATAGTTTTTTTAAAATCACGTTCTTGACTGAGAACATCCCAGAAGCAAATTGAAATAGATCTGTAAAATTTGCTAACTGAACTTGTTTATTACACAACTGACTAAATAAAACTTGTTGGGATAGTTCAGGCTCTTAATGGCTGTTCTCCTTTCTGTAGTAGTACCGCCTTGGTGGTCTCGTGATAGCGTGCTCGCCCCGAGTGCGGAAGGTCGCGGGTTCGATCCCGGTCAAACCAAAGACATTAAAATTGGTATTTGCTGCTTCTCCGCCAAGCACGCGGCATCTAGGATTAAGAGCAAAGACTGGTCGGCTCGGAGTCAGTATAATGTGTCCGATTGAGGTGATATGTCTTCCTGCGGACATGGCGGACAGTTACCTCGTGAGCTAGCACATTAAAAATCCGACTTGGCGTGTCGGTCTAGTACAAAGCAGTAGTCATATTCATAATCATATCAACATGTTCTCGTCCTGATATGCACCTGGTTGCCACTGGACGTTAAGCAATAATTCATCCATCCATCCATCCTTCCTGTAGTACGAATGTTAATTTAGATAATAACATTAACTAAATATTTGAGGTGATAGTGAAAAAAGCTATAATTAAAATGTTGTTTTTTCACAGATATCTTCCAAGTCACAAGACTTTTCATAACAAAGAGGATCAACGCCCAAGAAACGGTAACTTTATGCTTATACATAATATGGAACTTGGTATAGTAGACACTGTTTTATTTCTACAGCTTCACAAGGCCGTGTGTTGCATCAAGCTTTTGACGGTTCTTCTTTATAAGATGAATTTCATAGCATACAAAAACAGATAAATGACGATATAAATTTGTCAAAATTCGGTGTTACCGGTAACGGTTTGGATAAGGGAAAGCTTAAATGTCTACCAGTAAGATCTGGACAACTATTCTATGTATGTATATTGTGAGTTTAATTTGTAAATATTTCATTTTCGGAAACTTTGTTTCCGTATAATACATATAATACATACTTTGTATTCTTGAGAACCTTCCGTTATCAGTTTAAACAGTAATTCATTACTTTGACCAACATCTGCTTGATTTTCAGAGAATTTTAATAATAAACCGTCTTGTCAGATATCCAGTAATGACCACAAGATACTCCATGGAGACAATATACACAGACCCATTCCACCTGAATCCATTGTACTCGACCCATGTATGGAGGCTACAACACTACTTTATACAAGGATACCTATCGAAGCTCCAAGTCAGACCAAGTTCTGGACAGGTAAAAGACTTTCATGTCGCGTCTTGAATAAGCTCCGTCTGATTTATTGTTTAATGTGTTATGTCCCCACTTCAGTATGTTTTATAAAACTCCATCTTTTCATCATTGTATAAATGTGGATTACTTGTTATCACCAATAATGGTGTGTTTGATTACATTATGCTAAATTTTAACACTACACTAGTTTTTATTATGTAATTTCTAGTACAGTTCATTTGACGGTAATAAATTATTCACATGTGTATATTTGAAACCAAAAAATGTATTCCGAAAATGTATGCAAATGAACGGAGAAGTTCACATATCTACAAAAATTCTACAAATGTACATGAAAATCAAAAGAAAGTCGTTGAAAGTTTATATCAGAAATCATTGCACAATACATTTTTTTCTTGACATAAAGTGCACTACATTTTTCCAACAGTTTTAAGTTAATAGTATGTTGTTAATTATCCAATTCCATCACATTGACTTTTAAGGTAGCATAGGCCATAGAGATAATATTCACACAACTGGTCCATCCGAGTCAAGTGTACGCAATCCAGGTCCGCACATTACAACACTTCTTTATTCAAGGACCATACCTGAAGCTTCGGACCTCTCGACAGGTAAAATATCAAGAAACACTTATAACGCTTGTTTGGATGATCATACCATGCATTCATTTTAAAATCATGCGACTTAATACAGTTTTAAATTTGATTCGTTGAAGAATTACACGTATTTAATTTAAATTGTTAAAGTGTTTGATGTAAAAAAACCTAGAGGCTCAGCGGAGGCTGTATCGCTCTGCGTCTCTGGACCATAGGTCTCCATACATATGTACCCTAGACATTCATTTGTATAAAATTAACTTTTCATATCCTACTGTTGCTTCTTGCAAAATATGACCGCATTACAAATGCTGGTTTAAAAGATTTTAAAGCTTTTTTCCCATATACCTATGTTAAACTTTGGACTGCTAGTTCTTGGTCTCTATGGACCCCTGGAACTTCATTTGTACAATTTGAATCTTCATGTCCTACTTAAGTTTCATGCAAAACATGACTGCATTATCATTGCAGGTTCTAAAGAAGATGTATTTTAAAGCTTTTTCCCATTCACGGAAGACTATGTTAAACTTTGGACCTCTTGCGCTCAGACCCATTGAACAGCCGGACCGTCATTTGCGAGAAATCCTAGGAACTTGAATTGTCATTTCCTATTGATGTTTCATCCAAAATTTGACTGCTTTGAGGTTGCTGGTTGCAAATATGAAGACAAAAAATCCCATTAAAGCCTATGTTAAACTTTGGACCCCAAGTGGTCGGACCCCATAAACCCCTGGAACTTCTTTTTTACAAACTTGAGTCTTCATATCCTACTGATCTTTCATGCAAAATTTGACTGCTTTGTGGTTTCTGGTTGAAAAAATGAAGATTTTTTAAAGTTTTTTCCCCATTAAAGCCTATGTTAAACTTTGGACCCCAAGTTCTCGGACTCCATGAACTCGCAGACCTTCATTTGTATAAACTTGAATCTTCATATCCTACTGGTGCTTTGTGCAAAATATGAATGACTTGTGGTTGCTGTTGCAAATATGATGATTTTTAACGCTTTTCCCCATTAAAGCCTATGTTAAACTTATGACCCCAAGTGCTCGGACCCCAGGGACCTTTGGACCAGGTTAGCTAAAAATCCCAGGAATGGGAGAAAAGCATGTGTGTTATGTTTTGTATTCAGGGGACAGAGTATGTGTTAAGCTTTTTATGTCAAAGGCATTATTTTAAAAACAACATCGAATGTGTAATATAGTGACATACTTTTGAATGAAAATGTAGAAAGTAGCTAAAAGTGTTTAGCCGTACAATTTGAAAAAGGCTGCATATGATTCGGTTTTAGTAGTATTTTATGGAAAAACTAAATAGATATCACACTGCAGGACTGTGTGAAATGAATGCCGTATATTGGGTAATTTCCGCGTCGGCTTTTGTTGTAAAACAGCTCAGTGACATACTAAGTATTCGGATTCTTTATTATTCTCGTTTTACCGATTTATCCCATGCAATTAAATGGGCAGTGAAATTTACGCAATGGCTTAATTTTGCGTCATATTGTCAGTTAGGAATATAGCGAAATTTAAACACAGGCGAACAAATCCTGATATACGGTAGGTTCATTTTTCTGGAATATATAAATAGGGTGGGTCAGAGTCTCAGCTGCTACCCCCTACCATCAAGATATGCAAGTAGCCCCTTCCCCTCCACCCGAGGATGAATACTGTGTACAACAAATCTGCTATTTGTTATACCCCCAAAGGTAAAGAATACAATTTTCATACTTTCATGATCTGCATATTCGACACAATCCAATTTATATATTTTTCAGAATTGTTTTATCACAACTTGTCGAAAGTTATCGGTACAGAAGAAGTGATTAAAACCAGAAGAGCACTTTACATGTGCAGCGATTTTGTAGAAAAAGAAGAGCCTACAACATTAATCACAAGTGGAAGTAAAGGAGAGGGTCTCGATTTCCAAGACAGCGATCTTGATGTTATGTCTGTTCTTACTGATATTAAAGTATTCCAGCGTACATCGGATGCGGATCGTGAGGAATGTCACTTGTCTTTGATCGTTGAAACCGAAGACGCACATCCAGGTTTTGCCAAATTAAAACTACATAATACCAAAGATGAAAAATTAGTCGATTTATGGTTCACTGGGGAAAACCCGAAATATTTATCTAATGTTCTATTCAAATCCAATTTCAGCATTGAAATTTTACCATTAGTCCATGGCCCGTGTCTTTCAGACACCCGAGATATATTTGATGTTGCATATGTTTTACATTGTGATGACTGGATCAAAAAAGCACAGCCTTGGGTCTATAGGTTGCGACAAGATTGGCCTCGTTCCGACACTGTTATCAATATACTGAGCTATGGTACCTTATTTGTTGCAATCGGATGTAAAGGAAGCGAAAATGAGGAAATAGAATGGCGCATGTCGTTTTCAGTCGCTGAAAAGCAACTCATCTACAGTTTCAATCATACTCAATTGCTTTGCTACGCCATTTTGAAAATCATTCTGAAGGAAATAAACCGGAAACATAAGAACATGGAGAATCTGTTGTGTTCTTACTTTATGAAGACAGTTTTGTTCTGGATTTCTGAAGAATCACCCCTCTCCATTTGGGAACCCGCGAGTCTGATGTCAAATACTTTAAAATGCATGCAGAGGTTGATGTATTGTGTGAAACATTCGACACTGCCGAACTATTTCATACCAGAAAACAACATGTTCGAAAATAGATTTACAGAAAAAAATCAGAAGGAATTACTTTCCATTCTGGAAGAGTCGTGTCAAAATGCGACGCAAATTGTGCTGAATTCAAAATATATAGCAGAATTTAAAGGAGAGTTAAACTGGCGATGTCTGGTTCCACATCGATCCTTTTCCTTCGAAAGGGATTTTGCCAGTACTTTACTTTATGTACACAATACTAAACCAAATGGGGAGTTCATAGATTATAAAAGAATAATGCGTGGCTTGTTGAATAGTCGATCAAAACTTGAAAAAGAAGTCTTTTTATACTTTCTGTCAACTGTAGCACAACAATTTTCGCAAAAGCCAATGTCAGAGGAAAACTCAAATAAAAAAAGCTATAGAAATTACCGAGTACGACTCGGTCATCTGCTGGTTGGAACACATCATGATGCTGCCTCAGGTTGGCTCTTAATAGCTTCCCTCTTTTATTCCTTAAAGCACTATTCCACATCTTTGCAGATAGTTGATTATGCGCTTTCAAAATGCACACCAGAAAAATTTTATCCTAGAAAAGTTCTGATTAAAAAAGAATTTGATCGTACATTGAGTAGGCCAGATAATATTCAACAACAAGGCCTTTTAATTCGAAATATTTCGCAGTTGGCTGTTGATTTTATAGGCTTCAGCAAGTGTTCGTCCTTTATTCCATTAGAACTTTTACATGAAGTTGTAAATAAAGAATACACGATACCACCTGTTGTGTTTGGTTTGGTTCTTGCCTTTCTGTGCGGACATCATCTTGGGAATTTTCCACGATGTATTAGTGCATATCAATACATGATGGCAACACTGAAAAATAGATATTTTATATCTTCTCGTAAGGAAATTGCAGTGGCAATGAACTGTCTGGGAGTTATATTACAGATGATGGCACCAAGTTTTGGGGGAATAGAAAACGATGCAATGCAGGCAATCGGAAATGCGTCAAATCTGGCATTCAAAACAGCTCGCGAGTGTGAACCTCGCCATTCTTAGTCAACACGACGTCCAAGAAACTTTAACAAAGCTTAATACAATGAAAAAAAAACTTAAAACATGAACAGTATATTAACTCTGCGTTGAAAAAAATGTTTTTCTCTGATTATAAGGAAGTGAAAAGAAGAAATGAAATGTTTAAATATTTACTTTTGTATATGGTATCGCTATTAAAGTTTTTAATGAAAAAAAGCAAACTTAACATATTATACCTAAAAAACATATATTTTGGTCTGACTTTAAGATATGTTGTAAATAACTATTTCACATTTTCTTTTTGTGGGAAAACTTAGAATGGCTGATATTGATTTCAAATGAGAGTATTTGAAAAAGTGTCTTTTTAAGTTAACAAAATTCACTTTTAGTGAAAATTTAAAATTAAAAGAATTTGTAAAAAATAAAGAAAGCATGTTAAAACCCTTTGAATATTTTAGATAACATTTGATATGTAGCATAGTGTCTTCTTAATGCACTATTTTCTTCGATATTTGTGGATTTATTAGAAGAAAAGGGTTGCCCTGAATTCACTTAATGCTATTTCGGTTTGCGATGGAATATATTTGCATACAGTTATTCTATTTTAGTTATATATTTAAAAATTAATGCAAGTCGTCAGACTTGTCTGACATGATTATTCATTGATTTGTTACAGAAATTACCAGTATTTAGCAAAATTAAAAAATAATAGAAACACTAAGGGTTCATTCCTTGTACTGCACATCATGGTAGATATCCTTAGCTGAAATTTGGCTTCCTATTTCGGTATTTTCGGTTATGAGTACTCTTCTTGTTTAAAATAAGGTTGGTTTTTGGTCTTCCAAATGTTTCGGTTTTAATGCTGCTGACGAGAGGTAACTCCTTGAAATGCGTCGTATACAGCATAGCATAAATAATTTACTATATCTAATATTGTATCTTTGGATTGTTATTTTTTGACACCATCGATATAACAGAATTGTTTAAGGGTTTTAATTGTATATATATATATATATATATATATATATATATATATATATATATATATATATATATATATATATATATATATATATATATATATATATGTATGTACATTGTACCTATATTAGTACACAAGGATTTCTTTGTTGTCTCTTTTAGAATAATCAACACAGAGGGATTATATGTCCATCAACTTGTGCCGTTGTCGTCGTCCTTCATCGTCCGGAGTCCAAATCATTTCGTATTCGCCATCTCTCGTAAACCGTACAATGGATTTCAATGAAACAATTGTTACAGAACAGACTTTTTTGTGCAAAAACAACGATGTAGGAAGATTGTTATGTTAAAAATATTGCTTTTATTGTGAATACCGCTTTTAAAAGTAGTTTACTACTTTCTTTAAAGGCGGTTCCTTTCAGCCGACACCAGAGATGAGCATTTGCTATTATTTGTCTTCCGTCAAAATTAAAATCCATAAACCGTCAATCTATATACCATATCCACTCTTTGGGTCAGTACACTTGTTTATGTTCAAAATAATGGCAGATATCAGCCAGATAGCATTAGCTAGACAAAGAGGTTGATACGTCTTCTTCTTAATGAATTATCATGAATATCATACACACAAGCAGTCTGATCATTGAACGGTTAAAGATCGTTGAAAATATCGCATGAAGTTTTAAAACTGCTAGTCAGAGTTAATCTCTTGTCAGTTCTATTTTATCTCGTATCGAAAATTCATTTTCAGTTTCCTAAATGGACATTTCATATAACGTGCACAGACGTGTTTATTGCAAATTGAAGTTGCAAAAATTTCATACTAAATACTGTATGCGTTTATTTATTATTGCGATTCACTGACAACACAAATCATGCGAGTTTAATTAATGCGATTTCAGTAAATTTTGTAATAGAAAATCACAATGAAAAATCAAGGTGCGAGGTTTATTATTGCGATTAACATCCGGTCGCATTTTATGCATTTATAAAAAATCGCAATAATTTCTAAATTTACAGTAACTAGGAAACAACTACAATATATTCGACTTTCTTATAATATACAGAGGACGAAATTCTCCTGATGATTGGATTTTTAATCGTCAACATATTTATTAAATTTGGTGGACGTGTTTTCCAACAGACAATTGCCTTTCATATGGGCACTAATTGTGCGCCACTCCTGGCCGATTTGCTGCTTTACTCGTATGAGGCAGACTTCCTTGACGGGCTTCTTAAGGATAAACAAAAGAAGTACCTCTAATTTCAGCTTCCGCTACACAGATGATGTTTTATCCCTCAACAATTCACTTTTTGGGAATTTCTTACATCTCATCTATCCCAATGAGCTCTACATTAAGGATACCACAGACACTGCCAAGTCTGCATCTTATCTTGACCTTCACCTCGAGATTGACACGAGAGGAAGGCTGACTACAAAACTTTTCGACAAACGGGACAACTTCCCATTTTTGAGCGGCAATATTCCAGAAGCGGCGGCGTATGGAGTATATATTTCCAACTCATACGTTATTCCAGAGCTTGTGACATATACATTGACTTCCTGGACAGAGCCCGGCTCCTGACAGAAAAGTTGCTCAGACAGGGGTATGTTTCTCCTAAGTTGGAGTCATCCTTATTAAAGTTTTATGGACGTCATCATGACTTGGTTGACAGGTATGAAAAAACCGTTTCCCAAATGCAAATGGACTTGTTCCATTGATGTTGTCCCTTCCTCATACCGGATTTGACATGGGCAGCATGGCGGGTGTCCTGCAGGAAGCAGAGACTCCGTACTCTTCCGGAGTACCTAAGTCTACCCCTGGTTATTTGGTGGGGTCCATGTTGTTCATATGTTCTTAGTTTTTAATTGTTTTTGGCTTGTCTTCGTTTTCTCTGGAGTTTGTCAGTTGTTTTGATTTTTCCCTCCTTCGAATATCCCTTTGGTATTTCTTGACTTTAACTCTTAATTGATGTTATGGTTTTGAAAATTTTAATCTATCATGCAAAACCAATAACATGCGTCTTTAGATATTCCCCCCAAAAGCATTATTCATATATATATTATTCGCTATATTGTTAGCTAAATGTTCAGCCCGACTTCGTAATGAAAATTAAATTTTCAAAGAATATACGAGTACAATTTATATCTCATAAATTCCTGGTTTTCTGTCTAACATGCCAAAATACTACAATTGAGAACGAAAAAAGTTACATTCATCAGTAAAAGAGACTGTTTATGAAATTAAATGTAAACTGATTTCATTCAGATCATTAGTAAATTGACCCATTAAAAAAAACAGATGACAGGGGCAGATAATCCACATTTACGTGTAAAACTTCTGTTAGATACAATAGATGTAAAGTGAAAATAGGAACTGGTGTAGGATGTGTTTAATTTCGGTTTTGAACACCTGTGCTTTGTATAAACTTAAACAATTTTGTTTTGAAAAGGTGAAATATTTTTCTCCATGGTTATAATTTTTTAGGTATGAAAAAATGCATATATTGTACTATTTTGGGTACATGTATGTCTACAAATCGATATCTCATTTTCGTTATAAGGAACAATAATGTAATTATACCCAGAACACGAATGCTCATATTGCTGTTTATCACCTTTGAAGTTGCAGTACAAATTGCATTAGGTCCCCTTGCTCATTTTAAACCAGAATTCTCTTTATTTATACTAACAGTTTTGAAGCAAAGTTCTTATGTAGACAAATGTTGATATCCTATTGCCCTTTTCAGAAAGTCATCCCGGAATCAAGATTCTGATTCTAAAATTATAATTTGAGGCAAGTTATTTCCCTGCCGAGCAACCAGTAAGAAGTAAATAGAAATTATTTATTACTTTGATATACAAATATTTCCAGCTTTATAATCAAGTTTGATTACAAGTATGTTGGAAGGAAAAAGATCGTAAGTAGTTCCCAAATTTATATAAACCAAATATAACGTGCAAATTAACAAGTTTTAAAAACAGTTAATCCTTTACTCTTCATTGCAGCGAACCAGTACTGTATCCCAGCAAGAGAAATAACTTGCTTCAAATTATAATTTTAGAATCATAATCGTTATTCCGGGATGAGTTTCAATAAAAAGGGATATAGATCATTGTTTTTTTTTAGCAAGGATCTTATATTATTCATGGTTATAATTGTTGATCTTCTCGATTAACGCTGGAGAGCATTTTAAATACCAAAATAACCAGAATGGTAAAGCAAAGTAAAGTTTACCCTTTGAGCACTGACTGACACAGACCATGAGGTTTATCAGTGTAGTACCTTGTCTTACTACTCTTTGGTCCCACCTGCTCGTTTTCGGAGATAAAGATAACCCGTATGTATAGAAAGTAAACTTAAATATGATTTTATTTTTATTCGGAATATTTCATATAGTTTCTGGTAGGTTATTAGTTTCTAGTTTACGGGTCCTTCATGACTTTACAGTGCGTTAGGAAGATTTGGCCTGTGTTCAATATACTCTATATTTATATTACACGACGAACAGCGATACAAGAGATGTTCCTGTTCTTGAACTTTTAGATGTAACAGATTCATGTATAACACATTATTGTAATGGGGGGGGGGGGGATCAAGTGGAGGATCAATTAAATTTTACTATTAATTGTCCAAACTAAGATGTTCGTGATGTCATCAGGACATTTTACGGTCGTCATCACCAATTGTTTGACCGTTACAGTGTTCCAATATCTAAGATGATGTTGGACCTGTTCCCACTGTCGAAACATTTCATGTACCTCCTCCGATTTGTGCCTACAAACGGATTGACTTTGTTGAACTTTGCGACGGATGCCGTATACGGAGTAGGAACTGCTTACCCTTTCGGAGCACCTCAGTTCAGTCATGGTTTTTATAGGAGTTCGTGTTGTTCATTGTTTTTTATTTTTCAGTGTTTATTTGTTGTGCTTCTGGTTGTTCATTTGACGTCCCGGGTTTTGTCTGTCTAATGGATTGCGTTTTTTTATTTCTCCTTAGGTATATTTGTCCCCTTAATACATGTAATACTAAAATTAATATCTGTCCTGCCTTTTTAAATCTTCCATGTGATGCTAAAGTTATTTACATGTAGCGTTACACCAATGAAAGTAAAGTAAGGAGTTTAGGTAATTATTTATCAATTAAAAATGTGGATATAAGTAAAGTAAGCAATAGCAAGTAATAATTTTCATGATTATAAATGAAGTTTTGCTACTGAATACAGTAAATTTAATCCACGAACCGATTATTATGATATTGTATGTTTAATTTCATTGTATTTGTGAATGTTAATTATTATATATTTTGGTCTTCCCATTGTATGTGTAAGTGATAATTTGGTCCTGGTTAAATAAGTATGGGTATACTAATGTCCCTAGGGAAATAGATCTATGGTGTCAAATTATCCTAGTAAAAACATTTCCAACTGATAGTAATCTTAGTCCGAGAATCAATTTTACTAGGAAAAATTGTTGGAAAAAAATAACTAGGAAAGTAAATCTATCTTAGTATGATGTATTATGAAAGAAATGAAAAAGCAAATACTTCTGAAATATGATATATTGTGGAAAATGAATATCAAGGAAAATTGGAATTTATTACAGATAAATATAATATTCACTTTTAATTGAATATATAGAAATTAACAAAAATTTACTACGAAAATAGGTCCATCTGGAGGTAAAATTATTAAATTGATTGTTGACTTACATATTTTTTCTTATTTTTATTGCACTGAGTCCCAGCTAATGTATATTGATAAACATATTCTACATTCATTATGAAAAGTACTCACTACAAAAATGTTAATACTTTGTGGTGAACAAATTTCACTCCTGCCTTTAAATTAAGTTTTAAATCATTATTATTCCTTTTGAATACTAATATACATATCTAATGATTTGTATTTCTGTGTAAATCTAAGGACAGTTTGGTGGTCCTTATTTATTTGGACAACAGATTCCTCACAACCAGACAGGTGGAGTACAATGTCCCCAGTCAGTGTCCTGTATGCCAGCACCTTGGTGTAGAAGGACAGTGGACAGTAATGGCTGTCCAAAGTGTACCTGTTCTATGGGTAGGTCTGAATTTAATTTAACTGCACAGGTTTAAACTAACTTTTGATACTTCTTGTTTTAAAATAAGTTTGGTTTTTGGTCTTCAAAATGTTTCGGTTTAAATGCTGCTGATGAGCGGTAACTCCTTGCGATGCGTCGTATATACAGCATAGTATAAATTTAATATATCTAATATTAGTATCTTTGGATGGTTATTTTGACTTTTTCTCTGCTGTTTTAAATTTATTTACCCATCATCAAGTACAATTCACTTGTATTAAGTATTAAACACATTGGATAAAGAACAAAACAATGTAACACAAATTTTAGGCATACGATGTATATTTTTATATCTGGCTATTCGAAATACAAATGTAGGCTATACGTATAAACAATGTAAGGGTTTAAAAGGAATTCTACTCTAAATAATTCTTCTAATAAAATGCACTGACATGTAAATAGGGGAAATAACTGTTATGGATGAGATGATTTTTTATGAAAGATATATTAAAGTCAACCGTCAAAACTACGCACATTCTCATTTTCAATGCCTTATAAATCTACCACTTTCTTACAATTTCAGGAGGTTTTACGAATGCTCTTGCAGGTAATGGTCTTCTGAAAATGTCTACGTCCCAAAATATGAACCCTGCTGCATCGTCTATGTTTACTTCCGGAATGCATGGATTCCCAGGCTTCCCAAGCTTTAATGGTAAAGCGAGAGTTAAATAAACTGCATCTGAGCTTAATCAAATTGTAGTTCACAGTATGGCAAGCCGTTCTCGTCAAAACTATGTTTAAACCCTTTTTTCGAAAAAATTACACACTGAGATTTAAAAACCTAAAATAACACTGAGAAATCGAAATTACACACTGAGCTTTTAAAATTACACACTGAGATTAAAAAAAAATGAAAAACACACATTGAGAAATTAAAATTACACACTGAGATTTTAAAAAGACACATTGAGATGAAATAAATTGGAAAACACACACTGAGAATTGTTAATTACACACTGAGATTTCAAAAATACACATTGAGATTAATATGCAAATTACTAATGAATATTCATGAGATGAATAAACAAAGAGAAAGTGGGTATTTTTCTTGTTCTATTGGTCTTTTATGTTGTATTTCTAATGTATTTTATAAAACATTTGGCGTCAGAGTGAAGGACTAACGAGTTCTGTCCCCTAGTTGTTTTAAGCTTGTAATAGATTAAGATTATGTATGCTAATTAGATATGTGCGCATAAAAAATGCGCACAAATCTCAGTGTGTAATTTTAAATTCTCAGTGTGTGTTTTTCAATTTATTTCATCTCAATGTGTCTTTTTGAAATCTCAGTGTGTAATTTTCAATTCTCAGTGTGTTTTTTTTTCATTTTTCGTAATCTCAATGCATCTTTATGAAATCTCAGTGTGTAATTTCTTATTCTCAGTGTGTATTTTTAGGTTTTTTAATCTCAGTGTGTTTTTTTTTTTTAAATTCTCAGTGTGTAAAATTTTCGAAAAATGTTTTAAACATAGTTTTGACGAGAACGGCTTGCCATATCACAGACCATTCAATGCTTTAAGGCATCATTTATATGAAATTTTGTATTTGCCATATGCAATGTTTGCAGAGTAGATTTATTTCATTCTTTTTGTCATATGCGATGTTTGTCTCTTTGACACATTCCCCGTTTCCATTCTCTATTCTATTTATACTTGATAAAGTTCTTTTGGTAAGCTGTAAAGGTGCCAGGAGGATCTCACTTTACTTGAATTTTGATTTCCTGAAGATTGGGAGCTTGTAAAAAATGCAAAATTGTTTTTATGGTGCATATATGAACTGTACTAGATATTATCTTCAATTGCTACAGGTATTGTGTATGATTACATTGCTGAAAATTCTTCAAGACAAACTTCAAGGACGTCGGGGAAATGTTTCACAAATGCTTTGGTGCTTTGTTAGTTTATAACGTTAATTCTATCGCCTTAATGTTTGATGAAGCATATTAAGTTATTAGTTATTGCAGTGACACATCTATAAAACTTGCAAGCAAAGGAATCTTACTTGTGATTATTTATATCAAATAGGTACACTTGTTTCAATTTCACAATTATTAATGTACATAATGCTTTGATTTTGTCTTTATTTATTCTGTGTATATTTTTGTCATGTGCTGGATGTCTGTGTCCTTCGTTGGTGAGGTAATGTCATATCTATCAGCTCAGAACCTTAACACTCAACTCCTATATATTATCAGGTTTTCTGCAAACGTATATCGTAAAATAGTAGAAATAAAACAAAATCATTTTTATTGCCTTAAGTTTAACATTCATACAATAATAATTAAAGAATACCAATTTTAACAATTAGAATTTTTAAAATAATTATATTTAATGGTTTAAATCTACATTCATATACTGAAAATGTGTATAATTTGTAAGACGCTGTGGGCATTATAGAAGATGTTGTCGTTTGGGTGATGACATCTAAAATCATTTTAAGGAGAACTTGGACTTTTGAACTTTTAAAATGAAAGTAAAGGTAAATTTTGTCTAATTAATTAGGAAAACATTATATTCAACTCTGGGGTCTTAAGGTGGTACCCAACACTACAGGGAGATAACTCTTAAAAATCACCAGAGCGTTTTAATCAAATTTAATAAGTAAAGAGACATTAAGCTTCTCTATGATCAAAATTGATATTTGCCAAACTGCTATATATTCAATGAAATTATTCCCGCGAAGTTTGAAATTATATTTACTAAAAAAAATCAACATTTATGTCAACAGGTCAAAGTAAATATTTCCTAAAAAATTTATGAAAATTAAACGAGCCAATTTTATTTTAGTCAAGGTGTTGGGTACCACATTAAACATCCCAGAAACTAAATGTTATTAAATGTACTGAGATCTGCTTATGATTTTTAAAATGATTTATTACTAAAATAGGACAGTCATCCATAATGAATCCAATGGCTGCCATGTTTCATCAGATGGGAGGAACAGGATTTAATAGCTTGACTGGACCAACCGGAATCGGAACAGGAGCTCTTCCGAACACAAACCAACCAGTACCTTCGCCAAAGACGTCATGTGATCAAGCACCATACACATGTTCTCTTCCGCCACCTTGGTGCCAAAGAATTGTAAATTCTGATGGTTGTGTAGTGTGCTATTGTGGTCAAGGTGGGTCTCTTTTTCTTGATTTATTGATTAATCGGTCAATCTACCACAACTCCAATAAACTTACAAGTTTAAATTATTGTTAAAAATAATAGTAACATTAATATACTCGTATTGTAAGGTATTACAGTTATCATTTTCCTCATCTACATATATGTAATTTACTTTTCAATGTTTTTGAGATGTGTTTGTTTGGTTTTGCTCTCCGTGTATCCTTTTCCATTATTTCATTTGTCAGGTTTTGCATTAATGTCATTGAGGTTTGTATGAACAAAATACCGTGGAATATACAATTAGGACATTAATTTTTAATTAGCGTTGCAGACATATCTGAAAGGGGCTGTAAATGGACAAAGTGCAAAATCAACATCAAATCCAACTATCATTTCATCTGTGTCAAAATCAACACTTCAACCATCTGCAAAAACAGCAAAGACACGAGCGTCAACTACAGCGACGACTACATCTTGTCTTGATAATTTTTTCTGTACAAAGACATGTGACAATGGATATATGACAGACGTATCGGGATGTCCATTATGCGAGTGCATTAAACCCGGAAGTTCTGGTGTTGTTACCACGAAAGTTCCATGTAAGTTTTGTTTATCAATCACTAAAGTTTTATAAAAAAAAATACAACATATATTTTTTGTGTAATTTATTAAATTATATTGTATGCCCTGGATGTTTTATTGTTGTTTTCAGTCATATCTTCCTTATATCATGGCGGTTTGTTTTAGTAAACCAAAGGATTGCCTTTGAAGAACAACTGACGACTGGCCAAAATGAAAGATTGAACTCTACGAGTCTGAGTGTTGACAGGCTACTGATAAGTAGCAGAACATACAAATTATATCTGTAGATAATTAGCCAAGGGTTAATCCTGACCATGTTCAGTATAAAAAATAACAATCCAAAGATACTAATATTAGATATAGTAAATTTATACTATGCTGTATACGACGCATTTCAAGCATCATTAAAACCGAAACTTTGGAAGACCACAAACCAAACTTATTATAAACAAGAAGTACTTATAACCAAAAATACCGAAATAGAAAGCCACGTTTCAGCTAAGGAGATCTACCATGTGTAATATATAAAAGTATTACTATGAATTTTAGGCAGAACAGACGTATGTATACCCATTATTGTTTCTTAAACGTTTAGGAATTAGGTCTTTGATTTCGTGGATTCTCGCTATGCACATGTATGTGAGAGACAATTGCCAGTAAACCAATATTGGATATCTTCCAACTTTTGTGGTTCTATTTCTGTTTCGTCACAACGTTTTGTGTAGGGCAAGTAAGAAATTACCTAGAAGCGTATTTGTTATACTGTTGTTTTCTCATTTAGACATTGTTGTAATTACTGTTAGCTGTAAACGTTATTCCAAGCAATAATATATTGTCTGTTTTCAGATGTACGAACTACAACAGTTACACCAACAGTTACCACCGGAAGTAATGATGGTACCGTGATATGTGCTGGTATATTCGATTGTACATTGATGTGTATGTCAGGATACCAGATAGATGGACAAGGATGTCCTTTGTGTAAATGCCTTAGTGGATCTCAAACATAAATTACTGAATCTAACGTTGTCAGAACATAAACATTAAACAGGAAAACTAAATAAAATTGTAAAAGAAATGTCAAAACAAATGAATGTTTACATGAAAAACAAACAACCAAAATAGAAATCAGTGAAACATGCTTCTATGGTCAATCAAATTAAAGAAATAAATATCTGCTCCTCTTCATATATATCATTTAGAAGATGGAAAAAGATAACCAAAAGCCAAACCTAATCACATGTAATTTATAGATAATAACAACATTGTCTTGTTGGAATAATAAGGGTCTAGATAGAGTACTAGCAGACCTGGAGAATGAGCTGGAGAAAAGAGATTTAACAAAACATACGGGAGATCGTTTCTAGTAGTGGTTATAATATAATTGTCTCCTTTCTCCAGTTATATATAGAATACCACATGTTTGTTCATATCATATCCCATATTAACCCCAAGACACCAATATCATATGGGATATCATATGAAAAAAAACATATCATTATCTCTTTATCGTATATTGTTTATTTTCACGGCAGTTCTATATTTAGATCACGTTATTCTTTAAGAGTACGATATGGGTTTCCCAGCGAGATGATATGAATACATGTGTTAAAATTTCACCAACGATAAACATTTAATGAATATACACATGCACATGTAATTCGGAACAAGAAGATAAGCCCGAATAAGTTTCTAATTGTTAAATATGTAGATCTCCTTAGCTGAAATTTGGCTTCCTATTTCGGTATTTTTGGTTGAGTACTTCTTGTTTAATATAAGTTTGGTTTTTTGGTCTTCCAAATGTTTCTGTTTTAATGCTGCTGATGAGAGGTAACTCCTTGAAATGCGTCGTATACAGCATAGTATAAATTTAATATATCTAAAATTAGTATCTTTGGATTGTTATTATGTAATGATTTATCAAATCTTTGAAATAATAAGCTGAGCGCTATATAGATTTCTTTTCGATGCAGTCAGTATAATCCCGATATGTGCCCTTTGTCCTTACAAACGCTTGACTATGGAAATAGCATAGACGTTGTCAATAATATGTTCTGTGATTGAAAGAAAAAAAATTTTTGATGCTCTTAAAAAAAGTCTACGGTTAATATTTTGCTATGTTGAGTAATTGAAAATTAGGATTCATATATAACTAAAATCTTATCTTACAAAAACAAAACACCGTACATACATTTAGCTTAACACGGACATGTTAACAATGACATACCAATCTATCATCTTCGCCCAAAAGATAGAACCATGGATAAAAATTAAATAAAATGGCACAAAATATAAACACAGCAGAGAGTTATGATAGTCTGACTTGATACAGACACTGAACAGTGGTAGGGTTATATCGGTTTTATGCGTTAACAAACCCTAAAATACTTACTGCATGTGGACAAGCATAATGTTTACGCCATACCATGTTACATGTGGCACTGGTTAATTCGTTTGGGATTTTCGATTGTTTTGATAAATAAACACACAAATGAACGTCGGATATTTATCTTTTTATCCAAATTATTACTGTATGTGCACATTTCTTTCAATCTTCGTTAACGTGATCAAGGCCAAAATCATTAACATCCACCACAATTAAACAAAACTATTTTCAGCAAACCCAAACTAGAGACTTCCAGTAACATGTATCTGATCATTGGTCCTATTTGTTCATTTTTTCAATTACAATGGCCATATTGGTCCACAATATACTCACGATTTTGAAGAAGACCACCGAATGAATGTCTCATCAAAGTTTGGTGTAAATTGCACCCATAGTTTCAGAGAATAATTTTAAATAATTCACATGAGGTCCAATGGTAGAACTTAGCAATGGCCATTCATGACAAGTTTCAAATTCATGAGTCAAGAAATTACAGGAAGGAATATCTTGGAAATTATATAAGGGTTCAAAACAGAGATTGAACATACAACTATGACATGAGCTGCGTGCAACCCATAATACATCGAAAATTTTAATATATCTTTATTTGCAAGGGGAAATTAGCACACCGTATAAGAATTGAATATATTTCATCAGGTGCTCCAGAAGGGTAGCATATCCTTTACCGGCACCCGTCACATTTGCAGAAAGTAAAAGCCAGTGAAGTGTCAAATCCGGTTAGGTGTCAATTCCAGAATGATGTAAAATCTACCTCAAGATATTTAGTCTCATACATGAGATAGAAATTTCTTATCGGCCAATCAATTCGTGATAACAACAGTAACATTTTTGGAGCAATGGAATTAACAGACTGAACATAATCCTGTTTAGAAGTTTATATAAAAGCAATCTCCCCTGCCGATAAAGTCGCCGTATAAATCACATGTACGATAGTAACAAATCAACTGTGGAATATACACCACAAAGGATGGAGACCTGCTAAGAAACGGAAAGTTCACAATCGGAAAATTAAAATCATCAAATAAATTTTTGACAGGAGAAATATTTGAATTCAAGGCAAAAACAAATTTATTTTATTAGGTCTTTGTAAATTTTAAGACAATTTTTCTTGGCCGCTGTAATATGATTTAAGTATCATGTGATTGTATTGCACTCTAAGTCTAGTCAATTGTAGTTGTCTCCCCTTGCCCATTAATTGATTGTGTAAAAACCCCATATGTAAAAACATAATAAAATATATATGTCGAACAAGACGTTTGTCTGTCTTCGTTCCCAGAGCCGCAATAGCCACTTAGTGACTTATACACCACCAAACATATTGCTGCATGGTGTCAGTGAAACGGAATGGATCTTAACGGCATCCCACAGCCCCAGATGAACTGGGATTCTACAAAGTTACCGGAAACATGGAAAAAATTCCAACAACACGTGCGTTTGATTCTAGATGGACCCTTAGGAAGTAAGGACGAGAAAGTGAAAATAACATACCTTCTGTTATGGGTAGGTGAGAAGGGTCGTGACATTTATAACACTTGGACCCTCACAGAGGATGATGCTAAAAAACTTGACACATACTTCGACAAATATCTTGCGTATGTTCAACCCAAGAAAAACTCCCTGCTTGCACGATACAAACTTGCACACGAAATGCAAGGCAGTGACTCTTTCGAACAATTTGTGACCCGTGTCAGACTTCTGGTTAAAGACTGCAATTTTAAGGAACCAGAGGAAATGATCAGAGATCGCATCATATTCGGGACAAATTCCACAAAGGTAAAGGAGAGATTACTCAATGAAGGTGACACTTTAACTCTCGATAAGGCTATACAAATAGCACAGAGTTACGAATACTCTCAGGAGCAGCTAAAGAAGATGGTAACCGCGCCGGTGAACACCCCAAACAGTACTGAAGTGCACACAGTGAAAACGCGCACGCCACAAGGCAAGAATTGGACAAGAGGTGACACTAGACCGCCGTCCAATCACCGACAGAGACATGATCCGCCTAAAAGTCAACAGAGAAATACCAGAGGCCCACAGAAGAAAACTTTGTGCGGAAATTGTGGTTACGAACATGGAAAACAGGACATTTGTCCAGCTAAAGGCCGAAAATGTGATTCGTGCCATAAGTGGAACCACTTTGCAAAGACCTGTCGCTCCAAACCAAAAACAGTACATGATGTTCAAGCTGACGATGAAGATGCTGATAATGATGACTTTTTTATTGATAGTATTAGTGAATCAAATGTTAGAAATGGTCAGGCTTATGCTAGAATTGCTATCGTTACTGATAGTAAACATACTGATATTGAGTTCAAACTTGACACGGGTTCCCAGGTTAATATATTACCTAAGAGTGTATTTGACAAGTTAAAATATGTCAAACCCCTGCAAGCCTCTAGTCGCAGTTTGTGTGCTTACAATGGCAACTCCTTGCCATCACTAGGTGTTTGTCGTCTCCCCTGTGTGTACAGGAAACGTCGTCTTAATGTTGATTTTTATGTACTAGACACAAACTCCCCTCCTATTTTAGGCATGAATTCCTGCTTAGGTTTTGAATTGATCCAGCTTGTCTATGCTACAGAGGTAACTCCAGCAAGTAGGCCTCCCACCCCCCTGACCAAGGAGTCTGTGTTAAAAGAATATTCAGATGTATTTGCAGGTATTGGCTGTGTGCCAGGTGAAGCCGACATTCATATTGACCCATCGGTACCACCAGTAGTGCACCCTCCCCGTCGTGTACCTGTCGGCCTTCGAGATAAACTTCATCAAGAGTTAGATAGGATGTTGAAATTAGATATCATAACCAAAGTTGAAAAGCCCACCCCCTGGGTTAACTCCCTTGTAGTGGTAGAGAAACCAAAGTCAGGTAAGCTGCGCATTTGTCTTGACCCTAAGGATTTAAATCGAGCCATATTACGCCCACATTACCCAATGCGCACGCTTGAGGACATACTTTCCCAGTTGTCAAGGGCCAAATTCTTCACTAAATTGGACGCCCGCTCTGGTTATTGGGCCATTTGTCTGTCCAAAGAGTCATCTTACTTGACCACCTTCAACACCCCGTTTGGCCGATTTAGGTTCAAGCGGCTACCCTTTGGTCTTAATTGTTCGCAGGACTTGTTCCAAGCAAAAATGGATGAATGTTATGAAGGCTTAGAGGGTGTAGCTGTAATTGTTGACGATATCCTAGTATATGGATCATCCCGTGAAGAGCAGGATAGAAACTTAGCCAAGGTTCTTAAGGTCACTAAACAGAAAGGCGTTAAACTCAATGAGGAAAAGTTAGAGGTAGGGGTCAAAGAAGTTTCATACTTTGGGCATTTGCTCACTTCAGCTATCAGTAATATGCACCCCCCTCAAAATCGTACTGAATTGCAACCGGTTTTGGGTATGATTAACTACCTGTCAAAGTTTGCGCCAAATTTAGCTGAAGTCACAAGCCCTTTACGTCAGTTACTTAACAAGGATATTGAGTTCGTTTGGGACTCTTCCCAACAGAAAGCGTTTCAGCAGGTCAAGGACATACTGACTGTTAATCCAGGACCAGTACTCTCATACTATGACCCCAGTAAAAGTTTAACATTGCAGGTAGACGCATCTAAGTTTGGCCTGGGTGCAGCCCTTTTTCAAGAAGAAAAACCAGTGGCATATGCATCAAAGTCTCTAACGCCCACTGAAGTTGGGTATGCCCAGATAGAAAAGGAGATGTTTGCCATCCTCTTCGGGTGCAAACGCTTTCATCAATACGTGTATGGCCACCCCATTAGGGTCCAAACTGACCATAAGCCGTTGGTTTCGATTATGAAGAAATCTATCCACGCAGCCCCACCCCGACTTCAACGTATGCTTCTCCAGTTATATACGTACAACATAGACTTAGTGCATTTACCAGTTAAAGACATCCCCTTAGCGGATACCTTGTCTAGAAAATTTTTGCCCGACACTTATCCCGGCTTGTCAGACGGTATTGAAGCACATGTACATTCAGTTATGTCAAATATCCCTGTAAGTGACAGTAAAATAACTGATATAAGGCTTGCTACCGAGTCTGATCCAGAATTTAGCACTTTGAAAAGCATTGTCCTCACAGGCTGGCCAAATTCAAGAAGTGAATGTCCCCCATTGGTCTTAGAATTTTTGAAACACAGAGACGAATTGTCTATTTGTGATGGTTTGATACTAAAAGGGAGCCAAATTTTGATTCCTAAGGCTCTTAGACCTGAAATGTTAGAACGTATACACATAGGACACATGGGTGTAGAAAAATGTATTAATAGGGCTAGACAAGTTGTATTTTGGCCCAAAATGTCATCCGAAATAACCAAAATGGTCTTGGGATGCCCTGTCTGTCTGGAAAGGAGGGATTCTAATCCAAAGGAACCCCTTAAACCCCATGATATCCCCGAGTACCCTTGGCAAAATGTTGCCAGTGATTTGTTTACTGTAAATGATGTAAATTTTGTGTTAGTTGTGGATTATTATAGCAATTATTTTGAAGTTGAAAAATTACCAAATACTCAGAGTGCTACTGTCATTTCAAAGATAAAGAGTATATTTGCTCGCCATGGTATACCTGAAAAGTTTGTATCAGATAATGGACCCCAGTACAGTTGTGGTGAATTTTCTAAGTTTAGTAAGGAATGGGACTTCTCGCACGTAACTTCAAGCCCCTATTTTGCTCAGTCAAATGGACTTGCAGAGAAAACTGTCCAAATAGTAAAGCGCATTCTATTGAAAGCAAAAAGGGATAAACAGGACCCTTATTTAGGATTTTTAGAGTACAGGACCACACCCCTCAAATCAGGATTTTCCCCCTCCCAGTGGCTTATGAGTAGGAATTTAAGGTCCGTTTTGCCTGTACTGAAAGATCAGTTAAAACCTAAAATTGCCCCTCCAGAGAAGGTGTTGTCAAAATTTGAATTAAAACAGTCATTTCAGAAGAAATATTTTGATATTGGCTCAAAACCACTCCCAACTCTTGAGATAGGTGATTCAGTCCGAGTCCGGCAGTCTGAAGGTTTGTGGAAACCCGCAGTTGTACAGGAAAAACATAGAGATAGGTCCTACATAATTCAGAGTCAAGATGGTGGTGTCTATCGTAGAAACCGTCGTCATTTGCTTAAGACAAATGAAAGTGTTTTCCCCAACCCAAATCTACTGGATGACCCCCCTGTGCAAACCCCCCTGATAACCCTAATCACAATGTCCCTGCTAGTGTTACTTCCCCTTCTAATGGAGATGAGCAAGATCTTAACATTAAGGACATGCCAACCCCTTGTAATAAACTTGCTCGGTATACTACCAGATCAGGACGTATTGTCAAGCCAAAAGTTATTGAATCCATGTAACCTTTGAACATTGTTTTAAGCTTGAGTACTAGTATATGATAATTTTTCATGAAAGTTATTACTTTTAGTTTACAGCTTTATTATCAGAGACAGTGCAGAGACAATCGTTTAATTGTGACATTATTTGTACTATTAGTCATAATATTATTGAAATGTTAGTAATCTTCAAAAGAAGGGAGATGTAATATGATTTAAGTATCATGTGATTGTATTGCACTCTAAGTCTAGTCAATTGTAGTTGTCTCCCCTTGCCCATTAATTGATTGTGTAAAAACCCCGTATGTAAAAACATAATAAAATATATATGTCGAACAAGACGTTTGTCTGTCTTCGTTCCCAGAGCCGCAATAGCCACTTAGTGACTTATACACCACCAAACATATTGCTGCAGCCGCTTCATTTTGCAAACATGTTGAAAATTCGCCCCAAACTCTTATACATAAAAATGTTTTCGCCCGCTCATAAAATGTGGTAAAAATAGGGATTTTTTCCATTTTTTGCAATATTTTAGTAAAAAAAAATTGTGCAGCACGTAAATATCTTCGTCTCTAAAAAACAAGTCCTTAAAAAAAAAAAATCAAATTTTGCTAGCTCGCATCTATTTTTGCCATAAAAAATCCAAAGAACTGAAAATCAGTTTGATGTGGCCTAAAATATTAGAATTGATTTTATTTTACTTTGTTCTGACAGTTCCTCTGGTGAGAGTCTTAAGAATGGCGTTGTAATTTTGACTATGACGTGCAACCAATAATAAATAGAAAATTTTAATACATTTTTATTTGCAAGGGGAAAACAACTCACCATATAAGTATGGCACGCCGTTGTTATATTTATTCAATTTCGAGATATCTTATTTAGTTAAATTGAGATATCTTAATAATAAAATGAGATATATTATATATTAAATAAGATATCTGATTTATTAAATAAGATATCTGATTTATTAAATAAGATATCTTATATATTAAATAAGATATCTTATTAAAATGTTTATAAAGATATCTTATTAAATATATAAGATATCTTATTTAAAATATAAGATATGTCTATTAATTTATAAGATATCTTATTAACTATATAAGATATCTTTTATATAGTTAATAATAGAGATATCTTATTTACTTAATAAGATATCTTATAAACTAATAGAGATATCTTATAAACTTATAGAGATATCTTATTAACTTATAGAGATATCTTATTTAACTGGTTATAAACATATCTTATTAAATATATAAGATATCTCTATAAGTTAATAAGATATCTCTATTAGTTTATAAGATATCTTATAAATTTTATAAGATATCTAATAAAGTATGTGTTTAAAAGATATCTTTATAAAGAAGTAAGATATCTTATATACTTTATAAGATATCTTATTAACTAATAGAGATATCTTATTAACTTATAGAGATATCTTATTTACTTTCAAATTAAATAAGATATCTTATCAAAATTAAAGATATCTTAATACTTAATAAGATATCTGATTAAATATATAGATATCTTATTTAAAATATAAGATATCTCTATTAATTTATAAGATATCTTATTAACTAATAGAGATATCTTATAAACTTATAGAGATATTTCGATTAATTTATAAGATATCTTATTAACTATATAAGATATCTTTTATATAGTTAATAATAGAGATATCTCATTTATTTCATAAGATATCTTATAAACTAATAGAGATATCTTATAAATTTATAGAGATATCTTATTAACTTATAGAGATATCTTATTTAACTGGTTATAAAGATATGTTATTAAATATATAAGATATCTCTATAAGTTAATAAGATATCTCTATTAGTTTATAAGATATCTTATAAATTTTATAAGATATCTAATAAAGTATGTGTTTAAAAGATATCTTTATAAAGAAGTAAGATATCTTATATACTTTATAAGATATCTTATTAACTAATAGAGATATCTTATTAACTTATAGAGATATCTTATTTACTTTCAAATTAAATAAGATATCTTATCAAAATTAAAGATATCTTAATACTTAATAAGATATCTGATTAAATATATAGATATCTTATTTAAAATATAAGATATCTCTATTAATTTATAAGATATCTTATTAACTAATAGAGATATCTTATAAACTTATAGAGATATTTCGATTAATTTATAAGATATCTTATTAACTATATAAGATATCTTTTATATAGTTAATAATAGAGATATCTCATTTATTTCATAAGATATCTTATAAACTAATAGAGATATCTTATAAATTTATAGAGATATCTTATTAACTTATAGAGATATCTTATTTAACTGGTTATAAAGATATGTTATTAAATATATAAGATATCTCTATAAGTTAATAAGATATCTCTATTAGTTTATAAGATATCTTATAAACTTTATAAGATATCTAATAAAGTATGTGTTTAAAAGATATCTTTATAAAGAAGTAAGATATCTTATATAGTTTATAAGATATCTTATAATCTAATAGAGATATCTTATTAACTTATAGAGATATCTTATTAATTAATAGAGCTATCTTTTTTACTTTCAAATTAAATAAGATATCTTATAAAAATTAAAGATATCTTAATACTTAATAAGATATCTTGTTAAATAAATAAGATATCTTGGAATTTGAATAAATATAAAAACGGTGTGCCATATATAAGAATAGAATATATTTCATCAGGTTCTGCAGAAGGGTACCATATCCTGCTCCTTTAACGCCACCCGTCACATTTTAGGTGTGGCCTAAAAATATATGCCTTTAAATCTAATATTCGATAGTAGAACAATTTACTAAGTGTTAAGTACTGAAAAAAAGCTGAAATCAAAGGAAAAGAGAGTGGTTGTTCGTTTGACAAATGTTTTGGTATTTCAGGATATTTGTTATGGGGCGATTTCAGGACATAAAGATTGTTCGGAGTAAATTCTCTCTTGAAGAAGTTTTTTTAGTCGAAAGGATATGCTTTTAATATATTTTTATTACGAGCGGAATTCAGACCTGTAAAAATATTTGTTAGAAGGTGAACTAAGATAAAAATCAAAGGTTTTAGTACAGCAATGCAACAGCTTATTTAATCTATAAATTTGAACTATTATTGAACACATTGTTCGACTGTTTAAAACCAATGCAACACACTTGGTACATATAGATTGTAATGATATAGTGAAGTGATTTACTATAGATGTGAGCATATAGAACATCATATTAAAGCCTTAGTGTATAAAGTTATTAAGCTCATTCTTTACATCTTTATGTGGTAAGAAAATTGTAAATAAGTAAAGTCAAGAAATACCAAAGGGATATTCGAAGGAGAGGAAATCGAAAACAACTGACAAACTCCGGAGAACAACGAAGACAAGACCAAAACAATACAAACACTTCACTTAAAAAACTAAATCCTTATGAACAACATGTACCCCACCAAAAAACCGGGGGTAGACTCGTGTGTTCCGGAAGAGTAAGTAGTCTTTGCATTCTGCAGGATACTCGGCATGCTGCCCATATTAAATCCGATATGAGGGACAACATCAATGGAACAGGTCCATTTTCATTTGAGAAACTGTTTTTTCATACTTGTCAACCAGGTCATGGTGCCGTCCATACAACTTTAATAAGGATGACTGCAACTTAGGAGCAAAATACCCCTAGCTGTCTGCTAAACCTTTTTTTCGGGAGCGGGTTCTGTCTAGGAAGTCAATGTATGTCATAAGCTCTGAATCAACGTATGAGTTGTGAAATATACACCCCGTACGCCGGCGCTTCATAAGCAGTTATCTCTTGATATGGAACTTTTCAGATGAGATCGGAAGATGTTTAGATTTAATGATCAATAGAATTCAGGATTAATAAAAAATTTATTAATAAAAAATAAATGCACACCACAGGTCCAGGACCACAATTAATTCATTGTGCATTTTTTTATTAAAATAAAATTGAATTTAAAATCGATCGCGTCAGCTGTGACGATGTATGGGCGGGCGATCGATTCAGCTGTTGCGATGTTTGGGCTACCGATCGAGTCAGCTGTGGCGATATATGGGCGGGCGACCGAGTCATTTATTGCAATTTATGGGCGGGTGACCGAGTCAACTTGCAGTGAATGGGCGGGTAATCGAGTCAGCTGTGGGATGTATGTGTGGGCGATCGATTCAGCTGTGGCAATGTGTGTGCGGGCGACCGAGTCGGCCATGGAGATGTATGGGCGGCCGACCGAGTCAGCTGTGGCGATGTATGGGAGGGCAACCGATTCAGTTGTTGCGAAGTATGGGCCAGCAACCGATTCAGCTGTGACGATGTATGTGCGGGCGACCGAGTCAGTTGTGGCAGTGTATAGCCGAGCGATCGAGTCAGCTATGGGGATATATGGGTGGACGATCGAGTCAGCTATGGCAATGTATGGGCGGGCGACTGAGTCGGCTATGGAGATGTATGGGAGGGCGACCGAGTCAGCTGTGGTGATGTATAAATGGGCAACCAATTCAGTTGTTGTGATGTATGGGCCAGCAACCGATTCAGCTGTGACGATGTATGGGCGGGCGATCGAATCAGTTGTGGCAGTGTATTGACGGGCGATCGAGTCAGCTTTTTAGATGTATGTGTGGACAATCGAGTCAGCTGTGGTAAAGTATGGGTGGGTGACCGAGTCAGCTGTGGCAATGTATAGGCGGGCGATCGAGTCGGCTGTGGCGATGTATGGACGGGTGACCGAGTCAGCTGTGGCAATGCATGGGCGGGCGATCGAGTCAGCTGTGGCGATGTATGGGCCGGCGAAGGATTCAGCTGCAAAACAGTGCGGCGGAATGACAGATAAATGCCATTGGGCTTGACTTTTTTGTGAAACTACTGTCCTCTACGTAAATGGAATGTAGATTATGGTTACACCCAGTAAAAACTCATTTGACGTCAGAACCTCAAACTAACTGACGTTATTCAATTGTGTTATTAAGTTTACCATAGATAAGAACGCAACATGAGTGCATATTTAGAACTATGCTATCAATACTATATATGATTAAAAATAACCTAGAATATAAATAATTGTCTGTGCACTTTAATATAGAATACCGCGATGTGGCTTTAGAGGTACAGTTCTGAGATTTTTTTCGCAATGAAACGACTTTTCAAAAATTTGCTTGAATATAATGTGATCGAACTCTACCAAAATATTAATGAAAATTGTACAATTACAACGACATTTTTTCAATTAAAAGAAATAAAATAATTAAAACTGACAATAGGACAGATGTTTCAACGGTATGCCCTGCTCTCCTGAAATCTCTGACATATTTCTGCACCCGTTACGCTGATCGTAAAATGTTTCTCTGGGAAATGATAGATACATAGTTGCTATCTATCTTAGTTTTGCTATGCATTTTATTTCTTTTCTCGTCCTGAAGACGCAGGTAACATTGTCCACTGGACAGCAATCAACCAGTAAATCGGGTCAGCTATGGCAATGTATGGGCGGGCGACCGAGTCAGCTGTGGCAATGTATGGGCGGGCGACCGAGTCAGCTGTGGCGATGTATTGGCCGGCTACCGAGTAAGTTGTGGCGATGTATGGAAGGGCGACAGAGTCAGCTGTAACGATGTATAGGAGGGCGATCGAGTCAGTTGTGGCGATGTATGGACTGGTGAAGGCGTCAGCTGCAAAACAGTGCAGAGGAATGACAGTTAAATGCCATTGGGCTTGAAATTTTTGTGAAGCTACTGTCCTCTACATAAATGGAATGTAGATTATGGTTACACCCAGTAAAAACTCATTTGACGTCAGAACCTCAAACTAACTGACGTTATTCAATTGTGTTATTAAGTTTACCATAGATAAGAACGCAACATGAGTGCATATTTAGAACTATGCTATCAATACTATATAGGATTAAAAATAACGTACAATATAAATAATTGTCTGTGCACTTTAATATAGAATACCGCGATATGGCTTTAGAGGTACAGTTCTGAGATTTTTTTCGCAATGAAACGACTTTTCAAAAATTTGCGTGAATATAATGTGATCGAACTCTACCAAAATATTAATGAAAATTGTACAATTACAAAGACATTTTTTTCAATTAAAAGAAATAAAATAATTAAAACTGACAATAGGACAGATGTTTCAACGGTATTCCCTGCTCTCCTGAAATCTCTGACATATTTCTGCACCCGTTACGCTGATCGTAAAATGTTTCTCTGGGAAATGATAGATACATAGTTGCTACCTATCTTAGTTTTGCTATGCATTTTATTTCTTTTCTCGTCCTGAAGACGCAGGTAACATTGTCCACTGGACAGCAATCAACCAGTCAATCGAGTCAGCTGTAGCAATGTATGGGCGGGCGAACGAGTCAGCTGTGGCGATGTATTGGCCGGCTACCGAGTCAGTTGTGGCGATGTGTGGAAGGGCGACAGAGTCAGCTGTAACGATGTATAGGAGGGCGATCGAGTCAGTTGTGGCGATGTATGGACTGGTGAAGGCGTCAGCTGCAAAACAGTGCAGACGACTGACAGTTAAATGCCATTGGGCTTGAAATTTTTGTGAAGCTACTGTCCTCTACATAAATGGAATGTAGATTATGGTTACACCCAGTAAAAACTCATTTGACGTCAGAACCTCAAACTAACTGACGTTATTCAATTGTGTTAGTAAGTTTACCATAGATAAGAAAGCAACATGAGTGCATATTTAGAACTATGCTATCAATACTATATACGATTAAAAATAACCTCGATTTAAATAATTGTCTGTGCACTTTAATATAGAATACCGCGATATGGCTTTAGAGGTACATTTCTGAGATTTTTTTCGCAATGAAGGAACTTTTAAAAAAATTGCTCGAATTTAATGTGATCGAACTCTACCAAAAAATATTAATGAAAATTGTATACTCACAATGACATTTTTTTCAATTAAAAGAAATAAAACAATTAGTACTGACACTAAGACAGATGTTTCAACGGTATGCCCTGCTCTCCTGAAATCTCTGACATATTTCTGCACCCATTATGCTGATCTAAAAAATGTTTCTCTGGAAAAGATAGACACTTAGTTGCCATTTATCTTTGTTTTGCTATGCATTTTATTTCTTTTCTAGTCCTGAAGGTAACATTGTCCACTGGACAGCAATCAACCACTATTTCTAGTTAGTGAACTAACAATAATGGCCATTACTGGTGTAAGCCTTTTACCTTACCCTAGAACTATTACATACAGAACTCCATTACTAGCGGTATGGCTGCAATTTTCCAGCTTGTTAATGGAAGTTCACATTGCTAGTGCTTTAGTTTCTGTGCTGTCTTGTTCTAGTTTTGTTTAGTTTATTATAAGTTTTTCATTCTTTGAGTTATACATGTATCCTTGGACTTCGAATTTGTGGACTTTTTGCACCGTTTTGTCGCTTCGGTAATCTTTTGTCCATTTACTAGCGGTATGACGTCACTTTTCTAGCATCATCCGCGATGTCATTTGAATTTCCCTATACACCCAGATTCCGTATTTATTGTTCATAATGTGAACATTGAGGGTATTATATCCTTAGTGAAATTCATAATAATAAGGTAAAGTAGAAGTAATTTTCTAGACAGTTACTCAAATATGTGCTCAAACAAAAGATAGATGGAATAATCACTGTAAATTCATCTCAAATCGTTATAAAATAACATGTAGGCTTTTTACTTGACATTTTTCATTAAGTCAAGGGTAAGCTTCATTAAAATAAAACACAAAACATTGAAGCTATATGTTTAGCATTGATTATCAGTTGACCATTAAAAAATACTTATCTTAACAAAGTATGTTTAAAATTTCAACAAGATCTATTGAGCACATCAAAGTCGTTTTAATTTACCCGAAAACTGCTAATGTTGTGATTTTCGTGCATATTTGATTTTTTTTTTTTTTTTTTTTTTTTTTTTTGGACAAGGCGACATAACCACAGAACAACATCTGACTTTAATAAGGTAACAGTACATAGGAGCCTAAGGAATTTTCATTCTTTTGAGTCTTTTTAGCAACTACAAACTTTGATCACGATACAAAGAACTTGCGATATTTTGTAACCATTTTTCACCATTTCAGTAACGATGATTTAAGTTTTTTAGAATAATTATGAACACAGGAAAAAATAAGAAAAATGTTTTCATGTACTTATTAATAAAGTTTTCATTTTTAAAAGTAGAAAGGCTAGTTTAACACGTTCTCAAATAAATTGATAACTTTCCATCGGTCGTAATAAGTTTATTTTTATTTCTGACTGCACTTAACAATAATACAAAGGCTTTAAAATTTCAAGAACTGTGTTTGTGTTCTGTTGTTTTTTTTTTTTTTTTTTTTTGTCCTTGGCTTTACTTCTTAGATATTTCTATATTACGATTTTATTACTTTTTTATTTCTGTATTGGTGCAATTATTTGTCCGATGATGGACTGAGAAGACGAAATCAATGCTACTGTCCGAAAGCCAATACACAAATTACATCGTTATAATATATTAATTAAGGATGTTCGCTGCTCAGTTTCAAAATAATAAGCTTTTCATAACACTGGTTAATACTGATAGTTAATTAATAAAGGAACTAAAAGAGCGAAAAAAAATTATAGGTCCGTGTGCTTAATTTCAAGATGTAAGCCATTGAAAATTTGGCGGGAAAAATATGCTCTCTTGATTTTACATAGCTTTATCATTGACAAGTTTTATTTCTAAAAAAACATTAAATAATAATAAGGATTTTATAAGATTTTTACAAATGGCTTTTTATTCTGAAAAGAAAAATGGGTGTTAGCGGGAAAAATAATTTATGGCATTCAAGTGGATAAAACCAGATGATTCTGAACATCTGACAAAAATTCAAAATCATGACCAGCGAACATCCCTAACTAGAAGATAAAGGTACAGAAAAACTTGACCAGCACAAAGTCATATGTTGCACTTAAAACGCAGCTTATACCTAAACGACGTTTCAGATGAAGAGTGTTGTCCCTAAAAGGTAATGGTATGAGAATTATGCGTAGATCTTTCAATAGACAATATAAAAAGCTTATCGCATATTATCCCTACTTTATTGAAAGGGTCTTACATGTTTACTTAAGGTATCCGGACCATAATAGATATGATCGAAAATTGTATCTCTTTTTGACCGTGAATGGCTGAACCAAACAATTTAAAGCTGGAATTTTGTATATATATTTTTCTCAAGTTGAAACACACTTTGTTGCTTATATGTAGAGTCTGTAAAAATAAGTTAGTTATATTGGCATTTCCGATAATTACCGAGGTCATTTCAATTGCGTTGTATGGAACATCCGGGACTTTTGAATAATCACGTGGTCATTTATGGTCCGGATACCTTAATTCAAAAGGCAAACACCTGGTGTACTGAATTAAGTAGTAAAATGCACACTTTCCGGAATTTCCAGTGGAGCAAAAAATGATATACTGAATCCCACAAACTATCACATTCGATCACTTTTCAACGATAGTCAGAATTCAATACAGCGGGTGTAAAACTAAACACAAATTATCCGTTGAAATTTGGCTATTAAATCGTGGAAAATTGAGCGGATCAAAATTCAATGATTTTGGAGTCAATTTTCTCCGTTAAAAATGGCAAAAGGGGTCAAAATTCTCCGTTACACAAAGTCTAGATGCTAAAAGACAATCATATTTAGCTTAATCTAAAGTCCAAAAATGGGTCATACTAACTTCTTGTCTTGACTGTTTCGAAAATAAGACATAGCATACTGATTAACCCCAATGTGCCAAATCTATCGGAACGTGTCTATATATACCGACATTCTGATAAACAATAGGTGTTATGTAGTTCAATGTCCAGTTGTTTCTTCATGCACCTGTTGTCCTGTGATCGAGAATAAAACTCCCACGTGAATAAGATAAATTTCTTTCATTGACAAATTCCTAAACTCAAGTGCTGCTAATTAGAAACATAAAAATGAGGCGTATCATTTCTTTGATTATATTTATTTACCTAATGGAAGGTAAGATAAATGACAATTTAAATTTGTCCAATTTATTAGTATAATTTGTAAAGCGTAAATCACAGGCCCTACGGTAGTACATCCCTATCTTTCTACATTATGGCAGTGAAATTATCCTGATTATCATTTCAAACGAAAAAATGTATTTAATATTTTACCAGTTTATCGAGTATTAATTAAGTTCCCAAAACAAAGTTTGGGGAACTTATTGTTTTTTCTCCGCTTTTTTTTCTTCCTTCTGAGCCATGAACTTGTCCGAACCGGATCTCAAAAAACCTTCAAGCAAACTTAATGAAAATTGGTACAAAAATAGGTGGTCGTGCTTAGTTGTGCATAAAGGTTTCAGAATTTTCAAAATGGCCACAGTTTTGGAGATTTTTGTTTTGGCATCCCAACACAGTATTACTTGTTATGTCTGAATTACAACAGCAAGATTCCCGATAAATGCGGTTTTCTCGTGGATCTAATATAATTCTTACGTTTCTCATAATTATTTTAAGAATTGTAACCATTAAAAACTATTTTAAGTTATTATTTGTATGGCTGAATAATTAATGGAGATTTGACTACTGATATCATGTAGGTCTTCTTTTATTGAATCGTACAAGTTTATATTTTTATATCATTAGAAGATTTTATGGGGATAATTGAAAAATAATAAGAAAACGTAGCAAATAAAATAATAGTGAATATTACGAAATAATAATTTAAAGATAGAAAAGAATTTAATTATTTTAATTGAGGCTAGTTAGTATGTGAAACATTTGAAATTAACACGTGTATATAATAAAGAATTTTTTTTAAAAATCCATTATATCATGTATAAGGCATTGGTACTTATAAAAGACCCGGATTTCCTTTTATGTTACCAAACGTACGTTTTAAGGGTTTACCTAATAAGATTTTTAATTTCCAACCTCAAAAATTAACTATCACAAAAACTAAATAAGCATCACTTTGACTTAATATACAATCATATAAAGATAACAGGATCTCAGACCCTCCCCCTTAAAATTTCAACCCTATCATAAGCAATCATATTTCATAATTGTCTTATTTTGACCATTATTGTATTTTTCCAGGTACTTATTCATTTTTGTTTGGACAAAAAATGCTATGTGCCCCGAACGTGTTCTGCAGTCTTCATTGCCCGAATGGTTTTGAGACAATAAATGGATGTCCAGTTTGTAGATGTAAAAGTACATTCGCCTTTGGTTAGTACCTCTGATTGTATGTATCATACTTTATGTTTATATGTGCAAAAGTAAATGCGCCTGTGGTTAGTAGTACCACAACTCATTATTGTTTAGGGTCCAGCTGAAGTCCGCCTCCGTGTGCGGGATTTTCTCGCTGCGTTGAAGACCCATTGGTACCATTGAGCTTTTTTCTGCTCTTTGGTTGGATTTTTGCAACATTCCCCGTTTCCATTCTCTATTCTGAATGATACTTTATGTCTGTAGATGTAAAAGCACATTCGCCTTTGGTTAATACCTCCGCTTGTATGTATCATACTTTGTGTTTGACATGTAATATCACATTCGCCTTAGGTTAGTACGCTGTTTTTATGTATCATACTTCATGTCTGTAGATGTAAAAAACATTCGCCCTTGGTTACTGCTCTGCTTGTATGCATCCGACTATATGTTTGTAGATGTGAAAGTACATTCGCCTTTTGTTATTACTCTGCTTGTATGTATCATATTCATGTTTGAGATGTAATATCGCATTCGCCTTTTGTTAGTACACTGTTTGTATCATACTTCATGTCTGTAGGTGTATATATTATCTGCAATTTGACAGCTAGATATCGTAAACTATCATCCCGTGAGCCAGAATATGAAGCTTGGGACAAGTGAGCGTAGCGAGCGGGGTGATATTTTACGATAGCTGTCAAAATGCATACAATATTTTTATCATCTTAATTACTTGTCTGAAACGTAATTATTGGTAAACGTTCTGAGTTCTCCCAAATTTTCGCGGGAAAAATATGGATTCTTCATCGCGGCGATAAGTTTTCCGTTACTTTGTTTACCATACCAATAAGTATATATATTTCCTGAATGTTCATGTAAAATATCTTATAAACGATATAAAAACCGACATTAAGGTGTATTTTCATGTTTTAAAAAACAGAATCAGTCTGGAAATCTTTGTTCCTGATTTTCCGGGAAACTAAAGCACCCGCTTTCAATCTTGCAACCTTGCTGACGTCATAGTCCGTCTACATTCACGAAACAAATTCTGACTAAAATATGCGCAACGTAAAATAATCCCTCAAATTTAACCAAGGAGACGACATATTTAAACAACATTTAGTCGTTTTTGTACTAATTCAGGCGAAAATATGGACATATAAAAATAAAGCGTACGTATAAAAATTTGATTTAATCGCAAATAATGAAATGCAATGGAAAGAGCGGAAAGAAGTCCCAGCAGACATTATCAGCATCGAGAAAAGACCCATTTTGTTGATGTCACTTTTAGAAATTTCTTCATCATTCATAAATAAAATAAAACGCCATAATATAAAAAAGGGAACACCAAATCTTCATATATTTATTAATATTTTGCAATTTTGAAAGCTATTTAATAAGTTCTAAGCTGCCAAACGTTGGGAGAATTTGTTGATAAGTCCTGCTGACTATCGATAACTCCTGCTCAGCGCACACGGTTCTTGATACGAATTTTTCGGAGCTGCTCAACAAGCTGATAGAATCACAGGGACGGCTGATAAGAAAAAATACATTCGCTTTGGTTACTGCTCTGCTTGTATGCATCCTACTATATGTTTGTAGATGTAAAAGTACATTTTTCTTTGTTAATACTCTGCTTATGTATATCATACGTCCTGTCTGTAGATGTAAAAATACATTCGCCTTTTGTTAGTACTCTGCTTGTATGCACCCTACTTTGGTTAGTACCTATGCTTGTATTCATCCTTCTTTCTGTCTGTAGATTTTAAAAAGGACACTGGCCATGTTTGTATGCGTCCTACTGTATGCATGTAGATGTTATAGAACATTCGCCTTTCGTTAGTACTCTGATTGTATGTACACACTGTAAGGTTTTGTGTAATACATGTAAAACATCTTTGGTTTAACAATCATCTAAATTATTGCCATTTCACACTGAGCAGTATTAAAGTATCGCGAACATGCATCTAGGTTTGTGATCTTTACCTTCAAGGTAAAGATTCAATATAAGTGTCCTTCTTCATTTAACTCTTAACATTACTGAACGTAAACGATGTTTCAACTTGAACTATGGTCTTGAAAATTAAACTAAGCTGATCTGTAGTGTTGTAAAGGTTTACAAAACAATTCTAGAAACATCTTCTTACAACAGGGAACATTCATACAGTATAATTACCATTTACCATACAGAGCTGATATGATTTATGAACATTTGGTCTAAGTTAAACTAAGATTGTGGAATCCAACAAAATACAAAACAAAATAAAATAAACGAAGACAAAGAAAAACAAAAACCAAAAACAAAAAAGCAGGGAGCACAATCAATGCTCCGGGTAATTATGTCCCGGGCCATTCGCAACACAGAATAAGTATGAAATGTAGTAATTATCTAATTTCAGGTCAGACGAACCAGCAACCAGTAATATCCCCCGGAACTAATGGACAGATGTCAGGACTTCCACAGTCACATATTCAGGGGTCTTCTTACCACAATCCATGTATACCAAGCCAGGCTTATTGTCATTATAATTGTCAGAGATATGTAACAGGTGCAAATGGATGTCAATATTGTATGTGTGACCAAGACACGTTAGGTATATATATAAATGTGTCTTGTATAAATCTTAAGGTGTCTTAATACAAATGTATAGGTGTCACAGACTACGTACAAAAGTACTATACATTTAAGGATGCTCGCTGGTCATGTTTTGGTCTTTTTGTCAGATTTCCGGAATCCTCGGGTTTTATCCATTTCTTAAACATTAAATTTTTTTGCCCATGAACCCCTACTTTTTCTTTTATAATTCAATCATATATACCTTAAAATGGTATTTGACAAAATTTTATGAAATCCTTTTTATTTTTTCATACATAAAAAGACAATGACAATGAAAAATCCAGAGAAAACCTATTTCCTGTAAATTTTCAAGGCTTTATACCTCTAAAATGAGAACATGAACCCATATGTTTTTTTTGCTTATTTGTTTACTATTCATATGTTCTCTCAAACAAAAACACCTATTTCAAATCCTATTTATTTCCTATTAGACCAGCGATCATCCTTAACTGTACAAGCATATGTGGTATAAATAAGCGGGCACTTGTCCGAAATGTAAAAATGTGTAATTAATATTTATACATTTTACATTAAAAAGCTCAAGATTCACAGAATCGATTTGTTTACCTAAATACAAATTCTTTGATACCAATTTTGATGCACAAGATGTACACCATGTAACGGAGATTATTTTTATTTTCGGTAAAACATATTTTGTTTAAACTTTCAAAATTCACATGGTTATTGAAGGGTTGTATTCACAAGGCGTCTTTGTACAACGATGATTACACTACGGATTCCAAATAACTCTACCATGGAAGATGGCAACTGGAAAATGCAGTGCAGGTGTTTCGCAGCGGAAGTGAACCACTGTCCGAAGTTTAGGTATCTGCTGCCTGAGGAAAGGTTTACATAATTATCATGAATTAATCAAAATACAATCTATTTACAATTTATGCGTTCTCTTTTTTAGTGACATCTACACATCAAACCACTACAAAGAAAGAACGTGTTGTCATTCGGTTGTCCAAACCGTGTGTGTCGTCTGAAACAACGTGTGACAAAGTGTGTAACCATGGGTTTTTGACAGGTCCTAATAACTGTCAGTACTGCCTGTGTTCCCCATATCAGCAAAATATTAGTACAGGTATTTCTAAATATTTCTTATTCCCTATTTGCGGATGTTTGAGTTGTTTACCATATGCATGAGTCACAAGTTATCTTTCCTGGCAGAAGATGTCTTAGATATAAAATTAATGGCAAAAATTCTTCATTTTTTTCCCCAAGAAATATTGAATTGGAGAAGGCCTTCATCAGACATGAGAAATGTGGAAAAATATATCTGAAAACATACATTAATATTGTTGAGGACATTGTTAGCAAGACAAAGTATTTTGCAGAAAAATTACAATTTGACCATTGATATATATGGACGAAACCTTCTCCAACGAACAGATAACTCTATAAATTATTACAACTCACATGTACCAAAAATGGAGAATAGCTATACAGTCAAAATGACAATCCAAAGATACTAATATTAGATATAGTAAATTTATACTATGCTGTATACGACGCATTTCAAGGAGTTACCTGTCATCAGCAGCATTAAAACCGAAACATTTGGGAGACCAAAAACCAAACTTATTTTAAACAAGAAGTACTCATAACCTAAAATACCGAAATAGGAAGCCAAATTTCAACTGAGGAGATCTACCGTGTGCAATACAAGGAATGAACCCTAAGTATTTCTATTATTTTTTAATTTTGTTAAATACTGGTAATTTCAAATAATTTTAAAATGAAGTGTTGCATTCGTGTTGTGCACTAAACTGTTCTGTACTAAAAGAATTGCTTATTTCTATGAACGAATTGTGGCGTCGGATCTGAATTCGGATCAAATCGCGTCATTGTGACATACGCATTTCCATATTGTGACGCAAAGTAACCCGAAGTTCATCTAATATACCAATAAAGACTCAACCTCGGTAGCAGGGTCATTTCCGTTCCATAATCGAGTATCACTCCACGCTCCTGTCATGCTCACACGTGATCTTGCACTTTTTGTGACGCGTGCAGATGAACAGAATAGAGAATGGAAACGGGGAATGTGTCAAAAAGACAACGATCCGACCAAAGAGCAGAAAACAGCTCAAGGCTACCAATGGGTCTTCATCGCAACAAGAAAATCCCACGCCAGGAGGCGGGCTTCAGTTGGTCTCTAAAGAATAATGCATACTAGTTGAGCAAAATGGACGGCACACTAAACTCAGAAACATACAAATGAACCAAATTAAAAAAAACACAATATTAACAAAGGCTAGAGGTTCCTTACTTGGGACAGGCGCGAAAAAGCGGTACGGTTCAACATGTTTTGTGAGATATCAACCTTCCCCTATAGCTCTAGCCAATGCGGAATAAACAAACACACATCGTTACACACAGGGAAACTATATTTTAATCTTTCACTTTATTAACCACTTTATACAGTACAATAACAGCCCGAGGGCCTCTATTATTTTCTATTAATCCATGCGTTATTAGTTACAGCTACGACGCCGACTGTGGACAAAGTTACGGAGGGGTCATCAAATAACACAATGAGTGAAAAATGTGTGATAGCAACAGCCATATGTCAAGTTAAATGTAAAAGTGGTTTCATGACAGACAAAAATGATTGCACGTTCTGCACGTGTAAGGACGAAATATATAGAGCTTGTAAGTATAAGTTTATATAACTGTTCATGAGTTTTTCTCCTGTACTGGGGGGGGGGGGGGGGGGGGGGGTGGGGGGGGCGGGGGGGGGTGGGGCTGTGTTGTTGTTGCTATTTGGCTCTGAACTTCAACATTCCGTTTTTTTTTTTTTTTTTTGTTTCCACTTTTAATGATTTAAGCAGAACCAAGGATTTAAATAGTTGAAGGATACGAATCTCGCGATATATTACACATATTGTATGTAAATATGTTGCGTGGGTCGAGAAGTGAGATTACCCATAGTGCAATTCGTTGACGATGCAAAATGGTAGAATATTTCATCGCTTCAACATTTGATACCAGTATTTGTAACTATATAAAACCATAGTTACAGGTATAACGTGTAAAGATTTGCTCTAAATACCAGTAATTGATAAGATATCGACTTGTTTAAATTTAAACCCTTGGTAGAATTGATGAGCCGCAATATAGACATTTAGTACTTTGGATACAATGTTCTGTGTTAATTGTTTGCTTCTCGTCTTAATTCTAACATTATATTAAAATTTACCTCTGTCAGCTATGTTTTCTGGTTTGTTTAGTTTTATGCGTTTCACGCCGTTTTCAGCACATTTGGCCATGTCGCGGCGGCCAGTTTTTATTGGTGGAAGAAGCCCGAGTATCCCGAGAGAACCACCGACCTATGGTAGAAAAATTGGCTATCCTTGTCAATTTAGATCAGAGGCGAACACACAGGTGAGACTGGAACTCACAACCGAAGTGTTGACAGACTTGTGATCATTAGTAGTCATGACGAACTACCTAGACCACTCGGCTCCCTGTCAGCTATGAAACAAACTGAACTTTGTATATAATTAATAAAGGCAAAAGGAATACAACCAAATTTTTATGCCAAAAAATGTTTTAAAAATCCAATTAAAGTATAAAAACGTTTACTTAGATACCACAGTATAAAACTTGGATACAGAAAGAGTAAACATAATGAGAATTTAGTAATGTAAAAATGTATTTATTTTATTTATATGATAATTTAATAAAAAAAAAACGAGTTTTTGGCTGTAAGTGAGGTTATGTAGAATGATTTTGGTTCTGTTTCATGGCAATATTTAAAAAAATGATACAAATTGACCGAAATTGCCTATATACACGACGATTACGGTTAAAAAACTTATTAATGTTTATGAACAAGAAAATTCATTGGTGCACGCATCAAACATGTGGGCCGGTAAAAAATGTTTTCTTTTTTTATGTGACAAATTTATATATGTAAAATGTATAGTTTCTTCATTCCTGGTTATTAATATGTAATTTTAATCTTCAATTCTCATATATAGATCTGGAGATTTATAATGTGTAATCAGGTCTTAACAAAGAGTTAACACAATGTCTTAACGTTCTTGATCCAGGGACCATTCCACACAATTTGTAACGGGACCATTCAAAAACCACTACACTAAAGTTTGGTTGAACTAGGACCAATATACAAAGGGATACGTCACTTACGATTTCCCTATATCTTCTATGTCATGATATATTTACCTATAGTTTCTATGTCATGGTATATTTACCTGTAAATCGTCATGTTTTAGACCATTTCTCTGTTGAAACTATGGTAAACTACCGACCACCCTACACCTACATTTTTCTATTGATTTTTTTTTAATGTAAAATATATCAATTTTGAGATAAAAGACAGCTGCATGGTATTGTGTGTTTTTTTCCAATAATTTTATTCCAAAGCAGAAAAATTCTGCCCCAAAACTTAGATAATTTTTGTTTTTTAGAAAATAAATCTCTGATTTTTGCACTCCATGACGCACACGGCCGACAACTATGTATTTTTGCCAAAAATATTTCATAGTTGAAAGTTATATGGTTGATAAGAGGAAGCGTCGAGGCGTGGTCTGACATAGTTTTCTTTAAATTTAGTTTAAAAATATTTAGTACAAGAAATATTAAACGAAAAGTATTGTTTTTTACCTCACAAATTTACATGTAAAATTCCGTGAGCGTGGTCATGTCTGCAGTGTCAGTGTAAAAAATCTCTCCCGCATAAATTTTATACGGTTATAAAGCCAATTCAAAGAGCTTTATCAAGGTCAAATTTCATAATGAGTTCCACTCGTTAATTATTGATAACTGTCAGTTGTTTATTGGACGGTTTCTCGACATTTTACGACCTCTTCTCACGGGAAAAGAACCCCACATGCATTTACTATTTTTTTAATATTAGAATTTTATTATTAATAGCAAACCCAATGTGTAAATGTGTTTTGGTCAAAGCCCGTTTCTAAAAATAACTTTATTGTAAATTATTTCCAGGGACGTATATTTGTCTATTGAAACACAGAGAAATGTATAGGTCGAAGAATAATCACAGTTTCTAAAAATAACCTTTCGATGTGTAAAAATTACATAATAATTCATAACTCTCTTGTACACGCATCTTTTTTCTTGACGGAAACATATTTTTATATTTTTAAACACAATAATATGGCTTTTGAAACATTTAAATCTATTAGCTTTAATAAATTTACTAGATGATGGTCTGCAGTTAATGCGGTAATTCATGCAACACTTTCAAACCGGCCCGTAATAAAAGTTTTGTTTGTTGACATAAAAATGTATTGCAATCGTTTACGATAAGAAATAGTTAAGTATTTAAGACTTAAAAATCAATCGTTATGAGTGAACCAAATACAGGGTAGCAATGTCAGTAACCGCCAGATGGAGCTGTTTTGGGGAAAGTTATTTGAAAACTGGATTCCGCTTCTTTAGAACCTTTTCCAGCCTATTTTGGGACCAGTATACTATAGTTTCTGCCCAGGGGCGCCCCTAGTGTTTACTGACATTGCTATACAGGGAAAAGTGATCTTAATCCTTCATTGAAGAATAACAATGTAAGTGTATTGTGTGGTTCAGGTACATTACATATAGTGATTTTTTTCTCTTTTTCATTCAAGATTCTTGAATGATAAGCTTAATATCATAATTTGCATTTGACACCCACTAACTGGCCTCAATGAGATGAGGCCCAAAAAATGGCAAAGAAATTACCGTTGATGGAAGTACAATTTGATTTGAAGAAGGAATTTGAAGATATCAAGGCTAAAAAAAATGATGAAAAAAACAGGAATTACTGGATACTGAAAGATTTTGAATATTACCAAGCAAGAAAACACTACGAAAAAAATGCAGGTTCCAAAAACAAGATTCTCAAAGTCAAGATCCCCGTCCTTGCCAATCACGAAAATGAAAAGAAATTGTTAGTATCAGAAATATGTAAATCTTAAACTCCAAATCTATATATTTCATCAGAACAGACTGGTTATTTTTATTTTACAGGAAATGTTGATTTTATTGCAGTGCATATGACAGAAACAGCTGACCCGGTGATCAAGTTAATGAAGCCATGTGTACAGGAATTTGACATCTGCAACATATTCTGTGCGCATGGGTATCTGCGTGGTCCAAGCAACTGTCAGTTCTGCGCATGCGTCCACTAGAATGGACAAAATTCCACTCTGAAGAACAAACATGAATATGATTACTAATAAAGAGATCTGGTACATTGTTTCGTTAATTTAACTTAAAATATATACGGTGACAAGTCAAATTAACAAACTGCATAATTGCCGGATACAACAGTCATCCACATTTACAAATTTCTAATACAAATATAAAAGAAAAATTTAGAAACTGAAGTAGTTTGGGACTTTTCTATTTCAATATGAAAATATGAGGATATAGGGTACACATTAATAAGATTACATAAACTAGAATTGAACGTGTAGAAAGATTGATCAAATATAGTCCTAGTGTAGCCTTCAGCAAGAAGCAAACGTCATCATTACATAAGAAACACTAAATGTCCCGAAATAACGAAGTTAAATATTCAACAAATGAAGGAAAATCCCAAATTAGAACATTATTCAATGTAACATATATTTTTGGACAAACATTCTAATCTCTTCGGACAAATTCTCACAATATTTGTTAGTGACTTTTGCAGTGAGTACAAGATTTTTCTCTAACATGTCTGTGTGGAATGACTCACTATGACTTTAATATATATTATATCAACAGAGGTAGAGGTCCTCCGGTTAAATTTTTGTCACATATATTCCCCATTTTTGTTATATGTGAGTTGTCTCCCATTTACAGATTATCTGTCTTTGAATATGGTGTCTTCTATAGAAATCAATGTTCAAATTGTCATTTTTCTGCAAAATATTTTTCCACATTTTTTGATATCTGACGAAGGCTTTCCCTAGCTAGTTCAATATTTTCATAAAACATTATAAGTGATGTTTGCACTACATGTCTAATACAAGACACCTTCTGTCAGGAAAGATAACTCATTCATATGGGAGACAACTCCAATATCCTCAATGGGGAATATCGGCAAAAGAATACCAAAAGCGACAAAACAATGGGATAAATCCGTAAGATTTGCTATCCAAAGAATTCAATATGAGAAACTAACAATGACACTGAAAGAATAGAAAATAGTACAACTAACAACCAAATAGAATAAGAACAAGAGAGTGCAGAGTGCAGAAACTAAAGCACTAGCAGTCTGAACTCCCACTCAAATCCGGCATGAACATATAATGCTCCGGTGAGTAACATCCGGGGAAGTCCATTAAGGTGTCAATTTCAGGCATACGTAAAATTCACCAGAAACGTCGTATCGATAAATCAATTCACGATGACGACGCGAGACAGGTTCGAACTTATAACCCTACGGCTAATTTTTCGAATTTATAACCTGGCCGCCCAAACACCATACCCTCATGAGCATCATATACACACATATTTGTTGATTACAAACAAATCTGAGCGTTTAAGATAAATTTAGTCACCAGTTCATATTATTTAACTGTCCGTAAAATATTCATGCTGTGGACTAATAATAATAAGTGAACACAACAGTATAGTGACATGGTATCTTCCCCTGCCTCACAGCATTGTAATCTTAATGTTATAAGATAATATATTACTTATTTAAGACCACAGCTGTCAAATATGATAACGTTAAGATATCCCACCCAAACATACGGAAGCTTTGATGGTTGCTTGTTACAAGCACGAAGATGAAATTGTTTGTGATTATTCTGGTTTCAGTGTCAGGTACGTGGATTTCTGTCTATATCTTATTTTTTTCTCATTTTTTCAAGTGGTTAATAAATTCCTATACTAAAGATGGGGGTTTATATGTTGAAACCTTTTGACATTTTTCAGTTTCCTTAAATATCTAATTTTTGCTCGTGTGTAGGCCTCCTCAGCTTATTTCGTCTTATTTATTTGTTGATGTATATAATTCTACGGGTTTGTTATGAAAACAGTGTATATTAGATTTTGTATGTTTAACTATAACTAAGTGCGTCAATAAATTGTCGCGCCTGTAAATTCGTCCAGTCGGATAACTATTTCATTCAAGATAACCATTTCTGGTTTCTGATTGTTAGAACTTCGAAAATCTTTTGTTACTCTGTTTATAATATCCAGAAAGGAGCATTGTACGCAAGTAATTTGTAATCAGCCTAGCTAAGGTTAATCTGTTGGTTTTTCAAATTTGAGCAGAGATTATGATACACAAATATTTGACCGTGTGCATACAATAGATTCAAATTGGTTTCAAAGAATGGTTTCATGTCTAATTCAGCATTTGCCGTTATGATTTAAATGAACTTTTTAAAAACTTATTCTCTCTAGTGATGTCTAGAATATATTTCGTTGGCCAGCTTTCGTATTTGTGGCCTTGAGCGCAGCTAGAAAAGACATAAATTGTAAAAGGCCTTGTTTAATATTTACCATTTATTATAGGACATGTAGCAGCCCAAGGTGGATTCCTAATGGGAAAACAAGGCTTTTTGTTTAATTCTATGTTTGGACGTATGTGCACTCCTATACACAACACATGTCCGCTACAGTGTCCAGAATACGAGAAGGACGGTCATGGTTGTGACGTCTGCCATTGTAAAGGAGACGGAAGTAAGTACTTGAGGAGATTTTTAAATGCTAGAGAAAAAAGTTCCGAAAAATTTAACTTTTCATACTCTGGTTAATACACGCCATTTTTTTCAGCGACAGTCAAAATTCAGTGTGTATTCTTGTATTGAAGTTTTATTTTAGTATTGACTAATTTTTTTCAGTCTACGGAGAAATAACCTCAATCACGTGGTGTACACTAAATAACCCATGTACATTGAATTCGAATAGACTGAAAACAAAATTACTGTCAATCCTTATCATTTAATTCCAACGGTTGTTTTAACGTCTAAAACGTCGGGATTCCCTTTAATGACGTCTTAGTAGAAAATAAAATTTAGTCTATGATATGATAGAGGAAAACAAATTTGACCAATCAAATGACGCGTTACATCCAATATTAAATTATTTACAATTGATTTTAAAGCATAAAAGAATAATCCTAAAACAAATTCATTACGTCAAACTTTTTTCCTAAATCATCCGGTTTCGGATAAAACAATCCCGAAATAATTTTTTTGTATGGTATAAGACATCTCAACACTATAATAACATTATATTTATCTATTATGACGATAATAACATACCTCTTGGCAGTCTCCATTTCTTTAACGTTTCTGAACAGATGCAAAGTCAAAAGTAGAAAAAAACACAGTGATCTAGTCTGATTTGTTTAGTGCCATGTGATGGAGACTGTTTCTCCTTTTGTAACACTACTCTATCTCTACATTCATTCAATCATTACTCGTCTTCAGTTCTTCACGGTGGTGTCTCCTTTTATTTTAATACCTATATGTTATAATATAAAATTTAGTCTACAAAACCCATCTGCAAAAAAGAACATAAAGGATATTTTTTTTATAAATCTTAAAGGTTTATTGTACACATTGAAACTAGGTTGACACTATTTTTTCGGATATTCATAACAAGATTAAGTACCTTGGAATGTATACTGACAATAATATTAGAACCTGTGATCACTAATTCTAACGCATCGTTGTTTCTAATAATATACTAGTCTAGTATATAACTTTATTTCCATTGAATGACGCTGAAATTTTCAAGAGATGAAGTGTGCAATTGATGCCCTTTGAGATACAATGTACAGATTCAAAAAATACTGGGTGCAGCCATCTTGTAAAGGGTGAAATGAATATGAGACGCGCTGCCCATTGGTCAATATTAAATTCAATAAATCTTTTTAAACGGCAGCGGTTCTTCTTTCGAAACATATGAGATAAAAAAATATCAAATTAGTCTGGTTATAACACGAAAACAAACCATGGGAATGTTGCATTTTTATGGAGATTAACATAGAAAACGAATTGGTACTTTGCATTCTATCTGAGATGACGAAACTTGCAAAGAGTCACTTCCGGATTTCATTTTTTGTCAATTTGATATCTTTAAATTTATATTAGAATAGAGAGAACAGTATTTTATTTAATAATTGTCGGCTTCAAGTAAACTCGATTTAAAACCATCAATTCCACTCTTGATGCCGGAAAATATTGAAATACAACTCCGTTAGGGACGAGATCAAAAGTTCAATGTAGGATAAAAAACTTAATTCAAATACTTTGGGGGGGGAGGGTAAAAATCGCTGCAAGTTTTGTTATCCGACATAGATTTTCGGATTGAAAAATACAGATTCAAGTGATGTCCAAGTCAGTATACAGGACAAACATACATTGTTGAGGAAATACAGGACCCATGATACAAAAAGTATACTCTTAAAGCATATGCCCATATTGGTCGATCAATTTTTCCCAAATTAAGTTAAGAGGAGGAGGGGGGGGGGGGGGTCAGTGAAAAATCTAAAAAACTATGTGTATTAAGTTTTTTATCCTACATTGAACTTTTGGTCTCGTCCCTTATCTCCTACAGTGTAGGAACATGTACATACTTAAGTTATACAGACGTGTTATTATTTTAGCGATGGGAACATTAACAGGCCCTGATCATGGAACGGAATATCATTTAATACATAGTCCATGTATTCCAACACAAAGAAATTGTCCTGTAAAATGCGAGTCATTTGTTAAAGGTGGTGGCGGAACTTGTGAATTTTGTATGTGTGAAAGTGTTCTGCATCAGTTTTCAACAAAAGGTTTGGTATTTTTGTAACTACAAGTCATAATTGACAGTAATACGTGGGATATAATAATCAGTGTAATTAAATGCTATTTATTTAGAAAAAAATAAATCATTCATTCATCTAAGGTTACATCAAATTGATTTTTCGTTCTTTGGATTTTGCCACTCCGATTTTCAGACTTCGTAAATTGTAAGAGAAATCTTTTTTGCCGCTTCATTTTGCAAAAATACTGAAAATTCCGCCAAATTCTTCATTTTTTTAAAAGAAACTAAGAATAAAAAGTGTTCGCCCGCTCCTAAAATGTGATTAAAAATTCGGATGTTTTTCCATTTGTTTGAAATATTTTAGTACAAAAAATTGTGCTGGACGTATATTTGATCTTCGCCTGAAAAAAAAACTAGTCATACAGAAAAAAAAATTAAAAGTTCGCTCGCTCACACCTATTTTTTGCCATAAAAATCCAAAGGACGAAGTAAAGTCAAGAAATGCCAAAGGGATATTAAAGGAGGGGATAATCGAAAATATCTCACAAACTGCGGAGAACAACGAAGACAAAACCAAAATATTACATGCACTACACTTAAAAACTAAAATCATATGAACAACATGGACCGCAACAAAAAACCTTGGGTAGACGCAGGTGCTCCGGAAGAGTAAGCAGTTTCTGCTTCCTGCAGGGACGTTCGCCATGCTGCCCATGTCAAATCCGGTATGAGGAAGGAATAACATCAATGGAACAGGTCCATTTTCATTTGGGAAACGGTTTTTTTCATTCATGTCAACCAAGTCATGATGACGTCCATAAAACCTTAGTAAGGATGATTGCAACTTAGGAGCAACATATCCCTGTCTGAGTAACGTTTCTGCCGGCGCATCTGAATGCTGCCGCTCAAAAATTGGAAGTTGACGATTGGAAAGTCAAAGTAATCAATTTGATGTGGCCTAAGCGGAATTAAAGATAAAAAAATCGTTCACAATTTATTGGTACTCTCGATAATTAATAACATTTAAAAAAGTAAATCGTTATTTATTCACCTTTTGAGTGAAATTGCCAAGTTTTCAGATAAATGATTTCTTTCAAACCTCCAGACCAATTTAACATCGAGCCACATTCACCTAGGACAGGCCTCAGATTTTGACATTTTACCTTTCCGGACAACATTATTTAGAAAAGTTCCTACAAAACTTTTGAACAAGTTGTTTTTGCTGGCCATTGGTTGTTATTTTTGCGATTTTCTCTCTTACTGAAAGTTAAATAATACATTTATTTATGATAGCTCCTGTAACGACTGCTCAAACAACAGCCACGACTGCAGTGCCTACTACAGCAGGAAGTACAGTGAGCCAGGACTGTATGATCGCTAAGCAGATCTGCAGTGCGAAATGTAACGCACAATATCTAGTAGATCCATCAGACTGTACATTCTGTGTATGTAAGAGTGACATTCCATCCGGAAAATAGGTAGGAAACAGTTTCATAGCTAGTTCTGTTATAGTTTATTGATGGTACCAATGAATGATGACTATACTTGACCAAACTCCTTAAAATATAAAATTAGCACGTACGTTTTCCTGCACTGACAAAGTTCTTTGATAACAGTTCTGATGCACACGGTGTGCACATTTCGACGATTTAAGACCCATCAGTTGTGCCCAAAGCCTAAAATATTGAAAATCAATACAACAATCCAAAAAGTTGAAGAGCAACCTCAAAAGTACCAAATGACCAAATGGGGTAGAGCCAAAAACCATCTTAGGACAGAGGAATGCACGACACTCCTTAGTTTTTACAAATTTTTTAATAAATTTTAAGGATCTATTTTGGGCTAGTAATTCGAACAACTAGCAACTAAATATGCATTTAAACTGATTATAAGATAAACTCAAATAACAAAATGCAAGCGTACAATGAGCATTTATGGATCAAGATTCATCATGTACGCGCGTGATCAGAAGTGCATATGTTTTAGATATGTTTTTTTCCAAACTTGTGATTACCTTGAATAAACTTTGGAAAGGATGCGATTTTAAAATCGTGTGGGGGCTGTTGCTTCTTGTTACAGGCTTCATGATAATCCCTATAGTCTTTTACTATATTTAATCCCGATATGATGTATCATTGACGATCCATCCCCCCCCCCCCCCACCCTTCAGATTTTCAGGACTTCTTACACAAATAGCTTATGAATTAATGAAATAATGATTGTTATCTTTCAGGTAATGATGTGAGATTGTTATATACTTTGTTTAAGTGGATATGTAGGACACAGTCCGTTTGTTAAAACTACGATACCAAACAGTCTATTGACATGGTGATTTACGTATAGAAAAATGATTAAATCATAAAATTACTTTAATATACATGTATCGAAAAAAAAATATTATTGTCTTTTTTTATATTGTAAAAATAAATAGTTCGTACACAATTCATCAGTTTAGCCAAGCCCAATATATTTTGTTCTACTACCGAACAAATATTGAGTTCATATTTATTAGGGCTGATTTTCGTGATTTTTTCTGCCTTTGTTTAGTCAATGACAAATGATGAAATGAAACAGGACATTGTGTCAATGAGAAACTTTTCACGTTTAATATAATAACAGAATAGCATACATGTTCGTTCGGTTTTCATCTATGATACAGGGTCCATATCATGGTCTAGAACATTATATGGATGGATGGATGAATTGTTGTTTAACGTCTAGTGGCATCCAGGTGCATATCAGGACGAGAACATATATGATAATGAGTGTGGTCCCTGCTTTGTACTAGACCGACACGCTGAGCCGGATTCTTAATGTGCTAGCCCCACTCGGACACATTATACTGACTCCGAGCCGACCAGTAGATCTTTGCTCTTACTCCTAGATGCCGCATGTTTTGGAGGAGAAGCAGCAAATACCAATTTTAATATCTTTGGTTTGACTCAGCCGGAACAGGAAATTCAAATAATTTCAGTAATAATAGATTATGACATGCATGAAGAAAAAAATTACATCAAATGGCTGAAAGACTAAAGAACATTCTGTATTTCCTCGCCTTAACAGTGGGCGTCCACATGACTATTACCGTCGACGTGGAGTTAAACAGTTGGTCAACCAATCTTGTCTACTTATAAACAGTTGACATTATGTTTATTTGGTCCGAGGAGACTTGCAATTTCTACCTATTTACCTTTGTTAGAATGGAAGTATTTCAGTTTTAAAGATAATGTGCGTGCCGTCTGTGTCACAATTGTCTTTGTTTTTTTAGTAACGTTAAGCTTCAACACAACTGTAATCGAATGTGAAAGTTTATTATAGACCAATAATTCCTATGTACTGTCAAAAACTGATTTGTTGGGACTTTAAAGGGACCGAAATCAGACAGTCATGAGATGTTTCAATCACATTTTCTCAGGACGAATATTTATACCTATGATTTTACAATTTTTCACTTAGTACATAGTATTTGATGAATCGTGAGTGCACCTTTTGCAATAAATAATGTGTATAATAAATGAAGTACCTTCGAGTTTTCTGGCGGCTGCTTTTATTACGGATTGATTCCAATTGTACATACAAAATCAGAAGATTACACAGTATATTAAAAAAAAAACAAAGTTCATTAGATCACCATTTATTCATTCCAAGAAGCATATTATAGACTTTTGAATAAATACATGTAAAGACCAATGGGAACATCACTCAGCCATTTCCGACAACGTGTATTTGTTACTTATGGTATGTTATACGTAATGCGTTATACAAAACATTTTCATAAAATGTTATGGGAAAGGCTAGCGGCCGAACGATAGTTTTCAAACGTTTGCGTTCACACTAATATATAATGCATTTCAGATAAGCTTTAGCTAAAACCATGAAAACACAATTATTATATCGAAAACGTATACCTGATGCGTATTCACTTTAGTATTTCTCAATTCTCCTGGAAATTTATTTTTGTATCATTATTTTATAAACAAAACAATACCAAAGAGAGAAAGAAATTATTTATTTACTAAGGCCACTTCAAATAATTTTTTCGTTCTTTGTATTTTTGGATGGCAAAATTAGGTGCGAGCGAGCAAAATTTTAATTTTATTTTTTTTCCTTCAAAACTTCGAAAAAATCGCAACGGCAAAATCTTAAGAACTAAAGATCATTTGGGGTGGCCAAGTCTGAATTACTATAACAGTATTCTTTTGATTTACGTAAAAAATAAACTGAGTAAAGTTATATAACGTAATCTCTGTAACATGGTGGATTGATTTATGGAGGTTTAACGCCACTTTATATAGTACCGGCCATTTTTATTGGTGAAGGAAACGGGAGATCCTGGAGAGGACAGGATAATAAGCATTATTACATTGATGATGGTGATTTATCGTAATTTCCAGTGAAAATAAATTCGATATTTTCACTCAGTGAAAGATCGGTTTTTATTTAACGTCGTCAAGGGCGTTACTAACAAATGACGTTTGTGACGTAGACAGATTCAGGAAGGGATCTAAGGAAAATATGACACTTTTGAAGCATTTTTGTCTATTTTATCAATGTAATCGACAATATTCAACTCGTGACCGGAAAACACTAATAATTCCCTCATGCGCTGCGCGCATTCGTGTTTTGGTCACTCGTTGAATATTTTGCGATATTCAAGTTCTTGAATAAGTTATCCCATAAATCTTTATCAACTGAGATCGGAGTCGGATACACTTAACGTAGTATCAACACATTGATTGCCATCGGGGCCCTCGGCAACACATAGTGAAATAAATACATAGATGCTGCTTTGTTATACTTCGAAAAAACAAATACTAGTATACAATATGTAAAAACATAAAGAGTATTGAAAAAGGTGCAGAAATAAGAATATTTTTGTGATAAACCGCTTTTACATTACCCTTCCTTATACTTGTAACAAAAATATTTCTAGATCAACTTAATACTATTTGACATGCCTTAAAAATATTATTAGCTAATAATTTTTTTTTCAAATTCTGTTGCACATTGGATAAACTTTAACAAGACTAAAAGACAATAATTTTATCAGTTGTCTACTCTGGGTTTAAAGTCCACAAGTCCAGTATCTTCAGTAGGTATAACTCCTTTCTTTGGTGGACTTTTCCACTGCGATGATATTTCTTCAATTGTCTTATTTTTAGTTTCTGGTAAGTATTTAAACAGGAAAATCCAGAACAATGCTAGAAAAGCTGTAAATGGCAGGAATGAATAATGTCCTATTGCTTTCTGTAAATAAAAAAAAATAGGAACGAACTGGAGGATTACTACTACTCCACATTGCTACACCAAGTAGTGTACTAGTACTGCAGTATTCCTACACCATAAAGTTAATTTCTGTACGGAGCAGGAACTGCTTACCCTTCCGAAGCACACGGGTTAATTACTTGTTTTTATAGAAGTTCTTGCTGTTCATTGGTTTTTAGTTTTCAGTGTCTATTTGTTGTGCTTGTGGTTGTTCATTTGTCTTCCCGGTTTTGTCTGTCTATTGGATTTCGTTTTATGATGTGCTCCTTAGGTATAGTTGTCCTCTTCATTGAAACAGTTGAATTTATGGTACAAATAGAAAAAATAAAGATCTGTTGCTAGGCTTGGTTCTGTTACTGAACCTTTTTAATGTTATTTCCAACTGAAGAACTGCACCAAAACAAATGTCTAATGTGTTAGTGTTTTGTACAGAGCATGACTGTGTTGTGTATTTTTAAACAGCGTTACTTTTGTCGTCCTGTTTCTCTCATACGTGTATTTGTTACTTATCGTATGTTTATACGTAATGCGTTATACAAAACATTTTCATAAAACGTTATGGGAAAGGCTAGCGGCCGAACGATAGTTTTCAAACTTTTGCGTTCAACTAATAAATAATGCATTTCAGATAAGCTTTAGCTAAAACCATGAAAACACAATTATTATATTGAAAACGTATACCTAATGTGTATTCACTTCAGTATTTCTCAATTCTCCTTGAAATTTATTTTTGTATCCTTATTGTGCCAATATATGTAATATATATAATTATTTAATGATTTTCTCTATTGTTCACAATGCCAAAAAATGTAATTCTATCAAGACAGGAAATATTAAATCCACATTTTTCGGGGTTGGGGATACGGTATTTAAAGTGATGCATTTGAATAACGAATTTTAAAGTCGTTTTCTGATGTTATGAATTCTGATAAATTGAATTATCCCACTTCATATGCTTTGAAAAACTGTTCAATTTGTTTGAGTAGGAAATCCCTGTTGTAAGTTATTTGGAGAGCGTTTTATATACATTAAACTCAGCGTGTGTGGCGTTTCCTTTTTCAAGCACAAATAAATACCTGTAATATTGGATACACATATCCAACTGCAAAATTAGATATCCAGTTGATTAATACACTAATGCTCATTGCTGCAGGTCTAGGACCTTGGGAAAACAGTTCAGCCACGATCATCCAAGGGATAGATCCTATTTGATAAAAATCACATATGGCTAATAAGAGTTTCATTTACTACATTTAACGTCGGGTCGCTGGTCATGTTTTGGTCTTTTTGACAGATTTTTGGAATCCTCGGGTTTTATCCATTTCTTAAACATGTAATTTTTGGCCCCATTTTTTCTTTTATAATTCAATCATATATACCTTAAAAACGGTATTTGACAAAATTTTATGAAATCCTTTTTATTTTTTCATACATTTTTGAGAGACTGAAGTTGCCAATGTAAAGACAATGAAAACTCCAGAGAAAACCTATTTACTGCAAATTTTCAAGGCTTTATAGCTCTAAAATGAGCACATGAACCTATATTTTTTCTTGCTTATTTGTTTACTATTCAGATGTCCTCTCAAACTAAAACACCTACTTCAAATCCTATTTATTTTCTATTAGACCAGCGATCATCCTTAACGTCGGGATACCCAAATCGCCCAGTGTAGCCAGATCGCCCAATCCCTTTTATTTTGTTACTGTATACACTGATGGAAAATTTTCTTGTACGGATGAAAGAAAAGTTTTGTAGCTTTAACAGACAGGAACAAATTTTGTGCACTGAAGTCTCGTTGGATCTATTCACTACGATTGGGGTTCCTCTCCAAAATCACGGAACCACGCGACCTTTGAGCCGCTGCTGGCAAAAAAATCAATAAGTGTATACACACCAAATGTATGTGTGGAAAACACTTGTGTAGTCTACTTGTCCAAAAAAAAAATCAACAATGTTTTTGTAACAGTTTCTCCGCAATGGTCGGAAACCACCCTCCAAACTGGGCGAATTGGGTACCCCGACGTTAGCCGTTAAATATTGGATCAGGTTTATGAACTACTATGTGTCGTTTTTCAAACTGCAAGTGGTTTTTCGGGAATGTCTCAAACATTTCTTTAGAATGAAAGTAAAAAGTATTAATTTACACTACCTTTAGTTTTCAATAGTCGTAATGAATTATTGTCGTTACCACTGTTAAAATGTCCCAAATATTTTACGTGAGATCATTTTCCAATTTTCGTGTTCATTTTATTAATTTTTGCATCATATATGACGTCACCACAAACACATTTGACGTTGCAGAATATGTGTAAGTTCTGTCTCCGAAATTTGATCCATGTCGACTTTTAAGGCATATCCGATTGTTATTTTAAACGTATAGAATAGTAATGAAGTCCGGAGGTTTTTATAAAGAAATCAGTAGACTGTAGTCATCAAATACAGGCAAAGATTTAAGCTTCCTGTTGATAAAATATAATTTCCTTTTGGGGGCCATTGATGATGACTACTATTTAAGACGGGTCAAACTATTCCCCCTATTATCATACTATTACACGTGCATAGACACTTTCTGTAGTTTTCTGTGATACCGGTTTGGAAACACCTGTTCACATCGACATATGACTTTAAACACTGTCCGTTTCGCCATTTATTATTGTAACATACGTATCTTGTTGATCTTTCCCATTCTAATAAGTTTTGTCTGAACGATTGTTTTCCTTGGAATTTCTCTCTTACTATTTAAATATTCTTTAACCCATATTTGTTATTAAATTTATACATATAGATTCTCCTTCAGGTACGAGTGAGTTATGGAATTTCTCCAACCCGAGATAGTTTAATTTTCGATTTTCAACACGCGAACTTTTGCGAGCGTGTTAAAATCTAAAATTTAACTACCGAGGGTTGAGAAATTCCGTAACTCACGAGTCAATTGAAGGATAATCTCTTTCTCCTATGATTTTCGACAAAAACGTCAGAAAATATCGTTGCTATGTACTTTATTTACATAGACGTCATTTCGGGACTTCTCTAGTTTATCGTTCCAATAACTGTAGAAAAAAAGGCGGTAATTCCCACGTAGAAATTTAATCACCGGGAAGTGGTTAAAAATATTATGTATTTTGATCCCACCGATTAAACACGTCAACAACAGGAGAAAAAGACATACCTGGTCCTATTGCAAAGAAAACAACAAAGCATAAAGACACAACAATGGTAGATATTTGTATCCACTTCGCTTCTTCCTAAAACAAGAAAAATATATTTGTATGATTAATGTAACTGTAATTTGTGACATTTGTTAAGGATGATAGCTGGTCTAATAGGAAATAAATAGGATTTGAAATAGGTGTTTTAGTTTGAGAGAACATATGAATAGTAAACAAATAAGCAAGAACAAAATATAGGTTCATGTGCTCATTTAAGGGCTATAAGGCCTTTAAAATTTGCAGGAAATGGGTTTTCTCTGGATTTTGCATTGTCTTTGCATTGACAACTTCAGTCTCTCAAAAATGTATGAAAAAATAAAAAGATTTCATAAAATTTTGTCAAATACCATTTTAAGGTATATATGATTGAATTATAAAAGAAAAAGTAGGGGTTCATGGGCAAAAAATTTCATGTTTAGAAATGGATAAAACCCGAGGATTCCGAAAATCTGACAATAAGACCAAAACATGACCAGCGAGCATCCTTAATGCACCTACAGATCTCAATCCTACAACACAGATATTCCCAACCGCGACCTGCTCGAATATCAATTCATCCAAATTCAGAGTTCACACTTTAATTATGCAGATTTTTTTTTGGTTAAAAGCGAAAACAACGATTTCTGATAGACTGAACTCACACTACTTAGTTTAAGGATGCTCGCTGGTCATGTTTTGGTCTTTTTGTCAGATTTTCGGAATCCTCGGGTTTTATCCATTTCTTAAACACGAAATTTTTCCCCCTGAACCCCGACTTTTTCTTTTATAATTCAATCATATATACCTTAAAATGGAATTTGACAAAATTTTATGAAATCCTTTTTATTTTTTCATACATTTTTGAGAGACTGAAGTTGTCAATGCAAGGGCAATGAAAAATCCAAAAGAAAACCAATTTCCTGCAAATTTTCAAGGCCTTATAGCTCTAAAATAAGCACACGAACCTATATTTTTTTCTTGCTTATTTGTTTACTTATCATATGTTCTCTCAAACTAAAACACCTATTCCAAATCCTATTTATTTCCTATTAGACCAGCGATCATCCTTAAACTAGTCTGTATAATTCTATTATGTATATAAATATTAAAATAGGGAATAATTTCCAAAACGATTTTCAGGACAATTTGGATGTTTTATTTGGACGTGAGCCTCTACTCAACGCAAGGACCAAGCAAGAACCCGGTTTTGTAACAAAGCTTGTGCCTTTTGAACCGGCAACCAGCACTTTAGCACTCCGAAGCAATTACTTATTAACAAGAAACGGAGAAGAACCAGGCCGATGGGATAGAATTAGCAAACAAGAGGCTCACCAGAGCCTGTATCGCTCACCTGGAGTCTGGTTTTCATTGGACAATCAACTATTTGACCAAGTTTGTTGCAATTGGTTCAATTGTCCAGGGAAAATTTGTTGAAGATTTATTTTTCATAAGGTTTAATGTTAAAATATGTTCCCTGATGGTGGTAGTCCTGGCAGGAAGTTGATAAAATTGACCAGGAATAAGGGTGAACCTTAAATAAATGTAACAGAACCCGACCTCAAATTAAACAAACCAATAACTCCTAAATAGAATTTGGGAATCCCTTCAAAATTTCAGGGTATGTAGATCTCAACATGGCAAACATTTTTCAATTTACATTTCACTTCTATCTCAAATAGTTTTGGAGATAAATGCAAAAATGTTAAAATTTTGAAAATTTGACAAAAAAAGGGCAATAACTCCTAAATGGGTTTTGGGATTTCCTTTAAAATTTCAGGGTATGTAGATCTCAACATGGCAAACATTTTTCAAATTTACATTTCACTTCTATCTCAAATAGTTTTGGAGATAAATGACGAAAAATGTTAAATTTTGAAAATTTGACGAAAAAAAGGGCAATAACTCCTAAATGGGTTTTAGGATTTCCTTCAAAATTTCAGGTTAAGTAGATCTTGTCATGCTGATCAATTTTACCCCATGTCAGAGTTTTGATATCTGTAACGGTTTTTAAGTTATAAGCCTATATTCTATTTTTAGCTACCACAGCCATGTTTTATGTCAGATCAAAATAAATTGAGGATCGTTTGTAGAGGACATGTCATAGATCATTCCTATTAAGTTTCAAACCAATCGGCCCAGCGGTTTCAGAGGAGAAGATTTTTGAATGTTAAAATTTTGAAAATTTGACAAAAAAAGGGCAACAACTCCTAAATGGGTTTTGGAATTTCCTTTAAAATTTCATGGTAGGTAGATCTCAACATGGCAAACATTTTTCAAATTTACATTTCACTTTTATCTCAAATAGTTTAAGAGATAAATGACAAAAAATTTTAAAATTTTGAAAATTTGACGAAAAAAGGGGAATAACTCCTAAACGGGTTGTGGAATTTCCTTCAAAATTTCAGGGTTGGTAGATCTCGTCATGCTGATCAATTTTACCCATGTCAGATTTTCGATATCTGTAACGGTTTTTAAGTTATAAGCTAAAAACAACACATTCATCCCTATATTCTATTTTTAGCTACGACAGCCATGTTTTACGTCAGATCAAAATAAATTGACGATCGTTTGTAGAGGACATGTCATAGATCATTCCCATTAAGTTTCAAACCAATCGGCCCAGCGGTTTCAGAGGAGAAGATTTTTGAATGTTAAAATTTTGAAAATTTGACGACAAAAAGGGCAATAACTCCTAAATGGGTTTTGGAATTTCCTTCAAAATTTCAGGGTAGGTAGATCTCGTCATGCTGATCAATTTTACCCCATGTCAGATTTTCTATATCTGTAACGGTTTTTGAGTTATTAGCAAAAAACAGCAATTTACCCCTATGTTCTATTTTTAGCAACAGTGGCCATGTTTTTCATCGGATCAATATAAAATGAGGATCGTTTGTGGAGGACATGTCATAGATCATTCCTATTAAGTTTCAAACCAATCGGCCCTGCGGTTTCAGAGGAGAAGATTTTTGAATAAAAGTTTACGACGGACGGACGGACGGACGGACGACGGACGACGGACGAAAAGTGATGGCAAAACCTCACATGGCCTTTGGCCAAGTGAGCTAAAAAGAAGAAAAGCATGTTGTTATGAAAAATCAATATTTCCTCGTCTTAAAAATCACAAAAACAAAAATATTATCATCCTTAGTTGAACATTAGGTTGTAAGAGTTTTCCTGAAAGAACCACATATTTTTATATATTGTAATTTTCTAACACCATTACCTGAAACACCAACGTTAAAGTTATAAGGATACTAAAAATGAACATTCCAGCAAGTCCGGTCAAGTGCAATGTTCTTCTTCCAATTATATCCATTAATGGTATGGTTATAAGCGTCATAATAACCAAGATTGCACCAATTCCACTGGTTGCGTGCGCAGCTGTGGTTTCCGCTACTCCAGCACTTTTGAATAGAGTGGCAGAATAGTAAAATATCTGCAAAATATTAAAGCAATTTCTTGTACTCGTAGTTTGTTTCTAACTAAATAATGTTTGAAAACAATGGTAACACGCAAACATGGTAAAATGGCTTAATATCAATTTTTTGTTCGTCGGATTTCGAATGCAAATTACTTTTTCGTCCTTGTTTCCAATTCTATTCAACTTTTACATTTTTAAGTATAAAAATTAAACTGTTGAATATTCAATGAACGAACTTCACATTCATCACCTCAGAATATATATATATATAGCCCTACGTCGGTTTTAATGTTGAATATTTAATCAACGAACTTCACATCCATCACCTCAGAATATATATATATATATATATATATATATATATATATATATAGCCCTACGTCGGTTTTAATGTTGAATATTTAATGAACGAACTTCACATCCATCACCTCAGAATATATATATATATATAGCCCTACGACGGTTTTAAATGAAGACTGTTAAATGAAAAGGAAATAATTGACGACATTTTTTTCAAATAACAACTTGTTACTATACATACTGCATTAATTCCAGATAGCTGCTGTGACAAGTGCATGATAATGCTTATTATAAGAGGCATCCAGAGGGATTTTTTCTTAAAAAGATGAAACATTCCAATCTGAAAAAAAATCATCATACCTGTAAAACCTAGTTCATATCTAAGAAACATAAAGCAGGCAAAATTATATATATATATATATATATATATATATATATATATAAAATATGTCACCTCTATATACCTTTTAAGAGGTTTCATATGTGCAATTTTATATAAATATGCAATATTATTCCACAATGAATTTTAATAAGAACGATTGTTTGTTTGTTTGTTTAGTTGGGGTTTTACGCCGTTTTCAGCACATTTGGCTATTTCGCGGCGGCCAGTTTTTATTGGTGGAGGAAGCCGGGGTACCCGGAGAGAACCACCGACCTTCGGTAGGAAAATTGGCAATCCTTGTCAATTTAGATCGGAGTCGAACACACCCCGCCACAGGTGAGATTCGAACTCACAACCCCAGTGTTGACAGGCTAGTGATCATTAGTAGTCATGACGAACTACCTAGACCACTCGGCCACCGAGGCCCCTTAATTAGAACGAAAAGACAATAGCTGCTACTAAATGTGAATTAAAACAATTCTCTAAATGTTTGACTTCGTCCGTAAGGAATTTCGAAAAGACCAATTGTCAAGATGTAATGAACTTGAAGCGAAGTGAGACATTTTTCTTCCTGTTTAAGACCTCCCTGGTGACTCCAAGATCAGGAATAGCAATAAAACTTTTTGTCACGTTCTTTTCTTGATTAACTAAAGGTATCTAAAGTTTACTAAATTATTATCAAATGAAGCTAAGATTAGCTACAGAAATCCTTAGACAAACAAACTGGTTATAAAACAAATGCAAATGATTATATATAGATGATTACTTCATATCCTTTAGTTTTAATTTATTTTTAAGTTACCTTACAACAAAATAATTTCAAATGTCTCATAACATTAAAAATATTTAGAGAAAACAAATAGTCGTGCCAATTAATAACATAGACAATCACGAATGGAATCATCAATCATATTTATAGTAAACCAATTGACATTCAATATAGGAGGGTATATCTGGAAGTATCAGAAAAATCAAGCTGAAAATTAGCTAACCACCTTTCCCCTTTATTATTCAGTAAACAAATATTGTTTGATTATCCAGAGTTCTTTAGATCAAAACAAACACCTATAGTATTAAACCCAATTATAAAGTTGATTTTCTTATCTTGATATATACTAAAAACACTTCGTCATTTTATTTATCAAACAAAAATTACAAAATCCAGATCGATATCAATAGTACAAGTCATGTTTTATAATCCAGGTTATTTTAAAGAACGGCCCTCTCATATCAATTGATAAAACAAAAATCATTACATAAACGACAATGAACGAGCACTTAAACAAAATGTAATTCAAGTTTTAAATAAAGAACATACACAGTCAAACCAGCTTTAAAGGGTACCTCTATAAAGCAAATCAATGTCTATAAAGGGCACAGTGAAAAAATCCCACTCATGAACCAAGTATGTAAAATTAGCCTCTGTATAAAGTACACCTGCTCATAGAGGGCACTTTTTTCTGGTCCCTTGGGTGCCATTTATAGACAGGTTTGACTGTATAGCAAACATTAGTAAACTTTTAGCTACAGGCTTATAACTAACTAAAGAATGTTAGGTTTCAATTCAGCTATGGTTGTCCGTTGGCAGGATATAGCTTATGTAGCAATGGAGCGCCACTGGGCGGAAACCAGAGTTTGTTTACATATACTGGACCCAAAACAGGCTGGAAAAGGTTGTAAAGAAGCGGAATCCAGTTTTCAAATAACTTCCCCCAAAAACAGCTCCACCTGGCGTTTACTGACATTGTTAGCTTGAGTGGAAAGTTCTTGTAACAAAATTTCCATTTTTTTAACATTATTTTGCATTTGATTAAAATGAAAAAAAAAGTACAAAAAAGTAAAAACTAACGATGAAAATGTTTCTTTTTCTTATTTTTAATTTGTTTGTTAATAAAATCCTGGATTGTACTGAAAGCTAAACATATCCCAAAGCATTATAAAAATTCTTTAAAAAAATTAAATCGCAATTAAATCGCATTTAGATACTTACAACTTTATATTTGATTTTGTACGATATTGCAAATCTACCCATGCTACGTCTGTGTGAATTACCACATTGTTCTTTATATATTCCTGATTAGCATATAAAATATAAAGCCTATACTGTGTTCGTACTTGTAAAAATGTTTTAATTTTTATTTGATATAAAGGGAACTAGTCACAGGAAATTCAAGCTTCCATTTTATTTCAATCTGTTCTTTATGCCGAAACCGGCTTTAAAATAGCAAAACCTGTCCTTTCATTGCAAATAAATTCGTCACTGGATAAAATGCATGCTTCAAAATTTGGAGAAAGAATGTTGGCTCTAAAATATGATTTTAAAAATTCACGACTTAATATTCCATTGATTCAAGTAAACAAAAAATGAAAGGGTAAGTAAGAATAAAAATGTAACCTCAGATCCAACCGGTCGATTACAGTGCCAATATACTCAACCAAACTCAGGGCAATAGCAACTACCATCCATTTATTCGTAAATTTCAACCTTACCCTCCCCACTGACAATTTGAGAAAAGTTGCACTCTGCCATAAGGATCAAAAATCAGAAATCGTACTAAAGAAATAAAACAGACTGCAGAAATTATCGAAACTCCATTGAATGAAATGAAATACAAGTACTAAGAATCGTCTGTCAACTAAGTTTTCAAATTTTGAAAAAGGTCTTTGACCTCAAAGAAACTTTCAAATTCAAATGAAGAAACAAGTTTAAACATATGGCTCACTTTATCAGGGGAAAGCTGTGGTTTGTAACTTATGTTACGTACAGCCCACATAACTTTGAACCAATGTTGGTGAAAACAACAAATGCACAGAATAAAACTTTCCTGAAGGCTCAATCTGACAGAAATTCACTTTTCATTTTTTTTTATTGATGAAAAATTACTTCATTCCTATTTTAGAGGACAGTATGCTTTTAATTCCATTTTATACACACTTTTTAAAAGGTCAAAGGATGTGCGTAACTTATACAGGACGTTGATGCGCGAAAATTCAAAACTGTTTAAGTTTTTTAATGTTTTAAGTTACAACATCCCACAATTATAAAAATGCATATAATTCGGAAATAAAAGTCTGATGTTTTCTAAGATAGAAAATCCACTGATCTTTATCTATCAAAACGTCAAAAAGCCAATTACCGCCCTTAAGAGACCACGCGAAAGTTCAGTTCTGTGCATTTTTTGTTTTCACCGACATCTATTCAAAATTATGTGGGCTGTACTTAAACTACGAACCAAAGGTTCCCCCAGTGCACTTGCTATTTGCTTTATATTCCAGTAATCAACTGGTTAAATTTAAAGTGCATTTTCTCCCCTTCAACCAAAATTAACTTTTTAAAAGACGTATGAACACGGACGAGGTAAAATTACAGTACCGGTCGTACAATATAAAAGCTAAAATAATTGTATTTGGTAAGTACTGAGATTTAAAAAAAAAAGTGTTGAATGTTTTATAAATAATGCATAATTATTTATATGAATATGAAAAAAGTATATAATGCTTTAATATTTTACAAGTCCCGATACGCATATACAAAATTAAGTCAAAGAATCCGAGCTTTGTTTTTGTGCTATTCTGTGCAAGTGATAAGTTAGTCTTGAACAGTCACGGAGAAATCTCTCCTCAGTATCCATTCATCCCATTCTACCTATTTCAATGAACGGAATTATTTGCTAAATGCTGATCAGATCACGTCTGTTTTATTGAAGGACACGAATTCAACGTCAATCAACAATATATACACAAAAACAACAAATCATGGTTACCTTAGCTTCTGCTCGGCTGTTGGACTGTTCTCGCTTCATTTCAGAAATATCTGCATCTACCATCGATGTCCCACGAAGTGTCCTTAATGCTGTGTAAAAAGTAATTAACATATATTGTTTTATATTGGGTTTCTCATGTGTTTCTTGAAAAGAGATAAACACCGCAACTCTTTTACTCTTTTATTTAAAAACAGAAAACACAATGGTTCTAACAATAAGTACTCTGAGGTTGATGTTGTTAACAGGCTGGAATTTCTCATCACGCCGCTTTTGGCCGACCTGTTTTGGTTTTCGTAGGAAGATAATTTTTTACGGGGGCTAATGAATCGGAACGAAAAGAAAATAGCCAGCCCTTTAATTTCAGTTTCCGCTATATAGATGATGTTTTGTCACTTTATAATAATCCTTACTGTAAGGGGGTAGGCCTGGGTTAGGCCAAGTTTTCCACTCTTTTAATTTTTTTCGTATATTCGTCATGCATTATATATGTCTCAATACAACACCTGAGAAAATTTTGTCGAAATACAACCAAGCGTTCATTGAAAATGGACATTTAAGGGGTACCCTTCATTCCATGAGATGACACAAGTAAATGATTATTACTACCTCTCATAGGACATATGTTTGATAAAAAATAGTTATAACTAGACATTGAACCCGCGCGAGCGCGGGAAAATAAGCATTTTTTTGTGGTGGCCATATTGACTTAAAAAGTTTTTGCGGCCATGGCATTCGTGGAACAGGAACTCAATGTGGATGTTGTGGCAGGCTTCCCATAAACTTTCCTGTCAAGTAGGTGGTATCAACTGATAGTTTCATGACTATATATGCTGTAGTATTCCAGAAATGGATGTTAATGCAAACTTTAACCAAAGTCAATGAAGCGTGAAATGTAGGTCAACGTGACCTAATTGTCATATGGTTGTTCGTTACTACCGAAGATGTATCCACTGATGAAGTAGACTGTATGCCACGTAGAATTACCAAAATGGACCTTAATGTTCCATCATAGTCAAAATCTATGACGAAAATACAACCACATAAATTGTCAATATGTTTATGTAACAATTAATTCTGAACTGGAACTTGATGAAAAGCTTTCATTAAATACACATTTCATAATGCATTACCTTTTTCATTCAGAATAAATATGAAAAAGAATGTGAATAAACATTTTCTTAGTGACGGATGAATTTTTCAAAAGATGCCGTGAGTTAAGTAGAGCATATTTTTGGAAAATAATTGTTCCAATTGTTCAAAGTCATCATGGGCAGGGCAAGCGAGGCTTAATTTCACAAATAAATCCAATAGACGATAAAAGCATTTTTAGTGTGTGGCTGAGTGTGCTGTCCACGTTTATAAAGATGTCCGAGATAAATTTCGTCATTAATGATAAAGATGACCATTTGTTAAAAATATTTTTATCTAGGGCTTACAGGGAATTGTACGGTAGAGATATATTTAGACAGGTCACATGACAAATAATGTTAAAATGGCTGGTTTTATCACTTTGTGCAAAGTAAACATCCGAGCAATCCAAAAAACAACTGAGTTAGGAATCCTCTGAACTTTGCCTTACTTCTTCATAATCTTCAAAGTTCATAATGTTTATAGTTAGGAGAAGTTGCGTTATTGTAGAAAAAACAATCCTGAATACATGAAGCGGAAACATCCCACTCGAAGGAGAATGTTTTTAATTTGTTTTATTCTTCTTCCGTAATTTCAAACAAAAATACATTTAAAATATGTGCATAATTGTTTATTTAAATGAATGTGTTAAAATGATGCATTCGAGAACCTTCTAAGGAATATGTTGGGAGAATTCATACCGGAAAGTCCATGCAGATTCCATTTGCACATAAACAAAACTGCAGTTTAAATTTATAAATGCAGATTGTCAAATCCGATAATAACCTTTATAATTTGAACCATACATCGTTTATTTTGAACCACGCGTTTTGCCGCCTATTCGGCTAATTCGTAAATTTAGTATTATAGATTGTTGAACTGAAGAACAGGGATATAGTCTTAATCAAAAATGGAATATGATGGTAAAATTCATTCTTTATATGCAAATTCAAAGGTAAAAAGTACCAGACATGTTAGGAATTTCGTTCATTTTCAGTTGCCTCATTAAATATTCAAATACTGCTGTAAAAAAATTCTGTCGTTTAATTCTTACAAAAAACTTTCAAAACAAATATCATATATATCTGTTATATGACAAAAAACGTGTGAGTCTTCCAAGGAACACATGTGTCGCCTGCGGACGTCAATTTTTACAAAAAATATTAATATTTTCTAAAAATGAAATATATGCACACCTTTGCATTAAAGTTAATGCACAGAGAAAGTTTCATCAAATTGCTGTAAGCCGTTATGGAGTAGTTGATGATAGAAGTTTTGAACCTCCTTTTTTTCAAAAATGTCAATTTTTACAAAAAAAAATTTAAAATTTTTAAAAATAAAATATATATACACACCTGTACATTAAGGTTAATGCACAGAGAAAGTTTCATCAAATTCCTTTGAGCGGTGATGGAGTAGTTGAGGATAGACGTTTTTACCACCACCCCCCCCCCCCCCCCCCTTTTTTTCAAAAATGTTATTTTTTAGGAAAAAAAATGAAACTTTTCTAAAAATGAAATATATATGCACTCCTGTGCATTAAGGTTAATGCACAGAGAAAGTTTAATCAAATTCCTTTGAGCCGTTATAGAGTAGTTGAGGATAGAAGTCCCCCCTTTTTTTTTGCAAAAATGACAAATTTTACAAAAAAAAATTAAAATTTTATAAAAATGAAATATACATGCTCACCTTTGCATTAAGGTTAATGCACAGTGAAAGTTTCATCAAATTCCTTTGAGCGGTTATGGAGTAGTTGAGGATAGAAGTTTCGAACCCCCCCTTTTTTCAAAAATGTCAATTTTTACAAAAAAAAATAAAAATTTTTTAAAAATAAAATATGTATGCACACCTGTGCATTAAGGTTAATGCACAGAGAAAGTTTCATCAAATTCCTTTGAGCGGTTTACGAGCAGTTGAGGATAGAAGAAAAGTGTGACGACGCAAGACGCAATACGCAAGACGCAAGACGACAGATAGTGATCCCTATGTGTCGACCATGCGTTCCGCAGGCGACACAAAAATTATGAAATATTAACCACAAGTTTTCACAAAATACTCGATCAGTTTTGATATTAAGACATTGAAAAAAGTAAAGATTTTCCCATAATACTATTGGAAGCTGCATTATCATTCATTATATATAGTTTATATATGCTATACAACAAATCATCGCTTCGGTATTATTTTGTCGATATTAAACCGTTATATTTGTATGACAATTTGCAATAATAAGTATGGTTTTAGTTTTTTTAATAATTTTTTTCATTTGATTTTAATATTTAATGAGTATGTTTTATTAAGACAACATTAACACATGTTCTCATTTCAAAGTAATATTTTTTCTGTTTCAGTAAATATTATATAATTTTACTTACAACTTAAAGCCTTCTCTTCTTGTTCTTTTGTAATCAACAAATATCGTGGACTTTCTGGACAAAATGGCATCACCATTAACTGGAGTATACAGGGCATGACGCAAAGACCTAAAACCAAAAAGATTTTGGGGAATAAAATTATTTGTATGGGAAATAAATTAAAAATCAGTTTTTAAAATTGGTAATAGGTAGTGCAGACAATGAGGAACCAGAGTGAGTTATCTTTTTCTAACCAATGTAGGTAAGGGAGATAATAAATTTCTCTCCCTGTTGTCCTGAGGCTAAAAGGGAGACAAATTTATTATCTCCCTTACCTACATTGGTTAGGAAAATATAACTCACTCTGGTTTCTCATTATATTGTATTCAAAACACTACACAGATGTATAAAAATTATTTCAGAATGTTAACCCACTTTTGAAACTCTTTTTTAATATTTGCCTATAACTCCTCATTATTCGGACATTTTCCATATTTTACTAGAATAAAAAGGATAGCCTTTTTCATTACAATAGAACTCACTGTTCATTAACATTTTTTTATTCTGTGTATATATGGAACTGTATATAAATTGTAAAATCCGCTCAAATTTGGGCGTCAAATTGACAAAATAAAAGATATTCTATTCTATGTGTAATGTCTATACGGTGCTTTGTCAATTGAAAATAATCAAGTATCACAACTGTCTATTTCTGCATATCTTTTTTATTGGCCCTAGTTTCCAGGTAACTTACAGCAATTATATTATTGTTCCCGGTAAGACAGTCATTTTCTGATATACGCAGTTTAATTCTGTTGCTTACATTTTTTGTTTGAGGAGTGCTGGAGAAAAAAGGAGGTCTTTCCACAATCTTGCGCACAAATGTACCTGATAAATACTCATCTAGGCAAGAACATTTATGCAACAAGTTTATTATACAAGTTCATTTTTCATACATGCTCTGCGTTTTTTCTTTTTCCTTTTTCTTTTTGTAATCTCTGATTTTAAAAACTTACCCAACAAAACATGCCAGTGTTCACCATTGCCAAGGACCTCTGGGAAACCAAGAACTTGTGACAGTAAAATGCCGATAACAACTCCAAACTGATGCAGTGTTCCCAGAGCCCCTCTTATATTTGGACTAGAGATTTCTGATAGGTACAAAGGGGTCAGACCAGTGTATATACCTGGAAATATAAAAGGAAACATCAAAGAATATAATTTGATGATTTGTTTGTGTATAAAAAACGTTAGTAAACTGAATTTATTTAGTTTACTGCTTAAGGATGCTCGCTGGTCATGTTTTGGTCTTTTTGTCAGATTTTCGGAATCCTCGGGTTTTATACATTTCTTAAACATTAAATTTTTTGCCCATGAACCCTCACTTTTTCTTTTATAATTCAATCATATATACCTTAAAATGGTATTTGACAAAATAGATGTCAATGCAGAGACAATGAAAAATCCAGAGAAAACCCATTTCCTGCAAATTTTCAAGGCCTTATAGCTCTAAAATGAGCACATGAACCTATATTTTTTTCTATTTGTTTACTATTCATATGTTCTCTCAAACTAAAACACGTATTTCAAATCCTATTTATTTCCTATTTGACCAGCGATCATCCTAAAAAATTAGCTACTGGACTTTTTTCTGGTATCCGTTTTGTTATTGTAAGTTCGAAACAAATTTGTATTTGATATTCATAACCCTATGACATGACACATAACAGGGAGTTGCATGTACGTCTACAATGGGACAACGTGGGACAACTGATTTATAGAGAATCAAATCTATATAGATAGCTCAATATTATGATATAAGTAGTCATCTAGAAACAGTTGATATGAAAAATAAAAAATCTCAGGATTTATCTTTACTCTGTTTTATTAACTTTTGAGAATTTGTAGACTATCATTTAAAAACTTAAAAAGATCATACCGACTACTCACCGCAATTAAACCCAACAAGGAGACGTCCAGCGATAACCATCTCGTATGAGCTTGCATGACGGCTAAAGAACATCAGACAGGCAGCAGCTATACCAGGCAGAGTATTCAATATCAGGCCAAATTTCCTAGAATACAGAAAGACAAGTACCAATGTAGATCTTAAGGCAGACAACGGCTATACTAGGGAGAGCATTTAATATCTAGCCAAATTTCCTAGAATTCAGAAACGATCAACAAAGAAGCTCTAACCAATGAAAAATAACACAGTTCTGTCCAAAATATCACGCAAAAAGAGGGGAAAATATATACAGCATTCAAGATAGTCCTGTATCTTTCAATCAGTGTTGAACTCACTCATTTTCATTATTCCATGAAAATATTTCCAACCTGATCAAAATTAAACTGGATTGATAAAAAAATAATACCATTTCAGACTAAGGTCCCTTTCCGTTGCTTGTTTAATTTTTTCTCATCTAAATAAGTAAAAAATAGTGTTAATTTTAAGAAACGGTATAAAATAAGAAGAAATTTCTTGAATGTGTAACATAATAATTGGGCATTGTGCCGACGCATGTTGTACATGTACGTATACGCAAAAATCAACTCTCAATATCCTTTCGAAAATGTACACTAAATAATGGTTCTTACCTCCCGAAGAAATCTGCCCACCAACCAGCTATCAGCCCACCAATCATTCCTCCCACAGCAAAGATAGCCACTAATAACGAGTACAGATTTATTAACGTGTCCTCAGAAAATTCATCCCCAGTCCTTTTGATGTGAGTTTCATTCATAAAATCTTTAATTTTCTAAAATAGTAAGGAAGTGAAGTTAGATATATCACCAGTGTGGGTTATTGTATTTCCCTATGCTTCAGTATTAACTGGATTTGATTGGCCTTTCTTCTGTATTTGAATTGTGTATTTATTAGGAAAATTGCGTTATTTTTCATCTGACGCCGTTATAATTATCAAGCATGATAAAACCAATCATTTCCGACTTTCAAATTCCATGCGAATAATTGCGCTCAGCCTGGACATTAAAATTAATTTCGTTTTTATCTGAAGTAAAACTTGTTTAGAGTTACAGTAGAGCATTTTATGACGAGGGATGCGTCGGTGAACTTGAAACCCCTGCAAGAAATTATCCACGTTATATCGAATTTGACCTGAAAATATCCAGAAAACCTAAAATTACATACCCGAAATTATCCAAAAATAATAACATTTGCTATGATATAAAGAAAACAAAATGGATAGACCTGAATTCTCCTCAGTGCTTTATATAAAAATTTGCAGAATTTTTTTAAATACTGACCGGAATTCTTCAGAGTGTGAACAAACCCAGACCCGAAATCTCCACCGGCTCTGTTACATCTTGAACCGAATTTGCCGCACGTCCCGTATCTAAATATCATTGAGTTAACCCCCCCCCCCCCCTTCTCCCGAGCGGTTCTGTAACTTCTATCGTACACTTTAGCAAATAATCGTGTTCCACTAGATCAATAATCAAAAGTGTCACCTATTTACGGTGTACATAAACAATTTTTCAAACATAATTTTGAATAAATAACATAATATAATGATTTTTATATTTGGAGTGCGCTCTGACATATAACGACCCAAGACAAATACATCTCGAACTATGATAAAACCTTTGTTTGAACCAAATTCTATAGATAAGCTTCATACGTGTAGGTTTTGTATAACTCACTTACACCTTCGGGAGCATTGGTTACATATTATATGAGTGACTTACACCTTCAGGAGCATTGATTACATATTATATGAGTGACTCACACCTTCGGGAGCACTGGTTACATATTATATGAGTGACTCACACCTTCGGGAGCACTGGTTACATATTATATGAGTGACTCACACCTTCGGGAGCATTGGTTACATATTTTATGAGTGACTTACACCTTCAGGAGCATTGATTACATATTATATGAGTGACTCACACCTTCGGGAGCACTGGTTACATATTATATGAGTGACTCACACCTTCGGGAGCATTGATTACATATTATATGAGTGACTCACACCTTCGGGAGCATTGGTTACATATTATATGAGTGACTCACGCCTTCGGGAGCATTGGTTACATATTATATGAGTGACTTACACCTTCAGGAGCATTGGTTACATATTATATGAGTGACTTACACCTTCGGGAGCATTGGTTACATATTATATGAGTGACTTACACCTTCGGGAGCATTGGTTACATATTATATGAGTGACTCACACCTTCGGGAGCATTGGTTACATATTATATGAGTGATTTACACCTTCAGGAGCATTGGTTACATATTATATGAGTGACTTACACCTTCAGGAGCATTGGTTACATATTATATGAGTGACTTACACCTTCGGGAGCATTGGTTACATATTATATGAGTGACTTACACCTTCGGGAGTATTGGTTACATATTATATGAGTGACTTACACCTTCAGGAGCATTGGTTACATATTATATGAGTGACTTACACCTTCAGGAGCATTGATTACACCTGTATTGAAGCCAAACTGTATAGATCCCAGGGCGGCTGCAAATACAGCTAGCAGTAATCGAGCTGTAATTTTCTGTAAAAGATAGACAGAAAAATAATACTATAACAATTTGTTCGAGTACATGAAGATAAAAATAACATACATCGAAGCCAATCATTGGATTTAAGGTTCATCCTTAGTCGTGAGGACGAATCTACCATTACAAATTTCTATATCTAATATTAGTATCTTTGGATTGTTACTTTGAAACTCCTGGGATGATGCCTCTGCATGGTGGACGCTAGGTCCCCGAGGGTATTCACCAACCCAGTCGTCAAGACTTGTCTGACATGATTATTCATTGATTTGTTACAAAAATTACCATTATTTAGCAAAATTCAAAAATAATAGAAATACTAAGGGTTCATTCCTTGTATTGCACATGGGAGATCTCCTTAGCTGAAATTTGGCTTCCTATTTCGGTATTTTTGGTTGAGTACTTCTTGTTTAATATAAGTTTGGTTTTTGGTCTTCCAAATGTTTCGGTTTTAATGCTGCTGATGAGAGGTATCTCCTTGAAATGCGTCGTATAGAGCATAGTATAAATTTACTATATCTAATATTAGTATCTTTGGATTGTGATTTTTTTCTACTGGTAGATGTTTGGATAAAGTGGCAAATACTTGATATGTATTCATATATTGCTGAAACATAAGACTATAAATTAATCATGAGACGGTTTAGGTAATATGCTTTCACTTATATTCATTTTCTATCTAATAACGCTAGCTACAACCCATCTCCAAAAATGTTTATAAGGTGAGGTTTAATGAGATAGAAATCATTTCAAATGGTGATGTTCAATAAACGAATATGCTATTGTAATCGTAAACTGATTGACGCATGCTCATTAAGAGTCTGAGCTGAGAATATTTCAACCAATAGGACAGAATTCATAATTAAAACAACAAAGGCAAGTTAATTTTGCAAAATTAGACTAACACAGCAATGTATGGTACGTAAAGGGATACAGTAAACCAAACTGGAAAATCTTAAGGTGGATTAATTAAGGAATGTTTCCAATTTTTGAACAGCTTATACGATATAACCTGGTTTGAGTCAGTTTACGCATAATAAACCGCAAAGCTGTTTATAATGCCGTAAACTGACCCAAACCAGGTTATTGAAGTATAACCTGTAAAAAAATAGAAACATTCCTTATAATTTAATTTCCAAACAGAAGTACAATGATTCCTCGATTCAAGCATCAATAATGACATGGGACTATTTGAATTTACAAGTGGCAGATTAATCCGTTGGTGACGTCACAAGACCAAATCAGGTTATACAGAATAACCAATGTTGCTCTATGCTGTTCAGCCAATTAAAATGCAGTATTCAAGTCAAATTAAATTATTACTAAATGATGTACTTACCCCGTCAGAGCTTTCATTGACAGTCAGCTCCTTCTGTGACGACACAGCAATACTGACGTCATCCAAAGATGACATTTTTGTGTTTATTAAATTAAAATTATTCTAAATGACCTTCCCTCATCTGAAAATTAAATACATACAATATGTCATGACATAAAAAAAATGCTACCGATCCCTTCAACAGTGGTTTTAAATAAATTTTTGGCACAACTGATGAGTCGTAAATCGACGAAATGTGCACACTTGTGCATCAAAATTGGTATAAACGAATTTTACAAGACATATAAATTTTGGTATTATTTGTTATACTATCGTTTTTTTAAAAAAAAGTTTATTATTTTGATGTGGTTTGTCTGTCTTGACTCCTGGTCGATCACAGACTCCATATCAGATGTACTTTAGCGATACGACTTGAGATACAGGCATTAATTTGTTCCCCGATTAATTTTGCAATTTTGCAATTCTTATACAATTGTGATTTTCAACTGCCTCGATCAACGGTAGTTTGACCTAGATTTTTCTTGGTCTTCAATGTTCACATTTAATCTTTGCTCTAAAGCTAGGGGCTTTTTGTCAATCATTTTGAATTTTATTTTGTCAGCCATTTGGTGCTTACGGAGTAAGGTAGTGTTGGTGGTTGATGAACGATACAACGTTGATTTACAAAATTACTTTCTGGCCTATTCACCCAAATATAGACAACAGACAATATTTATTTGCACAAACAGATTTACAATAAATGGTTATGGCGAACATAGACAATACACAGTATACTGGCATTATAAAATAAATTATTATAACACCGAGTTATGCAATGGAAGGGGCAGTGGTTATAATAAATACGATATACATATTCATGGTCAATTTTTCTTTTTAACATGTATTCATCTATAAAACAGATGACCTTAAGGATGCTCGCTGGTCATGTTTTGGTCTTTTTGTCAGATTTTCGGAATCCTCGGGTTTTATCCATTTCTTAAACATGAAATATTTTGCCCATGAACCCCCACTTTTTCTTTTATAATTCAATCATATATACCTTAAAATGGTATTTGAAATCCTTTTTATATATCATACATTTTGAGAGAATGAAGTTGTCAATGCAAAGACAATGAAAAATCCAGAGAAAACCCATTTCCTGCAAATTTTCAAGGCCTCATAGCTCTAAAAAGAGCACATGAACCTATATTTTTTTCTTGCTTATTTGTTTACTATTTATATGTTCTCTCAAACGAAAACATCTATTTCAAATCCTATTTATTTCCTATTAGACCAGCGATCATCCTTAATACGGCATATGGATCAGTATTCCATAATGTAGACAGAAGCACTCTTGATAAGGAACGTAAATTATAATTTGAGTAAATGGCTTTTAGTTTTTGAATATAATTATCAAATTCTTCTATTTTAAAAAGGGAAATTCTATTTCATTCCCTTTTCATATCAAAAACCATGGCTGCAATAATTGTAAGTATTTAATTTAGGAAAAAACATAATATGATAGCAATTTAATAAGTTTTTTTTTTTATTAAAAACAGGTACCAATTCTACTATTTGCATTATAAACATAGTTTTTTCAATGACATTATATGTCAGCTACAACAAGATGTGTAATTTCTTTAAAAATATATGCTTTTCTCTAAATATTTTAGGAAAATTCCCGAAAAGATTTCCTAATAAAGTTTGCAACAAATTTTTCGGGAAATTTCCCGAAACTTAATTTTATAAGCATGTTGTGATATTTCAAAAATAAATTGATGTAGTGTAATATATTATATCATATGTACCATCACCTATTCGGGAAATTTCCCGAAACTTTTAAGTTGCCCTTTTTTTATATTCATATGCAGGACACAATATTTTCGGGAAATTTTCCGAAAATTGTTTCTATCTTCAGAAGCATAAAGTTGCTTACATTCCTCTTTTTTCAATAGATGAATAACATTGAACTAGATGTTCCCAGAAGCCTGTTTCACTCTCTTGAATAACATTTGCACATTAAAAAATATTTTTGGGCTTGAGCACAACTGCTGAGCCATAAATCCATGAAATGTGCACATATAGTGCTTTTATGTGCATTAATGATACTTAACATCCACGCATCCCTATTGTTTGTTGGACCCGACACTAATTTAGTGTTTCGGCAGTTTAAAAACAATTTGAAGGGATGGTTTTTGACATAAGCTTTAATTTCTATGTAAAGATATTCTAGGTCTGCTCTCGTCAGGGGTCCTCCTAGATATCTTTATTACTTTATTCTTGCTAAAATTTCGCCGATATTTATATGTGTTTTTTTTTGTAGGATATTATCGGTTTTTCATTGAAGATTTGTCTACAAGTATCGTTGAAATTTAAGAGATTCCAATATTTTAATAAGTTTTTTTAATTCTCCTCAATCGTGGATTGTACCGTGTTCCCATAAGGAATGTTCCTGTTGTTATGTTTATCATTTCGTTTCAATAAGTCCGATCTCTTATTACACAGAACTGAATGCATGTTGTTTTCAATTTCTGCCTGACAATACCCGCGGTCAAGTAATTTCTCCCTAAAATTTGTAAGTGTGTTGTTAAGGTCGGCACTGATGTTTGCATTTCTCTTATAACGCATTGTTTCACCTTTAATGAATCCACGAAAAACACGTTTGCTGTGACAACTATCACGGTGAAGGTATAAGAAAGAATTTGTTGGTTTTATTTAAATCCAAAATATTTGTTTCGGCAAATCTATTTCCTTTGAACAAATGTAAATCTGAAAAATCGGTTTCTTTCGTTGTAATTTTAAATGTAAATTTTACAAATTTATGAATACTATTAGCTATTTCGAAAAACAATTCCATTTGTCGTATTTCACCGTCAAATATTATAAAACCGTCGTCTCTGTATCTCCCGGAATAAAATATGTTTTCTTTGTGTGGGAAGAGGTTCATGATGTTTTAAATAATTTCAAAAATTAAAATATCACAAATTTCCAGACTTGGAACTGCACCAATCGCTGTACCGATTTTTTTTTGTACATGTTTTTATTGAATTCGAAAACATTGTTTTCTAAAATACATTTTAGAAGGAACATAATATCTTTGGTAGGTGGAGGTTTTAATTTGTATTCAGATTTTTCGAAACTTGAATAAGCTTTCTCAACAGCAATTGATAATTCATCAATCGGACAATTTGTAAACATATTTGTAATATCATAAGTAACTAATAAACAGTTGGTTCTAGGTTGCAGAGATTCAATTGTGTTAATAAATGCAGCGCTATTCCAAAGACATGCTTATATTTAAACACTTTTCACTCACAAACTCAACATAAAATGCTTCGGATTTTATTTAGTTTGTGAATGAGTCGACCGAGTTTACACATCGATAAACTCATACAAAATCGTATTTAATTCTATATTAATTTTATTGCCGAAAGCTGAATTTTAGTCTTTAGTTGTTTTCTATTGAGTTCAGCTGGAAAAGCAGCATTAGAAGCTTTGCAGTGAACACCTAGAATTTCCTTGACAAAGTTTAGTTGTAAATGTTCAAAAAGTTCAGAATAAACGTAATAATAAAATAAAACATCACTGTAATATAATAACTCAAAACTTCTCTAAAACATTGACAAGACGTACACATTGAAATGCTTTACATTTTTCCTTGTATATTGTACACCTGCAGGCATAAATAGACAGATTTATGTATATGTACCTGTTAGTAATTTTACGTATCTTTAAAGTCTTTTTTGACATTTTCATCTTTTTCACAGGTATAAAGATATTTTGTGTATCTTACATGTAAATTGTAGGAAAATATTTTTAAGGTTGATGTGATGTAGGGAAAAGCTGTGAATACAAACTAGATGCCCTATTGAGACTGAATCGGTAACTACTGTCCGGATAACTGTCCTTGGAATGGATTTTTCAAAATTTTGAATACCTTTATCAATATGACTTGTCTAGTCACTTGGGTGAAAGATGCAAGGGCTAATTGGTAACTGAAAAAATTGAACTTTCCTGAATTGGTCAATCAAATCATCTAGGGAAACAAGGCAAAATCTACCTATGGAATTTTCAAAGTAAAAGGGAGATAACTCTTACTATGAGATTTATAAAATTGTGTATTACAACCCGTGTTGCATGAAATATTCAAAATAACAGTTTTACAAATTCAAGAATAGGTCTGGGTTGATAAATTCAAATTTTAACCTTTTCAAAATTTCAAGTGCATTAATTTTACTACTGGAAATTCCCCATTCGAAATCATTTCAGTATTAAGTATACTGACAAATATAAACTAAACAACTTTAATCCAATTTTTATTTTTATCTTGGACGACTCAATAAGGTTTATTAACCAACAAAGACTACAGGTCTAATAATTCTAACGTTTAGACTTTCAAAATGCGAAAAATCAATTCCACGAACTGAGGTGTCCACATAGGTGTCCACGCGGTAGGATAATGAAGCGGACCGGAAAACATAATTTGTGCATATTTAATTTTATTTGTTTATCAAGGCTTATTACATCAGAAGGAAGTTAGGAAGTACCTTCCAAATAAATTTAAAAAGATGTGGAATATTATTGTAGTTTGAAAGGAAACGAATTTGAAATTTTGGCCAATCAGAATCAAGAATTGCCTGCGGTTGCCATGTTTTCCATACGATCCAAATGAAACGAGGAAGTCCATGGGAAAAGGCTAACTAAAGCTCGCCTTTTTCTCCATGTTTTTAAAGCTCGCCCAAATAAATTCTATATTCTGACAATGAATATGTATTGTATATATATTTGCCATGGTAGTTTTAGAAGAATGTCAAAATTTGTCCAATGAGAATAAAAAATTGCCTGTGATGAACATGTCTTTCAGCTAATCCAAATGAAATAATATTATTTTATAAAGACCTTCCATCTTTTATTCCTGCCAAATTGGGTTATTACTGACCTTTCCGTTTCAAGGCAAATCAATCAAGAATTGCGTGTGATGGCCATGTTTTCATCCAGTCCAAATGAAATGAGAATATATTATAAAGACCGTCCATACTGCCTTAAAGTTTCTGAGAAGATGATGAAAATGTGATTTCTAATAGACTTCAGTGCAAACCTATGTATAGCCGCCATGGATGCCACCAAATCAACCCCAAATAAGGAATTATGTTTGAACATATCTGGAGATTTTAGAGGAGAAGAAATTTGAAAACTTGACCAATCAAATCAAGAATGACATCTCGTGGCCTTGTTTTTTCATTCGACCGTAATGAAATAAGGACTTTTCATTGACACCTTTCCATAGATTTCTCCCGCAAATTTTGGATTAAATTGACCTAGCACTTCTAGAGGAGACGATGGACGCAAAATGATGATGAAAATGGCTCGCATGGCACTCCATCTCACTGTTCTGTTTTAGAGAGGGTTAACCTTGCTTCAAGTTCAAACATAATTACAGGCATCAACATGCTGATGAAAGCCTACGAATGCCGTCAATATTTGTCCGATTTTTTCCCGTTATATAATTAGTATTTTTTTTAATATTATATGGAAAGGCAAATCTAAATAAATTATCAAGGCTTAATAATCTGACATTGTATCTCCTGAAAATGTTTACTCGAAATGATACAGTTCAACAATAAGTTATAGGTACACTGGGGTAATAAAGATCATTATACAAATGCTAAATTCGATGCAGAATGATAGCTAATTTAGCTGGGGGTATATCTAGAGGTATATCAGTAAGAGAATTTCCTTATATATTTTCATTTTAGTATCGAATTACATTTAGTAATGTTTTAATTAATATTGAACTAAAGCACAACCATAAGACAAAAACTAAACCAAAATACATATACTCCCTAAAACAAGCTAACATCAAACAATCAACCAAAAAATATTGATATTTTTTAACATGTACTTGCGAAATATTGACATGGAAATAGATTGGGGATATATTGATTCTTTCTAAACAAAAATTGCAGTCGGTGTCAATTTTCATGCTCCATTCGACTGTGTGTAACAGTCTGCGATATTAATTTGCTAGCAAATAAATGTGATAAACAACAGATGATATTAAGCAGGTATTTGTGACAGGTGTTAAATTCAATTGATAAAAATCAGTAAAAATAATGTGGTAAAATATACCGTTTATAAATATGAAACTATCCATTAATTGGTACATAAATTTATGCTTTTTGAAAAAAAAAATCCACAGCTGCACGTGGCAGAAGTCTGGATAATTGGAAATAATTGAAAGACTAGAGGTTTTATTGCAGTTTTGCATCCAACACGTTGAATTCTTTCTGGTTTTCTGTTTATTTTGTGGACTTGTATTAAAATGGCTTGTGTAACAATGGGATAATAATTATAATAATAATAATAATAATTTATAATAAAATTTATATCATAATAATATATGTATTTATATTGTAATAATTTGATTTTTATTACAATTAATAATAATAATAATATTTAGGTATCAGTATAAAAAATGTTTTGAGATGCCCCAATTTTTGTCCACATCGGTGTACACCTGGGCCATGAAAAGTCTTTAAGGACTCACGACAACTGCAACTACGGCATCACCCCAACTCCACCAGATTCGTTGACCAAGTGGGAAGTTATTCATTAACGCTTACTTCATATCCTTACATTTTAATATTTTATATGTAACAGTCTTTTTTTGAGTTGTATAAATGTAAGAAGTAGTTGTTTATATTCATCAACTATTATCAATTTGTTAAAAAAAAATTTACTTTTACCAAAATGCATGGGAACTTGAACACACAAAAACGTAGATATTAGAAAAAAAAATCAATATGTTTTTATAAACTTTTACATTTTTGTACTTGCCACGTGTAAATCATAAATTGTTATTTACATGTACTTTTCTACCTGTACGACAAAGCATGATAAAAACGTTTACAAAACTGACACAGTTTTATATAAAAAGTTCAACTCACCGTCTCATTTATGCCAAAATTTAAGTCATTTTTTAATCCAATCTGAATATCCATTAAGATGATTCTAGTGTTATTGATCACAAGTCTGTAACCGTGTGTTTCATATGTTTATAAAAGTTAATCATGTGTATATCATGTAGATGTACTGATATATAAATGCATAAAAAAAACTTGTGTATCGTAGTGTATGATATAACACTGAAACGTGACAACAGTAGATTATGATAAGCCATATTATTTTGAGGCGTATACGAGAAAGTAATCTTAGTTTTTGGGAATATTTTTCGCGGTACCCGTTAGACCCTGCTACAAGTCTGCCCAACTATACTGGTAGTATTTTTTCCACCAAATATAGGAGCTTGTCTTTTTTTCTTCAGATTCTTTATTCAATGTATTTGCCCATTAAATAAAAGTCCTATGGCTATGTTATCCCTGTACAAAAGTTTAGGACTGTGTATGTAAAATCAAGAAATACCAAAGGGATATTCGAATTAAGAATCCATAATTTTCTCCCTAAAAAAAGGCACGTAAGTAATCGAGATGTTGAATGACACACAGTTTTCTCCTAAAAGAAAAAAATATCTTCATCCCAAATTTTAAAATAAACGTTTGACATTCCTCAAAAAGGAAATGACAAAATTCTTAATGCAGCTGTGTGAAAAATTAAGAATTGTTCTTGTTTATTTAATGTTTATGACGAAACATGTTTTTTACAGACCATAAACAATTTTCAATATACTTCGAGGAAAAAGAAATAGAGAAAGTAAGTTTGGTTTGATTTCCTGGGTTTCTACACCATGTATAATATAATTGTCCATGACAACTGTAGAGATACAAACCAAAACAAAGGACTCTGTTTTAATATTTTCCATTCAATATTTGACAAAAATTACCTGAAATTTCTAAGTCTTTTCCTTTTGATGCCGAGGTAACCCTTAGCTGAGTTTAGATACCTGTTTGCTTTAATTGTTTTGATTTTTGATTGTTGTGCTTATTAATTCATCATTATATCTTTAATAATTTTAACCGGTTTTCCAACATTTCGATCGCAACCACTGCTGATGAGTTGACAGTCAACGAAATGGCCATACAGTGCATCAAATTTATTTCGGTATTTTGTGATATTTTTTATTTAAACAACAAAATATTACTCACCCGACAGAACATTTTATGTTAAATCCAAATTTTATTGAAACATTTCTTTGTTGTCATTCTTTATAATCACGCGAGGAACTTTATCAAACACGTGTATTCCAAACACGTCCTCCTAACCCAAAGAACGAGTGTGTCAATCAAACTTTGTTAAAAGTGTTTCATAAGATCTTATTAAACAAAGTATCGATAAGAAGACAGGTTAAAAATCCGGACGAAACTATCATTAGTTTCCCTTGTTTCAACATATGGGAAGACAGAAAATGTATAGTTAATGTCCGCCCGTCTGTTTTCCTTTTATTTTAAACATTGAACGAGCATTATCAACAGTGTGGGAGCGGAAATGAATATTTTTTTTGTCACTTCTTTAGTTGCGATTTTGTATAGCGGCGAATTGGTCACTTACTACAAAAATCGCTGGTTTCCAAAAATATATTTTTGTATTCAATAATATGTTTTGTATTTTACACATATGTTATGGAAATTTAATATATGTATGCCTCTTTTGACGCTTGGTCGTTTACATGCCTATAACAGTACATGATTTTTTTGTTAATAAACATGGTTAATATCTCTTTTATCAAGCTTTGACCACGATGCTTCTTACGTTTACTATTGGACATGTTGACTTTAGAACTGAATACATAAAAAACAGTAATACATTTGAAGGTGTTTCTAGATTATCTAGAAGGTAACCCATTTTTATACCTTAAAACCAAATTTTACCCAATTATTTTTTGCCAATAAAATGAATTAAATTACTTGCGAACAAAGAACACCATTTCTCTAACTGTATATGTGCTTGTATGTGTACATTACGGGTGCTTGGGAATGGTCTGTACAGTCGATCACTTGTTGCAATATATACTTAATTGGACTATAATATGGGGTTATTTTATGAATGTTGGGAACATTGTACCGAGTAGAATGTAATGTCGCACGGGTGTGATACAATTTTCTACGAAGGGACAATATTTTCCAATTTTGTTCAACTTCTCCTTTCATTGTATATCAACGCAATATATTATACCTTCCAACCAACAGAAAACAACAGATGATTTCGCCGTTTAGTTGCAATAACTGCGAATATTGGCGCAAATTTTTGGTTGCGTTCAACGAGGAATATTCGCTATACAATAATATTTTCTATAGCTATTGTGTATTATGCGAATTATGGCATATAATAATTATTTAAAGATTTTTAAAATTATTCTTCAGATGTAAACCATGGATCCAAAAGTGTTTTATTCGTGTATAACCTGCTTCTTTCAAATAAAGGGAAAATATTTGTGTGCCATAATTGATCATTCCGGTCGAAAAACTAAGTTTTGTTGGGGTTGAGTGGGGTTGAAAACGCTTCGTCTACTGTCGGTCATCTTGATATCTTAATTGCTAAATTCTTTTCATTTGGTTATATCAATTTCCCTTGTTAAACTATTGACTTTGGGATATTATATTTTTCACTTTATGTTTGAAGCTTGCAACTTGTAAACATAAATAAAACACTTTTGGATCCATCATGGTTTACATCTGAAAAATGATTTTTGGTTTTTGGTCTTACAAATGTTTCGGTTTTAATGCTGCTGATGAGAGGTAACTCCTTGAAAATGCGTCGTATACGTATAATTTAGTATAAGGACGTGGATAGTGCATAGCACATTGATAATAAACGCAGAATATTCGTTGTTATAGTAAATGTTTATTAAAAGTACTTATGAAATAAGACAACAACAAAAAATAAAATAAAAAAGAAATAAATATCCAGAAGTCGGGGTCCTGTGTGTGTAACCTTTACTGCGGCGATACTAATTTAAAGTTAACAACTAGGTTGTTACCTCCTTCCACTTAACCCCATCAAAACAAAGAGGTTTTGTTATTAAAACTACAACACTCCCCTTTTACCACCGACATACATATTTGCATACGTATTAAAAGTTTTTTCTATCCGTCCAGTCTGTCAAAATGTACGAACCATGGAAATATCGTCACTCACATGACCGATGAAAGTAACCAATCAGAAGGTACAGTAGTGTAATGTTCAATTATTAATATCTGAGGTCAAACATAGCATATCTCCCGGTATTTTGCCTAGGAACTACTAAAGTTATAATCCAATCCAAGTCATAAAACTTCGTCCTGACAAAAATATAAAATAATTTAGATATACAAGAAATGTAAATTTGAAGTTTTCTTTATAAAAATTATGTATATTTTTGTTTGTTTAACTGGCATTCAAACTTTTTAACTTTCATAATAGAAGTTAATGATAAAACCAGAGGGTCCTGCATTGCTTCCGTCTCAATGTTTTTACCCCCTGTTGTGCCAAAATATCTCCTATTGCAAGTCAATATTAAATCTCCCAAACATAACCTGGAGACTTATTATGCTTATTTTCTTCTTATTATTATTATGAAGTCCCATAAACGAAGTGAACTTGTCCGATCAGTTCCGCCGAGAGGCACGGATGATCAGCGCACCATGCATAGATGTGCAATAAAACCTTGCAATTCCTGCAAATCTAATTGCCATGGAAAGAGCGAAATAAAAAGCACGCCAAAATTACAGTTACAGAAATTTATCTTAAACTTTTTGCCATCAAATTTGTTATGGTAAAGCACTAAATTTGGATTTTCAAAATACCATGGAAACCGGATAAAAAAATAAAGGAAACTGAAATTTTATCAATTAGTTCGGAAACTAGATCCGAAAACTATGGTCTATGAAAGGAGTTCAACATAGGTTTTGGAATATTACAGACGGTTTCAGTTGCCATTGAAACGGGACAAAAAATCCAAAAAGATGGAAAAACTCCATTTTTCATAAAAACTTCATATGGAGGTTAGGAACCATACCTGCAAGCATATGCACTATTATCTTGGAATTAAGGGGTTTGCTATGAAACTGGGACCAAAATTGAAAATAATATGAACATGATGAATGGTCACGTGAAGGTAAGGTACAAGTACCTAATATTTGCTTTGTTCTCAAAATTATCAAACTGACTGTTAACATGGAATCAGGACAAAAAATTTTAAAAAATCTATCCTGTCTTCATGAAACTTGATGCAAAGGCTAGGAGAGTGGCACGACTTTATTTTGAGAACTTGTCAGATTTAATAACTTAATAACAACAATGGGCTGTCAGATAAATCTGAATATGAAAAAAGTCCCTAACAAACAATATATTTTAACTGATCTTGCAACATGATTTTAATTTCGTTTCTTTTCTTTTTTAATTACATGCTATATGATGAAAATTATTAGTGATATTGGTTTTGAATTTTCCAGAACAAATGTTTTTTTTTTTTTTTTTGGTTTATTTTTATTTAATTTATGTATGTTGAAATTATACCGAGTAACATGATACAATTTAAAACTAAAAACTGTCTCAACATTCTGAAATTTAAGATGAAAATTATATTTTTTGTATAACGGGACTATAAAAACATTTCATTTCTCTACCCTCTATACCACCATTCCTCATTCACAACTGAAAGAGAAGAAAGATCTAATCCATGGATGCTTTCAAAATAAAAATGGCAACAGCAGATACACATACCTTGTCATTATTAGAGATAAATCATACTTTGTTAAAAACCACTCTAAATCTAACAAAAAATATACAGAGGACGAAATTGTCCTGATGATTGAATTTTTGATCGACAACATATTTATTCAATTTGGTTGAGGTGTTTTCCAACAGACAATTGGCTTTCCTCTGGTTACGAATTGTGCGCCACTCCAGACCGACTTGTTCCTTTACTCATATGAGGCAGACTTCCTTGACGGGCTTCTTGAGCAAAAACAGAAGTTAGCCCGTACCTTTAATTTCAGCTTCCGCTACATAGATGATGTTTTATCACTCAACAATTCATTATTTGGGAATTTCTTACATCTCATCTATCCCAATGAGCTCGAAATTAAGGATACCACACAGTCAAGTCTGCATTTTATCTTGACCTTCAGCTCGAAATTGACACCAGAGGAAGGTTGAATACAAAACTTTACGACAAACGGGATGACTTTGGCTTTCCAATCGTCAACTTCCCATTTTTGAGCGGCAATATTCCAGAAGCGCCGGCGTATGGAGTATATATTTCACAACTCATACGCTTTTCCAGAGCTTGTGACATATACATTGACTTCCTGGCTTCTGACTGAAAAGTTGCTCATCCAAGGGTATGTTGCTCCCAAGTTCGAGTCATCCTTATTAAAGTTTTATGGACGTCATCATGACTTGGTTGACAGGTATGAAAAAACCGTTTCCCAAATGAAAATAGACCTGTTCCATTGATGTTATCCCTTCCTCATACCGGATTTGACATAGGCAGCATGGCGGTGTCCTGCAGGAAGCAGAGGCTGCTTACTCTTCCGGAGCACCTGAGTCTACCCCCCGGTTTTTTGGTTGGGTCCATGTTGTTCATATGTTTTTAGCTTTTAATTGTAGTGCATGTATTGTTTTGGTCTTGTCTTCATTGTTCTCCAGAGTTGGTCAGTTGTTTCAATTTTTCTCTCCTTCGAATATCCCTTTGGTATTTCTTGACTTTACTTATAGATAAGATTGATCTCAGAAGATTGAATATATTTTTTGCGGGCTTTTATATTTTGGGTAAGAGCTACCATATTGGTCCTAACCCCTAGACACAATATTGAAAGAAACCACCCAAGGACTATTCCAACAAAGTCTGGTCCTAAATGGTCCCAATTGGTTTCAGAGGAAAATAATTTTTAAGAAAGTTTATGCCAGATAATGGACACCAAGGCAATAGCTCACATGGCGCAGTTGGGCTAAAAAGTCATTAGGCAAGGCATTTTAGCACATCAACTCTCTTACTGCATCAGAGGTTGGTTCTAATTCGCTTTTCAGAAATTTTTTTATTTTGTTACTATATTTTTTTATAAGTATATTTTACTTATTTTATACCAGCCCTCTTAATTCAGAGGTCACAATGGAGGGCATACAAAGTGCAGTGTGGTGCTCAATCCATTGTATTTTAGGCTAGCTGCAACACTAATTTGTTTTGGCTGTTGTCATCATGAAAGCATTCTAATTTAATTTCAAATAACTAGAGGCTCCCAGGAGCCTGTATCACTCAACTGGAAATCATTTGGGGACTTAAAGTAGAATAAATTGTATGACTATGTCCATCTTGGCTGGAAGTCTGAAGAAACATTGCTGCCAAGTTCTAATTGGCACCTGGTCTTGCCAAAGTGCTCACTGGTTTCAAAAAAGAAAATCTGAAAGAGGACCATATAAGGACAAATGCTGCCATGTGTGGTTCCAATTGGCCTCGCGATTTCAGACAAAATAATGTTATAGAGTTCTATGTAAAATTCAGTTTGTCTGTGGTGGCCATCTTGGAAGGTGGTCCGGATCATCAGATTCTGACTAAGGACCATCTAAGGAACATTGCTGCCCAGTTTGGTTCCAACTGGCTTACTGATGACAGACAAAAAGATTTTTAAGTTGTTTTTCCCATAGGGTCCTATGTTAAACTATATTCGGCTCTGGAGGCCCTTTTGGATGGCGAGTGGGATCATCGAATACAATTATGAAAGAAGAATATATAACGACCATTGTTGCCAACTTTGGTTCCAGACAAGAAGATCTTAAATGAATTTCCAAAAGGGTCCTATGTTAAATTAAGTTTGCCTGTCGTGGCCATCTTGGATAGTGGTCCAGGTCATCAGATACAATTCTGATTAAGGATCATTACTGCCAAGTTTGGTTCCAATTGGCTAACGGATTTCAAACATAAAGATTTTTCAGTCAATTTTCCCTTAGGGTCCTATGATAAACTAAGTTTCGCTGTGGTGGCCATCTTGGATGGGGGGCGGGGTCATCTGATATATTTATGAAATAGCTCCACCTAAGGACCATTGCTGCCGACTTTTGTTTCAACTAGCCCAGTGGTTTCAGAGGGTGAGCTGTCAAAAGGGGCGTAAAACGGCTTAAATGTATGAAATACACAAGTCGAACAAACCAAACATAAAATCGCAAAAAAAAAAAAAACAAACCAAAAGTTAAAAATACTCAACGTTTCAACCAATATGGTCTTGATCACGAGTATGTAAAAAATAAAAATAAAAATAAAAAGGTGTTGACTCTTTGAAACCCAGAGCAAGACTGTAATATGTTTATTATATAGGGACTTATACAGGTACAAGACTGTAAATTATGGAAGCCGAACCCCATTACCAGAGTTTGTCCATGGCCCCCAATATATTATGGTATACCAGTGTTAGTCATTATTTATTTAACATTAATCTACTAAACTTCAAATTTTTTATACAAAAAAAAAACACAAAAATTTATCTATTTCCAAAAATGGTCATCCATAACATAAGATAAACATAAGGATGTCATTTTTATCTCAATTTTCTTTTCAGTCATGAATTCTTTCCCTTTTAATCTCACATTTTCCTCACTCACAATGCTGAATACATTCATCTTTTTTTTTAATGCAGCTATCTCTCTTCCATACAATATAAACACTTAAAAATGTTTGTCTACAAATGTAGGTTATTTCCCTTTTCTTCCTTTCTTCTTCTGCCCTTTAGATGCCTGTTGTGCTTGTGCTGGTTGCTGAGATGACTGGGTCCCTGCTTGTCTGGTTTTTAATTTTGGGATTGTTTCGCTAATATATTTTAACAAAGAATCACCTGAAAATAGAAAAAAAAGATTCTCAGTGTAAATCGATGACCAGTCCCCAACTTTTTATTAACCATGCACAAATTTTCAAATTGATAACTTAAGGATGATCGCTGGTCTAATAGGAAATAAATATGATTTGAAATAGGTGTTTTAGTTTGAGAAAACATATGAATAGTAAACAAATAAGCAAGAACAAAATATAGATTCATGTGCTCATTTTAGAGCTATAAGGCCTTGAAAAATTGCAGGAAATGGGTTTTCTCTGGATTTTTCCTCATCTTTGCATTGGCAACTTCAGTCTCTCAAAAATGTATGAAAAAATTAAAAGGATTTCATAAAATTTTGTCAATTACTATTTTAAGGTATATATGATTGAATTATAAAAGAAAAAGTAGGGGTTCACAGGCAAAAAAAATTAATGTTTAAGAAATGGATAAAACCTGAGGATTTTGAAAATCTGACAAAAAGACCAAAACATGACCAGGGAGCATCCTTACATGGTAGATTCAAAACAACAAAACTATCAGATATGAAATCGTCATAGTTTGTAAGTTGGTTCAGGGGTTGATTGATGTTTGTGTTTGAAATATAAGGGATTATAAATATTTGATACATGTAGGAACTGAATCTAAGATAATTATTTTATCTAGAATAAGTAAATCTGTTTCATTTTGAATCTTTATACTAAAATATCTTACACAAAAAGATATATATTACTGTAAACTTGTAGTTTTGATGTTTGACCATGTTGTAAAGTACAGTTGACTTTTGTTATCTCGAAGTCCTTCGGACAGCCAAAAAAATTTGAGATAGATAAAATTTGACTAGCAAATTTTCCAAGTTACTAAGGGGAAGTAATGAACTACCTGGGAGATCCAGTAAATCTAAAATCTTTGTAGGTGCTACAGTAAAACGATAGTTTGCACACACGTGTACTAACGAGACATCACTTCATCCATGTTCAGATACTTATTTAATTAATTTCTATGATTTTATATTTATAAAAATAATAAAGAGTTGAAGACAAATTGATAACAATACATCAGAATTACTAATTGTTCCACAACATGATGTTTTGATGGAAATTAATCGACATACCGAATAGAATTTTCGTTGTTTTTATAATTTGGGACTCAATTTAGTTCCAGATAGCAGAAAATTTGACTCATGCAAATTCGACTAAAAAGGAGTCAAAATACATATATTTGCACCATAAAACTTTTTGGAACACATAAAAAATTGGACTCGTCTGAAAGTTCGATTCAAACGAGTTTGAGATAATGAGAGCTGACTGTATAACGTACATTGTAGTTGTGTTGTACTGTGTCGTTTTTTGTGAATAAATTAAAGTAAAAAGTACAATTTTACCTTTTTTCCAATAGTCTTAATTTGTCTTTTACAATGCTGAAATGCCTCAAATATTTTGACAAGAAGAGATTTTTCCAATTTTTTGTGATTTTTTAATAAAGTATGACATCATCACAAACAAATGAGACGTTGATGAAGAATATTGCCCAATTTTGTTTCCAAAGGTTTTGAACCCTGTTGACTTTGGTTTGTTTAATTAGTTGGGGTTTTACGCCGTTATCAGCACATTTTGCTATTTCGCGGCGGCCAGTTTTTATTGGTGGAGGAAGCCGGAGTACCCGGAGGGAACCACGACCTTCGGTAGGAAAATTGGCAATCCTTGTCAATTAAGATCGGAGTCAAACTCACCCCGCCACAGGTGAGATTCGAACTCGCAACCTCAGCGTTGACAGGCTAGTGATCATTAGTAGTCATGACAAACTACCTGGACTACTCGACCACCGAGGCCCCTGTTGACTTTGGGATATATGTTATAAGAAATGTACAGAACTGTACATGATGTGATAATCTATTTGGAGTTTTCACTGAGAAATCAGTTGCCATAGTATGTGGGTCACACACAGTAGTTTTTTATTGTTTCTTAAAGTATATAAAATAAATGGAAATTAGTCTATTCACAATACAACATGTTACAACGATTAACTTACGATTTGGAAATTTTTCTGTCAGCACTGCTCCATCTTCATCTTTCAATTGTATTCTTACTCTTCCTCGACATTTGGGATCACGGTGGTCCAATTCCCTTCCATAAACTTTATTATTCTAAGAAAAAAACAAGTGTGGACCCTAAAAGATGTCTCGCCTGTCCGCGCTTGACCCAGAATAACATGCACTATCAAAGACCATGCTTTAACACAAACTTTAACCTGAGTCATTCAAGCAGAAAATGTAGGTCAGAGTGACCAAATTATCATCTGAAGCAGCATCACTCTCCAAGACGCATCTACTGACCAAAGATGATTGATGTACCACATGTAGTATTTTAGATATGAACCTTTACACAAACTTTAACCTGAGTCATTCAAGCAGAAAATGTAGGGCAGAGTGATCCAATTATCATTTGAAGCAGCATCACTCTCCAAGACGGATCTACTGACCAAAGATGATTGATGTAGCACATGTAGTATCTTAGATAATGCAAACTTTAACCTGAGGTGGGACAAACGGACAGACACTTGGACGGACGGACGGACGGACTGACAGACAGACACTCGGACGGGCGAGATACTATATACCCTCCACAACTCAGTTGGGCGAGAGGATAACAATAACTAATCAATCAATAATTTTTCTATGGATCATCAAACTGTGCATTTTAAGTATTTCGTGCAAACCACCAAAAGATAAATAAATTGTCTCAAAATTTTGATGATTGCACCATACTGCGCGCACCATCGCTCATTTTATGTCAATTCTTCGAGAACCGGCATTCAAGTGATAAATCAATGGCTTTTTTGTATGCTAATTTTAAATTTCAGAACCACCCATATTTATATAAAATTTTGTGTCAACAAATATAACAATTTTGAAACAAAGTTTAAATATATACTTATCCTTTTTATATTTATATCAATCCAAATATTCTTATTGAAAGGACATCCACACAAAAATTAACATTACATTACAGACTTATTTACAAAGTCATGAATCAATAGATCAATAGTTTTGATATGTTTTAGTAGTTCTCACAATTTTGCCAGGGGCTATTGAGGGTTGTGAAATTATTTATGTGTGAAATTTAATAAACAAGATCTTTGGTTTTATGATCAACAAAATACTTTTTCTCAAATAGATTATATACATAATCATGTAAGTTTTGTATCAATTATCTTAGGTATGCCATTCGAAGAGAAAAAACTAGATGGAACTTTATACACAAAGTTATACTTCTCCCCCCCCCCCTTCCTGTTTGTCTATCCCCTAATTAAAACATTAGTGATCAATCTGAAAATATGAGGTGGGCAAGTTCTTATATATATGGCGAGTCTAGATATTGCAGTTGCTGAAAAATGGACTGTAAAAGAAAAAAATTGACAAAGTCACTGAACCATGAAATTGAGGTCAAGGGCACATGAAAGGTGTCAGACTGGCATGTACCCATACAGATCTTGCTATAAGCCATGTATGATGAGTCTATTCATTGTAGTTGCTGTAAAATAGACTTTAAAGAAAAAAATTGACAAAGTCACTGAACCATGAAATTGAGGTCAAGGACACATGACAGGTGTCAGACTGGCATGTACCCATATAGATCTAGCTATAGACCATATCTGATGAATCTAGTCATTGCACTTGCTGAAATATAAACTTTTGAGGAAAAAATTGACAAAGTCACTGAACCATGAAATTGAGGTCAAGGGCACATGAAAGGTGTCAGACTGGCATGTACCCATACAGATCTTGCTATAAGCCATGTATGATGAGTCTATTCATTGTAGTTGCAGAAAAATGGACTTTAGAAGAAAAAATTGACAAAGTCACTGAGCTGTGAAATTGAGGTCAAGGACACATGACAGGTGTCAGACTCCCATGTACCCATATAGATCTTACTATATACCAAATATGATGACTCTAAACATTACAGTTACTAAGAAAGGGACTTGAATGTAAAACTATGTCGCAGATTTTCGAAGTTCACTGAACCGTGCAATTGAGGTCAAGGACAAATGACAGGTGTCAGACTGGCATGTACCCATATAGATCTCACTGTAGACCAAATATAATAACTCTAGGTATTATAGTTTCTGAGAAAAGGATTTGAATGTAAAACTATGTCGCAATGTTTATGTGGGTATTGAACCATGAAAAAAAGGTCAAGGTCATCTAAAAATGTGCTGCTGAAAAGGTCATCACTTCATGCACCTGTGGACCAAAGATGAACATTGTAAGTATTATACTTTAAAAGTTATTAAGGTTTTACAAAAAGTTAACGCCGTCGCCGTCGCCGTCGCCTTCGCCGTCGCCGCCGGATTGCTATACCTATGTCTCGCTTCCAGCGACTTTCGTCGCAGGCGAGACAAAAATAAAAAATTACAAATGTGACTTACAGATGAAGAGCAGCAATAGAAATACTGTTCCTTTGCTCAAATGTTTGTCTAGTACACAGTGGCCTCAACTCAGCTTATTCAATGTTTGTCTAGTACACAGTGGCCTCAACTCAGCTTATTCAAACACCATTGATTTCTAGAGAACCATTTCAAAGTTTCTGACTATTTATTTTATTATTATTTAACACTACAAATATGGTCAAAATATATAAAAATTACAGCAATTATAGAATAGAGAATGGAAACGGGGAATGTGTCAAAGAGACTACAACCCGGCCAAAGAGCAGAAAACAGCTGAAGACTACCAATAGGTCTTCAATACAGCGCGAAAATCCTGCACCTGTAATCGGGCTTCAGCTGGCCCCTTATCGATAATGCATACTAGTTCGGCAAAACTGACATCACACTAAACTCCGAAACATAAAAATAAACCAAAATTCAAAAAAAAACACACAAGACTAACAAAGGCTACAGGTTCCTGACTTGGGTCAGGCAGGGTTAAACATGTTTTGTGAGATCTCAACCCTCCCCCTATACAACTAGCCAATGTGGAATAAACAAACACACAGTAAAACTAGTTCAAAAGATGTCCGAGTCCGATGTTAAAAAAGGTTACATAAGAAACTAAGCAAAATGACAGTGATCAATATATATATTAATAAAGGACTACTAGAAGTTACTGACATGCCAGCTCCACACCTCAGTTAAACTGATCGAAAGATTAGTCTGTACATCCCTTGCTTCCTGCGAAGAAATTTGTAAACAAAACTTCGAAGTATTTGACAATGTCACATTTGTTTCTGGTAACATTATATTTTACATAAAATCAATGAATTGCTTGAAAAAAATGAAAAATCCATTCTCATTGAGAACTTGATCGCATTTCAGCCTTGGAAAAGGAAACTTCAGAAAACATATGGTATAGTAATATATTTTTATCTTCGATTTTAAAGAATTTTTTCAGATATTCCTAAAATCCAACTTGCAGTTAATAAAAGACATGCAGAATAATCAGGTTCAACAAACAACTGGGATTTGTAGATGATGAGTGTTCATGGGTGAAAGTACAGAAGGTGCCAAAAACGGGAAATTGGGAGGAATCCAATATCTTAAATAGCAATATATCTGTATACAGATACTAAAATGGTCAAAATCCGGAAATCCGTCAAATTCCGGAAACCTTTCAGGCATGTGTGTTAATTTTTACATGAAAGTTTTTCACAAAATCTTGGAACCCAGTAATTGTATAAAATGGTCCTTGTCTGGCCCACGTTTCTAACAAAAATAAAATGACCGTCCTCATAAAAATAAAATGACTGAAGCCTCTATCTTACATATATATATATATTAAAAGGCAATCCTCATTATAATCAAATGATCCCAAGGGAATAGACAGTCCCCTTTCAAATAAAATGTCTGAAGATACTATTTTAAATCTATATCAGGCAGTCCTCATAAAAATTAAATGGCTGAAGCATTGCTTTTACCTCTACACCAATAGCTGAAGCATTGTTTTTACCTCTGCACCAATGGCTGAAACATATACATGTATGTATCATAACATCATACCAGTGGCTGAAGCCTGTATCTTACCTATATACCAATTGCTGACACCATGTATCTTACCTCTATACCAATGACTGAAGTTTGTACCTTACTGCCATACTAATGGCTTACACCTTATCTTACCCTAATCTTACCTCTATACCAATGACTCAGACCTGTATCTTACCTCTATACCAGAGGTGTTTTCTCCTTTCTGGTGTTTTCAGTAATGTGAATGATTTTTGTCAGTAATTTCAAATTTCAGCATGAAAACTACCATAGAGACCAGCCATCAAAGCATCTTATATTGTGTTGTCTAGAAATAATATTCGAGTATTCATCATCAATGTCAATAGGCTTTTCATAACTGGAAAATCAAGAGCAATTACAAAGCATTTACATGACCGGATTGAAGCCTGTATCTTCCCTGTATACCACTGTCTCAAACCTGTTTCTTACCTCTATTCAATATGGCTGAAGCCTGTATCTGACCTCTATACAAATGGCTGACACCTGTATACCAATGGTTCAAACCTGTATCTTTCCTCTATACTAATGCCTAAAGCATGTATCTTACCTATACCAATGGTTGAAACCTGTATTTTACCTCTTTACCAATGGCTTCCAACTGTATCTTACCTCTATAACAATGGTACCAATGCGTCCACCTGTATCTTACCTCTAAAAAAATGGCTGAATCCTGTATGTTACCTCTATAACAATGGCTAAAGCCTATATGTATCGTCATTAGCAAACACTGATGGCTGTATCTTACCTCCATACCAATGCCTTCAATGCATTTATCTTACCTATATCAATGGCTGATGCCTGTATTTTACCTCTATATTAATGGCTAAACCCTGTATCTTACCTCTATACCTATAGGCAATCCTGCTTGTAAAAGAACATCCTTCATCTCCTGTACTGTAGGGTTCTCTACACACTATAATATATAAACAGAAAGACTATAGAGACTGTTAAAAAAATTTAACTGTTCATAAATATTTTAGAGTTCAGTGAACATATTATCATCAAAAAATTTCAGCGCAGGAGCCTGTATTGCGGAACTGGATTTTATTTGCCATTCTCCTGACTTTTCCTTGGACTTCGATTTTGCAGACTTTTCCTACTGTTTTGTTGCTTTGATATCCTTTTGCCAATATTTAAGTAAATGTTTGATGACAATGGACAAAATTATAAAAGACAAAAACCTAAGATCAATGTAAACTAAGTCCCGCAGTGTCAGTCATCTTGAATTTCTAATCAGCAGCAAAGTAAAACTCTTGTAAAATATTCACGACAAGTTTTAATCACATGGAAAAAGGTGGATTCCGAAAAAAACTCTAAATTTCTAGGCACCAATACATGTAACTGACAAACAGGTAAGAAAATTGGCAAAAATAATACACTTTTTGAACATACATGTACATCATCGTGTAGCCATACAGGAGCATGACATGATCAATTGTCTTTAACATTCAAGTTCACGAAGGACCAAAGTCAAAGCAGACTAAAATCCGGATTTCATGGATCACCAAAGTTAAAACTTTCATCACCCATTTAGTGATTTATCATGAATTACAAGGCACCAAAAGTATTTTTTTATGGCAACTAAATTCCATGTAGACACATGCTTAGAGCCATGTGAACCCAGGTACATAATTCTTAAAGAGTACCACCTAAAGACCATTCATCAACAATTAGTGCCTTAGTGGTTTCAGAGGAGAAGATTTTTCAAATTTTTTGCTGACTTTTCTCTTTTTCGTTAGGGAGGCCAAACTTATTGGAGGTCTGAACCTAGATGGATGTTGACAAGGGACCTCCTAAGATGCATTCCATCAAAGTTTGGTCTGCAAGTTCAACAGAAGATTTATAAATATTTTTTTGCTGATTTTTACTTAGACCTCCAGGAATCATTTTGAAAGGGGACAACCTAAATAAGGACCATTTTATAAAAGTTTAGTCTCAAATTTCCTAGCTAGTAGCTTCCAAAAATATTTTTGCTGATTTTTCAACATTTTGAAAAGGGACCACCTAAGGACCATTCCACAAAAGTCAGGTCCTAATTGGCCCAGTGGTTTCAGGAGAAAATTTTATCAAGAAAGTTTTATGCTATATGGCAACAAGGGAACCCAAGTGATTCCAATATCTGATATGGCTGGATGAGCTAATCAGATATCTACGTTTACAAAGTTCGCCTCGTTCTCCCACTTATTTTGGTGTGTGGTTTTGTAGCTCCCTGAGATGAAGCGCAACAAGTAGGTCAGAGTGACCTAATTTTGGTGGGAGGCTGTGTTTCTCCCCAAGAAATATGATTGTAGGTTGCTTGGTATTGGAAAATTGCTTCCAGGGATGCACCCTGACACCAAGTAATATGACTGTAGGTCCTTGGTATCTGAGAAACTGAACCTAAGTTAATGAAGTGCAATAATTAGGTCAGATTGACCTATTCTTTGTGGGAAGCTGTGTTACTCCCAAGATGCACGCTATCAACAAGTAATATGATTGTAGGCCGCTTGGTATCAGAGAACTGAACTCGGATGTAAAACTTAAGTCAATGAAGCACAATAAGTAGGTCAGAGTGACCTTATTTTGATGATAGGCTGTGTTACTTCCCGCGATGCACCCTGACACCAAGAAGTATAATTGTAGGCCCATTAGTATCAGAGAACTGAACTCGGATGTAAACCTTAACCTAAGCCAATGAAGCGCAATAAGTAGGTCAGAGTGACCTAATTTTGGTGGGAAGCTATGTTACTCCCGGAGATGCACCCTGACACCAAGTACTATGATTGTAGGTCCCTTGCTATCGGATAACTGAACTCAGAGGTAAAACTTAACCGAAGTCAATGAAGTCCAATAAGTAGGTTTTGAGTGACCTAATTTTGGTGAGAGGCTGTGTTACTCTCCAAGTCTGCAAATTATTCAAACTGTTTGTTTCTTACCAACTGTTTCTGTAAACGCCTTCCTTCTTTGATTGACTTTTTGCTGTTGATATAAGCTGGGTATACACATATCCACCTAGAATTAAATATCTTTGATATATATATTACAGTCCAAATACATGTAGAACAATATGATGAAACAGAGATAATCCCCTTTATATCAGGATGCCATAAAATGTAACCAGATATCCTACATTTATCATAGTAAACTTTATATATTGTGAAATTCCTGAAACACCTCCCTTCTAAATTATCTACAGTTGGACTTGTGAGGACAGTGGAAATGAGTGCTTTTACTTTCGGTTTACTAGAATTATCTGCTTCAACAAATGTTTGCTACAAAGACAATAGTCAACTAAATCTCAACAAAACTACAAAATATACCAACAACTAACTGTTTTGATGTGCAGACATGGGGTAATCATAATTGTAATCATTAATCAGCTGTAATTGATTACATTTTGTCAAGTAATGATATCTAATCATTAAACAGCCATAATTCTGATTACAAGTAATTTAATTTCATCGATTACTCTCGTAAAAATGCCTGTAATGATGATTACTTTTCCATTACATTGTTTCATGTGTGGACTTTTCCCACTTTGGTAATCTATTGCCGATATTCAACATACACATTATCACCAAAAAGTTTGACTAAAGTCTATATAGGTCTGTGATTTTAGCAATTTTTTGAACGAAATATACCAATTACTGTACATGATTTAAGTAATCCATTGTAATCAGATTTAATCACGATTACTTTGCTAATTTAATCATTAATTTAATCAATTAGATTTGAAAACCATATAATCATTACTATAAATATGGAAATTATAGCGATGTTTTTATTATTGCGAAAATTGCGATCAGTTTACCATCGCAATATTAAAAACTCGTATTTTTAATGCATATTTTCATGTCCGATTTATCTACATTTGTCCCGTTGTTTTCATTTACTCGGGTAAGTTTCTGGTCATTGATTGTCGGCATGCGGAGACTGGTTAATTGGTACAGTTATTGTTTTTGCAGCTATTATATATATAATAACATTTTGAATTCTAATTTTTTTAATCCCATTAATTAAAACGATTACTTTTAAAAAGTTCCATTTTCAATTTTTACCCGATCTCCGATTGCAATAATAAAACTTTTTTCAAACGGGCGGCAATCGCAATAATTAAACCTCGCAATTTTGCGTTGGGTAGAAGAATCGCAATAATAAGTGCACGCGAAAATTTCCGAATTTAAAGTAATTTAATCGATTACATTTAAAAGCAGAAGTCATTCAATTGTAATTTAATCGAAAGTAATCGGACCCATGTCCGTCAGGAAGAAACTATTACCCCAGTGTAATTTTCAGTCCCAACTAAGCCTACATATAACATTGTAAAGATGCATGATGTATGAGTCACAATGTTTTGATATTGTGACCTAAATGTCAAATATTATCTGCTGAATATTAGATTTTTGAACTTAAAAATGACTATGACGTGTTTGTAAACTATTTCTGTCAACTGCGCAAGTCCACTGGATGTGGTGGCTTCTATTCAAAACACAGGTATGGAATTTTTGTTGTTGTTGAACAGTGTTTCTAATCGTTCTGGTTACTTTCGTTTGTTCATTAATTTTAATTTCAAGACTAGATTTGTCAATTAAGATTGGAGTCGAACACACCCCGCCACTGGTGAGATTCGAACTCACAACCTCAGCGTTGACAGGCTAGTGTCAGATCTTTAGTAGTCATGACAAACTACCTAGACCACTCGGCCACCGAGGCCCCTCAAGATTAGAGAAAATATCTCTTAGGATATAAGTGGTTGTATATTCAAACAAGCAAATAAATCATTAGGTTAGCGAGTCCTTTGGAATAAAAAAGTATGATAAGGCAAACATATGAATATGAATTATAAAAACCATGTATATCCCATTCCTCATCATTTTCATGTTTTATTATCAGTCAGTAAGAATATTTCAATGGATAGATAAACTGAACCTAGAATAAAAAGTATCACAAAGCAAACTTATACTAAAATAATTTTATACCTGAATATTAATAAAACTAGAGGCTCACAAGAGCCTGTGTCGCTCACCTGTATCTAATGTGATTTTGGAAATTATGTAAAATTATATAATGATTGAGACCAAGATTGGTTTAATTTGACACAGTATTTAAAATTAAAAACAGGTCATCTTAGTGTAGTCTTAAAATAGCTACTGAAGACATCTTATCATTATTATTTTTGAATATGTGGTCAAGTTGTGACCATTCAGAATTTTTTTTACAATTTTCTGATAGACTTCTAAACATCTTGGATGATGGATCGGCAACAAAGTAACAACACTTGGTCAGCACCTCATAAGGAACATTCATGCTATGTTTTGTTACATTCCATTCAGTGGTTCTCTAAAAGAAGTCATTTGTATGTATTTCCCATAGGGTCCAATGTTAAACTTAGTCCCCTGCTGGCGGCCATCTTGGATGATGGATCGGCTACAAAGTAACAACACTTGGTCAGCACCTCATAAGGAACATTCATGCCAGATTTAGTTTCATTCCATTCAGTGGTTCTCTAAAAGAAGTCATTTGTATGCATTTCCCATAGGGTCCTATGTCAAACTAAGTTCCCCGCTGGCGGCCATCTTGGATGATGGATCAGCTACAAAGTAACAACACTTGGTCAGCACTTCATAAGGAATATTCATGCCATGTTTGGTTTCATTCCATTAAGTGGGTCACTAAAAGAAGTCATTTGTATGCATTTCCCATAGGGTTCTATGTTAAACTAGGTCCCCCGCTGGCAGCCATCTTGGATTATGGATCGGCTACAAAGTAACAACACTTGGTCAGCACCTCATAAGGAACATTCATGCCATGTTTGGTTTCATTCCATTCAACGGTTCTCTAAAAGAAGTCATTTGTATGCATTTCCCATAGGGTCCTATGTTAAACTAAGTCCCCCTCTGGCGGCCATCTTGGATGATGGATCGGCTACAAAGTAACAACACTTGGTCAGCACCTTATAAGGGTTCATTCATGCCAGATTTAGTTTCATTCCATTCAGTGGTTCTCTATAAGAAGTCATTTGTATGCATTTCCCATAGGGTCCTATGTTAAACTAAGTTCCCGCTGGCGGCCATCTTGGATGATGGATCAGCTACAAAGTAACAACACTTGGTCAGCACTTCATAAGGAATATTCATGCCATGTTTGGTTTCATTCCATTAAGTGGGTCACTAAAAGAAGTCATTTGTATGCATTTCCCATAGGGTTCTATGTTAAACTAAGTCCCCCGCTGGCGGCCATCTTGGATTATGGATCGGCTACAAAGTAACAACACTTGGTCAGCACCTCATAAGGAACATTCATGCCATGTTTGGTTTCATTCCATTCAACGGTTCTCTAAAAGAAGTCATTTGTATGCATTTCCCATAGGGTCCTATGTTAAACTAAGTTCCCCGCTGGCAGCCATCTTGGATGATGGATCGGCCACAAAGTAACAACTCTTGGTCAGCACCTCATAAGGAACATTCATGCCAGATTTAGTTTCATTCCATTCAGTGGTTCTCTAAAAGAAGTCATTTGTATGCATTTCCCATAGGGTCCTATGTTAAACTAAGTTCCCCGCTGGCGGCCATCTTGGATGATGGATCGGCTACAAAGTAACAATACTTGGTCAGCACCTCATAAGGAACATTCATGCCAGATTTAGTTTCATTCCATTCAGTGGTTCTCTAAACAAGAAGATTTTTGAAATTTCAGCCAATCAGAACACATTATTGGGCCTGGCAGCCATGTTGAATATTCGATCAGCACCAAAATTACAAATTCTGTAAAGGACCTTCACAGGAACATTGCTGCCAAGTTTGGTTCCATTTGGTTCAGTGGTTTTTTAGAAGAAGATTGAAATGTGAAAAGTTAACGGACGGACGACGGACGCAAAGTGATGGCAAAAGCTCACCCTGGCTTTTAGCCAGGTGAGCTAAAAATGTATCAACGTCCAAACGGAAATAAGTCGTTTCGGCCATACTACCAGTTCGGCCATAGTCGTTTCGGCCATACTACCAGTTTGGCCATAGAATTAAAATCGATTCGGCCATGGAATATTTATACGGAATCTAACAAATATTTAACAATTTCTAAGCTCAAAATTTAAGTTTTATTTTATATATATAATAAATATTTGGAAATTAATCATGAAATTTCAGAATATTATTTATTTACTAGAAGATTCATGATAAATATAAACTAGATATTGTAGATCAATCGTAATTAATTGCAAGACAAACAAGAGGCTGTCGAATGACAGCAAACCAGATTTTCCTGCATGAAAATGATGTTTGCAAATCTGGATTCCCAAACAGGATGAAGTAAAGAAATATAAATGAATTTTTGTAGGGTTTTGTAGGGTTCAGAAATGGAAAGGCAAAAATCAATCTTGACCTCCTATTTATAGTAAGTGACAAATATTGGAATTTTTGAGACTTGAACTACCTTTTTTCAATTTTTTAGAACCATAACTCCTGAATGGTGAAAGTGAAAATCGTCAATATCGGAACGGTGAAAGTGGAAATCGTCAATATCGAACTTGACCTCCATTTTGTCATCAGTAACAACATATTAAAATTCGAAAAGCTTTGGTTGAACAGTTCATAAGTTATGACATGGATACCACTGGGAAAGCCATTTTTCAATCTTTCAAGAACCATAACTCCTGAACAGTGAAAGTGAAAATCGTCAATATTGAACTTGACCTCCATTTTGTCATCAGTAACAACATATTAAAATTTGAAAAGCTTTGGTTGAACAGTTCATAAGTTATCACAAGGACACCACTGGGAAAGCCATTTTTCAATCTTTCAAGAACAATAACTCTTGAATGGTGAAAGTGAAAATCGTCAATATCGAACTTGACCTCCATTTTGTCATCAGTAACAACATATTAAAATATGAAAAGCTTTGGTTGAACAGTTCATAAGTTATCACACGGACACCACTGGGAAAGCCATTTTTCAATCTTTCAAGAACCGTAACTCCTGAACGGTGAAAGTGAAAATCAGCAATATCGAACTTGACCTCCATTTTGTCATCAGTAACAACATATTAAAATTTGAAAAGCTTTGGTTGAACAGTTCATAAGTTATCACACGGACACCACTGGAAAAGCCATTTTTCAATCTTTCAAGAACCATAACTCTTGAACGGTGAAAGTGAAAATCGTCAACATCGAACTTGACCTCCATTTTGTCATCAGTAACAACATATTAAAATTTGAAAAGCTTTGGTTGAACAGTTCATAAGTTATCACACGGACACCACTGGAAAAGCCATTTTTCAATCTTTCAAGAACCATAACTCTTGAACGGTGAAAGTGAAAATCGTCAATATCGAACTTGACCTCCATTTTGTCATCAGTAACAACATATTAAAATTTGAAAAGCTTTGGTTGAACAGTTCATAAGTTATTGCACGGACACTGTTTGGCAGCCGCCCGCCCGCCGTACATCACCAATTTAATAACCGATATTTTCCTATGAAAATCCGGTTAATAAAATGTAATTATGTTCATTATTTCATGATAATTAGTTATTAGATATTTGTTCGTAGTGATATACATTTAGAAGATGCTGATCCTTCCGACTCCTTTGTTGCTGACCAGCCTGTTTCCTTTGAGGTGATTGACGGTGGTACCAAAAGAAGTTTCATTATTTACAGAAACAAATATAATAGTCACAGTGTGATGCCAATAAACCCAGTCCTTTAATAATAGATTTAGACATACAGCTTGACCACTTTAAAAAGTTTAAGTATCTGTGCTAAAACTTTTTTCTTCTACTGACTAAACTACTAAGAATACCTCTCGTAAGAAACAATGATGCTATTAAGTATATATCTCATTATAAAAAGTATGGCCGAAACGACTATGGCCGAACTGGTCCTTGGACGAAATGGTATATGGACCATAACGTCTCGAAAGCATCCAAAAAACAAAGAAGAGAAAAACTTGGGTTTCAGATGTAGACTAGCTACGATAATGTAGCTCCTGTGATATCTTTTGAATCGGTGGAGCTACATGTAGACATTCTTGTTAATAGTGTGTGATTTACTATGTTTTTTATTGAATACAATGTATACTAATGAAAAATATATTATTTGAGCAGTCTATTTTTTCATTTAGTCACATAAACTCGGAATAAAGTATTTCCACACCTCAACCAATTTACTATTATCTGTCAGAAACCTTATTTGTATTGAAATTATATAAATAGATTCTCCTTTAGGTAGGAGTGAGTTATGGAATTTCTACACCCGAGATAGTTAAATTTTCGATTTTCAACACCCGAGCCTTTAGCAAGCATGTTAAAATCTAAAATTTAACTGTTGAGGCTATGTAGTTTGTTTACATAGATGCCATTTTGGGACTTCTCTAGTGTATCGTTCCAATAACTGTAGAAAAAAGGGCAGTAATTCCCAGGTAGAAATTTAATCACCGGGAAGTGGTTAAAGATATTATATGTATTTTTATCCCACCGATTAAACACGTCAAGAATAGGAGAAAATAAATTAAATATTTTTAAAAAATAAATTTGGCGTAAAATCAATACATTTAAAAAAAATAAAATTGGTCTTAGGTGCACTAAGAAGGTCCTTTGAGGTGTTTTTATGGACCCACCGCCTGCCATATGGTACGATGAAAAATCGTTGATTATTTTGCCGGTACAGTTCGTCTGAACATTTTCACTCGTTTTCATATTTGAATAAAATCCAAAGCCATGTTAAAAATAAACCTTTCTCTGTCTGTGTGCTTCAAACTCTGGTTCCAAGGCCTTGGCTGTGCGGGTTGTGAGTGTTGTGCCATGTTGACAATTAGGCGGAGCTCAATGGGAAAAGGGATGGAAACGGTAAAATTGAGACAGAAAAATGCTCTCACTAACTACCAAGAAGCATCAAGTGCCGAAAAGAAATTGTTTATCGATTGAAGTATAGGACTGATAATTTTTGAAAAATAAATAATAATAGAAAACAAAGTGACAACAAACGGTTGCAGTTTCCGCCTAGAAATCAATTTCAAGCACTCATATTACGATAGTCACTGATGGAGGTCTGGGATCGTGGAACTTAACGGAGGAAAGGGGGGGGGGGGGGGGGCTTCAAAATTTGTGTATGTCTCAAAGGGGACCTTGAATTGTTTTGACAATAAAGAGGGAGTGGATGGGGGGGGGGGGGTTTGTTGCAACACAATTTGCAACACAATTTTTGTTAGACATTTTTGGAAATCAGTACCTAAAATACAATATACAAAAGAAATATAATTTTAATGAGTGTTAATGTTTAATGTTTAACATGAATCATTCCCAGAAGTATCTGAACCAAGGTCATCTTCATTCATTTGTCATTAGAAGACATATTCTCATCAATCTCCTCTTTCGAGTATTTGCTCTGTGTCACAGTTTGACCCACTGTCCTACCAAACAATGGCGACATTAATGATTGATCGTCAGCTGGGATGGGGGGGGGGGGGGGGTGCTGGCTGATTGCTGGATTCCTTTTGAATTCTCTGTCTCTCTTTCAGAAAATGACGATGCTTATACGATAGCTTCCTTACAAGAGTCTTGAAAATATCCATCGTCTCACATGTAATGCAAAGGTTTTAGGTGGTAACGGGTTACGTGTGAGCATTTTCTTTTCGAGTTGACCCTTTAATATTGTGTCGTGTTATTAGTCTATATCTAGTTTTAATAGGGAACATTATAGAGCCTTGAAACATCGAACATAATCAAATATGGGAAGATCCATGGACAAACCAATTACAATAAAAGATAAACCACACTACGAACAACCAAGGTAAAACATCACATTCTGGGAACCAAAACATCATATTCTAGAAACCAAACCGAAAGATAAAACCTGAAGCAATATTATCAGCAACACTGACTATTTTTCAAAGACAACATCAAATTATCAATACTGAGGAAGTTACAGGGTAAAGTGAAACACGGGTATAACACTGACCACGATTTACCCTAACTACCAAAGTTTGTTCAAATAGGCTGTAGCTTATAGTAATGAGTAAGAGGAAAATTACATTGGTCCTTTCTCTTAATTAAATACCATATGGTTCTTTTAATACAAATCAAGGAGAATTATTTTGCTTAGTAATCGTTATAAAGTAGTTTCACTAGTAGCACATTCAAAAAATGGGGGAGGTTCTTGAAATTTTTATGACGTCGGAAAGGGGGTTAAAAAATGAAATTTTCCTGTATTTCTTCCCAGCCCCTCAAAATGAAAATGACGATCCCCTATTCAGGAAAGCGTGATCTAGAAATATCAATAAAGAAATATTCTTGGAATTGACTGATCAAGCTACGACTTAACAGAACTTTTGCAGACCTGTCCGCTGAAAACAGTTTTACTGATAATAAACTATATATTTTATTAAACGATCTGTACACATTAAGAAATTCAAAATTAAATTAAATTGATATCTTTTATGGTCTAGTAGTTCGGTGCTCTGCCACTTGGATCCACACTCATCTAAGTCGAATTGGGGCACTGTATGTGGCCCTTGATATTTTGCAAACTTTAATCGTTTTATATTAATTTTTTTTAAATTATATTTTATTTTATTTTACAATCATTCACATTAATCATTGTAGAGATATATATATATATTGTAATTCTTCAGCCTCACACGGGGCGTCTTGACAATAAAACATTTGTTGTGTGCAGTATATGATGTACTCAACTATTTCTCAAATTTCTATAATTATCACATTTTATTAAACGAATAAAGGACCCACAAGGGGCATATAACATGCAATCCAATGAACAAACGAGTTGATATGCAAAGTCCAACAAAACAGAAAGATAAACTATGGGCTCTCAAGAGCTTGTATCGCTCACCTGGATTTAACTTTTCCACCTTCAGCAGAACTGAAAATTTGGTGGGCATGTTGATTGACAGGCCAGGTCAGCGGCTACAATTCTGAAAGAGGGCCATCTAAGAACCATTGCTGCAAAGTTTGGTTCCAATTGGTTCAGTAGTTTAAAAAACAACAGATTTTTTAATGAATTTTGCATAGGGTCCAATGTTAAACTATGTTCGGCTGTGGCGGCCATCTTGGTTGGCAGTCCAGGTCATCGGAAACAGTTCTGAAAGAGGACCATCTATGGACCATTCGTGCCAAGTCTGGTCAAATTGGCTCAGTGGTTTCAGACAAGAAAATTATTTAATGAATTTTCCAATAGTGTCCTATGTCAAACTAAGTTCAGCTGTGGCAGCCATCTTTGTTGACATTCAAGGTAATCGGACGAAATTCTGAAAGAGAACCACCTATGAACTATTTCTGTCAAGTTTGGTTCCAATTGGCTTAGACTTTTCAGACAAGAAGATTTTTTAATGAATTTTCCCATAGGGACTTAGTTTAAACCAAGTTCGGTGACCATATTTGTTGACATTCTGGGTCATCGGACACAATTCTGACAGAGGACCATTTAAAGACCAATGCTGACAAGTCTTGTTCCAATTGACTCAGTTGTTTCAGACAAGAAGATTTTTAAATGAATTTCCCATAGGGTCCTATGTCAATCTAAGTTCGGCTGTGGCGGCCATCTTGGTTGATCGTCTGGGTCATCGGACACATTTCTGAAAGAGAACCATCTAAATACCATTGCTACCAAGTCTGGTTCCAATTGGCCATGTAGTTACTTAGAAGAAGATTTTTGAAATTAATCCCTCCTTTTTCTATTTTTAGTCAAAACAGCCATGTCGATAAGAAGTCGGGGATGCCGGACACAATTTTGGAAGGGGCCAACCAAATTCCTCCTAACTTTAGTCCCAATTGGCCCAGTGGTTTCAGAGGAAAAGATCTTTAAAGGAAAAGTAGACGCCGGAAGACGACGGACGACGATTTATGCCAGGTGAGCTAAAAACGACAATGATTCGATCAAACATTATACATGTGTATATACATGTATACATACAACATCTCATAGCATGGAGAAAAAAAAGGGCATTTGACCGTGTACTAGAGGCAGCACCAGATCCCAAGGGAGCCAAACTGATTGGATGAATAACCAAGGAAAAACAATAATGACTGAAAAAATAATGAAAATATAAGACTTTATTGATGGAAAAGGGAACTTAATAACTTCATTCATTTCATACACAAGGAGTTTGGTCCACCTGATGACTAGTGCACATGAACCAACAAGCACAAAAGATAAACACTTAAAACTAGAAAAAACAATGAACAGCACGAACTCCTATAAAAACCAGGAGTGAACCCAAGTGCTCCGGAAGGGTAAGCAGTTCATGTTCCGTATACGGCACCCATCGTGAAGTTCAACAAAGTCAACCCGGCGGAAGTCCCAAACCGGTGGAGGCATGCACATGAAATATTACGACAGTGGAACAGGTTCAACATCATCTTAGATATAGATATAGATTAAAAACTATAGATATGCATGTGTAAACGTCACTAATGATATGTGTTAAAATGGACATCTTACTGCATGCGTATTAAGATGCAGTATTGCACCAATTGGTCTTAAATTCAGTATCATGGTCCTCATGGTCCCTGCAAAGGAACGACATAGTTATGTCGATGCAGGGGTCACCAAGTGCAGGTTGAAAGGTCAAACAACTACATTAACATAAATATTATATCGGTACATGTACATGAATGTATTGTGGAACGTTATAGAGTCACAAGTGTATTACGGGCTGTTCAGACGCAAAGGCCACCAAGAGCAGGTACTGAAAGGATATTTTCCCAGCAGATGTACATGCACATCATCTTAGTACTAATTATATAAATTAAAATATTGTCTTATAAATATCTCAAAGAAGACAATACAAGATACTGATGTGTCAAATCAGAGAAAAAGACATAGAAGTGTGACGGAAGCCCTTAACGGTGGAACTTTAAGGTAGTGAACATTTTGTCACATTTCATTGACATTTTGGATTAAAATTTTGCCATATATTGTTGCTTAAAAACTAAATGAGGTTCTCATCTTTCATTCAGTAGTTTATAATTGGGACGTTATAAAAGGTAATAAAGGTAAAGGTAAGTTTTATTTCACATGTGTATGTGTACAAGTCAACAATCAACATAAACTCCGAGGGAGATTTTGACCGACGGCGAGATAATTTGATTCCCGTAAATATACCTCTACGTTGGTCAAATGTAAATTATCGTGTCATGGACATGTAATATAACACACATTAGAAAAGCGTGTCGAAAAGTATTTTTGTCGTATACTGTCCTCATAATCATCATAAAACATGTATAATTTGACATGCCTTAATATTAATATTTCTTAAAAATCAAATACACACATTAAATCTAGATTGTTATGAATAGATTATGGTTTCATAAAAAAGGGAAAACGACAAGTGTGGTTCCAGAAGATCGCATTCAAGTGGATGGTGAGCCTAGAATATTCACAGATAGATTGAACGCTGAGAGGTGGATCGCTGAATTCTAGAACGCTGCAAACTACCAGTATATTATTTATTGATAAACCTCGCTCTAAGGCTCGTAAAAATAAATTGTATATTTTCCGACAATGTACATATGTTCATAACTTCCATTTGGAGATATGAAATGGTGGTTGTGAACGTCGTTAAAGCAAATAAACTCATTTATCATATATTTAATACTAAATACAGGAATTTTGTATATTTGATAAAGGTTCTTTTCTCTAGTCTGTATCATCTACCCTGTACCGCATTGCTAATCCCGTATCGCATAGCTAATCCCGTATCGCATACCCTGTATCGCACCCCTTTCGCGGGAACTTCTCATATGTTACTAACAGGTACTCCTCGAATATTATTGTCGATCGCAGACGACATTACTGCCATGTCACGGAGTACCCGTTCAGTTGAAATGGGGGGAGAGACTGATGAACCAACTTTGGAAACCATTTCTCCCCCGAGTTACATTTGCTACTTGCAAGGTTTAAAAAGGCTAATGACGGAGAATACGAATCTGACAGCTTGAATTAATGCAGGGCAGCATAAACCGATATCTAGGGAAATATGTGTTGTATTCTAAGGTGTGAACAGCTCACAATAGCATTAGTGAATGCATTTAATGACATGAAAAAACATTGTCTCAAAATGCTCTTATACATGTATATTTGTGAATAGCTCTATATTGAGCATGTCATAAGGTTATTAGAGACATTCCGATGTGGATATATTATTTAGTATGAAAGATTCCAAATTTTTATATGATTATCATGAAACAGGATAATCAAATCAGGAAGTCTATGAAAACAAAAACAATTCCAATTCACCTGGAGAACTACAGGAAAATCATCATATTCTTGGAGATTCTTTATTTGAAAAACAAACCACCTAATGAACAAAAATAGCATGTAGCCATAACACTATCATCAAATTTTTGTCACTAAAAAACTTTATTAAAGATGACACTCTACTTTATATTTCATACAAACACTTTCAAATCATTTAAAACCTGTTAAAAAGCACGTTTATTATAAATTCGTAACATTTAAATTTATTCTGACCTACGGATTTCTGTTTCAAAATGTTCACATCCGACGAAATGTAAGTCTAGCAAGTGTCGAACGTGTTGAATGGTACAAGTAAAGCTCGGTTAATATGAAAGACTCTTCCGGAGTATATGCATGTGTATCAGACGTAAACCTGTTCTATCAATGCCTCTTGTTTACACATCGATCACCACTCAACTTCAAATTCCTCCTCATATCTTGGTGTGGTGGTTTGGAGTTTAGTAATATAGTTGAATTCAACCCCATTTGATCTGGGTTTGATGACAAGATTCCCACTTTTACTTGGTAGTTTAAATCGGAAACCGGAACCGGTCTGAAATTCGAACCCTCCACTTCTTCTAACAGCTATGCGACCATCGAATTTTCTTTGCGATTTTCCTTGTGTCTTAAAGTTTGTTTTTGGATTTCTTCTATGTTGTGTACTCCAACTGTTTCTAATAGACGCTGAGGCTACTTTGGGAAATTTAGAAATCAGCTGCAGTGGTGTCCCCTGGAAAGCCTCGTTTCGAGGGAATGTAGGTTGCTGTGAAGTGATTTGCTTATTAAAACTATTGGTTTTTGTGACAGCTGTTCCCGCTTTTTGTCTTGAGTTTCCCTGCTGAATGAAGTTATCTGGAAGGCTGACAGTCATAGGGTGAGTTACAAATGTTTGTTTGGGAGGTTTGATATTAAGTTTTCTCTTTAGCAACTCCAAAATTATTGCGTTGTACGTCAGTCTGTGACTTAGGAAATGTGCTAACAATTGAGGCCTGTCTGTTGTTTGTCTCTGAAAATATAATTAATTTAAAATATTAATACCATTTCTGTCACACTAGAGGCAATTTCAATGGACGGTATAACAAACTATGTATATCGATCACAGTGTAGTACTCAACACCTAATCATGTTTAACTAACATCTTAAAATAATGTACAAAGCACGCACGTTAGCCTACTCTTTTTCTACAACTACATAGGTTGCTCTCCCTTAAGACGGGGCAGTCATTTTCCGTCCCCATCCGACGGACCAGGATCTTTTACCTAGACCATCATCGCAAATGGCGTTGCAAATTGATTAAGCCTTTATACATGTTATAGGAATCGGTAAAGAATCATTAATTATAACTTTACAATTTTCCATTCAGATCATTTAGATATCCAGATTTCCAACTGTCGTAACCTTTCATGTGCCTCCACCGATTTGTGTCTTCCCCCAGATTGACTTTGTTGAACTTCACAACGGGTGCCGTATACGGATCAGGAACTGCTTATCCTTCCGGAGCACAACATCTATAGATTTAAATGATATAAATAAAATTACATATATCCTCAACCAAATAGGAGTTCGTGTTGTTCATTGTTATTTTAGTTTTCTGTGTTTATTTGTTGTACCTGTTGTTGTTCATTTGTCTTCACGGGTTTGTCTGTCCAATGGATTACGTTTTTTTGATTGCTCCTTAGGTATATTTGTCCCCTTAATATAGTAGAAGAATAGAAATTCTTATTTATTATTGATTTTAGATCCAGATCATACGTAAAGTTTAAATGGTAGTAACATATTCCCATTTTACTATAATAAATAATTAAATAATCGATGAAGGTCTGTTGTATATTGGAGATGGAAATTGAAATATGTAATATGGTAAACAATATTTTACCCATAATTTAAAATGTGTGAAAAAAATTAAATACTGTCAAATATTCTTACCGAACCTGATAAATGAATGCAAAATATTCCATTCAATAGACAAATACATATTGCTGAAAACAAAATATTTCTATAATGTGTGCTCAACATTCTCCCGAAAGAATACCTCCCTTCATTACTGTTCGACAGTTACTCGCAACCGAAAACTTTACCATATTCGGAAGTAGAATTAATCTCGCGTACTTAAAAATTAAGCGAAAGTTATCATTGCGTCGGTTTTGTCAGAAGGCAATCCATCATTGGAAATCTATGAACGAAATGATAATAAAAGAACCATCTACCGGACTGTCCGGTGACATTAATAGCTAATAGAACATTGATTGAGTGATGTTTTTTTGTAATAATTTCACTATATATCGCAAAATGTGTTTACACCTGTTCCTATTGAAGTGTGGATATTCATAAACGGGTCAAACTATTAATATCAGTCTACTAAAAGTGCTGACTACGTTAGGAAAGACCTGACATAGACAGGTGCGTAGCAACACATATTATTTTTACGAAGAAGAAATAAATAGCGTTAAATAAAAAGCTTAAATTCCTTATAAATTCAATTCAAATCTTTATTATCATAATACAAAATTTCATAGTATGTGACACAACATAACAAAATGAAAATAACTTATATACATTGTGGAGTAAATTGTCAAGAGTCCCCTGCCCTAAGCTCTATTGACTGTTTTACAAAAGAGCCAAGCTTATTTACCTGAATGTGTGATCTTTGGTTGAGGATACATGTAATTTTATTTATATCATTTAAATCTATAGATGTTGTGTTCTCATTTATCAAAAAATCAAAATAAACTTTTCTAATATGACTGTCAATATCACTATTTTAACAATAAAATTGTTTCTTCATGGAGAATATTTAATATTTTAAAGCACAAAGTTCGCATATATATTCGACGATACAACCGTCTTCTTCAGATGCTGAACGAAAAATGTCTGAAGACACAAGTTGTTTATCACGACGTCATAGTTACGGCTGGCAACTAGACGGGATTCGTGATGCGAATTGACCAAAAAATCTTGAACTTCATACAATGAAATCAAGGGATCAATTCATTTTATACTTGTTAGAAAAATCAAATTCGGACATTAATCCCTTCTTGCTGAGTATTACACAGCTTTATAAAAAGGGACTCGCGCGTTCTCCGATATTCAATATCACCTTTTCTCGGGATTTCTATGCCGGCAAATTTAAAATTTTCAATTGAATGGCCTTTTGAATTAAAATGAATGGAGACGGGTTTATCTTTTTTAGTCTTGTTTGTTCGTATATCTGAAAGATGGTTTTGGATCCGGTCTTTCAATTTAGTATCAGTTTCTCCAACATACACGATGTGTTTGCATTTTGTACAGTACACGGCATACACTACATTATGCGACCGACAATGAATATTATCATTCATTCGAATTATTCTTCCGGATTTTGTGTTACATTGGCCTCTGTAAATTTTGTCACATGTGACACAATTTCTACCGCACCCGTTCTGTTTTTTATCTTCCTTTTTACCGACTTCTTTATTTTTTAACACCTTCGATGTTTTCTGATGTACAATCCTGTCTGATAAATTTGTATCCCGACGATACGCGCACATTGGCTGAGTTTTAAAAATTTTCTTCAAACGCGTTGATCTGCCTAGAAGATGGTGGTGTTTCTTTAGGATTTTCCCAACATCAGGTAGAGCCCGACTGTATGTAAGAACTATCGGGACTCTTTCTGGCATTTTGTTTTTGGATTTTTTACGGTATTTTAACGTATCTTCTCTATTCTTTTCATCAACTTTTAAAAGCTGTTGCTCAACTAATCCCCCTGTATACCCCCTGTTCCTCAGCCTTTGTTTGATTTTCTTCCGCTCTTTTTGATAATCTTCTTCCTTTTCACAAATCCGTTTCACGCGGACGCCGAGCCCATAGGGAATAGATTTCTTTACCGTTTTCGGATGGTCCGATGTTTTATGTAGGTACATGTGCTTGTCCGTTGATTTTTCGAACAAACTAGTAACTATAAACCCATTCTCCAGAGTGGTAATTGTATCTAGAAATTCTATTTTGTTTTTGTCGTACCTTAGCTCAATCTTTATTCTCGGGTGTATGCTATTTGCTAGTGTATGGAATTCTTTCAGTTTCTCTTCACCATGTTGCCATACTCCCCATACATCATCAACATACCTAAAGTAGACTAAGGGCTCAAAGGGGGATTGTTCTAGCAGTTTCTGTTCCCAACTTCCCAAATACGTACTAGCGTAATTCATTCCTAGCCGAGACCCTATAGCAGTTCCATCTACCTGGAGATAACTTTTCCCATTAAAAGAGAAATTATTATTTTCAAGAACTAGTTTAATCATAGAGAGTACCTCACTCGAAGGAATGGACTGGTTCGGCCTTTTGTCAAGAGCTTCCTGACATGCTTGCAGACCTTCAGTTTTTGGCACACTGGGATACAAACTTTTGACATCCATACAAAAAAGTATGGTGTCGGAAGGGAGGGGTTGGGAAATTTCTTTAACTTTGTTCAAAAAATCAGTTGTATCTTGAATATAAGAAGGCAATGATTGGACATGTTTTTGTAGTTCCTTTTCAGCACACTCTGCAATTTTTTCTGTAGGATGATTGATTCCGCTTATGATAATTCTGTAAGGGATATTTTCTTTATGCATCTTGGGGTTCCCTTTCACCTTTCCTGGAATAACATTACGGGGTAGCATATATCGCTTCGTTTCTTCGGAAATGTATCCTTTCCGACAGAGACGGTTGACTAATTTCTCAACTTTCTTGGTAACATCGTCTGTTAGATCTTCAGGTGTTTCCGTATATGTACTTGTATCTTTCAGCTCCTCTTCTATTTTCCGGATGTAATCATCTGCGTCCACGACACAAACTCCTGAGCCTTTATCACACGGTCGGATTATTATAGAGTTGTCATTCATCAAATCTGCCAACGCAGCTTCTTCTGGTTTAGACAAATTGGTGTAGTAATTTGTTTTTACTCCCTTTAAAATATCATCTTTCACCAGCTTTAAATATAAGTCTAACCACTGGTTTCTACCTTCATTCGGTGTCCAATGGGAGTTTTTCTTTTTCTTTGAAGTGACTTGATCTTGAACTTCATCGCTACCAGCATCACTGTCTTTCTCCATATTCTCTTCGTAAAAAAATTCACGAAGTCTCATACGTCTATCCCATTCTTTCACATCTGTGATGAGTTCAGTCATATCAATCTTCTTGTTTGTGGGAATGAATTTCAGTCCTAGACCTAAAACTTTTTCGTGCATTTCCGTAAGTTTCTTCTTCGACAAATTAAAGACGAGACTACCATTTTTTCGTTTTTCTTTTAAATTAGCTGTAGAAAAACTTATATTTTGACCAGGTTCATAAAACGACCGATTTTCTTCTGCAATTTCTGCCTGTTTGTTGTATATCAGGTTAAAATGATTTCCATTTACATATTGCAGATTTATTTCATAATTGTTGGGGCCCTCTTCTGTTTCTGTATTTGGTTTAAAAGTCTGCCATTGTAATCCTGAATTTTCTTCTTGCATTAAAACATTAATTGTACAACCAAATAAATTTGATGTTGCAACTATTTCAGCTTCGGTCGCCCATGACTGTGAACACCCATCTTTTCTACCCATATTTTCTAAATGTTTTTCTATGTCTCCCGTAATAAACTGTTGATAATGATCTTTATTCATGTTTATTTCATTACATACAATCTCCCTAACATATTGGAAATTATCTTCACATCCCGTAAATTCTAGACTTATGGATCTAAAATAACAGTGACCATCACCAGCTACCGACCTGATTGAGAACCCCCTAGGATCATATTCTGATTTTTTTGTTTTGATTTTTTTGGATTTGAATTGGGAGAACCATTTATTAAAAATAGATTTTTTATCAGCATAGCTATCAGAACTTTTACAATACGTTTCCGTATTTATGTTTTCTGTTTGATGTCCACTTTCTTTCTCTCCACCAATGCTCGTATTTATTTCCGTTTCATATTCATTCTGTAACCGGGGAAAATCATCTTGATTTTCATTCTTTTCATTGTGTTTTAAATTTGTGTTGCAATCTTGCAATTCACTTCCTTGTTCTATATTTTGACGTTGTTTACATTCGACGTTTACGTTGCTAACGTTGGTAATATTACTTCCGCGATATAAACGCGACTGAGCTTCTAGAACGGCGAACTTTTTTTCTTTCTTTCTTTCTAGATCACGCTTTGTTCTATCTTTAATATTTGAAAGAATTGTCTTTAGTTCATAAATTTTATCACTGTTAAATTTTCTATCAACGTCCTGCAAAAACCGGCCCGATTTAGACTGAAGATCTTGTAGGTTTTTCTCACAAGTTTTCATTGCCGTATTCATAAGTTTCAACGACGAATCGTAAAGAATATTGTCGTATTCTTCTCTGCCCTCTGTGTCTACATCTAGACAAACATTCCACTTTATTTGAAACCCTCGCGGTACAACTGATTCATTAATGCAACGCGTCAAAAAATCCCGATGTGAAGTATACTTCACTATTTTCTTTTCAAAGATAATAAGTTTTTGCAAATACCATGCAAAATCCATTTTATGTGTCTCTTTACAACAAAGTTAATCCATATTTTAACAATAAAATTGTTTCTTCATGGAGAATATTTAATATTTTAAAGCACAAAGTTCGCATATATATTCGACGATACAACCGTCTTCTTCAGATGCTGAACGAAAAATGTCTGGAGACACAAGTTGTTTATCACGACGTCATAGTTACGGCTGGCAACTAGACGGGATTCGTGATGCGAATTGACCAAAAAATCTTGAACTTCATACAATGAAATCAAGGGATCAATTCATTTTATACTTGTTAGAAAAATCAAATTCGGACATTAATCCCTTCTTGCTGAGTATTACACAGCTTTATAAAAAGGGACTCGCGCGTTCTCCGATATTCAATATCACTTTTTCTCGGGATTTCTATGCCGGCAAATTTAAAATTTTCAATTGAATGGCCTTTTGAATTAAAATGAATGGAGACGGGTTTATCTTTTTTAGTCTTGTTTGTTCGTATATCTGAAAGATGGTTTTGGATCCGGTCTTTCAATTTAGTATCAGTTTCTCCAACATACACGATGTGTTTGCATTTTGTACAGTACACGGCATACACTACATTATGCGACCGACAATGAATATTATCATTCATTCGAATTATTCTTCCGGATTTTGTGTTACATTGGCCTCTGTAAATTTTGTCACATGTGACACAATTTCTACCGCACCCGTTCTGTTTTTTATCTTCCTTTTTACCGACTTCTTTATTTTTTAACACCTTCGATGTTTTCTGATGTACAATCCTGTCTGATAAATTTGTATCCCGACGATACGCGCACATTGGCTGAGTTTTAAAAATTTTCTTCAAACGCGTTGATCTGCCTAGAAGATGGTGGTGTTTCTTTAGGATTTTCCCAACATCAGGTAGAGCCCGACTGTATGTAAGAACTATCGGGACTCTTTCTGGCATTTTGTTTTTGGATTTTTTACGGTATTTTAACGTATCTTCTCTATTCTTCTCATCAACTTTTAAAAGCTGTTGCTCAACTAATCCCCCTGTATACCCCCTGTTCCTCAGCCTTTGTTTGATTTTCTTCCGCTCTTTTTGATAATCTTCTTCCTTTTCACAAATCCGTTTCACGCGGACGCCGAGCCCATAGGGAATAGATTTCTTTACCGTTTTCGGATGGTCCGATGTTTTATGTAGGTACATGTGCTTGTCCGTTGATTTTTCGAACAAACTAGTAACTATAAACCCATTCTCCAGAGTGGTAATTGTATCTAGAAATTCTATTTTGTTTTTGTCGTACCTTAGCTCAATCTTTATTCTCGGGTGTATGCTATTTGCTAGTGTATGGAATTCTTTCAGTTTCTCTTCACCATGTTGCCATACTCCCCATACATCATCAACATACCTAAAGTAGACTAAGGGCTCAAAGGGGGATTGTTCTAGCAGTTTCTGTTCCCAACTTCCCAAATACGTACTAGCGTAATTCATTCCTAGCCGAGACCCTATAGCAGTTCCATCTACCTGGAGATAACTTTTCCCATTAAAAGAGAAATTATTATTTTCAAGAACTAGTTTAATCATAGAGAGTACCTCACTCGAAGGAATGGACTGGTTCGGCCTTTTGTCAAGAGCTTCCTGACATGCTTGCAGACCTTCAGTTTTTGGCACACTGGGATACAAACTTTTGACATCCATACAAAAAAGTATGGTGTCGGAAGGGAGGGGTTGGGAAATTTCTTTAACTTTGTTCAAAAAATCAGTTGTATCTTGAATATAAGAAGGCAATGATTGGACATGTTTTTGTAGTTCCTTTTCAGCACACTCTGCAATTTTTTCTGTAGGATGATTGATTCCGCTTATGATAATTCTGTAAGGGATATTTTCTTTATGCATCTTGGGGTTCCCTTTCACCTTTCCTGGAATAACATTACGGGGTAGCATATATCGCTTCGTTTCTTCGGAAATGTATCCTTTCCGACAGAGACGGTTGACTAATTTCTCAACTTTCTTGGTAACATCGTCTGTTAGATCTTCAGGTGATCAACGGACAAGCACATGTACCTACATAAAACATCGGACCATCCGAAAACGGTAAAGAAATCTATTCCCTATGGGCTCGGCGTCCGCGTGAAACGGATTTGTGAAAAGGAAGAAGATTATCAAAAAGAGCGGAAGAAAATCAAACAAAGGCTGAGGAACAGGGGGTATACAGGGGGATTAGTTGAGCAACAGCTTTTAAAAGTTGATGAGAAGAATAGAGAAGATACGTTAAAATACCGTAAAAAATCCAAAAACAAAATGCCAGAAAGAGTCCCGATAGTTCTTACATACAGTCGGGCTCTACCTGATGTTGGGAAAATCCTAAAGAAACACCACCATCTTCTAGGCAGATCAACGCGTTTGAAGAAAATTTTTAAAACTCAGCCAATGTGCGCGTATCGTCGGGATACAAATTTATCAGACAGGATTGTACATCAGAAAACATCGAAGGTGTTAAAAAATAAAGAAGTCGGTAAAAAGGAAGATAAAAAACAGAACGGGTGCGGTAGAAATTGTGTCACATGTGACAAAATTTACAGAGGCCAATGTAACACAAAATCCGGAAGAATAATTCGAATGAATGATAATATTCATTGTCGGTCGCATAATGTAGTGTATGCCGTGTACTGTACAAAATGCAAACACATCGTGTATGTTGGAGAAACTGATACTAAATTGAAAGACCGGATCCAAAACCATCTTTCAGATATACGAACAAACAAGACTAAAAAAGATAAACCCGTCTCCATTCATTTTAATTCAAAAGGCCATTCAATTGAAAATTTTAAATTTGCCGGCATAGAAATCCCGAGAAAAAGTGATATTGAATATCGGAGAACGCGCGAGTCCCTTTTTATAAAGCTGTGTAATACTCAGCAAGAAGGGATTAATGTCCGAATTTGATTTTTCTAACAAGTATAAAATGAATTGATCCCTTGATTTCATTGTATGAAGTTCAAGATTTTTTGGTCAATTCGCATCACGAATCCCGTCTAGTTGCCAGCCGTAACTATGACGTCGTGATAAACAACTTGTGTCTCCAGACATTTTTCGTTCAGCATCTGAAGAAGACGGTTGTATCGTCGAATATATATGCGAACTTTGTGCTTTAAAATATTAAATATTCTCCATGAAGAAACAATTTTATTGTTAAAATATGGATTAACTTTGTTGTAAAGAGACACATAAAATGGATTTTGCATGGTATTTGCAAAAACTTATTATCTTTGAAAAGAAAATAGTGAAGTATACTTCACATCGGGATTTTTTGACGCGTTGCATTAATGAATCAGTTGTACCGCGAGGGTTTCAAATAAAGTGGAATGTTTGTCTAGATGTAGACACAGAGGGCAGAGAAGAATACGACAATATTCTTTACGATTCGTCGTTGAAACTTATGAATACGGCAATGAAAACTTGTGAGAAAAACCTACAAGATCTTCAGTCTAAATCGGGCCGGTTTTTGCAGGACGTTGATAGAAAATTTAACAGTGATAAAATTTATGAACTAAAGACAATTCTTTCAAATATTAAAGATAGAACAAAGCGTGATCTAGAAAGAAAGAAAGAAAAAAAGTTCGCCGTTCTAGAAGCTCAGTCGCGTTTATATCGCGGAAGTAATATTACCAACGTTAGCAACGTAAACGTCGAATGTAAACAACGTCAAAATATAGAACAAGGAAGTGAATTGCAAGATTGCAACACAAATTTAAAACACAATGAAAAGAATGAAAATCAAGATGATTTTCCCCGGTTACAGAATGAATATGAAACGGAAATAAATACGAGCATTGGTGGAGAGAAAGAAAGTGGACATCAAACAGAAAACATAAATACGGAAACGTATTGTAAAAGTTCTGATAGCTATGCTGATAAAAAATCTATTTTTAATAAATGGTTCTCCCAATTCAAATCCAAAAAAATCAAAACAAAAAAATCAGAATATGATCCTAGGGGGTTCTCAATCAGGTCGGTAGCTGGTGATGGTCACTGTTATTTTAGATCCATAAGTCTAGAATTTACGGGATGTGAAGATAATTTCCAATATGTTAGGGAGATTGTATGTAATGAAATAAACATGAATAAAGATCATTATCAACAGTTTATTACGGGAGACATAGAAAAACATTTAGAAAATATGGGTAGAAAAGATGGGTGTTCACAGTCATGGGCGACCGAAGCTGAAATAGTTGCAACATCAAATTTATTTGGTTGTACAATTAATGTTTTAATGCAAGAAGAAAATTCAGGATTACAATGGCAGACTTTTAAACCAAATACAGAAACAGAAGAGGGCCCCAACAATTATGAAATAAATCTGCAATATGTAAATGGAAATCATTTTAACCTGATATACAACAAACAGGCAGAAATTGCAGAAGAAAATCGGTCGTTTTATGAACCTGGTCAAAATATAAGTTTTTCTACAGCTAATTTAAAAGAAAAACGAAAAAATGGTAGTCTCGTCTTTAATTTGTCGAAGAAGAAACTTACGGAAATGCACGAAAAAGTTTTAGGTCTAGGACTGAAATTCATTCCCACAAACAAGAAGATTGATATGACTGAACTCATCACAGATGTGAAAGAATGGGATAGACGTATGAGACTTCGTGAATTTTTTTACGAAGAGAATATGGAGAAAGACAGTGATGCTGGTAGCGATGAAGTTCAAGATCAAGTCACTTCAAAGAAAAAGAAAAACTCCCATTGGACACCGAATGAAGGTAGAAACCAGTGGTTAGACTTATATTTAAAGCTGGTGAAAGATGATATTTTAAAGGGAGTAAAAACAAATTACTACACCAATTTGTCTAAACCAGAAGAAGCTGCGTTGGCAGATTTGATGAATGACAACTCTATAATAATCCGACCGTGTGATAAAGGCTCAGGAGTTTGTGTCGTGGACGCAGATGATTACATCCGGAAAATAGAAGAGGAGCTGAAAGATACAAGTACATATACGGAAACACCTGAAGATCTAACAGACGATGTTACCAAGAAAGTTGAGAAATTAGTCAACCGTCTCTGTCGGAAAGGATACATTTCCGAAGAAACGAAGCGATATATGCTACCCCGTAATGTTATTCCAGGAAAGGTGAAAGGGAACCCCAAGATGCATAAAGAAAATATCCCTTACAGAATTATCATAAGCGGAATCAATCATCCTACAGAAAAAATTGCAGAGTGTGCTGAAAAGGAACTACAAAAACATGTCCAATCATTGCCTTCTTATATTCAAGATACAACTGATTTTTTGAACAAAGTTAAAGAAATTTCCCAACCCCTCCCTTCCGACACCATACTTTTTTGTATGGATGTCAAAAGTTTGTATCCCAGTGTGCCAAAAACTGAAGGTCTGCAAGCATGTCAGGAAGCTCTTGACAAAAGGCCGAACCAGTCCATTCCTTCGAGTGAGGTACTCTCTATGATTAAACTAGTTCTTGAAAATAATAATTTCTCTTTTAATGGGAAAAGTTATCTCCAGGTAGATGGAACTGCTATAGGGTCTCGGCTAGGAATGAATTACGCTAGTACGTATTTGGGAAGTTGGGAACAGAAACTGCTAGAACAATCCCCCTTTGAGCCCTTAGTCTACTTTAGGTATGTTGATGATGTATGGGGAGTATGGCAACATGGTGAAGAGAAACTGAAAGAATTCCATACACTAGCAAATAGCATACACCCGAGAATAAAGATTGAGCTAAGGTACGACAAAAACAAAATAGAATTTCTAGATACAATTACCACTCTGGAGAATGGGTTTATAGTTACTAGTTTGTTCGAAAAATCAACGGACAAGCACATGTACCTACATAAAACATCGGACCATCCGAAAACGGTAAAGAAATCTATTCCCTATGGGCTCGACGTCCGCGTGAAACGGATTTGTGAAAAGGAAGAAGATTATCAAAAAGAGCGGAAGAAAATCAAACAAAGGCTGAGGAACAGGGGGTATACAGGGGGATTAGTTGAGCAACAGCTTTTAAAAGTTGATGAGAAGAATAGAGAAGATACGTTAAAATACCGTAAAAAATCCAAAAACAAAATGCCAGAAAGAGTCCCGATAGTTCTTACATACAGTCGGGCTCTACCTGATGTTGGGAAAATCCTAAAGAAACACCACCATCTTCTAGGCAGATCAACGCGTTTGAAGAAAATTTTTAAAACTCAGCCAATGTGCGCGTATCGTCGGGATACAAATTTATCAGACAGGATTGTACATCAGAAAACATCGAAGGTGTTAAAAAATAAAGAAGTCGGTAAAAAGGAAGATAAAAAACAGAACGGGTGCGGTAGAAATTGTGTCACATGTGACAAAATTTACAGAGGCCAATGTAACACAAAATCCGGAAGAATAATTCGAATGAATGATAATATTCATTGTCGGTCGCATAATGTAGTGTATGCCGTGTACTGTACAAAATGCAAACACATCGTGTATGTTGGAGAAACTGATACTAAATTGAAAGACCGGATCCAAAACCATCTTTCAGATATACGAACAAACAAGACTAAAAAAGATAAACCCGTCTCCATTCATTTTAATTCAAAAGGCCATTCAATTGAAAATTTTAAATTTGCCGGCATAGAAATCCCGAGAAAAAGTGATATTGAATATCGGAGAACGCGCGAGTCCCTTTTTATAAAGCTGTGTAATACTCAGCAAGAAGGGATTAATGTCCGAATTTGATTTTTCTAACAAGTATAAAATGAATTGATCCCTTGATTTCATTGTATGAAGTTCAAGATTTTTTGGTCAATTCGCATCACGAATCCCGTCTAGTTGCCAGCCGTAACTATGACGTCGTGATAAACAACTTGTGTCTCCAGACATTTTTCGTTCAGCATCTGAAGAAGACGGTTGTATCGTCGAATATATATGCGAACTTTGTGCTTTAAAATATTAAATATTCTCCATGAAGAAACAATTTTATTGTTAAAATATGGATTAACTTTGTTGTAAAGAGACACATAAAATGGATTTTGCATGGTATTTGCAAAAACTTATTATCTTTGAAAAGAAAATAGTGAAGTATACTTCACATCGGGATTTTTTGACGCGTTGCATTAATGAATCAGTTGTACCGCGAGGGTTTCAAATAAAGTGGAATGTTTGTCTAGATGTAGACACAGAGGGCAGAGAAGAATACGACAATATTCTTTACGATTCGTCGTTGAAACTTATGAATACGGCAATGAAAACTTGTGAGAAAAACCTACAAGATCTTCAGTCTAAATCGGGCCGGTTTTTGCAGGACGTTGATAGAAAATTTAACAGTGATAAAATTTATGAACTAAAGACAATTCTTTCAAATATTAAAGATAGAACAAAGCGTGATCTAGAAAGAAAGAAAGAAAAAAAGTTCGCCGTTCTAGAAGCTCAGTCGCGTTTATATCGCGGAAGTAATATTACCAACGTTAGCAACGTAAACGTCGAATGTCAACAACGTCAAAATATAGAACAAGGAAGTGAATTGCAAGATTGCAACACAAATTTAAAACACAATGAAAAGAATGAAAATCAAGATGATTTTCCCCGGTTACAGAATGAATATGAAACGGAAATAAATACGAGCATTGGTGGAGAGAAAGAAAGTGGACATCAAACAGAAAACATAAATACGGAAACGTATTGTAAAAGTTCTGATAGCTATGCTGATAAAAATCTATTTTTAATAAATGGTTCTCCCAATTCAAATCCAAAAAAATCAAAACAAAAAAATCAGAATATGATCCTAGGGGGTTCTCAATCAGGTCGGTAGCTGGTGATGGTCACTGTTATTTTAGATCCATAAGTCTAGAATTTACGGGATGTGAAGATAATTTCCAATATGTTAGGGAGATTGTATGTAATGAAATAAACATGAATAAAGATCATTATCAACAGTTTATTACGGGAGACATAGAAAAACATTTAGAAAATATGGGTAGAAAAGATGGGTGTTCACAGTCATGGGCGACCGAAGCTGAAATAGTTGCAACATCAAATTTATTTGGTTGTACAATTAATGTTTTAATGCAAGAAGAAAATTCAGGATTACAATGGCAGACTTTTAAACCAAATACAGAAACAGAAGAGGGCCCCAACAATTATGAAATAAATCTGCAATATGTAAATGGAAATCATTTTAACCTGATATACAACAAACAGGCAGAAATTGCAGAAGAAAATCGGTCGTTTTATGAACCTGGTTAAAATATAAGTTTTTCTACAGCTAATTTAAAAGAAAAACGAAAAAATGGTAGTCTCGTCTTTAATTTGTCGAAGAAGAAACTTACGGAAATGCACGAAAAAGTTTTAGGTCTAGGACTGAAATTCATTCCCACAAACAAGAAGATTGATATGACTGAACTCATCACAGATGTGAAAGAATGGGATAGACGTATAAGACTTCGTGAATTTTTTTACGAAGAGAATATGGAGAAAGACAGTGATGCTGGTAGCGATGAAGTTCAAGATCAAGTCACTTCAAAGAAAAAGAAAAACTCCCATTGGACACCGAATGAAGGTAGAAACCAGTGGTTAGACTTATATTTAAAGCTGGTGAAAGATGATATTTTAAAGGGAGTAAAAACAAATTACTACACCAATTTGTCTAAACCAGAAGAAGCTGCGTTGGCAGATTTGATGAATGACAACTCTATAATAATCCGACCGTGTGATAAAGGCTCAGGAGTTTGTGTCGTGGACGCAGATGATTACATCCGGAAAATAGAAGAGGAGCTGAAAGATACAAGTACATATACGGAAACACCTGAAGATCTAACAGACGATGTTACCAAGAAAGTTGAGAAATTAGTCAACCGTCTCTGTCGGAAAGGATACATTTCCGAAGAAACGAAGCGATATATGCTACCCCGTAATGTTATTCCAGGAAAGGTGAAAGGGAACCCCAAGATGCATAAAGAAAATATCCCTTACAGAATTATCATAAGCGGAATCAATCATCCTACAGAAAAAATTGCAGAGTGTGCTGAAAAGGAACTACAAAAACATGTCCAATCATTGCCTTCTTATATTCAAGATACAACTGATTTTTTGAACAAAGTTAAAGAAATTTCCCAACCCCTCCCTTCCGACACCATACTTTTTTGTATGGATGTCAAAAGTTTGTATCCCAGTGTGCCAAAAACTGAAGGTCTGCAAGCATGTCAGGAAGCTCTTGACAAAAGGCCGAACCAGTCCATTCCTTCGAGTGAGGTACTCTCTATGATTAAACTAGTTCTTGAAAATAATAATTTCTCTTTTAATGGGAAAAGTTATCTCCAGGTAGATGGAACTGCTATAGGGTCTCGGCTAGGAATGAATTACGCTAGTACGTATTTGGGAAGTTGGGAACAGAAACTGCTAGAACAATCCCCCTTTGAGCCCTTAGTCTACTTTAGGTATGTTGATGATGTATGGGGAGTATGGCAACATGGTGAAGAGAAACTGAAAGAATTCCATACACTAGCAAATAGCATACACCCGAGAATAAAGATTGAGCTAAGGTACGACAAAAACAAAATAGAATTTCTAGATACAATTACCACTCTGGAGAATGGGTTTATAGTTACTAGTTTGTTCGAAAAATCAACGGACAAGCACATGTACCTACATAAAACATCGGACCATCCGAAAACGGTAAAGAAATCTATTCCCTATGGGCTCGGCGTCCGCGTGAAACGGATTTGTGAAAAGGAAGAAGATTATCAAAAAGAGCGGAAGAAAATCAAACAAAGGCTGAGGAACAGGGGGTATACAGGGGGATTAGTTGAGCAACAGCTTTTAAAAGTTGATGAAAAGAATAGAGAAGATACGTTAAAATACCGTAAAAAATCCAAAAACAAAATGCCAGAAAGAGTCCCGATAGTTCTTACATACAGTCGGGCTCTACCTGATGTTGGGAAAATCCTAAAGAAACACCACCATCTTCTAGGCAGATCAACGCGTTTGAAGAAAATTTTTAAAACTCAGCCAATGTGCGCGTATCGTCGGGATACAAATTTATCAGACAGGATTGTACATCAGAAAACATCGAAGGTGTTAAAAAATAAAGAAGTCGGTAAAAAGGAAGATAAAAAACAGAACGGGTGCGGTAGAAATTGTGTCACATGTGACAAAATTTACAGAGGCCAATGTAACACAAAATCCGGAAGAATAATTCGAATGAATGATAATATTCATTGTCGGTCGCATAATGTAGTGTATGCCGTGTACTGTACAAAATGCAAACACATCGTGTATGTTGGAGAAACTGATACTAAATTGAAAGACCGGATCCAAAACCATCTTTCAGATATACGAACAAACAAGACTAAAAAAGATAAACCCGTCTCCATTCATTTTAATTCAAAAGGCCATTCAATTGAAAATTTTAAATTTGCCGGCATAGAAATCCCGAGAAAAAGTGATATTGAATATCGGAGAACGCGCGAGTCCCTTTTTATAAAGCTGTGTAATACTCAGCAAGAAGGGATTAATGTCCGAATTTGATTTTTCTAACAAGTATAAAATGAATTGATCCCTTGATTTCATTGTATGAAGTTCAAGATTTTTTGGTCAATTCGCATCACGAATCCCGTCTAGTTGCCAGCCGTAACTATGACGTCGTGATAAACAACTTGTGTCTCCAGACATTTTTCGTTCAGCATCTGAAGAAGACGGTTGTATCGTCGAATATATATGCGAACTTTGTGCTTTAAAATGTCAATATCACAATATAAAAAGAAATGAATTTCATCTTCGATTTTTTAGCAGTTTTTGCATAATCTTTCTTCTCTTGATATTTTAAGATATCTTCTCTTTTCTATTAGTAAATTGTGGGCACTTAATCTGAATTTTGTTATCAGTTTTCTAAATTCAAAAATTGAGCAGGTTAAATAATTTTCTTCTGTAGTATTTTGTTTTACATGTTTATAAATAGTGAGTTTGCTGTTGTCCTTTATATCTGTTATTTTAACATTTATTCATTTTTCATAAAATTGCTTCAATTTTAATGGTATTTGTTCTTTTATATTTTTAGTTATCTTATGTGAGGAATATTTCTTCGAAATATCCAATCCATACCTGTTTCACACATGTTTTACATATGAAAACCAAGAATAAATTCCCAAAGAGTCAAGATTTTGAGTAAAAACAAAGAATTCTTTAACAAGAGGGTTAATGGCATTAGAATTAGATACAATATAGATATAAAAAACTAACTGTTTTGCATAATAACATATTTACAATATATTCGACCTTAATTCTGAGTATAGTATTGTTGCCTCCCTTATGGACCAAAAAATGTAAGCTATCTTATGTCATCAATCGAGGCATCAAACGTTAGTTTAAAACGTTCTCATACCAAATGCTTTTAGCAAAATCCTTGGAACAAAATAAACTGCATTATTGCAAATTTTGCAGATTTTTCTGATCCATGGGGAGACAAACGAATATACCCGAAGTGTCTACAAAAACTGCATGGCCGGTATGAGGATCTTCTGCAGTTTGTCTGACATTTTTCGTTATGCCCTACTACTAAGGTGTGACTTCCCTTATTATTTATAGTTTCACCTAATTATATTGATTTCCAGAATTGCGGATACTGGAAGATACTAGTTACAGTACTGGTTACAATACTGGTTCAAAAAATTGTTCTAGTATTGTACCCAATACTGGTAATACCAGTATTGCGTTTGTATTCTTTTCTCTATCCGAACAATATTTGAAAAAAGTAGGAGTTAATATCTAGGGAATGTGCATTACTTGTACATTTGACTCTTGTGGCAAGTCAAACTTTGTGAAAATGACCTGGAAAAGTTTCTTCGTTTTTCTTAACAAATGTAATGAATTTTTATATACAATCTGAAAAATAAAGGCTCATTTTAATTTTCAGTTGGACATTGGTGAAACTGAATAAGTTTGAAATGTTGCTATGGTAACTCTGTTTCTATAGTCAATTTCCATTCATTTTTTGGTGTTTCAAAAGCTGCCTGTATTTTGCCATTTCTGAATATATACATACATGTATATGAATATATCTGAAACTTCCCCATGATCAAGAAATCAGTGAGGCCACTTAAAATTAGGGGATAACTGTATTGTATTTTATCAGTTGCCGACATAAACCGCTGGTTTTACCGTCGCAAATTGAGTTTACCTGGCGACGCGTAGCGGAGCCAGGTAAACGGATATTTGCGATGGTAAAACCACCGGTTTATGTCGGCAACTGATAAAATACAATACAGTTATCCCCATTCTAATGCAACCTCCGTTAAACGTTAAAAAATAGAATAAAAAGTAAACAGGAAACGTCAAATGCGTTTGCGCAACGTTGTCGTCAATGGTTCCGACGGTAAACCGTGGATTTTACGCTTGACGTTATCCAATCAAAAAGGACGTTATATGTTATGTTGCATTAGAATAAATAATTTCACATCTAAATATGGAGTCCAACCTAAAGCAATGAAACTGGAAATGTCAAACTGTTGGACACGAGTCACTGAACACAATGGATACTTTAGCAATGTCAGTAAACACTAGGGACGCCACTGTGTGGAACCAGAGTTTGTTTACAGTATACTGGTCCCAAAACAGACTGGAAAAGGTTGTAAAGAAGCGCGGAATCCAGTTTTCAAATAACTTCTCCCAAAACAGCTCCACCTGGCGTTTATTGACATTGTTAGATACTTATTTCTAGGCCATTATTCTCTAATCTATAAAACACAATTTAAACCTTGAAATATCAAAGGGGATTTACACAGTGCATTTTATTTCAAAACATTTTTTGAATTCCTCCCCCCCCCAAATTTTAAAACCTAATCCGCCACCCACCTCTTTGTTAGCCGAGCATCCCAATACCATGCAATCGTCCTCCCAAAGGCACCGGCCGGTATTGTACGGTTTATTGAACGAATGGGTAAAATATTTTATTGACTAACAATAGAATATCAGCCTATATATGATAAAAAATGTCAATACAATGCAAAATGTCAAAGTACGCCAATACGACACATATCCGTCCAATATGCCGTATTGACTAGTCAATATGAAATATTGGACTGGTTAGGCATTAAAGGATCATATTGGACTAGTCAATACGACATATTGGACTGGTTAGTCAATAAAGGTATAATTGCTTAAGGTTTTCCATATTAGCTTAGTTATTGGTCCTTGGCTAGCCATATTGGACTTCGGCTTCGCCTTAGTCCAATATGACTTGCCTCGGACCATTAACTAAGCCAATATTGAAAACCTTACGCAATAATACTATAGTATGAACAAGGAACTAGGTTGACATTTATACTATATTGTATGATTTTCTCACAAGTTTGATCCATAGTTAATGTATTGGGAAATAAACATCACGTCATCATTAGCATAGGTAATTAGTAATTTGTTCATTATTATGATGAATGCTACGTGGGAGTTATAGACACTATGTACCTATATTCGGTGAACGAGTTAAAATATTCATATAATCGCTAAAAAAATAAGACTGTAGGAAATCATACATTGGTTTTCATATTTTATAATTAAATGGGTGACATTAACAGTCGTAATATAGGTCAGTAAACTGCCACCAGCAGTAACTGCCAATAACCGCCACAACGTGTCGTATATATTTTAAAAAATATATGTATCATATGAAGTTTTTATTTCCTAACAAAACTTCGGTTAAAATTTCTACAAGAATAAGATCTACCCATGATAAAATCTACACAATGAATTGCTGGACAAGTTTTCAATGAATTTTATAATTATAGGATTACATTTCGTAACAAAAAGTTCCAACATAAATGGTTACGAATATCTATCATTAAGGAATTGTGACTTTGCAAAATTACAATTTGATATCTCGAATTTTATACATTTGGTCACGATTTATAGATTTTTCAGCGTTACAATTCGACATGTTTAAAAATTTTCTGCTCTCAGAATTTGTATTAGAAAAAACTTCTTTCCCTTTAGACCCTCAAAACAAAACCTTGGTACATTATAATTAGCATGTGTAATTATCCGGACTTCAACATGTTAAACCATATATTTTAATTTTACATTGTTTTGTAAATGGTAATTAATTCAGAATATCAACTTCCTGTAAGATATGAAAACGACAATAATTTTGATTTTCCTCTACCAGGTCTCTGCAAGTAAGTGAATTAGTCTTTGTATTTTTACAGAATTCAGAATAGTGTATTTATATTGTAAAGACGAACCATTTAATCTTAAATACAATAGAATTAAGGAACAAAATTATGCAAAATTATGGATCGATTGAGTTATTTTAAATAAGATGTTCCTCAAGTTAGCCGTGTAAAGCGATCATCAAATTGCAGTCAACATTTGGACTTCAGAATAGCTGTCATATTTGAGGACAGAATTAACTTTGATTGTCGATTGTTACCCCGAGAAGGGGACAGTATTAACCTTGTCTGTAAATTCAGTTTTACATATCATAAAATAAATAATAGATTGTGAGGTGGAAGGTAATTCCCCCCTTAATTTAAGGGGAATGTTGACAATCTAATGTCTTATTTATTAATTCTACATTAATTTGTAAGACTCAGCTAGAAGCTTCTCCATACTATGTGGTGAAAAGTAAGGATATGCAAAAATATGTTTTAGTGTACTCTTTCTCTATTTTACAGAGTGTCCAGCGCCATTTCCAGGTGAACATGGCCCGTGCATGAAAACATGTGGAACAACAAAGCAATGCAGTCCAGGTTTGTATGAATCATACAGATACCAACATTGTAACTATATACCGGATTTTAAGGAAATCATTGGTAAAATGGACCGTTTTTCTTATAAAATACATAGCTTGCACGGCTCCGTTGTAAGCAGATGTCTTACTTGAAAGTAGCTTACGATCATTTCACAGTAAGGATTGCATATACGAAATCGTCTGCAAGTTTGTTAAGTACGTCTCTCTCCCATTTGTTTGAAGGCATTAAATGATGGCCCCTTTTTGCTACGGGATGGGGGAGGAATCCTCAAATTCTGAATGTCTAAAAATATCTGAATTGTTTTTTTTCTATTTATTAAAAATAATGTTTATTTTGTACATTGTTCTGTGTGAAATTTTTATGTCATAATTCAAACATTGCAGAGATAAACCGTTTAAAACTTGTTATATTCTGAAATCAGTGTTTGCTCTCCTCAATTTTTCATCTATTTATATCATGGACGAACATGGACTTTGCCATTTCTTCATATAATGTAAGGGGGTAGGCTTGTGCCGTCCTCAACTCATCCAAAACCAATGAAACATTCAGGAAATCACTGTATACATTGTCATTATGCACTTCCTTTATTACATTTGAACTTTGATCAGAATGATTTTTTGGGTTTTCGACAGACAAACATAGACTTTGCAATTTCTTCATTTAATGTAAGGGGAGTATGTATGCCCCGTCCTCAACTCCCACCTGAACCAATGAATGGATTTCAATGAAAGTTTTAGGTGTACATTGCCATTATGCACCACCTATTTTAGTCTTTGATTAAAATGAGTTTTTGGCTTCACATAGGGACTTATACATTTCTTTACATTATTGTACCAGTAGCGGGGGATACACACTCAATTGACATAAATGACTCGGTTCCCACTTGTAAATTTCCCTGTACAATTTATATAAAACTACCGTTTATTTCAAAATACTGTCCTGATGTTATTTCTTATCTTAAATGTACAAAATACACAATAAAACAAAACGAACAAAAGCCGAACAAAACCAAATACAACATCGTAAAAAACCAACCAAACTTAAAAAAGGTAAAATGACCCAGCTTTTCCACCAATATGGCCCTGACCACGAGCATGAAAAAATAAAAATAAAAAGGTGCTGACTCTTTAAAAACCAGAGAGTCCTGACAAATATATGTTACCCAGACCATTATGTATTGATTCAGACTTAATTCGGCAAAACGGTGTCAGGGGGTATAATTTCATTAAAGATGAGCATCTTGTCAAGTGGATCAGTAATTGAAATGATTTAGGGACGAGATCAAAAGTTCAATGTAGGATAAAAACCTTAATTCAAATAGTTTGGGGAGGGGGGGGGGGGGGGGGGGGGTGGTAAAAATCGCTGCGAGTTTTGGTATCTAACAGCGATTTTCGGATTGAAAAATACGGATTCAAGTGATGTCCAAGTCAATATACAGAACAAACATACATTGTTGAGGAAAAACATGACCCATGGTACAAAAGTATACTCTCAAAGCATATGCCCATATTGGTCAATTAATTTTTCCCAAATTAAGTTAAGACGGGGGGGGGGGGGTGTCAGTGAAAAAACTGTGTGAAGTTTTTTATCCTACATTGAACTTTTGATCTCGTCCCTTAGAGGTAGATTTGTCTAACGATATTTTGGCGTGCGGCTCGGATAGAATTATAGAGACAAGCTAAAATTATATAGACGGGGAAATGATGGTAAATTAAAATTATCACTCTCTTCATAAGTTTTTTTTTCTCAAAATCTTAACATCTTGTTGTGTGTGTGTCATTGTTCCTCAATAATGGCCTATTTTACAAAAATACAATATTTATTTATTGTTTTTGTAGGTTTATGGTGTTGTAGTACTCCCTGTGGAGGAACTGTATGTAAAATACCAGATTTGCAAAAACAGCCGAGCCTTCCAAGTTCAAATCATCAAACCAGTATATTCAATGATTTTCTTGGATTCCAAAACCAGAGTCCATTTTTTCAGGAAAAGACTACAGCGTTTCAGGACCCTGTGATTCCGCTCTATGATCCAAGCCAAACAGTCCCATTGTTTCAAGACCCAATACTTCAGCTTTTAAAACCAGATGTTTTTCAACAAGTTTCTTTGTTTCAAGAAACAAAAATTCCAAATTTCCAAGCAGATCCATCTCTTAGTTTTAATCACGACCCTCAAGCTCGTACAAATCCACCGTTTCAAGTATCTCAACATTTTGGAAATATAGGTAATATATTAACAATTATTAACTACAGTGTTATTTACTTAAATAACAGTTAATCTGTCTATACAATACAGATAATCGAACAAGGCCAATACAGAAAAACTCGTCCAATACGTACTTTTTCCCTATTGGCCGACATCCGGGGATTTTCACACATGCAAATATATAGGGACGTCGCACTGTTGGACGATTGTACAAAAAGCTACTTAAAATTTTTAACTATTGATTTTTTACCCCACTTGTGACCATTCATTTTACTTGTCTCATAAAGTTTAACTACAAAATAGATGATTTTTTTTTAATTCTGTACAAAAAGTATACTTTCGTAATTTCACGTTCGTGCGTAAGATTCCCTTGAGTTTTTAGAGAATTGTGATTCAGTTTGACAGACTATATTTAAAAGATAATTCTGTGTAATATTTATGAAAAGTTAATTAATAAAGATATCATTAATTGAAAATTTGCGTATTGGCTTAGTTATTGGTCCAAGGCTTGCTGTATTGGCCTGAAATTGTTAAATAATAATATCATAGTCTTTGGTCGTGACAATTTTTACTAAGAATATGAAGAAATGCGAATGAGTGTAAATGATTAATATGTATTCTAATCGGTTTACTTGAACGAACTTCTAGTAAGCAAAATAAGCACATGATTAGTGTTGAACTTGTGAGCAAGGACAAAGACACAAGTTTCCATGGCTACTAATTCGGACGCACGAGTTTTTGTTAGTATACAAAATATTATAAAATTAGCTATTTTAAAGCTCACATATCTGTTCCTTTTAGTATCTCGTGGTATGATCGATCTTCAAGATTCGGGATTTCATTCAGCCGTTTGAATGTCCGATATTGGGCGTGAAAATAATTCCAGCAAAAAGTCACAGGGGTGACGTACTAAATTTGTTTTGCGTGCAGTTAAGTTTACCATGAATGTCTTGTTGAAGACAGCACGTGTATATACTCACCTGTGAAACAATTTTCTTTGAGAATGCATTTCGTTGTACAGGTGAACGGAAAATAGTAAACACCATGTGCTTATACAAATTTTATCTCCAGCAATAGTATTTAACTTAGGCACACGGGTTGACATTTAGCACCTACCTTTTTTGCTCGATAATAATTTTCCGTAGATGTAGCATATTTATGCTTTGGACAAATAGCTAATTAATGATTAAACACTTCCCTGTGCTTGGGGTGTGTGTTATTCTTTTTTAAACAGTTACGGGGTTGATATTCTGACATGACATTGTTCCACTGGACTACTCAGGAATTAGTCTGGGGCCATTCGGAACTTGCGGATGATGTGGTTTTCCACAATTGAAGACCATGTTGTACGCTCTGGATGTTAGTTTAAGAATATACTTGTAATTTTGTGCTTTCTTTGTGCTTACGATTTTTGCAGACGTTTATTAAAGATTGGTTACAGGAGTGAAAAGTGAAAGATCTTGGAAGTAAAAAAACTGAGAAATAAAAAATGTCGGCGTTACCGGTTGTATATAGTGTATAAAATATGAGCATATGTCCCGTAGTGAAGCTGTACATCGTTTTTTAGCATTCCGTTTCTTGGTTTTATATCCATAGTATCCATTCATTTCTATAGTTTGTTTAATTTTGTATCATAGACCGTTTACTTACACCTTTTAAAATTTCTCATTTAAAAAATGAAAAGCATAACGCATATATTATTTTAAAACTGTCAATGTGTGATTTCTTTTTATATGTATTTTCAGTAAATTTACCAGTCAACAGTTTTCCCCCCAAATCACAGTCTGGATCTGTGGGAGAAACGAATGTCTGCCCACCAGATCGGCCGAGAATTTACTGTGCGCATAACCCTTGTCATGGAAGAACTTGTCCCTTGTTTCACGTAGCGGTTTGTGTGTAAGTATGCTTTTAAAAATATGCACTTTAAACTAGAGACTCAATTGAGCCTGAATCGCTCACCTTGATATAATGAAGCATATAACATACTGCATATTTGATATGTACATATTATCAGGTTTTCTGCAAACGTATATCGTAAAATATCAGCGGCGAGACACAATGTGAAGCTTTTTCGGCGAGTGGGCGTAGCGAACGAGCCAAAAAGCTTCATATTGTGTCGAGCGGCTTATATTTTACAATATTTGTTTGAAGAAAACTTGATGATAAATTTATCGTATTGTTAACTAGCAATCTTAATGGAATTTCTTACTTTTCAATGGCCATCCGCCTATAACCGGATGTTTTCCTGATATATTCGGGTCAACGTTGGGTCAAACATTATGACGTCGCTGATATATTCGGGTCAGCTCATATTAGGGTCGGGTCAACTCTTTACGACGTCACAGTGCCGAAATACGGGAAATTCTGAAGGCCTCAGCAGGTCGATATAGCCATGGGGAAATACGATAATATTTGTAGGGGCCCTCGGTGGTCGAGTGGTCTAGGTACATTTGTAGTTCGTCGTGACTACTACTGATCACTAGCCTGTCAACACTTAAGTTGTGAGTTCGAATCTGACCTGTTGCGGGGTGTTTTCGAATCCAATCTTAATTGACAAGGATTGCCAATTTTTCTACCGAAGGTCGGTGCATGGTTCTCTCCTGGTACTCCGGCTTCCTCCACCAATAAAACTGACCGCTGCGAAATAGCCAAATGTGCTGAAAACGCCGTACAACCCCAACTAAACAAACAAACAATTATTATTCGTACTAGTATATCAAGGCTTAGCCAATCAGGGGATTCCATGCAATTGTCCTGGTTGGATAATATTGGCTTTGTTGTTCAGAAAAAACAGTGATTTTCCAAAGAATTCAATGCAAACTTATAACCATCGTAGCCGCCATGTATGCCATCCGATCAACACAAAATAAAATAAAGAATCTTTGTAGTCTCCCTATCATCATTACTGAAAAGCTTGAACAAATCTGTCTTTTTAGTTTTAGAGAACCAATCAGAATTCAGAATCAAGAATTACCCGTGTGGTGCCCATGTTTTCAACCCAATCCAAATGATATATAAAGGACCTTCTACTCATTAGGAAGCAACCATTTGATTTTTATTGGGGGCGGGGGGGGGGGTGTGAGAAATGTTTGATATTGCCTTTTTATCTCATATTTCATCCTACCCCACCGCAGCCATAAAATTATAATGGTTGCTCCCTTATTCCTGCCAATTTGTTTATTACTAGCCGTGCAGTTTCAGAGATATTTCTCTTTAGAATTCAATGAAAACCTACTTGCCACATTAGCCACCATGTATGCCACCTGATCAACACCAAACGAAGAATCCTTGTAGAGGGTCTCACAATCATCATCCATATAAAGATTGAAAGGAGTTGACATTGTAGTTTTAGAGAAACAATTTGAACATCTGACCAATCAGAATAATGAATTTCCTTTGGCGGTCGATATTTTCATCCGGTGGGAATAAAATGGGAAATTTTTTAGACGCCCTTCCATACATTATTCCCGTAAAATTTGCCTTAAATTGACCCAGTGGTTTCGGAGTACATAATATATTGTCTAACGACGGACGCAAAGTGAAGGCTTAACTCACATGACCTTTTGTGCCAGATGAGCTATAAAGGGGTGAAAAAGGGTCGGATGGAAGAAAGCTGAAATAGGAATGTTTGGCAAAGGATAAGACATTTGGAAACGACTGAGAGTTAAAGACGGCTGCCAACGTAATCACTGCCCGAAGTGTATTTTTTCAAACTGAATTGCATGTTAACGAGAACATGTTAATATGATAATGAACATGATCCCTGTTTTGTACTAGACCGACAAGCTGAGCCGGATTTTTAATGTCCGCAGGAAGACATATCACACCACTCGGACACATTATACTGACTCCGAGCCGACCAGTCGATCTTTGCTCTTACTCCTAGATGCCGCGTGTTTGGCGAAAAACAGCAAAAAAGTGCCTTTAATACGGGTGCTCATTTTAAAATTTTGGTTTATAAAATTTTCACAGTGCCCCCTATAGACAGTGAATTATTTTATACGGGTGCCCCTTTAAGCAGGTTTGATCAATAAATTAAATATATAAAGACCACTAAGGGTCTTACCTTAAGAAACATTAGCAAACCTGAGAACTAACAAATATCATCTTAACATTGAATTATTGGAATTACCACCCAGCAAGTGAAACTGGAGAGGGTGATTTGGTGGGAGGCACACCTCAACCCTTCATCAAATTGTTTGGTTCATAATGGAGATCTCTACCAAACAATATAGAATATAAGTATAACAAGAACCACAAGTCAGTAACTTACCTTCACTTACCCCAAATAAGATAAAAAGCACGAAGGTCCAAATGGAAATATCTGCTAGGAAGGTTTTAAACTCAGGATTTTTTTTGGATCTGGATTATTTAGTGCATATGGCAATCTTGATTGAGATCTCACAAAACATGTTTAACCCGGCCGCATTTTTGCGCCTGTCCCAAGTCGGGAAGCTCTAGCCTTTGTCAGTCTTTGCTCTGGTTTTTGTCTATTTGACACATTCCCCTTCTATAATTTTATATGTAATCATTCATCAAATGTTTGGACCTTTTCTTTCCACCATTTTTTGTTTTCAAAATTAGTTCAGGTAAGGCACAGAAGATACAATTGTTTGCCTTATTCACTGCTTATGTTTTTTTTTCAGACCAGACTACTGTGGGGATTGTACAGCAAAGTTTACATTAGCTAATGTTGATGTAACAAGAACTTGTGATATACAGCTGTAAAATAAAATATCATACAACTGACATTATTCATTCAGCACTAAGGTGTGAGAAAGATCTGAATATTTAAATCAGAAGGATTAAGGAAACCTTATTAAAGTAAATAATATATTATTGTAAAGATTATATTGAATCAACAGAAAAGTTGTGTTTTTTTTTAAATTTCATTCTCATATTTTTTTTTCATTTAAATAATTTTATTCTTTTACCAAACTTAATAAATTTAATACATACTGTTGTTACACCCAGGATTTACATACTACTGGGACATATTTAGCAAATGACCCTAGATTTACATACTATTGGGACAGTATTGCTTTGTTTAGCCAATGACCCATAATTTAGGGAGAAGGTTGAGTATTCATTTACCATCACACATTTCTTATTAACCTGACCGTTGTCTCTTGTCTTCTTATTGATACTTATTATAATAATGAGATAAAATTTTTGCTAGATAAATATTCCATGGTATTAAAAGATGTGCAAGTTTCACTGATTTAAAATTCATCAATTGTGCTTGAGGCTTAAAATCTGAATTATGCTCTAGTTTTACCGTGAGGTGTGGTTAAATTGCTGGTTGAAGGTAAAATATGAAGAGGTTGTTTGTTTATATTGTTTGTTTAGTTGGGGTTTTACGCCGTTTTCAGCACATTTGGCTATTTCGTGGCGGACAGTTTTTATTGGTGGAGGAAGCCGGAGTACCTGGAGAGAACCATCGACCTTCGGTAAGAAAATTATCCTTGTCAATTGAGATCAGAGTCAACACACCCACCGTCACAGGTGAGATTCAATTTCACAACCCCAGTATTGACAGGCTAGTGATCATAAGTATTCATGACGAACTACCCAGACCACTCAGCCACTGAGGCCCCCAGTAAAATATGAAGAGGTAATGTTCATGAGAAAATAACTCATACAATACTAGAACATAATACACTTCTATTGCTGTTATTCATCTCAAAAGTAAACATTTATTTGGACCAGAAATTCAGAATTACTGTGTTTGTTTGTTTACTTGGCATTTTACACCGTTTTAAGCACATTTGGCTATTTCGTGGCGGCCAGTTTTTATTGGTGGAGGAAGCCGGAGTACCTGGAGAGAACCACCAACCTTCGGTAGGAAAATTGGCAATCCTTGTCAATTTACAGAATTACTGTGAAGTCTGAACATAATGATCTGTTACTTGTTACAAGTATCATGAAGACTTGACTAAGGACATGGAAGGATAGGTTACCAGATCAAATCCTTTAAAAATCCAGACTTTAGTTTCCGGGTGATCCACCTCATGATAATTGAAATATCACCATATACTACTATGGAGAGATAGATTAACAGATGAAATCCTCTAAAATCCAGACTTTTGTTGCAGAAATGCCTTCATTTATGTATTACTAAGGATCATAAGAATTATAATAATTTAACACAGTTATTTTTTTTTATTTGTTTTACATGTGTAAATATAAATCTCTGTGTATAATAAGCACCATAGTAACACTTGACTAGAAATATCCTTGTGTCATTATAAAATTAAAAGTATCGGACTTTCCAAGGAGTTTTTGAAAAAAAATGTATCTATCTATCCTCTTCGAGCCATGGTCGGCTCATAAGGCTTGAAAAAAAAATTTAACCAATCAAAAACAAGATTTGCCATAATTTCATTATTATTTAACATATAGTTTGAGTTAAAATCTCCATTTCTGACATCTCATACAAAAAGTGTATTTTTTTGAGAAATGTTGGACATCAAAATTTTCAGCCTAAAATTTCAATCTTTAACAATATGAAATTTTCCTGATTTATAATGGCAACATCTGTTTGTTAACGGGTGATATTCCCATAGCCCATTCTAGTCATCACAATATTACAACTTAAATATCATTCACACTTCTAAAGTAATTAGATGATGATATGTTTTATAAAAATTTTCACAATTTTATAATTGTATGAGTAAATCTTATACAGAAGTACTAAAATATAAATTAAATGCTTAAATCTAATAACAAAATATTCATTAAAAAATCTGCATTAAATGTCATATGTTTTTATAATTGGGATATAACTCCAAGAAAATTGGCTAACAATGTATCTGTTTCTTTTATCTCAAAAAACAAAAAAATTGTATTCTGAAATAATCTGCAGAAACCATAATAAAACAGGCAGATCCACACATCTTAGAAAGTCTCTACATTTCAGATCAGATTTCATGAATTTTCTTGCAGACAGGTCTTTACATAATTTGTTTGAGAAAAATTTCAAAATTTAATGTACCGGTAGTTCATATTGGATTTTTTAAAAATTCAACAATGTATTAAAACATTTTATTGTACACAAAAGTCATACATGTACAATATCACAATTTAAAAAAAGACAATAGTACCATATATGTATATATTAATAAAATATAGATGTATGCATGTACAATATATATTTTCATATAAAAAATTGGACAAAAATATTTGAATTGAATGGACAAAATAGTATTTTATCACAAAAATTAAGAAAAAAATAAATCTCATAAACAAATCATGAACTCTATTACAATCATCCTAATAAAGAATACAGTTCTTGTGTATGTAAATTTAATTATCATAGATTCATTGGCAAAAAACATACTAGAAATTTACAGTTAAATATTTATTTCAGTTTTATATATTAGCGAATGTACATTGTACGGCAACGGCTTAAACAATTTTGCAGGGCTGTATACTATTTAAGAAATACGTTATGAAATAGTTAAATTCTTTCTTTGTTATGGTCAAGCATATAATGAGAAAGATAACGATGACCAACAGAGTCAAGTGGTTTGCATAACAACTGTTGCTATGTTTCATCATTCTTTTACTAAATAAGTTTTATAAACAGAAAATAATGCATAAGGCAACTAACAGCAATTCACTCAGATAATCGGATTTATTCCTTAAATGAATAAATCGTGATATGTTTAAATTTTAGGTAAAAATGTTTAATTAAAAGAATAACCAGAAACATATAAAACAAAATTAGATTCATAAAAAATAAAGTATAATTCAAAGACATTAATATACTAATTTTGTTTAAAGTTATGTAAATTATGTACTTGAAAATAAAACATTTGGCCAAAATGTCCTAGTCTGAAACGTCTGCACACTGTTTTTAACATGCATGCTAAATTGTTATCGGTTTTCATTAAATAGGCTAACTGAAAACATAAATATATTTTTCAACAAAATTATTTAAAAATACTGTTATTTAAAAAACCACTGTTTGAGGGTAGAAAATGGCTTTTAATATCAAATCACAATCTTTACAAAGTATTCTCAAGGGAAAAAATTGATAACTATGACAAACCTAAAAAGCTAAGCATAAAATATTCCATTATTCACAAAACATTTTCACACATAGGTCAAAATTGTTCCACCTCAATGACCATGAAGAAATTTCAGTGTCCACAATAGACATTTTAGTGTGTCCACAACAGACTGTTTTAGTGTGTCCACAATAGACGTTTTAGTGTGTCCACCATAGACTGTTTTAGTGTGTCCGCAATAGACTGTTTTTGATTACTAGACAAATTTGAACAATGCCTTCATCCTGGAATGATAAAAGTAAAATGCGATAAAAAATTTGATCTTTATTCAAATTCATGACAAAAATTTAAACATAATCTGTCGTAAATACAAGGATACATCTCTAAAACCGAAATTACTTCTGATCCAATAAGATTCTTTGATATCAATCTTGATGCACAAGATGTGCACAGTTCGTTCATTTACGACTCATCAGTTGTGTTCAAGGCCTAAAATGTTGAAAACTAAAACAACAGTCCAAAAAGTTGAAGAGCATATTTAAGAATTACAAAATTACCAAAGGGCTAAAGTCATAACAATCTAAAGACAGAACTATGCACCGGGGATATAAACTCCATAATTTTCACAAATTTTAAAATTTTATAACAGTACGTTTTAAATATCAATTTCGGGCTAGTATCGAAATACTAGCAACTGAGCTAGAGATACCCTCGTTTACTTGGAGTCCAACAGCAGTGGCATCGACTCAGTTGTAAAAATAAGATTCTGAAAAATATTGACACATGCTGCATTCAAACTCACAAATTCAGTGAGAACAAGAATCTGAGACTGAATGGAAGTAAAAACATTACCATATTGGGGAATACCTGATATTTTCTCACTGTAATTCGTATGGTACTGGGAAATCTCTTCTTCTGTTGATAACATAGGCCCCTACCAATCCACAGATTATACCTGTAATCAACATTCCGATACCTAATCCAGCCATGGAACCTGGATAACAGAAATAATACATGTATATAATACAGTTGTCCTCTCATGTCAACAGGATAACAGAAATAATACAAGTATAATAGAATACAGTGTCCTCTCATGTCAAACAGGTTGTCAAAAATAATACATGAATAGAATAAAGTGTCCTCTTATGTCAAACAGGCTAACAGAAATAATACATGTATAGAGTACAGTGTCCTCTTATGTCAAACAGGCTAACAGAAATAATACATGTATAGAGTACAGTGTCCGCTGATGTCAAACAGGCTAACAGAAATAATACATGTATAGAATACAGTGTCCTCTGATGTCAACATGCTGTCAGAAATAATACATGTATAGAGTACAGTGTCCTCTGATGTCAAACAGGCTGACAGAAATAATACATGTATAGAATACAGTGTACTCTCATGTCAACAGGCTAACAGAAATAATACATGTATAGAGTACAGTGTCCTCTGATGTCAACAGGCTAACAGAAATAATACATGTATAGAGTACAGTGTCCTCTGATGTCAAACAGGCTGTCAGAAATAATACATGTATAGTGTACAGTGTCCTTTGATGTCAAACAGGCTGTCAGAAATAATACATGTATAGAATACAGTAGACCTCTGTTTCAAACAGGTTGTCAACCCTCATAAAAATACAGGAGGAGATTGATTAAAAGGTTTCAAAAATAGGTTACTGATTGGAATATATGACATTCATAATTTTCTAAGATTTGGAAATAGTGTTGGTGTGTGGTTATCTCCACACTCAGCAAAGCAGCGAGGATAATGTTTTGCTTTTTGCCATAAGTACATCTGTACGTAATGTCCATTATAACCTCAGACAAATCACAGAATCTTGAAACTTGGCACAATGTTAACACTACGAATGTAGATTGTGCCGGAAGCTTTTCAGTTTTTTGGGAAAAGGAATTTTGTTATATTCAGAAAATCAGTAAACTCTTATAAACTCTAGAATGCAAATTATATATGCCAACTTGACCAGTTATCTGAAATTTCATGCAGCCAATAGGGGCATATTCCTTATGGGGCCAGAATCATTAGCGAGATAAAAACTAGAGGCTCCCAGGAGCCTTTATCGCACATCTGGACTCAATTTGCCAATCAAGCACCTAAGAAACAACAGTCTGGATTATTGGACAAAATTATGTTTCATCTTATAAGACACCCTAATGCAAAAAACAATGAAAATCATGAAAATGGAAAAATTTGAAACAATTTTGAATTAGGCACAAACCACAAGATAGAGCTCAATTACTGATACCCTTAGCTACCTTCTATAGATTTTATACAATATTTGATTAGCACATTATAAACTGATATATTACCTGAACTGTATCCCTGTTTCTTTTCATTTTCTGTATTTTCTAAGATATGGTGAAAGGGAATTCTATGAAGTGATGTCTTTTGAATTGAATATTTCTATAAAAGCGAAAAAAAATTAGGTAAGTATAAAAGAAAATTTGTGGTAAGTCAAAGGACTATATTCTGGAATAAATGAATGCTCCCTGTGGTGGTGGTTGTACAGCCAACATTTGTCTGTGATATCAAACCATTTACTGCATAACACCATATTGATATATCCAGTGATGAAGCAGCAGAAATAATGTTTTACACCATATTGTTATCCCCCGTGTTGAAGCAGCAGGGATAATGTTTTGCACCATATTGTTATCCCCCGTGTTGAAGCAGCAGGAATAATTTTTTGCACCATATTGTTATCCCCTGTGTTGAAGCAGCAGGGATAATGTTTTGCACCATATTGTTATCCCCAGTGATGAAGTAGAAGGGATCATGTTTTGCACCATACTGTTATCCCCAGTGATGAAGTAGGAGGGATAATGTTTTGCACCATATTGTTATCCCCTGTGTTGAAGCAGCAGGGATAATGTTTTGCACCATATTGTTATCCCCAGTGATGAAGTAGAAGGGATCATGTTTTGCATCATATTGTTATCCCCAGTGATGAAGTAGAAGGGATAAATAAATGTTTTGCACCATATTGTTATTCCAAGTGATGAAGTAGAAGGGATCATGTTTTGCACCATACTGTTATCGCCCATGTTGAAGCAGCTGGGATAATGTTTTGCACCATATTGTTAGCCCCAGTGATGAAGAAGCAGGGATAATGTTTTGCACCATATTGTTATCCCCCATGTTGAAGCAGCAGGGATAATGTTTTGCACCATATTGTTATCCCCCGTGTTGAAGTAGAAGGGATAATGTTTTGCAACATATTGTTATCCCCAGTGATGAAGCAGTAGGGATGTTTTGCAACATATTGTTATCCCCAGCAATGAAGAAGCAGGGATAATGTTTTGCACCATATTGTTATCCCCCGTGTTGAAGCAGCAAGGATAATGTTTTGCACCATATTGTTATCCCCAGCAATGAAGAAGCAGGGATAATGTTTTGCACCATATTGTTATCCCCGTGTTGAAGCAGCAGGGATAATGTTTTGCACCATATTGTTATCCCCTGTGTTGAAGCAGCAGGGATAATGTTTTGCACCATATTGTTATCCCCCGTGTCGAAGCAGCAGGGATAATGTTTTGCACCATATTGTTATCCCCAGTGATGAAGTAGAAGGGATCATGTTTTGCACCATATTGTTATCCCCCGTGTTGAAGCAGCAGGGATTATGTTTTGCACCATATTGTTATCCCCTGTGTTCAAGCAGCAGGGATAATGTTTTTTACCATATTGTTATCCCCAGTGATGAAGCAGCAGGGATAATGTTTTGCACGATATTGTTATCCCTCGTGATGAAACAGCAGGATAATGTTTTGCACCAAATTGTTATCCCCAGTGATGAAGCAGCAGGGATAATGTTTTGCACCATATTGTTATCCCCAGCGATGAAGAAGCAGGGATAATGTCTTACACCATATTGTTATCCCCAGCGATGAAGCAGTAGGGATAATGTTTTGCACCATATTGTTATCCCCAGTGATGAAGCAGTAGGGATAATGTTTTGCACCATATTGTTATCCCCTGTGTTGAAGCAGCAGGGATAATGTTTTGCACCATATTGTTATCCCCAGTGATGAAGCAGTAGGGATAATGTTTTGCACCATATTGTTATCCCCAGTGCTGAAGAAGCAGGGATAATAATTGGCACCATATTGTTATCCCCTGTGTTGAAGCAGCAGGGATAATGTTTTGCACCATATTGTTATCCCCAGTGATGAAGAAGCAGGGATAATGTTTTGCACCATATTGTTATCCCCTGTGTTGAAGCAGCAGGGATAATGTTTTGCACCATACTGTTATCCCCAGTGATGAAGAAGCAGGGATAATGTTTAGCACCATATTGTTATCCCCAGTGATGAAGTAGAAGGGATCATGTTTTGCATCATATTGTTATCCCCTGTGTTGAAGCAGTAGGGATAATGTTTTGCACCATACTGTTATCGCCCGTGTTGAAGCAGCAGGGATCATGTTTTGCACCATATTGTTATCCCCCGTGTTGAAGCAGCACGGATAATGTTTTGCACCATATTGTTATCCCCCGTGTTGAAGCAGAAGGGATAATGTTTTGCATCATTTTAAAAATGAAAATTTAATTATAACATGTATCTTGAACGAATAAATTTCATAATCAACTGATCAACTGTAGAATCTATATATAATACTGAGGACTGACATACAGTAAAAAACTGTCTAAATCACACCCTGGTAAACCAAATTCACTGAATACTGAACAAGTCTCATAAGATTAATTTCATTTTCGTATTATACTTCAACCTATCAAAACTGAATCCTGTTAACTCCGAATTCTGAAGTGTATTTTAAGTCCCAATGACCAATGAGCATAACAAACCTGTTTAATCAAATTGTTAACAAGAGGCTCCCAAGAGCCTGAATCGCTCACCTGTTATCTTTGGTGTACCAGTAGATCTTGCATCAATGATTATTTTTGCTATTTAATGTACAACCATCACAATTTTCTCCTTAATATTGACCTGTACAGCTAAAATATAGAATCCTGAAACGAAATAGATGTGATTGCTAGGGACTTTTTCATCAGTTGCTGTGGACTTTTTCAATGGCATTGACTCTGGACCTTCAATTTTGACTTGAACAGGTAAATTGTAGGGTCCTGAACCCAAATATATATTGTTGCTAGGGACTTTTTTATCGGTTGCTATGGACTTTTTCAATGACCTTGACCCTTGACCTTTTTGACTTGTACAGCTAAATTATAAGGTCCTTAAGCCAAATATATATGGTTGCTAGGGACTTTTTCATTGGTTGCTATGAAATTTTTCAATGACCTTGACCCTTGACGCTCCATTTTACTGGTACAGCTACCATTTAATTTCTTTCAAGTAACACCCTAAAATTCTGTGACAATGTCAGACCATTAATTTCTGTTTACATGTAAATAATCTTTCAAGGGCAAAAACTCCTATAAGGGGTCAATTAACGATTTTGGTCACTTTGACTTTTTTCCAATGACCTTGACCCTTGACTCTCCATTTTAGTTGTACAGCTACCATTTAATTTATTTCAAGTTATCCTCTTAACACCTGTGACAATATTTCAGACCATTATTTTTACTGATAATTACTGTTTACATGTAAATAAACTTTCAAGGGCAAAACCTCTCATAAGGGGTCAATTGATGATTTTGGTCATGTTGACTTATTTGTAGATCTTACTTTGCTGAACATTTTGCTGTTTACAGTTTGTCCTTATCTATAATAATATTCAACATAATAACCTAAAACTGCAAAATTTCCTTAAAATTAACAATTCAGGGGCAATAACCCAACAATCAGTTGAACGATTCGTCTGAAAATTTCATGGCAGGTAGATCTTGAGCTGATGAACATTTTTATCCCAGTCAGTTTTGCTCTAAATACTTTAGTTTTTGAGATATAAGACAAAACTGCAGTTTACCCTGTATGTTCTATTTTTAGCCATGGCTGCCATGTTTCTCGACAGAAAATAAAATAAAACATACTAGATGTACTGTGAGCAAAGCTCACATAGGATACCCCCGCTTTGCCTTGCCCAGGGTAAAGTTTCATAAGATATTTGCATCAATTTAAGCATACTCATGGTTGCTTTCGTTGAAATCCATTGAGCGGTCTAGGAGGAGTTGCGCTTACGAGGTTCATATATAATGTATAAGCCAAAACAAGAGGCTCTCAAGAGCCTGAATCGCTCACCTGGTAAACATTGCACTATAAACTAAATTAATATATTAATGTTTGTTGTAAACTAAACTGAGTATTAAAGGTCATGTAAAATGCTGAAAATACCTTTAAAAACCTTTAAGAACCTCTGGAAAGAAATGGGCATGAGTTCTCCCTACGCTTGATTAAGATACAGTCATGGTCAATCTGATGATTCATAATACAAAATACAAGCTTTAATTAATCTTCAAATACAAGTATAAATCTTTTGGTCAATATGTTGTCTTCGTTTTTAAAATGTTTGAAAGAAGTTATGTAAAAATTGTGGGTTAAGGCTTTTTATTGTACTTGAAAAGGAAATATTGCAGGAACAATCATGCTAAGTTTCATCAAATTCCCCCAAGTAGTTTCAGAGGAGAAGATGTTTGAAAATTTGTTAACAACGATTATGACAGACACCAAGTGATGGCAATTAAAAGCTCACATATTATGAAGTTTAATCATTGTTATACAACATTCTCATCATCACCATTCACTAAGGATACCATGTTTACTTTAAAAACCAAATATTGTTGAAATCCGAGAAAGTGTAAAAAATGGCGGGAAAATGGCAGCCATTTTAAAAATGGCCGTCCAAAACAAACTTTCATCATCACCATTCAACTCGGGATACCATGTTTGCCTTGAAAGTAGCTTTCATCTTCATTTTATTTCTATAATTCAGGAAAGAATAGCAAAAAACAGCATTTTGACCCCTATGTTCTATTTTTAGTAAGGGCGGACATGTTTTTTGACCAATCAAAAATCCAAGCATCAACTTTTTGCAGAATACCCTAAGGAACAATCTTACCAAGTTTCATTTGATTTTGAATAATAGTTTTAGAGAAGAAGATTTTTGAAATAATAACATAAAAAAAAAGCCAAAAATGTCAAAAAGGGCAATAACTCTAACATCTGTTGACAGATTTTCACAAAAATCAGCACGCAGGTAGCTCTCATCATGCTTAACACTTTCAACCTGCAGAATTTGGCGTAACCTAATGATTTTTGAGATATTTGCGAAAAACTGTTGTTTGACCCCTATGTTCTATTTTTAGTAACAGTGGCCATGTTTTTCGAAGGATCAAAAATCGAAGCATAAACTTTGTGCAGGATACCCTAAGGAACAATCATGCTAAGTTTTATCCAAATCCATTCAGTAGTTTCAGAGGAGAAGATTTTTGAAATAATAACATAAAAAAAAGCCAACAATGTCAAAAAAAGGGCAATAACTCTAACATCAGTATATAGATTTTCAAGAAAATCAGCACTCAGGTAGCTCTCATCATGCTGAACACTTTCAACCTGCCAGAGTTTGCCTTAACCTAATGATTTTTTAGATACTTGCAAAAAACTGTTGATTGACCCCTATGTTCTATTTTTAGTAACAGTGGCCATGTTTTTCGACGGATCAAAAATCGAAGCATAAACTTTGTGCAGGATATCCTAAGGAACAATCATGCTAAGTTTTATCCAAATCCATTCAGTAGTTTCAGAGAAGAAGATTTTTGAAATAATAACATAAAAAACAAGAGGCTGTCGAATGACAGCAAACCGGATTTTCCTGCATGGAAATGATGTTTGCAAATCTGGATTCCCAAATAGGACGAAGTAAAGAAATATAAATGAATGTTTTTAGGGTTTTGTAGGGTTCAGAAATGGAAAGGCAAAAATCAATCTTAATCTCCAATTTATAGTAAGAGACAAATATTGGAATTTTTGAGAGTATATAAGTACACACACATTTGTTAAGCAGGGGTTGGTAGGCAGAAATCATGAAGTCAATAATGAAAGAAATACGCCAATTTTTTAGAACCATAACTCCTGAACGGTGAAAGTGAAAATCGTCAATATCGGAACGGTGAAAGTGGAAATCGTCAATATCGAACTTGACCTCCATTTTGTCATCAGTAACAACATATTAAAATTTGAAAAGCTTTGGTTGAACAGTTCATAAGTTATCACACGGACACCACTGGAAAATCCATTTTTCAATCTTTCAAGAACCATAACTCTTGAACAGTGAAAGTGAAAATCGTCAATATCGAACTTGACTTCCATTTTGTCAAGAGTAACAACATATTAAAATTTGAAAAGCTTTGGTTGAACAGTTCATAAGTTATCACACAGACACCACTGGGAAAGCCAATTTTCAATCTTTCAAGAACCATAACTCCTGAACGGTGAAAGGGAAAATCGTCAATATCGAACTTGACCTCCATTTTGTCATCAGTAACAACATATTAAAATTTGAAAAGCTTTGGTTAAACAGTTCATAAGTTATCACACGGACACCACTGGAAAAGCCATTTTTCAATCTTTCAAGAACCATAACTCTTGAACGGTGAAAGTGAAAATCGTCAATATCGAACTTGACCTCCATTTTGTCATCAGGAACAACATATTAAAATTTAAAAAGCTTTGGTTGCACAGTTCATAAGTTATCACACGGACACCACTGGGAAAGCCATTTTTCAATCTTTCAAGAACCATAACTCCTGAACGGTGAAAGTGAAAATCGTCAATATCGAACTTGACCTCCATTTTGTCATCAGTAACAACATATTAAAATTTGAAAAGCTTTGGTTGAACAGTTCATAAGTTATCACACGGACACCACTGGAAAAGCCATTTTTTAATCTTTCAAGAACCATAACTCTTGAACGGTGAAAGTGAAAATCGTCAATATCGAACTTGACCTCCATTTTGTCATCAGTAACAACATATTAAAATTTGAAAAGCTTTGGTTGAACAGTTCATAAGTTATTGCACGGACACTGTTTGGCAGCCGCCCGTCCGCCCGCCCGCCCCTCCGTCCGCCCGGCCGCCTGGCCGCCCGCCCGCCCGCCGTATCATGCTAAGTTTTATCCAAATCCATTCAGTAGTTTCAGAGGAGAAGATTTTTGAAATAATAACATAAAAAAAAGCCAAAAATGTCAAAAAAAAGGGTGATAACTCTGAAATGAGTGGTTGGATCTTCTTCAAAATTTCAGGGCAGGTAGATCTTGAGGTGCTGATCACTTTTACCCTATGCCAGAATTTTGATATCTGTGACCGTTTCTGACTTATTTGCAAAAAACTGCAATTTACCCCTATGTTCTATTTTTAGCCATGACGGCCATGTTTTTATACGAATCAAAAATCCAAACAATACATTTGTAGCACCCATACCAATTAATAACTGTACCAAGTTTGGTTGCAGTTGGACTTATGGTGTTGGAGGAGTTAACGTTTGAAAAAGTTAACGGACGACGGACGGACGGACGACGGACGACGGACGCCAAGTGATAGCAATAGCTCACATGACCCTTCGGGTCAGGTGAGCTAATAACTCCTAAAAGGAATGATCATACAACTTATAAGTACAAATTTCAAAAAAAAAATCAAGAAAAAGGGCAATAACTCCTACATGGGTGGTTACATCTTCTTCAAAATTTCAAAGCAGGTAGATCTTGAGGTGTTGAACACTTTAGCTTCCCATCAGAATTTTGATATCTGTCACCATTTTTGAGTTATTTGCAAAAAACTGCAATTTACCCCTATGTTCTATTTTTAGCCATGGCAGCCATGTTTTTTTACAAATCAAAAATCCAAATGATAGTTTAGTAGCACTCATGCCAAGGAACAACTACACTAAGTTTGGTTGCAATTAAACTTATGGTGTAAGAGGAGTTAACGATTTTATTACAATGAATAAAGACTGCAAAAATGGTCAATTTTGACGATCTAAGGGGAATAACTCCTAAAAGGAACGAACCTACAACTTCGATCCTGTTACAAATTTTGTAGATCTTTGTGTGCCTAACAATATGAAATTTAAATTTTTCAAATTTCCTTTATAGTATCCAAGATATTGAGCTTAATAAGTGCAAAATTTGGAAAAAATGCAGAAAAAGGGCAATAACTCCTACACGGGTAGTTGGATCTTCTTCAAAATTTCAGGGCAGGTAGATCTTGAGGTGCTGAACACTTTTACCCTATGCCAGAATTTTGATATCTGTTATGGTTTTTGAGTTATTTGCAAAAAACTGCAATTTACCCCTATGTTCTATTTTTAGCCATGGCGGCCATGTTTTTTTACGAATCAAAAAACCAAACGATAGTTTTGTAGCACATATACCAATAAACAACTGTACGAAGTTTGGTTGCAATTGGTCTTATGGTGTCAGAGGAGTTAACGTTTGAAAAAGTTTACGGACGGACGACGGACGACGGACGGACGATGGACGCCAAGTGATGGCAATAGCTCACATGACCCTTCAGGTCTGGTGAGCTAAAAAATAGAAGTCCAATTGTGTGATCTCCCTTGTGTGATATTGGAAAGCAAAGATTTTTCTTCATGCACATCTTTGGATGATGTACTTCCTTTCTGTAAAGTTTCGTTGAAATCCATTGAGCGGTCTAGGAAGAGTTGCGCTTATGAGGTTCATATATAATGTATAAGCAAAAAACATTAGAAGTCCAATTATCTCCCTTGTGTGATATCGGAAAGCAAAGATTTTTCTTCACGCACATCTTTGGATGATGTACTTCCTTTCTGTAAAGTTTCGTTGAAATTCATTGAGCAGTCTAGGAGGAGTTGCGCTTACGAGGTTCATATATAATGTATAAGCCAAAAAAAATAGAAGTCCAATTATCTCCCTTGTGTGATATCGGAAAGCAAAGATTTTTCTTCATGCACATCATTGGATGATGTACTTCCTTTCTTTAAAGTTTCGTTGAAATCCATTTAGCGGTCTAGGAGGAGTTGCGCTTATGAGGTTCATATATAATGTATAAGCCAAAAAAAAAAAAAGAAGTCCAATTATCTCCCTTGTGTGATATCGGAAAGCAAAGATTTTTCTTCATGCACATCTTTGGATGATGTACTTCCTTTCTGTAAAGTTTCGTTGAAATCCATTGAGCGGTCTAGGAGGAGTTGCGCTTACAAGATATATGGACAGACGGACAGACAGATGGACGGACAGAGAGACGGACGGACGGACGGACAGACAGACAGACGGACGGATGGACAAGGTGATTCCTATATACCCCCCCAACTTTGTTTGCAGGGGGTATAAAAATTTCTTCAAGATACCATAAGGATCATTCAGTCTAAGTATGGCTGTAATTGGTTCAGTGGTTTCAGAGGAGAAGATCTTTGAAAAAGTTCACAACGGATGATGGACGCCAGGTGAGCTAAAAAGCCAATTACAGAAGAAAATGTGAGCAGATATGCAAAAGCTAAACACCTACTTGATTTTCCACTTCCCATAATACACCATTCTGAATGGCTGTCTCTAAGTTTCTATATGCTTCCTGCAGACTTAAAGTCTTATCTGTTCTACTCTTTCTTCCTTCTGTATAAACAGATAATTTTAATATTTTAATTTTGCAATGGGCTAATCTATTTTTATAACACCTGTCGAGATTGTGTTTGCCATGGTAAAATCAAAGTTTTGTTCAGCTCTTTGAGAAATTGGTGTTTGAGAAAATGGGACTTTTTAAACATGGATATAAAGGAAAAATTTAAGGGATCGTAAAAAATAAGATCCATCAGTGGTGTTTTAGCAATTTGAGTTCGAATTACTGAAGTTGGACTGCATCTCAGAGCTATAATACAAATAACTTCCTACTTTATATAATAATTCTTTGATACCAATTTCTGATGCACAAGATGTACACATTTTGATAATTTCATTTCAATTATCAAATAATTGAATTCAAATATCATGGGTTATTAAAATTTACGTATAGAATTTTAGGTGATACGTATAAGGTTTTTGTATTCCTTAATACAATTCATCTTCATATAACATTGCGTCTACAAAATAATTAATAAATATATTAAAACTTTCAAATCCGCCACTAACAGTAATAAAGGGTGATAATTTCTATTGATTCATGGGGAAGATGGATGGATGGATGAATTGAAGTTAACATCCAGTGGTAGCCAGGTGCATATCAGGACGAGAATATGTTGATATGATAATGAATATGATCCCTGCTTTGTACTAGGCTGACATGCTGAGCCGGATTTTTAATGTAACTGCCCCTAGGAAGACATATCACCCCACTCGGACTGACACCGAGCCGACCAGTAGATCTTTGCTCTTACTCCTAGATGCCACATGATTGGCCGAGAAGCAGCAAATAAAAATTTTAATGAACGCCCGACCTTCCACACTCGAGGCGAGGATGCTACCACGAGCACGTTACGACGAGACCACCGAGGCAGTTTGAGGAAGTTTGAGAATAAAACATAAAAAAAAAAAATAGAATGCTGTGATTTGATCATAACAAAGGGCCCTGCTGCATATATATTGTTGTAGAGAACAGAAAAATATTTCAAGCGACTGATAGGGCATTGTCAATATACAACTTCCACACATAAACTTGGATAAAATGGATAAAAAAATGTAGAATCTAGGGCACTATCAAGAAGTTGATAAGGAAAAACTAAGTCAAGGGCAGGAACTCCCAAAAAAATTATCTGATAGCACTCGTTCCGGGTTTGACCAAGGTATTGCCCATATACACCTTCCATATAAATTTGGTTGAAATCCATTGAGAAATTTAGAATTGAGAGCGAAGTTGGTAGGGAATAACTAAGTCAACGGCAGCAACTCCGACATAAATTATCCAATAGCGCTCCTTTTCAAACTTGATCAAGGTATTGCCCATATATACCTTTCATATAAATTAAATTGAAATCTGTTGAGAAATGTAGAATTGATAGCACTAACAACAATTGTTGACAGACAGACGGACAGACAGACGGATGCAGTGTAAACTATAGGGTCTCATGTCTGACAGATGGCATCATGAAATGAAATATAAAATTTACCTGGTATAGGCGATTTGTCAAGAAGAATAAAATAAACACCAACTGTGTTGTCAATAAAATCAGAATAAATCTACAACACAACATTAATAAATTGTTACAAGTATTAAACATGACTGCCCTAAATTTAAGGCATGTGATTAACAATTGGTTTACGATGACCAGTAACAATATCAATATGACAGGCAAGACCAAACATGGTGTGTATTCCCTACTTGCAGAGTTTGGGATGCATACATATTTTATCATATTTTGACAGAGTTATCGTTCCTCACAGCAGGTGTGATTTCGAGGTCACTCGTGGCATTTCAACAGAATTGAAGGAAAAACATCGAGGAATTCAAATGAAAAACGAAATTCCTCAAAAAGAATATTAAATGTGCAATCAAGAACTTAGAACTTTTCCTTTTTTTTTCACTGGTAAGACAATGACAATTTTCAAATGTATCCCAACTACATAAAATTGACAGCACAGCCTATATAATGAGGAATTCCCTTCACCTTTCGGGATTTGCTGTTTTATCATTCGGATTGAAAGATAAATCGGTGTGTTCCTAGTGAGACACCTGCTGTAAAGAATGACAACTTTTGGCGGGATATTCAACCACAAGTCAGGAATACCGGTAGGTAAAATTGGGAGGGGGGATAAACTTTTGTGAAAAATGACTGTTTTCCACAACTTGAAAAATTTGGAAAGTTTTCTTCAAATGGCATACTACTCCATCATGCAAATCTTCAATATGTCTGTAAAAATGCTGCAAACCAAGATTCAAAAATCTGGGTTAAAATCTGAAGGAGGAGTTAATTACACGAAACAGGCACCTTCTGTACAACACTGTTGCAAAAAATAACTAAGTTCCAAAATATGGAAAGTAAAGAAAAAATTCTTAAAATAACGTCATACTCCTTCATACTGCAAAGTTTCAAAGATCTCTGTTAAAACCTGAAGCAGGAGTTGCAATGATTATACAAAACAGGTATCCTACCTTCATCGACCAACCACCCACCCATCATACATTTGCCATAATATACTGTAAATTCAGAAATTATTGCGTGCATTTATTATTGTGATTTTGTCATTTTAGACCAAAATGCGATTTTAATTTTTGCGATATTGAGAAAAATCCCCTTCATTCATATAATAAATTCCAAAATGCGAGTTTAAATTATTGCGATTACAACCCTGTCGCATTTTTCGCAATAATAGAAACATCGCAATAATTTCCGAATTTACAGTAACCTGCCTAATAAGGGATCTGAGAAAAGCTCATTAGGGATACAACATCAAATTCTGTTCAATATATAAACACAATAGAGAGTCAGTCTGTTTCAGGGTTCTTATTGAATTGACGATGACTGATTACCCAGGGAAAACAATAAACATCTGGCAGGCAATCCTAGTAGATTATCTCATAACAGAAAAACAACATATAACAAGTTGGTTTCCAACAAGCTAGTTATCACTGTAGTCTCAATGAACTACATACACCAATTGGCTTCCATGGCCCTCTTAGTCGTCGGATATAAAAACCTTTATATACAGTACAAGTTTTAATTTCTTTTCGGGCAATTTGGCAAGTCTTGATCAATTAGGCAAGTCTTGATCAATTTGGCAAATCTTGATCAATTTGGCAAGTCTTGATCAATTAATTAAAGTTTTCTTGTTTATGTTAAATAGCCTTTTCAGAAACTCATTTCCGGTATCATGATTCTGACTCTTAAATTATAATTTGAACCAAGTTATTTCCCTTGCTGGGATGTTCCGGAACATAGTAATGAGTTCGCTGCAATGAAAAGTAAAGGATAAGCTGTTTTTAAAACTTGTTAATTTGCATGTAATGTTTTGTTTATATACTTACGATCGTTTTGCTTCCAACATACTTGTAATCAAACTTGATTATAAAGCTGGAAATATTTGTATATCAATATCATAAATAATTTCTATTTACTTCCTACTGGTTGCTCAGCATTGCAGCGAACCAGTACTACGAGTCAGATTCATGATATCGGAAAAAAGGACAAATATACCTAAGGAGCAATAAAAAAAAAACGTAATCCATTGGACAGACAAACCCGGGAAGACAAACGAACAACCACAAGCACAAAAAATAAACACAGAAAACTAAAAACAATGAACAACACGAACTCCTATAAAAACCAGGAGTGAACCCAGGTGCTCCGGAAGGGTAAGCAGTTCCTGCTCCGTATACGGCACCCGTCGTGAAGTTCAACAAGGTCAATCCGGTGGAAGTCACAAATCATAGGAGTCACATGAAAGGTTACGACAGTGGGAACAGGTCCAACATCATCTTAGATATTGGAACACTGTAATGGTCAATCAATTCATGATGACGACCGTAAAATTTCTTAAGTGATGACATCAACTTATCCCTGATAAAACCCTGGTTAAGAAGCTTTTGTGACAGCAGTAATCCTCTTTGTCGAAAGTCAGGGTAACTCACGCATGCCCTTGAAAATCGGATAAGCTGAGAAACGTAGACGCCATATGCAGGCGATGCTGGTATATTGCTACTCAAGAAGGGAAAATTAACAATAGGAAAGTTGAAGTCATCACGTTTGTCATAAAGTTTTGTCTTCAAACGTCCCTCATAGTCTATTTCAAGAAATAAATCCAAATATGAAGCGGACTTTGGTGTATCTGTAGTATCCTTAATTTCAAGCTCACTGGGGTAGATAAGATGTAGAAAGTCTTGGAATTTGTCGTTATTTAACGACAACACATCATCTATATAACGAAAAGTGAAATTAAAGGATTGGGCTAGTTTCTTTTTGTTTTCACGTAGTAACCCTTGAATGAAGTCCGCTTCATATGAGTACAGAAACAGATCGGCGAGGAGAGGAGCACAGTTGGTTCCCATTGGAATGCCGATTGTTTGTTGAAAAATTAGACCGCCAAATTCAACGAATATGTTGTCTATGAGAAAATCTAACATGTTTGTAATTTCATCTTCAGAATACTTTTTGTCAGAATCAGAGTGGTTCTTCACGAAATAAGACTTTTCTCTACCTAGAACAAGGAATTTATACCTGCGTGTCCCATTTTTCTTGAAAATGAGTCTCAGAAAAGGGCAAAAGGAAATCAGTAAAAAACTAAGTTATACATAAAATAAGTAATAATGGAATATGAAGGGCCTTAAAAAAAATTGTCCACAAAATCTGCTGTACCTACAGTTAAATCTAAGATCCTTGTTGGTCGTACTTTGGCCATCTTACTCAGGAATTGATGCAAATAATTAATATATAACAATTTCTTTGACAGCATAGCTGTAGAATTATCTGAAAAGAAATAAAAGTGAAGTAATTCTTAAAATTATACCATTAGTTGTAGATTAGACAAGAAACTGTCTGTTTGACAGCGAACCACATGATGATTGGACAAGAAACTGTCTGTTTGACAGCAAACCACATTATGATTACAAAAGAAACTGTCTGTTTGATGTCAAACCACATGTCAATGAATAGACAAGAAACTGTTTGTTTGACAGCAAACCATATGATGATTAGACAAGAAACTGTTTGTTTGACAGCAAACCACATTATGATTAGACAAGAAAATGTCTGTCTGACAGCAACCCACATGATGATTAGAAAAAAAACTGTCTGTTTGACAGCAAACTAACAATGTTTAGCCAAGAAACTGTCTGTTTAACAGCAACCCACATGATGATAAGACAATAAACTGTCTGTTTGACAGCAAATCACATGATGATTAGACAAGAAACTGGCTGTTTGACAGCAAACCACATGATGATAAGACAAGAAACTGTCTGTTTGACTGTAAACCACATGATGATTAGACAAGAAACTGTCCGTTTGACAGCAAACCACATGATGATTAGACAAGAAACTGTCTGTTTGACAGCAAACCACACGATGATTAGACAAGAAACTGTCTGTTTGACAGCAAACCAAAGGATGTAATATTAACTGGGAGTCTACATGTATTTATAAGTAAAATTCGGAAAAACATAGAAATTTTTCTACCCCGGGGTGTGGTCACACTGCTGATGCTGTTTCAAATTGCAAAAAAACCAAACCTTTTAAATAGAAGTCTTGGAAAAATAAGTATAATTAAAATATATTTGAAAGACTGTGTAATGTATTTTCAACACTATTGGCAGTATAGGGAAAACAGTAGTATTTATTTTGTCATAGGGATAATTATACCCTTTTTCAAATTAAAGTACTTTCATAAAAGTACTCAGAAATATATTTGAAAATGTTTTTGTTTGTTTGTTTAGTTTGGGTTTTACGCCGTTTTCAGCACTTTTGGCTATTTCGTGGCGGCCAGTTTTTATTGGTGGAGGAAGCCGGAGTACCGGGAGAGAACCACCGACTTTCGGTAGGAAAATTGGCATTCCTTGTCAATTAAGATTGGAGTCGAACACACCACGCCACAGGTGAGATTCGAACTCAAAACCTCAGTGTTGACAGGCTACTGATCATTAGTAGACATGACGAACTACCTAGACCACTCGGCCACCGAGGCCCCTATTTGAAAATTCTTGATGACCATCTTCCTATTCAGCCAGCTTTACAAAACTAGAGTTACAGGTATTTTGCCGCCTTTTCCTGTGCAGTGAATACAAAATTTCCAAAAATCGTCAAAACTTTATTATCACCTGGATGTAAAATTCTTTCATATTTTTATACCTCTAATTCATACTAAAATTTGAAAAAATATGTTAAGTACACACTGAATTTTGTTCAATCTGCAATGTTCTTATATTTTGACCTGAGTAGGGTACATAATTGAGCAACCTAATACTATCATAAGCAGAAGTCGGAAAAGTTACTGCCTGACGAGAAAAAATCTCAAACGTGATTGTTTAGGCATAAAAAAACCCAAAGATTCTCTCACCACTCGCAAAAAACCCCTAAAGAAGCATTTTCTTCCAAGCAAACAATATCCATGTAGAGATGCAATTTTTTTAGAAAACAAACCACTGGATAAACAAGTTTATTTCAGACAACAGCTAGCGATAGATTTTGTTTCCTTTGCCTCACAAGGACCAAAGTTTGGTTCTCACTGGTTTACAATGACAACAGACCATGGATGCAAAGTGATGGCAACAGACCACATACAAAGGTATTTGAAAACAGGACCCTAAATGATACCCCTCCCCCTCCAATCAGTAAATATTGCAGTATCAATTTTTTTCCCTCATTTACAAAATTTATGATGACAACAGACCACAGAAGCAAAATGATGGCAATAGACCACACACACAGGTAATTGAGATCCTAAATGGTACCACCTCTTGCCTCCCCCCCCCCCCCACCCCAATCAGTAAATATTGCAGTATCCGTGTTTTTCACTCATTTACGAAATATATGCACCAACATATATGATGTTTTGTTCGATTAGTTGAAAATTCCTTATTGAAATGTTATATTTATCTGGCATTCAGTTTAACCAATGAAAAGGGACTCGGAAAGTTTTGGTGACTCAACCTATCAACATACCTGTCTCAACTGTCAGAACTACCATTGTAAAGGACTTGTTGTTATAACATCGCTGAATATCAAATCTTGATGGATGTATTCTGTTTGGTTGATAGTTGTAAATATTGAAAAAGCTGTCAAACTTTAAACCTGTCTACAATAAAAGATTCTTATTGACATCACAGGTGTTGTCAGTGCTGATGTTGTCAGTGCTGATTATAATAGAAGGCAAAATATTGTGAATTCTAAAATCATTGTATTCATTAATTATGTCAATTTTCAACATAAATAACAAGATTGCTACATGTGACATATGTCGATCACCGCTGCAGAATCAGTTTGTATAAGAAGTCTCATAACTCCTATAAAATTTGTTGAATTAAAACGGCGGTATAGTATGAACATCTATACTTCATAACAATACATCCTACCAAACATTGAAGCAATCTGCCATGCAGTTTCAGAGGAGAAGCGTCCACAAGGTCTTCTACTGTTGAGAAATGTCGAAAATAGTCTAAGTCCCATAACTCCTACAAAATTTGTTGAATTAAAATGGTGGTATAGTATGCACATCTACACTTCATAACAATACATCCTACCGAATATGGAAGCTATCCTCCAAGCAGTTTCAGAAGAGAAGAGTCCACAAGGAGAAATGTTGAAAAGTCCCATAACTCCTACAAAATTTGTTGAATCAAAATGGCAGTATAGTATGCACATCTACACTACATAACAACATATCCTACCATATATGGAATTAATCTGCCAAGCGGTTTCAGAGGAGATGTGTCCACAAGGTGTTGCGGACGGATGGACAGACGGACACCATTCCCATGTCCCTCCTTCGCTTCGCGGTGGAGGACAATTAAATATCAAACCACATTGCTTTTTTGGCCCTTTAAACCCCTTCTATCTCAAAAACCGTAAAATATTGAAGAAATCTATTGACATGATACTGGAAGCACTCATTAAGATGAATTAAAAGAAAAATCATTAAAATCAGAACTCACATAAAAATATTATGTGTCCTGCAAAATGGCTAATTTTGGCCTCTTTAATCCCTTTTATCTCTGCAACAACAAAAGTTACACAACAATACATGCAGTAACATTTATTACATTTCTTATGGCAATCAATTTAAAAAAAAATCTTCAAAATTGGATATATAAGAAATAAAAAAGTTTTGAACATTAAGATGTGTCACTTTTTTGGCCACTTCTGTATCTCAGAAAGGCTAAGGGATAGTGAACAACGGATCTTAAGAAGTTTTTCCACTTTCAACCAGAACATTAAAAACTAAACATGAAAATTGAATAATTATTTTAAAAAGTTACCCAAAAGTTATCAAAAAACCCTTAACGGCCCCAAGAAAAAATGGCAAGGGCCAGATTTCAAAAATGGATCCCAACATGTATTTCTTATGGGGAACCATTGTGATAAAATATCATAAGGATATGTTCAATTTTGAACAAAAGTAAATGTGTCTATGGATGCGGATGACAGTGCCGACAGGTTCATACCATAATATGTCCGCAAATATTTGTGGTCGTATAATAAAAATTCATACGAACCTTTGTATTTAATACTGATGTATATATCCCTACAGGTGCCATCATGTGACCTGAATTGTAAAAATCTGTTTGATTCTGAAACAACACAATGATACCTCATTATAAAGATGGCAAAATTGTTTTTGAAACTTTTATTCTTTTTTTTTTCCTTCATTGAATGTAAAAATATTAATTGGATACATTAAAGAGACATTAAATAAATAAAACCAGTTATGCCATTGAAAAAAAGGACAAATCTTTTTAAATACTGATCACCACAATAAATATTTCACATGCACAAGATACATATAAATTAATTTTGACAATTTAATTATTTCTCATCAGTTGTGCTCAAGATTGAAATAAAGTGAAATATGCGCAAGAGGAGTTTAAATCACAAGAAAACTGACAGACAGAGAGACAGACAGGTGCAATAACAATATCCCCAAACTTGGGATAATAAATCTGATGTACAAAGTTCAGAGAAACCTGAAGGAGATAAATCTCATGTACAAAGTTCAGAGAAACCTGAAGGAGATAAATCTCATGTACAAAGTTCAGAGAAACCTGAAGGAGATAAATCTCATGTACAAAGTTCAGAGAAACCTGAAGGAGATAAATCTCATGTACAAAGTTCAGAGAAACCTGAAGGAGATAAATCTCATGTACAAATTTCAGAGAAACCTGAAGGAGATAAATCTCATGTACAAATTTCAGAGAAACCTGAAGGAGATAAATCTCATGTACAAATTTCAGAGAAACCTGAAGGAGATAAATCTCATGTACAAAGTTCAGAGAAACCTGAAGGAGATAAATCTCATGTACAAAGTTCAGAGAAACCTGAAGGAGATAAATCTCATGTACAAAATTCCAACAAACCTGAACAAAGTAAATCTCATGTACAAAGTTAGTAACATTATCAAGTCTTCCCCAAGCCTCCACTTGAAGTCCTCTAAACATTTTCTGGAAGAAAAAGAAAAGCTAAATTACATAATCCATTCTTTTATTAAAAGATCCATCTTCATACTTTACATTCAATTTGGCATTGTATTTGAGTCTGACATTAAATATTTCATTCATATTTTTCTTCTCCATATTTTATATACATTTATCCATGAAGTTTCAAATGCAAAATAATTTTCTGGGATTTACTCAAACTGTTACGGCAGCCATACAAAGTCAAGTTAATTCATCTTTTGATCTTAATTTTTTTAGATTAAAATGAATGATGAATATTCAAATCAAAGCCAGGGATGTCTACGTTTTTTGCCCATTTGGTAAAGGGGATGACTTATTTGTCCCTAATATGAGATTCCTGTGGATCATAATGGCCTATTTTATAATGCGTTCAGACATCCAACTGCACCAATCAATTCTGAATTAACATCTGAGGAATCTTGGAGTAGTTTGTCCCTATGTAACAGCACTCTACGGTTTTGTCCACCAAATAAATGTTATATTTTCTGACAATGTAAGTATATTGTTTTTATCCTGCAACACTAAACTGTTATCTGTTTGAGCGAAAAATCATAAAGATGGAACATTTATAGCCGATTTGAAGAAGGGCTGTTTTTGACGCATAACAACATAATAAACACTGTGAACCAGAAAGCAATGCAAAATATCGTTGAATATGAGGACAAGGGTACCAGAACTATATTCGGCTACTGACCTAATATCGAAAACAATATTGGGCAGGCTGTATTGGTCAGCTAAAGGATTCACTTATCCACAACCTTTGCGGAATTTAGATTTTACACTTAATAAGAAAAGTCCAGAGAAACCCAAACTTCATTACAGCAATCATTGCTTTGATTTTCTTTTAACTCATCCCCATAAATGGCAAAATTCCATTTTTATTAACCAGATATGCTATGTTTAAATATAATGCTGGTAAAATTTGCTGTAAACTGGGATTTTTTCATGATAAGTTAAATCTAACGAATAAAACCACCATGATTACATTAATTGTTTCAGTATTTATCACGGTCATTTGACCTAAAAGTAGAGATATTCTGATTATCGATTATAGTCGAAAATCGATTGATTACTCTTTTTTCTGGCCATAATCAATTATTTTTTTCATAATCGATAATCAGTCACAACACTTTTTAAACAAAATGCAAAAATTTTGGTATTCGGTGCAGTTAATAGGAGGTTATCAGAGACTGAAATCATGTGCAGAAAAGGCTTAAAAAGTAAGCACATTATTTTATCCAAGGTATTGACATAGTGTCTACTTAATATACAGTACAGATTCTGGTCAAAGAGACTATTAAAACATTACTTTATATCAATCTTGCAATAGCTTTAGTTGCATCTTACAGTTCCGTTTATAATCAATAATCATATCAGTTAGGCTTCCTGATTATTTCAATTAATCGATTATATATATTGCTATTCAGCCGATTCCCAATACTACCTAAAAGTACAAATTTAAAATGCACATTTTAAGGTATATATTTTTAAATTTGGTAATGTGTAAAATTCATGGTATCAAACTAGTTCTATGTAACATACAAACCTGACCTTGGTATACCATACTAGTATAACTAACTTCTAACAAAGCTATTGGGTGTGTCATTTCTGGTGGAAGTTTGAAGCTTGGTATTGTTGTGTAATCACTAAAGCTGTCTGAAATCTCAGTCACGGTACAGTTACCATTTATTGTGTCCATAACATACTCTATTCCTAGACAATAAAATGTTTTAAATTATTTTTGTCAATTTTCAAATTTAACACATATCGCATACACTTGTTAAAATAAATAAAATATAGGCTCACTTGAGCCTGTATCGTTCACCTGGCTTTTTATTAGGCCATTTGAACATGTAAGCTCTTTTGTATTCTGTTAAAGAAACTCAAAATGTGAAAGTGACCTTGATATTTGACCTTTGACCTAAAAATAGGTTGATCATTTGCATCTATCCTACCAACTATAGTCTGACCATTAGTTCCTGAGCAATTGATAAAAAAGTCCTTTCTCGTATGATTTCAATGGAAACTTTGAAAAGCTGCATCCATTGGTTGATCAGTTGATTCTCAATTAAAAGTGGACCGTTTGTAGATGGTATTGTTGTCATCAAACCTGCAAAGTTTCAAAACATTTCAAAACATTTCATAATGTAGTTTCACAGGAGATTTTTGAAAATTAGCAAATCAAAATCAAAGATGGCCTCTGGCAGCCATATTGTTCATCCGACAGGAATTAAAGGTGGAAAGTTAGTTTAGGTCCTGCCATACATCATTCCTGTTAATTTGGGTCAAAATCTGCACATCAGTTCCTGAGAAATTGACAAAAACAAAAAACTATTTTCCCATATGGTTTCAATGGAAACTTTAAACAGCCGCAGCCGTCACAAATCTCAACCAAAGTGGATATTTTGTAGAGGGTATTGTTGTCATTAATCCTGCAAAGTTTCAAAACATTTCATTTTGTAGTTTCAGAGGAGAAGATTTTTCAAAATTGGCCAATAGAAATCAAAGACGGCCTCTGGCGGCTATGTTATTCATTCAATCAGAACCAAAGGTGGATTGTTGGTGGAGTCCTTTCATACATCATTCCTACCAAGTTACAATCCGGCAAGTAGTTTCAGAGAAGATCAAAATGTGAAAGACCAGGTGAGCTAAAAAAATCAGAATCAAGAAATACATCTGTTTTTCATCCCATCAGAATGAAATGAAGAAATTTTGTTGACACCCTTCCATACATTATTCCTGCAGTTTCATTCAAACTGGCCCAGCGCCATCAGAGGATATGATGAATTGTCTAAGAATGGACAACAGACAGATGCAGAATCAAATTTTGATGCAACAGATATGCACATTTCCCCAAATCATGACTTTAAACTGTAACTTCGTAAATTATTGCGATGTTTTTATTATTGCGAAAAATGCGACAGGATTGTAATCGCAATAATTTAAACTCGCATTTTGGAATTTTTTATATGAATGAAGCGGGATTTTTTTCAATATCGCAAAAATTAAAATCGCATTTTGGTCTAAAATGAGAAAATCGCAATAATAAATGCACGCAATAATTTCTGAATTTACAGTACATTGTAGTTTTGGCACATTTCCAATTTGGAAGTGGCATTTATTCCATATTTCACTTCCATTTTTACCTTACCCAAATAGTAATCCTGAATTAAAGTGATGCCATCATTTCCATAAGCTTTCCTTAAATCTCCAGATGGAGTTTTTGAAAACTCAAGTCTTGCCAGCTTGGAACTGAAATCATAATCTATCTGCATATAGATGGGGTCTGTTGTTTTATCAGTATCAATTTTTTCTATTCCAAAACTGACTTTATCTGCTATGTTTGGCATTGCTTTCTTGTCTGTCTGTCCTGTACAGATAATTCCATTTGGAATCTGTAAAAATTTTATATCAAATACATGTATCTGTCAAAATTTTGGGTAAACAAGTTCAAATGCATTTAATCACACTCATTTTATTTTTTAATTTCACCTATGCAATGTCTGACCTTAGAAGTGTTCACAAGATAGATTTCTTAGTAATGTATTTCTACAACTTAAGTTTATTGATCTTGGTTCATGACTTGAATCACACAGACTGATCTGTGACTGGTTCATGACTTGAATCACACAGACTGATCTGTGACTGGTTCATGACTTGAATCACACACACTGATCTGTGACTGGTTCATGACTTGAATCACACACACTGATCTGTGACTGGTTCATGACTTGAATCACACACACTGATCTGTGACTGGTTCATGACTTGAATCACACACACTGATCTGTGACTGGTCCATGACTTGAATCACACAGACTGATCTGTGACTGGTTCATGACTTCAATCACACAGACTGATCTGTGACTGGTCCATGACTTCAATCACAAAGACTGATCTGTGACTGGTTCATGACTTGAATCACAGAGACTGACATGTGACTGGTTCATGACTTGAATCACATAGACTGATCTGTGACTGGTCCATGACTTGAATCACACAGCTGATCTGTGACTGGTTCATGACTTGAATCACAGAGACTGACATGTGACTGGTTCATGACTTGAATCACATAGACTGATCTGTGACTGGTCCATGACTTGAATCACACAGCTGATCTGTGACTGGTTCATGACTTGAATCACACAGCAGATCTGTGACTGGTTCATGACTTGAATCACACAGACTGATCTTTGACTGGTTCATGTTTATATTAATTACAAAAATAGAACATTTTCTTCTAAAACTATTAGAGCGAAAAGTGTTTCCAGTTTTCAAGAAACTTTTTTAGAAGTGAAGGACTATCATGGTATTGAATTTTATACTATAAATATCAAGTGCTTTCAATGATTTTTCTTCAAACCTTTTCTATCCATTCAGGTTCATAGAATGTCATAGTTCACATTAACTTGAAACATAGATTGATTTGTCTTGGTTCATATCCATCAAAAAGAATGATCTTTGGCTGTTTCTGGTTCACATAAACCTGGAACACTGATTTATTCTTGACTGGTTCTGGATCATAATACCGGTAACCTGAAACTTGGACTGATATTGGCTGGTTCAGGATCATACTAACCTGAAACACTGACTGATCTTTGATTGGTCCAGGTTCATACTTAATGAAATCATACACATGGTCAAAAGTATGAACGCCATTTAACACAGCCCCTGTCTGGTTTACATTGGAGGCTAAAATAAAAATTTCTGTCAGAAAACAAATCCTTCATTACTGTGGATTAATATTTTATTAGATTTCTGTGGTCATCATTGGTGAATGCAGACCATTTATTAAAGCTAGAGATAGAGATTGTGTGTTATGCATGTATGACTCGCTCACGTGTAATTTTGTGTAGATCTTGCAGCAATGATTATTTTTGCTATTTAATGTATACTGTCACATTTTTTGCATTAATATTGACTTGTACAGCTAAAATATAGAATCCTGAATCCAAATAAATATGGCTGCTAGGGACTTTTTCATCGGTTGCTATAGACGTTTTTAATGGCCTTGACTCTTGACCTTCCATTTTGACTTGAACAGTTAAATTAAGGCCCTGAGAACAAAATATATATGGTTGCTAGGGACTTTTCCATCAGTTGCTACGGATTTTTTCAATGACCTTGACCCTTGAGCCTCCATATTTACTTGAATGTACAGCTATATTATAGGGTCCTGGATCTAAATATATATGGTTGCTAGGGACTTTTTCATTGGTTACACATCCTGTAACGTAAAAGTTAACAACTCAAACGATGAACGAACGATGTACGGACGTTTTACGGACGATTCACGGACGCTGAACGAACGATGTACGGACGATGTACGGACGCTGAACGAACGATGTACGGACGCTGAACGAACGATGTACGGACGCTGAACGAACGATGTACGGACGATGGCCTTAAACCATAAACGATACCATGAACGCTCTTTTGGGGTATAACGTATGCTTTAGCGTTTCGTTTAGCGTGCATGGTATGGTTTATCGTACATCGTTTCGTTTAGCGTTGATCGTTTTGATTAACTTATGGTATGGTTTATCGTGCATCGTATCGTTTATCGTATATGGTATATTTTTGCGTTTTCCATATAAGGTCATTTTTAGCGTTTGCCATATATGGTAATTTTAGCATTTGCCATATATTGAAGTTGTTTGCAGGACAAGAATTAATTTAAAAAAAACTTTGAATTAATTTATATTTTACTGTTTTTTTTATTGTTTATTGTTTTTGTTTTTGTTTAAAATAGATTATTAGCAATTGTAGTATTATCATGCTTAATACAAATTAAAGACTAAGAGATGTTGAAATAGTATTAAATTATATGCATATCACATTATACATGTTCTCCATGCATGTATAATTATTCGGAATTGCGGTTTATGTCAGCTACCGTTCATTGTTAGTGGTTATTGTCATTTACTAGGTCCAAATATTAAATACATTTTTTCTTACAAATATTTAATTTTCTGTATACATATATAAAGTTTTGTGAAAGTAGAACATTATACATTGTCCTGTAGAATAAGCAGGTGTGAAATTATAATTCGGTGTATTGAAATAATGAAAATAACATATAGGTTGTAGCGGTTCATATTGCATTACATGGAAATGCATTTGGGAATATTAAATTAATTTAATTAATGAGTTGTTATGACACTGTCCACCTGGATAAAAGTATCAGCAGACGTCCTATTATTATCATATCTGTAAAAGGTGTGAAATTATTTCAGGAAGACTTGCACAAAATTTTAAACTATCCAAATTTAATTGAGTTAAAATATTCCGTGTATGAATGCATGATAATCAAATGATAAAATTTTTAAAAGAATGAATAAATAAATATTCGTATATTAAAAAGTATTTCTTATCACATTTAAAAAAAACTAAATTATTTTGAGATTTTCTGTTGTAGCCTAAACTGCTAATTTTATTTTAAAAATATATAAATAAATGAAAAGTGCTGAAATTTGTCAAAAGAATCTTTTACTGCTTTTTTATTATTGAAAAAAGTTCAAAGTGATTTTTTTTTTATCTCATTTATAATCTTATATTATTCTACAAAAGACTTTGTAAAATTTTACATTTTATTGTTATTGAACGTTTATTTCTATTTGATATTTATATATACGTACTGTTGAGTTTAAAATTCACTCGGAAGTGCTTCCATACACGTGTCATCTTGGTTGCTTATCGTACATTTTATTGATTATATACAACATCATTATCACATTTGTCGATCTTTAAACACTAGGTGGTCCCCTGAACTTCCTTTACAGGTATACATTGTAATTAAACGCGGGTCATTTTATTACATCCCTTAGAATATTATGGACAAATACTGCTACAATAGCCGTAGTCAGTTACCTACCTCTCGAACGATAGCGACAGGGTACAATGTAACTCACAAATGACCAATTATGACATTTGGGTCCTCTAAAGCCATCAATTAAAGTACAAATATTTAAATTTTAAAGCAAAGAATAACCGATTTTCAAATAATCTTTGGGTTATTCAGTATGAAAATAAATATTCTATTGAGCTAGCAATAAAATACGCCCTGCTTAGGCCAACTAAAATTAAATAGTAGATTTTCATCCAACTTTTTTAAAAAAAATGGGGCGGGTGGAAGGATTTTATTTTTTATTTCATATGAAACTATTTTGTAAGGTGTTATTAATATGTAAACGTTATAAAATGGCTTATATATGTTTTTATTCCAGAAACATGCACAATATAAACTCCAATCTCTGCGGACTTAAGCTGACCAAAAGACATCTAAAGGTCATTAACACCGCTTACTACTCTAAGAATCACGAAAACCATATTGAATTGTTACAGGAAGTTAACAAAAAACGAAATTATTGACACGGATACCGGTAACGGAGATGAACAAAATCGGGAAATCGTAAATTTTAGAAAATAAAAAAAATCAGGGCGGCACGATTTTCGAGGGGCGGGCGGGGATGAAAATCTATCAATTAATTTTAATTGGCCTTATGGCTTTTCATCTAATTTAGTAGAAAAGGTTGATTTAAAATATATTTTATTTTAAACAAAAGTGGGACACCGCATAGCCCGGATTAGTGCACTGGAGCTTATGAAAAGCAATTAGCTGTAATTGAAATGACCTTTGTCTGTAATTTTACACTTTTTAAATATATATATATATATATAATAAAAATAACCAATAAATCCAAAGTAGTTTATTAATTTGCAAAAATAATGAAGTTTTACGATTTTTCGTAGCGTGTGCCGAAGTCTGTCAGAGTATAATTATCTGACCGTTAAGGAATTTGTCATCTTTTATAATCACCTATTAAATGCCGATACAAGAAAGAAAACAATTATATTTTACTTTATTTAGAGTACATATATCAAGGTTTTAACAACATATAACAATAAGTGAAGCTCGGGCAGCTATTTTGACATAGTGACTATTTTAGGACAATTTCAAAATCGGAAAAAAATGGAATTTATCATGAATAATCATATTTCAGATACACGTCGTTATAAATTTGATTTATTAAAAATTGTTTTTGTTATTCTGGAAAAAAAACAAATGTCTAAAAATATTTGTATATGTATCATACGGGTCAGGAATTTTGCGACTTTCCGATGTTGGAGAAAAAGAAACGGTCGTACATTGTCCTTTGATGAATCGCTTTGTCCTTCTATCATATCGATGGGTTTTGGATTCCATTTTGGTATTTTTATATGCTCTCGAATATATACATACTTTTTATTTTTTAGAATCGTGGTTGATTTGCATAATTTCTGCTAATGATAAAAAGGGGAGTTAATTGTTTTACCTGCATGGAAAGAGTGGCCGCGGGGATGATTAAAATGATGGGGGACCAATATTTTCTTCTCTACCAGGTACATTTCATTGATGTATATATATCATGTATATGTGACTGATAAAATCAAGTTCACAGATCACACACCAGGTTATCCCTCAGGACCTAAAAGCTTAACAGTTACAAAATCAAATGGTTCAGCTTCCTATTTCGGCAAAGTGCATTAAGAAGCGCTAAGTGTATTTTGAGGCGCTAAGTGCACTAAGCCTGGCCTATACGGTTTTCAGACGTACCGATGAAAAGAATCTTTGTTTAAATTTTGTTAATATACATTGATAATATTAATATCTAGAAAGAATAAAGTCAATTGGGCGCTGTTCATTTTACTTCGTGTAAGTTGTGCTTAAACTGATAATTACATTTAACCTTAGGCAATGGCAAATTATTTACATGTATATGTATATTGAGTAGATTTGCAGTAATTAAGTTTTGTGAGGGAAGTTTTGCTAATACAAGTACGTGCTTATTTTGATGTCTTATTCGGACACAATCGTAAATTTCTTTCATAAATAATGAAAAGAGTGTTTAAATAATTTCTTTTTTTAAACTAGAATCGTAAAATTCTAGCGATGAAATAGAAAAAAAAAATATTTACAATTGTAAATATTATTGAAATTTAAAACCTTAAATTAATGTATAATGAATTTATTTTGCAGAACCTTCAGGTGAAATCATTATTGGTAGGCCTATAATTTAATTAATTAATTAATTAATTTATTTATTTATTTATTTATTTATTTATTTATTTATTTATTTATTTATTATTGTAATTTATCTTTATTTTTAATTCTGTGACCTATACATTTCTGTATTATCTATAAAAAGGGAGGGGCTAAAATTTGTTTTCACATAGAAGAGGCGTGGTCTCCATATTCAACGACCAATCACCATAGGATACGCTGAACGAACGGTATACGCTAAAGCAAACGCTAAACGAAACGATTAACGATACCATTTACCAAACGATGTACCATACTCTAAATAAAACGCTAAACGGTACTATTTACTATACGATACACGATATCACAAACCATACGCTAAACGAAACGCTAAACGATGTTTTACACCAAACGCTGAGATTTACCATCAAGTCAAAGATAAACGAAACGATGAACGGACGATGTTCGGACGCTGAACAAACGATGTACGGACGTTGTACGGACGATGTACGGACGTTGTACGGACGATGTACTGACGCTTAACGAACGATGTACGGACGCTTTACTTACGATGTACGGACGCTAGAAGTGTTAACTTTTACGTTACAGGATGTGTACTATGGACTTTTTCAATGACCTTTATTTTTACTGATAATTGTTTACATGTAAATAATCTTTAAAGGACAGAAACTGTTATAAGGTTCAATTTACGATTTTGGTCATGCTGACTTATTTGTAAATCTTACTTTGCTGAACATTTTTGCTGTTTACAGTTTGTCTTTATCTATAACAATATTCAAGTTAATAGCCTAAAACTGCAAAATTTCCTTAAAATTATGAATTCAGGGTTGACCTATTTCGTCTTAAAATTTCATGGCAGGTAGATCTTGACCTCATAAACATTTTTACTCCTTGTTAGTTTTGCTCTTAATGCCATAATTTTTTAGATATGAGCCGAAAGGTGCATTTTTCACCTATGGCAGCCATCTTTCTTGATGGACAAGAAAGTAAAATGCAAGCTTAATACTAAATACCATAAAGATATGCAATTTTTTTTCAGCATAAATTTGGTTGAAATTGATCCTTTAGTTTCAGAGGATGATTTTCATGATTTTTGAAGGTTTACAAAGATGACGAAAAAAATGTGAAAAATTGCCTATAAAGGACAAAAACTCATATAAGGGTTCAATTAACGATTTGGGTCATGTTGCCTTATTTGTAGATCTTACTTTGCCGAACATTATTCCTGTTACAGTTTATCTTTATCTATAATAATATTCAAGATAATAACCAAAAACTGCAAAATTTCCATAAAACTAATTATTCAGGGGCAATAACCCAACAAAGTGTTGACTGATTCATCTAAAAATTTCATGGCAGGTAGATCTTGACCTGATGAACATTTTTACTCTGTCTGTTTTGCTCTTAATGCTTCATTTTTTGAGATATAAGCCAAAAATTACACCAATGACACCAATGTGATGGCAAAAGCTCACATGGCCTTTTAGGACAGGTGAGCTAAAAAGTAAATAATAAGTTGTTTATATATTTGCCGTTCAACTTAGAAATAAAAATTACCCTGAAAAAGGTAGATTTACTGCAAAATTGATTGTAATGTGCATACCTTGTACAAAACTGAAATTAAGAATTTTTTAACATTGTCGTATCAGCTATTTCACAACATACGTACTTCATTATACTGGAATGTTTGTCTGATGATGTAAACCCCATATCCTTTGATTTAAATGATATACCTTGGCCTTTTATCGTTGCTCTGAGTGGAATCTCTATTTGAGAGCCTAGTATATCATAGGTCTTTTGAGAAAAGTAAAAATCCATGATGAATGTTGCCTTTAAATCCTCAACATGTAAACAAGTTGTCCAGTAATCAGCTGAAATACCTCTCACCTTAAAAAAAATACAATTTAAATCTTTAACTAGAGGCTCTCAAGAGCCTGTATCGCTCACCTGGATTTAACTTTTCACCTTGAGCAGACCTAAAATTTAAGTGTTGCAGTCAATTTGGCTGGTTTTTCTATAGGATTCTATGATAAACTAAAATTTCAGCTGTGGCAGTCATCTTGGTTGATAGTCTAGGTCAAAGGATACATTTCTAAAAGAGAACCATCTAAGGACCATTTCTGCTAAGTCTTGTTCCAACAGGCTAAGCGGTTTCAAACAAGAAGATTTTTAAATGAATTTTTCCTATAGGGTCCACTATTTAACAAAGGTCAGTGTGGCAGCCATCTTGGTTGACAATCTGGGTGATTGGACATATTTCTGAAAGAGGACCTCCTAAAGACCAATGCTGCCAAGTCTGGCTCCAATATGTCAAGTGGTTTCAGACAAGAAGATTTTTCGATGAATTTTTCCATAGGGCCCTATGTTAAACTAAGTTCGGGTGTGGCCACCATCTTGGTTGACAGTCTGGGTCATGGCACAAAATTCTGAAAGACCACCATCTAAGGACCATTGCTACCAAGTCTAATTCTAATTGGCTTATTGGTTTCAGACGAGAAGATTTTTGAGTGAATTTCCCATGGGGTCCTATGTTAAACTAAGTTCTGCTGTGGCGGCCATCTTGGTTCAGAGTCCATGAAATCAGACAAAGTTTCTGAAAAAGGACCTCCTAAGGACCAATGCTGCCAAGTCCTCCTCCAATATGTCAAGTGGTTTCAGACAAGAAGATTTTTCAATGAATTTTCCTATAGGCCCCTATGTTAAACTAAGTTCGGTTGTGGCGGCCATCTTGGTTGACAGTCCAGGTATCGGACACATCTCTGTAAGAGGACCATCTAAGGACCATTGCTGCTAAGTCTGGTTCCAACTGGTCAAGTGGTTTAAGACAAGAAGATTTTTCAATGAATTTTCCCATAGGGCCCTATGTTAAACTAAATTCGGCTGTGGCGGCCATCTTGGTTAACAGTCTGGGTCATTGGACAAATTTCTGAAAGAGAACCTCCTATGAACCATTACTGCCAACTTTGGTTCCAACTGGCCTTGTAGTTTCATATAAGAAGATTTTTTAAATTCACCCCCCCCCTTTTTTTCTATTTTTAGTAACCGCAGCCATGTCGGTTGGAAGTCGGGGATGCCAGACATAATTTTGGAAAGGGGCCACCCAAGGACCATTCCACCAAAGTTTGGTCTAAATTGGCCCAGTGGTTTGAGAGGAAAAGATCTTTAAAGGAAAGTTTACGCTGGATGCCGTCTTTAAAGGGCAAAAACTCCTATAAGGGGTCAATCAAGGATTTTGGTCATGTTGACTTATTTGTAGATCTTACTTTGTTGAACATTTTTGATGTTTACAATTTGTCTTTATCTATAATAATATTCAAGATAATAACCTAAAACTGCAAAATTTCCTTAAAATTAACAATTCAGGGGCAATAACCCAACAAAGGGTTGACCGATTTGTCTGAAAATTTCATGACAGGTAGATCTTGACCTGATGAACATTTTTACCCTGTCAGTTTTGCTCTAATTGCTTTAGTTTTTGAGATATAAGACAAAAACTGCATTTTACCCCTATGTTCTATTTTTAGCCATGTCGGCCATGTTGGTTGGCAGGCGGGGTCATCGGACATATTTCTAAAACTAGATACCCTAATGATGCTTGTGGCCAAGTTTGGTTCAATTTGGCCCAGTAGTTTCAGAGGAGAAGATTTTTGTAAAAGTTAACGGACGACGGACGACGACGGACAACGGACACCAAGTGATGAGAATAGCTCACTTGACCCTTTGGGTCAGGTGAGCTAATAAAAAAAATTCTAAAAAAGATATACAGTGGAACCTCTGTAAACTGAACAGCTATCGGACCGTAGAAATTTGCTGGTTTTGAGAGGTTCTTAACTTTACTGAAATCCGAACGGAACTAAATAAATTGAAATTTTGAAATCACAAAAATTACACAATTACTACATTTTGCATGATTTTTTCCTGAAATGTTACTAAATCTTAGTCTTTTAGCTTCGATGTTATTTTTTGGTGGAAACAGATGTTAAAAACTATATGGGTATTTTTTCCAGTATATACAAAAAGGGATTTGTTTAAAATACACTTCTCAATAAAGGGAATGAGAGTTCGGCCAGTTTTCAGAGGTGTATTTGACAGGAATATATATGTTTAGGACCGCAAATTATCTCTGGCATTTGAATTCAGAGGGGCCTGTTTCTGGAGGATTTTTTTACTTGAAAATATAGGAGAAAATTCAGGACCAGAATAAAATGTTCGGTTTGCGGAGGAATCCGGTTTTCAGAGGGTTTTAGTGGAGTACATTTAATATCAGTGTATTTAGGATAAAGATCTAGTTCAACCAATCAATACATTTTACTCTGAAATTGTGTCAGACAATTCAAATAAACAACAACAAAATGGTTCAAGCAAAGGTCAACAATGACATACCAATCAAACAACGCTACCTAACAGACTGAGCCCTAGACAAAAAATAACATAAAGGAAAGAAAAAGCCTAAGAATTTCTTTTGTTTTAGGCAACCTACTTTTTTAGGAAAACATTGCAAATTTCATAGAAAATGTAAAAAGTTTTGGTCTATAGATAATACTCTGCATGATCAGTGTTTTCCATTTAAGCTGGCTTTGCCAAATACTGTATAGCGGTTTATTTTGGCGGGTGTAAAATTTTGCGGATTTGGGTTGAAAAGGTATACGAAAAATTTTGGCATTTTTTATTTTGGCGGACACCAAAGTGATGCAAATAAATTTTGGCGGATGCTGCACAAAATGTGGGAAAGAAAAGATATAACAAATAAAAACGATCTACCTGTTGTCCATGCGTAATATAAATTACAAAAATGTCACAAACACATGTTTATTAGAGAAGAAAAAACATTTATTATCAATTTGAATCTGTCAAACAATATATATTACAAGGTACTGAATTCTCAGTATCAAAGGTAAGTATCCATTCACAATTTCACCTGTCAAATTACTTCGAACGCGATACTTTCGAAAGCGGTAGTTCGTCCTCTAGAATGTCCTCCAGGGCGTCAGTAATACTGGTTTCTCGGAATCCATTACGGACGATTTCCGGGTTGTTCTTGATGTGCTGAAACATCTGTACAATCCACTTTGCGGATAGAGGTTTCAGTTAAATAGAAAGTGACAAATCAACAGGTGTAATGAAATCAATTTCTTCCTTGTTGTTTTTATCCATTTGTTTCACAATTTCATTGGAATACCACTCCTCAAATGACTGACGCAAATGATTTTTAACTGCCTTCTGGACGCTGACATCTAAAGGTTGTAATCTATCCGTACAACATGCAAGTACAACCACTACTTTGATGTGTTTTTTGGCCAATAACTCTAAAAATTCTTCACCCATCTGGGCTCTGAAAACATCAAAAATGCAAAGAGCCTTTTGGTCCTTCGGGAGACCGTTACGACGACGGACTTGAGTTATGTACGGCACAATTATGTTTCTGATGTACTCCATTTGCGTTTTAGCATTAGCCCAGTGATTTTCGGAGTGAGTTATATGCCAATCTGTTGGGAATTTGTAAAGTGGATGACACTTATCAGTTTTACCTCCGTAAATAAGTTGGGGCGGAAGAAATTCTCCTAAAATAAAATTCGTAAGGGTTCCGCGGAACCCAGTGTCTCGCCTACTTTTGATGTTGTCTATATTTTCAGTGTGATAGGTGAATGCACATAATAGATTTGCAGTTAATGAAATAAAACATTTGAAATGTATGAAAAAAGATTTTGTTGTAAAAAATTAATATAGTATGCAATTATATATATATAGATTTATTAAAATTTTTAAAAACTTTCACAACATAGTGAATGCAATGTTAAGTCCATTTATACGTAAAAAACTGAAAAACAGAAATAAATATTTTACAAAATTTTCTCCTGGATACAATCTTTATATCATAAACAAGCTTCTGTCCAAATTTGGTAAAATTCCTGGATAGTTTAAGAAAGTTATTAAAATTTTAAAAACTTTAACCACAGAGTGAATGTAATGTTTCCTGGCAGAAAAACTAAGTCCATTTATAAGTAAAATACGGAAAATTTTTTTTTTTTTTTTACTAAATTTACTTCTGGATACTATATTATGATCATAAACAAGCTTCTGTCCAAGTTTGGTACAAATCCAGGATAGTTTAAGAAAGTTATTAAAATTTTGAAAACTTTAACCACAGAATGAATGTAATGTTTCCTGGCAGAAAAACTAAGTCCATTTATAAGTAATATACAGAAAAACTGGAATTTTTATTTTACAAAATTTACTTCTGGATACTATCTTATGATCATAAACAAGCTTCTGTCCAAGTTTGGTACAAATCCAGGATATTTTAAGAAAGTTATTAAAATTTTAAAAACTTTAACCACAGAGTGAATGTAATGTTTCCTGGCAGAAAAACTAAGTCCATTTATAAGTAAAATACGGAAAAACTGGAATTTTTTTTTTACAAAATTTCCTTCTGGATACTATCTTATGATCATAAACAAGCCTCTGTCCAAGTTTGGTAGAAATCCAGGATAGTTTAAGAAAGTTATTAAAATTTCAAAAACTTTAACCACAGGGTGAATATTTGTGGACGCCGCCGCCGCCGCCGCCGACGACGACGACGGAATGTAGGATCGCTATGTCTCGCTTTTTCGACAAAAGTCGAAGGCTCGACAAAAAGGGAATATTATAATAATTGCCAACATTTATTTGATCATGATAAATTATCGTTGTTCATTTAATTTTATCTTTACACATATCTCTAGTATCCTAATGACATGGATCTGTGATTTGTTTGTACAGTTAATCCTTTAATCAAACCATCTTGGTTTGTTAATTATGATTTGTTCTATATGTACCTGGTATCAATTTCTGAAGCATACAGATAATTAATAGTTGTTTTTGTTGTTTTAACAATATTTATTGGACAATGGCGTGTAATTAATTTAGATGGGTAGAATACTTAAATTAATGTTCAACATACCTGAGAGTTTACCAGAAAACAATGCAGTTATTGGACGTTTGTCACCTAGTCCACTTATTTCAACGGTTGTAGCAGGTCCATTTTGGGAACAATATTTTCCGATTTCAGCTCGATCTTTTGGTGAAAAAGTAATGTATTTTCCACATTTAGTAGATCCCGGCGTTTTAGGCAAATTTTGCAAATTTGATGGGCTAGTTCCAATAATTTTTTCAACACTAGCATTAGCTTCTTTTAATGCAGACGGTCCTAATACATCCGCAATCTCCGAATTCTCCGACGGCAGAATCTTTTTTTTCGGTTTGAAAAAATGTAAGATGCTCATCTTCAGACTTCAAATGAACAACTGAATTGTAATTCTTGAGAAAATTTGAGTGAATTAAGCTCACTTACTTACACCTTCATGATGTATTTTCTTATTTACCTAAGAAAAATGCTGTCGGGCATTAATTGATTCAATTTACATGTCAGATTGATTAATGCACGTACTGTTATACGGAGATTAAAATTGATCGATCCGAATAGAGGTTTCCATATCTATCTGAAAGTACCATCCGTGGTCCACTTAGAACAAAATTTTGGCGGAATTTAATTTAGCGACTTCAGTTTTACCTCTAAAATAAGCGAAAATAAGCACCCCGCTAAAATAACCCGCTATACGGTACCTTTTCCTTCACCAAGGTGGTAGATAAATTTTTGGTACCAGTAGATGTGGTTTTATTTCTGTTCTGTGAATTTAAATTTAGTCTTGCCTCAATAAATCAGCTGATTTTGTTAACATTGGAAATACAATGGAAAGAACAACCTAAATTTCAATATAGCAAAATGCTTATGCATTCTGAGGTTTTCCAGAAACAGCCACCTTTCATTGGTGAAAAAAAATAAAAACACTGACTATATTTTCTAAACATAAGTTTCTGTTATCTCCAATCTCTTTTGACGGTTTTTATACTATAATTTAAACTGCTTGAATGTGGTAGTTAAAACTTTATACTGGATGTACCAATGGTCCTAACACAGACCTGTTGACTTTTGATCCTCACACAGACCTGCTGATCTTTGTTCCTCAAACAGACCTGCTGATCTTTGCTCCTCACACAGACCTGCTGACCTTTGGTCCTCACACAGATCTGCTGATCTATGGTCTTCACACAGACCAGTCGACCTTTGGTCTTCACACAGATCTGCTGACCTTTGTCCTCACAGAGACCTGCTGATCTTTGGTCCTCACACAGACCAGTCCACACCTGGTCCTAACACAGACCTGCTGGACTTTGGTCCTCACACAGACCTGGTGACCTTTGGTCCTCACACAGACCTGCTGATCTATCATTCTCACACAGACCTGCTGACCTTTGGTCCTCACACAGGCCTGCTGATCTTTCTATCAACTGATATTGTAGACAGTATACTGTGTAAGGACCAAATGTCAGCAGGTCTGTGTAAGGACCATGGATTGATACAAAGCTTAGTAAATCTGTGTAAAGACCAAAGGTCAGCAGATTTGTGTGAGGACCATTGATCCAAACATATCAGTTGATACAAAGGTCAGCAGGTCTGTGTAAGGGCCAAAGGTAAGCAGGTCTGTGCATGCTGTGTAAGGACCAAAGGCCAGCAAGTCTGTGTAAGGACCAAAGGTCAGCAGGTCCGTGCAAGGGTCAAAGGTCAGCAGGTCTGTGTAAGGACCAAAGGTCAGCAGGTCTGTGTAAGGACCAAAGATCAGCAGGCTTGTGTATGGACCAAAGGCCATCAGCTCTGTGTGAGGACAATTGATTGATAATATTAGTTGATACAAAGGTCAGCGAGTCTGTGTAAGGACCAAAGGTCAACAGGCCTGTGTATGGACCAAAGGTCAGCAGGTCTGTGTCAGGAACAATTGATGGATATATATGTTAGCTGATATTACATAAAATTAAAATAAGTTTGTGTCAATTTCTAGTTTCTACTCTTACAGGAGAAATCACTCTACCTTTGTGGTACCAAGGTATGTTTCATTAAATTTTGAACTGAATTTGAAAATGTCAGCCAGTCCCTTCACTTGGCCTCCCGTTGCTGTCTTTGTAAAGTTGAACAATGTGGACTGCATGTGACGTAAATCTTTTACAACACATTTTCCTGAAGCTGTAATATAAATACATATATATGTATATATATATCAAATTATACATTATTAATATATACAAGGTTTTGCTAAGCGCATCATGATAAAACTGCAACATGTGTAAACAATTAAAGCAATTGTGGACACTATTATGCTTGACCCAATAAAGGGTTGGATATTATAATATACATTACACAGAAATATTGGACATACCACAAAAACCAGATGAAGCACAAAAGAAATTAAGAAATCCAACCATGTTGCTTTTTTAGCCCCTTTGGCATGTTTAACCCCCTATATCTCAAAAACTGTAAAAGATAAGAAAAATTTTTTGACATACTAGTAACTACTGCAAGCACTCATCAAGATGAATTTAAAAAAATAAATATCTATTGAAATCACATGAAAATCAAAAGTTTCTTTTTCCTCCAAAATTGCTACAAATGTAACTTCACTGCTTGTATCTCAGAAACAATATTAATAAAAGACAGAAAAAATTGTTGACATACTAATAAAAGCACCCAACGAAGTGAATTAAAGAAATAAAAATATTTCGAACATTAAGGTGTGTCCCTTTTTCGGCCCCTTATATCTTTAAAATGGTAAGAGAAAGTGAAAAATGAATCTTAAAAAAGTATTCACATTCCATCAAAAACCAAAAATCAGGAAAAAAAAATTAAACAATTTACACCGAATTATCAAAAAACCTTTAATGACCCCCAGAAAAAAAAACGGAAGAGGCCAGATTTCCCAAAATCAATCTCAACCTGTACTTTTTATGGGGGACCATTGTTGTAGAATATTATAAGGAAAGGTCTCAGATAAGAAGATTTTACTAGAAAATCGGGATAATACCGCCAAAATCGGGATAGTTGGCAGGTCTGTCCCAGGAGCCTGTATCGCTCACCTGGACTGTGTCCATCTTGACTGGTAGTCTGGAACATTGCTGTAAAGATCCAATTGTCTCACTGACACTGGTTTCAAACATTGAAGATCATTCTGTGAACTTTCCCATTAGGTCATATGTTAAACTAAGTTCCGGTCTAGAGCCAAGTTGTTTCAGACAAGAAGATTTAAAGTAAATTTCCCATAGGGTCCTATGTTAAAATAAGTTTGGTTCTGGCGGCATCTTGGATGACGGGCGAGGTCATCGGATATCTAAGGACCATTGCTGCCAACTTTTGTTCCAATTGGCCAAGTTGTTTCAGACAAGAAGATCGTTAAGTGAATTTTACCATAGGGTCCTATTTTAAACTAAGTTTGGCTCTGGCGGCCATCTTGGATATACTTCTGAAAGAGGATCACCTAAGGACCATTGCTGCCAAGTTTTTTTCCAATTGGCCAAGTGGTTTCAGACAAGATCTTTTAGTAAATTTCCCATAGGGTCCTATATTAAACTAAGTTCGGATGACAGGCAGGGTAATTGGATATAATTCTGAAAGAGGACCACCGAAGGACCATTGCTGCCAAGTTTTGTTCCAATTGATCAATATAGGGTTATTGCAAGAATACTGGGAAATATTGTCGTGAGTAGAATGTAATATTGCTCGAGCTTGTGAGTGCAATATAATATTCTTCAAGGCAAATTTTTCCCAGTTTCGTGCAAAAATCCTTTTATTGTATGGCAACACCACCAAGATCACGGAAATAAGAAAAAAAAAAAGCTATCAAAGACATTGTCCTTACAATGCAATATTGCTCTCCGTGCTATATTGGCGAATATTGCACACAAACTTTTGGGAATATAACGTTGCTATACAATAAAAGATAGTTACATAATCTTAGTTTAGTATTATTTACAGTTCTTCTGATATATGATGCTTTTAATGCATCTATACAATCTAATAAATTTTTAGACAGTCCTGTACTAATATATTTCTGTAAAGCAAATTCGAACTTGATGTGTGTATTGCAGCAATAAATATTTTGTATATATTATTGTTTAGGGGCAAGCTGAAGCCTGCATCTGGGTGCAGGATTTTCTCACTGCGTAGAAGCCCCAAAGGTAGCCATGAGCTGTTTTCTGCTCTTTGGTCGGGATTGTTGTCTCTTTGACACATTCCCCGTTTCCATTCTCTATTCTATTTGTCTATAGATGTTTAAAAAAATTTGGCAAACTCAACTTAAAAATACAGACACCAAAATAGGAAGGCAATGCATATAACCTGTCACCTAGGGTGAGGGAAACCCTTCTCCCAGACGTTCTGACTGGTGTTTTAAGAAGGAATGGTTTGAGGAGTATACTCATGATAATTTACCTACACAGGTCTATCTGATGAACCCTGTATGTCGTAAAATCTGTGATCATTTTTAAGACTTTCCCATATCTTGTTGTTATGATAACACCTCTGTTACCATAGTAATCATAATATTCTTCTTGGTACACTGTATAACTTTTCTAAAAGCAGAAAAAAAAATTAGGCCTTTAGGTATATATGTTTTCTTGAAATTATTTCACCTTTTAACAAGAATTTCTATATACAGTGTATGTTTTAAGTTCAAATGTTTATGTCTGCAGAATGTTGGCTTATTGATCCATATCCTAACATTTTCTTTATTAGAAAGGAAATGGTACATATTTTTTGTGAAAACTGTAGAAATCTGTCCTTTTATAAAATGAGTGCCACAGGCAATGGTAAACCTCTTATAATGTAGTTTAGGGTACTATGTTCTATTACTGATGTGAACATTTTAATCTGAGCTTACCAGTAATACCTCCAGTTATCATATATGTATATGTATCAGAAATTTATTATTGTGATTTTGTCATTTGAGACCAAAATGCGATTTTAATTTTTGCATTAAGAAAAATCCTGCTTCATTCATATAAAAAATTCTATATATTGAGAAAAATCCCGCTTCATTCATATAAAAAATTCTAAAATGCGAGTTTAAATTGTGGTTACAACCATGTCACATTTTTCACAATAATAAAAACATCACAATAATTTCCTATTTGCATTATATGTCTTTCAATAATTCTTCAATGCTTGTTCATAGTATTCATCTGGAAATGCCAGAAACTACTTTCGACAAGAATAAACCTATGTGAAATCTCATCTTAAGGGTTTATCCAATGAAAAGCATGTTTATTATGTATTAGAAATGCAGCCTTTTCATTAAATTTTCATGTAATTACTTTTAACGTCTTGGAAAATATCTTAACAAAAGTTTGAAAAAACAACTGTCCTTCCTGTTATCATAAGAATCTTAATGTATTTTTGTTGACTTAATTCTGACAAAATTAATCTTTTGCCGAAAGAAGCATATCATGGAAACAAAAATTAAGATAATGAAGGCATGTATACCTGGTATACACATGCCATAACAATTTTAGAAGAATTTCATCTAGACCTAACAGATCATGAAAATTTTGATAAACCTTTTCATAATATAAAAAATAATTTGAAACGTCTATTAGACACATTGTAGGAGATAAATATAAAGAACAAATAATGTTAAAGCTATCAAACCTAACCAATGAATCGAAATTCTTTTTATATAATAAAACAGATAGAGACCAAATTTGAACTGGAAAACTATCTATTAAAAGAATCAAGTGTTAAAAATAGACAATTTTTTACCAAATTTAGTGTTAGTGAGCATAGATACTTTTAATATAGAGATAGGGAGATATAAAAATATTTTCAGAGAAAAAAGATTATGTACTGTGTGTAGAGAAATTGAGGACGAATACCACTTTTTCCTTTACTGCAATATAAATAAACAACTTAGACAAGTTTTGTTCCAAAAACTTCAATTAAGTCAAAATATTGACATTAACAATAAATTAGAATATATCAAACAAATATTAAACCCTAAATTCTGAAATTAGAACTCTTGCCACGTTTGTGATTTGATAAAGCAGTCATTGGCACTACAAAAATAGGGTCCACATCAGTTCAAAGTACAGTACATAATATTACATAGTTCACAGAATTTATTGTATGTTGAATTATAATTGCTTACATGTTCATTTTGTTTGTATTGCTGTCAATTTTGTATGTCATGTTTGTATTGCATTGACTCCGATGGGTGTATTTCTTGCAAATAAAGTTCTTCATAAAAGATGTCCTCGGTAAAGTCATACCTCTGGATTTAAATGCACCATATTTTAATCTAATAATAAAAGCAGCTTTCACAAAAATATATATTTAAAAAGTGACACACAGGTACAGTTTGTAAATTATTGTGCATTATTACATTGAGTGTGGTGAAATACCTGGATTTCCGAGTGAAATCAATTCGATAATTCACCCAGTGAAATCAAAAGTCATATTTCACTGTAGGAAGTGACATAACAATAATCGTTGCCAACAGCATTGCTATACAATGGTCGATGCATAATCATATGAAATCATAATCCCTTGTATTTTCTTGTTAAAATTTCTGAATACATGGAATATTTCAATGTAATAAACAGAATAACTAATCTTGAAATTTGAATACCAAAGATCTAGAACTCATGACCGAAAAATACCAATTATTCACTCGTGCGCTATGCGCACTCGTGAATTAATGTGTTGTTCGGTAACTCGTTGTAGATTGTTAGGTATTCGCATTTCAAGATTAGTTATACTATATATTATATGATGAAACCCACCTGAAGAATATTAGCTTCAAATATAGCATGAAACTGGTTAGGCAAGGTTGGTACTGGTTTCCTGCTGAAATCTGACACCGGTGATTTATTACATAGGCTGTTATCTGGATCATTACCGTTCACTTGTGTCATTAATAGCAACTTTATGAAAATAATCATTTTCAATTCAAGACATTATGTTACCTGAAACAGAGTTAAAAAGTTAAAAATTTTACTTTTATTTATCTTCTATTTGACAGCTCTGTAAAAAGGTATGGTAGGTAGGGTAACTGAAACCACACGTTTTTTTTTATTATTTAGCCGAACTACCTAACTGCTGGAGAAATGCCTTACATAATGTAAGATAATTATAGTGGTAAAGTGTCATTAAGGATGTTCGCTGGTCATGTTTTTGAATTTTTGTCAGATGTTCAGGATCATCTGGTTTGATCCATTTGAATGCCATAAATTATTTTTTCCGCTAACACCCATTTTTCTTTTCAGAAATCCTTTGTTTGTAGAATAATAAGCTATTTCTAAAAATCTTATAAAATCCTTGTTATTATTTCATGGTTTTTGAGAAATAAAACATGTCAATGATAAAGCTATGTAAAATCAAGAGAGCATATTTTTCCCGCCAAATTTTCAATGGCTTATATCTTGAAAACAAGCACACGGACCTATAATTATTTTTCGCTCTTTTAGTTCCTTTATTTATCCACTATCAATATTTACCAGTGTTATAAAAAGTTTGTTATTCTGAAACTGACTAGCGAACATCCTTAATATAACATATATTCTTAGGATATGAAATTAAAGGCAATACTTTATCAGAGTCATTCATGCATTTAATGGAGGTCAAAGTGACCCAAATTTTGTTGATCTGTGTTCAGTGTCATAAGAGGATTGCAGTGGTGTAAAATCATTGATATTTAAATCAATAAAAATATTCTATTCTATTCTATTCTATTCTATTGATATGTCTTAATAGATTTCTGAGAAATGGACCTAAACCATTTTCCAGTCATATAGTTTGATATTCCTGAATTCCCCCGTCTCAATCATCCCCCCCCCCCCCCCCCCCCCCCCCCCATTTACACACACACACTTGATTTTTGACTAAATTCTTCATCTTATTTTCATGAATGAGCCTACATTTGTAGTTTGAAATTAGAAATTAGCAAGTTTGCATAAACACTTTTATAACATATGGTCACAGGACTTGGTCATGGCTTAATCAGTTAATTAAGCCACTTTAATTTCAATCTACTTTTTATTTTAAGTGTCTTTTGTTTTCTTAGTTTTCTTAGAAATTTTGGTGTTTCTTCTCTTTTTCTTCAAGCAGACTTCAGACTACAGTGCCATACATTGTTCTGTTCAATCATTCGAACCATGGACCGCCTGTTACTAAAATATCGCCAAAGAAAACTTACACAAAACTGTGAGAATTTCTGGCTTTCTTAAAACGGAGAACGGATTGTCCACAGGCGTGATTTACTAATTAACAAAGCGTAAGTCGGTTGCAGAACTTTTTATACCGGAAAAATAGTCATCTGCAATAAAAAGTTTACGATTAATTGAATTAAACCTTGATTATAGATTTTGTTATTATTCCGATTTGAAATAGGGCCTTTTTAGATCGGCAGAGTCTGAAAATTCAGAAAGGAAGACCGTGGAATTCCCGTAAATGTCCCGTAATGTAGAAGGTTTTGTCTTTTATGTTCATTTTAACCCTTATAGTAATTTGTACCAGGCATATATGAAACGCAAATATATCATTTTTAAATAGATATTTGATATGCCATTTATACAGTATAATCTAGATTTTTGTTGGACATTTATAAAAAGATGTTTGTAGTAGTTTGTGTTGCCCGGAATGAGAAGATGTTGTGACGGTATATTGTTTTTTAAATTATTGCATTACTTCCGCTGTAAACAAAATCACCTGGTTCAACTTTTTATTGAAAGCATGGGATTTAACTTGAATTTTCTAAAATTCCATACAAAGAATGCAACTGAGACTGCTTTATTTTATATTTTTTGGTTAGGTGGATTGTTTTTAATTTGGTATGAAGCTTTCCACATTCTTCCGCATTATGTCAAAAAAGGTGTTACCACCGACGGGATGCAAAATTTACATTTGTTTTTCGTGGTATGGTTTGCCGTTAATATTTACGGAAATATGTATAAACTGGTGACAGTTGATATAACGGGAAGGAACATTATTTCACCGTCCGGAGATGCACCGAAAGGTTGGAAATTTTGTCCAATATGCGTGAAAAACTCACCAGAAAGATCACACCACTGTCCTGTGTGCAATGTTTGTGTTTTGAAGCGGGATCATCATTGTTTCTTTGCCGCTCGTTGTATTGGTTATAACAACCACCGCTATTATATGGCTTTGGTAATTTACATATCTATAGCTGCTATTTATGCAAATATATTCAATATTGAATTTGTAAGAGACGTTAAAGGAGAAATGAGTTCCCTAAAAGTGATTTCGTTTCTTCTACCACACGTTGGATTTTTATTTGGTTCCGACGATTTTTATATAACCTCAATAACAGTTCTGACATTTGCTGGATTTTTGTTAATGGTTCTGTTTCTATGGTTACTAGGAATTCAGATTGTACAAATATATCATGGTCAAACGAAGTATGAAGCCAAAAAAGGCATAACAATTTACAATGTTGGACTTAAAAAAATTCTGTCAGAAATAGGAGGGAAGTACTGGTATCTTATTTGGATATCACCATGGATACCGTCTCGTCTGCCGGGAGACGGGGTGACTTTTGAAAAATATGAAACGAAAGAAATTTGACGTTGTGGACAACATTTTTCGTTTTGAAGTTCTTTTGGCCCAACAATAAAACAAATATTTTTACTAATTTTCATGGATACAGGGTCATGCTTTTTCATTTATAAAAATTAATATACATTTATTTTAAATCTTTGTAGATTTTTCACAGAAAGTCAATAATTGTTTTCTTGGAAGGTTAATTTTTCTGGGTAAATTTTATATAGTAATGTTATGTACCATACATGATGTATTTTTGATATATCTTTTTCAGGTTTCTTAATGATTGTTAAACATTTTTAAAACTGTAATTTTTATATTTTTGCTTTTAAATAAAATTCTTAATGTAAAGGTACGTGTGTATGGATTTGAAATTTTCCTCCTGGCTTTAAATAATCACAGTGTGTGTAATAAGGAAAGTATAATTTGTCCAGATGCAGTAACAAAAATTCCAGCAAAGTTTTTAATACTTGATATTACAGTGACATCTTCAAAACTGAGAAAATTTTCTCAGCGCGCACGTATACTGCAAATTCAAGTCTTCTGCATACTAACATCGAAATCAAGAGAAACTGAAATGTCGCGCTAATTAACTTGAAACGGCAAAGGTCATGTGCCGTTAGGATACTATAAGTTATCATGCTTTGACCCAACTAACATGATTATTTAGACAGTGTCGAAAATTGTTGAACGGTGAGGGCGAAAGCCCGAACCGTTCAACAATTTTCTACACTGTCTAAATAATCATGCTAGTTGGGTCAAAGCATGATAACATTTTTGTGCGGTTATGCTAACCGTATTGAGTATATAATTAATTAAACGTTAAACACACAAATGTCCTAGATTTCACTTCGCAAAATTCACATTTTTACTCCGCCCACTGACCGCGTGTTTGACCCTCACTCTTAATGTGTATGCTCCGCCCACTGATCGTGTAACCTGATGATCTACTGATTTTCCATGTAGCGCATAGTTGATGTGTTTTTATGCCAACTAAAGTATAATAAATATATTTTATTTGAATTGCTCTAGATCGATAAAGCCCTGGATTGCGTCATGCATGTATAGATGTCAACCAGTGGAATTTTCCATTCGCCGACCGGTTAACAGACCAACTTGCCTTATGTAGGGCAATACACTAAGGTTATCACAAGACAGCGTGTTCCTTACTTTGTTCTTTTTATAGCACACATGATTTAAGGTCAACAGGTTGAGCACACATGATTAAAGGTCAACATATTACAACGCGATTGCTGGTTGGCTACAGGCACATGTTTTGTAAGAAGTTTTCTTTTTGGGGGCAATTTGATTGGGTTGTGTATGGCGAACATGGTTATTTAGCAGATGGCTAGGCAGCCAGTAGAATTCAACTGCATAACCGTACAAAACGTTTTCAGGTGGCGACCCATTACGTTACTACTTAACGTTTTCTAATAGATAAAATATTTTGTATAGCCCCATTTTTAAGTGGACTTCCAACGGGAAATAAAATCTGTTATTAGTTGACGAGGTACATTTTTGTACGGTACGGCGACGACGGAGCTTGGGAGAATTTGTGTTGGTATGCAGCTTCGGCTCCAAACGATAATGAAGGACAGGCAGTTGTTTTATGTGTTTCTTGTTTTAAACATAAAGCCTTCAAAAACCTACCTGCAACGAAACTTCATTCCACATCATTGCCGAACTGAGAGCATTTGACCCCAAAAAAAATGGTTTCAAATGACATACACATGTTAAAAACTCTATAATAAGGTTTGTTTGTTTGTTTGTTTAGTTGGGGTTTAACGCCGTTTTCAGCACATTTGGCTATTTCGCGGCGGCCAGTTTTTATTGGTGGAGGAAGCCGGAGTACCCGGAGAGAACCACCGACCTTCGGTAGGAAAATTGGCAATCCTTGTCAATTAAGATCGGCTATAATAAGGTCAAATATTATATAATATACTATTGAGAAATGTAAGGATATATATGGGAACTCTTCATAACACTACAAATCCACAATTATTTAACGACGAATGACCCATATGTGTGTATTTCTGTAAGAAGTTAATAATAAGACTAATTTGAGGTCTAATTTCTGGCATTCATGTGCCAGTAATATTCTTTTATCAGGGAGAAGTTGCTGTTATCCGTTAGGAAATTTTAGGATCGTCATCACGAACTGATTGACCGTTACAGTGTTCCAATATCTAAGATGATGTTGGACCTGTTCCCACTGTCGTAATATTTCATGTGCCTCCACCGATTTGTGTCTTCCATCGGATTGACTTTGTTGAACTTCACATCGGGTGTCGTACATGTATATGGAACAGGAACTGCTTACCCTTCCGGAATACCTGGGTTCACTCCTGGTTTGTATAGGAGTTCGTGTTGTTCATTGTTTTTTTAGTTTTCTGTGTTTATTTGTTGTGCTTGTGGTTGTTCATTTGTCTTCTCGGGTTTGTCTGTCCAATGGGTTACGTTTTTTTTATTTGCTCCTTAGGTATATTTGTTCTTTCTATTATACACCAAATTCACAATTCAATTCAACATTACAAAACGGATATACATAAGTCAATACGTGATATGTTACAAATATACAATATACACATATATGCAACAGAGACTAGAGGGGCACCGGCGATCACCCTAAAAAACTTTCATTACTGTGCTCCTTGGTAGTCATTTTTAAAAGGACAAACGTCACTTAAGAATATATTTCAAATCAGTTAGAATTTAATGACACAATTAATTAACAAATATATATAAACAACTGCATGATAAATGACAAATTCCGTAAAGCCCCATGGGAGTCTCATTTGCGGTTGATTTTTAGAAGTGGGTGACTGATGGTACTTGAAATTACAGTAAGAGTTTTGTACTAGTTTTTATTATTAAAAACTCAAGGAAAGTATTCGGAAATGAGAACATTGTTTCTGTTTGGTTTTATTGTATTGTACGGAATAGCATATAGTCGTCGGCGTACGTATAGTTATATATGGTATTAATTTCCTATTTAAATTCGACGTTTTGATGCAAGCTGCATGCGCATATGTCATTCTGTTATAAGGTATGTAAGATACAAGTTTAAAATTTAGTTGTTAACGTTTTTCCCTTTTGAATATAAATTGCTTTAAAGAAAAATATAATTAGAAAATGAATTAATGAGGTATAATATCAGGTTTCTCCCTATCACTCGAAATTAAATATAATGACGTTATACAGATAGATAGATTTATTCACCAAATCCAGGCCCACAAGGAGGGGGGGGGGGCATTTTTTACAATAGACAAGTACATAAACAAATTGATTATTACATGAAATATATATATGTCATTAGATAAGTGAAAGCCTGTATAATGGAATGGGTGATAATCAAAACCAAAAGCCACACGAAATTCTGTACTAATCATTCACTTTTGTAGCGTTGGTGTCTAAAAAGTTCAGAATTGGTCACTTTGACGTAAAATATTCTTTGATACAATTCATATTTTATCAATTTACAACTCGTCAGTTGTGCTCAAGGATAGATGTTTGTGGTTGCGTAAACACGTGGCCTTGAATCCTGGATATCTTTTTTATCGCAGATTCAATGAAACTGATTTGTTTTTCACACAAGTCCAATTTTGCCTTAAATCATTTATTTTCAGGCGATATGCAGTACTGGGCCCGTATGCATAATTATACCTAAGATTAATAAACCCCGCCCCTTTAGTTGTATGCATAATTCTTACATGTAGTTTAAGATAACACTTAATTGGCGTAAGCTCCACCCATAACAGGTGTTTTTGAACTACGAAAATACTCAAGTTTTCACTTAAGTGTAATGTACATAGTATACACTGAGCGTATGGCTATGAAATTTTATAGTCTGGTATATTTAACTCTCAAAAAACCGGCAATACCGCTTTCATACTATTGTGTATATTTGATTGGTTTTGGTAAACTGCAATCCTTAAAAAAATAAATTTCCTCTATAACTAAGTATACTGTGGAACAACCGCATCTTGACACGTAGAGTTACTGTGTATAATGATATAACTACATGTAAACAAAACAAATTTAAGTGTCACTATCTTCATATGAAAGGTGTAAGTAATAACTACCAGCTAAGAATTCGAATGTGACAATCCATCAGTCGGAGGGTTTAAGGTTTACACACAAAATGATCGGCCTTTAGAAGTAAGAATGAAAGGATGGGGCGGGGGGTGGGGGGGGGGGGGGGGGTTAACTCTCTAGATTTTCGACTGGAGTGTGCGGAAATGGCCTAAGAAAAGGTACCCGAACATATACTAGAATACATGTCAATATTATACCCGAAAAATAATTTTGATAAAAATACCTACCCGAAAAACAGCCATATCGAAATACTGCACACCGAACTAATTCTGATCTGAGGAATTGAATAGCACTCAATTTGTAACTTGACACCAGATGATTAATGTGTATAATGTAGAGTTGAATGGCACATAAATCCATCATACAGCACATGTCCCCCCTGTCTCGGGGGGGGGGGGGGGGGCGGGGGGGGTGTTGGAAAGGTGATTTAGTAGACTGGATGGGGGGGGGGTCGGCCCCCAACATATATAAACCAACATAACATGTTATGGAAATCCCCTTTGTGCATGAGTCTTGCTGTAAAGAATCTCCACGATATATGGTTTATTAAACATCTAATATAATTTTCTTTATAAGATATCTCATACATTATATGAGATATCTTAAAAACTATATGAAATTGAAATATCTCATAATATATATATATATATATATATATATATTTTATATAAAAAATATTTATAAGATATCTTATATACTTCATAAGATATAAAGAAAATTATATGAGATATCTTATAAATTATAATAAATTATATGAGATATCTTATAAACTATATAAGATATCTTATAAACTTTAGTAGATATCTCATAAATAATTTTCATATAAGATATCTCATATAACATATAACATATATTATAAAGTTATGAGATATCTTATATAAATTATAAGATATCTCATAAAAATTATAAGATATCTCATAAAAATTATAAGATATCTCATATAATTTTCTTTATAAGATATCTTATAAACTTTATAAAGTTTATAAGATATCTTATATATTATATGAGATATCTTGAAGTTAGAATAAATAGTAAAACGGCTTGCAATACTTTTGTGTCAAGAATTGATATACCCCTTTTTCCATATTTTACGAATAAGCTTAATGCAACTACCTAACACACAAAATTTCAGAAGTGTTGGGGTGTCAGATGACACAATTCTGTGATGGACGGAGTGACCCGACTCCTAGATCTGTTTCTGCCTTCGTCGACGAAGGTAATAAAATGTATAAATTGAAAATTAAATAGGAATTAAAATTAGAAGCTTAAACTAAATTTTCAAAATTCGAAACCTTTGGGTCCCATTATAGTTTTGAAAATCCAAATTCTAAAACCTTAGGGACGAGAACAAAAGTTCAATGTAGGATAACAAACTTAATTCAAATAGTTTGGGTGGGGGGGGGGGAGTAAAAATCGCTGCAAGTTTTGTTATCCGACATCGATTTTCGGATATGCCCATATTGGTCAATCAATTTTTCCCAAATTAAGTTAAGAGGGGGGTGGTGGGGGTCAGTGAAAAAACTATGTGAATTAAGTTTTTTATTCTACATTGAACTTTTGATCTCGTCCCTTATTGAGAAACTATATATGACATATGTCAATATTATAGATAAATAAAATGTGTAAATTGCAAATTGAAGATGACCGAAAATTAAACACACACACACACACACACAGAGATAAAAAAAAAAGCAGCAATAAGAGTAAAAGATGCCCAGCCTTGATCAGGAACACATGAAAAGAGATCACGGTTAGTCAAAAACTCACCAAAGTGTCATACGTGTTTAGATAAGTCTCTGCAATTCACCTAAAGTTTACATTCTAACAAAAATGGTGACAAAAATTTGTGTTTCACATATCTATAACTTCTCAATTAACTGTTAGTGAAATGGGAACCAAAATAACAATATATCCAAAGTGCACTTTTATTTTTATCTTGCGATCGTTCGGTCAATGAAAGCGATTTGGTTTGGTGCTTGACTCAATGTTATACCAATCTTGGGGGTAATTTAAAAAGGACTTTAAATAATTTGAAATCAGATATTACACAAGGTCAACGCCCGCGGACAATATATAGCCCAAGTGGTCCTTAAAACATCATATTGCACTACAGTGAAGTGTTATAAAATTAAAGAGCATGCATGACTTGAAAATCATCGTTTCTAAAAATATCTCACCGTGAAATATCACAAATACGGACTACGATTTAAAACACACTATTTCTATATAAATCTAAAATGAAATGTAATAATGGTATTTACGGTCTCTCGCACTTTTCCTGTCAATACAAAGAATACTTCATTTCATAAATTAAGTGTTGTGTAAACAGATGAATGGTATAATTACTATAAATATCTATCTCTTTTTTGTAGTTCGACATAGATGTACTCTTCCACAGGATATTGGATTTTGTCGTGCCAGAATTAGACGCTATTATTATAATCTAGAGAATGGGAGGTGCGAGCAGTTCTTTTATGGTGGATGTCGTGGAAACCGCAACAATTTTAGAACACTAAATCGTTGCCGCGAAAAGTGTAATTATACAGTAGAATGAATATTTTCATTTGAAATAATGTTTTAACATCATCAAATCAATAGATAAATGCTTTTCCTTTCAATAAAAATTTTTTAGAAGGGGTATATAGATACCCTTGTCCGTCCGTCCGTACGTATACGTCCAGTCCGTCCGGCTTGGTTAAGTTTTTGCATTTAGGTCCATTTCTTAGAAATCTATTGAGACATATCAATGATATTTTACCATCCATTTTAATTCTAAAACCTTATTGCACATCTGCAAACGGTGTTTGACAATTCTCTATCAAAAGTCAGCAACATTTTAATAACCACGACCTATATTTTATGCTCGAGTGACTGGTAAAATTTTTGTATTTTGGTATATCCTCAAAGAACCTATGATAGTATACTAGTATTAATGATATTTCACAAGTACAATCATGTTAAATAGTACAACACAACTCAGCAACATTTTGGGTTACCATGACCTACATTTTATGCGCGAGTAACTTTGATTAAATTGGTGCATTTTAGTCTATTTCTAAATAAAACCTGTGTTGATATATCAATATTTTACAACTGAAATAATCTTAGTTCAACAGAGATCACCAATATACATGTTTAAGTCCACATGACCTACATTTCATACTTGGGTGATTCTTATAAATCTTAGTGATGTGGATTCAGTATTTTTAATGCGATAAAAGTTAATTATTATAGTGAAGAACTTTATGCCATTTCTTTTGTCGTCAAAATTTTCAGTTTTTGAGTTAACAAAAATCTCATTTTTTCACAAAAGATTAATTTCGCTATTGTCTATCAAATTACCGGACATAACAAGACTAGTCTATATATTTGGCAAAAAAGGAGGGGTTTAAACAGAAATAGACTGACCTTTTGCCACAATTTGTTGGGACACTTACTCAAATTAAAAAAACCTAAAACACAAATGTTATGCAATCATTCTAGGAAGAAACTGAAAAACTATAAAATTAATTCAATGAAAAATGAAAAAAAAGTTAAATTCGTCATTTTGAAGTGGACCCACCTTTTTGAAAATCAAAGTTTTAAAACCTTATTCCACATCCAAATATGGTGTATGACAATATTGTGAAAAAAAACGCAATACAGAAATTAAAAAAATGAAAGTGGAGTTTATTTCACCAGCTTAATTTTCGACCTTTGACCCATGTTGGCCCCAATTTTAGAAAATTAGAATTCTTAAAACTTATTGTGGATCTAAATAATGTGTGATAATGCTGTATAGAAATAAAATGCATAAACTGAAAAATGAAAGAGAAGTTTATAATGCACAAGTCCTATAGAACCCAAGTTTAAAAATTCAAAATTCTTAAACATTAATGGGGATCTACAAGTAGTATGAAACCATTCTGTATAGAAATTAAATTCCTAAACCAAAATGTGGAGGAGGAATTGATGTTACAAGTGATTATGAGCTAGAAAATGAATATCCGAACTAATAAAATGTTGGAAATAGTTGCACAGGATTTGAAACTTCAGACATACTGCTTTAAAATGAAGAATTCTTCTAAATAAAATGGCGCAAAATAAAACAAGTAGCAATATGACATATAGGTTAAGAGAAGGAATAAAACGATTAAAGTTGCTTTTTGTAGGTGAACAAACTGGACAAGATTCTACCAGAAGGGGAAACAGCGGTTTCCATGGTGAACATTATGCAGGGAGTTTTGGAAGGCTGTCTGGAATGAATGGCAAAGATGGACAGGACGGTGAAAATGGACAAGATGGAATTGGGTTAAATGGAGGTCGAGGCGGTAGTCGAGGTTCAGGCGGTACAGGGGGTCAAGGAATCAATGGAGGAGACGGTGGAAATGGTATGAACGGAGGAGACGGTGACAGGGGTTCTGCACTGATGGACCATATTGTTCAGGAAATATCACATGATGGCATACATGTCTTTGATATGCACGGCAGTAATAGTAGCACCAGAAGCAGTGAACGCATAGATCATAGCGGGAACGGGGGAAATGGTGGCCGTGGTGGAAATGGAGGTCATGGCGGAAACGGAGGTGGTGGCGGAAATGGTGGCCGTGGTGGAAACGGAGGTCATGGCGGAAATGGTGGCCGTGGCGGAAATGGTGGGCATGGCGGAAATGGAGGACACGGCGGAAATGGACGGCGTAGGGGAAATGTCGGCCGTGGTCATAACGGCGGACGCTGAAAAATCTGTCTACGTAAAAATTGAGAACCTGATAACAGCTATACCGACTACTTTGATACGTTTTGTTTATTTTATGTATTTATTTTTTCGTTTCTTTAATACATTTTTTCAGTATCATGAGTAATACTATCGGACTTCATTTGTTTTACTAACCGCCTCGGTGGTCTCGTGGTAGCGTGGTCGCCCCGAGTGCGGAAGGTCGCGGGTTCGATCCCCGGCCGGGTCAAACTAAAGACATTAAAACTGGTATTTGCTGCTTCTCCGCCAAGCCCGCGGCATCTAGGACTAAGAGCAAAGACTGGTCGGCTCGTATAATGTGTCCGAGTGAGGTGATATGTCTTCCTGCGGACAGTTACCTCTTGAGCTAGCACATTAAAAATCCGACTTAGCGTGTCAGTCTAGTACAAAGCAGAGATCATATTCATTATCATATCAACATGTTCTCGTCCTGATATGCACCTGGTTGCCACTGGACGTTAAGCAATAATTCATCCATTCATCCATCATTTGTTTTACCTTCATGTCCAAATTAGGAGTATTAGGAGTATTATATGGGGATATTTTAAGTCGTATTTGTGATTGTGCCGGATATTAAGTCACTTGAAGAGTAAGTCATGTGACTGCAACCGGAAGTGATAGTTTTCCCGCCATTTTAGATTGTTTTGTTTTAATTCGAATAAATTTTTAAAACCTAATATTTTAAAGCATCTGTGTAACACGGATTGATTACCTTGGAGATCAGACAGAAATTAGTGTGTGTGTTGGGGGAGAGGGGGGGGTTGGGGAATCTATTATAAAACAGATACCCCTCATCAGTTGTGCTTGGCTACCATGCACCCCTCATCAGCTGTACTCGGCTACCACGCACCCTTCATTATGCTCGGCTACTGATTCCTCAGCTGTGCTCGGCTACCACACACCCTTCATCAGCTGTGCTCGGCTATCATGGACTCTTCATCAGCCGTTCTCGCTACCAATGACCCTCAGCTGTGCTCGGCTACCCGTACCCTTCATCAGCTATGCTCGGCTAATAGGGACCCCTTAGCTGTGCTCGGCTACCACGCACCCTTCATGAGCTGTGCCCGGCTACCACGGACCCTTCATCAGCTGTTCGCGGCTACCACGGACCCCTCATCAGCTGTGCACGGCTACCCGCACCCTTCATCAGATAAGCTCGGCTACCACGGACCCCTCATCATCTGTGGGCGGCTACCACGCACGCCTCTTCAGCTGTGCTTGGCTACCACGGACCCCTCATCAGCTGTGCTTGGCTACCACGGACCCTTATCAGCTGTGCTCGGCTACAACGCACTCCTCATTACCTGTGCTCGGCACTTATCAGCTGTGCTCGGCTACCACGCACTCCTCATCAGCTGTGCACGGCTACCACGCATCCTTCATCAGCTGTGCTGGGCTACCATTGACTCTCATCAGCTTTGCTCGGCTAGCACGGACTCTCATCAGCTGTGCTCGGCTACCACGGACCACTCATTTGCTGTGCTCGGCTACCATGGACTCTCATCAGCTGTGCGCGGCTACCATGGACTTATCAGCTGTGCTCGGCTACCACGCACTCCTCATCAGCTGTGCGCGCCTACCACGCATTTCTCATCAGCTGTGCTCGGCTACCACGCACCCCTCATAGCTGTGCTCGGCGACCTAGCTGTGCTCAAGCTCGAAGATGTTGAAATCCAAAAACATCTAAAGACAGAGTCCATGTGACATCTAAAGACAGAGTCCAGGTGACATCTAAAGACAGAGCCGAGGTGACAATTAAAGACAGAGCCGAGTTGACATCTAAAGACAGAGCCCAGGTGACATCTAAAGACAGAGCCGAGGTGACAATTAAAGACAGAGCCGAGTTGACATCTAAAGACAGAGCCCAGGTGACATCTAAAGACAGAACCGAGGTGACATCTAAAGACAGAGCCGAGGCGACATCTAAAGATAGAGCCGGTGTGACATCTAAAGACACGGCCGCGGTGAATTTCCTTTTTTTCACAAAATTTCGTATTTTTATAACATTAGATTTTAAGTATCATTTTTGTTAGTTTTGTGTGTTTTTTTTAATTTTGGTTCATTTGTATGTTTCCGAGTTTAGTGTGTCGTCCATTTCACTGAACTAGTATCCATTATTGTTTAGAGGCCAACTGAAGCCCGCCTCCGGGTGCGGAATTTTCTCGCTGCGTTGAAAACATATGCATGCAAATATTCTATCCATCTTCTTAATTCTTTTTTATTCATGTTTATTCCTACTAAAGAAAAATGTTTGTGCAAAATCAGGAATCAATGTAATTGTTCCAACTGTTGGGAAAAAATCTTCACTGTCCATAAAGGTTAACAAGTACATGTTGTGTGTGTGTATATATATATATATATATATATATATATATATATATATATATATATATCATATATGTAGATGTAACTACCATAAAAACCCTAAACGCAAATTCAGTAATAAAATCGTCGCAAACTGTTATCATTAGCAAATTAATTTAGTTCCATTATCTAGATTTTCTGACGCATTAAACAAGGCAGATTATGCCCCAGCGGACTTAATATACCACCAATCCTAAAATAATGTTCTACCCTATGTTTAAAAATAAAATACATTGAATTCCATCTATTCCACTGTGTTCCGAACATTTTGATAAAAATGCGTATTTCCGGTAACCCTTCGACCAAGCCATTTCAAGCAAAACAATAATCATCTTTATTTATATACCTTTTTACCCATAAAAGATTGATGGCATAAACATTTACACATAAGAAAAAATACAATATAATATCAAAGGGCAAACAAAATTCAAAATTATGCAGACTTCATTGACTCTCCTCAGTATATAGCCACGCCTTTTTCGTGTTTTTTTTTTTATGCCAATGATCGGAGCCGAATGCTGCACAATTTCATCCGAAGACACATAATTCAATTAAAAAAATTATTTGGTTTAAAAGTAAATATAGTAGGGTCTAAAGTAAACCTCATTTTCAATAATCTTGAAAAAAAAATCTTTTCCAAGTCGTAAGATATGCTGATTGAACAGCTGTTGATCGTAACGTTGCATATAATATGTGTAGGAAAAATTAATTTCATCATCCATCTCATTTTGATAACAATATTTGCAAAGTCTGTCTTCTGGTTTAAATTTGTGATATCTTCCTCTTACTATAGTTCTAAAAAGTTCTTAATTTTGATTAATACTTCCATTCTTTAAATCTTTTATTTTAAGTAAATATATTCTATTTTATAATTATTTTTCATTTTACTATATCAATATAACTTGTTACTTTCATTTGAGGAATTCAATTTTGTAAAGAATATTTCTTCATAATTATTCTGAAGAGTGTAAAGTATTTGTTACCTAACCAAATGTCCGGTGACGTTGAAGATTGATCTTAGCAAGTTTTTTTTTTAAACTGGTTCTCGGTTCAAATTATTTTTACATCACATTGCTCATTTAGTATCCAAGAAAAACGAAACAGAAATCGAAATTCTTCGAAGGCCCGAAATCAGCTGCATCTTAGTCAGCCAAGAAAAAAGAGAAATGGGTGTTAAAGTTCACATTGAATATTGGTTAGTGTTATGGTTAAAACAAAAATGTCTTTGGCTAACAACAACATTTTGCTGAACTGTACCATAGCATCACAGGCACTTGTTTCTATCAATGGGTCGACTATCCATGGGAAGGTCGACTGTCCATATACATGGATAGTCGACCTTCCCATTGATAGAAACAAGTGCCTGTGCATAGCAACTTGAAATCTTATCTTATTTTTTCTCCATTATGTAACTTTTTTAGGCCCAAAAATGCATTATTAACTGTCATGAAAATATGATACGAACTAGACAGAATAAAATTGCATTTAAAAGAAAGCAATATTTAAAAGCTTTTATACCCATTTTAGAAGCCATATAAACACTATGTTACTCACATTTATAATAATAATCGTACAAATGGGTACAGGTCGTAAAATTGTTGTAAACACAATTGTACACTTTCTTAGTTATTTGGAAGGAAAATAACAGATGGTTTTGAAAGTTGTATGAAAGCAATTTTAAATTTCATTACACAGAGAAAACATATATGGTTTACATGATTACACAATAAATATTCTTTGATTGGAGCTGATTTGTAGTACTTCAATGGGGTCGTTAAAGTTTGAAGTAAATTAAAACAACAATAAAATGTTTAAACAATCATTTTATATTGTTAACTAGAACAACAAGTTAATATTGAAGGTGGTAACAAGAACATCAAAAGCTGATGTGTTACGAGCATCAACTTTCTTTGGACGCAAATTATTTTGCTATATACAAAGAGACATCAACCCGACCAAAGAGCAGAAAACAGTTCGAAGCTACCAATGGGTCTTCAACGCAGCGAGAAAATCCCGCACCTGGAGGCGGGCTTCAGCTGGCCCCTAAACAATAATGTATACTAGTTCAGCAAAATGGACGGCACACTAAACTCCGAAACATAAAAATGAACCAAAATTAAGAAAACACACAAGACTAACAAAGGCTAGAGTTTGCTGACTTGGGACAGGCAAAAAAATGCTGCAGGGTTAAACATATTTTGTAAGATCTCAACCCTCCCCTATAATTGTTTGTGCTTTGTGTGTTTTTAATTGTATAATTTTATATAGTGCCAAATAAAAATTTAAATAAAATTAGACTTTAGCTAGTAGCATAATTGAAAAAAGGTTCCCTAATTTTTGCCAACTCGTACCCTAACGAGTTGGCAAAAATTAGGGAACGAGTTGGTAAAAATTAGGGTACGAGCTGGTAAAAATTAGGGAACGAGTTGGTAAAAATTAGGGTACGAGCTGGTAAAAATTAGGGAACGAGTTGGTAAAAAAAGGGGTACGAGTTGGAAAAGGTACAAGTTGACATGGAATCGTACAAATAATATTTAAAAATGTCAATATTTGAAATCAGTCTTAAATGAGCATTTTAGAAATATTTTTGTAGCAACTTAGGTGAAATACAAAAGTAATTATACACGTAAAATTTTAAAGTTTGCCCGGCTTCCATTTAGGCCGTTCAAAGAGGGAGAATCCAATTTCATTTTTTTTAATCAGTAAAAACAATTAAGTACACCAAAAACAAAGGAATGATAATTGATTTCAAATTTCTTTGAGATAAAAAGATAGAAAATACGAAGAATAGTGTTTGTTCTTTTAATTTATTGTCAACATAAGATGACTAACAATGAAATACACATATGAGAGTGGACAACATTTGGCATTCACAGATGGTGGCTTTAACTTTGATTGGATTAAATTTACATGCAGTAATCTATTACAGTGCAAGTGATATAATTTTAACAATATGCAAGCGGTTTTATATTTAACAAATAATATCCGTTCGCAGGTAAAACATTTTTGAATGCGCGTAAGTTTTCATCCAAATACTCAAACTGGGGTATACTATTATTCTCCAATTGGGGTATTATATCCCAATTAGGGGTTATTCCAAACCTGGTAGTGTTGCATTGCCATGTGTTCTGAAACACATCTTTCAAATATTTTGATTGTAATGAAAGTACTACATATGTAAATTGTAAAATTCCCACATTTTGATTTAAAGCCTCAGGCACTTTTTCTTTCATTATCAAAATATTTTTCTATAATTATCGATTGATATTAAATATTTACAAGCTTAATGAATTCATATTGCAGTGCAAATCATTAAAGTATATTACCCAAGTGTGAAAGCATTATAAATTTAATATACTAAAAAAAAGAAAATGTACATGGCAATGATATTATATTTGCACGTACAAAAAAAAATCTGGATTTGAAGAAAATTTAATTTAAATATAAAGATAATTCAGTTTCTATAGTAATATTGGCAAACATTTTTTATATATACACATTGAAATAAGCATGAAAATGACACATTAAACAGGTTTTACAATATAGATCTAGTGATGGGCAACTCAATAGCAATGACAGCCATTGATGGGCAACTCAATGGCAGTCATGTACAGCCAGTGATGGGCAACTCTATGGCAGTCATGTACAGCCAGTGATGGGCAACTCATGTACATTTGTACAGCCAGTGATGGGCAACTCAATGGCAATCATGTACAGCCATTGATGGGCGACTCTATGGCAATGTACAGCCAGTTGTGAGTAGCCCCAATGGCTATGTACAGCCATTGATGGGTGACTCAATGGCAATGCATAGCCAGTTGTGAGTTGCTCCAGTGACACTGCACAATGGGCGACTCCAAGTGGTGATGAAAGAAAACCTGGTGTTAATAAAAGCAACCACAAATCCAAAATAAACAGTGTTCTATACGTTTTGTACAAGGGGATTTCACTAAAATCTGTCATACAACTCTGCTTTTCAAAAGATTTAAATACATACATGTATGTAATTGTTTGAATTTATTAGATGTACAATGTACAATATAATTGTACTACTAATTTTGTTTTGATTTCATATGCAGCTCTGGATGAGGTTATTTATCTCGTTATTTAGATATTCGTAAGATTATCTTAAGAGAAATACAATATGCAACTGTGGAAGGAACAAAAGGCCGTCTGTGTGAGTGACCTGTGTATATAAACCTTGTGAAACCTTGAAGTAAAGGAACAAATGTGTTGCTGTATTTTATGATTGAAAACAACGTTTTTACAAAAATTGAAATGTAGGGAGGAATAGGTTTTATTTTAGTCAATATTTATAATAATCAGTGACTGACCACTGGCAAATATTTGACTCCATAAAATTGAGTGTTTTAGGGTAGCTACGGTCTGAAAATGTCTGCCCTTCAGAACATATTTTTCATAATTAAAATACTTTAATTAATTTGAATTGTATTTTCACATGCCTGACAGGTGGAATTAATTGAGTTGTAACTAATAAAGATGTACTTACCTGATTTTGTTCAATCATGAAGTTGGGAAACCATATATGTTTTGCTTATGGAATGTTTAATATAAAAGGGGGATTACTCTTCATCTGAGACTTTCTTATATTAGGTATAACATCCTAGGGTTCCATTAGATGTGCACAAAAACTATGAAATTATATATTTACAAATTTTAGGATAGATAGACATTTTTAACATTTTAAACTGTTGATAGAATAGAGAATGGAAACGGGGGATATGTCAAAGAGACAAAAACCCGACCAAAGAGCATATAAATAGCTCAAGGCTACCAATGGGTCATGAACACAGCGAGAAAATCCCGCACCTAGAGGCGGGCTTCAGCTGACCCCTAAACAATAATGCATGCTAGTTCAGCAAAATGGACGGCACACTAATGTACATTTATTTTCATATGGAAAATTCCAGTTCATAATTATATTTGATGTAGGAAGAGATAAGCTTTACAAAAAAAAAACAGTCAGCTTTTTATGTTTAGTTTGGCAAATCAATAAGGTGGATTAATCTTGACCATGAAAAATGTATTAATTGTCTAGCAATTTAGATGTTTAAAAAAATTAAAAATTCTTTCATGAGCTTAGGTTTACAGACAGTAGCTTTGTATTTTACTGTAAATATTCTTGTTTGTTGATGGGAAATGCATCTACCCACAATCTTGTAAACAGTGTTCTCCGAATCAAACAAGAATTAGATTTTTCACTTAATTTCCAGCTTACACATATCTTCTTCTACTTCAGGTGATGTTTGTTATGGTTTTTAGATCTATCACTAGTTTTATGTTGTAATTTTGTTGTGTATTTCCAGTGGAGCGTGAGGGTACGAGCCTCGGTACAGAGAACTTCGCAATGCAATCCTTGCTGAGGTTTCTACAGCCGATGTAAATGGAACAGTTGGAAGATCTTGTAAGTAAGGGGGTACAGAACACCTAAGGGAGTTAACTCTTTAAAGATCAGCTGAACGTTTTAATCACATACTATTAGTCAAAAAGAGAAATCAAGCTTCTCAATGATCAAAATTAATGTTTGCCAAACTGCTATATATCCAGTGAAATTGTGTGGTTCAAATTTCTTGAAATTTTATATTATTATCAACAGGTCAAACGAAGTATTTCTTTAAAATTTTATGAAAAATGAACGAACCAAGTCTATTTTAGTCAAAGTGTTGGGAACCCCCTTAATTGTTTAATTAAAAGAAAGGGAAGCAACCCAAAAATATTTGTATCAGAATACTATCTATATGTAACATAGCCAAAACCAGGTCAGTTCAAGAAATTACAGTTCATCAGGGCTCTAAGTGGCACCTTATTCAGTCAACATAGCGACTAAAAATAGGTTTGGTGCCTTGTAATTCATGATATTGAGTTGCCAAATTGGCCGTTCAATTTTTAGTCCAGCACTGGTAGTTTTGTTAAAAACTAGCCGTGCTGGAGTATTGTTAACACGACGATCTATTGAGCCAAAGTACCCCCAATCTGCAAATAGTTCCTATGAACTCAATACAATTTTAAATCAAGGTACAATGCATAGGGTTGCATGCGTTATTCACTGAAAAATAACATATATAGAAAGATAACTCTATCGAATAACAAATGGGTGTTGGAGAACTCTTTTGAGTCAAGCAAACTTTAGCATATGAATATGAAAAAATACAGAAGTGCGAAAGCGAGGGAAATTCAATTTAATTTACAACCAAGATTGTCCGTAATATTGTTACCGGCTGGTGACAGTCGGTAATTTTAATATTTTCAGTAATTTAATTACTTTCAGTCCTCACCGAGTGTTCATTTCGTCATTCTTAACCATTTCAACCATTTACTGCATTAAAAATACTTGTAATGAGAACGATTTTAAAATATATTTTATTGATTTGTTTTCTACCTGGAAGTTATCTTTCGAAAAAAATACTAAATACATATTTTCAGTAATTTAATTACTTTCAGTCCTCATCGAGTGTTCATTTCGTCATTCTTAACTATTTCAACCATTTACTGCATTAAAAATAGTTGTAATGAGAACGATTTTAAAATATATTTTATTGATTTGTTTTCTACCAAGAAGTTATCTTTCGAAAAAAAATACTAAACACATATTTTCAGTAATTTAATTACTTTCAGTCCTCATCGAGTGTTCATTTCGTCATTCTTAACCATTTCAACCATTTACTGCATTAAAAATACTTGTAATGAGAACGATTTTAAAATATATTTTATTGATTTGTTTTCTACCTGGAAGTTATCTTTCGAAAAAAATACTAAACAAGTTCGGAATGGACTTGTATATTCATGTTTCTGCATCGTGTTTCTCAGAGGAATAAATTTGAAATATTTAAATTTTTTAGAAAACAAATCCTCTTATTAGATATTAAAATGTTATGGTTATATATATTCTAACAAGACGAATGTCAACAAACGTTGAACACGTGTAGTAAAAATGATTTGTGAGATGCTCCAAAACTTTTGGTCACGTGTTGCGAATTTGTCAACTGTATGGCGGGTCGATTAGAGTTTGCTGCCGTTTTCGACTTTGACACTAAAACACCTATTTGAAGGAACAAGAAAGATAATTTTTTGAAAGCAAAATAAAGTAACGATGCCGAAAGTATGACATTATGTTTTCCTATTCTTAACATGCATACGCCAGGTCGGTCTTGTGCCAAAATTGTGGGGTCAAAAATGAGGACGGAACGAAACAAATTCTATTTTCTGGACGATCTTCCAATTATACTAAACATTGTTGTGTTTTGATAAAAAAAAAATTAAGATGGCTATGTGTATGTATTGTAAAAGTCCAAATTGATGGTCAGCTGTCATATTTATCCACCCTCTCAAACATCTTGACATTCAAATAACTATGAAATGGTTGATATCTCAACTCTAAACGTATTTTGTTTCTCCTTACAACAAGACGCACATTCATTTGTGTATGAGGGGTACCTAGGGTTGGTCTTTATATATTTGAAACAATCGAGATTCCCACTCTATAATTATATCTGAATTTTGAATATCCTTTAATTTGTGAATTTTAGTTTCAGTACTTTTAGTATCTTCTTAAAGTTATGCGAAATGGTAGAGAATTTTTTTTATAAAGGACCCAGTGAACAATTATACATCTGTTTGTAGTAATTCAAAATCAATTGCTAATAAGTATGTCTGAAATAATTCATTTACATCCATTTTTTTTAATTCGCGAAAATAAAATTGATGCCTCATTTTAAAAATCCTTTTTAAAAATCAACTAAATAATAATGCCTGTTACAGTGGGATGTTAGCATCAGTGCTGGAAAAAAGCACTTCGTGCTATGTTTAATTTTTGCATCCTGTGAAATCCGGATTTTAATTGACTTCTGTCCCGCATGCATTTGAATGTGAAGAAAAAAATTGTCCCGCATGCATTTGAATGTGAAGAAAAAAATGATTGTGTCATGCGCAGGTACATATATGACACATATTAATAGCCACATGGCTATGCGACAAAGTCTGTTCAAAAAGTACATTATTTTTGCGAATTTTCATATCTGTTTGTCAGTTATTTGCACTTAGAAATTTAGTCAGGTGCATACCAATTTTGTTCGGTGTCTGAAATGGCACCTTAACCAAACCTGTTCATAGAGGCCTGTTTATTTTACAGCACTGAATGTGTAGTAAATGTTGTGATGATGGGCTGGCTTTTCTTCATGTCATTTTTAGCTCACCTGTCCTAAAAGGACATGTGAGCGTTTGCCATCACTTGGCATCCGTCGTAAACTTTTTCAAAGATCTTCTCCTCTGAAACAACTAAACCAATTACAGCCATACTTAGTCTGAATGATCCTTAGGGTATCTAGAATAAAGTTTATGTTTTATTTTCTTGTCCGTCGAGAAACATGGCCACAGTGACTAAAAATAGAACATAGGGATGAACTGTAGTTTTTGGCTTATATCTTAAAAACTAAAGCATTTAGAGAAAAACTGACGGTAAAAATGTTCATCAGATCAAGATCTACCTGCTGTGAAATTTTTCAGACGAATCGGTCATCCCATTTTTGGGTTATTGTCCCTGAATTGTTTATTTTAAGGAAATTTTGCAGTTTTAGGTTATTAACTTGAATATTATTATAGATAAAGACAAACTATAAACAGCAAAAATGTTCACCAAAGTAGATCTACAAATAAAACAATGTAACCAAAATGGTCAGTTGACTCCTTATAAGAGTTTATGCCCTTGAAAGATTAGTTACATGTGAACAGAAAATAATGGTCTGACATATTGTCACAGATGTTAAGAGCATAACTTGATATAAATTAATTGGTAGCTGTACAAGTAAAATGGAGGGTAAATGGTCAAGGTCATTTTAAAAGTCCATAGCAACAATGAAAAACTCCCTAGCAACATTATATATTTGGGTTAAGGACCTTACCCGTGCAAGTCAAAAAGAAAGGTCAAGAGTCAAGGTCATTGAAAAAGTTCATAGCAACCATTTACATGTATATTTGGGTTTAAGTCAAAATGGAAGCTAAGAGTCAATGCCATTGAAAAAGTCCATAGCAACCGATGAGAAAGTCTCTAGCAACCATATCCACGGTATTTGGCTTCAGGATTCTATATCTTAGCCATACAGGTCAATATTAAGGAGAAAATAGTGACGGTATACATTAAATAGCAAAAATAATCATTGATGCAAGATCTACACAAAATATAACAGGTGAGCGATTCAGGCTCTTGGGAGCCTCTTTTTGATAGGTATCCTTGTGGGTAATAATTACTGTGTGCCCCAAAAAGTAGTGGCTTTGATATTTTTGTGTACATTTCATGACATTACAGACACTCAATAGGTATATATGTCCTAAAGGAAATCAGACTTGCACATTTTCAAGATCTCATTCATAGTTGGTGAAAATTAATGAATTCAACACAAAGCAGAAAATTCTGCATTGGAGAAGGTATTACGACAGGCTCTCTGCTGTTTCTGATATTCGTTTTGATATTAAACATAGATTTTTTTGTTCTTTTTTTCAGCCTCATTTGAAGTAACAGTTAATGACAAGCTGATTTTTTCCAAACTAAAACTAGGGGGATTTCCTGCAGCAGAGGATGTAAGTAAATATAAAATACCCCATGACCACCCTCCAGATTTTTCATGAACAGTTTGGATGGTTCAATTTTTACTTTTTTAGAAAATATTATTACCCATTAGTTTAACATAGTGTAGACAAAAAAGAATTGTTTGTATTTTTGTTTAGTTTGAGTTTTACGCCGTTTTCAGCAGATTTGGCTATTTTGTGGCAGCCAGTTTTTATTGGTGGAGGAAGCCGGAGTACCCGGAGAGAACCACCTACCTTCGGTGGGAAAATTGGCAATCCTTGTCAATTAAGATTGGAGTCGAACACACCCCACCACAGGTGAGATTCGAACTCACAACCTCAGCGTTGACAAAAAAATAATTGAAAAAGGGAATAAAAAATCACTAAAAATTCCTCATTCCTTAGACAGTTTATAAAAAACGTTTCAATCATCCTTCTTTTGATTTTTCAACAATTTATCGGAAAACTGTCACTGTAATCTAATTGGTTGTAATCGGAAGGATATTCATAATTACTACCAGTAATAATCATAATATCAGAGGTGTTAACTGCTACATATTTTAAATGCAAACTATAAGGACCACGCATTTTATTCAGGAGGTACAGTTTCTGGTTCATTTCAGAAATTAATTTATTTCCACCAAATGCTTGAATGAGCGGTGTAAGAGACCACATATAAAACGCGATAGAGATAGAGATTTCAGCGGCTAATTAATCGTCTGTATTACTGATTTTTAAAAGTATGTAACGAAAGGTAGTTTAAAGCGTGCTTGAAGAAATTATAAGAAGATGTCAGCTACGGCGCTCAGTTGATACTACTGAAAAATACTGAGAAAATGGTTATTACTACTGATAGACTGAAATGGTCATCAATACCTCTGTAATATATACAAAAAACAAAACAAAACAAAATGGAGAAGGTCAATAATGACATACCAATCTATCAATCCCACACCTTACTGAATCCAGAAAAAAGATAACATAAAAGAGCATGAAACACAAACATACACACAACAGATTGTCTGTAATCTGACTTGGTTCATACACTGAACAGAAGTGTGGTTAAACCAGTTTTATGGGTACCCAAACCTCTCCCTTATCTATATATCCAGTCACTAGCATGAAAGATCACAAAAAAAATCATCTTTCCTGACATGCAAGTGAATAAAACTTACATGTACTATAAAAGCCAATACAGTATGATTACCAACAAGGTGACCACTTTCTAGAACTGAAAAAATTGGTTAGACGATACAAAATTTTGATAGCAGGGTCAGAATGTGCTTGTTTTAACTGTAAAACTAGCTATTAGGCTGGCATAGCTGCAGGTCGGATACTGTTGTACTATTAAACAAAATGAAACAAATTAAATGCTCTATTAAACAAAGCTCTTTTGACGTTACAGGTTATTGCAAGTATCAGAGAAGCAGAAAAAGGAGTGGAGCCTAAAGAGATCACCACAGCTCAAAGTCCAGGATGCAACATTTTGTAAACAGGAAGTACAAAGAATTATGGGAACAATAGGAACAAAAAAATGATCACAATTGTAATATTCATGTAAATATATCAACTTTTAAAATCTGTCCTTGGTTGCGATATGTTATATCCAGAAATGAGTCTCTTTTTATGAAGACAAAAACAAAAAGTTCCTGTTTTTGTCGGATGTCATTAGAGAAAATGTTTTAGATGAACATATACCAACTGAAAATGATTTTATGGTTGTTTTAACAGCACCCATCTCATATTATATGTATGTTTTCTGGTGAAATCCTCAAATTGTCTATTCCAAATTTTTGGTACATCTGAATTGTCTCCCTTTTACGAACTTTCATATAATTAATTTTTTTGTCCTTCACGTTAAATACCAGTCACCTTCTGTCAGGGAATGTAACTCTTACATATGGGAGACAACTCCAATAACCGAAAGTGGGGAATTTGTAGACCTTTCTTTCCGTGTAGTAGGATTTCACTCAAATCAAAATGGAAAACTGTTTGGATAGGAAATGGGAATTGACCACTTCCCAATGAACATTTGTTACCTCCCCTTATTTCTAACTATTTGAACATATGAAATCCGTGCAAAATTTAACCTGTACAAGCATGTAGAACCTATTTTGTGATAAAAATAGCCATAAATTATTCCTATGTGAACAGAAATAATACATTCTTTGATATCAATTTTAACAAGATGATCTGAGTTTTATCATAATTGTAATTTATTCATTAGACGTACATGCATGAAAGTTTCATGTGGCACACCTGCTTCCCATTTATCCATATCTACTTACAATTCGGGGGGCCTCGGTGGCCGAGTGGTCTAGGTAGTTCTTCATGACTACTAATGATCACTAGCCTGTCAACGCTGAGGTTGTGAGTTCGAATCTCACCTGTGGCAGGGTGTGTTTGACTCTGATCTTAATTGACAAGGATTGCCGATTTTCCTACCGAAGGTTGTGGTTCTCTCCGGGTACTCCGGCTTCCTCCACCAATAAAAACTGGCCGCTGCGAAATAGCCAAATGTACTGAAAACAGTGTAAAACCCCAATTAAACGAATAAACAAAAACTTACAATTTGCACCAACTTAAACTGTTATAACTTTTATTGCAAATCAAACCCTGACGGGTTGAGCAAATACAAACATTTACATATTATACACAATATATAAAATACATAACACAAGAGTCATACATAAATAAAGTTATTATAGTTCCAAATATGTTTGCACTTGACCAATACGGATCTCATTTTCCCAATTCAAAATACTGCTTTATAAATCAACAACACAGGACAAAACATTCATATCTGGATTTAGAATAATTTGTAATTTATCTAGAGAGCCAAGCTGGTTTTAAATAGGGTTTTTTGCACATTTATAATATCATTTTGAAACTTTATTCGTATTTCCTTATTGATTTTGCAATTTAAAAAGAAATGATATTCATCATCAAGAATATCACAAATTTTGCATGTTCTTCGTTCACGGGGTATCTTTTTATAGTGTTCCAGCTCCACCTCTAAATTATTATTATCACTGATACGAAATTTTGTTAATAATCTACAGCTGTTAAAATTATTCAATTTGAAATAGTCTGCCTGAACTAAATCTGCTTTCAATTTACTGTATAAGTATAGTTTTGAACTATTGTCAAATTTGTTTATTTTCTCTAGAATGAGTTCACCATAAAAGTCTTTAACAGCTTTTTTGCTCTTATTTTTCACTTTATTCTTTACTTCTTGAAAAGTTATGTAAATATTTTCAAGATAATTTTTATCTAAATTAATTTCAGTTATTATAGAGGTGGCAAAGCTGTGCCAAATGTACAAGGCCCTCCTCATTCAATTTTTTATTTAAATTAAATGCATCTTTTACTAAGGGGTTAATGTTTTGTATATTAATTCTAGAATAAAAGGTGATTACTTGAGTTGTGATGAATGTCTACCGAGTTCAGCTTTAGCTACAAAGTTACTTACGTTTTTTCTAACTCCCAATATAGATTTGCAAAACCTAATATGTATTTTTTTCAAAAGCATATTTATCTGCTAATGACAATTTATCACATAGTGTTCCATTGGCTCTAGACCTCTGTATTGATTTGAAATACAGAAAAATAATCGTCCATAAACCAAACTTAGCTATTATATAATATAACAGGTCTGATCAAAGTATCAAATAATTTACAAGCAACGTTAACCGGGACATGCTTAAAATTTGACATATATTTTCTCAAGGAAAATAGAACTTTTAGTTCCTTTTTTGAAAGTTCTTGTATTGACTTTTAAATTTCCCTTTACTATCAATAATATTTAACAATACCATCTTAAATTTTTTACCTACCTCATATGATTTTGAGTGTGAGTATTTGTAATCTCTAACCTTTACAGCTCTTTCATTATACATATTACTACATATTTGGCATCTTAAGGATGCTCGCTGGTCATGTTTTGGTCTTTTTGTCATATTTTCGGAATCCTCAGGTTTTATCCATTTCTTAAACATGAAATAATTTGCCCATGAATCCCCAATTTTTCTTTTATAATTCAATCATATATACCTTAAAATGGTATTTGAGAAAATTTTTTGAAATCATTTTTTATTTTTTCACACATTTTGAGAGACTGAAGTTGTCATTGAATGCAAAGACAATGAAAAATCCTGAGAAAACCCATTTCCTGCAAATTTTCAAGGCCTTATAGCTCTAAAATGAGCACATGAACCTATATATTTTTTTCTTGCTTATTTGTTTACTATTCATATGTTCTCTCAAACTAAAACACCTATTTCGAATCCTATAATAATATTTCCTATAAGACCAGCGATCATCCTTAATAATATGTATATGTTGTTTCTGTATGAATGGTGTGTGAAGTTTTCTAATTAACATTATTTATTTTGTGAACTTGTGCCTTTAGATATTTATTTATCAGTTATAAAATTGTGAAAACTGAAAGAAGAACTATTAATTCTATATTCCTTAACTCATATGAAAACATACATGTACATTTTTGTTATGTGTTTTGAATCTGTTTCAATTAAATCATTGTATCAATCTTGTAGTTGTCGAATTTATATTTTTATCATTTCTCATCAAGTGTAGTTTGTGGTATTTTATTTACTAGTACATTTACGAGTATTTTCGGAACCTCGGTGGTCTAGGTAGTTCGTCATGACTACTAATGATCACTAGCCTGTGAACACTGAGGTTGTGAGTTCGAATCTCATGTGTGGCGGGGTATGTTCGACTGCGTTCTAAATTGACAAGGATTGCCAATTTTTGTACTGATGGTCGGTGGTTTTCTCCGGGTAATCCGGCTTCCTCCACTAATAAAAACTGGCTACCGCGAAATAGCCAAGCGTGCTGAAAACGGCGTAAAACCCCAACTAAACAAACAAACAAACGAGTATTTTAATACTAATGTTGATGACCCCTCTTCTAAAATTTTGTAGCCTTGAATCAATGAAAAAGATAAAAATCAACAAATAATATTTTCATTTGAATATCCTTCTTTAGCTCACCAGGCCAAAGGCCAGTGCGAAGTATTACCATCACTTGGCGTCTGTCGTCTGTCGGTTAACTTTTCACATTTGATCTTCTTGAGAAGCAATAAACAGAATTTGACCAAACTTGGCAGAGATGTTCCTTGTAAGGTCCTTTCCAAGTGTTGTGCTTTGGTGCCGATTGGTCAAGAAACATGGCAGCCCTCAGGCTATTCTAATTTCTTATGGGTTGAACTTTGAAAAAGTTCTCTTTAAAATGATATACCTGATTGGACCCAACCTTACAAATATCTTTCTATAAAGGTCCTTAATTATTGTTGTTACCTATCAGAAATCCGAGATTGCTACCACAGCCGAACTTAATTTAACATAGGACCCTATGGAAAAATTAATCTAAAAACCTTCTTTGCTAAAACCACATGGTCATCTGGAACCAAATGAAGCAGTAGTGGTTATAAGATGGCCCTCTTTCAGAATTATGTTCAATGACCCTAACTGTCAACAATTTAAGATGGCCCCCAAAGCCAAGCTTAGTTAAACATAGGCCCGTATGAGAAAATTGTTTTAAAAATCTTTTTGTATGAAACCCGTTGGAACCAGGCTTGGCAGAAATGGTCATTAGATGGTCCTCTTTCAGAAATATATCTGTCGCCACGGGGACTGTACCCAGAAGATGGCCACTAAAGCCAAACTTAACATAGGACGCTATGGGAAAATTCATTAAAAATCTTGTCTGGAACCACTTGGCAAATTGGAACCAGACATGGCAGCAATGATCCTTAGGTAGTTGTCTTTCAGAATTATTTTCCATGATCCAGGTTGTCGACCAAGGTGGTTGCCACATTTTCTTCACTGAAACTACTCTGCCAATGGAGACCAAACTGTGGCAGAATGGGCCTTTGCTGATTCCCTTTCAATTTTATGTCCAGTGACCTGGCTTGCCAACCAAGATGGCTGCCATAGCTGATTTTAGTTTAACACTAGACATTGAACCCGCGCGGGCGCGGGAAAATAACCATTTTTTTATGGTGGCCATATTGACTATAAAAAGTTGTTGCGGCCATGTTATTCATGGAACAGGAACTCAATATGGATGTTGTGGTTGGCTTCCCATAAACTTTCTTGTCAAGTAGGTGGTATCAACTGATAGTTTCATGTCTATATATGATGTAGTATTCCAGAAATGGATGTTAATGCAAACTTTAATCAAAGTCAATGAAGCGAGAAATGTAGGTCAACGCGACCCAATTGTCATATGCGGCTGTTCGTTACTACCGAAGATGTATCCACTGATGAAGTAGACTGTATGTCACGTAGAATTACCAAAATGGACCTTAAGGTTCCATCAAAGTCAAAATCTATGACGAAAACACACCCACATAAATTGTCAATATTTTTATTGTTAAAATTAATTCTGAAGTGGAACTTGATGAAAAGTTCATTTAATACACATTTCATAGTGCATTACCTTATTCCTTCAGAATAAATATGAAAGTAAACATTTCCTTAGTGGCGGATGAATTTTTCAAAAGATGCCATGAGTTTGGTAGAGCAAATTTTTGGAAAATAATTGTTCCAATTGTTCCATTGCCATCATGGGCAGGGCAAGTGAGGCTTAATTCACAAATATATCCAATAATCAGACGATAAAAGCATTTTAGTGTGTGGCTGCGTGTGCTGTCCACGTTTATATTTATCAAAGATGTTCGAGATAAATTTCGCCGTTAATGATAAAGATGACCATTTGTTAAAAATATTTTTATCTAGGGCTTACAGAGAATTGTATGGTAGAGATATATTTAGACAGGTCAAATAACAAATAATGTGAAAATAGTTAATGGTTGGTTTTATCACTTTGTGCAAGGTAAACATCCGAGCAATCCAAAAAAAGTTAGGAATTCCTCTGAACTTTACCTTACTTCTTCATAATCTTCAAAGTTCATAACCTTTACAGTTAGGAGAAATTGGTTATTGTAGAAAAACAATCCATGAAGCGGACACATCCCACTCGAAGGAGAATGTTTTTAATTTGTTTTATTCTTTTTCCGTAATTTCAAACAGAAAGACATTTAAAATATGTGCATACTTATTTATTTAAATCAATGTGTTAAAATGGTGCATTCGAGAACCTTCTAAAGGATATGTTGGGAGAATTCATATCGGAAAAGTGCATAAAAATTCCATTTGCACATAAATAAAACTGCAGTTTAAATTTATAAATGCAGATTGTCAAATCCGATAATAACCTTTATAATTTGAACCATACATCGTTTATTTTAAACCACGCATTTTACCGCCTATTCGGCTAATTCGTAAAGTTAGTATTATAGATATTATCCTATGGAAAATTTCCAGACCTTTATAGTTCACTTATAGTTCTTATTGTCTAAACTACATAGCCATATTGAACCAACCTAGACAGCAATGGTTCTTAGGTGGGTCTGTTCCAAAATTTCGTCTGCAGGCAACCAGGAAAGTTGATTGCCATAGCCATCTTATTTTAGCATAGGACCAAATGGGAAAATGTTTTAAAGGTCTTTTTCGCTGAAACAATCGGGTCAATGGAGACCAAACAGTGGTAGAATTTCTTATCAAAATATATCCATGATGACCCAGACCGTCAACCAAGATGGCAGGAACATAGCCAACCTAAGTTTATCATATGTCCCAGTGGGAATATTATATATCAGATCAATATCACTACTGTTATAAAAATACGGAAATAGGTCGGAGAAAATATTCAAAATGGGTACTTCTTGGAAAAATGAAGACAAAACATTCTTAAAATGGCCCTTGTGTAGTTCTCCTTGCAAATTTATGTCAGGGAGTCGGGGTGGGGGTTCTTACATCAGTATAAATGATCCGGACTGCCATACAAGATGGCAGCAACACGAGAACAAAGGACCCTATAGGACATTTCACGTTGGCCACCACACACGAACTTACGTTAACAAAAACCTTATAGGACAATTTACTTTAAGATCTCCTCTGAAACTATTCAATCAATTGGAACGAAACCTGACAGCAATGGTCTATAGGCGTCCTTTTTCAGAAATGTATCCGAAGGCGAAGACCAAGACCGCCATCCAAGATGGCCGCTATAGGCGACCTTAGTTTAATATCGTACTCCCCATCGGAAAATTCACTTAAGAATCTTCTAGTCTGAAACCACTAAACCAAATGGACAAAATTTGGTAGCAATGGTCCTAAGGTGGTCCTTTATGAGAATTGTATCGGATGACCTGGATAGCCATTTGAAAATTCATCTAAAGGTCTCGTCTGAAACCGCTAAACCATTTAGTACAAAAATTGGCGGCATTTGTATTTGGGCAAGATGACCAGCACAGCTCAACTTAGTATACTAGATCTTTCTTCTCTGAAACCGTTAAGCAAATTGGAACAAAACTTTGTTGCAATTGTACATAGGTGATCTGTCATATTTAATAACCCCAATATTGGGAGTAAATGAAACAATATTTATTCCTTAGTGATCCTTAATATATATAGGTTTGAAAGTAAGGTCCAGAAGAACCATGTACAAACATTTAGGGCTTTGCTCGTTGTTTATTGTCACAATTATATGGCGACTGTAAATAAAAAAGTCATCAAACATATGAAAATATCCTTTACAATTACAGGGCCAGTTGGACCAAACTTTGGGCGAATACTTCTTTGGCCGCAATTTATAAGCAGGCCATACCAGAACACGGCTGTTGTTGCTATTCAAAAAAGAATCTGATATTATTTTCATTGTGTTTTTTTTGCCACCTATTAACAAATTAAATCCAGGTGAGCGATACATGCTCCTTGGGTCCCCTAGTTTTCATGTAACTATTTGTATAGTTTCTAACTCGCATGTTCAAATATGTATCAAATACTTTGATCTGTGGCAAATAAGACAGATTCGATTCCTCCCTTGTTTAAACCGTGGTTTTTAAACCATATTTGTCAAGCCTGCGACTTTTGTCGCGGAAGTGAGACTATAATAATCAGTCATGGTCTAAGACGTAAGATGGGACAATTCCACCAGAGGGTTCACATTTTCCAGTCAGAAACGAGGCTTGCCGAGTTTCTGATGATAGAAAATGTGAACCCTTCGGTGGAATTGTCCGGTCTCACATTTTTTACCATGACTATTTTTCTCACATGTCTCGGTCGAATATTTAAAGGAATAAACATGGCCACCATGACACGAAAATGCGCTCTATTAAACTAGACATCTAGTGCAAAATGAGTTACATATTTGAAAAGATCGTATGCCAAAGGTACAAAACTTTAAAACGACATATTTTAGGTTGAGCTTCACGGATTTTCAAATTGAAGCGATGTTAATTTCGACGTTGTCGTACCATTTGTGCGAAGTTGTGTGTTTTCTGACGTTCTAGCATTGTGACGTGATGTTTTTTTTTTACATTGTTACGTCAAGGTAGGTCATGTGTAGTGAGATGCATGAATCTCACACCGGTATCTCACACGGAATATGACAGTCCCAAACGCATAGAAATGTGAGAAATAGCGATCCTACATTCCGTCATCATCGGCGGCGGCGTCAACATTTACATTCACTGTGGTTAAAGTTTTTAAACATCAATAACTTTCTTAAACTATCCTGGATTTTTACCAAACTTGGACAAAAGTTTGTTCTTGATCAAAATATGGTATCCAGAGAAAATTTTATAATTTTTCCGTATTTTTCTGATAAATGGACTATATTTTTTTGCCAGTTAACATTAGATACAGTCTGCAGTTAAACGTTTTTAAAACATTAATTACTTTCTTACACTTTCCTGGATTTTTACCAAACATAATCCCTAAAAATATTATGTACATTCCCTACATGCACTATTACACTGAAAACATAGAAAAGAGCGAAAGTAGGCGAGGCACTTGGTTCCGTGGAATCATTATGACTTTTTTCCTCTACTAAACGTTTTGAGAAGAGAAGTTCACTTTTATTACATCACGTGCTAATATAATTGGCACTTTTGGTTTATCCCCATGAGATGTTGTTTTCCATACCATCTTGGACCCAGTAAGAACATTTCGTTTGTTCTTAAATGATATTATGAATTTTGAGTATCACTATTATATTTATTTATTTATTTATTTAGTTGGGGTTTAACGCCGTTTTCAGCACATTTTGGCCATTTCGCGGCGGCCAGTTTTTATTGGTGGAGGAAGCCGGAGTACCCGGAGAGAACCACCGACCTTCGGTAGGAAAATTGGCAATCCTTGTCAATTAAGATCGGAGTCGAACCCACCCCGCCACAGGTGAGATTCGAACTCACAACCCCAGCGTTGACAGGCTAGTGATCAGTAGTAGTCATGACGAACTACCTAGACCACTCGGCCACCGAGGCCCCCTATCACTATTATAAGTTTCAAACAATATTTTTCTTCATGGAGAAGATAAACATAATCTTTCAATCAGTTTAATTGAGTTCTGGAGCTGGCATGTCAGTAACTGCTTGTAGTCCTTTGTTAATATATATTGACCATTGTCATTTTGATTAGTTTCTTCTGTTACCCTTTTAAACGTCGGACTCGGACATCTTTTAAACTGAGTTTTACTGTGTGTATCGCTGTGTGTTTGTTTATTCCACATTGACTAGAGGAATTGGTGGAGGGTTGAGATCTCACAAAACATGTTTAACCCCGCCGCATGTTTGCGTCTGTCCCAAGTCAGGAACCTGTAGCCTTTGTTAGTCTTGTGTGGTTTTTTAAATTTTGGTTCATTTTTTTGTTTCGGAGTTTAGTGTGCCGTCCATTTTGCTGAACTAGTATGCATTATTGTTTAGGGGCCAGCTGATGCCCGCCTCCGGGTGTGGTATTTTCTCGCTGATTTGAAGACCCATAGATAGCCTTGAGCTTTTTTCTGCTCTTTGGTTGGGTTGTTGTCTCTTTGGCACATTCCCCGTTTCCATTCTCTGTTCTATTCAAACGTGAAGAATTTATTTTCTCTTTGCACTGTCGGATTTGCATCCGATGACGGAGGTTGTTTTTCCGAAATAAGCGATTATTTGCGTTTTAGTTCAATTATAAGTGTTCAGTTGCAGATTAAATTATTCACCTTGTACGGTCGAGGACTTTATTTACATGGGATTGTGGCACCCTGTAACATCAACATTTGATAATGTCTCTCGCAATAAAGGCTTGACCATGAAAATGATTTTTTTCTAAAAAAAAATAACTTCTTTGTCTTCTGATTAATGTCTTGCTATTCTGGTTTTCTTTTTATGCAAAAATGTTGCCATAGTTTATTGAGTTTAAACGGAACATGCTTTGGTATCAACTTTGATGCACTGGGTCGAAAATGGGGAAAACCGAAACCAATATACCAGTTTGTTTTAGGACAGATAATATCAAAATGATCGTAAAGGTTAGAACCACCTGAGAACAGAGCTACGCGTAAGGGAGATTATCCTTTTTTCTGTAAATTGCCTAATTTTTTTAAGCAGTAAAATTTTGAGTATCAATTTAATGTCTAGTAAAGTAACATTAACAACTGATCTGACTCTGCCACTGTGAACTGGAGAAACATATGCCCACGTTATTGACGTTCATCGTTTAGTTCATTTATACCCACTACAGACAGAAAGAAGGGGGCAATCGGTAACAAAGGAACAGTCTTGCTATTTTCAACTCAACAATACCCATTAATGAATTCGGATTCAAACAAATGGCAGGTTTAACATGAAAATCAAAGCTTTGATCAACATGTCAGAAACTATACAGTATGGCAGTTTAAGTATAAATATTTTTTCTGATATATATATATAATTGATGAGGTAATATACCAAGTTTATTTCTGTTAAAACTAGCTTTATTTGAGACATAAAATATTATGCCGTCTTTTCGGCGTTACCAGTTGTATTTGGTGATTTTGAACATCTCTTGTGGTTTACTTCTTTTGAAAACATTCTTTGATATTCTTGTCCATTGTAGTAAGGCAACACAGTAAGAAAACATAACAGTATTTATTTTAAAATATATTTTTAGACGCCCGAAGATGATGAATACATACATATAACCGATGGAAATTAACTATATTAATTATCAAAACAGTTAAAGAAGCCCGAAACTCTCTAGATAGTTTGGCTACAATCTCAAATATCGATGCCTGAAAAAGAAAAAAAAGTTCTTTATTTCTAAGTTTATAAATGACAGAATTAAAATGTATTACTTCAACATTCTTTTAACTTTAATATGACATGACGCTTTGTAGACTTCATTATCTGCGTGAAATATAATCCGACATTTCACCAATGAAAAAATATTTTACACCACGAAGTCGTAGTGGTTGGTGGAACATTGGATTTTTCAAACTAAGTTAAACTTACTAATATTTTCCTAAAATTTTAGAATTGATTCCCGATTTAAAGTATTCATTAACATATTTGACAATACTATCAATTAAGCAGAAAAATCAGCACAAATATGAAAATCTCCTCTGAAATGATATAGTATACTACATCTGCTTCTGGTATCCTGTTATATCAAAGTAAATCGTGGACCCCTAGATAATACTGTATTTACTCCTGATTGGAAAACTCCGATATCATGAGCTTAGTTATGTCATATAAAAAAAATGTGAGCCATCAAGAACTAAACGTATTAAGAGTAAATTTAAGTATATATTTTGTACCAAATACTTTTTGCAACTGTGTTAGAACTATCTATCTAAGTGTGTGCCTTATTTACTAATTTTTAAAGAAAGTTTTGAAAATCTGTAACACAAGATTTGTTTATATCAACGCCCTTTTTACGGAAGTGTTATGTAATGGAAGTATAAGGATAACGAACATTTTGATCTGAGAATAGAGTATATCGTGTTCACTAAGTAAGCTACTTACACTGTAAAAGCTGCTTCAATACCATCCTATAAAGATAATTAAATTTCATAATAAATATTCATTATAATATACCCCAAATTCTTAAATGATAATATAAATAACATTATTCAGGTTATTTAAAATTCTTTGTATAACAGATTACATATTATTATCAGGCATCGATGTTCATTGCTCGTAATAAATTTTCAAACTGCCAATCAATCAAGTTGTGCAGACTTTTGATACTTAAAATTCATAGTAAATTGAGAAAAAAAGATTACACTACTCGGAAATTAAGTCCTCAGTCATTGCATAGATTGTGCTTGTATCTTTAAGGTATCCGGACGGACCATAATAGATAATGATCGAAAATTTTATCTCTTTTTGACCGTGAATGGCTGAACCAAACAGTTTAAAGCTGGAATTTTGTATATATATTTTTCTCAAGTTGAAACACACTTTGTTGCTTATATGCAGAGTCTGTAAAAATAAGTTAGTTATATTGGCATTTCCGAAGTTTGCCGATAATTACCGAAGTCATTTCAATTGCGTTGTATGGAACATCCGGGAACTTTCAAATAATCACGTGGTCATTTATGGTCCGGATACCTTAAGGGTTGATGCAGCTTTCAATATTTTGAACTTTGTTGGATGAGACGTGAAGTGTTAATACTTATACGCATACGATGCATCGAAATTAGTTATATACAATGTACACATCCACCTTCATAATTATTTGTTAATTAACAATAGTATTATTGAAGTACAAAGTTAAAGTTTGAAGGTTGAAAAATAAATAATTATTAAAATAAATAATAAATAATAATAATAATCAATCTCCGTTGCAGAAATATTCCCTACACAACTTCCTTCATATGATTCAAACCATCAAACAATATAAGGGACGAGATCAAAAGTTAATTGTAGGATAAAAAACTTAATTCAAATAGTTTGGGGGGGGGGGGGGGGGTGTAAAAATCGCTGCAAGTTTTGTTATCCGACATCGATTTTCGGATTGAAAAATATACAGATTCAAGTGATGTCCAAGTCAATATACAGAACAAGCATACATTGTTGAGGAAAAACAGGACCCATGATACAAAAAGTATACTCTAAAAGCATATGCCCATATTTGTCAATCAATTTTTCCCAAATTAAGTTAAGAGAGTTAAGTTTTCACTTCAATATTCATTTTTTTTTAAATTATAGAAATGAAAAAAAATGAATAAAACCAAATGTTAACCCCTACAAAAAGAGTTGGCCCGAAAATTCTCACTTCAATATTCATTTGAAAAAAAAATTATACAAATGAAATAAAATATTTACCACTATGAATTGAGTTGGCCCGAAAATTCTCACTTCAATATTCATTTGAATTTTTTTTTAGAAATGAAATAAACTGAATGTTTACCCCTATGAATAGAGTTGGCCCGAAAATTCTCACTTCAATATTCAGTTGAAAAAAATTATAGAAATGAAATAAAATGAATAAAATGAATGTTTAAGATAACTTTATGTTCTAAAATTTGAATTAAAAGTAGAAGTTAAAATCTGCACAACTGGTGCGACGGTGTGGTTATTGCAATGGAGTAAAGGATAAAAGGGTGTCTTTATAGAAATGTCATTAGATGTGCGCAGGAGACCGGTATAGTTTTGTGCAAATATTAGAAAGGTTAGATAATACTACTCTGTGGATAACTGACCTTACCGAGCTGCTTATTATGCTGAAAATTATAACATCACAAATGAATATCCCGTATACCATTTAAATTTTCTGTTCACAATCCCATTACACACATTTTAATCGAAATATGTCTGTTTCCCATTTTTTTTATATCAAAGAATTAATAAACATTCTAAACTTGAAAATAAATTTATGGTAGCTTCACTCATTTTATTACTTTTTTGCTGATATTCCTCATCATAGAACTTTTTTTTTTATTTTGCTTTAAATTACGGATAAACTTACCATAGTTTGGTGCGTATCCTACAATAAAAAAGTAAAAATACGTTAATTGTGGTATTAGATAATGTCTGACTTTTTTTGCAAGTTGTAAAAGAATATTTGAACCCTTTATTTTTACACGTTTTAGACAGATTCCTTTATAACTAACATTGAACACTTCTAATTCGTAAGTAAAATAACAATAATCAAACTTCTGAAATGCTGTGAAACCAAATATATATACGATTGCTTTATAAAAAGACAAACTCTTCTTTTTCATGACAGGCTTTTAAGGGAAGAAACTAGTTCCCTACAAACAGAAACCCTAGATTTGGGCAAAACATTACACAATTCAGGCATTTTAGCCATGGTATTTCTATAGAAATTGATAATCAAAATAGGGATGAAAAATACAAAGAAAAATAATAGGCTAATCATGCTAATGGCAGGTAGTCCTGGAAAATATTTGGACCTCTCTCTCTCTCTCTCATCATGTATATATATATCTATATCTACATGTATATATAATATATGATTATTATAAGATTTAAATGTATTGTATTTCATCGTTTGTTATAGATGTATATTTGTAAGCCATTGGCCCATATGGGCGTAAAAGTGCTTTTCAATAAAATATTAAAGTATATACCCGTATTAGCAAATTATAATAATAAACAAATATATATTCATATAAGAGCATTAAAATGTTAGTAACATAGTTTGGAGATATGTGGGATAATATGTTTGGACATACCACGGAAAAACGATAACTACATAAAGTAGGTGTTCAACGTTTGTATATAATAGTTAAACAGTCGTTTTGCACACATATTTTGTAAATCTGCTTAGGTATTGAAGATGCATCATGATTAACTTATGGTGTACAAAAAAAAAAATAATAAAACTATTGCAACATTATTTTGATGCTATAATTATTTAACAAATTGGCTTTGTTAAAAAAAAATAAATTCAGATATTAAAATTGTTTTTGCATACAATGGATTTACCAGATATAGATAGTCCCGCCTACAATGGATTTAACCTTATTAGTAAGCCCCGCATACAATGGATTTACCCTTAATAGATAGACTCACATACAATGGATTTACCCTTAATAGATAGGCTCGCATACAATGGATTTACCCTTAACAAATAGGCTCGCATACAATGGATTTACCCTTAATAGATAGACTCACATACAATGGATTTACCCTTAATAGATAGGCTCGCATACAATGGATTTACCCTTAATAGATAGGCTCGCATACAATGGATTTAACCTTAATAGATACACTCACATACAATGGATATACCCTTAATAGATAGGCTCGCATACAATGGATTTACCCTTAATAGATACTCACATACAATGGATATACCCTTAATAGATAGGCTCGCATACAATGGATTTACCCTTAATAGATAGGCTCGCATACAATGGATTTAACCTTAATAGATAGGCTCGCATACAATGGATTTACCCGATATAGATAGGCTCGCATACAATGGATTTAACCTTAATAGATAGGCTCGCATACATTGGATTTGCCCGCACTCAATTGATTTACCCTTTAATATAGATAGGGCAGCATACAATGGATTTATCCTTAATAGATAGCCCCGAATACAATGGATTTACCCTTAATAGATAGGTCTGCGTAAAATAGATTAACCCTTAATAGATAGGCCCGCATACAGCCTAAATACACAAAACCACATACAATGGATTTACCCTTAACAGTTAGGCCTGCATACAAGGAATCACCCTTAATAGATAGGCCCGCATACAACGGATTTATCTTTAACAGACAGGCCTGTATTCGATACATTTACCCTTAATAGATAGGTCTGCATAAAATGGATTAACCCTTAATAGAAAGACATGCATACAATGGATTAATCCTCAAAAGATAGCCCAACATTCGATGCATTTACCATTAATAGATAGGCCCACTTTAAAAACATTTTAAAGGTATTAACGTCATACAATATGTAAAACCATGCTTCAAATTCAGATTTATATAATTAACTATTGAAATTTAATTATTAGCTATGTTACAATCAATGTTATCAATTTGTGATGTAAGTGAAACTAAATATTTCTTAATGCAAACTCCATTTCATTTTCATTAAGTTAAACTACATGCACCAAGTGCATAAAGAAAAGAAAGTGTGACAGTCCATATGAAGTGGTAATTACTATCTTGAAAAACCGTCACAAATTACATACATGTTCATTCTACGATATTGTTAAGGATGATCGCTGGACTAATAGGAAATAAATAGGATTTGAAATAGATGATTTAGTTTGAGAGAACATATGAATAGTAAACAAATAAGCAAGAAAAAATATAGCTTCATGTGCTCATTTTAGAGCTATAAGGCCTTGAAAATTTGCAGAAAGTTGGTTTTCTCTGGATTTTTTATTGTCTTTGCATTGACAAATTTAGTCTCTCAAAGATGTATGAAAAAATAAAAAGGATTTCATAAAATTTTGTCAAATACCATTTTAAGTTATATATGATTGAATTCTGAAAGAAAAACTGGGGGGTTGATGGGCAAAAAATTTCATGTTTAAGAAATGGATAAAACCCAAGGATTCCGAAAATCTGACAAAAAGACCAAAACATGACCAGCGAGCATCCTTAAATCTAGATATCATGCTCTATTTAAAACCAGAGCAGAATATGTTTATACTAGAAAAGTAAGAACAGTATATTTTTGTCTAGAGCTATCATGCTTTCAATAGTAGTACCTCCTTGTTGTCCATATCCTATAAAGTTTAAAAATATTTTGTCGTTTGTGAAAGGGTTAAACATCAAACAAAACAGAAACTCAAATCTTAAATTCGTCGTAAGTTTTTACAAATGATATTAAAAATTATGAAAAATTACGCAAGTTTAAACAATTCAAAAACCGTACTGAACTAGTAAAAAGGGCCTGGCGAGACACTAGTAAAAAGGGTCTGGCTAGACACTATGACTTCATTTAATTGTAAAACATGAGACCCAGTTTACGAAAACAATAAAGCGCCTCAAAAGGCAGATTTAAAAGGGGTTACATAGGTATGACCATGTTAAATATAATTTTGGAAGTGAAAAGTATATACAATCGTATTTAAATGTAGCTAAAGTGAATAAATAAAGTCGGCAGAAAATAATATGATTCACATAACTCTGTATACTGATAGGTGTTGCTAAATATAATATCTACACTACATGTAATATCTATAACTTTACCCATAGGTAACTTCCTTAATGGCGATGCAATGGGATGTGCGGAAAGGTTTTGGTAAAAGTATTTTCATTAATGTTAGGATTTTACACGACAGACGAAATGTGTTTTTACAAACATTTGATAAAAGTTTAAAATATAAAATGTTCAAATGTTTTGTTATATTATTTGAAGTTCTGATTGCACATCCTCATTACAAATCATGAAAAAAAATACCATCTTTACACGTGTATATATATAATTGTAATAGGGGCAATATACCTTGTCCGTATCCAGCTTGGCCATATCCGGCTTGGCCATATCCTATAATTTTAAAATTATGTCTTATCAGAAGTGTTTGGATCTATACAATCTTTAAATATACTGCGATATATATGAAAAACGAATAAAATGCTAAATGATCCAAGCGACATACAAATGCTGACTGAAAAGACCAACAAAACGTCCATGCAAAGATCTTTTGAAACACTCATTTTGGTTTCCACAATCCCCATGACAGTTTTCCGATTACAAAGATATCAGTATATATGTTTATTACTGGTGGAGCGGAAGTAGGAGATCTCCAGCGTACATACTCGTATTAATTGAGAAATGGAAGTATGAGATCTCCGGCTTTAATACTCGTATTAATTGAGAAACGGAAGTATGCGATCTCCGGCGTAAATAGTATATTTGTTAACTGGACGACTCAGGACTGAAAAAACAATTCTGAATCACGTGAAAAAAATTTTTTTTGGATTGATATATTTTTTTTTGTAATTAACAGACTAGTGTGTACATTTGAAAAGGGTACACAATTGTAAATAAAAGGCATTAATGCTCAATATACCTTGATCATATCCGACACCAATTCCTCCATCTACAAATATTTCTGGTCCTAAAACATATATTTGCATAAAGCTAAAGCACACATAATACAGGTACAAACAATAAGCACACTTAAGGATGATCGCTGGTCTAATAGGAAATAAATAGGATTTGAAATAGGTGTTTTAGTTTGAGAGAACATATGAATAGTAAACAAATAAGCAAGAAAAAAATATTGGTTCATGCTCATTTTAGAGCTATAAGGCCTTGAAAATTTGCAGTAAATAGGTTTTCTCTGGATTTTTCCTTGTCTTTACATTGGCAACTTCAGTCTTTCAAAAATTTATGAAAAAATAAAAAGGATTTCATAAAATTTTGTCAATTACCATTTTACGGTATATATGATTGAATTATAAAAGAAAAAGTAGGGGTTCATGGGCATAAAACTTCATGTTTAAGAAATGGATAAAAGACAAAAAGATCAAAATATGACCAGCGAGCATCCTTAATACAGGTACAAACAATAAGCACATATAGGCCTATACTAGCAAAGTACAAATAATGAAAGCATGCAGTGTACTGACAGCCAGCAGTGAAAAACTAACGCTAACAAGATAAAAGGCAATAAATGATTGATGCATTAGAACATCATCTGAACTATTTGTTATTTGAAATTAAATTTAGTTAATATTTGAATCTATAAACATGGAATTTATATCCCTTCCCATGGCTACCGCAAACACAATGACTATATGAAAACAACTATATGAAAAGTTTAAATTTATGATACAATTAACCAATTCGGAAATAAAGGTCATCTCTGTTGATTTCATTCAAATTTGCTTCTTAGAGTCGGTATGACGAAGAGAATAAATTTAGCCTTTATGTATTTTTGAAATCTTTTTTAATATACGATATTTTGCAAGTTCCTTTTTGAAGCTTTAATGAAATACAAAAGTACCTAAAGACTAAAATATTAAGATTATAGTAATAAATGTTATTTTGAAGGATTTTATGCAAAGTTTGTGAGAGATAAGCCCGAATTAACACATTGATAAATTCCGTAAAAATAACCGTTATTACTTATAATTTCCAAGTAATGCAGATAATGACGTTTTCCATTTGAAATTAATATTTTCCTTGTGCACTATATTCCATGCATGAATATTCATACGTACGTCACGATAGGAATTTATCAAGTTATAAACTTTTTACCGGAAGTTGCTGTTAGCCAATGAAATTATTGTATCTGATGTTTTGAAAACACCATTGGAACGTTGAATAGAAAGAATTCAAATAGAAAACAATATCAAAAGACAAAAAGGAAAAAAGAAAACCCATAAAAGGCAATGGACTCTGAAATTCTCATTCGGATATATACGGAACAATTGTTAAAATTAAATTGTATGTACCTTTGCCGCCAAAGTCTACACCTCCGTCAAGTATAACTCCTCCTCCTATTTGAAATGAAATAGTAAAGCAATGAAGCTTCAAGCATAGAAACACAACAAAAATAAGCAAAACAAAATATTTAAAAAATTAGAACTTATTTTGCTAATCTACCAAGCAAGCTGTATAAAAGAGAGCATGTTAAACACAGCAGCTGTGCAAGTAAAAATAATTTTTTAAACAATAAAAACCTTTAAAAGATATGCACGATAAGCGATTTTTTTTAATGCATAAAATGTTTCATAAGTTTTTCTACCAAATCACTTTTGAAACAGATAAAGTCACGACTGATTATCTGTTTCCCAAAAAGCGATTTTTGTTTTCGTTTTGGCATTACCTTGGTTTCCTCCATAACCCACTTGTTGGCCGTAACCTGTCAAAGAATAAAGACAGGTTATAAGCAAAGCATAGGCGTGATAAGCAATATGATATTAAATTACAGCAAAGAAGCATGTTTGTCAGGTTGTTTTAATGTGTATATTCGAATAGTTGAAGAACACATACTGAAACATTACGACTTATAAAAGCTATGTTTTCTATATTTAAGGATAGACTGTAAATTCATATCAGTGTATGAAGGAATAACCCTAATCACGTGACAGAAAAGTGGGTTATTTTAAAGTGTACATCACGTGCACTGTGGACTGAAAACTAAATTACAGTCAATCCTTCAAATTCAATAGCTGTTTTAACTTCTTAAACTGAGTGGCTCCCATTTATGACGTCATAGCAGAAAGCAAAAATTTAGTCATATAGTGATATAATAGAATAAAAAATGTTAACCAATCAAATGATGCGTTACATCCAATATCCGTTTTATAATATTTTTTAATCCGAAACAACAGATCATAATGTTGTTTTTTTTGTAATTTATGTAACTGTTCACCGAAAAATTGAGAATGGACTGAAAATCGTTACTTTCGGAATACAAAATTACAAAAAAGCAAAATGTGCTTGAATGGAGATAAGAGTGGTGTATTTAACAGTTTTCTACGCAAGACAACCATACCCTTAATGATATACCATACTTTACAGTTATTTAAATACACTACATTACAAGTATCTACTTCATTAAACGAAAGTTCGAAATTATGGATACAAACAGGATTTCAGACTGTTACGTTAAGGAAAAAAGAACGTATATAAATAAAAAAAAAAAACATGCTTCTAAAATGAATTAGTTACAAATATAGGCTAGAGTTTCAAGTAAAGTCATTATTCATAGTTTGGTAAGTGATGTTAGTGAGAACAACAACCTTTGTTGGTACAGGTTATTATGTATAATAGTTACAAAGATTCAGTAATGTTTATTTTGCTAGACAACTTTATACTTCAGTAATATTTATTACACATAATTGTTAGTAAAATTAATCCAAAATTTGACGTGATGTACTACAAAGGTAATAGGGTTATTTTTTCTACTTCTGTACCTGCATTGCCGCCTCCGACGGCCACAACTTGTCCTTCCCCTAAAACATTTAGATTTAATAAGATATTATACCAAAGTGTTATGACATTGATTTGGCTAATCATTTTAAATAATTTAATTTGAATATTAACAGACAATTTGATTGGTTGTTAATGGCTGAGCATGCGCGGTTTATGAAGGGTAAACTGTCTCAAAGTAGGTTATATCGTATAACCTATTCCAGAAGTAAAAAAAAAACGTCTAAATAGCAATAGTTTTGATACCAGGAGTAAATATAATGAGGAGTATTGCCTTATTCTTTAAGATATAACAAAGTTCGAAAAAAGTAATTTAAGGTATCCGAACCATAAATGACAACGTGATTATTCAAAAGTTCCCGGATGTTCCATACAACGCAATTGAAATGACCTCGGTAATTATCGGCAAACTTCGGAAATGCCAATATAACTAACTTATTTTTACAGACTGCATATAAGCAACAAAGTGTGTTTCAACTTGAGAAAAATATGTTTATAAAATTCCAGCTTTAAATTATTTGGTTTAGCCATTCACGGTCAAAAAGCGATACAGTTTTCGATCATGGTCTATTATGGTCCGGATACCTTAAGTCATCTACCTGTAGCATTAGTTTTATATAATTTACAATATTTACACAAAGTAATGACTATAAAAATCACCGTATTACATCGGACTATACTGCTGAGGGAAAAGTACCTAATGATTAATTTATAGCTACAAATTGATTGGTTTTAACCATAAACTAAATAACAAATGTAGTTATATACCAAATAACTTATTTATATACGAAGGGATAATACTAATAAGCAATATTACAGAGAAACAATTTACGAAAAAGAAACAAAATGCTGGTTAAATTTGTCAAAATGTAATTCAAGTGCAACTTATAATCAAGTTGAGTGCAGGATGCAACATACGGTGCCCTAATTAATACATGTGTTGCAATGTGCAGATATACTTGTATTAAGTGTTTGTGGTTTTAAGAATGAAAATTGTTTACCTCCAGAGTGATCTGTAATTTGAATTAAATATTTTTAGACATTTTTTTTCAAATTATAAAATGCTTGTCAATTTTTTTTAAATTATCAGGAAAACCTAACATATTTTACCAAAAAATGTTTAACAATTCATTTTACGTACATTGTGAAATGATTGAAAAATACAAATTACTTAATCGTTATGAAGGTTCAGCAAAAAAAAATGAAATAAATCCATGAAATATAAAATCTGAATAAAATAAATAAATTTTAAAAAATCAGCACTTTTAAATATACATATTATCAATTTGTTTTACATTACAAATAGGAAAGCTCGCACAAATGAAAAGCACAGATAGTATGCATATGGTGGAAACGCTTCATGTTTTAAAAAATAAAGTTATGTAGCGTGCAAGCAACACATATTGCGTTTTAATATTGTAGCAAAGGAAAATGTGTGCTGTAGAAAGCATAAATGTGCTAACAACTTTTATACAATCTTATAAGGTAATTTTGTGGTGGTCTCCTTATAAAAGAAACGATATTCTGGCAAATAATAAAATATAAACCATAGCATATTCCAATAACAGACTCCCCATAACAATACAATATTCTTTTATAGTATTGGTTGAACGTGTCAAAAGTGAAAGATGTTTCACAGGTCTTCTCGTCCACAATTTCTTTCCCTTAAATCTCATTGTTATAAACCCTGGAGTATCTGTAATCTCACTATGAAAATTTATTGACAAAGAGTATGCAACAATGACATAGCATTCCATTAATATGAACAAAGACAAAAACTGATACCATTTAGGTATCGGCGACTTATAGTTTTCAATAAAGAGCAAAGCAAAAGCCCAGACATTAAGCAATAAACGGACTCCAGTCTTTATACAGCTTATTCGGTCACCATTTTTTAAAAGAATTACACCTGTTCAAAGGAATAAATAACAATCTTTAAACAATTGACTGTTAAGATAATGCCAAAAGGATACTTAGATGTGTACTTTTGACCAAAAAGAAAAAAAAACGTAAACGGAATAGACAATACCGGTGCAGATACTGCAGATACTGCAGAGGAAGAAGTAATAAATAGTCTTAGTGCTACCGGATACTGCAGAGGAAGGATATGGAAATGGTGTAAAAGGAGTAAGGTAACAATGGTTAGAACCATATATGGTTGACAATGAACTGCAGATAAACAATAGGAAATCTGAAGCGAGTGTGCTAGGTTGTTTGTAACACCTGTTAATGGCGGTATTTCTCTTCCAAATGGCCTTTTTTCCTTTCCGATTGTGACACTTTTGGTGCCGTATCCAGCTATATTATTGCTTTTATATCCAGCCATATATCCTGAACTCCCGCTAATTGATCCTGTACCACTAAAACTTAATGCGTTATCGCTACTGACGCCTCCCCCAGAACCAGTACCATAACCGTCAAGGCTTACAGATCGAATTTCGTTCGAATAACTATAGCCGGGTTGGTATCGTGCACTGTTGTACGGACCTGTTAATCTACCACCATCATAGCTACTTCCTGCTATTACTTGGGTTGCTCCTACATTGTAGGTTCTCCTTCCGGTGTTTTCTCCTCGTTTAGCACCCTCCACGGATTGCTCATAAGTAACTGAATTAGCTCGGCCTGTATAAAGCCGGTGTTTAAAGATTGTGATTGATAATAAATTATGCTCTGCAAATATGATGAGGAAGGGAAAAAATGTTTCCATGGAAATAAATTTGAGAACTGATATCTTACATAAAATAAACGTTTGATGCATCACCATTATCACACATCTGTTAAGATGGCTGAACATGTACAAATAAAATTTATTACATTTTCTCTATGATTCGTATACTTATACTATGACACCACTAATCAAATTTATCAACCCCGATGGCATAATGATATAGTCAACATTTCTTATTTGTAATTTCAATTTGACCTTCTACCTTAACAATGACTGAAACTGTTTACATACATCTTGCACAAAGCCACTTGTACGTACAATATTCCTTTCAATTACAACTAATTACAGGTACTAAAACATTCAACTACATGTACATCAGAAGGTTATAGTATAACTTACCGCCGTATCCTCCGGCACCTACAAAATTATACAGTTTTTTATTACTAGTTGTGTACGCTGTATTACCTTGAAACGATATAAAACATTGTTACATTGCATTGAACACTGTTTTAGAAAACAGTCTATATTAATCATTTATTAACTAATTATATCTCAATTCATTTCCTCTACTGTCTGATCCCAGTATAAAGTTAGCATTTGATCTTGATTCGGTTTTCAAATTACATAAAGATTTTGTGTCATCTAAATCCTTGTAATGTTACATAGAACAATTCGACTGAGGCTTTAGTCATTTATTTATATAAAAAATTACCCCAGTAGAAAACAAGAGACGCATGAGTAATGATAGAAATAACCCGACACCCCGACGAAAATTATTTATCGCTACATCCCTTACCACTCAGAGGGCCACATCTCTTACAATGATGTTTTGAAAGGATGTTCGCTGCTCAGTTTCAAAATAACAAGATTTTCATAACACTGATAGATATTGATAGTGGATTAATAACGTAACTAAAAGAACGAAAAAAACTGATAGGTCCGTGTGCATGTTTTCGAGATATAAATTTGGCGGGAAAAATATGCTGTCTTGATTTTACATAGCTTTATCATTGACAAGATTTATTTCTCAAAATCCATTAAATAATAAGGATTTTAAAAGATCTTTACAAATGGCTTATTATTCTGCATGCAAAAGGATTATGAAAAGAAAAATGGGTGTTAGCGGGAAAAATAATTTATGGCATTGAATTGGATATAACCAGATGATTCTGGACATCTGACAAAAATTCAAAAACATGAACAGTGAACATCCTTAATACACAGTGTTTTATGGACATACAGAAATACACTTTTCTTACCTTTTGGATAGTATGGCACTTTACGATGATTGAGAACTGGATCTGTAAAATAAAACCGGAATATAATATTGTCGTTTTATGAATTAAGTACACAAGTATCAAATGTTTCTTCCCACCATAACACATGTAATAGATGTCCATCTAATAATAAAAAGACAGAGGTACCTATCGGAATAAAAAAAAACAAAATAAAATAAAACGGTGGTACAAAAGTAAACAAAACCATAAAAAAACAAACATGAACTTATATTCCGATCTGTTCTTTTGCCTACTTAATTAAAACCCTTATTCGCCAAAAAATTGTTCTACATGAGTAAACAAAAAACAAACTAGATAACGGAAAGGTTAATAATGACATACCAATCAATCAACGCCACCCAACAGACAGAATCATGGACAAATATAACATAAAAGAGCATAAAACACAAATATAAACACAAAGAGTCAGTATTTTTTAGTATATTATGGTATTTTATAGTATTTTATTTTTATAGTATATTATAGCCTTTTTTATTGAATGTAATACAAACATCAAGAAAAATGAATTTTCTGACTTCTAACTGTTTCATCCCTTGATTATTTAGAAATACTTCTGTGAAAATTATATGTTAGATACAAGCAAAACTTGAAATAAAAAACTTACGGTCAACGGTCACGACTTTGTTTCTTGGGTCTGTAAAAATAAAAAAAAAATTGTTAGGACATCAAAATAAAACATCATATAACAGTTCTAACATTTTTACTTGATATACATATATTTTCCCTAAAGGATCTTTTAAGTCCAATATATATAGCAAACACAATACGGACATACCAATGTAAAATGCAAGAATCGTTTTAATTTACTATCATTGATTCCATTAAATACGTTCAATTAATTTAAAAGAATTTTTAATTTGTGTAGAAGTTTCTAATAAATGCATTTAAAAGGGTACGAATTCATTTTTTGATTCTTGATTCCTTCATAATACTAATTAAAGTTATACTTAAGCCTGTCGTATAGTGTGACCATACTTTATTAACCATATATATTATATGTACAAAAATACATTACTTACGTGCAACGGGTTCTGAAAAATAAAGAAATAAGGATATAAGTTATCTCTTAAATATTTTACACATGAAATACATGCTGAAAAAATCGCCTATATTTATATCTGATCTAAAATCTTCTGATCTCTAGAAAGTAATAAATTACTCATATATAACAGCTTTGCTACTTATGCATGTAAGTTTTTTCTTCAAGAACACATATAGCACGAGGTATTTTCTTCTGATTGGCGTACTATATATAGTTAGAATTAAAAACACAATACTGTTTTTTTTCATTGAACTTTAGAAGTAAACATTAATTAGTTATCATCCTACATACTACCCTCTCTTTGGCATTTAGACTACTTATTGGTGGGAGACATAATGTTTCTAGGGGTCATAAAGTTTGGACTTACCTCTGATGACATTTGTAATTTCTTCAACTATTGGAACAGGTTTGTCAAATGGCACTTCAACTGTAAGCGAAAAAAAATGTAGATTTACAGGTAATGGACAAAATATCACGCTGTTTGTTTACAAAAAATCTCTTTGATACTACATATATGCTTTTTACTTGACGTTTTTCATTAGGTCAAGGGTAAACTTCATTAAATTAAAACACAAAATAGGAGTTGAAGCTATATGTTTAACATTGACTAGCAGTTGATCATTAAAAGATACTTATCTTAACAAAGTATGTTTCAAATTTTAACAAGATATAGTGAGCACATCAAAGTCGTTTTATTTTACCCGAAAATTGCTAATTTTGGTCAGTTTGTGATTTGAATTTCTCATTATGTATTTGGTAATTGTATCGGCTTTCATATTTTAGGTCTTCACTTATTTGAATTTCGCCGCTCCGATTTTTATCTAAATTTTAAGAAAAAAATTTTGCCGCTTCATTTTGCAAAAATGCTGAAAATTCGCCCGAAATTCTTAATTTTTCAAGAAATTAACAACTATAAGGTTCACGTGCTACTAAACGTTTGTACAAATTGGAATTTTTTCCCATCATTTTGCAACATTTCAGTTAAAAAAATGTATGTCACACGTAAATTTGATCTTCGCCCGAAAAAACCTAGCCCTGAAGAAAAAAAATGAATTTGAAGTTGCCTTATGTACAATTGATGAGTCCTAAATCTCGTGCATCAGTATATATATCATAGAATATTTATTCGTAGTAAACATCAATTTCTTAAAATAAGTTTTAAAACATGAATTTAATTCATGGAAAAACTAGGCTCCTCTACCCAAATTGATTTTCGTTGCTTCTGACCCAGAAAACAAAATAAAAAAGTACCGTCTTATCTCATCATGTGTTCCTGTCATTGATTCATTGGTGGAGGAAGTGGGGGGGGGGGGGGGGGGGTGGGGGGGGGGGCATTATAAAATATAGCATTAACACAATGTACTTTTGTATTAGTTACTTACTGACTCTAGGTTTCTTTCTGATGACCAAGTTTTCAACAGGGAATGGTCTGTCACGATGAACTAGAACATAAATGTCACGATTATTAAGGTAACGTTAATAAAAATAAAAAGATGATAACAAAAATCACACAAACGTTGCTATATATAAATTGAAATAACAATGTTTAAATATATGTCTCAATTCTAGTGGAAAACCTGAGATTGGTTCACGGTTTATATAAGCAGATAAAGGTTAATTTTATTTCTATCATCCTTTGAAGATACATTACAGAGGAACAAACATAAATGAGTATGCTTACCAATTTTAAGTTCTGGTCTAGGAATAGGTTTAGGGATCTTCTCTATAAGTAGAATAAAAAATGATTAGTAATAAAGGGTAAGTTAGCTGTCCTTGATCCATATGTGCAAAATTAATTCAATATGTACTGACAGTATACTCAATTGATATGAAACTTATATGCGGATTATTCTTTTAATCATTTTCGTATTATTGACTTCAATGCGACTAAAAATGTCCTTTAAATACAGAATCATTAACTCGGCCAATATCGAAAAAACCCGGCAAATACGGATTTTTGCTTGTACCCTGCCAATATAGGGTGAGTCGATTTTCTCAAGATTTTAGTTTGAATACATAAAGAAACTCCGAAATATTCACGTTATATCTAAATTGATACCTGATCTGTATTTAAAGGTGCTTTAAAATTGATAATTATAAAATACTCAGAGTTGATTCAGAAAAATATCAGACAGAAGATGCATTGTGAAAACTAGTGAGTTTATAAAGATGTCATTACATACACCAAGCCTCAGATCAATAACACGGCCAATACAGAAACAACCATGGAATAATATCATAGTATAAATTAAAGGAGGTTGAAATTCATGTATTGCAAGTAGAACATCAATATCCGACTCCAATAAATTTTCTATTGAGAAGAAAGAAATTGCGAGAAGTTTCTGATACAACGACATTCAGATTTATCAATCCGGGTGTCCCTTAATAAATTTTTATAAATATAAAGCTGTATGTAAACTAAATAATAATCTACTTACGAAGTCTTTCGATGACATTAGTTACTAAAAAGATAAAAATGTCAGATATTAACCATTGGTTTATGTATGTCAAATATTGGGTATGCGTTACTGTATATTTTTTGTTTATTAATTAATCATTGTATCTTTAACCGGATTTCCAACATTTTGATCTCGAGCACTGCTGATGCGTCGTCAGCCGTACAGTGCATCAAATTAATTGACGTATTTTGTGATACATTTTATTTTTTATTACAACTCGGTAGAAACATAATTCATATAAATAGTGGAATCTAAAAGCGACTGGAAATGGACAGGAAACCGGTTAATGATCTTCGAATAAAGAACATTCGAAGAAAAGGTTTAGTTAAAAAAATCATACTTCATTGTGAAGGGAAAATAAAGAATTAAAACAATAACGTAAAATTATGACAATGGAAATATAAACGTACTCACCAGTTCTTACTCTCTTGAATGGCTTTTTCACAATAACTGGAAATAAAATAACATTTCTGTTTTACAGTGATATCAATTTATAACTACATTTGTATATTGAATGCAGAAAGGTTTTATCTCTGATTGCAAACCTAGGCCCTAAACATGTACATCACAAAACGTAAAGAAGATAAGATAACTCTGTCTGAAAAAGTTACTTTTGTTGTTTGACTGAAAAATTATAAAACATGATAAAGAATTATTTTGAAGTTGCAAAATCATGTTTTGAAAAACATATGTAGAATGCAGAGATACTTACCTGGGCGTGGCACTGCAATAGTCTTGTGTCTCACAATTGGTCCTGCAATAAAAGGGCAATCAATATCCAGTCTGACATTAGAGAAAACATTGATTGTAAAACCGTGCATACATTAACATTTTCATTGTTCATTTGAAAAATGTAACATTTAAGTGAAGTGTTTTCTTCTCAGTTATCATTCTTATTTTCTTCAATGCAATTTTGTATTAATGTATGAAGGAATTAGCTGCCAAAAGATAATTTAATAATAAAATATTTTTGTCAACCATGAACAAATTATTTCAAGTGTCCCAAAAGATAAAAACTTTGTCCATCATGGAAAAATTATTTCAAATGTTTTATAATTAATGATGTTCTAGATCTTATTTCTAGCGTATAGTATTACCACACATCGAGTTATTTCAAATTCTGGCCTAAGCCAATGTTGACTATGGAATATGGAGAAATCGATTCTTGTATTGCAACGTCAAAATATCATGATTAACGTCTGGAGTACCAGATATCACTCTGTTTTTGTTTTTCGCCTTTTGGTCTTACATTGCATGTTTTGTGTTTACTTAGGCGTTGTCAGTCCTTGGAGTTATAAACCTGACTTCAATCTCTTTTGTTGATCTTGTATTCTTTTTAAGGATGCTCGCTGGTCATGTTTTGGTCTTTTTGTCAGATTTCCGAAATCATCGGGTTTTATCCATCTCTTAAACATGAATTTTTTTGCCCATGAACCACCACTTTTTCTTTTATAATTCAATCATATATACCTTAAAATGGTATTTAACAAAATTCTATGAAACCCTTTTTATTTTTTCATACATCTTTGAGAGACTGAAGTTGTCAATGCAAAGACAATGAAAAATCCAGAAAAAAACCCATTTTCTGCAAATTTTCAAGGCCTTATAGCTCTAAAATGAGCACATGCTTATTTGTTTACTATTCATATGTTCTCTCAAACTAAAACACCTATTTCAAATCCTATTGATTTCCCATCAGACCAGAGATCATCCTTAAAATCGTTTTACAACTGTTCGAAACGGTATTATTCGTATAACTTATGTTGTCCTTCGATGCGAAGCTGTGAATTTAATTGCATGTAATTTGCTTTTAATTCATTTATATATATTTATACTCACTTGGTACTTCAACTGTTAAAAGAGAGAAAGAAAAACATGCAATGAGTTAGATATGGTTGAATCATTAAATTTCTTTAGATACCGAATTTCAAGTTTCCGTGTTTTTAGGGGTTTTTGGAAACAATAAATTTTCACATTTGATTATTAGGAACAGGGTTGGGCGCCATAAAAGTTGAGAATATTCTTAAGTCTGAGAATTTTCTTAAATACTGGGATACTCGAATGTGATAGGTTGAGAATGGGAATTTGAGTAAAATTTTCTTTGCTCAGCAAAAATAGTTCTTTATGGCGACCAAGCCAGATGTCATAAAATAACGGAATCAACTTTACACTAAAAACAGTAAAATTAACAATCGCAAATATCAATCATTCTAACAATGAATGTAGAAATTACTAGTAAAAATATAACATTAAAAACCATCCAACCCTTACCAGGAAACTTTAAAATATTTTTTTATATAATACAATGATATAGTATCGGAGCACCTGGGTTCACTGCTGGTTTTTATAGGAGTTCGTGTTGTTCATTGTTTTTTAGTTTTCTGTGTTTATTTGTTGTGCTTGTGGTTGTTCATTTGTCTTCCCGGGTTTGTCTGTTCAATGGATTACGTTGTTTTGATTGCTCCTTAGGTATATTTGTCCTTTTTGTTTAGATGTGCTATCAATATATATTCGTCGACTAACGCTGATAGTAAATCGTTTAACCATTTTTCATCTCTATTAACTTATAGACTGGTCATGCAATAATTATATAATTATTATATAACTAATCTTGAAATTCCAATACCTACAAATATACAACGAGTTTACCGAACATCACATTAAATCACGAATGCGCGTAGCGCATGAGTGAACTATTAGTGTTTTTCGGTCACGAGTTGTAGATTTCAAGAATAGTTTATTTATTAAATTGACATGTTCCATGTATTCATAAGATTTAACGAGAAAATACAAGGGATTATATTTTTATGTGACTACGCGTCGACCTTCTTTTGTTGAGATGGTAAAATAACCTCCTTCAAAAAGGAGTACTCTGAAACGACCTAGCCGACGTTAAGTTTCTGTGGAAATTTAAGACAAATTATTGCAAAAAAACTCACCTGGTTTTTTGATAACAATAGTTCTTTCCTTATGAATTGGTTTAATAACTGAAATAAAACGAAGGATAAATATCAGTAAAAGTGTATTTAATCTTTGAGATAGTAAAAGATGAGCAATTTTCAAAACCCTCCTAGTATGCAAGGAACGTATCACCGGAGTTTGAGCATCGTATAACGTATAAATGACGCGAATAGAACACGATTTTATTCACATGAACCTCGTGTGCAACGCTAGTATAGGATATACCCATGAGTGCGTAAGTGCGACAGGGTTATATCCTAGTTATAAAAGTGTAAATGATAGGTTTTATGATTAAGAAAGTGGTAATTCAGGAATATAACCAAAATATTAGATAAAATTTTATGGCATCATGATATAAATGGTTTTATATCACCTAAATTGTACATTAACAGAACTATACTTACAAATGGAATAAATGGCATCGAAATATATCCCTAAACTTAATTTTAAAAGTGCAATTAAACTTCCTTATATGGAGATTGGTTCATAACGTTTAGTGGCATAGATTTATTAAATGACATCATATTCAATACCACATAAAGATAATCTAACATTATATGTGGGATGGGATACAAGGAAAAACATTTCGACTGCCGCTGGAAGAGTATGGCAAGCAGCAGCAGATAAGATAGTTAATCTTATAAGTTGCACTTAGGTTAATTTTATATACCGTTACAAACGAAATTTATTTTACTGTATCCCGAAAACAATCCAAAATATTCAATTGAAAAACTATTTGTTTTTAAAGGGACAAAAAAGAAAACTAGCGGTTAATTTAGGCAAAGAAATATGGCGAAAAAATAATGAAACATTAAATATACGTACCTCTTTTGTGTTGAATTATTGGTTTTTCTACCGGATAAAAGACTGTTACTGGTCTTTCATGTATAATGTGTTTGGGTTCTAAAATTAAAAATAAAAAATCATTCAAAACTAGTTTAGCATTTACGAAACAATTTTCATCCCGGTATTCTGTAATATTACTTTTTTGATATTTTACATTTCTGCATTATTACCGTAAATGGAAATATTTTGGTTTATTTGGCGCCTGTTGTAAATCCGCGAAATTAAACGCACCAGCATAAATCAAATCCAAAAAAATAAAGTTCAAAAATAATTTCTTGTAATCTGGAAATGTTTCTAAATTTGATTACTATTGCAATGTATTAATTAATTTTATTGAAGGTAAATTGCTATAGTTATATTTGTATAATAAAAACAATTTAATTCCTAAAGATTATTAAAGAATAATTTTGTTTTATCAGTTGTCAATCATGACGACTTGTAGTGAAAACATTATTATCACTTAATCATACAGAATAGTAAATAATGCTTTAATTTTATATAATTTTTATTTTTTTAAAACTCATTTTCAAATATTTTTTTCTGAAATTGCCAAAATTAAACACAGTACTGAACAAAGTGCCAAATTTTAACACACCAAAATTTAACATCCATTTTTTTTTAGCAGAAACCGCCAAAATGTCCCAATTTACGGTAAACTAAAATCTCCATTTCTCTCTGGTGGCATCCGAAATATGAAACATAGATTTCTAGAGTAACAGAAACTGCACACAAAGAACCAAGATTACCATGATAGTATACATCAAGACAGTTCGTATCGCGAAAATTTTAAAGAATATATTTATTTGACATAGTTGTTAATCTATGAGAAATTCTTTCTCTTCATGTCTCCTCCCCTTCCAAAAAAATAGAAATATAAAAATTATATAATATACAAATATAAAAACGATAGAGATTAAATTAGTGTTAATAACACCTTTAATTTTTAAATGAATAACAACCGTACTTACTTTTAATTATATATGGCTCTTGATCAACAACAGTGATAACCTCTGCAAAACATTATACTAAATGTATTAATATATACAATATTGGTTAAAGTAAATAGTATGTTTAAATGCACTGAATAAATGCACATTTTTGCATTTCTATGAAGGGGATACCAACACTCTGACTAAAATTGATATAGCTCGTTTAATTTTCATAAAATTATGATGAAATATTTAATTTGAACTATTGACAAAAATATGAAAATTTCAAGAAAATTGAACCACATAATTTACGGAAATAATTTCATTGGATATATAGCAGTTTGACAAACACTAATTTGAATTGAGAAGCTTGATTTCTCTTTACTAATAATATATATGTGACTAAAATGTTCAGTTGGTATTTAAAGAGTTAACTCCCTTAGGTGATCTGTACCCCCTTTATCGGAAGCCAAATCTAAAACTGAAAGAGTTTTCAAAGTATAATTTCAGTGCTTGATCAACTGAAGTACAGGTTTGTGCAAAATGGCTGCAGTATAAGTGAAGTAGTTTTATTAAAATTTTCTCCATTCAGTTCGTTCTATACGACCTTGCCAATTTTTCACAAAGCTGTATTATTTATTATTGTTTTATATATATATTTTCAATCTAAAGTTACTTTAGATACATATATTTATATACTACAGTGTTCCACATTACAAAGATTCAGAATAATATATTTTGATAATAAGCAGTATTACCTGTATGTACTCTGGGATGTTGTTGCAAAAGCGGCACTGGAAAATAAAGAAATAATTCAAACATTATAACACTTCGTAACAATTATATGATGTGACGTATGTAGCATATAATTATGTGTGGATCAAAACCGGAGCAATCTTTAAACTCTCTCGTTAATATAGCCGCCAAGAAAATCTGGCCATATTACGGGAAAACAGCAAAATTCATAATGCAATGGTTATGTAAATAATGATATATTGGCTGTTTATAACAAAAAATATCATTTAGTATTTAAACAATGGCAATTTCAGATAATATGTTACGCGCATAAAGCATGTAGATGAAATTAGCAAACTTTCGCTCACAAACACTTCCACAAACATCTGAAAGTACAGTTGGAACTAAAATTTCATTAATTTCAGTTGGACGTAAAAAACATATATTCAGATAATTAAAATTAATAAGCAACAGCTAAAATATATTCTCAGATTAAATTATTTTCAAACATATAGTTGTTTAAACGAGAAAAAATTGTTAGAAGCATGAACATTACACTTTATCAGAAGCCAATTTCAGTTTTAGTAACTAAGCAAAGTTGACATTACTAGAATGTCTTAATGTTATAACTGTTTGACTCATTAGTTTTATTCATTAGTGTACCTAGTATACTTACATTTAATCTTAAAAAATATACCTTCTGTGCAAAACATTTAGCACCGATGTTTATGATTTTATTTTATGTCAGGATAATCCATTCTCAACCGAAGTGAGATAGTGTTGAACAAGAAACCTTACCTTTATTTCCTACATGAACAGGTTCCTCATGTGGGACTGCTTTTGGCACAGCTGTATAAAGTAATCAATCAATAATTTTAGTACTTTGTAACATCATCAAATATTAATATTTTGTTGTTTAAAATTTAAAATTTAAAATTCAAAGAATTACATAAACTGAATAGTATGAAAATTAACAGATGTATAGCATTTTTTCTGCATATTTTATATTATTGTTACATCACTGTTTCAGAGATCCGTTATGAAAGCGTATTTTAACAAATACTCTTAGTTAAAGTTATATTATCAAATCCTAAACGTCCGAAACTTTTTTATGGTTTTATTAATCAGAGTCACAGAATAAAATTCTTAAAATGGATATACTCACGCTGGAAATGAACTGAAAAATAAAACACACAATCATCATTAATATAAATATATGACATACTATTATGAATGGGTACCAGTCAAAAACATTATTTCTGCCTTCAATTTCAGTTGATAGAGTAATTTATGTTATTTTTAAGTTAAAAGGTTGATTTAGTACAAATATATTTATTAAGAAAAACGGATGTTCACGAGTAGTATCTATCGTAATTATGGACAATCATTATCTTATTCCGTTCCCAAGGAAAATAAAATAAAAACGTGTCCTTTCATCAGACTAACATCGAGCTTTAATAATGTGTCCCCAAACAGAGTATACAATTTTGAAGTCTAGCGTATATATAAAGTTGCCATCAAACAAAATGCAATTTTGATTGAACGATTTGTACATAATTGTTCTTATTCAAAAAGATACATCTAGGACCCACGTGGAGAATATATGATCAATGACAAAGTGAAGTAAACACATACTAGTTCAAAAATGATGCATGAGTCATCTGACCTTGTTATATTTCCTTTAGTAGACTTAACTAATCGTACTCAAAACATTATGGGAAAACCAACACGGTGATAGGCATCAATTATACTCAACAATAAAAAGTTAGTATGTATAGACGAAAATAAATTGTAATTTTGGCGATTACTGTTTCAACGTTGACAGGAAATGTTGTTAGTAAGAATGATGGGAACGATATAACTAATGAATTGATTTACACTTATCATACCATGTACGAAAGTATCAAACTGAAGAAATGACATAGTTTTTTTAGGAGTCGAGAAAATCTATTTTTGCGGTCTATTTGACCATGTTAACAATCATATTAATGTAGTCACATGACATCGTTTACAACAGGCAATAAAAATAAACACACCTATTATGCAAAAAAAAAAAATATGCAGCAGAAATACATTTTTATAGTATTACATTGCTCAAGACACCAAGATCACCAATTTTCAACCCTTGCTGTAGAACATTCACACTACCGTAATTATTGGAAATAGTATACCCCAATCCCGGGAGTAAGTGTTGGTTGAAACGAATAAATGGGTAAATGAAAAATTAACATGCACTATATGTATGTTGTCGAAAAAATACATTTTATTTGTACGAGCCTTAAAGGTTTACCGAGCATATCTCACGGGGAGCACAAATAAAATGTTATTTTCGAACAATGTATATTTTGATAAATCTTTTATCAGGAAAGTCATGGGATATTTCTAGCTTGTTTTGAAAAGGAGAGTTAGGGAGGACGTGAAGTCATAAACACTCTGAACCAGAACATAATGTAAACTTTCATTGCAAGTGAAGACAGGGTACCAGGAGATGTTATTATTCTACTGTACGAATATAGAAAGAAATATTCGACATCCTTTATTTTGGCTAGTAAATAGGTCAGCTGCATGATAGGATATTATATCATAACACTTTTGACTTAGAATCAATTCGGGCACTAAGTGGTTTATCTTAACGACTAGTGAAGGCTAACTAAGCCTATCAACAGTGTGGTTGACTTAAGCTAAAAGCTATATGTCACATTCTCATTAAATTTTTCATGCAACTAGAAGAAGCAGATCTGTATCTGAATATCTCAAAAAATAATAATGTTTGTCACTTTAATACTTCCCGAAATATGGTGAATCAAATCTTAACCAAATAGATTTTTTAATAACTATATCGCATATAAATGCCACTTCAAACAATCTTATATTTACTCTTAAAATTATAAATTTTCCTGTCACAAATACGTATTACCATTTTAATTCTTATTTTATTGACAGAGGTAAATTTTATACTTCTTTTCTTGAGTATGATTACTATCTTGCTGGTTAAAAATAAAATAAACATAACGTTGTGACGGCACCGTGCTATGAAATTAACTTTTTAGTGATTTACACACACGACATACATTTGAATGTTTTTTTTTTCTTTTGTTTTTTTTATTCACAAAGTACTATCCCTACATGTTCACTGCTCAAGTAAAACATACATGTTAGCAGCAATAACATATTGTTTAACACAAAATTCTGGTGATGGGTTTCTCAGAATTTAAGTGAAATTATCCAACCTTTTCGACAATTTGCACATAAACAAAAACACGTTTAAATTTTTAAACAGATTTCATAGAAGTTAAATGTATAACTTGTTCAAATATTTAGATTTGCGTATGTAAAACACATTTTTTAGAAATCAGTAATAGAGCCCATTTACCTCCCAATGCAATACATACGGACAGAAAAGATATGATGGAAAAAATTATTGATACAAGATCCACACAAGCAGGTGACAAAAACTCAAAGAAAGGGACATGGATTGTATAATGTTTATATAATACCACTTACCTTTCTGTTTCGGTGCTGTTATAAAAAAAGAGAAATATAAATATCATTATTTACACTATTAAAAATATATACAACTTTTATTATAATACACAGCCATTTTTTACTCCTTTGAAATTCAAGTTAAAATAACATAAATTCCACATGGTACTACCTATTCTAATTTTATGCTTTATATATCTAATGCCCATATAAATCTGGACATATCGGTATTGTCTTTATAGGTAGCTCGCTGCTCAACGCCGACTGTGGGTAATCTACATTGATATATCAAGGAATTTAGACACTGAGCAATGCTTTCAGGTAGAAAAGAAAAGGCATATGGGTTAGCAAGTGTCAGGTGTACTGGTTTCGTTAGGAAGTGTCATTAGAATATCTATTAAATTATAATTTGGTTTCGTTAGCCAAATTATAATTTAATAGATATTCTTATACGGGGATAATAAATGTTTTTCTTTGATGGAGCTATATGTCTATCCGATAAGGTAGATTAATAACGATAATACAAATATATTTATGTTTTCTTCGGTGCATAACGTAAATACTACAGCCAACCGACTATTTAATTTTCCTAGCATATTAAATATCTCTTTGGTTTGGTGCAGGTAAAAGTTCATCAAATAAGAGGACGCGTGTCAATACGTCATAACATTATATACAAGATAAGTTGTAACCTTCTGTTAAAAGCACATTGTACGACGAATACACATGGTTGAGCGTGTAATGCACCAAATCACACTCACACGATTCACACGTTACACGCACAAGATTCGCACATTACACGTACAAGATTCGCACGATACACGCACACGATTCGCACGTTACACGCACACCACACGATACACGATGTACGTTACACGAAAAACGATTTCCGATCGTGCGATTCATAATAATTGTGTTGGTAAGACACGAACGGAATATAACGAAACGAATTATTATATAATTAAATTTATGCCGGATATGAATAGCAGTGAAATATTGAAAATGCATTTGATTTTAAATAAATAAGCACGATGAAAGGAAGCCGGTTTTAAACGGTCCATATTTACCTTTTTTCATAAATAAAAAATATTTATTTGCATATGCAAATTTTTTAATGGGAAATTTATCAAACTTTATAATAAAACTGTGAAATTATATTTTTAATTTATTACAAATCAAAAAACCTTTTCATGTTGTCATTACCCAATTAGCTATGGCATATTAACCATTGATATTTAACCGCCAGATTTCTTAGGCAAATTAACAGGTAAATAGACATTGTATCTTCATAGGACCTCTAGTCCCTTGTCTAATTAGATGTTGTTTTAGCCCGATTAAACTTATGTAAAAGATGTATTATGAAAATATAAATTAACAAATGAAATTTGCCAAAGGATTAAAATCTTCGGCATATTTTACGAGTAATTTAAAATATTTTTTTTACAGACAAGTTAAAGTTCAAATTTATGTTTAATTTGCAAATGTTGCATGCAAGTTGTATCATCGTTTAGTTTAGGGAACATTTTATTTAAATAATTCTTTTCAAACAAAATAAATTGAATAATTTAAATTAGTAATAGGACAAAAATATAATCTGTTGCGGGATTATTATTATCAGTATTTTCAAATATTTGACACAAATGAAGGTTCGTTCCTACAATATTTAATTCGAGTTCGAAATATGCTCCGATTTGAATTCACACGTTTTAACATCTGTTTCTACCAATGAAATCTCTTACACGTTGCACGATTTAAATCGCACGTTTATTACCACACGCACACGATTCGAACATTGCAAGCACGTGATTCACACTTTACACGCACAAGTTTCGCACGTTACACGATGTTTTTGTTGATTTAAACGTTCAACCAAGTATACATTATTAAAATGCAAAATTTGATGTTAATTCGATGTCAAAAATTTCAAAGCAAAAGTTCTTTAATTAATGTCGATAAAACAAAGCGAAATTATATGTGTTATATTTGAAATTGTAAACTTACATTGTAATAGATTTCACATATGTATATTAATATTAGACTGTAATTTTTAGTATTGTATGTTTGTCAATTATGTATTTTGTATTACATCACACAAATGTTATGATTATCCATAAATTTGGTTTACTTTTTCCCATTCGTTCACATGTAATGTTTGGTACTAAGTAAGTTCATTTAAAAAAAAATCCAAATTAAAGTACAAAATCAAAATGAATAAAACTCAAAATTAAATTTCTCATGAATAATTGTTTGTTGCAAACAATTATTGTTACAATGCGGTCCCTGACTTTTCTTTATATGTTTGTGTATTCAAGTGAAAACAGGTTTCTTTTAATTTTGAAATAAAGATTTACGAGCTAAGTCATTTTCTGACCTGCGATTTATTTTGACAGATCTCAAATAAGACATGAGTTGTCAAGGATATAAATAAATTTAATTACAAACAGATCACATGTTTGACAGAATCAAAATATTGGATGCCTTTAGGTTATATCATATTCTGTTTTACTTAAAAATTAAAATTAAACAGGAATTTGTTTACATAAAATTGAAATGTCATGGCCATACATCTGTTGAACAAGTATTTAGTCTACAGTATCAGTCGGTTCAGACATCTAGCATGTTTCTTTTCACTAATAAGAACAAACGTTCGACATGTGATAAATATGTCTTCATGTTTTTATCCTTTGATCGCAGTACTTTGTGACAGTCGGTTAAAACAACGCTGGACAGAGTGCCCAGATTTAAATCGTTTTTTCGGGGAATATCAACGTGGCTTAAAAATATCAATAAAACTGTATCTGCTGGTTCCAAATGTTGTAAATATATATTGCCTTTTGAAATGCTTAGATGTTTCAAATTTTCTACATAGTTTTGTTTTTCTTTCTGATACTTGTATAAAATTTAATATCACCACAAATGAATATGACGTTGAAGTTAAAGATTGTAATAAACAATTAGAAAATTCTCGGGAGAAGCAATTTTAAGAAGTAAAGATTGATATTACACTCGAGTCAGATAAATCTACCCATTCATAAATCATGTGGAAACAATGACACATTTGAGTCGACATCAAACAGTATCAATTCACTTCTATTTGTGAAATAAAATTGAATAAAAAATATTACAATTAAGACTTTATAAAAGGACTATTGTCTTGTATTTTGTCTAGAATGTGATTATTGCAAAAATGTTCGATGTACTGACATTATATGAAAGATTTTATCATACTTATGTAGGCGATACTCTTGTAGCAATACTACAGTTTTAATCTGGGTTTTGAAAACTGTGACATTGTTTTTAGTAACATAAAAAACTGGCTGGCATCAACATAATAAACGTACAACGACATATTAAGGAGCTTCAGGTACTATGAAAATACCATTGAGTTTTTTTTTTATATACACCTTTGATCAATTTTTAAATTAGCAGATCTTAAAACACATATAGGTGCTGGAAATTTATTGTTCAATTCATGACGCCATTAACTTTGATTGCTTTAATGATGTATATAATATTCAAGACGGCAAAGCATATTTGGTACCGATGAAGTAACACGAGCTATAGTATTATATAGACAAAACGAGACGTTAAAGCAAACCTATGTTAAAATACATTTTAAATTAATAGAAATATCAAACTTTAAAGTTCAAACATTGAAATATTATTACCCGAATATAATATTTAACTTCAAATTGAAATATATTCATTACAAATGAAATCAGAGATTATAATTATTCATGTTATTATAATTTAAAATTCTATCAAAAAGTTTGAATATTGTTTTTAAATTTCAGCTTTATATATTTCTTATACTCATTGTTCATATTGATGAAATCAAATTTAGGCACATTTCCTCAGCTAGGTACTAGCTGTACCAACAATCCCCCTAGAAAAAACAATCCTAACGATACAGGATGTTAATTTCAATACATTTAAATGGTTAAGTAATAGATATTAATTGATATTTTCTATGCAATGACGATCAGATAACAGATAAGAAGACGGAAAGCACATTTTTATGCTTGTGCGGACATGTCTAGATGGTAAGGATTTTTTTTGTTGTATGGAACTTTTATTAGAGTATAAGGAATTAAAGCCAAACATTTTTTTTCGTATCATTATGATATATAAGAGCACGTACGTGATGTAGAAATTAAAAGTAATAAATAGTGAATGCGTAAAAATTCTCCTTTTTGTTACCGATAAAGTAACAAGAGCTCTAGTATTATTGTATAGCTATAAATTACGTAATCATATGTAATTTACAGGCGTTTCCTTTGGTAATAATTACTACCCTTTGAAAAAGCGAGTTAGTATAGAATTTACATTATAATTTCTTATTAAACTACAAAAATAGTGTTTCGCATTTCGAATTGTACACAGAATGAGCTGATATGAACTAGTTATGAAACAATATGCCAATTTCATAATATATTCGGCATAATTTTCACAAAGTTATATAATGCGGTTATTTTTACTTTAAAAAAAATTATAATAAATTTAAATAAAATTATATAGATAATCATAAAGTTTATAAATTTGTACTTACGTGGGGGAGCAACCACAGAAGCTGAAAAATTAATGAATTATTTTATTAAATATATAAGCTATAAATATTTAAGCCATAATATATGATACGCTTCTATAAAATTATCACCGAAATACACAAGCATGATGAGTTGTGTAGTAAATTAGGTATATGTGTTAGACATTGATACTTTAAATAAATAATAATTTTGAAAATATTTCATTAAGAAGTCAGAGAAATTTTTTATTCATTTACTATATGTAATTTTTCCAACTTCCAAAGTATCCACACAGGTATTTTACAAACACACTGTCGTCGAAAATTTCCCGAGGGCTGTGCGTTATTATTTTACTCTAAATATAACATGTCTCTAAAAGTTACCTGAAGTTTTAATTTAAAAATATTCTGAAAATAAAGTGGTAAAACAAGGACATAAATTTTACATTCACAGAAATAAAATTCGCTTCGTAAAATTTGTAATATCAACTTACCCACAATGGTGGCTAAGAGGAGAATTGCCTTCATTTTGTGTTCACCGAGATTGTAGCCGATGTGCAAGAGATTCCCAGAGAAGTATAAACTGCTATGGCTTCAAAGCATTAAGAGGAATCTATTTTATGTATATATACCACGTCATAGAATTAGATAGCCCTATCATATAGAATAATACTTGTCTAATATTAAACGGTTTGTCAATCAGGTTTACACCCCTCCCTCTTACAACAAAATGGATATTTGAACACACCCCATGAGAGGGTCGGAGGGGATATTACTTAAAACAATTATATACCACGTGAATAAAAGTTTAAAATGTTCAAAATGTTGGTTTTTACGAAAAAGAACAATCTATTATAGGGATAATGACTGAAAATAATATGCAAAAAAGGGTTTTAATAATCAAATATTATCATTATGAAAATCCTTTTCAGGGCCTATTTTGAGGTTCTATTGTCACTTATGAATATAAATGTCATATTCTAACTACTGCTTGACTAAATGACAGATCTATCAGAAACTATCCATCTATATAAGTATTTCAAATGTCATTTTTTTGTTTATATTGCCTCAGAGGATAGACACAACATATAATTTTATACATAATGCAATTAAGATAAATAGCTAATTCGACATCGGACAACCCCATATAAGAATCCATCATAAAATACATAAATCTGATATTTCTGAACAAGACAAATCATCTTCAAAAACCTTATAAACTGTTTGTCTATCTATTTATGCTGGAAATATTTATATAGGTATATTTTCGCGTTAGTATGAATTTGTAATATTTAATACCTAAATTAAAATTATTGCTGTTTATTAAAATAGAATAAAGTCTTTATAAAAGTTCCCAGCTGCCTGTTTTACAATTTAAAAGTGGATTTTATATATGTATCGCAAATGAATTAAAGTACACGGATAAGGGCATTGAACGATTTATTGTGTGACGTTAATATTAATTTAAATAAGAAATGTCCACTATAAAAAAGAAAAGATATATCACATTCCATCTCCGTACAATACTGAAGAAAATTTTAAAACAAGATTTCAACTCGGATTATAGAAGCACTCAGATTATATATAAATTATTAATATTAGTTAAATGGTCGGGACATTACAGCGTTAATACAGATCTGTTGGCTGAATTATCTGATTTATTTATACGATGTAATTTCAAATTTCTCTTGACTTTGTTTTAAAAATTTAAAATTGTATTCAGCTATTTTTTGTACGAAGCGTTCATTTAGTATTACAATTATAGTATCATGTATCTGGTTTAATTATAAGTTAAATCACAGCTCCTCGGTTATGTGAATAATGAAGAAACATTCACTTTTAAAATATTTGTACGTGAAAATATATTCCCACTGTTCTTGAAGTGTTTAATTGGTGGGATAAAAATACATAATATCTTTAAACACTTCCCGGTGATTAAATTTCTACGTGGGAATTACCGCCCTTTTTTCTACAGTTATTGGAACGATAAACTAGAGAAGTACCGAAATGACGTCTATGTAAACAAACTACATAGCAACGACATTTTCTTGAGGTTTTTGTCGAAAATCATAGGAGAAACAGATTATTCTTCAATTTACTCGTGAGTTATGGAATTTCTCCACCCTCAATAATTAAATTTTAGATTTTACCACGCTCGCTAAAGGCTCGCGTGTTGAAAATCGAAAATTTAACTATCTCGGGTTGAGAAATTCCATAACTCACTCGTACCTGAAGGACAATCTATATTTATGATATGAGTTCAACTTTGTCTGAAAATGTAACTGTAAATTTATATATTTGTATTTATTATGTCAATAAATTGTTTTGTAGTGACCTATTTAATTTTAAATAAATAAACTTCATTTAATCCAAAACATATTTAACTTTAATTTATTCCTTTTTACAGTCATAAAGCTCACCTCAGGTAAATCTACAGACTATTAGATAAATACAGACCATCTTGTGAATTTCAAGTAATTGTTTTTCTTTAATTTTTCTAATAGATTGCAGATTAACCTAACCGCAGACCATGTTGGCCCCATACATTTATCAACATTGAAATGTTTATACACTCAAAACAGCGGCATTCCTCTCAGTAAAGAATATTTGATGTATTTCTGTGCATCAACCTCAATATTGTAGAGATCAAAAGTGAGCATATGAGGTGTTAAGTTAAACAATTTATTGTAGATTTTCTTTGTAAAACTTTTCCCATTTGAAAGACTTTGGTATTCTAGTGCTTTGCAGATTTACAGTTCACTGGTTTTAGCAACGTCATGGTCTCTGTCCACAATAACTCTCAGACACAAATTCTGCCAGGGAGTAACTTTGTATATTACCAATAATACCTAAAGAAAGCAGATTTTTTTTTATTGGTTAGAACGAATTCTATCCCCAACAATTCACAAAAAGATATGACAGTAAAAGTTGTCTTCTCTGAAAATAGCGTTCTCTGATCAGAACTATCGTTGGAGAAATCCTGCTGTGGTGGATTTAGAGTTATAACGTTCTTTTGAATCAATTGGGAATTTTTTAAAAACCCCCAATGGTCAGTGCTAGCTATTACACTTGATGAATTTGTGAAAGTTGGACTTGAAAACTACATGAACAACCTTTTGTGATGTGTTTTAAAATTCATATGTTGCACAAGAAAGGTCTCATGTTGCCTTAAAGTACAAAAATAAGTTTAAAAAATTCATTTTAAATTAATAGAAATATCAAACTTTGAAGTTCAAACATTGAAATATTATTAACCGAATATAATATTTAACTTCAAATTGAAATATATTCATTACAAATGAAATCAGAGATTATAATTATTCATGTTATTATAATTTAAAATTCTATCAAAAAGTTTGAATATTGTTTTTAAATTCCAGCTTTAAATATTTCTTATACTCATTGTTCATATTTATGAAACAAAATTTAGGCACATTTCCTAAGCTAGGTACTAGCTGTACCAACAATCCCCCTAGAAAAAACAATTCTAACGATACAGCATGTTAATTTCAATACATTTAAATTGTTAAGTAATAGATGTTGATATATTCTATGCAATGACGATCAGATTAAGACATCCCAGCAAGTCTTTAAATTAGCATGAAGATAAGGGTTGGTTGTTGTCTAGTTATGTTATTTTCCCTGCTAATGTTTTGTAGAGAATGTGATAGGAATTTCAAACACAAAACTAAGACACTGATATGATATAAAAACAGGATATATACAATTTAACTTCAGAATGAAACACATTTGTTATACATAAAATTATTGATGAGTTAATTCATAAAATTTCAATTTCTATCAATATTTTTCTACTCTTGATAAGTTTACTACATTCCAGCTTTATACATATTACATATACTCATTTTCATATTCATGACACCAACTTTCGACACATTCCCTAGACGTTGTTTATAGCTAGAGCCGTGTACATGTACATGTTCTGTACCAACATCCCCTCCCCCAACACCCTATAAAATAAAAACAATAACGCTACGACTACATTTTTAATTTCTATGGAATTCATGACTATTGATACTTTTTGCTAAATTCCAGCCATATACATTTCCTATACCTATTCGTTCATATTTATATCTCAACTTTTAACACATCTCCTTAGGTATGTGAAAATAAAATAACAATCCAAAGATACTAATATTAGATATAGTTAATTTATACTATGCTGTATACGACGCATTTCAAGAAGAACCCTTAGTCGTATTTCTATCATTTTGGAATTTTGCTAAATACTGGTAATTTCTGTAACAAATCAACGAATAATCATGTCAGAGTAGTCTTCATGTAAATCTTCATGTAAACCATGTTAGTCTACATATACTGTTCCAACACCCCCTCCCCTTTCCCCTTCGAAAAGTTAATGCAAGTGAATGGTAGGTCAATAATACAGGATATTTCTGTTAATATGGTGTTATATGCAATGACTGCCCCCATTACGACATCCCAGCATGTGGTTTAATTAGCATGAGGATAAGATTTGGTTGTTGTGTATTTATTTATTGTATTCCTTAATGAGAAAATTAATGGGAACATTCAATTTCACATTTAATTGATTATTCATTGATTTGTTATAGAAAGTACCAGTATTTAGCAAAATTCAAAAATAATAGAAATAATAAAGGTTCATTCCTTGTATTGCACATGGTAGATCTTCTTAGCTGAAATTTGGCTTCCTATTTCGGTATTTTTGGTTGAGTACTTTTTGTTTAATATAAGTTTGGTTTTGGTCTTCCAAATGTTTTGGTTTTAATGCTGCTGGTGAGAGGTAACTCCTTGAACTGCGCCGTATACAGCATAGTATAAATTTACTATATTTAATATTAGTATCTTTGGATTGTTATTTTAAGACATACATGTATTTTTTCTATTCTCTTCAAGCAGTTGAATTTGTATATAGTGTATATTTTTGTATATATTTGCTTTATGTCCTTGTAACAGAGATCTATACAATTTATTATTCAAAAAGCTTTAACAATAAAATTTAAAAAGGTTCCTAAATTCAGTCCGCAAATTCAAAGATAGCTCAGTTTTTCCTTAATTCTTTCTTTCATTTTTCACTCTGTGATATTAATTTAATTCAGAGATTGTTCTTAAGAAATTCTTACTTTAATCAATTATCCTTAATTTTTTTAAAAAAATATTTGGAAATCACATTAAGCTTAAACTGGACATTTTTTTTGGATAATTAATAATTTTAAAGTATTTTTTTGGGGTATTATTATATTCTGAAAATTATATCCTAATATTTGATGGATTTAAAAGATTCAAAGATTTTTTTCGAAGTAATCCCAATTACATTTTTATAAGACTTTAAAACTTGACAAAAAATGTGTGTTATTTTAAAATTAAAATATTGTTTTCAATCATTGATTGAATCATAGACACGCATAATTATATTTTTTTTAACAAAAATTGAAGGTTTATTAAATAGTATACTGTATAAATATTGCAGCTATCATAGAATATATACATCACTGTACATGTCGTAATTGCTTTTCGCAGATTTAAATTGAAAATCGAAGCAATTTTTCATTGTTGAATAAATGATTTTTTTTATATATATTCATAATCTATGCAAATCCATGATTAAGAAAAATAACTATTATAAGTTTCGAAAAAAAAAAAAATGGAATTTTTTATACGACTGCAATATCAGTGGTTTATGTACATACTTAGTTACTTTGAAGAATTGGGTATACCACTTGAATCGAAGATGGAAGCAATTTCTCTTCACTATATGACCAAAAAATTATTATCCTCAAAAAGAGGAGACGTTTCCCTTTCTTAATATATCTATTATATTATTGTAAAATGTAAAATGCTGCCTTAATTAAAGATTAAAAATAAAACCTGTATGTTCTATGTAAAAATGTTAATCAAGTGCTGTCGGTAATCTGGCGCAAGTCATTTATCTGGCCTTTTAGGAACATTCTCTATTATCGAAACGGGTTGTAGCACACAGCAAACATACCTCATCTATAATGGCCTTCTACGCCAATTCGAAAAGCATTGGGTCCATTCTTCTGTACCACCTCCAGGAATCAAAGGAAAAGGAGGACCAGTTTTGACTGCAAGCCATTTAAAAACAACTTATTAGCGATCTCTTTGCCGAAATATGCAGATTTGGTTTTTCTGAACGTACAAGAAGGTGATATTCTCCAAGCATCTTACCAACCTCACAGACCCCACCCCAAACGATATCTCTTACCAATATCTTTATTCACGTGTTTACAGTACAAAGTAATCACCAACAAAGTAGACCGTAATAATTGTAAAGCTTTATTATCAGCTGATCTTACTCATTGCCTTTTGTGGTTATATTAACAAATGAAACGTTTTCAGAAAGGGATATTTGACAGTAAATTTATCCCCATCTATACGATTTTAATGGTTGGTGACTGAGTTCAGCAAACTTTTCATTTAACAACTATTAAATTTCATTTTTTTATTTAAACCAAGACCCATTAAATCTTGAATTTACGTTAACATATTTATGTCTGTCGTTGATTTTTAAAATATAAAAATAAATGGATATCGAGATTCCATTCATGAGCAATGCGTGTAAATAAGATGCGACATAATTATTAGACCTACAAACAAAACGCACAATAAAATACCAAATTTTCGGGATAACTTCAAGTTTGGAGAAAGGTCGAAATTTTCTGATAAAAGTAATATTTCTGGTAAAACATGATTTGATATAATAGAATAGAGAATGGAAACGGGGAATATGTCAAAGAGAGAACAATCCTACCTAAGAGCAGAAAACAGCTCAAGGCTACATAAGAATATGTCGCGGAACAGGTGCGACACCATTGATTAATCCATATTCTTGCATTACAATTACACCCAATTAACCAATGACAATAATGTACGCTTTAATGATTATGAAGTAAACGGACAGCATTAATCTTACATCAATCATTAGATCGATAGATTTTGTTCCGGAACAAATATCAAATGGTAACTTACAACTTTGAACTGTTGGATTGTACCGGGCTGTGGCAGGTATTCTCGGTCATCAAAGTCAAGTACTATTCCAAGAGTATTAATGCCAAGGACATCTATTCAGGAATATTCCTTCCTCATACCGGATTTGACATGGGCAGTATGGTGGGTGTCCTGCAGGAAGCAGAGACTGCTTACTCTTCCGGAGCACCTGAGTCTACACCCGGTTTTTTGGTGGGGTCCATGTTGTTCATTTGTTTTTAGTTTTTAATTGTAATGCATGTATTGTTTTGGTCTTGTCTTCGTTGTTCTCCGGAGTTTGTCATTTCTTTCGATGATATCCCTTTGGTATTTCTTGACTTTACTTAATCATCTTTGGAAAAGGTTGTATTGTTATCAGATAAAAAGTGATAAATATATATATAAATATATACACAATGTATCTCTTAATTTTAACCTGCTTTACATTGCAGCATATTACAAAAGACGTTTCTTTCAACAGAACAAATATTAATTGTCGCCTATAATGTTTCCATATTTTCCATCTTTGGAATCTTTAAGGTCAACAAGAAAATGTGGAAAGTATAGCAACTGCGTCATAAAAAATAATAAAATAAATATAATAACAATAAAAAAATAAACTCAAAGAATGATTTATAAACTTTTGGTCACTTATTTAAGGGGGTACCAAACACTTTAGCTAAAATAGAATTGACTCGTTTTACATTCATAATATTTGGATGAAATATTTACATTCACCTGTTGACAAAAATATATAAATTTCAAGAAATTTGAACCATTCAATTTACGGGAATAATTTCATTGGATATACAGCATTTTGACAAACACTTTATTTTGATCACTGAGAAGCTTGATTTCTCTTTCTAGTATGTGAATAAAACGTTCAGCTGATTTTTAAAGAGTAAACTCCTTTAGGTTTTCTGTACCCCCTTAAGGGCGTTTTCTAAATCTTATCGCAACTAATTCTCTTTGCATTTTTCCAATACAGAGACATATATCATGGAAGACCTCCAAGACTGATTATTACAGATGCACGACGATGTACAATTTCTGAAGGCACCAAGAGAAAAGTACCAGCGATGAATGCTTTTATTACAGAGAGGATGTTTCATACATTTATAGAACAAGGATAAAACTTATTCAAAGCAGCTGTTTGATAGGGACTTAAACTGTTTTGTTAATTCTTGATCAAGGCCCAGCAAGCAAAGTTGTCAATAATACAACAAAAGTAGCCTCAATAACCATACTCGGTGGTCTGGTGCTCACATCGAGCAGAGAAGGTCACGTGTTCTACCCCCAGACGGGTAAAAAGGACATTAAAATAGACATTTGCTGCTTCTCCGCCACTCACACGCCATCTAGGAGTAAGAACAAAATTCATTTAATTTTAATGAACTTCCCCTTTCTTGGCAGTAACATACCGAGGTCTCCATCCTATGGTGTGACCATTTTACAGTTGAGTCGTTAGTGCCGTGCATGTGAATATTATACGGCGACTTTCTCGGCAGGGCGAGATTGCTGTAACATAAACTTCTAAGACGTGTTATGTTCAGTCTATGTTAATTTCATTACTCCTAAAGCTTTACGGTCATAATCACGAATTGATAGGCGATACGAAGTTTCTTTCTCGCGTATGAGACTAGATATCTTTAGTTAGATTCTACGTCCTTCTGGAATTGACACCTCACCGGACATGACTCCTTACCAGACTTGACACTTCACTGGCAATGTGACAGGTGCCGTTAACATGCTTACCCTTTCGGAGCACCTGATGTCACTTCCGGTTTTTAATGGGAGTTCACTTTGCTGATGGTTAGTTTCTGTGCTGACTTGTTTAATTTATTATACATATATCTTTTATCCTTGTGGTGTTTGTTTGATGTGCTCCATTCTCCTGACTTTGTCTTTTCCTTGGACTCCGAATTTGTGGACTTTTCCCGTTGTTTTGCCTATATTTTACAACTGCAGGTATTGTGTGATATACTTACTGTTAATAATTCATATTTGCAAAAGACACCCAAAAAGCAGTTGAGTAAAAATATATGTAGTAAATATTTTTAGATCTTATCATTAATATCGTTGTAATTTTTCACGGATATGCTATAGGTTGGATCATTTTACTGAACGAAATCATACGATTACGAAAATAACTTCAATTCCAGGCCTTTATATTCCACTAGCTGCTTAACGCTTTTATCCTTTAGCTAAAGTAAAGTAAAGCATGTATTATGAACAGGTTTCTTGTCACAATTTTAGTAGCGTGAATAAATTCAAACGTCTTGCCAGTTACCCATGAAGTCATCTTTTGACAGTAAAAGACACAATTATGAAAATTTGTGCAATTCTGTAAAAATAGTTCTTTATTCAACTGACTAGTAGACTTTAAATCTATACTGGCCTCTCACAAATATATGTACTACTGATTTCAATTGAACGCCATGACGAAATACCATTTAAGCCTTTATGGGAATGATATTTCTGACTATTTTGTTTAAAAAATCGAGCGTATCGCCCAGGAGATGTGGCAACCCTTGCTATTTTTACCTGTTATCTAAATGCCGTCAAAACAGTTTTAACAGTTTAACATTTAGTTAGCGGTCACCTTGTCGGTAATCATCGGTGTAGGTTTTTTTATTATGTTTTATACAAATGAAGGCGGGGCCGTCGGTGGCTGAGTGGTCTAGGTTGTTCGTCATGGCTACTAATAAAACGTATCACAAAATACAGAAATAAATTGGATGCACTGTATGGCCATTTCGTTGACTGATAACTCATCAGCAGTACTCGAGATCAAAATATTGGAAAGCCGTTTAAAGATATAATGATGAATTAATAAGCACAACCATCAAAAATCAAAACAATTAAAACAAAAGATGTATCTAAACTCAGCGAAGTGTTACCTCTGCATCAAAAAGAAGAGCCTTGGAAATGACCACTAGCCTGTCAACATTGAGGTTGTGGGTTCGAATCTCACCTGTGGCAGATGGAACCATACGATTATTTATAACGAGTGGACATACTAGTATACGATTACTTAAAATGAGTGGAACCATATGATTACTTATAACGAGTGGAACCATACGATTCCCAATAACTAGTGGAACCATACGATTACTTAAAATGAGTGGAACCATATGATTACTTATAACAATCGGAAGCATACGGTTACTTGTAACGAACAGAACCATACCATAACTTATAACAATCGGAAGCATACGGTTACTTATAATGAGAGGAACCAGACGGTTACTTATAACGATCGGAAGCATACGGTTACTTGTAACGAACAGAACCATACGATAACTTTTAACAAGAGGAACCAGACGATTGCTTATAACGATCGGAAGCATACGATTACTTACAACAAGTGGAACCATACGATTATTTATAACGACCGCATATGATTAATCAAAATCTTGTATTACAGGGTTATAGACTTCATAAGCTGATTTACGCTTTCAAATGTTCTATAATACTTATCAACATCTTTTAGCTAAATATCACCCTGTTATCCGTTTTACATATCTTTAAAATATAACCGCCCCTGTGGTCTCGTAGTAGCGTGCTAGCTTCGAGTTCGACTGAGTCAAACCAAAGACATTAAAATTGGTATTTGCCGCTTAACCGCCAAGCACGCGGCATATAGGAGTAAGAGCAAAAGGACCGGTCGGCCCGCATTCCGAATAATGTGTCCGAGTTTGGTTATCTCATTAGCTAGAACATTAAATATTCGACTCAGCGTGTCGGTCTAGTACAATCATATCATAACAACATGTTCTCGTCATGATATGCACTTAATGGTTGCCACTGGAGGTTAAACAATTCATTCGTCTTTTAAAACGTTATCTTCACTCGAAGCCAGATATTGGAAAAACATAGACTTTGTAATATTAATATACGGTTAAAATTGTTTATGAAAACTGAACAGTTTAACCTAGAAATGAAACGATAGGGTGGAAGGGAATTTTAATTCTTCATTCATATGTCATTTTTACAAAAAGTAGGTATTGTCAAAGCATTAAATTGTGAAAAAAAATTCAGATATCGTTAATTTGTCACCATCAAAATGATATGAAAATTTGTCATCTAAAATTTATAGGAATTATTAAAAATATGATAGATGTAGCGGTATAAATGTTGTCGTTTTTCTTACATTAATTTGTTTTGACACCCGAAAAAATCACAAAATGCTATGATTTTGGCACTACTTTATGATATATGTCTTTTGGACAAAAAGCGAGTTTAGTGAAATAAAGCACTTTTTCAGAATTCTCAGATAATATTTTATTTGTAATATCATAATTCATCACGTATGGACACCCAAGCATCTTTAATTTTATATATATATATATATTCCTAAATCTTACATAAATCAATGTGCTTAATACCTCAGCATACTGTTTGTCCATGTCACATGACAAAGCTCCGTGTTTTCAATTGAAGTCTTGGAAAAAGTTGCATCAAAATAATAAAAAAAAAACATGTACAAAAAATTATATAAAGACTTGAACTGAGCCTTTTAAATATTTATTTCAGTTCTTGAGTGGCGCTCGATGCTAAGCAGTGTAAACGATTTAAAATTTTTATAACAGTGAATTTGAAGTAACTTTTCGACGATTTACGACTCATCAGTATTACTCGCAAGACCAAAAATGCTGTAGACTAAAAACTTAATTCAAAATGTTGAAGATCAATAAAATCCAAAATTAGTAAAAGAGCAAGTCTAATCTATCATGCACAGATCTATGCACCAATAGAAACTTTTGTAACAGTAAATGTAAAGCATGAATTTCGGACTTGTATCGAAATGCTGGCAACTGAGATCGTAAAACCCTCGGGGACTTGGAGTCAACCAGCAAAGTCGTAATAATGAATTCTACGATACCAATTTTAATGCACAATGTGTACATTTCGTCAACTTTCAACTCACCAGTTGAAAAACGATTGTATTGCAAGATTACAAAATATTTTTTTTTATTAGTAATCAAATTCCTCCTATATTGAAAAAAACATCGATAAGTGTAGAGTTAAATATAACGCACACAGAAGACAGAATAAGACTAAAAAACAATAAAGTTTTGTTGCCACTAAACAGGCATAAATGCCACGTACTATCACGCATGAACCTGAAAACGAATGTGTTACAGGCATTTTCACATGCGTGACATGCACGCTTTATGCCGCGCGTGTAATACATGTGTGACACACGCATGTGAATGACATGTATCTGAAAAACGCGTCTGCCCCACATGTGTTTGAAAACGCATGTATCACAGATGTGTTTTTTCATGAATGAAATTCACGTGAGACGTATGATCACATTCGTGAGATAGCATTAAAACTTTTGTAGGATTTCGTTTAATAGGGCGACAGTATCCAACCATGAGCTATGAGAGACTTAGCTAATTTTAAAGTTTTAACGAGCAGATGCTGACCCTGCTAGCCAAATTATGTATCGTCCAATTGATGTTCGCAGTCCTAGAAAGCGACCCCTTTGTTGGCAATCATACTTTATTGGATTTTATGGTATGTTTTAAGTGTCAAGATGGATGTGTTTTGTGCTCTTTCATGTTATTATTTTTTTTGAGGATCTGTCCGTTGGGTGGCGTTGTTATCCATTTTGTTGTTTATTCAACAATATGTATAAAAAAACGGCTGTCATTTCCGTAAACAGCTCAATTGCTTTATTTGTGAATGGTAATTCCTTTAGATCTTAATGCAATAAATTAGCTTACACTATGGACCAAAACGTAACATATTTCTTGCATTGTACACGGTGATACTACGCATTTCCGGCGCTGTACACGTTGATACTACGTTCAATGTATTTCTGGCGTTGTACACGGTGATACTACGTACAATGCATTTCTGGCGTTGTACACGGCGATACTAGGTACAATGTATTTCCGGCGTTGTACACGGTTATACTACGTGCAATGTATTTCTGGGGTTGTACACGGTGATACTACGTACAATGTATTTCTGGCGTTGTACACGGTAATGCTACGTTCAATGTATTTCTGGGGTTTTAAACGTGATACAATGTATTTCTGGAGTTGTACACGGTGATACTACGTACAATGTATTTCTGGCGTTGTACACGGTAATACTACGTTCAATGTATTTCTGGCGTTTTACAGGGTGATACAATGTATTTCTGGCGTTGTACATGGTGAAACTGCGTATTTCGTTTTTCTTTAATACATTTATGTAGTATGTCCATTCTGATTTATTCTAAGCCTGGCTGTACCGTAACTATTCTCGACAATGATTATGACAATGAATCGATCATTTCTCTGAACGTGAATATTATATAACATTGGAAAATATTTTAAAAATTGAAAGTATTTTTTTAATTTTCAATTTAGTGTAAGAGATTAGTAAACTATTTTTTGTAACAAATTCCAAGTATGAAGGTAACGGAAACGTATGTTATACTTATTATGCCAAACAATAAAAACCGAGACATCCCAGACACATTACTGTTGTCTTACACAACTAACAAATGTTTGTAGTACACTTTTATGTCAGTTACATGACTAAAACAATATCGTTTGATCTTATTGCCAATTTTTATTTTTTGACCTAAATCATAAATATTTTTTAATTATGAATAATGAAATAGCAAACATACATTAAGAATTTTCAAATTGATTTTTCTTGCTAACTCTGAGGACTCTTAAATAATTTTTACTATTTTTGTAACCTTTGATGCATAATGGCGGCAAAACATAGGAACCTGAAATTGACCAAAGAAAGACTAAAACGTGCTAGGTCATAAATCAGTCATTGAAACATACGTTTGTCATATGCGAAGATATTTGTCACGATTCCCGTAATAGTACAAACAGTGAATATATGCTAAAGGTCGATCATTTATTTTTTATATTTAGCACATAAACATTCTAAACCCCTTAAAAGTCCATAAATAAATATACTAAAATATAGAAATGACTTATTTACATTTTAAGGACTGACTAACAGTATAGAATTATGTTTCGTAATTTCTTTAAAAAAAAGAAAAGATAAATTAATTACAGTCAAATCTCGATTTCTCGAACCCGAATAGCTCGAATACCACCAATTTTTCGAACCACTTTCTTAGTCCCAAAAGTGAAGATTCCATTTTTCTGCAAGCAATTACTCGAACACCCTGTATTAATCGGACTAATTTGGACGGTCCCTTCGAGTTAGAGCTACCAAGGTTCTAGTGTAATTTAAACAAATACGCGTATATGATCATTTTATCAGCAGGACTCCAGCTTAATTATTCTGAATTGTTTTCTACGATAACGAGAGGGATGTTACAAATAAAATACCAAATGCAGGATACAGAAATATGCTTTGTATGCACCATATCTGTGTTAGTCACAAATTAACTTAAGGCTAAAATAGAATAGCCCTGTATGTAGAGTTGTGTATTGGAGAGGGTCAAGAGTCTTAATATGATCAAAGAATACTAATACCTCCATACATATCAACCAAACAATTCACATGATAACATGGACGACCAGCACAATATTGGTGCAAAATGGTGAAGTTAATTGCATTTTATTAGAATCGTGAACAGTATATATTTCCGCTGTGGTTACAAAACATGCTGAGTATATGAAACACGATCTTTTCACGCTTATTATTTATGTTTCTAAAACCACATTAATAGATAAATTAAGTAAAAATTACTATTTCCTCACTTTTCGAAAGACCTTGTAGTGACCTTGAATATTTTCCTAACACGAATAACAAGTCTGATTAGTTATATTGTAGAACGATGCATAAATTACACTCCAGTTGCTGTTCACTAAACAGAAAACAAGGTGTTAAGACTGCACTAGAGGTGGAACAATCCAGACACTAATTTGTTACCTCACAGGAACGTGAGATTGTAACATTATATTATTGTTGACATCTTTTGTCAGACAATTTATACCTATATGTACTTAAAAAGTCATATATATCTTAAAATAAGTAAAGCTTTTGTAACATACTTCTATATTTCTATTCAGACATGTCATGTTAGTATGTTAGATTTAATGGAGGTTAATATAGATTCTCCTTCAGGTATGAGTGAGTTATGGAATTTCTCCACCCGAGATAGTTAAATTTTCGATTTTCAACACGCGAGCTTTTGTGAGCGTGTTAAAACCTAATATTTAACTATTGAGGGTAGAGAAATTCCATAACTCGGGAGTAAACTGAAGAAGAATCTGTTTCTCATATGATTTTCGACAATAAACCTCAAGAAAATATCGTTGCTATGTAGTTTGTTTACATAGACGTCATTTCGGGACTTCTCTAGTTATCTTTCCAATAACTGTCGAAAAACGGCGGTAATTCCCAAGTAGAAATTTAATCACAGGGGAAATGGCTAAACATATTATGGATTTTTATCCCACCGTTTTAAACACGTCAAGAATAGGAGAAATAAAAATAACAATCCAAAGATACTAATATTAGATATAGTAATTTTATACTATGCTAAATACGAAACTATTCCTAAGCCATGTTAATTTCTTTTCTGGCATTGTATTAGGTTTGGGTTTTTCTAAAATGAATAAAAAATGTGTAGCGGGTCAAACTTGATGTCAACTTCTTATTTTTGAATACCTGCATACATGTACACATAATATAAAAGTAGGGATACGATGACAAAATTCTTTCCACACAGTTACAGAGCAAACCAACAAAAAAAATAATAATTAACGCATCAATTAGACAGACAAAATCCAGGAAGTCAAAGGAACAACCCAGAGCACAACTAATACACACTGAAAACTAAAAAACAATGAACAACACGAACTCCTATAAAAACCAGGAGTGAACCTAGGTGCTCCGGAATCGTAAGCAGTTCCTGCTCCGTATACGACACACGACGTGAAATTCAACAAAGTCAATCCGTTGGTAGTCACAAATCGGTGGGGGTACGACAGTGGAAACAGATCCAACGTCATATTAGATATTGGAACACTGTAACGGTCAATAAATTCGTGATAAGGAATGTAAAATTTCCTAAAGGATGACATCAACTTATTCCTGATAAAACCCTGGTTAAGCAGTTTTGTGACAGTAGTCATCCTCTTTGTCGAAAGTCATGCCCTTGAATATCGGATAAGCTACTCAAGAAGGGAAAGTTAACAATAAGAAAGTTGAGGTCGTCACGTTTGTCATAAAGTTTTGTCTTCAAATGTACCTTATTGTCTATTTCAAGAAACAATTAAAGAATATAAACAACGGGGGCAATGCATAATTCAACAAAAAAGAGTCCTTACAAGATTACGATTTTTTATTGACCACCAGAGTAGTCAAAGAGAATCAGCAATCAAATGGGGGAATCAATTGATATTGGTATCGAATAAACTTGAGAAGTGATAGAGGTCGGGCATATCGATCTCGAAATCGATCGAATATAGATATCAAGTGCAAGTCTAAAACAATGCAGGATTGTACAAATTCATACAGCACCTAAGGATGATCGCTGGTCTAATAGGAAATAAATAGGATTTGAAATGGATGTTTTAGTTTGAGAGAACATATGTGTAGTAAACAAATAAGCAAGAAAAAGATATAGGTTCATGTGCTCATTTTTGAGCTATAAGGCCTTGAAAATTTGCAGGAAATGGGTTTTCTCTGGATTTTTCATTGTCTTTACATTGACAACTTCAGTCTCTCAAAAATGTATGAAAAAATAAAAAGGATTTCATAAAATTTTGTCAAATACCATTTTAAGGTATATATGATTGAATTATAAAAGAAAAAGTGGGGGTTCACGGGCCAAAAATTTCATGTTTAAGAAATGGATAAAACCCGAGGATTCCGAAAATCTGACAAAAAGACCAAAACATGACCAGCGAGCATCCTTAACGACATAGATAACATATCTTGGATTCATTTGGCAAATAATACAGATGGGCCCCACAAGCCTTAGGTTAAAATCTTAGTTTGGACACCCAAATGTCTCTGTCAAACAATTATTTGGACTCCCAAGTTTTCTGATCAAACTTGTAAGTTATGGACTAATATTCTATGCTTCTTATTATATTGATCATTACATTAATGGTTATCGACAGATAATTACAGGCGGTTGATTGATGAAAGGCTGCCTTTTATGGTCTGTTAATGACACGATATTTTGTATTTTGTTGTTTGTACACATGTTTTTATGAAGTTAATGCTTTTTCTCGCAGGTTGAATACCTAAATCAGTAATGACTTTTTCTGAAGTTTTAATTACTACAGTACCTATTGTTATACAGCTTTGGTTTGAATTTTTCGTACAGTTGTAGTGTTACATAGAGAATAATACATTGTAAAACCTGTATCATATGCCGTATCGCCCCTCGTTCAGTATCATTCCTTGGACCTCAAAATCCGTATCACATCGACGGCCAGATATTGATCGAGGGTGTGATACGGATTTTGACATGTTTTATGCGCTTTATCATATATTTTAACAGTGGTGAAGAATTTTTAGTCTGAAAGGAATTATTTGTTGCATTTTATATGTGTTTAACTATGAACAAATACATGCTTGTTGGTTGTGTAATAATAACAGCACATAAATAGAGCTAAAGTAAGAGTACAGAAACCAGATGTTTTCAAACGCCGACAACAAAGACAACATTTTGTCTCCTGAATTAAATTAAAATACCTGTCCGAGAGGTTCCGTATGAAAACATCCAAGAAGAACTGTAGTGCTATACAGGTTGAGCCATGCGATAAATAAAGGGTGTGCGATACTGGTTTAGCCATTTTGTAAAAATAAATACAAGTTGGTTTGTCACGCTAGAAAAGCTATCTTTAGTATTCTGAAGAAGAGTAGAAACTGAATTTTCCAATTGATACTGAGTTTGAAATGTTTGACACAATGGTATTGTCTATTCTTATGTACGGTTGTGAGATATGGGGTTTTACCAATAACAATATACTTGAATCTTCTATTTAAAATGTTATAAGTCTATACTTGGTTTGAAGAAATGCACACCAAATTGTATATTGTATGGAGAATTTGGAAAATTTCCTATTGATATATTTATAAAGTGTAGAATGATTGCATTTTGGAATAAGCAGGATAAAATTGCTGTTACTTGTTATTATACCAAACACATGTAAAAAAGTTCTTCTATTCTAATTGAATTGTTCGTATTGATAAAACTTTAAATTCTTGTGGATTATCACAGTACGACGAAAAATGTAAAATTACCTAATCTATTGAAACAATGTCTATGTGACCAATTTAAGCAACCATGGATTACCACTGTCTATGATTCACCTAAGTGTTTAAATTATAGAATATTTAAACTGTGCATAACTTTGAAAGTTATATCATAAATTTGTCATGTGACCTCAGAAAGGTATTCTGAAATTTTACATGTATGAACCACAAACTACCTATAAAACAAGGTCGTTTTTGGGGTAGTTGAGCGAGATGATCGCATACATGTATGTGATTTATGCAATGTATGTGCAATTGAAGACGAATTCTATTATGTGTTTAATTGTACATTTTTCTCAGATTAGCGAAAAACAATTTTGCCTAGCAATGTCATTATCAAGCCAAATGTTATTAATTATTATGAACTTTTCTGTTCAGATGATTACGGTACGCTTGTCAAACTTGCAAAATTCTGTAACATTATATTGTCTGTTATGAATTAGATTTGCCTTCCAATACGACTTTTTCGAGATGGACCGCTCTTTGAGACGGAGGTAAAGAATGACGTATCATGTGACGTTTTGTTAGGCATAGAAACAATAACAATATAGCAGTCCCGGTAAATTTTGCTACAAAAACTGTACCAGAGTTACGACAATTTCTGTCCCAGAAGGGTATATCATGCCATGAATACAGAAAGCTACAACTCGCCCGAATTGCATTATCCTTCAAATTTCCCTTCACTCTGGTATCGTGCAAAGCACCATTCTCATGCCTAACAAAACACTAAAGTCACGTGATCAGAATAATAATTTCTGCCCCGTATGCGGTGATTCCGGACTAAGTCGGAAATCAAGTATTAATATGTTACATGTAATTACTACTGTTAAAATATAACATTGAATATGTTAAGGTATCCGGACCATAATAGATAATGATAAAAAATTGTATCTCTTTTTTACCCTAAATGGCGGAACCAAACAATTTAAAGCTGGAATTTTGTATATATATTTTTCTCAAGTTGAAACACACTGTGTTGCTTATATGCAGAGTCTGTAAAAATTAGTTAGTTATATTAGAATTTCCGAAGTTTGCCGATAATTACCGAGGTCATTTCAATTGCGTTGTATGGAACATCCGGGAACTTTTAAATAATCACGTGGTCATTTATGGTCCGGATACCTAAAGATGTTATGCAGCTATTCCACTTATGTGTGTATATATGTTATATCATATATGTTATGGAGCCTCGGTGGCCGATTGGTCTAGGTAGTTCATCATGACTACTAATGATCACTCGCCTGTCAACGCCGGGGTTGTGTGTTCGAATCTCACCTGTGGTGGGGTGTGTTCGACTCCGATCTTAATTGACAAGGATTGCCAATTTTCCTACCAAAGGTCGGTGGTTCTCTCCGGGTACTCCGGCTTCCTCCACCAATAAAAACTGGCCGCCGCGAAATAGCCAAATGTGCAGAAAACCGCGTTAAACCACAACTAAACAAACAAACAATCATATATGTTATATTCACATACCCCCGGTGGGGTCTTGAGAAATAAAAAGTTCAACGTTCATGTGTGTAATACTTATGGAGCATCTTGTGTTTTAGTATTTAGTACTAAATATATGATAAATGAAAATAACGAATTTCCATAATTTTTTTAATTGTGTTTCTCAAGATAAATCTGCAAAAAAATATTAAGCATGATATCCTGGTTAATTAGATTATCAACAGTTTGTGATAAAGACATAAATTTTAATTTTTAGAAAGAATTTATAGGTATTTTCAACATTTCATAGTGATATTTATACAAAATTTCGGCAAAAGAATACCGAAGCTTCAAAACAGGGGAAAAAGTCCACAAATTCGAAGTCCCAGGAAAAGACAAGGTTATGATTTATAAAAAGCATAATTGACGGATTTTTAATGTCAAATTGTTACCAATCAGAATGAATAAGCCGATTTTTCGTATTATTCTTTAAAGGCCTTTAAAACATATGGGCCTGTAGAGACTTACAAAAAGTTACAACATAGAGTTAAGTTCCGTAAAATCGACCGTGTTAGTAAAAAATTACAAATTTTAAGAGAAAATTTAGATCGTAATAAAATATGAAATCTGAGATTATGAGAATTCGAAGAGAAAACAATCTTTTTCCGATACCTTTTATCACACAATTTAACTGTTTGTCTTTAGCGTAGAATTAAGATTTCACAATTTCTCAATGACAATGCCGTATTTCTTCTTGAAACATAATGCATATTTGGACTATAACATCAATAGTTAAATTGTAGATTTTAACACGCTCGCTATTGACTCGCGTGTTGAAAATCGAAAATTTAACTATCTCGGGTGGAGAAATTCAATAACTCACTCGTACCTGAAGGAGAATCTATGTATATTCATTATTCAACGTTAAATCGTACAGAACAGGAAATTATGTTATATAAACCCTTACATATAACTCGAGATTTTACATGAGAAACATAGAGATTTTAAAATTTCTCAAATCTTTACAACAGGATAATTCGGCTAGAAAATGACATTTATAAGATATGACATGTCATAAATGACCATTTATTGTTGGGTACATGTATAGAACATGTAAGTCGCCTCTGAGTTACATATATTTGTCACCTAACATTCATTGTAATGTCATGTTCACAAAGGTAATGACCTATAGCATATATAACATGACATTAATTTGAATAATTATTTAGTTCGATCATGTTAAGCCCACATTAGAAAATCAGTCTAGTATAGAGTCCAGATTTAACATACTTCTTCAACTGTTTGCTGCTACATTGATCAAATTTTAAATGTAGACATCTGCAATTTCAAATACGTCTGAAACAATAAAACATACTAGTAAATCAGTTGTGAGAAAATATTGATATTAGTTTAAAAATATTTTTATATTTACATGTTAATAAAAACGTCATGATAGTTATATTATATATCTACTGTCATTTCTATTAAAATATATATTTATTTTACTTTTACAGATAATTCTTTGAAATAAGCTACTATATGAGAGTGTGTCAAGATGTGCATCCGTTTAATGTTTTTTTAGTCTTCCGTAGTTTACGTACTTATCGAGTTTGAATTTAACTTTTCTAAATTTCTTCGAAGTATGAATTGGTCCCGGAATTAGGTGGAGGAGTATCCAAAAAATGCTTTACTCCCGCCACAGACTTCGTGTGCTGGCCTGGTGATGTATTCTAAGTGGTTGTTCATTTTCAGCCTATTATTTATTTTTAATATGTAGAATATTTAGAATTTTTGGGGACTTGCGTTAAAAATTAACAACAGTTCCTTTGGGGGCCACACAAGAACCGCTGCCTGTCTTTTAAGACCACCAAACGTTAACAACTATATTAACCAGTTGGATCTGGTCTCATTCATGAATACCGTTAAGCCTTTTATTTTACATATGTGTGTATCGTCTGCTAGAGCTGAGCGATAGATCACTAAAAAAAATTAAAAAACTGGCAAATGGTATATGATATACAAACTCCGTGTGGTTTTAGTGAAGAAATTAGGCGATATATAAGGTTTGGGTCAAACGGAGAAGTAGGGTGATTGTGGTATTTCGGAGGTAAAATCATTCATTTTGTATAATAAAAAAGGCAGAAAAAAGGTAGGTAATCTTATACAAAACTGTTGAGTTAACGCCCAATCGTACACGAATGTGACATTTTTGTGTTAAATCATTTGTTCATTATATATATATGATAAACATATGCAATAAACTATGATAATCTATTTATTGTATTGTAACACAAGACTTTATTGATATCGATTATATGATGTGACTGTCGGAAAACAAAATTATTGTCGTAAAAGAATATTATTGACATGTGATCATTTTATGTGTGACCATGTACACTTCATGAAATACATCTGTATTTGGAGATTAATCCATTAACCATTTTATTATTGCCATTCTTTAAATTTTCATTTTGTAATGTTGTAGATATGTTTTTGCTTTGACCCGTATAGTTGTAATTACAAATAAAGTTATAATTATTTAAATTATTATTAATAATAAATAACAAGATGCTAGTCCGTTGGATTAGGACGAAAAACGGCTGTCCCGTGTAAAGGGAGATCTGCACCTTTAGCACACTAAAGACTACCGTGTAGAGTAGGCTAAAATGGCGGTACAGGGGTCGCCCTCGAACTCCGAGTGGAGCGGGATTAGTTTAAGTTGGTATATCTTGTTTCCGAAGCCACTATGAATATATACGTTTAAACTGATGAATGACAATATGAATAATCTTAAAGACTGGACTGAATTTATTCATATATACATATATTAACTTTTCGAAAATAAATCATTAAGAGACAATCACTAGAAATCAAAACAAAGAATATGCAAGAAAAGCCGAACCGGTGCTTGGGGTAGTTATTCATTTTGTGGTGGACCTTGGTGAGAATAACCACCTCGGTAGTCTCGTGGCAGCCTGCTCGCCTCAACTGTGGAAAGTCGCGGGTTCGTTCCCCGGCCGGGCCAAAGTATCTAGTTCAGTTTGAAGCAAAACAATATTTTGTGTTTGTTTGTTTAGTTGGAGTTTTACGCCGTTTTCAGCATATTTGGCTATTTCGCCAGTTTTTATTGGTGGAGGAGGCCGGAGTACCCGGAGAGAACCTCCGACCTTCGGTAGGAAAATTGGCAATTCTTGTCAATTAAGATCGCAGTCGAACACACCCCGCCACAGATGAGATTCGAACTCACAACCTCAGCGATGACAGGCTAGTGATCATTAGTAGTCATGACGAACTATCTAGGCCACTCGGCCACCGAGGACCCAAATATTTTGTGAAAGAATGTGTTATGAATAATTTTGAGTACAATACTTGCAAGAAAAGCCCGTTCAGTCAAGTCACTTCTATAAAAGGAGACACTTACGCCATTGTGCTCCCTGTATAAATGTATAGATGTGCGGGTATTGAGCATGAATAAGATTAATACATGCATTCTTCTGAGACTGTCATAAACATCATGCAGTTATCTCTACAAAACTTAACAGCACTTTTACCGTGATTTATGTATAACTTTTCTGAAGTATTCGAGTATCAGATTTATCGAAAGGCTAGTGAAACATTACGTTGGGATCCTCCATTTAAAAAAAATCCAAATCAGACACGCGCTATCCATAAATTTATAATAGAATACATACGGTGTCATGATGTTAAATCTAGATATATTTTATCCATTTGTTACATACAAGTATAGGTCAAAAGAAAAATCTAATGGTGTTGTATGCATTATTTTTTAGGGCCAGCTGAAGCCCGCCTCCGGGTCCGGGATTTTCTAGCTGCGTTGAAGACGTATTGGTAGCCTTGAGCTCTTTTCTTCTCTTTGGTCAGGTTGTTGTCTCTTTGACACATTCCCCGTTTCCATTCTCTATTCTATTAAAAATATGATTGTGTGCTATCGGGGTATTTATTTGAAAATTGTATTGTATTTATAAAAAAAAATACAATTTTATAGTTTTCATACAAAATGCGAGTATATGGTTTTAATAAAAAACAGAACAGTGCTTTCAACGACTTTTTTCCTTACAATCCCGTATTTTATAATGGATAATGTTTTTGGTTGCTTTAAAACACTTTTGAATTTTTAAAGTGTACAAATTTCAGCGATATTTTCCCGGGGGGGGGGGGGGGGGGTATAAATACATGAAATACATGTAATAACTATTATTTGAACACGTAATTGTTATGGTGTCTGGAAAAATACTATTTTATTGCATAAAAACTTATTTCAAATGACGATTATATTTATCTCCCTTTGAGTTCCGGCGGTGTACATTAAATTTCCATCCATCTTTTTATTTCATCATAAAACTCATTATAACACTGGTCGGTTCATTCAACCTATGCTTACATTTTGAAAAAATATATAAAAAGGTAAAAAAAGTTTGTAGGCATAGGTTGAATATTGTATAAACATAAATATATATATTTATTATTTTTAACCTTCCAACACTTTTGAACATTTTTAACCAATAAAAGTCCCCACATATTCAATTTGCATTTACTTGTCCTTATATATCATTTAGGCTTTCAAAATTCTTATATCGAACACTTTTATTTATTTTATTTGTAACTCACATTTATAAAATAAATATTAAATTAAATTCATACATATTATAAAAATTTGGGTTTAAAACAAATTCATACATATTATAAAAATTTGGGTTTAAAACAGTTGTATTTACCTTGATTTACCTGTAATTATGACTTAATTGTTATATAAACACCTATTGTATTTTGTTTGTAGGCATTCCTTGAATATGATTTTTCAAAATGTAGGCATAGGTTGAAGACACATAATTTCTTTCTTTTCACCGGAGCTAAACGTATGGCCTCCGTTTTATTGATACATTGATCGTTATATGTTCATATTCATTTTATAATTGTCACATCTAGGTCACACGTGTTATTTTGGCATGTGACAACAATTATTATGGAATGTATGGAACCATAAATTATTAAAAAATGGGTATTTTTGTAATGGCCCTGTTATATGTCCAAGGTCTGTAATAATGGCATGAGGATAGCTGTAATGGCCTGCGGCATATAACATCCGAAGGTTATTATTACAGACCGAGGACATATAACAGGGCCATTACGAAAATACCCATTTTTTAATACTTTTATTAACCAGGGCCCAGTTGTTCAAAAGTTAATCACTTTTTTAATTTCCATTATTTCGATTGTTATGTAATATAACTGTACATAATTTTGCATAGACACACAAAGTCATAGGATTAGCCCATCAGCAATTTTTCAGTCCTTAGGCATAACCAAAGAAGCGATTTTTTTTTTTTTTTGTTTATTTTGTATTTAAATAAGTCGCTATGTAGGAATATGAAAACCGTTATTAACCATGAGAAAAATAAAATATGTAAAAGATTCATTGCTTTTATAAGTAAAATTTAGGCATGAAAACTGGGCCATTACAGGACGAACAGGGCCATTACGAGATTTGCAGGGCCATTATGAAAAAAAAAGGACAAATATACCTAAGGAGCAATAAAAAACATAATCCATTGGACAGACAAACCCGGGAAGACAAATGAACAATCACAAGCACAACAAATAAACACAAAAAACTAAAAAACAATGAACAACACGAACTTCTATAAAAACCAGGAGTGAACCCAGGTGCTCCGGAAGGGTAAGCAGTTCCTGCTCCGTATACGGCACCCGTCGTGAAGTTCAACAAAGTCAATCCGGTGGAAGTCACAAATCGGTGGATGTACATGAAAGGTTACGACAGTGGGAACAGGTCCAACATCATTCTTAGATATTGGAACACTGTAATGGTCTATCAATTCATGATGACGACCGTAAAATTTCTTAAGTGATGACATCAACTTATTGTACCGAGCCTATTACAGAATCCCTACGTATATCCATCTTAATATGGATTCTGCAATGGCCCTGCTAATCTTGTAATGGTCCTGTTTATCCTGTAATGACTTAATTTTATTTATAAAAGCAATGCATTTTTTACTTTTTTTTTATCCTTCTAGTTAATAATAATTATTCGAAAGTGCGGCGATATAGCGATTGTCTCCGTCCCTCTGCCCGCCACACTTTCTTGTGACATCAACTCCTCCTTCACTTTTGGGTTTAGGAATTTAATTTCTATATAGAATGGTTGCATACTACCTGTAGATGCGCAATAAGATTTTAGAATTTTGATTTTCTAAACAAAGGACCCACATGGGTTGAACTTCGAAAAATTTGGAATTCAAGCTTGTGACCTAAATTTGTCTTTCATTTTTTAATTTATGCATTTTATTTCTATACAGAATTTTGATTTTCTAAAATTGGGGCCCACAGGGGTCGAATTTCGAAAAAATGTCACTTTAAGCTTGTGACCTAATCTCCTCTTTAATTTTACAATTTATGCATATCATTTCTATACGGTATTGTCATACACTATACGCAGATGCTCAATAAGTTTTAGATTTTTGATTTTCTAAAAAAGGGGCACACAGGGGTCGAATATTGAAAAATTATCAATTTAAGCTTGTGACATAAAAATGACAAATATACCTAAGAAGCAATCAAAGAAATGTAATCCATTGGACAGACAAACCCGGGAAGACAAATGAACAACCACAGGCACAACAAATAAACACAGAAAACTAAAAAACAATGAACAACACGAACTCCTATAAAAACCAGGAGTGAACCCAGGTGCTCCGGAAGGGTAAGCAGTTCCTGCTCCGTATACGGCACCCGTCGTGAAGTTCAACAAAGTCAATCCGGTGGAAGTCACAAATCGGTGGATGTACATGAAAGGTTACGACAGTGGGAACAGGTCCAACATCATTCTTAGATATTGCTCCGGAAAGGTATGCAGTTCCTGCTCTGTATAAACTCGTCTTTTGTTTTTCAAATTATGCATTTTGTTTCTATACAGTATTGTCAAACGCCATATGCAGATGTTCAATAAGGTTTTATAATTCAATTTTCTAAAATTGGAGTCCACATGGGTCGAAATTTGAAAATTTTAATTTAAGCTTGTTACCCAATTACTTACAGGGGCTGCGGGGATCACTGTCGATTCCGACAGTCCAGATTTCTAGTTAATAATTAAAAGAAAGGAACTGATAAAAGGTATATGTGTCAATTAGACAAAAACTTTGTTTTTAACTTAATTGAATGACAAAAGCTACCCAAAATATCTTAAATAAAACTATACAATCAAGACTTGGTGTGGCATTAAAAACATAATTAGAAAATTAAAATACGCAGACAAGACATAACCAATTTTAAACTCGACTGAGGCAGTCGGAAACGACAGCTGTCCCCGCACTCCCCATATTTGTATCCCTATGCACCTTTTTCACAATTAAATCTTTGATTACAGGCCCAAAGTTTGGAAAATTAAAATTCTAAAACCTTATTGCACATCTGCATACAGTGTATGATAATACTGTATAGAAATAAAATGTATAAAATGAAAAATGAAAGAAAACTTTCAGTTCCCATTTTTTTTAAATTCGACTCCTAAAGGCCCCAATTTTTGAAAATCAAAATTCTGAAACCTTATTGCACATCTATATATAATTTGTGACAATACCGTAAAGAAATTAAATACATAAAATGAAAAATGAAAGAGTAGTTTGGGTAACTAGCTTTAATTCCAATTTTCAAAATTTAACACCTGTGGGCCCAGAGTTCTGAAAATCAAAATTCTAAAACCTTATTGAACATCTAAATACAGTATGTGACAATCTTTTGTATAAATTAAATACATAAAATGAAAAATGAAAGAGGAGTTAAGGTCACAAGCTTAAATTCACAATTTTTCAAATTCGACCCATGTGGGCCCCAATTTTTGAAAATACAAATTTTAAAACCTTATTGCGCATCTAGATACCGTATGTGATAATACTGTATAGAAATTAAATGCATGGAGTCAAAAATGAAAGGAGTTTAGGTCACAAGCTTCAATTCCTATTTTTCAAAATTTGACACCTGAGGGCCCCAATTTTTGAAAATCAAAATTCTAAAACCTTATTGTGATCTACATACAGTATGTGACAATACTGTTTAGAAATTAAATGCATGAAGTTAAAAATGAACAAGGAGATAAGGTCACAAGAAAGTGTAACGGGCGGACTGACAGACAGACAGACGGACGGACGGGGTCGATAACAATAACCCCGACCTTCTAAGAATTGCGGGAATAAAAATGCAAGTTTCTGCCATTTGCTCTGGTAGTAATAAATATAAGCATTTGCTTAATGATATTAATAATTTGTAATGTACCATCTGGTAATCAGGAGGCGGTTGCTTAATACCCTTATCTGAGCTTGTAATCACCCAGGATGCTTCCACCAAAATGTTTTTGCTGAGTTGTAGTGATAACATTATCTTATCTGGTAATCCACTAGGTTTCGTTTGCTATCTGGTAGAATCAACATCCTTTAAACTTGTTGTCTACAAGGTGGCATTCGCGTAATGGTAGTAATAACATTCCCTGAGCTTGTAATCCTCCAGGAGGCGTCCGCTCAGTGGTCGAAATTAATATTCGTATATTTTTAATAAAAAGTGACAAATATAGCTAAGGACCAATAAAAAAAAACTTAATCCATTGGACAGACAAACCTGGGAAGACAAACGAACAAGGAGACATAATTTCCACAACACAACAAATAAACACAGAAAACTAAAACAATGAACAACACGAACTCTTATAAAAACCAGGAGTAAACCCAGGCGCTCTGGAAGGGTAAGCAGTTCCTGCTCCGTATTCGGCACCCGTCGTGAAATTCTCTGAAATGTAGTGATGGGTGATAGTAACATCATTCTCCTTGATAATAATCAACCAGGGGGCGTTCTCTCACTGTAAAAATTAACATTCATTTTAGCTTTGTAATCCACCAAGAGGCGTTCGCTCAGTGATGGTCATAACATTTTCTGGGCCCTTAATTTACCAGAAGGCTTATTCTCAGTGGTAGAAATAATATTCTCTGAGCTTGAAATCCACCCGAAGGCTTCTGCTTAGTGGGAGTAACAACATTCTCTGAGCTTGTAATCCACCAGGAAGCGTTCCCTGAATGGCAGTTAATACATTCTCCGAGCCTGTAGTCAGAAGGTTTTGGCTCAGCGGGAGTAAAATTCTCTGAGCCTGTAGTCCAATAGAAGGCGTTCCGTCTGCGACAGTAATAACATTCTCTGAGTTCGTAATTCACCAGGAGGGGTTCCCTCAGTGGCCGTAATAACATTCTCGGAGCTTTTAATCCACCAGGAGCTCTGACCAATATTTGCTATCAGTATACACTTCACATTAACCTGGTTCATTTTACTTAGTTTCAGAGATACATTATCGTTTTTTTTTATTTAAATGTTTAAATATCATATTTATCAAAATAGATTTATTATAATAATCCATTTAATTTTTTTTTAAAAATCGGTCATCTTTATGTAAAGATGGAAATTTTTCAACATCAATCACAAAACACATTCCATCATCTTTATGAAATTTTATACGGTATTTTGAATAATTATAATATTCATGGCTATTTGACATTCGGCAAAAACAATTTTCGAGAGAAAACGAATTTCATCATCTTCTTTTAATCAATTAACAAAAACTTGTATATCTAATGTTATATAAATGTTTTTAAAGTGTTTTTGTTGGTCCCCTGGTTATGTAAGTTTGTATGCCATCCAGTGTCTGCTTTGCGGTTTAAACTGTTGTTCATCAACACAAAACATGGCATATATATATACTAACCATCCATTACCATTTATCTTCATTGTAATATCATTTTACGGCACGGATAAATAACTGTAATAATATTTAATGCTGGACAAGAATACTATTAAAGCTATTATATAGTGTTTTATTTTAATTTTCCCCTGTTCGTAGGACTTTTGTCGAGTGCAGGTCTAGGCACCTGTAATAGATCGGAATGATCTTAACCCACAGAGCTACATAGAGCGTCCTCACTTGGAGGACAAGGGAACGGATACCACGTTAAACATCAGATTTCGCGTGCAGGTCTAGTACAAAGCAGGAAAACAAATGACATGTTCTGGTCTTAAATATGCATATAATAATTATCACTATACTAATATGCTGTAGGCGTGACCAATGATTCGTCCAGAAACTAATTTCCGGTATCATAATTCTGACTCTAAAATTATAATTTGAAGCAAGTTATATCCCTTAATTTACTTACTTCCGTTTTCCGGCAAACGAAACTTTTTCTAGGCTTAGTATGTAGCACAATATGGCTGCCCCATTAAACAAAGACTTTTCTAAGTTAAGTCAAGAAATACCCAAACAATACATACACTACAATTAAAACTAAAAACATTTGAACAACATAGACCCCACCAAAAATCCTGGGGTAGCAGTCTTTGTTCCTGCAGAACCCCCCCATGCTGCCCATGTCAAATCCGGTATGAGGAAGGTATAATCGAACAGTTCCATTTTCATTTGGGAAACGGTTTTTTCGTACCTGTCAACCAAGTCATGATGACGTCCATAAAACTTAAAAGTCAGGAGATGAGGAAATTGCTTGAAAGGTGTTAGTTATGTGAAACCGTTAACAACGTAAATCTCAATCACATGTTACTAAAATAATAACTTTTGTATCAGTAAATTCTATTCATATTACTACTTACCACTTGAGCTATATAATGAGGAACCTGAGTGAGTTATCTTTTCCTAACCAATGTAGGTAAGGGAGATAATAAATTTGTCTCCCTTTTAGCCTCAGGACAAAAGGGAGAGCATTTAATTATCTCCCTTACCTACATTGGTTAGGAAAAGATAACTCACTCAGGTTCCTCATTGAAATGCATAAAAGTTATAAGATAATCTTCACATAGAACTGTATCCGATCCGGATCTCCTTCTAGAATGGCAGCTACAGACAAACTTACTCTGTTTCTAATTATTGAAAAACAACTGAAAATTGCAGCTCCTAAACAAAATTGGCAAATTTTTCAGTATATAATTATAGACATCCGTAGCCAATTAGTAGAATGTCAGAAAAAGCTGGTAAAAATATTGGAAATCAGAAAAAAAATATCGTTCTTTTTTTTTAATTTTTGGCCTATTTTGTTTTTACCAAGCTATTTTTTATCCTCAACATTTATAAGATGGGATAAAGTTCAGCTGAATAATGTATGTTCAGTTTGTTAAATGTTAAGTTATTCCAAAAAATCAATGGAAACATATTAAACAGTGTCAACTTGTGCAGAGTTGGTATCAATCAAATATCTTTACGTCCTGAAATATAATTCTTTACAATATTTACATTTAATATATCGTAGTACTTTTGTAACACTGCCATCAGGGCGTTAGTACATTAGGGAGAGAATAATCTACAAAAAAGTTCGAACATAGATCTAATGACAATTTGTCATCTTAGCAATACTTCACAATCAAATCTGTTTTTACTCTTAACTTTATTCACCCCACTTCCTGTTATGCAAAATGTTTACGAACATCAGAATATGAAAAACAATTTTTGACGAATGTATAATTACAAAAAGTCTAACTGTAAATCAAACGGGTCGTGTCATATTTTTTTTACACTTTCATACCCCATTGCATGATTATACGAATGGGCGCATATGATAAATAAAACAAAAAACTGTTGAATTTTAAATCATAATAAAAACTTGTAAAGCCAATTCTTCATTTCATTTGACATATAATAAAACAGTACATGAAAAAGTTCAAGAGTTTATTAGCAATAAAAGAAAAGAAATAAATACCAAAATGTTCAGAAGTTAAATAGGCAATTCATAGGCCTAATTCATTATATCACTAATGTCACACAATGTAATTCATAATTTAAATTTACAGTCTCAAGCTACAAGATGGTACGTCTGTACTATATTTTCACATTGTTACCTATTGGTGGATGAAAATGGGCAGTGAAAAACTCACCCGAGGGACTTAAGTCTCAGGAGATATTTGCCTCGGTTGGTAGATTATATTTTTTTACGGTATGAGCCTAGACAGTTAAACTAAAATCCCAGAGAGGGCCTTGAGCTGTTTTCTGCTATTTGGTCGGGTTGTTGTCTTTTTGACACATTCCCCGTTTCCATTCTCTATTCTGTTGTTATTGAAAGACATCTAAATACTCAAGCTTGGGGATAGTCATACTATCAATTCTTAAGTCATACTTATGATAAAGAGTGTCTGTGCTTGCTCCCTGGTGTCTAATGTTGTTTCTCAACTGATCGTATTGTAAACTCAACTACGTGTGTCCATTATTTAGAATTGAAATTAAATTTAATTTAGCAATAATTGAGAAATAATTCACGGTGGCGTCAAAATATCCTAATCCTGATACACGGGTGAGCCCTTTGTGCCAAATATTTTAACCGTGGTAAAAGCATGATATCTGCATGCCACCGTGAGTTATTTCTATTCTAATGGGACTGTTTCTAAGACCCTTTCAAACGCCGCGACATAGGTATTCAAAAACCGAAGACCCCATTACACAACGCAAGTTATACTATGACGTCGTTAAAGTTTGTAGAAACTTTACTATGACGTTACCAAACACGACGTCTGACGTCTGTCATGTTGGAATCAAAATATCCATATTTTACCACGGATGTAGACTGAAAGCCTAATTAAGTGATTAAAATATTTTGTGAATTGATTATAAACAGTACAGCAAGATGACATAAGCGATACATTTAAATAATTGTCCATTTCTACTTTGTAAGAAAATATATATATATATATATATATATATATATATATATATATATATATATATATATATATATATATATATATATATAAGTGACACTAATCACCACATCACTCCCCTAGAGAGAGAGAGAGAGAGAAAGGGGTAGCAAAAATCGAATTCTGATACAGCAATTTATCTAGAAAACACAGAAAATAATAATGCTCAGACTGAAAATAATTTTAAAGGTAGGACTTATTTTCATACAAATGCCTCGTGTACAAAGAAATGATCAACTCTACATAGGTCATAGAGCAAAATTTTATCAGTCATTTATTTTTCAAAGTTATAAGATAGAAAAGTATGTCAAAACACAAATAATAAGGTTTACTAATTGTTATCTATGGATAAATGTCAAGGTGACGGAGAACATCCAATTGACCAGAAATAGCCACCTAGAAGACCCAATATGATCTGCAATATATGGAAAACCATATGGGAAGCCTAAAATATCCCGAACAAAATTTTAAAAGTGCATAATTCACTATATCACATCATCAGATACGGTTGAGAAACCAAATATGCATCAAACTATTATCGGTATATATATGTACATTGTAAGTCAACCGATAAAAAGATATTTGCAATATAATAGTGACAAAGAAAAAAAAAATGTTCAAAAGTTCTAATGACGTTTTTATAAAAGAACCCGTCTTATCCACTTGTATGGGTTTGAAGGTGTAAGGATATAGATATTTGTTTCATTATTAGTCATTTGATCAAATTTTAACCATCTATTTTCAGATCTTTGGATATAATTTTTCGGTGAAAAGGTCAGGTCAGGTGGACACTTTTGAAAAGTTTATGTGCTTTGTAAATAAGTGTTTAGCAAAATGTCCAAATAAAATTAAATTACCATTTAGAAAACGTTTTCTGTAAATTTAGCTCATGAAATTGATATGCTTGAGATGATACAGTTATACTCGGGCCAATCAAACAATATCAAGGGTATCAAGGATGTTAACAACGAACAGGTACATGTAGTTAAGGAGTCAAAGAAAATGCAAAACTATGGTTTCTCTTGTCATGACCGTTGGTGACAAGGCTTCCCTGTTTAACAGAAATTCAGAAATGTAGGAAAAGATTATGAACACAACTTTTGTTAGATGTGGTTAGTGTAAGACTTTAGGATATATTCCAGTCGCATAATTACCATCTTTGAGAAAAGTTAAAGTTGGGTTTATTTAAAGCGAAAACATCTTCAACATATCTATAAGTGTACTTAAAATTATCTTAAAAGTCAGGTCCGGAAGATTAAGGTTCCGTTATTTTGCTATATTGTGTATTTCCAAAACGAGCATGAATACTATCAAGGGGAAAATTAAGTACATTTTCCAAAAAACAACAACAAAAAAAAAAAAAAAAAAAACGCCAAGCATCCATTTGAAAAAACCTGACTCTTAGTGAACACCCTCGAGATCTGTACTAGTTCTCTTATAACAGTATTAATAGAAGGCAAATATGTGTTACCAGTGTTAAGAGTAATAAATACTCGTTTACCAACTAGCGAATACGTAACCACTGTTAAAACATGGCCAATACTCGTTTACCAAGACCAATAGTTAATCAATATTAAAGCACGGCCAATACTCATTTAGCAAGACCAATAATTAACCAGAGTTAAATGGTCAGTACTTAACCACTGTTAAAGCATGGCCACTACTCGTTTAGCAAGGCCAATAGTTAACCAGTGTTGAATGGTCAGTACTTAACGACTGTTAAAGCATGGCAACTACTCGTTTAGAAGACCAATAGTTAACCAGTGTTGACTGGTCAGTACTTAACGACTGTTAAAGCATGGCCACTACTCGTTTAGCAAGGCCAATAGTTAACCAGTGTTGACTGGTCAGTACATAACGACTGTTAAAGCATGGTCACTACTCGTTTAGCAAGGCCAATAGTTAACCAGTGTTGAATGGTCAGTACTTAACGACTGTTAAAGCATGGCCACTACTCGTTTAGCAAGGCCAATAGTTAACCAGTGTTGACTGGTCAGTACTTAACGACTGTTAAAGCATGGCCACTACTCGTTTAGCAAGGCCAATAGTTAACCAGTGTTGAATGGTCAGTACTTAACCACTGTTAAAGCATGGCCACTACTCGTTTAGAAGACCAATAGTTAACCAGTGTTGACTGGTCAGTACTTTACTGCTATTAAAGAATGACCAATACTCTTGCAATAGTGTTATTGCAAAAAAAAAATACTCGTTTGACAAGATAAATGCAAGACCAATACTCGACCAACTTGACACAACCCATACATTTATACTGTTTTACAAGTATTAACGCAATATCGATAGTTGTTTACCAGTGTTTAGGTCAACGAATGTTTATCAGTGTTAAGAATGGCAATAATTCACTGCATCTCGTTAAAAGTACAAACTATTGAGGTGTCCTGGACATAAATCATGATGTCAAAGTTTTTACTCTGTACATTCGCGTCTCATATGACCACAAAATATTTCAACAAAACCGCAACTTTTATGATTATTATGTAACAATATCTACAACAATATGCTCTTCTTGTAATAACAAAATATATATTTTAAAACAAATATATATAGATTCTCCTTCAGGTACGAGTGGGTTATGGAATTTATCCACCCGAGATAGTTAAATTTTCGATTTTCAACACGCGAGCCTTCAGCGAGCGTGTTAAAATCTAAAATTTAACTATTGAGGGTGGAGAAATTCCATAACTCACGAGTAAATTGAAGGAGAATCTGTTTCTCCTATGATTTTCGACAAAAACCTCAAGAAAATGTCGTTGCTATGTAGTTTATTTACATAGACGTCATTTCGGGACTTCTCTAGTTTATCGTTCCAATAACTGTAGAAAAAAGGGCGGTAATTCCCACGTAGAAATTTAATCACCGGGAAGTGGTTAAAAATATTATGTATTTTTATCCCACCGATTAAACACGTCAAGAATAGGAGAAATATATATATACGTTTGAACACTAATCAAACACTTGGTATATTAAAAGTGCACCTATACTGATAAAAAATAATTATGTATAGTTTAGTGACATTGACAAATTTAAAAGTTTAAAATTAACATAGGGATTTATGGCAAGTCTATGTATTGATGTAATTAATATCAGAATGTTTAATGGTAAGCAGTATTACCTATAAAAACACCAACCTTTCATTAGAAATCCCTCGAACTTGTATTTTAAAATGGGAATTTTAATCTTTAAAGCTTTTTTCCATCCGCAAACATATTTTTTAAAGAAATAAACTAATTCTGGGAAATTTTGATAAATAATGAATTGAACTATATGTCGAGGCAGCCAACACATGGTATAGTACTTGGGCTTTTGGAAATAAGATTTGCAGATATCTCTATTTTTGAAATGACAAGCAAATAGTTAGTGTCTAGAACACTATTTTCTGCCTTAAATTAAATTACGAACAAATATTTTTTTCTCAGAATCTTATTACTGAAAGCGTAATAGTGTTTTAAAAAATAGTCATGGGAACAAATGAAGGCTTGCTAAAAGAGAATTTGAAAAGTACATGTCTTTTTACTCAATATTACCAACCTTGTGATAAACTATTATCTGTTAACCCATACGTGGAGAGCCAACCTATTTTGTATAGTGTTATGTAATATTCATTTTTGATTGTCGACTTCAATTAAGCTGCAGCGATCACGTATTGTTGCGTACGCCCGTCCTTGATGCACACAAACAGGAATTCGTATGTTCTTGGGACATAAATAGATTTTAAAAGTAGTAGATATAAAAAAAATATATTTTCTTATTACCTATTGTTTTTACAGCAAAAACTTCAGGCAATGGCGTGTACATTTCACGGTTGATTTCTTACCGTCGAACATATGATATGAGGAAGATATTTCATAGAAAAATGTATCACAAAATACCGAATAAATTTGATGCACCGTGTGCCCATTTCGTTGACTGACAATTCATCAGCAGTGCTAGAGAGCAAAATGTTGGAAAACCAGTTAAAGATATAATGATGAATTAATAAGCACAACTATCAAAACCCAAAACAATTAAACAAACAGGAATCCAAACTCAGCTAAGGGTTACCTCTGCATCAAGAGGAAGAGTCTTAGAAATTTCTAGTAAATTTTTGTCAAATTTTAAACGGAAAATTTAAAGGTATTTAAGTAATGAATCATGCTAGAACAAAAATGTAGCTACTGGGCTGAAAATGCCCTCGGGGACTTATAGTCCACAACAGTGACGTAGATCCAGTGGTAGTAATGCCAGGACAAAAATTTTAGCTACTGGGCTGATAATGCCCTCGGGGACTTACAGTTCACCACCCAGTGGTACTAATAAAATATATCACAAAATACCGAATAAACTCGATTATGCAGTTCTAGCTATCGTTGTTGGCAATCTTGTTGTATTGACTTTTATATTGATAGTGTGCTTTATTCATCATTAAGGTCAGGATAGATAAGAGAGAGGTCTTGTCACTGTTCAGTGTCTGTATCAAGAATTTGTGTCATTTCTTTTAATAGTACATGCGAGACTCTAAATTTTGATATAATTTTAACACTTTATAGGAAATTGATTTTTTTTTGTAACTGCATCATCTTAAAAGTACAGAAGATATATGTGTATATAAATCATTTTGACAAAACAATAATACATCTGTAAACTCTCTGACCACAAAGTCATCCACAAAACCACAAACATATATATTAATAATTACGATGATGAGCAGTTTTGAAAACAAATGAATAGAAAAAATACAACCAGAGATTTAGCTTTTGTCAACAAACAAACAAACAAACAAACAAATATTCCATCACAAAAATGCAATTGATCTATTTTATTTTTTATAGTTTAATGATTTGTTTGTGTAAAGTGTTTAAAATTTCTCATTTTTTACAATTATTAATATTTTAAGAATATATACCAATGTATAAAAATGAAAAATATTGTAGAAATTACCGAATTTCTTCATTACAGAAAATAATGTGATAAAATAACTAATTAAAATTTTCAAAATAAATTGTACAGAATTTATTTGAACAAATTAACATCATAACAAGTGCTGTGAAAACGTCGTCAGAAAACAAAATAATTCATGGTAGGATACCAATCATGGCTGTCTCGTGGGGATATCATATTAAGGTTTAATTTATTTGACCAAGTTTTTTTTATTTCAAAGAGCTGTGTTTTTAATATGTTCAATCGGATTCAGAAAGTCTTTGAGTTAAATGCGTCTAGCGTTCAACAATGCCCTTCACATTAAAAGACATTTTTTATTGAACTTAACAATTTTAACACCAACAGATATTCAATAAGTATGCACCCAGATAATATGTAAAAAAAATGAAGAAAATGATTCATTGAATGTGATGTATCATTTAAAAGGCCCACAAAATTCCCTTCAATTTGTAAATAAGTAAAAAATACTGTCAAAGCCACAATGAGATAGGTAACTGTCCGTCACAGACACATGTGCTTTGTTCAATGTGTCTGCAAGTTTAATGTATTATCAGTAAGTAATGACAAATATATTTATCACATGTGGTAACTCCTTCAAATGTGTCGTCTACAGTGTATTATAATTTTACTATATCTAATATTAGTATCTTTGGATTGTTAATTTGAAACTTCTGGGACGATGCCTCTGCATGGTGGATCCTAGGTCCCCGAGAGTATTCGTCAACCCAGTCATCATTCATTGATTTGAAATTACCAGTATTTAGCAAAATTAAAATAATAGAAACACTTAGGATCCATTCTTTGTATTGCACATGGTAGATCTCCTTAGCTGAAATTTGGCTTCCTATTTCGGTATGAGTACTTCTTGTTTAAAATAAGTTTGGTATTTGATCTTCCAAATGTTTCGGCTTTAATGCTGCTGATAAGAGGTAATGCTGCTGATAAGAGGTAACTCCTTGAAATGCGTCGTATACAGCATAGAATAAATTTACTATATCTAATATTAGTATCTTTGGATTGTTATTATATAATACGATGTCCTTTGTATTACTCAATCAGAATGCGAGAATATTGGTTGTGCGTCAGTGAGAGAATATCCCATAGAAAACAGCTAGCAAACAGTCTGCGCCACTAGACAATGAAAGCACAGATTGGTCCTGAAATCAACGGTCTCAAAATTCAAAAATTACATATAAATGGACATAACACATTGTTGTTTGTCTTTGTCCGTTTTTGTTTGTCTTTGTCCGTTTTTGTTGTAATTATCATATTACGTTTTATGATTTAATTTTTGGCAGAGTAATGATTACTTACTGTGCCGGTTTTTGTTGTGGGGTCCATGTTGTTTATATGTTTTTAGTTTTTAATTTTAGCGTATGTTTTGTTTTTTGTCTTTGTTGTTCTCCGGGGTTTGTCAGTTGTTACGATTTTTTTCTCTCCTTCGAATATCCCTTTTGGTATTTCTTGACTGTACTTACACTAAATTAAAATCATGTTTTTACAAATATGAGTTCACATTCTACATTCATAAAGACACAGACGCAACTCTTCCTAAACATCAGGGCAAAATGTTTGCCTTTTATAGAAATTCAATAAAGGAAGATAAAGCATTAGTTATCGCTTCAGTTTAAGACAAAATATAGAGAAATTTTGTCAATCTTTCAGTTTTTATGTTTTCTGTAAATTGTGCCTACAGAACTGATAAAAATAATTATAATATATATGAATTCTTCTTCAGGTATGAGCGAGTTATGGAATTTCTCCACTCGAAATAATTATATTTTCGATTTTCAAAACGCGAGCTTTTGTGAGGGTGTTAAAATCTAAATTTTAACTATTGAGGGTGGCGAAATTTCATAACTCACGAGAAAATTGAAGGAGAAACTGTTTCTCCCATGATTTTTGACAAAAAACTTAAGAAAATGTCGTTGCTATGTAGTTTGTTTACACAGACGTCATTTCGGGACTTCTCGAGTTTGCTTATCGTTTCAATAACTGTAGAAAAAAAACGGCGGGAATTCCCACATAGAAATTTAATCACCGGGAAGTAGTTAAAATATTATATATTTTTATCCCACCGATTAAACACGTCAAGAATAGGAGAAAAATTATTATATCATTATTTTAAATTATTTGTTTCTGTTTAATCTTCTTTTTAGGGTAACAGCAGATTGTTAAATGCCATCTTCTCTGGTTACGTATACATTTTTCAATCAAATAATAAATATTTTTCACGAATTGTCTTCTAATTATGACCTGAATATAAATAATTCTCTATTTATTTGAAATCATCAAAAAATTAACTATTTTATATGGTTATATTAAAACACATTGAGAAATTACGATATTTTGTTTTATCTTTTTTAGAAATTTGTATAGTTATGGTGTAACATATCAACGAAATCGTTGTCTAATAATTATCTGGTTTTTTCTAACACAACAATGATCTTTATGTATAATCGAATGTGGTAAGTATGTAAAAAAATCAAAAGTTAAAAAAATGATTGGAACACATTTTATTCGGAAGATCAAAATAAAAAAAAAATCTTTATGCTATTATTCATTTGTTGCGTCATATTTTCAGCAATTTTTACAAGTTTTCTGCTTTTTCACCCGAAAGATTTATTATTGCAGATATGTTTGACCTTTCATTTATGCCCACAGCAGAAAGTCCCCTCATAAAAAACCCCCAGTATTGACAGTTATTAATAGATAAACAAATGAAAATTTTAAGTATAATTATATCTTATGTCACATGATGTCGCTGCTTGTTAAGATTTTCTCCAAGGGGATCTGATTAGGATATTTTTCGAAAACGTGTATATTTTCTTAATATGCAAATGTTGTTGCATAGATTTTGCACTGAGATGTGTAATTGTATTTCTAATTTCTGTTATGATAATTTGTTACATTATTTAGAACAGAAAAATTATAGAAACCCTTTCCGAAAAATTACCCCTACTTGTACCTAGCTGACAATTCTTGTCGTTGAGATATGTCAAAAGGCTGGCCTTTTACTTTTATTGATAGACGTGTGAGTCCTCCTTTGATCACGCCCTTTTCATAAGACAAGACAAAAATTAATCACGCAGTATAAATACATATAACTTCTATAATCGTTGCCGAAAGAAGCCCGTCGATTTATCCTACGGAAAACTGTGCACATACTGCCTTACAAGACAGACAATGTTGCCAGTTGTTTTATTCGTTTCTCTTTTCGGTAAGTTAAAATTACGGAATATTTTTTTAAAAGAAATTAAAGTAAAGCGGTGATTTTTTTTACTGTACACCAAATGATCATTCATAATACAAATACATTACTTCAGCGAATTTAATGGTAACATTTTTCTCTGTTATTGTAACCTGTCTTTGTTATAACTTGCGGAACCTCGATATTATTTTTAATTGAGGCATTGCTGATTAAGATTTAATACAAGAAACTCCACACATATATTTTCGATTATTAGATGACTAAAATTTATTTTCTCCCTTTTTTTCAGTGGTTGGATCTCTGGGTAAGTCATTAATTTATTTAAGTTTGATATTAGTTACTTCTTCGGAGCATTTTGAATGATTATAACACGTACACGAGGGCTGGATTCATATTTATAATCAATACCCCTATTTAAAATGCAATAAAAAAATTTAAAGCGCAATGAACATCCCAAAAATTACTAATTGTAAGATTTCAGTTTTTGTGATCTTTTTGTCCCTAATTAAGCACATTGAGTTAGTACATTTTATTAAAGCTGATATAGATTGGTAGTTAAAGTAATAACCGACTTTCCACGACGTAGCATAACAAAAACATGTTATTTGAATTTTGGTTCATTTGTATGTTTTGGAGTTTATTGTAGCGTCCCTTTCGCGGAACTAGCATGTATTATTGTTTAGTGGGTCAGCTGAAGCCCGCCAACGGGTGCGGGGTTTTCTCGCTGCGTTGACGACCCATTGGTAGCCTTAAGGTGTTTTCTGCTCTTTGGTCGGGTCGTTACACATTCCCCGTTTCCATTCTCTATTCCATAATCCAGAAAAGAGGTTTTCATATTTTAAAAAGAAAGACATGGGTCGTTAGTGGACGAAAAAGCACAGCTTATTTTTTATCTATCAACTTTTCTATTTTAATTTTAAAAACTGAACGCCATTTTTACAGAATTAACAAAAAGCCACAATTCATAAATCAGTTTGTTTTTTATCTAAAAATTGTGAAATGACAAATATGACTTCAGTATATGATAGATACATGTTTGTGGTAAAAGAAAAGAATATCTACAGTGTTATAATATATCACATTATCAAAATATTAATTAAATGCTTGTTCATTACATAATTAGACACTTAAACATCAATTTGAAACTTACACATCATAAATAGCTGTAAATCATATAATGACATGACAATAACAAACAGAAATTTTAAACACTGTGAGGTCTTAAACTGAGCTGTATAACAACAGTGAATTCTTATTTATATGAAAATAGAAAAAAAATCACACCACGGATCTATCAAGCTAAAATTATATTAATAACACCGTAACATTGTTTATTTATTGTTGACTAATTAACGGTAGGATTTATTTAACAATTTCTTACTAACATGTAATTTTCAGAACATTTTCTAATATCAATTACACATGTTGCTATCAATTATTTTCCCCTTGAATTTGAACTGATTACACACATGACATATTTTTACATGAATTAAGTGTGTATATTCACGGTTGCAAATATCACAACTTAGAGAAAATTTAAAACGATACAAAAATAAATATTAAAAAAAAATATATATGTTTGCCAATTTTGTGTTCTTCACACGATTGACTTATTTTGTCGAATAATTTTTAGTTTGAATATAGGCATCAATTTCTTGACAGTTACAAATAAAAAGGATCTGCATTTTGAAGTCTTCCGATACTTGAAAATTTACAAAGTATATATCTTACGCATAGATGTGTAATTAGATAAGGTCTTTTGATTTCAAAACATGTTGAATTGTTATGTCGGTTTTTCGTACTTGAATAAACGATAAATTTAGATCTTATGTAAATAATCAAAATATTTATAACTGTAAGTAAGTAAATCTGTACTGAACAAAAGCGCATCGAAACAAAGAAAAACATGATATTAGTCAGTTGTGTTAACATCAAAAACAAATTTTGCTATTTTTCAATTTTTGACACCCACACGTAAATGGTACTTTGACAGCTGACGAAAGGTCAGACCTTGTACTTGAATCAAACAACAAAATAAAAAAAGTAACAAAACAGAACGGAAACAACCTTACTCATTCCCTTGGTATATTAGACAAGACTATTTAACATTTCAAATTCAGTTAACAAAATATCCATCGCGCTAAGTTTAATATTGTATTTATTTCTTTTTTTATTTGAAAATCAATTATCCAAAATAGGTTTTAAAATAGCTATCACTTTGATTAGTAAAAACGAAAGAAAACAATTTCAATTAAGATCTTCACTGTCAAAATTACCAATTGTAATCAAAATATATTTCCACTGACATGGTTTCTGTCAAAATAATATATGTCAATGCAAGAAACATGTATATTTTGGTGACATAATACCCTGTGTAATTTACCATGACATGCAATTAAAAATATTTTTTTTTGTTTTTATAACTTCTCCATTATAGTTTCAAGATGGATCGTGGTATTTTGTGTGTCATTTTTTTTCTCAGTGACATATCAAGCAAATTAGTATTTATTAAGAGCAAAAAAAGTAGCATCAGGATAGGTCTTCCGTAAAAAATAAATAATAAATGGTAACTTTTTAACATACGGATTTGAAGTTGAAAATCGTTTTCATACTACAGTGTAATTTTAAAAATGTGTATCTTTTAGATATTGGATATATTGTAACAATAATAATAAAATATTGTGAATGTATAATAAGATATATTTACTTTTAATAATAAAATGCATACTTAACTTTTTAAGAATTTACTTTTAAATATGAAATTAACTCAAAACGTTTGTTTCCATTGTACATATTTCCATAATACATTTTCAGGCTATGAACCACCAGAGCTACCAAAGAAAGGTACGTACATATTTGACGTCACTATTTAACTTATCCGATGTGCAATCATTATAAGTTAAACATTTTGTATTACATGTCATGCATGTTAACTCTTCCGTTTCAAATGATCAAGGTTTAACCTTGCGTAGCTTGAATAGATTGACACTCGAACAAAGTTGCACGTTTTTTTTGGTTTATAATCGCTCGGAAACAGTTGTTTCTACATAGATTTGTATGGACATGTTTTTTTATAACGAAAACTAAGCAAGTAGTAGCTGGATGTTCACTTTTTTAGAAATGAAAAAGGCGATCAGTGGGATGACCGTAGTAATTTAAATCGGGTAAAAACATCAGACCAGCCAAAAAAATTTCCAACTAAGACTCATGCTGAAGGTGATAAATGGTTAAAAAGTATTCATATTTTCATTTGTGATATTTGGGTTAAGACACAATAGCAAATTATAAATTTGCATGTGAATAGTAACATAGTATACTATATATATCAAAGGGTAGATACCTCGCTTATTTACAGAAAAAGTTAACAGAAACTATAAGATGTGTATTAGACAAGGCTGGAGCGGATGAATTATTCATTTCATCATTTCATTGTATACACTCATCAAGTATTCAGATGACAAAAATGAAAATGTGTAGACTTTTTGGGGAAGGATCATTTATATTTTATGAATCTTACAAAGAACACTACCAAGTATATATTCATAACCGAGGTTAAATGTATCAAAAAACTTTCTAATAAGTATCTAGCATGTTCATAACCGGGCTTAAATTTGTCGAACAACTTCATAATAAGTTGGGTAGTATGAATTAAGATGTTTTATACTGAAAGTGACGAAAATATTGTGCTTTCAATGAATATTCTAATCTTGGTATTTACTCAAATACATGTTCACTATATCTATAAACATGGTTACTACATGTATATAGTATGTGTCCTCTATTTGTATTTACCTACCTCTGTGAAAAATTTAGGTACAACTGCTTGTTGATGTCAGAAAGATTCTACCAAATTTGTATAAAATCAGAGCATATAACAGTACATGTATGATTGAAATGTTTCCTCTTTGTATTTTTAAGCATAACATTTTGATCTCTAATTTGATATTTTTTTAACATTCTCATTTTTGCTATTTAGAAAGACGCATTTAAAACATTTAAGGTTTCTGCAATCAAATAACAACTTCATTTTGGATGTGGGTTACAAATATATTCACGACAAAGTTACACAAAATATGTCTCTATTATACATCACAGGGCACGTGTTTTATGTTATAGTAATGACTTGTCAACAACATGAGACAATTCAGATATTGTTTGTTTGATTACTCTTTTGTAAAGACATAACGATCATAATAAAATTCCCGCCTTCAAGAGTGATGAGTTGCAAAATTTCTCTATGATCAATGACCTATCAAACATCGATTTCGTTCAAAGTAGGATAATGAATAGTGATTGATCTGTAGTTACATAATTGTTGACATTAAAATGTTTGATTTAAGTGAAAAACATAGGAGTAGTCCGTTGTTTAAATAAAAATTATTATCGTTTTGATGATATTTATATATGGAAAATCCATGAATTTCAGATATGGACTTAACTTTACTTTCTTAATAACATAATTGATTTTAAATTTTCCCGAATTTTTATACAAAAAATTTAGATATTTTAATAATTCTTTTATAAAACCATCCCATGAGTGTTTATTATCTTCTGTAATCCTCCTGTGATATATTATATAAATGATCATATAATAAACGTGTTGGCTTATATTTGGTGCGAATCCTATAACACCAGTATTTTATTAAATTTATCAAAATAGAATAAAGTAAAGGGAAACTACCTAATTCTCATTTGAAGATCTGACTCTTACAAATATTTACAAAATCTAGTGTGGAGTTTTTTTCTTAATGTAGACAATCAGTCTCGTTGGTAATATTTTTCAAAATTATTTACAAATTTACTGTAAGAAAAATATCGCCATATTTCTAAACTATATAATTTAATAGTATGAAACGATAGTTGATATTATCATTACATAGTTAGTCTAGAATATCGTTTGTTACTGTAAAAGGTGAATATTTAAAGGGTTTCATTGATCTTTGCCTTACGCGAGATGTGTTTTATTGTATGAAAAGAAAGTTTCACACTAGAAAAATATTTTTACTTTACAGTGTTTTTTTTAATCTTAACATGTAACTGCACAATGGTTTTGTCTCTGGCAACTTCTACCGGATATTCATGAACCACGGTATACAAAAAAACAAGTTATGGTCAAACCTTGTCATTTTTTATTGAAGCTATAAATTACTAAATGACAAGAAATAAGGGATATTTGATAATTAATAGATGTGTCGTAACAATACAGGCAGGAATGTCCTTTTCTGTTATATAGTCGGAATTTTATAGGCTATTTATTACCGGGTTGATATAAGTGTCATACTAAAACAAACGTAGTGTGCAATAAAATCCTTTTATCTTGTAATGTAAATAGTCTCTGATTATTCATAAACGATGTATCCATTTTTTATGGAATTTTCATGGAATTAAAAACAAGAATAAATGTGTTTTCACATCACGTACTTTTTTTAAATGTTCAATAAATTTTCTAACGTTGCATTTTTCAGTTATGAGTTTTTATATTGACCCGTCAGCACAAAGCAATTATTTAAAAAATTCTGTCCAAAGATGGAAAATGTATTGACCTTCGACGGCCTCTGTACTTTTCTAATGTCGCGAGACGTGACCGTATCATAGATGATGTCAAATACTTGTTTTTAAATATAAGACAAAATCGCAAAAATATTGTTAAAGTTTTAGCTAAATGTATTATTTTAAGCTGGCTCAGAATCAACTAAATTTAAATGTGTTCTTATCAATAACCTTCAATGCAAAACAGTTTAATTTGACTTAAATGAACAAAATATACGCAATTTTTTTCTTGGCTTTTGATGTTGGAAATAAGTTCTAATCGCAAAATGTTTATCCAAAATAGGTTGGATCTATTTAATAAAATAGTAGGGCCATAATTCCTTTAGGGACGTATGATTTTTGAAAGTGTTCATGAAATTTAATCAATGGTTTAATTCAAATGAGTTTCCGATTCTCAATACAAACTATTGGCATGTTGTACATTGATTATTAAGCCTACTTGCCTATATATATATATTATTATTAATTCTTTTAAATGGTTTTATACGCCACAAAAGTCTTACCTTCGTGCTCGTATACCTAACTTTAGGTATTCATAGGAAACCATTATTCATTATTGTTTTAATTTTCGGTGTTTTTTGTTGTGGTTTTTGTGGTTCATTTGTCTTCCCGGGTTAGTTTGTCCAATGGATATTGTCTTGTGATTTATTCCTTGGGTGTAAATGTCCTCTTTATGAAGTTTATCAACAAGGAGGTAGACTAATTACAATAAAATCAAACTGATTGACTCTAGGTTAGGATATAACTATATTATTTCACGATATTTTATTTTTTATAATGTACAACACGTGGTTACAGACATAAACATAAAAATTATAATATTGCACTTTTGTCGAGGATTTAACCATTATCATTTCTTTATGAAAAATATATATTTTTCTGTACCAATATCCAAGAACTGGTTCATTTTTAATAGAAGTGAACATATTTGAAGGGACGCCAAGTCTAAATGACTTACTGGAAAATCAAATTCTTTGCAAACTTAATTTTCGCAAAAAAGTTAAAATAGACAATAAATTTTTACTCATTTGGATCCGTGCTTTTCTAACGTAGATTGAATAGCGTCATGTAAGTATGGTACTTCAACTTAAATTCTGTACTCTATATTCTTGGTTATATTTGTTGTTCATTGATGATGTGTCATAGTTGACGTTTTTTCGGAAAATGCAAATTTATATGACACTGTACCACGATACATAAGGGCTACAGATACCAACCACAAACGTGACAAGATTGCATTAAATAGATACATACACCCAGAAAAAACCAAGACAATGTAGTTTAAATTGATGACTAATGATATTTTTCTGAATTGTTTTTTGAAATGTTTGTAATTCTCTTTATTTTATCGTTTTCTTTTTTGCAGTTGTACACCTACGTGAGTATGAATAACATAATATGTTTAAATCTTTGGTTTGAGCGATGACTTCATTTTATAAGTTTTTTAAGTTATTTTTAAAGTAATTTCCTTTCAATTGACTCAATTATAATTTCAACCACAGTTGTAGCGACAGTTACAGTCTTTCTAAGTTGACATCGGTCTCTTGTAAAAAAAAAACGAGGGTAAATTTACATGAGTTCTTTCAAAATACGTACATGCAATCGTGACCAAATGTCAATACAAGAAACAACGCTTTTAATTCTGTTTTTCATGGAAATATTGAGACGTCAAAATATGTTTGTTTTAAAGCTATATATTTATTACAATGAACTTACTGAATCCCATTTTTTCAAATCGTCAGAAATATATTAACTCTAATTCTTCTCTCTGTTTACAGCAATTCCAAAAGCAGGTAGGTGTCGATATAATATTTGTTGGATAAATACATGGTAGGGGTATGGTGAATTGTTTCTTGAAACATAATCCCAACAAACGTTAAATAAATAGCATTTCAATTGTCATTCAATCAGATCTGATAGTTAGTAATCAACCTGCAAAAAAATCTGGCAATCCTATTACGTCGCATACGTATTATTGATGGTCACAGCTGCAAGGTCAATGAGGTCTAACAAATGTTAAAGAAACATTATCATATGGATTTTTTCATATCAACAAAGTATATGTAGGATAAAACATTTTTTTTATAGAAAATATGCCTTTTCTTATTTCTATATTGTGAATTATCCATACACATATATAAAACGACTGCTACATTTTCCAAAAGTTTACACACCTAGAATCTCATTGCTTACAACAAGAACAATTAAATACTACACACTTAATGTAACAAATTTGATTATTGTCATAATATTAATCGTCATCAATTATAGTAACAAAACACAAACCACTACGACAAGATAAACATGTTGAACACCACCAAGAAGTACCAATAAAGAGAACCGAAGTCAGACGTGTTGTACAGAGAGTTCCTCTTATCAAGGAAGGTACGTATACATTTTTTATTTAAAATTTCTCGTTATCTATTGATACTGATGAGGAAATCCTGTACTCGTTTTATTAGAAACTTTGACTCTCTTGATTTTATGTGTATTTTGTGCACTTTGTTGTTATATCACCGAACGGCTATTGGTTTGTTCATGGGGGTATCTCATTGTTTACCTTCCGTATTATCTGTCCCTTATATTTGTCCAGGTACATTTTTTTAAAACCGACAGGCATGGGACAATATTTTTTTAAAACCGACAGGCATGGACAATTTTTTTCTGGTATCTAGCTGTTTTTTCCCAGAAAAATATTTTGGATTTGAAAATTATCCATTAAAAAAAACAACAATTAGGTATTAGTAAAGGGAATTTTCACCACATAAATTTAATATTGTGTTTAAACAATGAACTATACAATTCAATTAACTAAATAAACTTGAGATAATTGCTGATTAAATGATGCAAAGATTTTTAAATTTGACCCAAAATTAACTTAGACAAATTTTTGAAAAAGTCTGTTTTGATATGAAATATATGGGGAAATATTCAAGGATTGGACGTAATTTTTGGCAATGAAAAAAAAAACTTTTTATAAAATTTTGTCGATTTTGTTAGAATAAAACTTTACTACAGTAATAATGTTTCATTTTTATTTTTTCAGTTCCTCTGTATATCTACAAAAACAGTAAGTTAATAACTAATGATATACATGAAAAGTATGGAAATGTGTTTCAACGTTTCAGGTTCTACGTATACCTACTAGCAACAGGGCTCTAAAATATTTCTTAAAAAAAGAAAATTATAAACAATAAAATATGAAACCAAACAACCAGAGAAAAAACAAAGTATAATTAACAACGTTTGTAGTTTAACTATTGATTAAAGAAACAGTTATTTTGCAAACATACAAAACCTAATTCATATTAGAATATATATATACTAATATTGATGTTGTTATTTTTTCAGAACCATTTTACCAACCAAGTAAGTACATTTTTTGGAGCTGTAGTATTTCAAAGGTCTTTTTGCCACTGTTATCTAGTCTGTGTTATAACCTGATAATAATTGCAATCTGCTAATGTATTCACAAAATTTTGAAATTATTCAAAGAATGAAATAAAAGTGATTTTGATAAATGGTTTAATTATATGTTCAAATTAAAAGTAAAGTTTGTTTATAAAGTGTTTTTAAAGTGAGTGTTTGCTCTAGATGTAATTATAGAATACATATAATGTTCTAACTGTTTTGTAGGAGTCATACCAAGACCAATTGTTGTCAACGAAGTTGTTGGTCTTCCAGTAATTCACGACAAACATGGTACGTTACATATCTGTTTAAGCAATAGGTTTTCTTGTATATCATTGGTCAACCTAATAATTAAACATTAGATAACAAATGAGGAAAATATACAATCAACAGAAAAAATCTGTCAAATGACCAAAAAAAATGAAGTAATATAAACATAGATTATTCAAGAGGATGAAAAGGCCAATAAACATTATCGCACCCTTTGTTCAAAATAGTATGGTCAAAATCATAAAGATAAGTAATGAAACAATTAACAAAAGACTTTGCACACTTTATCCATATACAACGAAGGGAGACAAAATACAAATATTTAATAGGTAACCTAGGGTCTTGTTTATCCCAATTTTCTTTGATATATTTTACATTAAAACATTCAAAATAATAGTAAGGCACAGAGGTTATAATTATATACTTATTAAGTTTCCAAATACTCCTTCTTACAAGTATGATGAGATGTGTCACTTTAACTTCTTACAAGTATGATGAGATATGTCGCTTCAACTTCTTACAAGTATAATGAGATGTGTCACTTCAACTTCTTAAAAGTATGATGAGATGTGTCACTACAACTTCTTACAAGTATGATGAGATGTGTCACTTCAACTTCTTACAAGTATGATGAGATGTGTCACTTCAACTTCTTACAAGTATGATGAGATGTGTCACTACAACTTCTTACAAGTATTATGAGATGTGTCACTACAACGTCTTACAAGTATGATGAGATGTGTCACTACAACTTCTTACAAGTATTATGAGATGTGTCACTACAACGTCTTACAAGTATGATGAGATGTGTCACTACAACTTCTTACAAGTATTATGAGATGTGTCACTTCAACTTCTTACAAGTATTATGAGATGTGTCACTTCAACTTCTTACAAGTATTATGAGATGTGTCACTTCAACTTCTTACAAGTATTATGAGATGTGTCACTTCAACTTCTTACAAGTATTATGAGATGTGTCACTTCAACTTCTTACAAGTATGATGAGATGTGTCACTTCAACCGGTAAATAAATCATATATTTATCTCCAAAAAGTATGTTTGATAACTAATTTTTTTAAATTTTTTTCAGTGATACAGCCGGTATATGGTAAGTTTGTATTCAAAGAAACAGAATAAAATTAACTTTGTTTTCCTTTTTTCCTGCATTAAATTTTAAGTTTATAAAGATATGTAATCACATTAAATGGATAATTCAATTAAAAAGATTACTAGGATATTTATTCTTAATATAATCATGAAATTCTTTAAATTATTATTTTTTTTTTGCTTTTCTTGTTGAATCGGTCAATGATTATTTCAAGTTCAGTAGTTCTTAAAAGACAATGGTATGAATGACTCAATAATTATCTTTATGTTTTGCTTTTATTTATAGTTGACAGACCCTGTAAGTATCTTTTATTATTTAGTCTTTTATTTGGATAAAATGTTTATATCTCAATTCATATTCATATACAATTAATGAATTCATAAGATTTTTGAAAGAGAAGAGAACATTTCTGCAGATCATAAATTAACATTTAATTAATAATTTGTATTTTATTTAGTTGTAAATCTCAATGATTATATATAGAGATATTATACGTAAAAATACCATACTGTGTTTTACAAAGTAATATTTTTTTATCTTCGTTTTGCAGACATAGTTGAAAAGAAGAATTTCGGTAAGATTTCTTTTTGCATTTTCGTTATCTCTTTTATATTTTTATTTTATTTTCCAATGAAATGTTTATTATTAAAATTTTGCTTTGAAATATAATATATGAAATTTTAAAGTTCTAATGTGGCATAATGCTTTCGCTTTGCAATACAGATACATTCAAATATTCGAATCATTATGGTAGAAGCACCTGACGTTATAATCAAAATTACAACGCCATTTTTAATCTCATGAATACAACTGTCAGAATGAGGAAATGCTAAAACTATTTGGACATTTTATGGTTCAACATGCAAAATCTAATAAAAAGTAAACTTTATTATTTTTTAAAAATATTTTATTAATTTTACTACCATTTTCGATTTCGTTTTTAGCTGCTACAAAATCAAACTGGTTGTCATTTGAATGGCCCATTGTATCACTTTGTTTATCTCATTTACGATTTTTCCATATTCGAATCCAATACATTCATTACAGTCATACATTTGTGCTAGAGTTAACATGAGTAACATTATTTGCTTAAATTTTCTGAAGTAATGTTACCCTTATTAAATTCTCCAACAACGTATGGCTGCCATGAATTCTTTCCTAAATCAATTTCAGGTGATATACTAAAACAAAGAAATCTTAAATACGGACGAAAGCATACGCCTGAACATATAATTACATAGGGATATTGATATTATGCAAACTATTTCATTTGTGTTACTTTTTCTTTATTTCTAACAATTAACTATGCTCGACCACTTTATTATTGTAACTATATAGATATTTAGATCGGCGAGTAGTTTTGGAATTTTAACTAATAAAAATGTTTTAAAGAAACTTTTAAAAATGCTACAACTTATTTTTGTGAGTTTTTATTAACCTCTAACGAATTAATGATTTTTCTCGGTTCTGTCTAAAGCTTATATTTTGTAAAACATGTCTATATAATAATGTTAAACATTTAAATTGTATGGACCTATATCTAACAACATTTTTGTGGATTTTAGTTGACCAGCCATTCCCTGTCCATAAGCCAGTACCAATCGATTTTGTAAAAAAAAGTAAGTTGTTCTTTAATTAGGTTACAAGATTACTTGGTGTTAAATAAGGAAATTATAATACCAAGTTCTATACAATATATATGAGGTTTTTCATATAACATTCCATATCATTGATTTATTGTAGGTTAACGTCCAGTGACAAATAGTTCATGCTTCTTCAGGACGAGAATCAGTTAAATTAATCAAACAATTCAAACAGGGGTGGGATGGGATACAACGGGACAAATGTTGACGGACACTGTGAAAGAAGGGTGGTTGGGTAGGGTCGGATAATTTAGCCTTCTGTAACGGCCATTATCCTACTCTTTTTCGAAAACTACAAAAGGGGTCTTTAGTATAGGGAGTGAGGTATTCTCCAAAACGGTCCGCGGTCAGTCTTTCCGTATTATGACCAGACAACTCCCCTCCTACCGAATGGATCTCCCCATCATTCACCTGGGGATGCGCTATGGTTAACCCTACTAATCTGTAACTAGTACACAGCCAGACTTATAACTAATTTAAATACATCATTCTCACTAAAACTGCTCATTGAAAACAACAGCAATAAAACACTAATATCCAAAATGACAAATGATAATAAATAAACGTGAAGCATTACTAGAGATAGGACTGAGGGAAATTTCAATACGATGCATATGGATACAGGAATCAAAAGAGATTTTAAATGGCAAGTAGAAAAGGCCAGTGATAGAGCCAACATCATTCCTTAGTTTAGACAAACTTTATGCGGCTTTTGGCAGACCTCTTCGTGTGTTCATATGTAGCTAACGTTTTACAGGGGCTACTGATTCGGAAAGAAAAAGAAACTATCCCAGTCCTTTAATTCACTTAACGCTATATAGATGACGTTCTGTCACTTAATAATCCTAACTTTAAGCATTCCCTACGTCTTATCTATCCCATTGAACTTGAAATGAAAGAGACCTCAGACAATCCAACTTCTGCTTCATATCTAGATTTGTACTTGTACATAGATAATAATGGGCGGTTGAAATCAAAACTTTATGACACACGTGATGATTTTAATTTTCCGATTGTGAACTTCCCCTTTATTAGCAGTAACATACCAAGGTAAAGGTGAATGAGACAATAACCCTGAAACGGACCCAAAAATACTAAAGAGGTCTCGTTACAGTCTTCAACAGGGGGCATGTCTACCGAAATCTTTACAAGCTGTCAAGAAATTCCACCAAAACTGCAAACTATCCTTATTACTCAAGATGTAGTTCCTGTTCTGTACTGTTCTAGTTTTGTTGAATTTGTATTCTTTTACTTATGAATGTATCCTTCTGGCGTTTGTTTGTTGTGTTCCATTCTCCTGACTTTGTCTTTTCCTTGGATTTAGAATTTGTGGACTTTCCCCACTGTTTTGTCGCTTCGGTATTCTTTTGCCGGTAGATAAACAACAGAGAACACTACATAAATTTTGCAGTGTTGCAAAGAACAATATTTAGTGAAATCATAGGGACGTAATTATTAAAACAACCTTGAGACCACCTAATATCATTGAGAATTTGACTGTCGAATATATGACCCTGATATAATCATTGACCTAGAATATTGGATTTCTCTATGTTTCTACTAGTTATACGTCTGTGGATTACATTATCATTGTTCATTTGAGAGTATTTAATTATCAAATTATGCTTTATTTTTTTTAATTTCAGTTACAAAAGTATACGACAGAAAAGGTAGGTAATATAATCTGATATGCAAAGTACACTTACTTAGGTTAAGGTTCCAATTTCAAGTATATTTCTAAGAAGACATATATGCATTCAGGAAATAAAATTTAATTTGTTTTTGTTTATTTTATCAATTTATATCAGTTAATTAGTTTTCTCCTATTCCTGACGTGTTTAATCGGTGGGATAAAAATACATTATATCTTTTACCACTTCCCGGTGATTAAAGTTCTACGTGGGAATTACCGCCCTTTTTTCTACAGTTATTAGAACGATAAACTAGAGAAGTCCCGAAATGACGTCTATGTAAACAAACTACATAGCAACGATATTTTCTTGAGGTTTTTGTCGAAAATCATAGGAGAAACAGATTCTCCTTCAATTTACTCGTGAGTTATGGAATTTCTCCACCCTCAATAGTTAAATTTTAGATTTTAACACGCTCGCTAAAGGCTCGCGTGTTGAAAATCGAAAATTTAACTATCTCGGGTGGAGAAATTCCATAACCCACTCGTACCTGAAGGAGAATCTATATTTAACCAGTCACCTTCTTTAAATAATGACATTACTTACTTACTTACTTACCACAACAACACAATGGGAAACAGGAAAGGTCAACAATGATATACCAATCAATCATCGCCACCAAACAGACAGAACTCCGGACAACACAAAAAAGGGAAAAACACAGATATGAATACAACAGAGAGTCAGGATGGTTCTTAAAGTTCAATGATAACCTTTTGAAAAACTACTCCACGTATTTTGTGTGTGTTTCAGCTACTGCTTGTCATTGTCATATGACAGAGACCTTCAATACACGGAATAATAATATTAATTGAGGAGAAACTTGTCAATTCTAAAACTGGCAAAAATAATTTTGTTTTGCAGTTGAAGTTCCTCATGAAGTAAGAGTTCCAATTTTCAAGACAGTAGACAAACCAAGACCAGGTCTGTAATATTATTTTAAATCAGTAAACATTTTATAATAGGTTTTTTTTTTAAATTATTGTCTATTAATAACTAAATGTTATCACATATAAGACGTGATGAATTTGATAGCTCACCGATAAATCCATCAAGGAATGCTTTTTTGAATGATGTTGCCTCTATATAGGACATATTTATATTGTAACTTAAAGGTTGTAGTCAGTCCAGTTTCGATGCACGTTGGCCGAATGATTCAAGTAATATGTTATAATATAATTTGTTGGTGGCCTGGTATTTTGGCTTCCTCCACCAATAACCAATAGCCACTGGGTATGACCATTTGATCTGCAACGCACGTAATACCATCTGAACTAATTTGACTAGAAGTAACACCAAAAAAACTCAAAACATGTTCAGTTGAACGAAAAAATCCTGAAATACAATTTTGACATTTAAGTTACTTTCAAATGTGTTGTATAATTCTTAGGCAATATCATTAGAGCTATCCCTCTTTTTACTGATTCTCTTCTTTGTATATTGTATACTTTTTATTTGTTGTTTTTGTGTGCGTTTTACTTGAATGATCTTAAATCATAAGAAATCAGTGTGAATGGTTGTTTGTATGGTATATGTATGTATGGGTTGTGTCTGCTTGACCTTTGTGATTCATGGTAATAAAGAATATTGATTTGATTTGAATATCATGTCATCTTTAAAGAAAACCTGACCTTGTTAGATCACACATATTATACATATTAAAGAAAACTTTGCGTTAACCAACATAAGTTGTTATGCATGATGTTTTCCTTTCTTTTACAGTACCATACACACGTGAAGTTGTGCAGTATTATGATGTCCATGGTATGGTTTTCATGCAGTTAAAAAACACACACACAACAATATTGTAATGAAATATAAATATCCAGTGGTATCTGTCTTGATCTAAATGATATTCATATTTCGTTTATTTACGACCCATCACTTGTTCTCAAGACCAAACAATGTTAAAAACAGATTAAATAGTCCAAACTGACAAAAAAGGATAAGTCGAAATTATCTCACGGCAGAATAAGGTATACCGTTTGAGATTTGGAGACCACCAGCATAGACATCCAGCCTGTTTCAGTATTTGCTTGACACTTTGCGTTCAGATATTAAGCACTGTAACTACAACATTCACACTCGTTTTAGCAAAGTTTGAGATTACAGAATTATGAGATATATGACTCCAGTTGTTTATCTTAAATTTAATCCTCGATTAATTGAGGTAAACAACTGTGTCCAGAAGTATATATGTCGCAAAGTGTCATCTTGTTGCCAATAAATATATTAAGATATTAGGAGGTTTGAGATAAAAGAATTTGCTATTATGCGTCTGATCCAACGTTTCCAATTGTTCCCATGATTTTGATCATTGAGTGATTGTTTTATTATTTTCCTTTTAGTTAATGTTCCAAGACCAAGACCAGTCAAAGTTTTACAACACAAGACTCATGTTGAAAAAGGTATGATATTTTGTTAAGGATGTTGTTTTATTTTTTTTCATATTTTTGAAATTAGCTGACTTTCCTCATTAATAGCATTAAAGTTTATTTGGCGTTTTTTCATAATTCCTTGCCTTCATTTTAACTGGTGTTTTAAAGGTAACACTGTTTATTAAAGACTTTAACGAATATTGAAAAAAAGTGTTTCGTTTATCATACTTTCAGAACTGCTTCACTTATTCTTAGCAGCATTTTATTATTTTGAAAAGCAAATATGAGTTAAAATAAAAAAATATATAATTGATGAAAAGTGTTCACGTAAAATGAACGTACAAATTCAGTATTCTGCGTAAAACAATATTCAATACAGCTTAAAAGTTAATATCATATACATTTAATTAACGTTTATCTTTTTTTATTTTCAGTGCCATTTGAGAGTAAGTAGGAAGACGACGACGTGTAGAAAGAAAATCTTCAATTTAACTGCATATTGTTTTAAACTTTTGTTATTATATGCAATTCTAGGTAGCTAAAAGTCAATTAGAGAAGCCGTTAGGAAACTGATAATAGTAAAAGTGGTTTCAAACGTAAATTTGCAAACTGTAAGTTTAAATAACAAGTGATAATTAAATTTAAACTGAAAGAACAATACATCAATTAAAATACAAACGCAAAACTGTATTAAAATACATCACGAAATTGTATACATACATGACAAAGTGTATCATATCAAAATCTCATTCATCCAGTTTTTATATTACAGCACCAAACTTAATTGTCCAAAAGAGACCCGTACACCATGACATCAAGGAATTTGTACCAAAGGTTCCACAAGGTAAATTATGAATTATATGAAAACCTTGTCGCTGAAATTGTAGTAATTCATTTTGTTACTTTAATTGAAACAAACGTTTAAGTTTAACGTAAATTAAAATGGGAAGTAAATGTAACTAAATAAACATTAATCTTATTTTTGTGCTAATATTAGATTTAAACATTGTGAACTCACCGGGACCAAATGTCCATATATAAGCTATTTCCACCACTTAGGGATCTGTAGGTCGTAGTCAGGGGTGGCTTCATCTGTAGACTTTTACATTTTAATCTTCTCAGATACCAATATTTCTCATGAGAGCCTAACTTTGCTGGAATGGTTGTAAGTTGGCCATCTTTCAAACCTACAACAAATAGGACCATTGTTACTAACAACAGAAAAACATCTTAATTCATCTCTTCTATAAATATTATATAAATTTGAGACTCCCCGTGCCTGGAACTCTGACCTTTATGGGTGCCATTACTATAAAAAGAAAAATCAGCAAACACATATTTAAAAATCTTCTCTGAAACAACTGGGTCAACTGAGATCAAACTTTGATGGGATGGTCCTTAGCTTGTGTCCTTTCAGAATTATGTCTGTAGTTTTGGAATTGACCAACATGACTGCTGCTACTAAAAATAGAAAAATCAGTTAAAATAATAAAAAATCATCTACTCTTAAAAACCTGGGGGCAATCGTGACAAAACTGCAATGAAATGGTCCTTGGGCCCATACCTCTGACCTATGTACACTCGGTTAATAAAAACAGAATAATCAGCTAAAAAATATTTTAAAATCTACTCCTAGCAACTGGGGCAGTTGAGACCAAACTAATGGAATGGTCCCTAGCTGGTTCCCTTTCAAACTTGTGTCGGTAGGTCCTGATCCATGAACAATACGTCCGCCATTAACGTTATTACTAAAAATAGGCAAATCAAAATCTTAATTCGACTTTGAAACTACTTGGGCAATTTAGACCAAAAATTGATGAATGTTCCATAGATTGTCATCTTTCTTAATTTTGTCAGGTGCCAGTACCATAGGGCAATATCGTCACTGCTTCTATTGAGAAAAACTGCGAAAAGCCCGGATGTCAGGCTTTGTTTGTAATGATATTATTTAATTCCATGTTATGATTTTTGAATGGCAATATGAAATCTAGATGAGCGATACAGGTTCATGGAAGCCTCCGTTTCTGGCCTTCTGGAAATTATATTTTTCAGAAATTGTTACTTTTGGATATATTTCCAAATGAAGTTGCTACTGCGTTTGATAAACATTGAACAAATGTTTATGATTTGTATATGCACATTTGAACAATATTTGTATCATTAGAAGTGTTAAAGGCCAAAAATGTGGTTTTCGTCCTTACAAATTCATCAAATCATTTTAACAAAGTTTGAGTAAAATTGATACTTATTAGTAATTGTCATCACGGGAATTTTTTTTTTCCATCAAAAACAGTAATTAAATGTTTTTTCTGATGTTTGTAAGTGTAAAGAAATATTGGTGTAGCCTCGAAAAACTTTGAGAAAGTCCTTGTCTTACATATTTTTCCAATGATTCGCGAGATCCAAAACTAAAATAGCTTGAGTCTATAATTTGTTATTTTTTCATTCTTACCAATTCGACTTTAACTTTTTCATATAAGATCATGTAAGGGTAGAGCATTATACGATCTAAAAAATTAAAGTCATCACATAGGCCCGAAAGCGGGATCTTTCTACCAATTTAGATAACAGTACATGTATACCTGTAACGGTCCTAAAAGACTATTTGTGAACAAGGGAGGTCTGTTCCGTCATTTATTTACGTACAATTATTGTTTTCGAATATTTTTTATTTATTCAATTGACCCTGTTATCATGTCATTATAGTTCACGTTCAGAAATTCAGAGTTCCCAGCCCAGGTAAACAAATCAATTAACGGTATTCTAATATTAGGGTTGCATGAGTAGATTTCGTATGTGATTGCGACATATAAATTTGGAACTCAAAAAACGAAAACAATATGACGCATTTACATATGTTTAAATTAATAGCAGAAATATTTCATTCTTTTAACTTTAGCAATAGAATGTAGATTCTTATTAGTCCCGATACAGATAACTGCCGACGAAGCTTAAAATAAGAGAAACGTGGAAAAAAAATGTGTGTAATTTACTTTCCGTAGCAGATGGAGAATTAATTAAAAAAAAAAAAACATCACCTAAGGTTATGTTTTTTGGTGGGGTCCATGTTGTTCATACGTTTTTAGTTTTTAATTGTAGTGCATGTATTGTTTTGGTCTTGTCTTCGTTGTTCTCCGGAATTTGTCAGTTGTAACGATTTTTCTCTCCTTCGAATATCCCTTTGGTATTTCTTGACTTTACTTAACAAATTAAGCTTCGTTGAGCAGCATCTGTATGCAGGATATTGTTTCTGTTACTTCTCATCTTTTGCATGAAAAATAAACGTGTATTTCTGCTGCATGTTAGCTCTGTAAATATAGCTACAAACATTTATAGTACATTTTCAGAGAACTTCGGTTAGCCGTTGTGTTGAGTTTGATATTTTGATTTCAAGACAGAATATCGTTTTAATTATAAATTAAAACTTAATTAGATAAGTAAATCATATATGGAAAACGAATATGAAATAAAAATATCGAAACGCTTTTTTTGCAATAACTGAGTTTTCACGTGTTGTTTCTAAATAAATGCATGAAGATAATATGTACCATTAGGGATCAAGGAATAAGGAAATGGAAAATGTTTGCATCATTGTAAAAAATAATTTAACTTTTGGATTTGAAAGTAACTTGTGGGTTATTTATTTTTCCTCGAAATGTCGAATAATTAATTTCCCTATTATGCAATAATAATAAGTCTGGTCTTAAACCACCATATATAGCTACTTCATAAAAAGGCTATATTTTTAGATATTTTAAGTATTCAACTGTGCCTTAAACGCCTAGTCACGGTATGCATCTTTTATTTATAAACTACACAAACGTTTAAACGGGCTTTTAAATGGAACAGATCTGCGAATTTTTGTCGGTTATTTTATGGAATTGGAGGCAATATTAAAGAAGAGAAAACAAGAAGTCTTTGAAAGGTAAGATTTTATTGTGATTTTATTAATATATTTAAGAGACTCTTATGGCTTATGTCGTTATTTAAGGATTTCACGGAAGAGTAATTGCTGGTAGTGCAGCAGATAGGGCAGCTACAGAGGAGGCAAATAGATGTAAGACAGTCCCATCCTGCTTACAATTCAGACACAAGCTTATTGTGAAAAAAAATATTTTGTATTTCCGCTTAAATTATTGGCAACAGGACCTTATCCCTTGCAGACATAAATATTTACCTAACACGAACTCCAAAAAACTTACAGTTTATATACGCCTCATAAGTTTATCATCATGTTTGAATTAAATATACAGCTGTTGACCTGCCACAATAATTCCTCTTTACATTGCTTCTCCTTGTGTTTTCGGTTAATGTTTAAACCCTTTTTGCCTTTTGTCATATATGCTTCTTTTCCTCTCATTTTCCTCTAAGTGTCATCATCTGTACAAAAATGATAATTTCATTTTGTTCTACTTATATCAGATATACTTTTCATATAAAATTAAAGTTTAGAAAAGTACTATTTCAATAATATTCCATTTAAAAATAAATATTAATTGTAATCAAGTTGTAGAATATTTTTATCAACATTTCGACTTTAGTTTTCTTTGTGAAAAAATAGTACGTATTTTGTCGTAAATTTGTAAGTTTTTCGTTTATAGAAAACTGTTTTAACTATATTTTTTGCAAAACTTTTAGTTGGTCCACACACAGGAGGACGACTTGTTTCTGTTACTCGAGGACAAGGTAACTCATTTCTTTCTATTTCTTTTGGATTTGTTTGCTGCGTAATCAGTTTATCTACAGATTGTTTTGTAATTGGAATTTTATAAAGGTACACCGATGGACTGCTGACGTTTTGTTCTATTCGGATTCATATTTATGGTTATTTAACATTTAACCTAACAACATAGACATATAAAAATATACATCTTCATATTTTAAAATAATTTTTAATGTTTTAAGGATGCTCGCTGGTCATGTTTTGGTCTTTTTGTCGGATTTTCGGAATCCGCGGGTTTTATCAATTTCTTAAACATGAAGTTGTTTTTCCTTTATAACTCAATCATATATATCGTAAAATGTTAATTGACAAAATGTTATGAAATCCTTTTTATTTTTTCATTCATTTTTGAGGGACTGAAGTTGCCAATGCAAAGACAAGGAAAAGTCAAGAGAAAACCCATTTCCTGCAAATTTCCAAGGCCTTATAGTTCTAAAATGAGCACATGAACCTATATTTTTTTCTTGATTATTTGTTTACTATTCATATGTTCTCTCAAACTAAAACATCTATTTCAAATCCTATTTATTTCCCATTAGACCCGCGATCATCCTTAATTGTTTCCGATAAAATATTAGGTCATGCAATTCTTCTTTTAGAAGGGGGTATTGTTGGTCCAAATGTTGCACCCCGACCTGCAGTTGTAGCTCAGGAATTTTTTGATGGACGTTCTGGTCAACGCATCGGCCCAGAAGGTACTGCAAGCAGAGGTAATTATAATAAGTATATTTAATTTTAAAGTAATACAGAATAATTTAAGTAAAGAAAAAGTATAAAAAAAACATTCCTTTTTTCTGTATAACTGTACAATTAAAGTGTTTCCTGAAAAGTTCATTTTTCAAATGTTTGAAGATGACCCATGAAGCATATAAAGGTGGAACGGTTTTATATTTATGAGAAAACAGTTTCATGTATTTATTAACTCGAAATTTCAGTCGGCACTAGCAGTGCAAAATCTAGTTCGAATGAAATAGTTCTTCGAGGAAAGTGTGAGGGTGATGGATGTGCAGACAGGAACCCAATAGCTGGTATATTCCTGCACTACATAGATTATTATTTTTGCGCATGCTACTCACGATATTCACAAATATACAATGCATATTATTAATGGCACATGGCATTGAACAATTATTTGCACATATGTCACAATATTTGACAATAACTTGCACTAGTGTCACATGATATCACCTTTAGCAGATATCCAATAAAATTCACCGGTATCACATATTGCACAAACAATGGTAAACATGCTGCTTTTTAATTATTCTGTTAGTACATAGATAACTTTCCCACGTTTGGGCAACCAGTTTCTGTAAAGTCTATTAATATTAGTAAATTTATAAGACTGAGCAAATGAATATAGCATCAGCAAGATACCAAGATATAAAAAAACCGATGCAATGATTTTGATTCTAGATTTTATCTCAGATTCAAACCCAAAGCTCATACCTAAATTCACGTTAAAGATTATTATACAAAATGTTCCATTGTGAGAATATTTTAATATGTTGGGCAATGTAAATAAATGGAAAAGGAATTGTAAAAGATCTCTTTTGATTGTCGCCTTACATACTGAAATGTAATCTCACAAGTGACCATCCGTAAAACCAAAACTGGCTTACTAGTGTGCTATATGTTTTGTCAGACATTTGGTCAAAGACGTAGATTTAGAACGAAAAGTATCATATGTCCTTAAGAGTTTGCAGGTAAACATGTTTCGTGTGCATGTCAATTAACAACAGGTGGCATTTTTAGAAAAATCACGTGAAGTTATATTTTGTGAACTTTTGAGACAAAGGGAAATTTTGTTAACGGTATAGTGAGTATATTCTAACTGTCACCTGGTGATAACTTGAAAGCCACATACTTATATTGCACTTGGTTTTACGTTGTTACGTAAGACTATTTGAAATAGGTGATAGGGGAGTGCTAATTTTGTATTATTCCTTTCCACAAATTTGAAATAACATTTCATAAATTATTTGTCATAGAGCGGTAGAAGATTCATCTTCCTGTTCATCTCAATTACACTGAACATGGAATGATACTATTAATTCATTTCAAAGGTAATGGATTAAATAGAATTTTTGGATAAAATAGAACTTTTTGGATTAAATAGAATCTTTTAAGAATATTTGATGCAGAATTGGTACTTCCTTCATTACTTTGTCAATCACAATTTCTACAGGGATATTAGGTCGAGCAGGGCCTACTAGGGTACGACCCGGTGGAAGCAACGAAGGCAGACCTTTTATTATTTCACGTGATGCAGTACCAGTTGGTGGAGGCCTCGTTGGGAACTTTGGTGGTGGAATTGACGGTAAAGAATTCGAATGACAAGATACATGTTGTGTTAATATCAAATGTAAAAAAAGTTTTAGTTCTTTCTTAAACTGAGTTCCTTTGATGTAGAGAGAATACTTTGTTTATAAATTATCATAAATCCATTGGGATTTGATACATATGGAAATATTTTCTTTTAAAGTTATTGCATAAGAATGTAAGAAGAACAAATATGATATTTGAATATGGTTTGTCCTGTTTATTACAGGTGGTTTGGTTGTAGGCGGTGGAGTCAGTGGAGCTGGATCATTGATAGGAGCCGGTGTTTTCACTGGTGCTGGCTTGAAAAAACAAATATATTTTTAAGTAGGCTTTTACAATCGTATCAGTTATGACTCACAGAAATTTAATTTTATGAAGAAGAAAGAATTGTGAACTTGAAGAATTGCTTTTGAAAAATAACGTAAAAGGCTTTTGATATAGTATTTCGTTGTTTAATTTCCGATTCTTCCTATTTTTTATATTTAATTTTCTTGATCTTTAGAGAATTCTTTCAATTCGAACAGAAATATTCCTTTGACATGCAAAAGTTCAACAATTTAAGATATATGTAATGTTTTAGATCTACCAAAGAAATAATTAATGGGTAAGATATACAAGTGTTTTACCAGAAATAAAGCCAAAAAAAAATGTGGTTTAAATATTGTGCTTTCTATGCATCTGTCTTCCTTGTACTTCCTTTATGTCTAACCAGACTTATCAAAAGAATAAAAGTTTACCCACTTCGTTAGCCTTGCTTAAACTCTCCTTTTGTCTATCCCAAAGAGTAAAATTTATGTTTATCATCCCTGTTTGTTCGGCCTTGCTTAAAGACCCTTGTATTTAATCATGTTAATCAACATAATTATTACCCTGTTTCTTGCCTATAAATGTATTCTTTAATCGGCAGTACCCAAAGGGATTACATCTGTCCTAAAAATAAAACAAAATTGTAAAATTAAGAAATCTATGTTATCAGTTGCTTCATATAATGAATCGTTTTCCCGCGTTTCGAGCTAAACTTCTTAGATATTGTCGTTATACTCGTGAGAGTATTGACATTTGATATTACAGTGTTACTAACTTGCTGATTCTGTATTGGTCCCGAGACCCGTAGTTCGTAGTCAGCAAGTTCGTATCACCTTTATTTAATAATAAAAACGATCCGTACAGCTGGTCTGTATGACCAGTCCATATGACAAAATAGTCTGTAAAACCGGTCCGTATGGAATTCTATATTGCCCTGTTTAGAAGCTGTAATTCTCTACTGGAGACATAACGGGGCAATATTACTTTACGTATTTCCTCGGGCCGAAAATCTGTATTACATTATTAACAGGATAAATCAGGGCAAAATAAAAATATTGGTCGTGCAAAATTTGCCATATTTAAGCTGTGTTTATCATATTATTATTCTATTATCAAAGTGATACAGAATCTCTCTCAGGTGATCAGAGTGTCCTCGTGCGATTGACGATCTTCTATATATATCTTATAATATCTTTAAAATACGGTGGTGGTACTTCAACTAACACATTATTTATAAAGTTCTGCATGAAGATAGTTACATATTTGATGAAAACAATTTTAATCTTAAGGTATGTAATTATTTAATAACATACATTCGGTATTTTAAAATAAACTAGCTTCGTAAATAAGTTCAATGTGTCTTCTTTTGTCGTTGATATATGAAATAATATTTTTATTTTATAACAATTTTTTTTATATACATTGAATATTAATAATTAAATCTACACTTTCATTGGCTCTAAAGAGAAATCAAAATAAATTATCTACAAAAGTCAGAATTTATTTTTGTTGTACTGAGCAGTCGTTTATTTTTTTTATTTTTTTATGTACAGCGCATTACATGTTTATTTTTTAAGTGAAAGTAACAAATAATATGTTTTTTTTCCCTTTCAGAGAAATACTAAGAAACAGTTTTTCCTAGGTAAGATAATACACAGGTCTGCTGTTATTTTGATTTAATATATTGATGTCTCCTTAAACATTATGTTGTTGGCGTGACAATATAGTCTTAATTAACCAACTCAGTCTTGTCGGTTATATATCATCTTATAGAAATCGATACAAAAAGTAAATGAAAAGGAGTACCAGAAGCTAGTACCTAAGTAGTTAAGTGGTAATACGAATGATCCAAATCTACAATATAAATGTATCAATGATCCAAATCTACAATATATCTGTATCAATGATCCAAATCTACAGTATAAATGTATCAATGATCCAAATCTACAGTATATATATATATATATCCTGTAGATTTGGATCATTGATACGTTTTAACAATCACACCAAGATACATCAATGATCAAATCTACAGTGTATATGTATCAATATAAGGCCACTTAAAATGAATTGATAGATTTTCATCCCCACGCGCTCTTCAAAATTTGAAACGCTCTTCAAAATTTGATTTTTTAAATTTTCGTAAATCACAAGCTATGGAAATTTCTCGTGTCTGATACTGACACGAGCGAGATATTATCTTTTCGCTCCCACTTCCGCCCAATTCAAAACATGATTGTCGTGATAACTAGACTTCTTTCTATTGTAACGAAAGCTAACATTATAAGTTACGAAAATATAATTTAGTACTTCTACAATGATTCTGCGACCGGGAAAATTGACGGCAAACCACCAGCGCCACTTATAGGGACAACAAGAACGCGAATGAAGATCGGACCCACCAGTTTTGTTTTCGAAGGTCTTCTTTGAAAATAATAATTATAAAATAAAATCCTCCCACCCGCCCCATATTTTGCATGGACCCTGGATGAAATTCTACTTATTAAGTTGAATTGGCCTTATAATCAAAGACATATTCAGTGAAAAATATTAACACATGAAATATACAAATATTAATACAAACATGTTAGATCTTACTCTGAGTTTGTCATACATTCCTATTTCATAGACACATTGTAGTACGTTTATCATGTATATACGGAATAAAATGTATTTATTATGTATTGTTCTTTAACGCTATTATTTCTCTTTGTCTTTTGCAGGAGAGGTTGCATAATCTGGCGGCATTTCCAGCTATCAAAAGTCGTGTTAACACGTGTTTTTGAGCATATACATTCTGTAGATATTAATATTACATCGGTTTGATAATTGTATTCATCATCTTCGGGCGTCTAAAATAAATTATATGTTTTCCAATTTGGACTTTGTATTTTTCTTCACATACTGTTAATCTTGGTGTGATTGTTAAATTCGATAGGATTGGTTTAAAACTACTTTTATGTGTATGGGGATTCAAATAAATAGTGAAAAAATAATTACGTCTTGCCTTGTGTAATTCTTATTTTCAAAAGAAAGCAGCCAAACCAGATATGTTTATAGTTATAAGACAATTAGGATCATTTCTTTTGTATACAGTGAAACTATAATTCAACGAAATATGCATATCAAGTGTTATAGAATATTCATATTTTATCTGATAAATATTCATCACAGTAAAGTGTGATTTCATCGCCAATTGATTTTAGTTATCATGAGCAGCTTATGACTTTAAAGCATAACACTGGCATCAATATGCAAATTTTGAAACATTTTCGATTTAATCCAAGTGTATCAGTTGATACCACTGCATGAAAATGCTTATACGCAAAACTTGGCTACGAAAAAAAACAAAGTATCCTTAATTCAGTTGCCACCATTTCGATACCAGCTCGCAACTGATACTTACAGTAAAATTTGTGAAAACTAAGGAGTATCATATTCGTTGATGATGGTTTTGGTTTTATCCCTTTCAGTCATTTTGGTATTTTTTAATTTTCTCTTGAACCTTTTGGATTGTTGTTTTGGTTTTCAACATTTTAGGCTTTGAGCACAACTGATAAGTCGTACATCGACGAAATGTGCACATCTTGTGCATCAAAATTGGTATCATTTTTTTTCTTAATAAACTTTCAGATGAGGTTGACACAAACGGTAAGTAATGGTAGTTCTCGGTTTCTATATGTCTAGGATATGTAGGATTTATTACAATAAACTGGTTGAACAAAGGGTGTCCTGGTGATATTATTGTCACAACTCCTAATCAATACAGATATTCGGTCTGTGTCCTACTTTAGAGTTCAGATAAGAATTCCATGTCAGTCAATCCTAACATACTTATAATTTGTAATGAATGGTATAGCGAGAATCCACAGTTAACAGACTAATGATTATTAATTTTGCTGATCTGGATATCAATGTAATAGTGATTATATTTTTGGTATTTTTGTCATTTTTAATGATGGGCCTCGGTGGTCATGACGAACTACCTCAGCCGAGTGGTCTAGGTAGTTCGTCATGACTAGTAATGATTACTAGCCTGCCAACGCTGGGTTTGTGAGTTCGAATCCCACCTGTGGTGGGGTGTGTTCGACTCCGATCTAAAGTGACAAGGATTGCCATTTTCCTTTCGAAGGTCGATGGTTATCTCCGGGTACTCCAGCTTCCTCCATCAATAAAACCTGGCATCCGCGAAATAGCCGAATATGCTGAAAACGGCGTTAAACCCCAACTAAACAAACTAAACAAACATTTTTAATGAATAATACAAATCTTGTGACACTCCTTCAAAGAATATATTATCACAACTGAGTCGATACCACTGCTGAGGGAATCAACGTTCATGAGGTTATCATCTGCTATTTCTATACTAGCCCGAAATTAACAGTGAAATTTACTATTACAAATATTTAAAATTTTATGAAAACTAAGGACTTTACTTAGATTGTTCTGGCTTAACTTTTTTGGTATTTTTGGCGATTTACAGCATTTCCGGCATAAGTATCGAACAATTTATTAAACAGTAAAGAATTGCTGAATCCTAATATATGCTTTCTTTCATATTGTCGATCGAATCCTTATATTAAATTTTAATTGCCATTTAAGGTGGGCAGGTATTGAATAAGATTTTTCAAAATGATCCAAATCGTGATACAAGGGTCTGGAGCTGGCAGGTCAGTTACTGCTAGTAGTCCTTTGTAAATTTATATTGATCTTTGTCATTTTGCGTTTCTCTCATTACCTTTTCTTACATCGGACTCGGACTTCTTTTGAACTGAGTTTTAATGTGTGTATCGCTGTCTGTTTGTTTATTCCACGTTTGCTAATCTTGTGGTTTTTTAATTGTTCATTTGTATCTTTCGGAGTTTAGTGTGGCGTCCATTTCGCTGGTACGCGTTATTGTTTAGGGGCCAGCTGAAGCCCGCCTCCAGGTTTGGAATTTTCTCGCTGCGTTGAAGACCCATTAGTAGCCTTGGGCTGTTTTGTGCTCTTTGGTCGGGTTGTTGTCTCTTTTACACATTGCCCGTTTCCATTCTCTATTATAGTAATACTTTGCTATAGTCATTAAGAAAACACTGCAGTGTTTGTAAGGTAGGCTGCGAAGAATATTTAGCTTCGGCGTGGCATGAATCTGAAAATTTGAGGGGAATCAATTGTTAGATAATAATCATTTCAAGAATTTTCTACATAAAATATTATCGTTTGTTTTTCATCATGTTACAATAATGAATAATCTGCCCTTTTGCTTGATATTTGTACAAATTTGCAAATGCTTTCCTGCTAGCTATTTTTTTAAATTTAATTGTTCACGATATTCGGATTATTTATGGCTTTCTAAAATTTTGACACAGGGGTTGGTTATTTTGCTGGCTGGATTAGGGCTCTTGGAACGTGAAACGTTCGACGAATTTTATCCAAGGGTTATTGCATAAAAATGAAAAGAAATTGGCTCAGTCTTTTAATTTTGACTTCACCTATGAATAGACACCTGAGGACGGTTGAACACTAAATTATACCACAGACGTGATTTCGTTATTGCCGTACATACAAAAACCTTTAGGACTACATCACATTCGAACTAAACTATATTCCATTCCTTTGTGTAAACTTAACTCACTCCACAAAAAAGCATTGGAGCAACAAATCAAGAATTTTAATTCAGCTGAATACAAACTCGCTGCTGTGGTATCGGATATTGCTTCTCACAGATTATTCAAACCAGTTCGCATCCATAACGACGAATCTCACCAAAGGTCGTTCCTCAAAGTTAACTTTGTTAATAAAGGCTTGGATGCCATAAATCTCAGCAATATCCTTCACCACAAAACAGTAAAATCTAAAATTCCTCCATATTTCAAAGACCAAACTGTTCCACTTATTTCTTATTCTTATACAAAACCCATTGCAACCAAGATTTTCAATTACAAACGGGCATTGCGGGACCTTAATTCCGATGACCTCAAGTCTAAACCCCCTGACTGCTCCTGTTCGACATCTCCATTCAATTATAGTCCTGTGGGTCATGTTATCACTGGAGATCTCAATCTAGTTGATAATCAAAAGCTTAAAAATATGCTAGCTAAAGGCCCCAAATACCGAGAACCCCAGCCAATTAATTGGAAATACAATTTCAAGTTACTTATGGATTCGGTTGAGGACTATGCCAGAAAATGGACTTCAAAAGAACAGGAGCCTGCTGACACACTTTCAGAGTGGGTGAAGGCTATTAGGTCAATGATACAAATCAGAATTAAAAGCCTCCAAGGGTCTATGAGCACTAAAGCTATATCCATCTTTAAAGACCCTAAGGTTGTTGAAAACTTGACTCGCCTTCATGACAAATATGTAGTTGTCCCAGCTGACAAGGCCCCCAATAACATCGTTTTTGTTTGTAAGAACTATTATTTTGTCTTAGAAACGAATTGGGAATAGATAACACTGCGGGTAACCCAACTTATACACCGACCACACTCACTAAGCAGGAAGTCCTTGATAACCACAAGACCGTTCTTCATTCCTTTGGCATTTCTACAAAGGATGAAGAAATGGACCTTCCTGCTCTTTATTGGATTCCTAAACTACATAAGAATCCGTTTAAACAAAGGTACATTGCTGGGTCAGCTAATTGCTCTACAAAACCTCTTTCAAAGATTTTAACATCCATATTGACATGTGTTAAAGAGGGCCTTCAGAATTACTGTGAAACATCATATTCTACCAGTGGCGTCAATCAGATGTGGATTCTTAAAAACTCCAAAAATTTACTTCAATATCTAAAATCAAAATCTTTGGCTACATGCAACAGCATAAAAACTTTCGACTTCTCTACACTCTACACTACCATACCACATTCTCAATTAAAAGATCGCTTAAAGCAACTAGTTCATCAATGTTTTTTCAAGAAAAATGGGACACGCAGGTATAAATTCCTTGTTCTAGGTAGAGAAAAGTCTTATTTCGTGAAGAACCACTCTGATTCTGACAAAAAGTATTCTGAAGATGAAATTACAAACATGTTAGATTTTCTCATAAACAACATATTCGTTGAATTTGGCGGTCTAATTTTTCAACAAACAATCGGCATTCCAATGGGAACCAACTGTGCTCCTCTCCTCGCCGATCTGTTTCTGTACTCATATGAAGCGGACTTCATTCAAGGGTTACTACGTGAAAACAAAAAGAAACTAGCCCAATCCTTTAATTTCACTTTTCGTTATATAGATGATGTGTTGTCGTTAAATAACGACAAATTCCAAGACTTTCTAAATCGTATCTACCCCAGTGAGCTTGAAATTAAGGATACTACAGATACACCAAAGTCCGCTTCATATTTGGATTTATTTCTTGAAATAGACTATGAGGGACGTTTGAAGACAAAACTTTATGACAAACGTGATGACTTCAACTTTCCTATTGTTAATTTTCCCTTCTTGAGTAGCAATATACCAGCATCGCCTGCATATGGCGTCTACGTTTCTCAGCTTATCCGATTTTCAAGGGCATGCGTGAGTTACCCTGACTTTCGACAAAGAGGATTACTGCTGTCACAAAAGCTTCTTAACCAGGGTTTTATCAGGGATAAGTTGATGTCATCACTTAAGAAATTTTACGGTCGTCATCATGAATTGATTGACCATTACAGTGTTCCAATATCTAAGATGATGTTGGACCTGTTCCCACTGTCGTAACCTTTCATGTGACTCCTACGATTTGTGACTTCCACCGGATTGACCTTGTTGAACTTCACGACGGGTGCCGTATACGAAGCAGGAACTGCTTACCCTTCCGGAGCACCTGGGTTCACTCCTGGTTTTTATAGGAGTTCGTGTTGTTCATTGTTTTTAGTTTTCTGTGTTTATTTGTTGTGCTTGTGGTTGTTCGTTTGTCTTCCCGGGTTTGTCTGTCCAATGGATTACGTTTTTTTATTGCTCCTTAGGTATATTTGTCCTTTTTAAGTTTTAAAATAGTGAATTTCCCTTTTCTATGCAGCAATATTTCCACCTCACCTGCATATGGTGTCTACATTTCTCATTTGATCCATTATTCAAGAGCTTGTTTCCACTACAGTGACTTTCTGGGCGAGCAAGGACGCTGAAAAATGAACTGCTTAGTCAAGGATTGATGATTGATTGTTGCTTAACGTCCAGTGGCAAATATTTCATGCTTCTTCAGGACGAGAACCAGCTCAATATATCAAACAATTCATATAGGGATGGGTCAGGACACAAAGGGGAACCAATTTTGACTGCCACTGTAAAAGGAAGATTGTTGGGTACGTAGGGTCGGATAATTTAGCCTTCTGTAGCGACATTAGACTAGTCTTTTTCGAAAACTACAGAAGGGGTCTTTAGCGTGCAGCGAGTGTGGCATTCTCCAAATGCCTAACCCACTATGGTCCGCGGTCAGACTTTCCGTGTTATGGCCTGACAATCCCTTAAGGAGAGGGTCTCCCCATCCGCCACCTGGGGACTCGCTAGTCAGCTCTATGGGTTGAGCCCCCGTCATCCATCACAGGTGTCTAGTTAGTCAAGGATACATCCAGTCTCTACTAAAATCATCACTCAAAGTTTTACGGTCGACATCATGATTTGGTCGATCGTTAACAGGTGAATGTGTCACAAACGATCATTGACATATTCCCTGTGTGATTCCAGTTCTCGCACAGATTTTGACATTTACCAACATAGACCTTTTAACGGCTTTGTCCACTGGGCAACGCGACGGTTTTCGCATACTAAACAAGATATGCTTACCCTTCCGGAGAAACTGATATCACTCCACGTTTTTTGATGGAGTTCGTACTATGCGATTCATTACTTTCATTGGTGATCGTCAGCTTAGAGTCTTTAATTAAAGTCACGAAATACCAAAGGGATATTCGAAGGAGAAGAAAATCGAAACGACTGACAAACTCCGGAGACAAACAAAGACAAGACCAAAACAATACATGCACTACAATTAAAAAACTAAAACATATGAACAACATGGAACCCACCAAAAAAACCGGGGAAGACTTGAAGAATTCCCATATAGGTTGGTACAGAAAAGAATGTCCGCAATGGTTTGTATATAATACTAGTCAGTATTGCTCTGATTTAAATCAAGTAAGAAAAATCAATATTGGATTAATCTTATCGAGTGTATAGGTAAGTCACGTGGTAATTAGGAGAACTTGTTTTGAGGTGCGGTTTTCTGCCCACTATATTGGACGAGTTTAATAATTAAGTAGATGTTGGATGCTACTCTGCGGAATTGTAACCAGGAGTCCTTGGAAATGTCAATTCAGGACATGGATTACTCAGGTCAGTTTATTTATATTTTATTGGTTTTATGTACTGTACATGAATTGGGTCCGCGAGTCGCACAACGTGTCGTTGGTTTAATTCTAAATGCCTTTATGGCCTTATGAAGGGTGTTTTATATATTTTCAGGGGTTAGTCCCAGTTTATTTGCCAGAAATGGCTTAGTTTGGAATAATCAGGATAAAACACTGAAACGATGGAATGTTGGTCACGGTTGAGTTGCACGCAGCGGAAGTAACATGTGAAATTGTAAATGAGCTTCATTGCTGAATTGATGAGGTTATTTTATGGAAATACATGTTTCTCACTAAAAAATGAAATATAGTTATGAAGTGGCAGTTACAGTAAGCATGAATGTAATCCGTTAGAATAGGAATTCTATGATAGAACATATACAAATAGTGTCTGCATTTGAAATCTGGATATTTAAACGTAACTACGGGGTAATATTTTCCATAAAGTCCAGTATTGTCGCAAGCGGTTAATATTTTTCCGCGGAGCTGTATGTACGTATGAGAGAGCTGTGATAATCTTCATAAGATCCATTTTTATATATTTATTTATTTTAGTTGTATTTTGTTTTTGTTTTGGTGACGTTATTTAATATAGTTTTATTTCATTTTCATTTTCATTTTCCATTTTTCGTTTCATTTTTCTGTTTGATGTACATGTGTTTAGTTACGTTTGTTTTCATTTAATTTTTTTAATAAATGTGTTCATTTTATATTGATTTATTTTGATTGCTAACCCTAGACAAAAGAATTCTATATCCTTATATAGACTCAGATGCTCCGGAAGAGTAAGCAGTCTCTGCTTCCTGCCTGGCACCCGCCATGCTGCCTATGAGGAAGGGATAAAATCAACGGAACAGGTCCATTTTCATTTGGTAAACGGTGTTTTTACCTGTCAAACAAGTCATGATGACGTCCATAAAACTTTAATAAGGATGACTCCAACATATCCCTGTCTAAGCAACTTTTCTGTCAGGAGCCGGGCTCTGTCCAGGAAGTCAATGTATATGTATACTGAATAACTTACGAGTTGTGAAATATATACCCCAAACGCAGGCGTTTTTTGGAATATTAAGTGGTACATTTTATAACTCTCCATAGGTTAATGACAGCTCGTACCATCCCTGTGACTTCAGACTGATTGATTTGTGTTTGCTTAACATCCAGTGGCGACTATTTCATGCTTCTTCAGGACGAGAACAAGTTCTACAATTTAACAAACACAATTCCCTTTTGGGGTGGTATGAGACACAACGGGAAACGATTTTAACTACCACTGTAAAAGGGTGGATGGTTGGGTAGGGTCGGTTAATTAAGCCGTCTGTAATAGTCATTAGCCTAATTTTTTTCGCAAACTCTAGAAGTTGCCTGCAGCGTGTATGGAGTGAGGTATTCTCAAAATACGAATTCACTATAGTCCGAGGTCGGGCTTTCCGTATTAGCACTGTGAATTAAGATGATGAGCGGTAATAAACACATACGTTTGCTTGAACGGACGAGGGTTTTGCCACAAGAATACATTCACTATAAACTTTTTTAGCTGGTACATTTGTAAAGTCAGGTAAAGTTTGTTTCCTTTGTAAGTATTTTTTCGTTAACCTAAAAGCTTTATTTAATGTCTTATTGTCTGATGGTATTAGATGTCAACAGTATAATGATAAAGGAAAATAAAGTGTTTCCCAAACTTTTTATTATGACAAAGACAATTGGTAATATCAAATGCAATAATTTAAGGACTGGGTTAACGAGACAAATTACAATGATGTACAATTTTTCAAATGAATGGTATAGAAAAAATTGTCTTTTCTCATTAAAAATATCCGGTTCTTGAGAGTTTGTAGCATCCTATCTATTGTCCTCTAAAACAAGAAAATAAATTAAAAATAAATCTAATTTTAAATTGAATTGCAACTGGTATCATAGAGGCTTTATTATAAAAAGGAAAAACAAATATTCTACAACAGAAAAAAATTGTGTTAATTTAGAAGCAACCTCAGTTGCTAGTATTTCGACACTAACCAGAAATTGATACACTGAACGTACTGTTACAAAATTGTAATATTTGTGAAAATAAGGAGTATCTCCCTCGCTCATAGCTCTGTCCTTAGATTATTTTTATTTTTTTGGTTCTGAATATTTTAAAACTTGCGCATAAATGATGAGTCGTAAATGGACGAAATGTGCACATCTTGTGCATCAAAGAATTTAATTTATATTTTTTTTCAATAAAATTTAAAAAAAGAGTATACACAAAAAAAACCTTTTTTTTAAATAAAAATATATAATTAGTAATATTTTTTACCTGAAGTAGTCTTTGCTTTATCCATATACCCACCCAACTGAAAAAAGATGTATATTTTAATGTTTTAAATGTAAGAATATGGTACTGTAGCGGTAGGTTTAAAACTTAAGTAAAACTTGGACAGATGTTATGAAACCGTAAAATCCAGCAAAAGATTACAAATTTAACAAGTATGGAGTTTTGGTCTGACAATATAAACTTATTTCATGGAAATGTATAAAATTACCATGGAAATTATATTTTAATACAAAGGTAATATTACGCTGCAGATATCTACAATTGGTATACAGAAGGCACTGGCTTTCTTAAATTTTGTGTTTATTGGATTTATGGCTGTTGACTTTTTGACACCATTGTTTTCAGATCCATTAGTGTAAGTCGTGTGTTTGGGTGGTTCCTGCTTGTGGTACGACGAGCCCTAGATATAAAAGACACTCTCTTGTCTTTTGCCAATTTCCAATATGTCAGTTTTGTCATCAATATTACCGAAATGATTCTGACTTTTAACTTATGTCTCATCTAGACGTTGAGTGATGTCGAAATCCACATTAAAATATTTACAGAAATATATCTAGAAAGATGAAAATCAATTTTTTCCCATAAATATGTAATGTACCATTCCAGACGCAAATATATCTATACTAAAACTCACCATTATCGGGATCCACTGCTGTAGAATGAAAAAGCAAAAAATGCGTTATGATATTTTTTCTGTTTTTTTCTGGACATTATACAATTTGAAAGATTTTCTTCGTACTGTGCACTTTACTACTTTTGATTCAGAAATCAATGCGAAATTGTGTAAAAGGGGACAGAATACAGATTATTATTCGCATTGTGATTCCATCTATACCCAATTGCAAAACGCACACCAATCTTATTAACCAATCTCAAAATATTGATGACTTAGAGTCACAAATTTAAATACACAATACTATTTTTGAATTTACATTATAATCTGTTGCAAATTGTCTTTATATTAGCTCACAAAATTCTTTTCCTTGCTGGGAAAACGTTATCAGCTTTTACTATACAATAATTGACTTGTTGAACAATTCTTTATACATATATATCTGGGTAAAACCTTACCATACATTGGTGTCATGCCACCTCCTACTCCTAATGAAATAAAGAATAAAACATGGGTAATATATTTACGGTAACTATATTTGCCATAAGTTATATGTGATATTTTAGCTAAAAATAAGTGACAGCAATATGGAATTCATTGAAATGACAGGAACTGCATGATGACTATGGTGATGCTTGGTTGTCTAAGAATACATCAAATGATTTCTATATTTACACTAACATACCTTTTGTGTTGTTTAGTTACGCTAACAGACTTTGCGTTGTATATTTACACTAACATACCTTTTGTATTGTATAGTTACGGTATCATACGTTTGTGTTGTATATATTCACTAACAGACCTTTTGTTTTATATATTTTGAAGTAGGGTTTTAACTCCGTCAGGAAAGTGTGCCTTGCCAGGAATTTGGCAACACAGTTTAGGTTCGTTTGGTTGTATTGCATAGTGAACCTGTTGATGGTTATTCCAGAAACAGCCATCGTGTGCGAGCTTGAAATTTGGTTCTTGCTTCTTGTTTTTTTTTCTTCTCTTTCTTACTTTTCTGTCCGTTCATATTTACTTTGACATCTATGAACTGATTTTGCCATGTGTACGATAAATAAACAACTCACCGTAGGCTGGAGGGTAATAACCTAATAAAATATAGATACATTGTTAATTTATAGTTTTGATTTGATTGGGTAAGGACTAAAATATAGACTTGTTGTTAACAGAAAAATTGTACATTTAGACCTTATTTGTAGTTCTGAACTGTTAATGAAAAACTAATGAATTAAAAATGTTTAGGTACCGTACTGTAATGTGAAATACCAACAATTCATGTCTTGTACGTATTAAGCCAATCATCAATATTATTATCGTCGTAGGAATATAATGCATTTACTGTAATGTGACATACTAACAACTCATATTTTGTACTTATTAACCTCATCGTCAATATCATTGTGTTGTATAGTTCATTTCATGTCACGTATAAAAGTAAATGATGAAACAGTCTTTAGAATTACTAAATAATTCGTACTTACCGTCAACATCAGCTAAATTTAAAGAAAAGAAAAATATCAAACAGAATTTACAACACAAGAATACCTTTTATTAAATCATTCATACAATATTATGATACCAATTTTGATGCACAAGATGTACACATTTCGTAGATTTACGACTCATCAGTTTTGCTCAAGGACTAAAATGTTGAAAAACCGAAACAACAATTCAAAAATGCGAAGAGCAAATTCAAAAATACCAAATGACCAAAAGTTGTAAAGTCAAAGCCATTTAAGGACATCTAAGTGAACATTAATTTCTTTTTTCTTTTTCTTTTTGTTTTGCTGATAAAATTTGTCTTCAATAAAAACAGCCTTAATTATGATTATATAATCTTGCTAAGAGACTCCGTTTTTCAGCATGATTTACAGAAAGTTTTCATTTGGTATAAGGAAGGTTAAAATTTTGCATAAACTTACCTAAGTGCTCGTACGGGTTATCTGAAAAAAAAATGTATGCATGTTCATTAATCATATACATGTACATATAGCAGGTTATAGCTGTGTTGTATGGATATATTAATATATTGTCGTAGAATTCATATGTTCACGAAAATTGCTTCGTAGGCTATAAAATTGTAATGATTTCCGACAACACTCTGCAATTTCCAATACTAACTAGTATGAAACACGACAAAGACACAGTATGAAGCTGAAATGAAAGATATTGCAGACTTCATCCTGGCAACCTAACCAGATTAAAATTTAGACAAGATTTTTTATGAAAGTCTATTAATCTTATAGAAGTTTGATTGAACCATAAACTATATGTGTTATAGAACAATGCATCTCAAGGTATTTTTTTCAAATACAGTGAAAGTAAAATTATGATTGATAAATAGTTCAATCCTTCAAGTCATTACACCATGCATGTTTGCAATATTATCGTTAGGTATGTAACTTCCGTTTTATGAAATAAGTATACAAATTTATAATTTGAAAAGGTTATAATATGTTGTATTGATATGAGATCCATCATCATCACTCGGATATATGGATCCTAGGGATATGGTTAATTTATATGAGATCAATCATCAGCACTGGGATATATGGATCCTAGGGATATGGTTAATTTATATGAGATCCATTATCAGCACTCGGATATATGGATCCTAGGGATATGCTTAATTTATATGAGATCCATCATCAGCACTCGGATATATGGATCCTAGGGATATGGTTAATTTATATGAGATCCATCATCATCACTGGGATATATGAATCCTAATGATATGGTTACTTTATATGAGATCCATCATCATCACTGGGATATATGGATCCTAGGGATATGGTTAATTTATATGAGATCTATCATCAGCACTGGGATATATTGATCCTAATGATATGGTTACTTTATATGAGATCCATCATCATCACTGGGATATATGGATCCTAGGGATATGGTTAATTTATATGAGATCCATTATCAGCACTCGGATATATGGATCCTAGGGATATGCTTAATTTATATGAGATCCATCATCAGCACTCGGATATATGGATCCTAGGGATATGGTTAATTTATATGAGATCCATCATCATCACTGGGATATATGGATCCTAATGATATGGTTACTTTATATGAGATCCATCATCATCATAAGGATATATGGATCCTAGGGATATGCTTAATTTACATGAGATCCATCATCAGCACTGGGAAATATGGATCCTAAGGATATGGTTAATTTATATGAGATCCATCATCAGCACTCGGATATATGGATCCTAGGGATTAGTTAATTTATATGAGATAAATAATCAGCACTGGGATATATGGATCCTAGGGATATGGTTAATTTATATGAGATCCATCATCAGCACTCGGATATATGGATCCTAGGGATATGGTTAATTTGTATGAGATCCATAAGCAGCACTCGGATATATGGATCCTAGGGATATGGTTAATTTATATGAGATAAATCATCAGCACTGGGATATATTGATCCTAGGGATATGGTTAATTAATATGAGATCCATCATCAGCACTCGGATACATGGATCCTAGGGATATGGTTAATTTATATGAGATAAATCATCAGCACTGGGATATATGGATCCTAGGGATATGGTTAATTTATATGAGATCCATCATCAGCACTGGGATATATGGATCCTAGGGATATGGTTAATTTATGTGAGATACATCATCAGCACTCGGATATATGGATCCTAGGGATATGGTTAATTTATATGAGATACATCATCAGCACTGGGATATATGGATCCTAGGGATATGGTTAATTTGTATGAGATCCATAAGCAGCACTCGGATATATGGATCCTAGGGATATGGTTAATTTATATGAGATCCATCATCAGCACTCGGATATATGGATCCTAGGGATATGGTTAATTTATATGAGATAAATCATCAGCACTGGGATATATGGATCCTAGGGATATGGTTAATTTATATGAGATCCATCATCAGCACTCGGATATATGGATCCTAGGGATATGGTTAATTTGTATGAGATCCATAAGCAGCACTCGGATATATGGATCCTAGGGATATGGTTAATTTATATGAGATAAATCATCAGCACTGGGATATATGGATCCTAGGGATATGGTTAATTTGTATGAGATCCATAAGCAGCACTCGGATATATGGATCCTAGGGATATGGTTAATTTATATGAGATAAATCATCAGCACTGGGATATATTGATCCTAGGGATATGGTTAATCAATATGAGATCCATCATCAGCACTCGGATATATGGATCCTAGGGATATGGTTAATTTATATGAGATACATCATCAGCACTGGGATATATGGATCCTAGGGATGTGGTTAATTTATATGAGATAAATCATCAGCACTGGGATATATGGATCCTAGGGATATGGTTAATTTATATGAGATCCATCATCAGCACTCGTATGGATATATGGATCCTAGGGATATGGTTAATTTGTATGAGATCCATCATCAGCACTCGGATATATGGATCCTAGGGATATGGTTAATTTATATGAGATCCATCATCATCATTAGGATATATGGATCCTAGGGATATGCTTAATTTACATAAGATCCATCATCAGCACTCGGATATATGGATTTTAGGGATATGGTTAATTTATATGAGATCCATCATCAGCACTCGGATATATGGATCCTAGGGATATGGTTAATTTATATGAGATCCATCATTAGCACTGGGATATATGGATCCTAGGGATATGGTTAATTTATATGAGATCCATCATCAGCACTCGGATATATGGATCCTAGGGATATGGTTAATTTATATGAGATCCATCATCAGCACTCGGATATATGGATCCTAGGGATATGGTTAATTTATGTGAGATCCATCATCATTAGTCCGACATTTTGATCAGGGCGAGATGGTGTATTTATATGAAATCCATCATCAGCACTTGTTCACATTGATCTATCATCCTTACTCCGTTAAATAGATCCTAGGGATTTAGTGTATTTATATGAGATCTATGGTCAGCACATATGGACTAGGCACCTGTGACGGATCAAGGGAGGTCAAACCACATAGCTGTTTTCGAAAAATAGTAGGCTGATGGCCGCTACAGAAGGATACATTATCCGACCCGACCCAACAAAACCACACTCCTTTAACAGCGGCAGTCAAAGTTGTTCCCCCTTTGTGTCCCGTCCAATCCCTATTTAAACTGTTTGATAAATTGTTGAACTAGTTCTCGTCCTGAAACAGCATGAAATACTTACCACTGGACGTTAAGCAAACAACAAATCAACAAATCAACCGGACATATGGATCCTAGGGACATTGTGGATTAATAAAATATCCATTATCAGCACTCAGACTTATGGATCCTAGGGATATGGTGTTTTATATTAAATACATCATCAGCACCCGGTCTTGGGGATATGGTGGAATAATATGAGATCCCCATCATCAGCACTCGGACATATGGATCCTAGGGATATAATGGATTTATATGAGATCCATCATCATTACTCGGTCAAATGGTCCTTTGGATATAGTATATTGATTCCTGACGCAACCTTGTCGACTGTTTGGCAGATAATATGGACTTCGGCTTATAAGGATCTGATATGAAAATCAAATGTGACTTTATTTCTCTAATTCTATGCGCATTTATATATCTCTTGACTCGTTTGATAAATTCTGTTATCACATATTTTATTCAAATAACGCCGATTTTGCATATGTAATAAAAGCACAATTTGATGCATGTTATTTGCCCCACGGGGCAATAACATCTTACGAGGGCAGATAACATGTTATCTGCCCTAGTATGATCTGTTATCCTCCCTCACGTGAGCTTCAGCGACGTCACTTCCGCTCAGCTGGAATAATCGTTTGCAGTGATCCTTCCATATTTCATTCCTACCTAGTTTGGTAACAATCCGTCAGTTAGATTCATAGAAGAATATAAAAAAATGTGAAAAGTTTACTGACGACGGACGCAAAATGATGACATAAGCTCACAAGGCCTGCTAGGTGATCTAATGATGAAAAAACTAAATCCTAATTACTTACAGTAATCTGGTGGGTCAATTGAATCTGAAAATAATTTTTTTGTCAATCAATTAAACATGAAAATAAGAAACAAATACATCTGATAACATCAGATAGTAACTACCAATTTTGTATTATAAGACAATAGTAAAAATAATTATGAGAAGCTTCTCTTGAAAATAAATCGCCTGAAATATAGAGCCTGAATTCGTCTTCTGTCAAATGATTTCGAATTGATAATATATTTTCACTTTAGTATTACCCAGTTCATGAATATTATTAACGGATTTTATACTACAAAATAAAAGATTTGTGAACATACCTCCTGCTATGATGACTGGAGCCCTACCTGCATGACCTACAATAATCATCATATTTATCATTATTAATTATATTTGCATAATTTTATTTGAAAAATCAACTGAAATCACAAGCCTGACCTCTAGAAATAAAACAATTAACATTTTTCTGCAATTTCGGTATCTTTTTAATCATTTATATGTTAATTGTAAGAAAAAATATTTCTCTTTTATTTAGTATTTATAAATAAAAAATCACTCTATTGTTAATCCGATTTAAATAACGAAGAGGAAAATTTCATTTTATTCGTATCAAAACAAAACTGTGTACATGTAATTGAACGTGTATATATTATCACTACTGTCTGGACACCTCAGTTCATAGAATGGGTTTTTCGCTTTTTGAATGTCTAAGCGTTGGAATTATTAGACAATCTTTTGTTGGTTAATAAAACTTATTGAGTCCTCCGGGAAAATATAAAAAATATAAAGTTTTTCTTCATAAAGGTTATGTTTGTATACCTCACAAATGAATCTAAATGGGGTATTTTCAATAGAAAAATTAATGCACTTGAACATTTCAAAAAATCGACAATTTGAATTTAAGATCTATCCTAAAATTTGTAAAACTGTTATTTTAATTTTAATGAACTTTGTGCATATTTCATGCATCACGGAGTTGTAATGCTTAATTTTATAGAATCTCATAGGAAGAGTTATCTCCCTTTTACATTGAAAATTCCATATACGTAATTGTTTTGTTTCTCTGGAAGACACGATTGAACAAAATTAGGTAAGTTCTATTATTTCATTTATGACTTAGCTCATTGCATCTTTCAACCAACTGACTAGACAATTCACATTTATTACGGTATTCAATTCTGAAAAATTCATTTTACAAACTGAGGTGTCCAGACAGAAAATGACAATTATTTTAATCATATTCATATATATAGTCGAACCGGATGCGCATGCAAAATGGGTCAATGTAGGGTTATAATCAAAATATAATAACACAGAAACATAAGGGTGCAATAAATATATAATAATGTTGTGTTTAGTATTTATTATGCGAAAATAGTAGCCAAGGTTGCGACATAGTGCACGACCCCAAGTGGGGAGCACTATGTTTTCAACCGAGGCTATTATTTAGCATAGTCAATACTAAACACAAAATTATTGTCATTATTATACTGACTGTCAATAATTGTTTGCAAATTTTTATAAGGTTTGATGATTCAGATAGGAATAATGATTATCTCCGTCCACCTAAACATTGGCTCCGCCTATTGGCGCGAATAGAGCGTTGTTTGACGTATCAGGCCAAAACAGTTGATGACAGCAGTAGTGACTATCAGAAGATAGATCAATTCTATGTCAAATTAAAGTATTCTTATTATCAAAGACCTTCTTAAAAGAGGTATAATAATTTGGATTAATGCAGATTGCCAGTAACATATATATCTCTGTCTACAAGCCTATATAATGATCCTAGCCTACTTTTGTCTACAAGCCTATATAGTAATCATAGCCTACCGTCGCGGCTAGTGTTGCTATATATCTATGTACTCATGCTTCGACGGGTTGTCTCATTGACATTACCCCAATCTTACAACTTAAAATATTTTTCAAAGAGCAACATGAACATCAAAATTATAAAATTCCTTTGCTTACCAAAAGGTCCAAAATTCAGCGGTAAATCTAAATAAAGTTTAATAACTGATCAACAGAATTAATGAAAGTGGAGCTAAAAATGACTTAAAGAATTCCGGTCAAACAATTGATATAAAACGTCTTCAGCGGGTAATATATTTTTCTCTATGTATGTATGTATTCTGTATCAGCCGACTATAAGCCTGATAACAACAAAGATAAACCCGTTTCACAAATGAAAATGGACCTGTTCCATTGATATTATCCCTTCCTTATACCGGATTTGAAATGGGCAGCATGGCGGGTATTCTGCAGGAAGCTTACCCTCCCGGAGCACCTGAGTCTACCCCCGTTTTATTGGTGGGGTCCATGTTGTTCATATGTTTTTAGTTTTTAATTGTAGTGCATGTATTGCTTTGGTCTTGTCTTCGTTGTTCTCTGGAGTTTGTCAGTTGTTACGATTTTTGTCTCCTTCGAATATCCCTTTGGTATTTCTTGACTTTACATGCTACACGAAGGAATAAATATTTACAATTTAAAGACTAAATAAGCCAACGTTATATTAACAACAGTTCCAATTAAAGCACCAAGACATAAGAAACTACAATGACTTATATCCGACAACTCTAGTCTCAATCGATGCTCTAAAATCCGCTGTAACCTCTTTCACGTCATAGTTTTCTGTATGACACAGCTTTAGAGAAAATGAACGTTACATTTAATTTAATTTTTTATTTATGTAACAAGGATTACCAACAGCCAGAGGCTACAAGCGGTTCTTCTCAAAACTCTAAACATGACTAAAGTATAAAAAGTTTTATTTGCAAATTAGTTTTATAGTAAATCTGACGGAGGAACCCCTTGTTTGTCTTAAATTTGCTGACGCAGCCTAGTATTTCTAGTGATTTTCATAATTTCAAAATCCAAACTGCGCTATGAATGGCTCACACGGCCAAATACCTCGAGTGCAATTAATTTTGGGAGAAGCAAACATTACGTTTCACTAAAATCAGATTTAAAATCGTTTATTGTTATAGGCAAGACATTATCAAATTAATAAATAAAATGGCTTTTGAAAAACAGGAATAGAAAAAATGCTAAAAAACTACAGCTGAACCTGCAGATTGAAAACAAGATTATATTTGTCATGTAATTTTGCTTCCCTGTAGGCAAAGTTATTACGTAATATGTGCCTTTGTGGGTATAAAATACGGTTTCTTTTGGCAAAACAAGACGCTTTATACGCCAGCAATCCGGACACAGACACACATGGTTAATATATGCGGTGTTACTATAACTATAGGTTAAAATATTTTAACTAACACACATAAATATCTATATAAGTAACTAATCTTACCAATTGTAGGGTATGGTGAGAAACCAGCTATGTTGTAATTCAAGTGAAATATCAATAGTTTTATAAAATTACAATTACATTTAAAAAAAAAGAAATGTACAAAAAAATTGTAACAAATCCCGAATTATAATGTGAAAACATGTAATATATCTGCTAATTGCGAAAAACAATGGCAATTTAGAATTATCCATATGTACGTCTTGTAGCAAGAACTTATAATTTAATTATCCATACAAAAATCCCCTTTGATCATATTCATTACAAGAATTAAAACCCTTTAGGGGTCACCTTGCTATTTTTTTACGCTGTCTTGCTTTGTTACCCTTTAGTTATATCTTTTTAATAATTATCATGTATGTTGCTATTTTCACGAATTCTAATTTTATCTGAATGACTATTCTTTATCGGTCTGGCATTCTTTTGCCGATGTTCAAATTTAAAAATAAAAAGAAGGAAATAAATTTGTCCTGCGCGATATCAAATCGTTTTGTACAAATATTACACATATACATGTAGTTCTGATTGCTTTATTTTTACGTGCTTTAATCCACTACCAAATTGGTTAATTATTGCATGTTTTAGATTTTAATTTAATAGTGTGTGACAATTCGAAAGTTCATATATAATGTGAAGTTTTCATGCAGTGTAAGGGGGTACAGAACACCTAAGGGAGTTAACTCTAAAAATCAACTGAACGTTTTAACCACATACTATAAGTAAAGAGAAATCAAGCTTCTCAATGATTAAAATCAGTGTTTGTCAAACTGGTTCAAATTTCTTGAAATTTATATATTTTTATCAACAGGTCAAAGTAAATATTCGTCAAAATTTTATGAAAATTAAACGAGCCAAATCTATTTTAGTCTAAGTGTTGGGTACCCCATTAAGTGTTTTTAAACATGCAACAAATGTTAAAACAAATAGTGGGCAACACCTGAACCCACTACATATACCTACCAAATGAAGGGCTTCTTCTGGACTGAATATATCTTGCTGCAAAAATAAATTATTAAGAAAATACAAAGTAATTTGCATTTCAGCTAAACGGACGGATTATAATAGCAAGATGGCTAATATGTGACCGCCTTGTAACGCTCTAATGCACTTAACAAAGATCTATGGACAAAAGGATTGATAGAAATGGTCTAATGCACTTAACAAAGATCTATGGACAAAAGGATTGGTAGAAACGCTGGTTTGATTAAATTGGTAACATGTGTGAAATTTTGGATTACTAGTAACGAACGAGCTTTCAACATACAAGAGGTGTGGCTTGTACAAATTAATTGATTAGAAATATTTTATTTATGGATAATAACCCACTGATTAAAACAATAATAAACTAGAAATTGTGTCTGTAAGACACGGATGCCCCGCCTAAAATATAGGTCATCATGTATGAATGCTCAGTACTATCCAAGGCACATCCACTGATGAAGTTTTGTTTATACACTATCCTTAGGTCCAAAGAAATGAACCTAATTACAATACTTAACCAGAGTCGCTCAAGCGTAAAAATGTAGGTCATAATGACCTAATTATTGTATGACTGCTCAGTACTACCCAAGGCACATCCACTGAGGAAGTTTCATTGATACCATATGCTTAGTTCCAAAGAAAGAAACCTAAACGCAAAACTTAAGAGTCGCTCAAGCATAAAATGTAGGTCATAGGGACCCAAGTCTGCTGAACTGTGTTGTACTTTACAAGAGGACTGTACCCAAAACTTAACAAACGTCACTGAAGCATGAAATGTAGGTCATAGCGACGTAGGTATTGCTGAACTGCGTTGTACTACAAAAGAGGACTGTAGTGGTGAATATCATTGATATATTACTGTACGTTTCTGAGAAATGAACCTAAACGCAAAACTTTACCAAAGTCACTGAAGCATGAAATGTAGGTCATAGCGACCCAGGTAGTGCTGAACAGCGTTGTACTATAAAAGAGGACTGTAGTGGTGAATATCACTGATATATTACTGTAGGTTTCTGAGAAATGAACCTAAACGCAAAACTTAACCAAAGTCACTGAAGCATGAAATGTAGGTCATAGCGACCCAATAGTTGCTGAACTGTGTTGTACTAAACAAGAGGACTATAGTGTTGAAATATCATTGATATATTACTATAGGTTTCTGAGAAATGCAGCTAAACGCAAAACTTAACCGATTCGGGACGTACGGACGTACCGACGGACGGAAAAGGGTAAATATATATACCCCAGCCACAATCGTGGCATGGTAACTCATAACACATCTTGACTTAGGCTTGCGCACCAAATGATAATCAGTAGGTGTCCGTAACACTTCTCTTGAAACTGGATGCAATTTCAAGTTTATAATTTCGCTCAAATGAAGTGTGGACAAATAGAGAAATTTAAAGGAATATTTTTTTTGTTTGAGACCATTTTGAAATGAATATGCAGATTCTTCTTCCTTGAGGTGTTTAGAATATTCATTCGATTCAAAATGAGAAAGAAGAATTTTGCATAAAAACAGTCTAGAACATTTGTAATAAAAATATGGGTCATACGTGAATCAAATCCATGGTATTATATGTTACAGATTTACCTATTTAAAATAATACAATAATTTCTGAAATGTACATGAAATTTCATAAATCCGAAAAAAACAATCTCGTAATTCCTGAAATATGTGTCGTTCCGATTCCGATAATATACACAATAGGTCTAGCTTCATAATTACCGATCTAACACAGGTAATGACCGATCTTACACGGGTATCGTCCGATCTTACATGGGTATCGTCCAATCTTACACGGGTATCGTCCGATCTAACACAAGTAATGACCGATCTTACACGGGTATCGTCCGATCTAACACAAGTAATAACCGATCTTACACGGGTATCGTCCGATCTTACACGGGTATCGTCCGATCTAACACAGGTAATGACCGATCTTACACGGGTATCGTCCGATCTAACACAGGTAATGACCGATCTTACACGGGTATCGTCCGATCTTACACGGGTATCGTCCGATCTAACACAGGTAATGACCGATCTTACACGGGTATCGTCCGATCTAACACAGGTAATGACCGATCTTACACGGGTATCGTCCGATCTTACACGGGTATCGTCCGATCTAACACAGGTAATGACCGATCTTACACGGGTATCGTCCGATCTTACACGGGTATCGTCCAATCTTACACTTGTATCGTCCAATCTTACACGGGTATCGTCCAATCTTACACGGGTATCGTCCAATCTTACACGGGTATCGTCCGATCTAACACAGGAAAAGTCCGATTTTAATTCGTCATCACAGCGCTTGTTTGCCTTAAATTAATGTGCATTGTTGTCTTGTCTGTTCATAGAAAGAATAAGATAAAGCGAAACTGTGTCAACCACATACATTCCTTTCTAAGTATGATGTCGAGATTCATACTCCTGTTATTGGATATGTCGATATTTATTTGTTTAAAATTAACATTGATTTTGTTATGTAACTTATGGCAAAACAGGTAAATGTTAAACTGATAATGATTCCTTTGTGAATGTAAATAGGAAGGATGAAACTTACATGCTGCAACCCTTGGTACTACTCTGTATGATACTCCTGAAATGAAAATATATAAAAATCTTTCTTAAAAATAATCAACCTAAACACACATACAATAAAATTATATCACAAATTGATACAGTCGTCTCCGAAAGAAGCAAACACAAATTTGAACACTTTCTAATTTCCGAACTGATATATTATCTATTTTTTTGAACATTGCAATAAGATAAAAAAAAAAAAAAACCTTAGACAGTGGTAGATGAATAATATTCTAGTATCGGGTTTTGTTTAGATATCCGTTACCATGGCAATCAGTCATTCAGAACATTCCACTATTTTAACTTTATTTCTGTCATGATACTTAATCTTCTTTCAAATATATTTCTTTGATGCACAAGATGTGCACATTTCGTCGATTTACGACTCATCAGTTGTGCTCGTCATAAAATGCTGAAAACCAAAATAACAATCCCAAAGGTTGAAGAGCAAATTCAAAATACCAAAATGACCAAAAGGGGTAAAGCCAAAACCATCTAAAGACAGAGCTATTCACGAGGGAGATACTCCTTAGTTTTCACAATTTTTTGTAATAGTAAATTTTAAGTATCAATTTCGGGCTAGTATCGAAATACTAGCAACTGAGCAAGGGATACCCTCGGGGACTTGGATTTCACCAGCAGTAGCATCGACTCAGTGGTTAATATATAATTCTTTGATAACAATTTTGTTAAGTTATAAAAATAAAATTTCACTCTCCGATCAAGTTCATGGTAGGAAAAAGGAAATCTTTTAAAATCTGGAGATTAGTCTTTTTAGTTGAACCTAAGGATTCTCCCTGGTCATTTTTTGGTCTTTTTGTCAGATTTTCGGAATCATCGGGTTTTATCCATTTCTTAAATTTTTTGCCCATGACCCCAACTTTTTTCTTTTATAATTCAATCATATATACTTTAAATGATATTTGACAAAATTTTATGAAATCCTTTTTATTCTTTCATACATTTTTGAGAGACTGAAGTTGCCAATGCAAAGACGAGGAAAAATCCAGAGAAAACCCATTTCCTGCAATTTGTCAAGGCCTTATAACTCTAAAATGAGCACATGAACCTATATTTTTTCTTGCTTATTTGTTTACTATTCATATGTTCTCTCAAACTAAAACACCTATTTCAAATCCTATTTATTTCCTATTAGACCAGCCATCATCCTTAATGATGATATTCTAACTCGAAGTCATTCAAAATCAGTACCATAGGATGTTACTTCCGAGAGGAAAGTTATATTTTATTTCAAGTTTAGCACTCTCAAAATAAAGAAAGGCCGTATTTAGTATTCGAGTTTTATAGAACGGAATAAATGAATGTGGTAGAAATTGGAAGTTTCCACTGATGAAAGAAGTTCTTTACAATAGTACTGACCTTAGCTTGAAGGCCATCATTTTCTGTTGTATTTTTTTTTTTGTTATAACAAATATAGGCCCACTTTATTCATGCGTAGTTAAATTGGCTGTTTAGATATATTTATGATTTCTTTTTCAGAAAATTTATTCAACAGCAGCGTACTCCACCGAGATATATTTTATTAATCAAGGCTATCGTGGTAGCAATGTAGATAGAAACATCATAATTCATATGATAATTTTTTATGTTCAATTACATTTGATGGAGGGAGAAACACAAGACATAAACATATATTTGATAGGTAGGTCTTCAAATGCTATTACAGGAGATTTCTTCAGTGTAAAAATAGTAAATAATTGCTTTATAAAACATTGACTATGGACGTGTAGTGGATTAATGGAGCTCAACAAAAAGATCCTTCTAGTTCATCCAGAAGTGACGAATAAGGGGCCTTCTTGGTGGGGATAGCCAGATCATAACATGGAAGGCCTGATAGTGGATCATGGAGGATAACTCTTACTATACTTTCCAAAATGATTAGGCAAATGGCACTACAGACAGTCTTGTTATAAATCTTCTCTTCTCAACTCGTGACAGTCAAAATTTGCTACCCTTTGTCTATCTTACAAATCAAATTTCCATGATATACTATATTATTATATTGAACTCTTTCCTGAACTTAAGATGCTACCATATTTGCAACTGATCCTAAGCTAACAAATATCAAACAATCAACAAAACATTTATGTTTCAGGTTTGAATATGTACAAATGAAATAACCAACAGTGTACATGTAATGATGTGCATCAATCCACTCTAAAATGTCTGTGGGACCGTTTGTGTAAATTGTCCCAAGATATTTATTGCGCGAGCTTGCAAACAATTATTCTAATAGGAGGAGTATTCATACAATGATTCTTTTGCTGTATTGAAAAACATAGGTTTCGTCTGGTTAATACTGTACCTCACAGAGTGCGATATGGTCGAATACAATGCGTTTTACATCAATTATTAAAATATAAAATAATATATTTTATTGCATTCAATTAATTATCCGAGAACTGATTCAAAAATAAAAATAAAAAACAAACAAAAAACAGACAATATTCTCTCTACCAATAACCTTGTTTATTTTGAGGTAGAAGAATGTACGACAGATTTGTTGTTTCCTGATGTTAAATATAGACATTATTGACATAATTATACTAAAACTATTTTTCTACCGGAAAACAATATGATAATTAATAAGAAATAAAAAAAAATACAAGGTAAAAACAACAAGGAAATAGTTGAATAAAGCACTTTTTGTGTTTTTTTTCTTATTTCGTCGTAAAAATAAGTATTAACCTAAATTTATGTGATCGATTTTTATCATTCTTAAAATTTTATTTTCAGACCACGATCTGATTTTACTAATGAGAAACCAGAGTGAGTTATCTTTTCCTAACCAATGTACGTAAGGGAGATAATAAATTTGTCTCCCTTTTAGCCTCAGGACAAAAGGGAGAGAATTTAATTATCTCCCTTTCCTTCGTTGGTTAGGAAAAGATAACTCACTCTGGTTCCTCATTACTAATATAAAACCTAACTGCAATTGAAAATCTTAAGATTTAAAATGACTACATATACTACATACTCCTGAAACTGATTCTTATATGAAAAAATTGTAGCTTTACTATAATATTGTACATTCTAGATAACAATGACAGGGCTGAGAAGCTTTGAAACGGTACTAGATCGAATACAACGTCTACAGTGATAACATATATGGCAGAGGAAAAACTAACGGAAATTAACCATCTGGTTAAACGTTGTTGCATCTTATGATAACAATAGTACGAAGAATAATTACGTAAAAGCCATGAAAATGAACAGTGAGAGTTTTAATAGAAACCGAGTAACCATGGCTGGAGAATCGCAGATCAAACCTCGTAATCACCGCTGGAGAATCTCAAATCAAACCGAGTAACCACCGCTGGAGTATCTCGAATCAAACAGAGTAACCACCTCTGGAGAATCTGCAATCAAACTGGATAGGCCCCACTAGAGAATCTCCAAACCCGAGTAAACATTGGTGGAGAATCTCAAATCGAACCGAGAACCACCGCTTGAGTATCTCTAATCAAACAGAGTAACCATCGCTGGAGGAGAATCAAACCGGGCAGGCCCCACTGGTGAATCTCAAATCAAACCGGGTAACCACCGCTGGAGAATCTCAAATCAAACCTAGTAGCCACAGCTGGACAATATCAGATCAAACCCGAGTAAACATTGCTGGAAAATTTCAAATCGAACCGAGAAACCATCGCTGGAGTATCTCTAAACAAACCAAGTAACCATCACTGGAGAATCTGAAATCAAACCTACTTACCACCACTGGAGAATCTCAAATCAATCAACTTAATTACAACTGTAAATATGTTGATGCAACCCAGGATTGTTGCTTTAAGAAAATATAATCTCTTTTTAAAATTGAAATCTCCTAGACAAAGAGAATCACTGATTGATTGATAGTTTGCCGCTTGCTATACACCTAGGGGCGACTGTCATGTACATTTTTATTTTAACAATACAATAAAAATAATCGGGAAATTAAGTTGTACGAGAGACAAAAATCAATGAATTTTTTATCTGCCACATTCTGTGTCTTGGTCACAGGTGACAAGAAAAGGTAAGGCAAATTAGAAAATATGACTACTGCGTGTCCCACATATTTCGACAACTGATTTCTTGATGAAAAAATCTAGTTTTTATATCAGTTCTGTATATTTAGGTACATTTAGGTATGTCCTTAAAGTCACAAATTGTTAAACCTTTGAAAACAAATCTTGCACAGATTCAGCATATTTGTGTGTGGTGACGTCACATATTACGCAAAAATCAATGATTTGCCCGCAAAAATGGAAAATCAGCTGTTATGAAATATATGAGATATTTCAGCAGAGTAAAAGACAATAATTAACAACGACTATTAATAACGAAAGGTTATTTAATGGTTCTTACTTTAATTTTTCAGAAGCATCTGAGATAACTTTGGAAACAAATCTTGCACAAATTCAGCAACGTCATGTTTGTTTGTGGTAACGTCATATATTACGCCAAAATCTCTTGCATATCTCTGTCCTTAGATGGTTTTTGTTTTACCCCTTTTGGTCATTTTGGTGTTTTTAATTTGCTCTTTGACCTTTCGGATTGCTATTTTGGTTTTCAACATTTTAGGTCTTGGGCACAACTGACGAGTCGTAAATCGACGAAATGTGCACATCTTGTGCATCAAAATTGGTATCAAAGAATCGGATTTGACTTAAATGATAAAGAAACATTTGAGGGATTCCCCCAAAACGACATGCAATTTAAAATAACTCGCAGTTTTAGTAAGCAAACCCAGATAAGTTCAATTGGTCGAGTTAAAACCAATTGTGTCTGATTTCTTCATGTTTCACAATTTAATTCATTAAGGACTGACTGTAATATCTTTTCAGTCTATAAAGAAATAACCTCAATCACGTGGTGCACACTAAATAACTCGCGTAGCGGTTTATTTGAAAGTGTGCATCGTGTGCATTGAGGTTATTTTGAATAGACTGAAAACAAAATTACTGTCAATTCTTATAATTTAATTCCAACGGTTTTTGTGACGTCTAAAACGTCGGGATTCCCTTTAAAGACGTCAAAGTTGAAACAAAATTTAATCTATGATATGATAGACGAAATGAATTGACCAATCAAATAACGCGTTACATCCAATATTAAATTATTAAGAGATGTTTAAAATATATTGCAACAAAAGTCAAAATGTTGTACACAAATTGTACTTATTTTAACACTAAATGTTACAACATAAATACACATGTCTTTCTATGTCTTATCATTCCCTTCACATGAAAAGTGATTGATGCAAAATATTTTGTATATGTTTTATTGTTAATGTTTATATAAGATATTGATTTGTCCCAAAAAAGAAAATAATTCTCATGATCATGTCGTTTTGTGATCGATCGGCAGTGAATACATGATAAAAATGTTCAAGAATTCTTAAAAATTTCCATAAAATAAACGAAGAATGTATGAAGTGCCGATGTTCTTTCAGAGGAAATTTGCTGCAAAAGTATAATCAGGTGATAATTAATGAATAAAATCAAACTTATCACGTTAGCAACAAGACTAGTAGCTGGAGCAGTCGAACGACAGCTAATCCCCTCTCCCGTATTTTCGTTTGTTTTAACGCAATGACCCGAAAGGAAAACTCATTCATAAAATGTAAGTCAGGGTGATCCAATTTTTATACGGACCTTAGTTATTTTCCAAGACGCATCTACTTGTGAAATATTATACCTATATGACTTACAGTGTCTTCGAACTTGACCTTAACAAAAAAAACTTTACCCGAGTCATCCATACATAAAATGTGGTCAGGGCGATACAATTTTTATACAGACCTTCGTTCTTTTTGAAAACGCTTCAATTAATGAAATATTATACCTATCTGACTTACAGCGTCTCAGATCTGGACCTTTATAACGTCGCACGGACTGACGGGCGAACGGACAAGCCAAACGCTATATCTCCTCCCTAACTCCGTTGGTCGACAGAATAATAATCTATTAGTTGTATTATTTGAAGACTTCGGTATTAAATAATTCAACGAATTTAAATGACTTCTGTTTTCAATACCATAGGTCATTAAAATAATATCTAACTTTTTAGTTTAATTAGTTTAGTTGGGGTTTAACGCCGTTTTCAGCACATATGGCTATTTCGCGGCGACCAGTTTTTATTGGTGGAGGAAGCCGGAGTACCCGGAGAGAACCACCGACCATCGGTAGGAAAATTGACAATCCTTGTTAATTAAGATCGGAGTCGAACACACCCCGCCACAGGTGAGATCAGAACTCACAAACCCAGCGTTGACAGGCTAGTGATCATTAGTAGTTATGACGAACTACCTGGACCACTCGGCCACCGAAGCCTCACCTAAATTTTTAAATTCTTCAAATGATTGGATGGTAAACCATTCCAAACAAATGATTAACCCTTTAGACATAGAAAGGTGTATTTCATAATTAATAAGCAAAAGGCCAATGGATTAAATATTGTAGGCGTTTCATATGGTTCTTAATTTCAAAAGAGCTCAAATCTTATGAACTCTGATAAACATAAAATCGGAGAGCCAGACCAATTCCATGTGAATTCAACTTTGCTTAAAAATTACCACTTTTGTAAAGGCTATATATCGATACTTTAAGCATTACCCTGAATGGGTACCTTTTTCACACAATATACGTTTTAAGTTCGAGCCGAAAATAACTAGTTCAAATCCAATTGTCAATTTTTCTGGCAAAAAAGTAAATCTTTCAACATTTTAACTTGAAAATCTCAGGCATGTTCGCAAAAATGAATTACTGAAAAAAAGAGCTTTAATATTGCGTTTTTAAATTCAATGGTAGTATTTCATTAAGAAGACATAAGGTACTTACTTTGAGAAGAAGCAATGACTGAAAATAAAATAAAATTTATATTAAAATAACTAAAACAAGTCCCAAAATTGAAAGAGATTGAAAGAGAAAGTCCGGCTGGTCAAACCGTATTTTATTAGCCTCGTCTGTTATATTTTCTTTTTTTTCATGAATAATTCGACATAAAAATAGATGCGCGCGATATAACCAAAACTTTCTACACACGTACGCTGTATCTCAATTTTTTAAAAATCATCTGCAAGAGGTGCTCAAAACGTGAAAAACGTTGTACAGCAGATACAAAAGACCAAACACAACTAGCTATTTCAGTGAGAACTATTCCTAATTGGTTTCTACAAATAGCACAAAACAGAAAATATTTTCTATTGAGTATAGAATTTATTATCGATCATGTCGGTTACTGATGTTTATTTTAGAATTTTTTTATCAAAATATCGGTGACTGATTGTAAGTTGCTTCTTGCTTTATTTTAAACCGGCGTCGTAATAAAAAAAAATTGATAAATGGTATTGTAATGATATTCATGCAATACTTAACCAACAATACAGAAACACTTACCAACTAATGAAAAACAGAACAATATTTGACAACACAAATTCATTGTTCCAAGTAATTATAAAATCCTTAACTAAGTTTCTGTTATTTCTTTTACCGTTTCTGAAAAGAAGAGACACATATATTTATATATTTATATATGTGTTGACAAACGTCACGGTATTGGGCACGTTTGATGGGATAATTGGCATGTAACGTAATCAAACAACATTGACAAACCATCAATCGTAAATTTATAGATTTTCCCACTATATCTTACAAAGTGATTGAACTAATTTAATTGTTTCTGAATGAGACTCAAAGGTTGTTTTATTCGTATTATATTTTCAACCTTTCCTTAGCTGTGCCTCATTATGTATTGCTCTTATCAATAATTGCTTACGTATTACGCGATACTATTTGTACATCTGGTATTTATATTAAACGGACAAAGTAATTTAATGACAATTATTGATGGTAATAAAATAAAATTTCTGTCACACAACAAATTGCGACTTATAATTGTGCCACATTTCTGTACCCACTGTCTTATAGACATTTATATACCATTCACTATACCCAAAAAAATTAACAAACCTTTAGTTCGTATAGTTTGGAAATGATATGAATTTGGGAAAATTTGGGAAAAAATGTACTGTGAAATTTCTTAACATATAATGTTTCACCTTAAATTAATCAGGCTCGCCATTATAGCTGCAAATTATCAAAATAATTTCAACTTAATATACCAAAAGGGCCGTACAGCTAAGATAACGTCAACTAAATGTATGCTTGAGCGATTCGTTATCTTACTTTTAAATCATTATGAAACTTAAAAAAACTACGAACTGCTGCAATCATACCCCGGGGGGGGGGGGGAGCACATTGTCAAAAAGTTGACAGGTGGGTTCTTCCTGCACATTTGAACCCCGACCCCTTTCCAGAAAAAAAAATTAACCATGTTACAAACCCCATTACAGGCAATCTGTGTCTAAAATAATACCCCCTTTTAACCACCATCAAAATCTAGCACATTGGCATCCAGATTTGGCTTCAACTACTTGTCTTATGTTTGTTTTCCCCATGTATGTGTGTAAGTTTCTTTTTTTTAAATGTGATTGTGCCTGAAAGTCGTTCAAATTATAACCTCGTTCCAGATGTTCTTGACATATAACCCCGTTCCAGATAGTCACATATTACCCCTTTGTAGAAAAGAGAAACAAAATACAATCGTTTTGCGAAAAAACGATCCAATTTGTCAGAACATACCTAGCACCTCATATATGGTAAGTCCCCTCCAACCCCCGAAAATCATACTAGCTCTCTCAAAAGCTAAGTACACTTTTCAGCTTAGTTTCGTATGTATTCCCCTTAATTTATATTTATATTTGTACTCACAAGGAATATTTAAATTCATTGCATTATTTTTTACAGAGAATTTTAATGTGGGGACTTTCGTTTGGTACTCAGTGGGAGCTCAGATACCAAATTATCTGTGTTAGCTAATGGAGCGTTACATAATATTTAATTAAATTTCACAATTTATGAACAGGGCCTGTAGTGCAAAAATATCAAATACGGAAATAAAAAAAAATGAAACATAAATTCCCTTAAAATATCCCACTTTCAGCATAACAAATATATTGGTTGTTGTCTATGCTTTCGGTTCAATTAAACTTTATGATAACTATAGCATGTTTCATGATTAAAAAGATAGAAAAGAAAGTGATAGGGCTACAAAAATGAAGTACGATATAATGGTAGCATATCTAAAATCAAATATCGATGACCATACAGGTTGAAAAAACACCTTTCATGCGGTTGGTCAAAATCTAGTGAGTGCTACCGGAGTCATTAACCAGGATATCGTTATAAAACAAAGGTCAAAATGATAAAAAAAAACATGGCAAATCCATTATACAATTCCATTACTACATCTATTGTGGTGTACAAAAACTTTTATGGGTCATATTGTAAAGGGGTTGTCTTCTTTATAACATATATCATATGTAAGATCGTATTAGTTAAATAGAGTGATCTATGTTAATTTATGACCTAGACTGTGGAAATTATACTGTGACAAAAACACGATTACGAACTATTAAAAAACAATACATATATTGGTAAAATGTACAGTACTGGATAGATTTCGACTATATGGTTACAAGGGAGAACTGATATTGGTATCCAACACTTCTATTTCATTTCTTGTTATCTATTTCATTTTTTTTTGTTTCACATAGAATCTTTTTTTTTATTTGCAATTTATAAACTGTAACATAAGCATAGTAACAACCTAAAGTAACATGGGCACATTAACAACAAACAGTAACATGGGCACATTGACAATAAACTGTAACATGGACACATTAACAACAAACTGTAACATGGACACATTAACAACAAACAGTAACATGAGCACATTAACAATTTATAATTTTTCATTACAAAAACCAATTTGTAGTCAGTAATAGATAAAATGAAAGAGTTGTAACCTTAGTCCTTACTAAGCTCCTGTCTATAGACATTTTTGATAGGTCCAAAATTTAACATCCAGTTTTGGAGATAGTAAAAGATGTAAGTTGGCATGGTTAAACAGGAAGTAGATACGACACAGATACAAAAATTGGTGATACCATTTATAAAATATGTATGGCTTATAGTTGCTGAACATTTTTGACCAAAAATGATGAAAATGAGGGTAGTATCATTAAACAGGAAGTAGATGTGCCATTGGTAAAAAATGGTACCCATCAATCAACTCATCATAGTCATGTTTCACACCATTTGAGAAATTGCAACTAAAAATTTCCATAGTCAATGTGGGGAAAAATGTAAGGGAATCTTGTTTAACCGGAAGTAGATGTAATATAGGTACACAATCCTTACTCACTTTACAACTCTCCATGTTGATGCTTCATACCAACTTTGAAATAGTTGTGGCCTGCAGTTCCTGAGAATTTTACGACCAAAAATTTCCATAGGCCGTATGGTGAAAAATATAAGGCGGCCGGAGGTTGATGGGCCACAGGTCAAAATCTGTACAAATCATCATTGTCATGCTTCTCATCGAGTGTGAATTATTTGTGGCCTGTAGGTCATGTAGGTGCTGCGAATTTTGTTATAATATCAAAACAAATTTAATATTATATAAAAATACTGACATAATTAAAATATGATAAGGTTTACCCCATAAATCTACCTGTGCAGTGTGAATGTTATAAATTAATTTGGGGAAAAAGAACATTTTTGTTAATTATTGGATAGTTCTTTTAATATTACCTTTATAATCAATTACAGTACCCCTAAAATATATTCTGTTAAAAAACTTTCCAAACAGAAGGACAAATATAAAAAAAAATTTGACAAGCGTCCTCCTTCATATTCGTAAATCTATCATAGGATACAACTTATAGTCGATGTGGGCGGAAAATAGACTAGCAAATTTTATGATAAGTTAATTTGTCAATAAAGATGTTGTCACTGCTTGGTCGTGCTGACTGAAAATAGATAAAATATGTTATTCACATTGTTATTTGTCAATCTAAGACACACTACCGTGCACAGTCACGTGATAGTGGGATATAATGTAATATCAACATGACACGTTTCTATGGAGGGGGGTCACGGCCACCATTCTAAGTTCTAAGTTTTTGAATTATAAGTTCTAAGTTCTAAATTTTATATTCCAAATCCCATATTCTATATTCTAATTTCGTTATTCTTAATTTTGTATTCTTAAACTTGTTAATTCTAATGTCCGTTTTGCAATTTGCATTATGCTTACCAGTAAATTAAAACTTCTATAATTCATAATGTTGCATGTTTAAAATTATATTTTTATAACTTCCTAATTCTATGTTTCCAAATTAGTTAATTTTGATTTTCCGAATTCCAAATTTTATTTTCTTATTTCAAACTTTTAACTTCTAACTTCTGTTTTAATATTTGAAACTAAGTAATATTATAGTATTAATAAATGGGTGTTTTCATAGTGGCCCTGTTATATGTCCAAGGTCTGTAATAATGGCCTGAGGATTGCTGTAATGGCCCAAGGCAACGCCGAGGGCCATTACAGCATCAGAAGGCCATTATTACAGACCAAGGACATATAACAGGGCCATTATGAAAACACCCATTTCTTAATACTTTTATTAACCAGTTTGTATATAGCATTTGCATTAATCCGAATAGCACAAATATAATGGTAAGTGAGCAAAACTTGTGAGAACAGTTTTAAAGATTAATTTCGGATAGTTTTTTCAAAAATATGTTTTAAAATGTTCTAGTTTGCTCTTCCTGAAATTTCCAAGTGGAGTATTGAAAAAAAGCAGCCATTTTGAAAAAGCCGTAATAACCGGTTATTATGAACAAAAATCTGTAATGGCCCGGTTATTATGAACAAAATGCTGTAATGGCCCTGCTGTAATGCATTCATTTTGCTCATAAAGATAAGGCATTTTTAACGTATTTTACCCTACTGGTTAATAATACAAATTACAAATCTAGCTTGGTGGCGGACACTCCGCGTATACAATTATGACGACAGATGGCGCTGTGTATCTCTGTCCCTAAATTTATCATTTATGCATTATGGCATGGTGGGAACATCACTATTCCGTGTCCAATCCGTTTCAGCATATTCTGATACCGAAAGGGATACACAGCGCCATCTGTCACAGGAGTTCATCATTATGCCCCTTCCTTTTAGTCGCGGGGGGAGGGGGGAGAACTCTTTAGATTTGTTTTTTACGTTAATTGCTGAATACTCCAAAGCTGCACTTTTCTCCTGGGTGAGCGACTCCAGTCATCATGAAACATGTGGCACCCTCGTCAATCAATCCGCTGTATTTCTTTGGTTTTAAGAAAAATTTACATGGTGTGACTGCCTAACGTGACTTCGGCTAAAATCCATGCCCCGTCAGTTGACTGGCTAACGTCCCGTTGTTACCACATTAAAATTCTCTATGCTTAAGTAAAAAAAATATCTTTATGTTTGAACTTTATGTTGCTAAAAATCAAGAAGAAAATCATAGCTAGTATAACCTTAAACTTGGATCCACTTAAAATTTCGATTTATCTATATAAACAGTTCAGCTCGTCTCCCAAGATAACTCACATGAGCCAGGTTCAGCTAAAACACGTGATCTGTACTTGGAATAACAAGACAATTGTATTTCAAAGTTCAAAGTTCAAAGTTATTTATTAAAGAAAACTCACAAAGAGCATGAATGAAGGCCAAACTAGATTGATGCATTTTTTCTACGTATATCATGTATATTGTATAATATTAAATAAAAGTCTATCGCTTGACAATGTCAATATCTATTTATAAAGGTTTCCCAAAATACTGTTTGATAACGGCATTAAAAATTAATAAACGTCATTGATGACATATTTCTGTAATTCTGGCGTCAAACAAGGCATTAATAAAATGTGATAAATGTGAGAAACTTTAAGGTACAAATAAATCTTTTACATACGCTTCTTTTGTTTATTACATCTTTTATAACCATCAATAGATAAAACACTTTACCTTCAACAATTATGTAACCGGCTAGCCTACCAACATGCCTAAAGGTTTTTTTGTGTTTTGTTTTTTAACAAAAAAAAATCCTTGATATGAAGATAAATTTCGTCCGTTAAATTTCACCTGTTCAATAGACAATATCTGTATCAACATGATCAACTCGGATGTACTGTCGGTAAATACATTTTATCGGAACATTTTCTCATAATTCCTGTTCCGTCACCATTGCTCAGGCAAAACATTTTTAAGCAGAAACCAAAAAGGTATTGACTAACAAATTAAAGATAAAAAAACATGTTACAACAATTACTCTCAAATATTACTCTCCTTATATGGACAATTAACGCCAAAATTCGTTAATTTTCTCTGAAACTACTGGAGGAATCGAAACCAATCTGATTAAATACAGCTATGAGTTAAAATACTAATGTGACCATCAACATTTTAGTGTAAATATCAGAAAAAGAATACCGTTGCCACGAATTATTAATTATCGTGTTAATTAATCGAGATCACGAATTAGTAAACCTTAGACACCATATTGTAAAGCGAGGACATGAGTTGATAAATTTCCACGAGGTAGTAAATCGTAGCCTCGAATTAAATTTTTTTCTACACTATACCATATTTTTTTTACCAATATAAGCGGTGTTGGGTTACACTAAAAAAGTTGTGAAAGATTAGATAAAGCATGCCAACGAGTTAATACATTTCCATGAGGTAGTAAATCGTGGCCTCGGATTACATTTTTTCTTCTTCATCATACCATAATGTGTTTTAGCAATAATAAGGGGGGGGGGGGGGGGTGGAATTACACTAAAAAAGTTGTAAAAGATAAGATACAGCACTGCAACGAGGTAATAAATTTCCATGAGCTGGTAATTCGTGGCCTCGAATTATATTTTTTCTACACCATACCATAATGATTTTTACCAAAATTAGAGGGTGGGTTGGGGGCGGAGGTGTGGGGTGGAACGCAAAAAAAAGTTATAAAAGATAAGAAAGATTTGTTACATATTATTGCAAGCACTCGATAATTCCCATTTACTAGATGAAAATTAAAAATACATAAAAATTACATATCCTGTCCAATAACTTCTTTTTGCTCATTTAAAACCGGGTACCTTAAAAGTAAAGATATTTGTGTACTGTTTATCGACAGTATATAAATATTATCAATAACAAAGATAAAAACACTTTATTTCAAAGAACTAAAAATGTTCCTCGAGGTGATAAACTTATGGAATGTTACTTAATGCACTTGGCCAAAAAAGTTACAAAAAACAGTCGGGTGTATGATCTGGTTTTCTGCTTCTCTTTAAAATATTAAATTAATAACAGTCTCAACATTTGGAGTACACATCATAACCATGATACTATCTTATATTAATTATTTTCGAGTACATTCAGGGTTAGAAATTCTCTAAAAATCCAACCAGACAAGAAGACAGCTACAGATGTACTCTCAAATGTTACCGGGCCACTAGTCGTATTTCAGTCATTCTTTTAATATTAAGATGTTTTTGTTTTAATAAAACCATTTTCTTTCTTTGCCTTTTCTAAAACAAATATATGCCACCATTCTCCTGTTATCACATGTAGCAATATACATTTTTTTTTGTTTCAATCTGACAAACATGTACCATTCTTTTACAAAATTGCTGATAAAATCATTGTCTGTAAACTATATAAAAACTATACAACATTTGATAAAAAATTCAAATTACAAAAGAATAAAAAAGGATTAAAAACTATAAAAATAAAAAAAAACACAACTTCCAAATCTGTTTTCGTGTTAAGACACACTTGTGAGAGTCCGGTTGACCATAAATTTATTACTGCAGCGATTGAATCATAAGTTTGTAGGGTATAACCTGCAAATGATCTTTTCTAAAATTATTTAAGACATTTATTTAAGATTTATTTACAGTCACTATACTTAGTAAACAGCATCCCCCATAAAAAAATAATAATAATTCATCCTCTTTTCTTACATGTACATCTGAGAGACCGTCATATATATATAGATTCTCCTTCAGGCACGAGTGGGTTATGGAATTTCTCCACCCCGAGATAGTTAAATTTTCGATTTTCAACACGCGAGCCTTTAGCGAGCGTGTTAAAATCTAAAATTTAACTATTGAGGGTGGAGAAATTCCATAACTCACGAGTAAATTGAAGGAGAATCTGTTTCTCCTATGATATTCGACAAAAACCTCAAGAAAATGTCGTTGCTATGTAGTTTGTTTACGTCGACGTCATTTCGGGACTCCTCTAGTTTATCGTTCTAATAACTGTAAAAAAAGGGCTGTAATTCCCACGTAGAAATTTAATCACCGGGAAGTGGTTAAAAATATTATGTATTTTTATCCCACCGATTAAACACGTCAAGAATAGGAGAAGTATCGATTCAGATGCTTGTCAAGAAAAGCTCACATTCTTTGTCTAGGGTTGTCAGAGTAATTATATGGCGTCTTGAAAGGTTGACGTTTTCATTTGGAATTTTTCAGATTGTTGTCAAACTGTGTTGACATTGACAAACATTTCTTTGAACTTTGCAAAATTATCGACAAGTCTATTGCGTTTTCTCTGTCGCATTCCAAATATTCCGTTTACGGAACACAAAATGTGGGAGAATATCAACGCCAATTCTCTCTGAAGTAATACAAAAACTATTGTGGAGGTTTTAGGGTTTTTACAATAAATTTTTAGGAGATTACAATAAAATTATCTCCTGAATAAATCTGGGAGATGTGGGCTTCCATACTGAAAGGGGATCAGGAAATTTAGACTTTACCAGATTTGTTCCTCTACTGGGGGAATTTTACAGTCCAATCATCGGGCTTCCCTTAATGACCGACATGACCCTCTCAGGAAGACAATTATTGCCAACTCTGGATCTTTGTGGGCCCCAAAGAGTTTGGGTTGAACAAACTTAACTCCAAATTTAAAATTTATTATAGATTTTGCATTTCATAAGCATTTTTTTTATTTCAGCATGAAACTGAAAAAAAAATCAATCAAAAAACATAAATCAAGTACTAAATGTATGTTTAATTCAAATCTGCATGCGAGACGATTTACCTAGCTGTCTTCCTTGTGGATGAATATTGATCAGATCATCAATTTATTTTAAAGAAAATCGATAGTTTTATTCCGAAAGATTACTTGACAAACTCCATCCAATTCAAATTATTTTAAAATGTAGAAAAATAAAAACAAAAAATCAAATCCCCTTGCAGATCTTATTTGAAGTAATGTTGTAATGAGCTAAATATAGAATATCTATGCTGAATGCACACGTACACCACATATATATGTAACATCTCTGTAATATTTTCAATGATGGAGAACGGAACAAAACCGCCATCGGGTAGGTATTGAGTCATACTTTACACACTTTATACAAAACTTATTTCATATAAATGTTAATATGTATTAGATATTTTCGGAACACATTTATCTATAAATACTGATGAGTCACAGATACTAAAGCAATGTTCAGGCGTATGAGGGAAAAATTGTGTAAGTACATATCTATACAATGAGTGCTTCAGATGAGGTAAAATTAAAATTACCAAAAATCCAATAAGTCTGTGCGTTACATTTAAACCAAAAGAACATACGCGCATTCAAGCCAATAAGGTGTACCTACCATTTTATTAGGGGGGGGGGGTTCTATGTTCGATTTTTTTAAGCTTCTGTCGAAAAATTCAGACAAACATGGACATAAACTATGTTTTCTCAAACAAAATCCTAGGCCAATACCCCTCACACATACAATACACACCTCAGCTGTTAAATGGTAGGTGCACAGGTAATTATAACCCAAATGATTCTCTCGTGGCGAGAAAATAACGGAAATCTAATTTCGTTATACAATCATTCCTCCGAAAATTGAAGGCAGATTTATTTGGTAGATCTTCTGGGTCCCTTTATTTCCGTATCTGTAACTTAATGTATATGAGCACAAACATGTTCAGCAGTTCATAGTTCAACATAATTATGCACGGGAGAAAAAAATGCACCATTTCTGCGTACAAACTACATGTATTAAACGTCAAACAAAAATGTGGAGACACGAATTGATCGCATTTGTCAATTTTCTTTTTCAAAAACTAAATTCGTTGTTTATTAAAAAAAAAATTGTATATCCAGGGAAAAAAGTATGGCACCCCACCATGCCTTCAACTTACAGCCCCATTCTGCCCTTAACGAAAATTGCAAGAAGTGCAACGTACAGAGAGAAACTAATAGGGTTTTGGGTATTTTTAAAATTAAAATTAAACAGCCGTATTTGCATACAAATGTTGTTGACAAGTTCCTGTTTCTGCTTTTTCTCTCGCTTTGAAAATGAAAGGATATATGGGAGTATCGGCCAAGACCATGACCTTTATTTTTGTCTTTACAGATACATATTAACGAAAAGCGTTATAAAAAACCATTTAAGATCATAATTCAAGCTGTTTCGACATGTGTACGACAATACCCCCAAGCAAAGCTATGTAAAAAGTATACACTAACCTTAGTTGTACGCACACTTTTGTGAATTATTTAAGCTGTTAAAAATAAACTAAAAGACAACGAACACTAAAAAAATTTGTCCTTGAGTTTATTTTTAGCAGTTCAAATAGTTCACAAAAAATTTCCGTATAATTAACATTCGAGTATACTTTTTCAAAGTTTGAGTTCAGGTTTTTAACGTTGAATTACGATGTAATGCGTGCTCAAGTTACATCGTCATGTATTTTAGGCAAACTATTTAAAGAAAGGAGTGATTGTCTGACAATCAGTTATTATTCTGTAAAAAATGATATAGTTTTATTGCCAAATTAATTGAATAACGGTTCATATTATAGTGAAAATGAGCAAGATGTTTCACGAAGAAATCGGCCCTGGTCATCGAGAAATTTTGAAGTCCTTATTTTACGTTAAATAAAAACGGTAAAAATGCGCCAAAAAAAATGTATCGAAAATGTGTTTGTTGAATTATTTTCTACATAAAAGTAATACTAAATGTTTGTAATATTATTTTGTAAAATTTCACATTATGTTGCGATCTTCATATGTGTCGTAATTTGTAAAAGTGCTCCAGCAAAGAAACAAAAAAAACCTATTTTATGAGATACATTAGTTTGTTGTTTATATGAAATTCAGTAATTCTACTCGGTTTGACTTTTTCCTTTCGATTCTTGTTTCGCCTGCGACGAAAAGTCGCGAAAGGTAAGATATAGGTATTACTATGGTTGCGGCGTAAACTTTTTTCAGACCTTGATAACTTTGCACACATAATACCTACAATTAAGATTTATGGTCCACAGATACCTTATCGCATAACGTTTGCCACAATGTACTTGTCTTGGTTTTCAGAGTTCACTGACTTCATAAACATAAATGTAGAATCTGCGAACAATTTTCGTGGTTAAATCCATTTCTCAGCGACTGTAATACCTTGGCCAACCATATTTGGTCAGATGATAGTTCTTAGTGGGAACACCTGCCTCTTAACCTTGACCTTAATTTAATGCTTCCGTGAATTGTGTTACAATTTCGTCATTGGGTCAATTTCATAGAAAATGTAATACCTAGACCCACCTTATTTCGGCTATTGATAGTTCTTGGGGGGTCTGACACTAGTCCCTGGACCTTGACCTCAATTTCATGGATGAGTGACTTGCATCCAAGTTGCGTGATTAAGTCCAATTTTCAGCAACTGTAATACCTATAGATAGTTCTCAGTGAGTAAATGCCAGTCCGACACATGTCTCCGGACCTTGGCCTCAATTTCATGTTCCGTGACTTTGTCATAATTTCGAGACAAAGTCCATTTCTCAGGAGCAGTAATGCCCACCATATTTGGCCAATAGATAGTTCTTAGTGGGTACATGTAGGTATGACACCTGTCGTTTGACCTTAACCTCAATTTCATGGTTGAGTGACTTGCATCTAAGTTTCATGATTAAGTCCTTTTTTCAGCCAATGTAAGACCTAGACGCACCATTTCTGGCCAAAAGATAGCTCTTAGTAGGTACATGTCAGTCTGACATCTGACTCTGGACCTTAACCGCAGTTTCATGCCTGAGTGACTTGTGTTACAATTTCTCAGCAACTGTAATACCTAGGCCCATCATATTTGGTCTGTAGATAATTGTTAGCTGAACTTGACCTGAATGTCATGCTCGAGTAACTTAATATACATTTTCACTCTTTAGTCTTTTTCTCAGCAACTGTACTAACTAGACCCACAGTATTTTGATGATAGAAGTTCTTAGTGGGTACAAATATATATACCACTTTAAATTCTCTGACATCTTACCTTCGACCTGTATTTCATAAATGAGTAATTTGTTCCACGTTTTTGGATAATTGTCCATTTCTCGGCCTAGACCCACCATGTTTGGTCAATAGATAGTTCTAGGTGCGTACATGTCAAACTATCTTGGAAAATAGGGAAATTTGTGAAGAGGAACTCCTTTTGGGAACTAAACGCATACTGTTCTTCTCTTGTTCCGTGCTACTCAGGACCATACTCTCGTGCTCATTTCGGTTTTTGATGAAGAGATTGCTACTGTGGATGAGTAGAGAGGGGGGGGGTATTGTCTTCCTGTACTTATCTTCGCGTTCTTGGTTATTAGTCACTGTTCTTGATAGTATGGAACTGTCCAGCTTTCTTTTGGTGTTGGATGGAGTGGGAAGAGGTCCTCTTCAACGTCGTGGGCTACATTTTTCGTAATCGGTCCTAGCTCATACTGTTCTCCTCGTACCCCTTGCTGCTTCGAGTTGTACTTATCACAACTCTTCGCCGCTATTTGATGCTCTTGATTAAACGCACACTGCTCTTCAGTGCTCATCGATACCCTCCGGAACTTGATATCGACTCAGTGGTCAGAATGCAATTCTTTGATACTAATTTTAATGCACAAGATGTGCACATTTCGTCGATTTTCGACTCATCAGTTGTGCTCAAGGCCTAAAATGTTGAAATCCAAATAATAATAATTTGAAAAAGATTTGTAGAACTGTTCTACATTAATGGGACGTAAACTTCATTGCCGTTGTACGCTGTTTATGTCAGCTTGATCATGGATCCGAAAGCCCGCACTCCAAACATAGTCAATTTATAACGCATTTCTTTCGTTACAAAATAAGTAATAGAATATTAAGATACTGTATTGGTTTATTGATAAACATGTGCTGCCATTGCGAACCTTGTTTCCCTTTTTGAAAGTCCCAAATCGCGGTCTTTCTCAATGTCTGCGATATTAAAGAGAACCCACAGTGTAGAATCAGGGTCTTAATTAAAACAATAGCTCACGAATTATGCATTTTGTTTGTAGGTAGACGAGAGCTGACCATTATATTGTGTGTTTTCTCCGGAAGGCCAAACCCTCGGCACACCATAGATAGTGACGACCCCATTTTTCAAGAAATAACGAAGATTCTATCGAAGATCCGGACAGGAACACTTCCTAGTGGTAAACATTAAGATAAGGCCAATTAAAATTCCTCCGCACATTTTCTTCCTTGAATGTCTCTAAATAATCTTTTGTTCCCCTTTTCAGCTTAGCCTGACCAAATGTCCAGTTTGAGCTATTGTCAAAACTTGGAGTCCGCCGTCTTCGTTGGCGTTTTCGTGTTTAAAAATCTTATATGAACACGATGAAAACGTAGCAAATGACCACTTGAAAGAAACTATCTGATCAATTAAGACTAGACTTGTGGAATGGTCTTTAGGTGACTCCTTTCAAAGTTGTATCTGGTAGACTGTATCACCAACCAAAACCCACCAACACAAGATTCCTTGCCTTTTACAACTCAGGCAAATCAAAGCAAACTTTGAGCAATGACCCTTAAGTGATCCACAACCTGACTTAGTTTAACACAGAGCACAACTTGAAGGTTTATTTAAGATCCTTAAGGTCTTCGCTTGAAATCACTGAACCAAATGAAACAAAACTTGACTGCAATGGTATTCCGTTGGGTCTCTTTAAAAATTACCTAATGACATGGGACGTCAACTAAAACTCAATACTTAAGGATGCTCGCTGGTCATGTTTTGGTCTTTTTGTCAAATTTTCGGAATCCTCGGGTTTTATCCATTTCTTAAACATGAAATTTTTTGCCCATGAACCCCCACTTTTTCTGTTATAATTCAATCATATATACCTTAAAATGGTATTTGACAAAATTTTATGAAATCCTTTTTATTTTTAGCTCACCTGGCCGAAGGCCATGTGAGCTATTGCCATCACTTGTCGTCCGTCGTCGTCCGTCGTCGTCGTCGTCCGTCGTCGTCGTTAACAATTATTCAAAACTCTTCTCCTCTGAAACTACTTGACCAATTGGAACCACACTTGGTATGGATGTTCTTTGGGGTATCCTGCATAGAACTGATGTGGGGATTTTTGATCCGTCGAAAAACATGGCCGCTGTTCCTAAAAATATAACATAGGGGTCAGACAACAGTTTTTCGCAAATATCTCAAAAATCATTAGGTTACGGCAAATTCTGGCAGGTTGAAAGTGTTCAGCATGATGAGAGCTACCTGTGTGCTGATTTTCGTGAAAATCTGTCAACTGATGTTAGAGTTATTGCCCTTTTTTGACATTTTTGGCTTTTTTTATGTTATTATTTCAAACATCTTCTCTGAAACTACTATTCAAAATCAAATGAAACTTAGTAAGATTGTTCCTTAGGGTATCTTGCAAAAATTGATTGCTTGAATTTCTGATTGGTCGAAAAACATGTCCGCCCTTACTAAAAATAGAACATAGGGGTCAAAATGCTGTTTTTTGCTATTTTGTCCTGAATTATAGAAAGACAATGAAGATGAAAGCTACTTTCAAGGTAAACATGGTATCCCGAGTTGAATGGTGATGATGAAAGTTTGTTATGGACGGCCATTTTTAAAATGGCTGCCATTTTCCCGCCATTTTTTACACTTGCTCAGATTTCAACAATATTTGGTTTTTAAAGTAAACATGGTATCCTTAGTGAATGGTGATGATGAGATTTTTTGTATGGAGCATCTATGGAAGGTCCTTTAGGAAATTTGCATAAATCTTCCCGGTCCGTGAAATCAAAAGTTTGTGACTGATACAGGCTCAGCCCACTGAGCCTCTTGTTTCATACATTTTTGAGAGACTGAAGTTGCCAATGCAAAGACAATGAAAAATCCAGAGAAAGCCTATTTCCTGCAAATTTTCAAGGCTTTATAGCTCTAAAATGAGCACATGAACATATATTTTTTTCTTGCTTATTTGTTTACTATTCATATGTTCTCTCAAACTAAAACACCTATTTCAAATCCTATTGATTTCCTATTAGACCAGCGATCATCATTAAATTCAAACTTAATTAAATATTGTGCCCTATGGGAAAATTTATTTATAGTTTTTCCTATAACAGTTAGCCGATTCGAACGAAATTTCGCAGCATTAGTCTTTATGTGGTCCCATGTCTTCTTCTCTGATCATTTAACCAATTGGAGTCAAAATTGAGGGCAAATGTTCTTAGATAGGCTTCTTGCAGAATTGTATCCGAAAACCTTGTCCGCCATTCAAGATGGCCGCCAATGTCGAACTTAATTTATTTAACACATGAATCATGTGTGTATATATCTTCTTGTGTTCTTACCAAATTTGAACTGAACTCGAGAGCAAATGTCCACTTTCAGAATGATATCTAATCACCTGGACGGCCAGTCAAAATGGCCGCCAATTCCAGACTTAATTTAACAGTATCTCTATCAAAAATTATAGTTAAAGATCTTTTTTCATGAAACCACTCAGCCAACTGGAACCAAAGACAGCAGTAATTCCTTAGTAGTCCGTCCTCTTCCGGGATTGTATCTGGTGGCTTTAATTCTTTTATTCAAGATGGCATGCCACAGCCGAACTTACTCTTATACAAGACTTTACTTCAGATCTTTATTGAAACCAGTCATTCAATTGGTAACAGATCTGACAGAAGTGGTCTTTAGAATGATCCAGATTACCAACTAAGATAATAAATTTAACTTATTATGCTCATGGAGCAAACGAAATCAAGGTGAGTGATACAAAAAGAGATTGGGAACCCCTAAATTTGTTTACTGTCTTGACAATCTTAGGAATGAGGTGTTGATCCGTCATCCAACATGGATAACGGCGGGGATTTAGTTTAACATAAGACCCTATGGGAAATACATACACTAATCTTTTAGAGAACCACTGAATGGATGGATACAATACATGGCATGGGGTGCTGACCAAATGATTTTTGTTGCCGATCCATCATCCAAAATGTCCGCCAGCTGGAACTTAGTTTAACATAGGACCCTATGGGAAATACATACAAAAATCTTCTAGAGAACCACTGAATCGATTGAAACCAAACATAGCTTGAATGTTCCTTATGAGGTGCTGACCAAGTGTTGTTACCTTGTTACCGATCCTTCATCCATGATGGATGTCCGCGGAAGACCTAGTTTAACATAGGACATACATACAAACGGCTTCTTGAAAATTACTGGAGTGAAACCAAACATGGCATGGATTTTAATCTCAAGGTGCTTTAGGAATGAATAAATGGAAATATCAGATGAGCGATACAGGCTCCTGAGAGCCTCTGGTTTCCTTTGTAAAGTAGAAACCACAAAGGATCAACTTAAAAAAGATCAGTACCAACAAGTATAATTCTGTGATACAGGATTCACTATTTGTTCTCAAGTCCATACATGATGTAAGAGGAAACACTAACTCAAATATTTGAAAATAGATTCAAATATCAAAAAGGGTAAAGCCGAAACACTATTAGGTCAAATAACTTGTAAAGCCGAAACATTGGTAGGTCAAATACCAGGTAAAGCCGACACTTTGATAGGTCAGATACCTGGTAAAGTCGAAACATTGGTAGGCCAAATACCGTCTAAAGCCGAAACACTTGTAGGTCAGATACCGGGTAAAGCCGAAACATTGGTAGGTAAAATACCGAGTAAAGCCGAAACACTTGTAGGTCAAATACCTGGTAAAGCCAAAACATTTGTAGGTCAAATACCGGGTAAAGCCAAAACATTTGTAGGTCAAATACCGGGTAAAGCCGAAGCCCTTATAGTTCAAATACCTGGTAAAGCCAAAACATTTGTAGGTCAATTCCGGGTAAACCCGAAACACTGGTAGGTCAAATACCGGGTAAAGCAGAAACACTGGAAGTAAAAATATCTCCAAGATATCTTCTATCCGGGCACTGTGGTTCAAAACCTTGGTTCCATCCGGGTCTTTTGGTTCTGAACCTTGGTTCTATCCTGGTTCTTTGGTTCGAAACCATGGTAACTGGTTCAACATCCGGGTTGTTTGGTTATAGGAACCCAACTTCTTGGTTCTATCCCGGTTCTTTTCTAATATTCCCGTTGAACGTTGAGAAGATATCCGCAAGTATCCGAATAAAGAGATAAAGTAGGTCAAAGACGTTTATCTTGTTTTATATCATACATTTCAGCATCGCCGGAAAATAAAGCTGTAAGGTAGATACCTTCTCATTTTAATTATTTAACATGGGAAACTGGACAAAAATATAACATCGTATGTATTTATATCAACCCAAATATACAGTATATCTAACATCCGTTTTAGAATCAAAGTCGTTCCGTTTTCATTTATTTTTCACTACTCACCCCTCATTTCATTCATAATAAATATATGCAAATAAATAAATGGGATTTTAGAAACTTAAAATGTGGGCCTCTATATAGAAGGTATGATACATAATTCATAGTTCATAACGACCCTAAGATGAAAAGCAACAATCGATTGTTTCGATTTTTATTATTTTTGTACTATAAGAAGCTCTTTTTGAAAAAAAAAACCTGCCCACACATTGAAGTTCTCCCAACATTTCAATGATGTCATAGCTATATATACATGTAGGCAGCTACAAGCCTGCACGTGAAAGATCTAGCGATATTCCGAATATTTTATTGGCAATCTTGGCTCCCTCGTTGGCAACGCTTGCTACCGAATCTATTGATTTGATAGTACATGTGAGAGACGGACAGAATGATATGCTCTTGTTGAAACAGTATTCATGATCAAAAATACTTTTTTTCAAGTACTTTTTTGTTGATCTTAACTAAATGTTGAACTATCAGATAGCGAAACGGCTCGAGGCCCGGGACTGTGGAAAACTTAACAAATTTAAAGTTTCGTTTTGATTTGTATTTATTATTATTTTTGTCTATTTTAACCGAATCAAATTTAGTTTGAATTCAATTTTCACTTCAATTTCCTTTTTAGCTCACCTGGCCTAAAAGGCCATGTGAGCTTTTCTCATCACTTGGCGTCCGTCGTCCTCTGTCGTCGTCTGTCGTCGTCTGTCGTCTGTCGTCGTCGTTAACAATTTTTCAAACATCTTCTCCTCTGAAACTGCCTAATGGATTTGGATAAAACTTAGCATGTTTGTTCCTTAGGGTATCCTGCACAGAGTTTATGCTTCGATTTTTGATCCGTCGAAAAACATAGCCACTGTTGCTAAAAATAGAACATAGGGGTCAAACAACAGTTTTTCGCAAATATCTCAATAATCATTAGGTTACGGCAAATTCTGGCAGGTTGAAAGTGTTCAGCATGATTAGAGCTACCTGTGTGCTGATTTTCGTGAAAATCTGTCAACTGATGTTAGAGTTATTGCCCTTTTTATACGACCGCAAAATTTTTGTGGTCGTATATTGGTATGACGTTGGCGTCGTCGTCGTCGTCGTCGTCGTCGTCCGAAGACATTTGGTTTTCGCACTATAACTTTAGTATAAGTTAATAGAAATCTATGAAATTTAAACACATGGTTTATGACCACAAAAGGAAGGTTGGGATTGATTTTGGGAGTTTTGGTCCCAACAGTTTAAGAATTAGGTGCCAAAAAAGGGCCCAATAAGCATTTTTCTTGGTTTTCGCACAATAACTCTAGTATAAGTAAATAGAAATCTATGAAATTTTAACACAAGGTTTATGACCACAAAAGGAAGGTTAGGATTGTTTTTGGGGGTTTTGGTCCCAACAGTTTAGGAATAAGAGGCTAAAAAGGGTCCAAATAAGCATTTTTCTTGGTTTTTGCACAATAACTTTAGTATAAGTACATAGAAATCTATGAAATTTAAACACAAGGTTTATGACCCCAAAAAGAAGGTTGGGATTGATTTTGGGAGTTTTGGTCCCAACAGTTTAGGAATTAGGGGCCAAAAGGGTTCAAAATTAAACTTTGTTTGATTTCATCGAAAATTGAACTATTGGGGTTCTTTGATATGCCGAATCTAACCGTGTATTTAGATTCTTAATTTTTGGTCCTGTTTTCAAATTGGTCTACATTAAGGTCCAAAGGGTCCAAAATTAAACTAAGTTTGATTTTAACAAAAATTGAATTCTTGGGGTTCTTTAATATGCTGAATCTAAACATGTACTTAGTTTTTTTATTATGGGCCCAGTTTTCAAGTTGGTCCAAATCGGGGTCGAAAATTAAACTTTGTTTGATTTCAACAAAAATTGAATATATGGGGTTCTTCGATATGCTGAATCTAACCATGTATTTAGATTTTTGATATTTGGGCCCGGTTATCAAATTGGTCCACATTGAGGTTTAGAGGGTCCAAAATTGAACTATATTTGATTTCATCAAAAATTGAATTCTTGGGGTTCTTTGGATATGCTGAATCTAACCATGTATTTAGATTTTGGATATTGGAATACCACAAAGGGATGGTAAGAATTGTCTTTGGTAGTTATGGCTCAAACCGTTAAGGAATATGGAGAATTACTTAAGTACAAAACATAATTTAAAAGGCAGTGTAAGGTTGTAAGGTAATTGAAACTCATTTGAATATCTCACCTAAACTGCTTTTAAACTATTTATATTGGAAATTTGCCAAAAACTTTATTATTAATAAATTCCATTGAAAATTTGCCAATAACTTTAGTTTAATGAACTTCATTGGAAATTTGCCAATATAAAATGTTGCTTATGAAGCTTTTTTGTTTATCTCACCTAAACTGCTTTTAAATTATGTCTATTGGAAATTTGCCAAAAACTTTATTATTAAATTTCTGATTTATATTTAAAGGCAAATAATAATGATAAGGCCAGAGGTACACACCAAACAGGATGTGTAAATTATTATAATAAGTATTGTGCAATAGCAAGAAATTTTCAATTGCACAGTATTGCGGAATAGCAAGAAATATTCAATTGCACAGTATTGCGCAATAGCAAGAAATTGATATTTGGGCCCGGTTATCAAATTGGTCCACATTGAGGTTTAAAGGGTCCAAAATTGAACTATTGGGGTTCTTTGATATGCCGAATCTAACCGTGTATTTAGATTCTTAATTTTTTGGTCCCGTTTTCACATTGGTCTACATTAAGGTCCAAAGGGTCCAAAATTAACTTTCTTTAAAATTTTCCATTTTAAATTGGTTATTTCTGATTTATATATAAAAGCAAATAATACTGATATGGTTTGAATAGGTAAATTAAAAAAATTTAAGTTCTTAGACCACATTAATTCTGTGTCAGAAACCTATGCTGTGTGAAATATTTATTCACAATCCAAATTCAGTGCTGTATCAAGCTTGAATGTTGTGTCCATACTTGCCCCAACTATTCAGGGTTCGACATCTGCGGTCGTATCTAGCTGCGCCCAGCGGAGCATTTTATTTGACATTTTTGGCTTTTTTTTGTTATTATTTCAAAAATCTTCTCCTCTGAAACTACATAATGGATTTGGATAAAACTTACCATGATTGTTCCTTAGGGTATCCTGCACAAAGTTTATGCTTCGATTTTTGATCCGTAGGAAAACATGGCCACTGTTACTAAAAATAGAACATAGGGTCAAACAACAGTTTTTCGCAAATATCTCAATAATCATTAGGTTACGGCAAATTCTGGCAGGTTGAAAGTGTTCAGCATGATGAGAGCTACCTGTGTGCTGATTTTCGTGAAAATCTGTCAACTGATGTTAGAGTTATTGCCCTTTTTTGACATTTTTGGCTTTTTTTTATGTTTTTATTTCAAAAATCTTCTCCTCTGAAACTACTGAATTGATTTGGATAAAACTTAACATGATTGTTCCTTAGGGTATCCTGCACAAATTTTATGCTTTGATTTTTGATCCGTCGAAAAACATGGCCACTGTTACTAAAAATAGAACATAGGGGTCAAACAACAGTTTTTCGCAAATATCTCAAAAATCATTAGGTTATGGCAAATTCTGGCATGTTGAATGTGTTCAGCATGATGAGAGCTACCCATGTGCTGATTTTTGTGAAAATCTGTCAACTGATGGTAGAGTTATTGCCCTTTTTTGACATTTTTGGCTTTTTTTATGTTATTATTTCAAAAATCTTCTTCTCTGAAACTACTATTTAAAATCAAATGAAACTTGGTAAGATTGTTCCTTAGGGTATCCTGCAAAAAGTGAATGCTTGGATTTTTGATTGGTCGAAAAACATGTCCGCCCTTACTAAAAATAGAACATAGGGGTCAAAATGCTGTTTTTTGCTATTTTTTCATGAATTAAAGAAAGAAAATGAAGATGAAAGCTACTTTCAAGGCAAACATGGTATCCTGAGTTGAATGGTGATGATGAAAGTTTGTTTTGGACGGCCATTTTTAAAATGGGTGCCATTTTCCGGCCATTTTTTACACTTGCTCGGATTTCAACAATATTTGGTTTTTAAAGTAAACATGGTATCCTGAGTGAATGGTGATGATGAGAATGTTGTATAACAATGATTAAACTTCATAATATGTGAGCTTTTAATTGCCATCACTTGGTGTCTGTCATCATCGTTGTTAACAAATTTTCAAACATCTTCTCCTCTGAAACTACTAGGGGGATTTGGATTAAACTTAGCATGATTGTTCCTGCAATATTGCCTTTTCAAGTACAATAAAAAGCCTTAACCCACAATTTTTTACATAATTTCTTTCAAACATTTTAAAAACGAAGACAACATATAGACCAAAAGATTTATACTTGTATTTGAAGATGAATTAAAGCTTGTATTTTGTATTGTGAATCATCAGATTGACCATGACTGTATCTTAATCAAGCGTAGGGAGAACTCATGCCCATTTCTTTCGAGAGGTTCTTGAAAGGCTTTTAAAGGTATTTTCAGCATTTTACGTGACCTTTAATACTCAGTTTAATTTACAACAAACATTAATATATTAATTTAGTTTATAGTGCATTGTTTGCCAGGTGAGCGATTCAGGCTCTTGAGAGCCTCTTGTTTTCTTTATGAGATATAAACATTATAAGATATCTCATATATTTTATAAGATATATTACATACTTTATAAGATCCCTTTTTTAATTTTCTTTATGAGATATAAACATTATAAGATATCTTGAAAACTTAATCTTATAAAGTTTATAAGATATCTTGTTTGGCTGATTAAATATAAATACGGCTTGCCATAATAATTGATGTTAAAAACTAAGTCATGAGTCTATGAAATTACAAGACCAATTGGAAACAAGCTTGGCAGTAATGGTCCTTAGGAGGTTCTCTTTCAGAATTATGTCTGATGACTTGGACTGTTAACCAAAACAGCCATGTACTGTAAAAAAATCCTTGAAATGCAATTTCAACTAAGAATGGCCGACCTACACATTAATATACCATAAGAATGGAGAAATTAATACAGTCAGGGACACTACATCGTCTATCATTTTTAAAGATAGTACTTGTTTATATTTTCCCGGTAAACCTTTAAATGTGCATCTGTAGCTATGCATTTTAAACTTTGGCTAGAATCATGGTGTTTTTTTCTTAATTAAGTTACGCTAGACATTGTACTATTATTTATAAATTACAGTCCAGAATAGCAACATCTTTCATGGAAAAAATAAAATGTATTAAATGAATTATTTTATAGATTATAACATTGATGATGGTGGTTTATCGTAATTTCCAGTGAAAATAAATTAGACATTTTCACTCAGTGAAAGATTGGTTTTTATTTAACGTCGGCAACGGCGTTACTAACAAATAACGTTTGTGACGTCTAAAGTTTCAGGAAGTGATCTAAGGAAAATATGACACTTTTGGCGTATTTTTTGTCTATTTTATCAATGTAATAAACAATATAACTAATTCAAGAATTTTAATATCGAAAATATTCAACTCGTGACCGGAAAAGACAAATAATTCCCTCATGCGCTGGACGCATTCGTGAATTAAGGTGTTTTTCGATCACTCGTTGAATATTTTGCGATATTAAAATTCTTGAATTCGTTATCCTATAAATAATTCACGTCGTATATTTATATAAACGGCCAAACTTGTAACTGTAATAAATAAAAAAGTTGATTCTTGGTGACAGATTTAAAGACTTTGTTAAGCATAAACCTTTTCATTTTTCTTTAAGTTTTAGGGTACCAAGGATTTGAAGTTGAAATAGGATATAAACGTATTACTATTCGTGGTGGATCAAATCCTGAGCTGGAGAAACTACTGTTTGATGCTGGCAATTTTGAAGAAAATTTGCGGGAATACGTGTTTCCAAACGTTAAGCCGACCACGTAACTTTTTAGTAGAAAGACATATAAATCATAATGTCTCCCACTATCAAATATGTTATTTAAAGACGGTTTAATTGTTAATTACGAAGACAGTGGAGATCTTCGATGGGTTCTCCCATGTGCTTTGGATAATTGTCGTATTTCTAGAGATACTACTATGAACGTAGCGAAAGGTGGCTTTATTAACATATTAATCAGTCAGGTCAGTACAAAATGTGATTTGTGAAAATTTAAAATTGGATTGATAATTTTACATACCTTTTGCGAGTTGCAAAGTATCTGTCAAATGTCTACTTCGATTTTTTATCGAGCTATTTGTTATTCATAATTGACAATGGAATGGACGATCTGTTGTACAGCATGGAATTTGGGCAACTAACATAATCGGGGCTGATCACATTATCTGCCATCCCAGGTGCCACTGTTACGTCACCAAATCTTTTTAGCGTTAATTTCAGTGGTGAAGGATGATCAGTGTGGCCACTCAATCAGCGTTTCTGAAGAGGATATCAACCCAAAAATCTATATATTCAGTTGTGATAAACATATTAATATTTAAGCATGTACATGTCGGCCACATTATATCAACCCGGAAATTACTGAGATAAATAAAGTAATCATTCATACGGTGATCTGAAATCCAAGATGGCGCCAAGGCAGAACATAGCATGGGACCCTATGGGAAAACATGTAAACAACTTCTTATCAAAAACCCTTTCATGGACCGGAGTAATAGTATGCATGGATGACGATATTATAGTCCTACATAAAATTGTGATGTTGATGCCGATCTAAAATCCAAGATGGCCGCCACCGCATAACATAGTTTAATATAGGACCCTATGGGAAAAACGTGTAAACAGCTTCTTTTCAAAAATCCTTTCACAGAATGGAGTAATATAATGCGTGTAAGATGAAATGATGAAATGATTTCCTTCTTCAAATACAAGGACAAAATAAACTGTAATTTAACGTTGAGACACAGAATACTGCATACATTAGCGGTAGCTTGTTTCATCGACCGAACAGCGATCGGGAAGAACAAAATAACAATCCAAAGATACTAATATTAGATATAGTAAATTTATACCGTGCTGTATACGACGCATTCAAGGAGGTACCTCTCATCAGCAGCATTAAAACCGAAACATTTGGAACACCAAAAACAAAACTTATTTTAAACAAGAAGTACTCAATCATTCAAAATTTTCTCGAACCGATCGGATACTATGAAAACAGCCAAAGAATTAGAGAAAAATGCTTTCTAAGTTGATCGAAATACATGAGAAAATGAATTAATGATGGATCAACGGGGATGATCAAGGGTTCCACCAACAATTTGGTTTTAAAATGATTCTTATTGATATGTTGGGTCATATGAAAGAAGCAAGATGGTCAACATGGCGACTTCTGTATTATTACAGCTTAATTTAAACTGTTGGCAGAATTAGAGAAACAGCACCTTACCTTGCAAGCAGTTGATTACCATATTTATACATTCTCGATAGCTAAACCTTCAAATTTCTCTCCAAGGTTCGAAATTTGATGGTTTCACTATCGCGAATAAATACGATAATCAACTTCTCGCAAAATAAGATTCTATATATATATTGTTATCAATTTTGTATTTTTGATTTATTACTTGCTTGTTTTTTTTTTTTTAGCTCAACTGACCCAAAGGGTCATGTGAGCTATTCTCATCACTTGGCGTCCGTCGTCGTCCGTCGTCCGTTAACTTTTACAAAAATCTTCTCCTCTGAAACTACTTTGCCAAATTGAACCAAACTTGGGCACAAGCATCATTAGGGTATTTAGTTTAAAAAATGTCCGATGACCCTGCCTGCCAACCAACAAGGCCGACATGGCTAAAAATAGAACATAGGGGTAAACTGCAGTTTTTATACGACCGCAAAATTTTTGCGGTCGTATATTGGTATGACGTTGGCGTCGTCTTCGTCGTCGTCGTCTTCGTCTGCGTCGTCGTCCGTCGTCTGCGGCGTCGTCCGAAGACATTTGGTTTTCGCACTATAACTTTAGTATAAGTTAATAGAAATCTATGAAATTTAAACACAAGGTTTATGACCACAAAAGGAAGGTTGGGATTGATTTTGGGAGTTTTGGTCCCAACAGTTTAAGAATCAGGGGCCAAAAAAGGGCCCAATAAGCATTTTTCTAGGTTTTCGCACAATAACTCTAGTATAAGTAAATAGAAATCTATGAAATTTTAACACAAGGTTTATGACCACAAAAGGAAGGTTGGGATTGTTTTTGGGAGTTTTGGTCCCAACAATTTAGGAATTAGGGGCTAAAAAAGGGCCAAAATAAGCATTTTTCTTGGTTTTTGCATAATAACTTTAGTATAAGTAAATAGAAATCTATGAAATTTAAACACAAGGTTTATGACCTCAAAAGGAAGGTTGGGATTGATTTTTGGAGTTTTGGTCCCAACAGTTTAGGAATTAGGGGCCAAAAGGGTCCAAAATTAAACTTTGTTTGATTTCATTGAAAATTTAACTATTGGGGTTCTTTGATATACCGAATCTAACCGTGCATTTAGATTCTTAATTTTTGGTCCCGTTTTCAAATTGGTCTACATTAAGGTCCAAAGGGTCCAAAATTAAACTTAGTTTGATTTTAACAAAAATTGAATTCTTTGGGTTCTTTGATATGCTGAATCTAAACATGTACTTAGTTTTTTTATTATGGGCCCAGTTTTCAAGTTGGTCCAAATCGGGGTCCAAAATTAAACTTTGTTTGATTTCATCGAAAATTGAACTATTGGGGTTCTTTGATATGCCGAATCTAACCGTGCATTTAGATTCTTAATTTTTGGTCCCGTTTTCAAATTGGTCTACATTAAGGTCCAAAGGGTCCAAAATTAAACTTAGTTTGATTTTAACAAAAATTGAATTCTTTGGGTTCTTTGATATGCTGAATCTAAACATGTACTTAGTTTTTTTATTATGGGCCCAGTTTTCAAGTTGGTCCAAATCGGGGTCCAAAATTAAACTTTGTTTGATTTCATCGAAAATTGAACTATTGGGGTTCTTTGATATGCCGAATCTAACCGTGCATTTAGATTCTTAATTTTTGGTCCCGTTTTCAAATTGGTCTACATTAAGGTCCAAAGGGTCCAAAATTAAACTTAGTTCGATTTTAACAAAAATTGAATTCTTGGGGTTCTTTGATATGCTGAATCTAAACATGTACTTAGTTTTTTTATTATGGGCCGAGTTTTCAAGTTGGTCCAAATCGGGGTCCAAAATTAAAGCTAAAAAGGGGGTAAATTATTTTTATTTTTTTTTGGAGGGGGGGGGCAATTCTCCACAGCTTATTGTATTACACAAAAGCAAAAAATTGAATATAAATTCAAATCATATGACCAATTCTAAGTTCTTTATTTCAGTTATTCTGTGTCAGAAACCTATTATGTGTCAAATATTTGAAGAAATTTTCAATTGCACAGTATTGCGCAATAGCAAGAAATTGATATGTGTGCCCTGTTATCAAAACTTTATTATTAACAAATTCCATTGGAAATTTGCCAATATAAAATGTGCAGATGAAGCTTTTTTGTTTATCTTATCTAAACTGCTTTTAATATGTATATTTAAAATTTGCCATCCATGACTATGATGTCATTTTCTATTTTAATATGTTATGGTGTATTTAAATGGGCTGTTATGGTTGCAAAGTATAAAGAAATGGGGGAGGGGGTTGAAAACAAAATTTGGGGGGGGGGTAAATGAGAAATTGGGGAGGGGGTAATTTTTTCTCATTTCATATTTCATAAATTAAAAAGAAAATTTCAAATTTTTTTTAGCAAAAAAAGGGGGGGGGGTTACAATAAATTTTATTGTTTTTTGTTTTTTTTTTGGGAGGGGGGTCAATGTGCAACTTCATAGTGTATTGCACAAAAGCTAAAAAAAGGGGTAAATTATTATTTTTTTTTGGGGGGGGGGGGCAATTCTCCACAGCATATTGTATTACACAAAAGCAAAAAATTGAATATAAATTCAAATCATATGACCAATTTTAAGTTCTTTGATTTCAGTTATTCTGTGTCAGAAACCTATTATGTGTCAAATATTTGAAGAAATTTTCAATTACACAGTATTGCGCAATAGCAAGAAATTGATATGTGTGCCCAATTTTAAATTTTAAATTGGTTATTTCTGATTTATATATAAAAACAAATAATACTGATATGGTTTGAATAGGTAAATTAAAAATTTTTAAGTTCTTAGACAACATTCATTCTGTGTCAGAAACCTATGCTGTGTCAAATATTTATTCACAATCCAAATTCAGTATTGTATCAAGCTTGAATGTTGTGTTCATAATTGCCCCAACTATTCAGGGTTCGACATCTGCGGTCGTATCTAGCTGCGCCCAGCGGAGCATTTTATTGTCTTATATCTCAAAAACTAAAGCAATTAGAGCAAAACTGACATGGGGTAAAATTGTTCATCAGGTCAAGTCCACCGGCCGTGAAATTTGCAGACGAATCGGTCAACCCTTTGTTGGGTTATTGCCCCTGAATTGTTAATTTTAAGGAAATTTTGCAGTTTTAGGTTATCTGGAATATTATTATAGATAAAGACAAATTGTAAACAGCAAAAATCTTCAACAAAGTAAGATCTAGAAATAAGTCAACATGACGAAAATCATTGATTGACCCCTTATAGGATTTTTTGCCCTTTAAAGACGTATCCAGCGTAAACTTTCGTTTAAAGACCTTTTTTCTCTCAAACCGCTGGGGCATTTGAGACCAAACTTTGGTGGAATGGTCCTTGGGTGGCTCCCTTCCAAAATTATGTCCGGCATCCCCGACTTCCAACCGACATGGCTGCTGTTACTAAAAATAGAAAAAAGGGGGGGGGGTGAATTTAAAAAATCTTCTTATATGAAACTACAAGGCCAGTTGGAACAAAGTTGGTAATGGTTCTTAGGAGGTTCTCTTTCAGAAATATGTCCAATGACCCGGACTGTTAACCAAGATGGCCGCCACAGCCGAACTTAGTTTAACATAGGGCCCTATGGGAAAATTCATTGAAAAATCTCGTCTTAAACCACTTGACCAATCGAAACCAGACTTGCAGCAATGGTCCTTAGATGGTCATCTTATAGAGGTGTGGCCGATGACCCGGACTGTCAACCAAGATGGCTGCCACAACCGAACCTAGTTTAACATAGGGCCTTATGGGAAAATTCATTGAACAATCTTCTAGTTTGAAACCCCTTGACATATTGGAACAAGACTTGGCAGAATTGGTCCTTAGGAGGTCCTTTTTCAGAAATTTGTCTGATTTTGTGGACTGTGAACCAAGATGGCCGCCACAGCAGACCTTAGTTTAACATAGGACCCTAGGGAAATTCACTCAAAAATCTTCTCGTCTGAAAACACTAAGCCAATTAGAATTAGACTTGGTAGCAATGGTCCTTAGATGGTCCTCTTTCAGAATTTTGTGCAATGATCCAGACTTTCAACCAAGATGGCCAGAAAACCCGAACTTAGTTCATGTAGTTTAACATAGGGCCCTATGGAAAAATTCATTGAAAAATCTTCTCGTCTGAAACCACTTGTCATATTGGAGCCAGAATTGGCAGCATTGGTCCTTAAGAGGTCCTCTTTCAGAAATGTGTCCGATCACCCGGATTGTCAACCAAGATGGCTGCCACACCGAACTTAGTTAAATATTGGACACTATAGGAAAATTCACTTAAAAATCTTCTTCTCTGAAACCACTTAGCCAGTTGGAACAAGACCTAGCAGAAATGGTCCTTAGATGGTTCTTTTTTAGAAATGTATCCTTGACCTGGACTGTCAACCAAGATGACTGCCACAGCTGAAATTAGTTTAACATAGAATCCAGGTGAGCGATACAGGCTCTTGAGAGCCTCTAGTTCTCCAAAATATATGACGTTTTATCACTGAAATATCCGTTCTCATATTCTGAAAATATCTATGTTGTAATTGACTTTTGAACAACTAAAGGATATTCCCGATAGGTTCTGTGAATATCAGTTTTTCAAAAACCAGTAACAACCTCATCAAAAGACAGTAGGTGTATACTATTTGCACAATTTATGTTGCGATTGTAGAGACGACAAAAAAGAACAAAAAACAAAGATGACGTAATACATTAAAATATCGTAGAGCATGTTCAAATTGGATTAAATTATTGTAATTTTTGAACTTATGTGTAATTAATATATATTATACATATCATGAACTTTAATAATCATAGTTATTATTTATCTATCATGCAAGCCGGAAAATTTCAGGTGTTTGTACCACGCACTGTTCGAGATTAGTATGAGGAATATGTAGGCTTACTGATATAAACATTATCTAAATTCCAAATAGGATCTACATATTCTATTTCTAAATTTCAAATAGGATCAACATACTCTATTTTATTTTGAAAATATTGTTGCAATATTAAAATTTCACAATAATTTTATTTATTGATCTGTTTTACTGTATATACACATGTATGTATTAAAGCATAGAAAAGTCCAAAGACGAAGAACCATTCTCATATTTATTTCACTTCAACCCTTTCAAAATTTCTGTCGACATTGTCTGGTATGTGGTCTCCAAAGATTTGCAAACAATAACTAACAAACACAAGTTACGAAATGATTTTCTACATAGCAAAGCGAATTGTTTGCTGTAAGTCAGTTTATGTGTCTCCTTTCATATGACAGTAGAATGGTTTTCCTTCTTGGTGATATTCCAGAAAAATTGAATTTATTAATGATTAAGCATTCAGATTTATGTTTGTTAACATAAAAATGCATTGCATACAATCATTTACGATAAGAAAAGGTAGGTAATATTTACGATTAAAAAATCAATGGTTATGAGTGAAACAAATACAAGGGAAAGTGGCCCTATCCCTTTTGTGAATTCTTACGTCAGTTGAATATATTATAAAACAAAAAATTATAGATTGAACTAAAAAGACAGTTGTTCAGCGACCAGTTGCAAGACATTTTCCGTGTGACCATAGTTTTAGTTTCATGGGTAATGATTCAAGTAAAACGTCCATACAATTAATTGTACATATGTTAATAATACGAGTTCAATTAAACACGTTAAGGGCAATAACCTTTGTTCTGAATCGACAAAGTTGCGTCTTAACTAAATAAATATTTTCTCTATATATTTCAAAAGTTTTGTTTTACCGCTACTGAGATATTGTGATCTTTCATTGTTCGACCAAAGGAGAACAAACTTGTGTCATTCACCTTTCACTTTGTCTCTGCCTGAGACAAATTCTGTGACAGAGCGATATCAAAGTTTAAGGTGTTTGCGAAAATAATTCTGTAAAGATTAAGACTTCGACTTCGTAATAATTTTTAAAAAGACTACAAAATTCCAGTGGATGTTATCTCAAGGTTTCTGTATTTTATAATGAAAAATGTTAAATATATTTTGATATCTCATTGACGCTTACTCCGTATCCTTAATTTTTTATATATACAAAACAAAAATAAAATCAAATGTAAGTCGGGACACTCTGCCTTTGCTCTTAGCAATGGTGAGAGACTGACCGTTTTGTGGATCCTATCCTTATTCATCTCTGTAATATAAAACACAATACTATAATTTGTCGAGCATGGTTAAAACGTAGTCGTTTTCAATGTAAAATTAAACAGAGCCAATCAAAACAAATGATCGCATGAAAGATCAGGGAAAACACACTTTATCTGCGGAGGTTTGTTTACAGTTAGCTCCCTTCCCCAAAAAACAGTTTGTACATGAAAGGCAGCTACATATCTTCCAGATGGTTGTTGCCGCCATAGTTCCATCTGCTCAAGTGGTGAGCCTGCATCGCTCGTCTGGCATCCTTTTTAACACATTTAGCATTTCAGTATTTAGCAAAATTCAAAAATAATAGAAACACTAAGGGTTCATTTCTTGTATTGCACATGGTAGATCTCCTTAGCTGAAATTTGGCTTCCTATTTCGGTATTTTTGGTTGAGTACTTCTTGTTTAATATAAGTTTTGTTTTCGGTCTTCCAAATGTTTCGGTTTTAATGCTGCTGATGAGAGGTAACTCCTTGAAATGCGTCGTATACAGCATAGTATAAATTTACTATATCTAATATTAGTATCTGTGGATTGTTATTTTTTTTAGATATTCCGTTTCAGATATTAATGTATATATTTTTTTCAATTTGGCCAATCAAAAATAAGAAATTGTGCATGGCGGCCATTAGTCTCGACCGCGAAGAAAAATCCAAATTTTATAAAGGTTCTTGCATAGATTTTACCACTGTTCCTATGTTGACAAGAACATTTAATTTCATATTGGGTCCGATTTTAAACTAAGAGTAGTTTTGGTGGGCATCTTGGTTTGCAGTGGTTATCAGATAATTCCGAAAGATAATGGTCATTGTTACATTTTGTACAAAGATCTTTTTTTATAAATGATTTATTGTAAGTGGACAAATCTCTTTAAAAAACTCTATGAACCTTCCGTAGATGCTTAATAATCATCAATTCGATTTCAATTGGCTCTGCAGTTTCAAAGGAGACGATTTTTCTTATTGTACCAATCAATTATAACGAATTGTTTATGGTGGACAAGTTTGGGGTTTCAGAGGAGAAGATCAAAATGTGAAAAATTTATTTTGCTCCGGGGTTTTAGAGGAGAAGATCAAAAAATGAAAAGTTACCGGACGGACGGCGGACGCAAAAAGATTACTAAAGCTCTCATCGCTGTTTGGTCCAGGTCAGTTGAAAAAGGATTACTTCCATCTTATGCTTTATCTGATCATCCGAGATCATTAGTTGGTATTATTAGCACATGCCGACTTCATTTTGTCGAAGGCCAGTTGTCCTGTCAAATGATATTCGCACACTATTCGCCAGACACAGAAAGATGGTGTACCTGAAGTATAAAGGTTTTTTATTTACGGATTACTCCCTGCAAGCATATAAAAAACAAAAGTATATAACCTTGGCTAAAAAATTCTCCAAGGCTAAGTGTTGGTATATGAATGATATCTTTAAAGTCGTAAATTTAAGCAGCTCTTTTCCATCAACTGTTACAGAGCCCAGGTAGGTACTATTAGTTATAATATCACGTTCTCATAAGATTTATGTAGCAATTATCTGGGCTATTTTACTCAGTCATTTTCGAGAGAGGATGACGGAATGCTCTACACAAGCTGTTTCCAGGCATGCCAGTACGTGGTTCTGCGTTTCTCTGTGGAAACTTTTGCTGTGTACCGAAAAATCCTAAAATGGGGCTTGGCAGTTGCATACATAAACAAAGACAACACGTAAAAATTGATACATAAATTATGAAATACCTGCCAGCAAAACACATCCCGTCAGCTTTTAACAACTCGATGCATTCCTTGGCGTTGTCTTCAAGCAGCTCTCTGTTATATCAATAAACGTAGGATAGTCCATTGTGGCCAATTGCAAGCTGGTTTCACTAACTACCTTGTGACAAAAAGAAAAGCAATTGTTGGCTCAGGGGTTAGCAAGGTACTTGTACTCGCAACATTCAGGACTCAGCGGACATGATATTGATAGGAGGGAACAAATCGGCTCTAATACCGCTGATCTCATAATGTCGAACTCTATTACAGATTTATGAGAAGTAAAGTCAAGAAATACCAAAGGGATATTCGAAAGATGGTAAAAGTCGAAACAACTGACAAACTGAGGAGAACAACGAAGACAAGACCAAACCAATACAAGCACTACATTTAAAAACTAAAAACATATGAACAATTAGGACACCACCGAAAAACCGGGGTGAAACTCAGGTGCTCCGGAAGAGTAAGCAGTCTCTGCTTCTTATAGGACACCTGCCATCCTGCCCATGTCAAATCTGGTACGAGGAAGGGACAACATCAATGGAACAGGTCCATTTTCATTTGGGAAACGGTTTTTTCATAATTGTCAACCAAGTCATGATTACGTCCATAAAACTTTAATAAGGATGACTGCAACTTAGCGGCAACATACCCCTGTCCGTCAGGGGCTGGGCTCTGTCAGAAATACCACTCCCTTATATGTTTTAATAGTATGCAGTTGAATCTCGTTATCTCAAACTCTTTTACCTCAAAACTCCTAATATCTCAAATTAATGTTTTGGTCTCTATATTAAACTTTGCACTATATTTCCTTCTGATATCTCAAACTCCTGTCATCTCAAACTGTTTTTGTTGGTCCCTTCCACTTTGAGATAACGAGAGTCTACTGTATATACCTTTGGTGTTTTATTGGAATCGGCATTTGTAAGTCCAGTTTAAATTTTAAAACTGAAATGTCCATTTAAAGAGAATAACATAGGCTAAATCTCAACTGAGAAACTGCTAGAACAGGGAAATATTAACAACACTACATTTTATTTTATTTCCATTTTTGCCATATTAAGAATTAAGATTTGATCAATTGATGTTACCCATATAAAAATCTCCAACAAAAACATGGCTACCATGAGTTATTTCTTTAATTTATCATGAATCTGTAAGCCACTTTTAATGAGTTTTTTTTCATAAAAAAAAACTGTTCATTACAACATAAGATAAGTCGAAAATAAGAGGAGCACAATTTGTACCCAACGACCTGTGAATACATAAATGCCAAAGAGAACAGAAATGTTGTCCAGCAAAAAGTGTAGGTCCTTGATCATGTTATGGCTTGTCCAACAACACTACTTGGCTTAATTATGACTGAAAAAAAGTTTTGAAACTGTTACAACAAATATAATTTAGACAGAAAGATTCAAAAGACCACTTAATCAGTGCACTCAACTTTTCTGTTGGCAAAAAGATAGAAAAAAATCATAACCGTCCACAGTAGTTACTTGATGATTTACTGTTTGTAATTTATCCAAAACTTTGAGAGAATATCTTCAACTCCAAAAGCAATTTATGTCCGAATTTTCATGACAACTTCCGTTATACGAGTAAGAGGCCGAAATAAAACCAAAATTGTATTGATTTTTATGTAACCTAGGTAACCAGTACATAGTACGAATGTTATGACTTTAATGTGTTGTTCGGTTATCATTTACCAAAATGGTATTACAGGTTTCAAATTTATTACAATAATAACTAAACTTTCAACTAAAAGTTTCATGTGCCTACGCCGACTTGTTGAACTTCTCGACAGGTGCAGTATACGTAGCAGGAACTGCTTACCATTCCGGAGCACCTGAGTTCACTCCTGGTTTTTTATAGGAGTTCATGTTCAATGTTTTTTAGTTTTCAGTGTTTATTTGCTGTGATTGTGGTTGTTCATTTGTCTTCCCGGGTTTGTCTCTCCAAAGGTTTAAGTTTTTTGTATTTGTCCTCTGTAATTAATGTTTATCAAATAAAATCATATGGAGTAACATCAAAGCAAAGCATTAAATTGGTGATTCGAGAAAAGGAAGTACATGTAGTTGATATCAGGATGTTTTTGTGTTGACAAGAATTTATTGTTAGTAGTTATAAACGGTAAAGAGTTAGTATTCAGATAATTTATTTTTAAGTGAAAATTTAAAAAATAAAATTGGACTTAAAATGAAGGTCGTTAAATAATGAAGAATAAATGCTACGGGAAATAAGATAATATCTTGATAAATCACGAAACTGTGTCACGTGATATGTTGACATTTATAATATGACTAGCAAAGATTACTATAATTCAGGACCATTTTAGATTAGAACATTATCTCAAGCACAAAAGGTGAGTTTTCTGTTACTTACATTATATCCATTAACAGCAAAAGAACAAAATGGTAAAAATAATATGTTCATATTTTTTGCACGAAGTATTTTTATATAACATATAAGAACAGTACACTTAATTTGTTTTATCTATTGAAAAGAAACTAGGCCAGTCCTTTCAATTTTATTGTCAGCTATATAGATGATGCTCTATCGCAAAGGGCGATTGAAATATAATCTTTATGGCGCAATGACGCAATGGTGATTCTACTAATAGCCTTTTTCAGAAACTCATTTCGGAATCACGATTCTGACTCTAAAATTATAACTTGAAGCAAGTTATTTCCCTTGCTCGGACGTATTGCTGTGTCGCTGCAATAAAGAGTAAAGGATTAACTGTTTTTAAAATTCATTAATTTGCATACACTTGCGATCTTTTTGCTTCCAACAAACTTGTAATCAAACTTGATTATAAAGCTGGAAATTTTTGTATATCTTGAAGTAATAAATAATTTCTTTTTACTTCCTACTGGTTGTCCTGCGCTGCAGCGAACCAGTACTACGTCTCAGCAAGGGAAATACCTTGCTTCAATTTTATAATTTTAGAGTCAGAATCGTGATTCCAAAATGAGTTTCTGAAAAGGGCTATACCATTTAGAACCGTTTAGTCAAAAGTTCTGATCTTATCTTTTCCATTCTGAACTCCTCTTTATTATGGCCTCTAGCTCATTTGTAATACACGACTTCCTCAGGGACAGGGTTATATGTATCATCACAATACAATGGTACTGTAATGATTAAAAATTTATTGAACGATCTATCTCACAAATGAGACTAGATATATTCAGTTAAATTCCACGTCTTCGTGGGTCTAACACCTCACTAATTTTTATACCTTTTGTTACACATGTATCATCGTTGTATTATGTTCCTATACAAAGTATCGGGGGAATATATTGTTTTTACCACGTTTCTTATTATTCTTATTTCTCCAGCCACTTTTTATTCGCGAGTTTTCTCGGAGATGGCTGACTTTATTTAATCGAAACTTGGAACTAAAATAGGGCACCATTTATTTTCAAAATGGCCGCCAATAAATATTTTAAAGATTCTAAAACAAATTTGAACAAAATCCGCCAGGCTCCAGTCTTAGTGTAAAAATGTTCAGCGCCACTTTTTCATGCTAATTTTTCCCGCCTATTGGATATCTGCACACAAGTGTTTCTGGGACTAATTAAAACAGGTTTTCTTTCAAATGCAAGTATGTCCCTTCAATCGGGTACCTTTACATAACCAATCGATTTCATTCGGAAAGTCTCATGTATAAACGATTGAAATGGAACTGCTTTACTCCCTAATTTCCCAGTCTTTGCACTTTTATCTAACAAGAAACGCAAAAATTATATTGCACTTACATGTAGAACTCGTGGACTCGAGAAAGGGTTGAACTTTCCTTGTGATGCACAAATATTCAGATAACTACAAATCTTATTAAAATTTGCCATATAATAAGCTTTTTGTAATTACGTTTCTTCAGCTTCAATTAGTATGCATGACAGCTGCCATTACCTACATTATTATATTGATTTTGTAATATGTAATATGTAGCAATGTCAGTAAATGCCAGGTGGAGCTGTTTCGGGGGAAGTTATTTGAAAACTGGATTCTGCTTCTTCATAACCTTTTCCAGCCTATTTTGGGACCAGTATAAGGTAAACAAACTGTGGTTTCCGCCCAGTGGCGCCCCTAGTGTTTACTGACATTGCTATAATATGTTTTGCTTAAATTAATAGAAATGAAACATATACCAATTATATTGATTTTGTAATATGTAATATCATTTACTTAAGTTAACGGAAATGGAACTGCTGTTGATTACCCTACTTATATTTTCTGGACGGCCCAACCCTGTATGCAAGATAAAGAAAGATAATCCAAGTTTTCGACTTATCAAACCCCTGCTTCCTTGTCCACCTGGAGGAGATATTATTGGAGGCAAGTTTTTTTTTTATGTTATCAATCAACATATTAACATTGTATTTGGGTATTTTGATGAATGCTTTGCTCCAAATCATTAGAGACTATATGGACCTTTTTGTGGTTTTAGCTTTTGGTCATCGTTAAGGACTGACTATGGGCACTTTGTGCTGTATGTACCAAAATTTTCCGATTTTATACGACCGCAATTTTTTGGGGACGTACATTTTATTATGGTACAAATGTATGAGCCTGTCGTCGTCGTCGTCGTCCGTTTCCGTTCGTTTACTTTTGTTCTATAGAATGTTTTCTTATAATATTTTACCACAATAGTACCCCATGAGAAATACAGGTAATGATTGATTTTGGGGAATCTGGCCTCTCTGGTTTTTTTTCTGGGGGTCATTAAGGGTTTTTTTTATCATTTTTGGTGTAACTGTTTAAACATTTTTCCAATTTTTATGATTTTGGTTTTTTAGTGTTCCTTGATGAAAATGGGAAAAATTCTATAAGGTCCGTTTTTCACTATCCCATACCGTTTTCGAGAAATAAGGGGCAGAAAAAGGGACATTCCATAATTTTTAAAACAGTTTTCATAACTAATACAATAAAGTTAATCCATACATTGTTGTGTAACTTTTGTCATTGCAGAGGTAAAAATTATTTTTCATTCAATCTTAATGGATATTTTTTCTTTTAATTCACCTTGATGAGTGCTTTCAGTAATATGTCAACATATTTTTCCTATCTTTTGCAGTGTTTGAGATATTGGTGGTTAAAAGGACCAAAAAAGCAAGATACATGTAGCTTGAATTCTAATTTTTGGGGGGTTTTTCATCTGGTTTTTGCGGAAGGTCCAATATTTCTGTATAATGTATATTATATTATCAAACAAATATTTTGGAAAAGGTTACTTATATGTCCACAGTTATTTAATTCTTTACCTGTCGACATGTTGCGGTCGTATCATGCTGCACTTAGTGTCATTTAATAATAGTACCTCTCTACGTTTATGCTTCTGTACTAATGATCACTAGCCTAACGCTGGGGTTGTGAGTTCGAATCTCACCTGTGGCGGGGTGTGTTCGACCCCGATCTTAATTGACAAGGATTGCCAATTTTCCTACCGAAGGTCGGTGGTTCTCTCTGGGTACTCCGGCTTCCTCCACCAATAAAAACTGGCCGCCGCGAAATACCCAAATGTGCTGAAAACGGCGTTAAAGCCTAACTAAACAAACAAACAATCAAACGCTTCTGTGCGTTTTATTTCAACTACAATGATTCAAATGTTTCTTTAAGGATGATCGCTGGTCTAATAGGAAATAAATAGGATTTGAAATAGGTGTTTTAGTTTGAGAGAACATATGAATAGTAAACAAATAGGAAAGAAAAAAATATAGGTTCATGTGCTCATTTTAGAGCTATTAGGTCTTGAAAATTTGCAGGAAATGGTTTTTCTCTGGATTTTTTATTGTGATTGCATGGACAACTTCAGTCTCTCAAAAATGTATGAAAAAATAAAAAGGATTTCATAAGATTTTGTCAAATACCATTTTAAGGTATATATGATTGAATTATAAAAGAAAAAGTTGGGGTTCATGGGCAAAACATTTCATGTTTAAGAAATGGATAAAACCCGAGTTTTCCGAAAATCTGACAAAAAGACCAAAAAATGACCAGCGAGCATCCTTAAACTAAACAGGAATATAATATATAATAGATATTTGTCCGAGAAAAACATAAAAAAACTGAAGACGATTTTGTGAATGAAATGCTGTTGCTTTTTTCAGGTCTTGGTTATAGTGGGTACCATATTCGACATGTGACAGATACCAACAGTGCAAGCATTAATATTCCTGCTGGATCAGATACTTCGCTTGAGCGAATGCTTTTCGATGCATGTTCATTTCAAGAAAATTTGCGGAAATACGTCATTGGATGATCTGACTCAACAAAAAATCATAACTAAATGTTTAGTATTCGAAAATATCATATTTTTTGAAAATAGGTTACTATATGCTCACTGATTTATTTCTTCGGCATTCCTTTTCCGAGATCTATTTTGTGTGGTTTATTGAATGGGAAAATCGAAGGTCACACTAGTGCTTTAGTTTATGTGCTTTCTTGTTCTAGTTTTGCATAGTTTATTATACGTTGTTTATTCTTTTAGTTATACATGTATCATTGCGGCGTTTGTTTGTTGTGTTCCATTCTCTTGATTTTGTCTTTTTCTTGAGCTTCCAATTTGTGGACTTTTCCAACTGTTTTGTCGTTTTGGTGTTCTTTTACCTATATTTAATTCATGTCCGAAACCCGAATATAGTATAATACTTAATGCTTTTAACTCTTAAGTTAATTGATTGATTGTCCGTCGAAAATATCTTTAAATATTTTACATTCCTTTACAAATTAACACTAAAAAAATATACAAATACACTAACGCAAATGTTGTGCAACTTTTTTCCTTTAGCAAGGTTATCCCTCCTTTTGTTTTGTGCGAGGTTTTAGTTGACATTGGCAATACACAATATTCTATATAAATCTAACAGTTATAGAAAATAAAATTTACATCTGATACAGAAGCCGTTTATAGAGATATGTCACTTGATTTAAGACCTCGTTGGACTTCATTTGAAAGTTTGTGAAGATAATAGGAAGAGATTGTCCTCTTAACTGCTGAACAATTGCTGGATTAGCCTTAATATTGATACGAATATGATACTGAATCAGCTGTTGCCATATCGAGTGATTATATCATGTAAATTAAAACCTATGATAATAGTACCTGAAAAAATGATTTAAATTATTGAGCAAACAATTAATAATAAATCGTATAAACTGGTAGATTGTTTTGTGACAAGATACCAGATTCAACAAGATACAAATGATTTATTGACAATCATGTCGCTCTTTCGAGTTATCAAATTAGAACTGAATTTAATACAACGTTTGATAATAAAAAAAAAGGGATTAGGCATAAAATATTATATATATATACAAATAATAATAATAATAATACAAAATTAAAATAAAAAAAAGCCTCAATTGTCTAGGACAATTTCTATAATAAGTACAGGAACAAGATGTGCACATTTCTTCATTTTATAACTAATTTGCAAAAATGGAAACTGTTATTTTGATCTCAGCTGCATTAGATAACCTGAAATTTTTAAGTTCTCAGCAAAGATTTCGTGGGAAACATCGTCTCCTATCTGTAAACCTCAGTTCATCGAATGAGGTTTTAGAATTTTTAAAGAATAAATTCTGGAATGATAAGAATTCTTTTTGGTTTATTAATCTTGCTGAGTCGTCCAAGGAAACATGAAATTTTCACTAAATTCAGGTTTATTTTTAAAACCCAAAAGATTCTCTAATATCCTATAGTGAAATACATGAACTCAAAAAATTGAAATATATTTTTTTAAATGAAAAATTAATGAGGAAAACATTTTAAAAGCTGTAAAACCAATATGTAAAATATGTTTCATTCATTGTGTGTATATTTGGGTCAATCCGGGATATAATACTTAATTTACCAAATCTCGCAACAAGAGTTATCTCCCTTTTCTATTGAATTCTTGGAAGAAACTACTAAATAAATACAGGCAAGTACAGTTATTTTTGGTTACGCCTTGACCAATTGCATCTGTCAGCTAAGTGATAAAACAATTTATATTCATTTCGGTACTAAAATTATGAAAAATACGTTATTTAGAAGTTAGGAGAACAAATACTGTCATGATCCAATCACCAAGTATCTTGCTCTCATTTAACAGTTTTAGTTACCATGGTTACATTTTCAAAATAAAAACATGGATATTTTATCATACCATAATACACAATTCAGTTGTAAAATAACAATCCAAAGATACTAATATTAGATATAGTAAATTTATACTATGCTGTATACGACGCATTTCAAGGAGTTACCTCTCATCAGCAGCATTAAAACCGAAACATTTGGAAGACCAAAAACCAAACTTATTTTAAACAAGAAGTACTCATAACTAAAAATACCGAAATAGGAAGTCAAATTTCAGCTAAGGAGATCTACCATGTGCAATACAAGGGATGAACCCTTAGTATTTCTGTTATTTTTTAATTTTGCTAAAGACTGTAAATTATGTAACCATTAAATTGTACATATCAGCAAGATCTAAATCCATCTAAACTATAATTAACATGCATTGAAGTCTACTTATTTTCTAATGTCCAAATGTTGTCAAAAATCAATACTTTTAAATTTTCGGACTGAAATTTTCTAGCCGTTTTACCTCCGAGCCGACGATCATCAGAAATATTATAGGGTTATTGAATGGGCTTTTTCATATTGGTCCTGTATTATGTCCATGGACAGTCGTATTGGGCCAAGGATAGCTGTATTTGGCCGAGGCGAAGCCGAGGCCAAATGCAGCTGTCCGAGGCCCAATGCGACCTGTCCGAGGACATAATACTGGACCAATATGACAAAAGCCTATTCTATGATCCCTTTATTAACTAGCTGTCTAAAATCATGAAAATATATGACATCAATAATAATTGAAAAAAAATATTGTGATATTTTTGTTCACTTGTTTATAAATAAAAAATATATACCTTCATTCGGAAGTTTCCGATGGCCACATCTTCATATTCTTTTTTTCTTACCCTCAGGTCATTGATGGATGTGTGATGTTACATGCTAAATTTCTTTTCTTACAGTTGTTTTTGTAGTAATTTTTTTTAAATACTTACGCAAGCAACTATTATAGAAAGAAATTATAGCTTTGTCTCCTCCCAATATTATTTGCATCGATTTTCTAGGTTTTTGTCATCTGCTTGCAAACATGGCGGAAGTAAACAAATCCATACTGGGCCTAGGCCTTATTTTCATATTGAGGCTGAAATCCATATTGGTCCTGTTTTTCTGGCTCATATTTCCATATTGAGGCTAAAACTCGTATTGGTCCTGTTTTTCAGGCCTGATATCCATATTGAGGCTATAATCCGTATTGGTCCTGTGTTTTGTTTGTTATTAGTTCTTGACATTTAGTATTGCATAGCCAATTTATAACATATTTTACACAACTAGTTAATAATATGTACTAATAAATAGCTAGTGCATATAATATACTTTCTAATTTCATATAGTAATTGCTTTAATTAACGTAGCTTAATTTAATAATACCAAAATATCCGTGATCCGAGTTCCGTGGTTGGTTCCCGTTCCGTTACGGTTTCGATTATTATTTCTAAGTTTCTTCTTTTTTGTAACATTCTCCTGTTTTTTAGGAGCACATCACTCTGTGATTTAAGTGGGGCTTATTTACATGGGATAAATAATTAAAATTCTTATTGTTGCAGGAGTCCCTTATCCACTAAGCATGCGCAAAAGATATGCAAGTAAAGACGTTTACAATTGAAAAGGAACATTCATGTGTGTTTCCAGAATAGTATGTGGAGTTAATTGGGTGTTCTGGGGTTAATTGAATTGAATTTAATTTAATCTTAATTTTTATTTCAGTTAGCTCAAATTAAATATATTTAGCAATCAATAAAAATCTGGTACTACGTTATGATAATAAACAACTTAAGAAATTGTAGTCAACAGACACTTACAAAATGTTTATCTTTTATCTATGTAATTAACACTAATCAGCTATATTAGGCCACTATCATTTTTAAAATTTTATTAGCCAATCTTTCTTAATATTAGGTAAAATATAATCTTTGGGGATAATTATGAAACAGAGACCAACTAGTATAAAAATATTTTCAACAGGGTGTATAAAATGAGACGACACAGAGCAATTAAATAGGATTTATTTTAGTTTAAAAAAAAAAAATGTGTTATTTACAAACACACATTTTTTTGATTCTGGCATCACTTACACATGCCGACGATGTGTTATACCTATTTATTCTGCTGACGTCATCTATCACATGATAACGTCCAGATGACTCATTGTATCGCAAAGTTGATTCAAACAAACCATCGCCTGGTTTTGTCTTTATAACAATTCTATGATTATTAGAAAACAGTTTTAGAGATGACTCCACTGAATGAATGCTGAGATGTTCGCATTTATTTCCGTATTTTTTAAGTAAGGTATTGAGGTGACTAACTAAAGAAACAGCTAATGACATTTGAATTGTACGATTATCCATAGCTGTGACGTGATAGTTACACGTACACCAATGAGAACTTATACCTGCCATGTCACATGTCCTATCATGTGGTATTTCGTTAAAAAGCGAGATGCCTTTTCCTTTAATTCCAGACAGTACAGGAGTATCGACATCAAGTAAATGAAGAAGAGTAGAATGCATATCGAAATGAGTGGTCAATCGTCTGGAATTTGTTATCAGATTTTTTATGTAATTGGGATATTTCCTCTTGAACCAAGGAGGTAGATATATAAACATCATAGGTAGTCTTTCTTCTAACTGACCAACCAAAGTTTTTCTTGCAGGTCCAAATCTCATTCCATGATCACCAAACAACGCCAGGAATGTGTTATTTAGTAAGTTATTTTTGTGCATCTTTCCAATAGTCTCCCTTGATATGGTATCTAGATTAGCAAGACCCCCTAAGTAGTCATGTGTGTTTCTAGAGAGAACCGAAAAGGAAAAATATTTCTTATCTTTAAGGTTATGAATCAGGTCATAAATTCTATTATAAACAAGAGAAGCCTCAGACTGACCATGAAAACATAGACCTGCTTTTGAGCCCTTAGTGTTTGCCACGTAGAATGGACGGTCGTAGTAATCCATAGGCTGGACCTTAAATCCATGTCTAGCGTAATGAAAGGTACCTGCAAAAGGCCAGTCTTCGCCAAAGTGGGTCAAATAATTTCTTTTAGAGTATAATTTCCACACAAATGGACAGTCGTCCAAACCAGATCTGTTACGTGTACACGGAAGTTTTTCAGCAAATTCTCCAGTTAAAAGTGGAATCATGTTTACAAATGTGTTATCGGCTAGTTTATTATAACCATTCATTTCTACAGCCCCCATTTCTTCTATCATATATCGACGAGTTTCATTAAAATAACGCAGTGAGTTTATACGAGACGTGGAGTCTAACATTATTAATAGCACGTTCAAATCATTACCGCCATTCTCAACTTTTTCCTGATTACTGTCAGTTTTGTAGGTGTTCTCCTTAGATTTACTTACAAAATTAATGTGAAAGTTTGTAATTATCGGATGTTTTGATGAATTATAGCACGTTACTTTAATGAATTCGTCTTTTATTGGCACTGATGAAGAAAACGAATTACTTAATTCTCCATATTTAAATGATCGTGATTTTCTTTGAATACTTCGAAAACGGCAATAAGACATCTCCTTTGGCTTTTTTGTCATGTTAACAAAAATAGTTCCATTTTGAATGTACGTGATGACGTGTCGGTTATCGCAGTGATTAATTTTGATATTTTTCCGAAGTAAATGTTTCACAGAAATATCAAACGGATCTATATCTAGAATTGTACAAGCTTCTGTATCAATTAAAAATTTCCATTTTTTGTCCTGATGTTCTGAGGAGATATTTCGTACTTGTAATATTTTTCGGTAAGCAGATACAAGTTCATTATAATTTTCAACCGATTTAAAATCAGTATATATCTCCATGACTTTTCCGTATAACAACATGCAGACAAAGATACAGACTACACATAATACCGCGTAATTTTTATTCTTTGTGGCCGAAACCGCAACCATCATTTACATTGAAGAAAAAAAAACTGTAAACCTGTTAATCCGTGCTTGTTCATTTTGATAAAATTCAAAATCAATTGCTGACAAAAAGATAACTTCAACTTGACCACACATAATGATTTTGTATGCAACAGATTTCAAATAATAAAGTGGCATTGTATTTTATAATATGTAGCAACCCTCATTTTTGCCGTATATCGAATATTGATCTAACCTATGAATATTATCAGTTTCAAGGGTTTGTTGTTATCATCCTTTTGACATCTGTTTCCAGGACAGTAATATTCATCCGTACTTTATGCTATTAATACAAAATACTACGGAGCCCTGTTGGCCTCACAGAGATAGTAAATTGTAATTTGAAAAGTCCAGCGCTGAAGATTTAAAGTCCAGCTCTGTGGAAAGTCCAGCGCCGTAGATTCAAAGTCCAGCGCCGTAGATTTAAAGTTCATCTCTGTGGATTCAAAGTCCAGCTCTGAATATTTAAAATCCAACGCTGTAAATTTAAAGTCTAGCTCTGTGGATTCAAAGTCCAGCGCTGTAGATTCTGTGAGACCAACAGGGCACCGTAATGTATAAACTCATAAATTCACCCTGTCTGTTTTGTAAAAATCTTGGTCATTGGTGTTATTAATATTTCTGCAAACATTTGTGTGTAAAATGAATTTTAACAATGGTCTAATAGGTCTGTATCATTTTATCAGTCTGTTGATAACAGCTATGTTTACAAAACTTAAAGGAAAATCAGTTAGTAATTCCACTATGAAAACAACTATTAGTTATCTGGCTAATGTTCACTGATTGGTTACAAGACAAAAACCTATCTCATTAATATGTATAACATAGAATAAATATTTTTACATTAAAACCTCCTGACTGACTTTCAAAATCAAACTCTTTTTCGGTTTTAAAGCCATAAGATACAATAACCATTGTTACGTAATGCGTGCTCAATTCAAAGGTGTTTTTGAGCAAACTATTTTTAGAAATGTGTGAAATTGAAATATCTTAAGATAGTCCAGAACTTATTGTATTAATTCCTATGATAACAGCAAGTAACTAATATTTTCAAAATATCAATCAGATTCAAATGGACGAGTCTAATGGTCAATGAAATCTAAAGTTTAACATTTCTGACGTTTCCAGTAATACAAAATTGCGCCCACGGTTGCTTTTTGGAATAAAAATAACTCGTTTCATTCAGGTATGTAGTGTGGTGATGGTAAGCTCTTATTTTATAGCATTAGGTTATAACCTCTGTATCTTACTCCTCCGGTTGCTGCCTTTGACAGTGATGGACGGGTTTATATACCGTGCCATCACTGACGGGGATAATGTCTATATAATAACACAGTATCACAACAATATAAATAGTTATTACAAGTTTATATTTGCTCCGTTTATATATTCTTTATATAAAAAATTATTTTTTTAAAATTTGCTATTCTTTAAAGAATGGAAAGAACCGCTTAACAGTTGCACGACTATTTTCCTTAGTGAAATAGTCATATTAGTCTGTATGACTATTTTCCTTGGGAAAATATTCTTTTTAAACATCCGGCGTTTCCCCGCGAAATTTCGTTCTAACACGTGTAGTTTTATTCATCGTTACGTAAAAATCCGAGAATATAAATTTTTCAGACTACAATGGCAGCCTCCAGTGGACAGCGATTTTTCTCCCTGTCCAAAGTGGATTTACAAGATATATTAGACGACAAGGATGCGAAAAACAACAAAAAATAGTTTTGCAAACAATTCACCGGTAAATTGTCTTTCGGTATTCGGGGAATAGTAAGTTTATTGTTCTCACGATACCAACTATTGGTATCTCGGGGACAATAAACTTGCAATTATCATCATAGTCAATAATATATTATGACTGCGTAAGGGTTTCCATATTGGCTTAGTTATTGGTCCGATACTAGCCAAATCTTAAGCAAAATGAATGTACAATTTTTTAGCCTGTCCCTTGTAAGGAACCTCCAGCCTTTGTTAGTCTTGTGTGTTTTTTTTTAAATTTTGGTTCATTTGTATGTCTCGGAGTTTAGTGAGGGGTCCATTTCGCTGAACTAGTATGCATTATTGTTTAGGGGTCAGCTTTGGTAGGGTTGCTGTCTCTTTCACACATTCCCCGTTTCCATTCTCTATTCTAAATAAATGAGTGAGTATTGCTTGAATGGAAAATTTATTTTATCACTTCGCCATCAAATTATGGATTCGTTCAACGCAGATTGGGGTAAAATCAAATGTCATGTCATTGATTTACATGTACATTGAATGCTAATACAGAAACCCTGGGGAGAGGCGCATACGGGATAATCGTACAAACACTTTGTAATTAAGGTGTTTTAAAACGTTGAATTATACATTTTCCATTATGATCTACATACTATATGAAATTGATGATGTCAGACAAGACATCTTGAACAGTAACTCTATTTTTTTGTTGGATGAGTTCAGTTCCATCTGAGTATATGTACATATGTTTCTCAACTATGATCAATCCATATATAGTTGTAATCACAAAACATGTACCTATTGTAAATTGCTTATTCATTAGAAAGAAAACATCTGACTCTGAAATAGAAATTTGAAGAATACATGTAATTACATGTACTCAATCAAGAAAGTTATTGTCATTTTAAAATTTGAACTGCAAGTAGTTGCTCAAGATGTATTTCACTAAAAGTTACTGCCCGAAAGAAGAAATGTTGTTTATACTAATGTGTGAAACTTAAAATTCAGCTCTGATTGACCCTTTCAAATATTTAATATAGATCTAGATGTATCTTACGGTATACATACATTTTTATGTACCAGACGAGCCTTATTTAAAGTGGACCTATAGCTGGCCAACTGGTTTTCGGTATAAGACATGCTCATTATGTGTACGTGTTGTGATTTTTCAGTTTTTAGTACATTGTGTCATTGCTCGTGTTTTGTAGTCTTGTGTTCTAAAATTTTTCGGTCGCGATTTACCGACCCCCCCCCCCCCCCCCCCCCCCATTTTTTTCTGAGTGAAGCAATTTCTGTCCATGTCGAGTTTTGCAATCAGGGAAATTTGCGATGAATTCGATTGAATGAAGTCAGTTTGATTAAATCGCACGGGTTTCTCATCACAACATCTCCATAGAAGTTAGATATTTGATAAATTTGCATGCATGTTCGTTTACTCAGTTGACATTTGCAGCAGTTCAATGGCAAGCTGCAGCGAATTCACCCGATCTTTGCCGATTAAAAAAAAATGGCAGTTGACCAGCTGACAGCGATTTAATTTTTTATCAAGAAATATGTCGCTATGAATATATATCTTTGGAAAGCTGACTAACCATATTTTAATATTTTAATTTCACGTTCCCCAGTCCCATGGTGCACTATTATCGGAATTTCCGTTGGTCATATTTATTGCGAGAATGAGAGTTCAGGAACAGCGACGCGAGATTTAGCCTGATAGTATACAGTCGTGTGACTCTCAAAAATTAGGTCTATTACCATAAAGAGCCCGCTTATGATTATAGCTAAAATGTGTATGTATTAGAAATAACACAGCAGGGCCATTACGACGAAACAGGGCTGTAATGGAAAGACCGAGCGATTATGAAATCAGTAAAATTAAAGATGGCTACCCATTTCTGAGGATTTTGTCGCATGGCATTTTTGTGTATAGAGGATTCCTATTCAGCCGAAATTTGTCAAATTTACTATAGTTTGACAGATTTTTCACCCCACCGACCAGAATTTAGCAGACGACAGGTAAACCATGCCGCGTCTGTTGACCATTCAGCAGCAGTTACTTATAGAAATCAATGTGAAACAAATCCTTTTAGTCTCCTTTGTGAATCTACTATAACGGAAGGAAAATTTACATTCATACTCTGGGAGAAGATTGACAATTCTCAGTGACTTCGAGTTTGTGGACTTTTCCCATTATTTTGTCTCTTCGGCATTCTTTTGCCGATAATTATACCTTATCACTTTTGTTACAGTTTCTTTTTTGAAACTTTTTTGTTTCTTATATAATAATACTTACCAGACTAACCTTGTGCCGAGATCTTTATTTTTAGAATCTATACAATCATACAGAGAATATTACATGTTATTGACTAACAATAGAATATAAGCATAAATATGATAAAACCTGTCAATACAATACAACATACGACACATACCCGTCCAATATGCCGTATTGACTGTCAATATGACATATTGGACTGGTTAGTCAATAAAGGGTCATATTAGACTGGTCAATATGACATATTGGACTGGTTAGTCAATAAAGGTATAATTGCGTCTTAGTCCAATATGGCTTGCCTCGGACCAATAACTAACCCAATATTGAAAACCTTACGCAATAATACTATATCATGAAATAATATGATAAAAATAGCCTTAATATGACAAATTTGGCATAACCAATATTTTTACATTGCCTTGGTCTGTACAAATACTGATATTGATATGAAAATATATCCGGTTAATGATTTAATACAGATTAGAAAGTCAATATGGAAATATGGCAATATGGAATTCCATACGGACCGGTAATTTGGAAACAGGGCAATATAGAATTCCATTACGAATCGGCAGTTTGGTAAATATGGCAATATGGAATTCCAAGCGGACCAGTTGTACACGGACTGTTAGATTATTTAATAAAAGTGATACGATTTTGCTGATTCTGCCTAAGAGCATCGGGACCAATACAGCTAAACCTTGAATCAATACAAGGGCCAATGCAAAATCAGAAAGTTAGTAACACTATAGTACGACGTTGCCTCGGCCATTACAGTCTTTCTCGTGTTATTATTACACACTTTGGACACATTACAGGGCCATTATAAAAATACCCATTAATTAATACTATTATATGGAAATTTTTTGATAAAATTTCTAAAATATTAGAAACATGTAATTCCAGGTTATTTTTACACCCTAAATTAAATTAAAAATTTAAGGTTCGTAAAGGGGCCTTTGTGGTCGAGTGGTGTAGGTATCTCGTCATGACTACTAATGATCACTAGCCTGTCAACACTGAGGTTGTGAGTTCGGATCTCAACATGGCAGGGTACAGTCTTCTTTTCCATTCCTCGCAGTATCATCCTCCTGAAATGAAAATGAAAATTCATCATGTTTATAATTCAAACGAATTGGTAAACTACCCAAACGATCTGATATATCAAAATTATATGATTTTTCACAGGATTGGTAAAAAGTATAATTAACTATATTTTATATAAAAATTCTTATTATAAAAAGACAGTCTTATATCTAACATAATTTCTTTTATATAACACAATTATTTATAGATCAGTGTCTTATATATAATCCCGGTTATGGAAAACTAAAACGATTTAGTATTGAGGTGGGACTAAACCGGGATTATATATAACACAATTATATATAAATTAGTGTCTTATATAGAATCCCCGTTTCGTCCCACCCCTCTGGAAAGTCATACTGATTTAACAATGAGGTGGGACTAAACCGGGATTATATATAGTGGTTTTAAGATAATCTGTTTTATAAGATGATATATATTATTCAACAATATAAACATTGCGTCTTGAAAAGGGTTTTCTTTGGAGGATAATTGCCATCAAGAAGAAAACATTCTGAAAATGAAAAATGGTGGCACAAAACCGGGACCATATAGGTATCTTTTCACTTTCAGGGTATGAGGTGAAACAATATTGAAATAAAATTAAAAAAAGTGGGATAAAACTGGTACCATATAGGTAACTCCTCACTTTCAGTGTATGTGATAGAAATATCAATTGCTGAATTAATTCGTCACACCTCTATGTTAAATACGTATGATTTTCCAGAGGGGTGGGACGAAACCAGGATTATATATAAGACACTGATCTATAAAAAGACACTATATATAATCCTGGTTTAGTCCCACCTCTATGTTAAACAAGTATCATTTTCCATAGGGGGAAGAAACCAGGATTATATATAAGACACTGATCTATAAAAAGACACTATATATAATCCCGGTTTAGTCCCACCTCTATGTTAAATAAGTATGATTTTCCATAGGGTGGGACGAAACCGGGATAATATATAAGACACTGATCTATAAAAAGACACTGTATATAATCCTGGTTTAGTCCCACCTCTATGTTAAATAAGTATGATTTTCCATAGGGGGAAGAAACCAGGATTATATATAAGACACTGATCTATAAAAAGACACTATATATAATCCCGGTTTAGTCCCACCTCTATGTTAAATAAGTATGATTTTCCATAGGGGGAAGAAACCAGGATTATATATAAGACACTGATCTATAAAAAGACACTATATATAATCCTGGTTTAGTCCCACCTCTATGTTAAATAAGTATGATTTTCCATAGGGGAAGAAACCGGGATTATATATAAGACACTGATCTATAAAAAGACACTATATATAATCCTGGTTTAGTCCCACCTCTATGTTAAATAAGTATGATTTTCCATAGGGGGAAGAAACCAGGATTATATATAAGACACTGATCTATAAAAAGACACTATATATAATCCCGGTTTAGTCCCACCTCTATGTTAAATAAGTATGATTTTCCATAGGGTGGGACGAAACCGGGATTATATATAAGACACTGATCTATAAAAAGACACTATATATAATCCCGGTTTAGTCCCACCTCTATGTTAAATAAGTATGATTTTCCATAGGGGGAAGAAACCAGGATTATATATAAGACACTGATCTATAAAAAGACACTATATATAATCCCGGTTTAGTCCCACCTCTATGTTAAATAATTATGATTTTTCATAGGGGGAAGAAACCGGGATTATATATAAGATACTGATCTATAAAAAGACACTATATATAATCCCGGTTTAGTCCCACCTCTTTGTTAAATAAGTATGATTTTCCATAGGGGGAAGAAACCAGGATTATATCTAAGACACTGATCTATAAAAAGACACTATATATAATCCCGGTTTAGTCCCACCTCTATGTTAAATAAGTATGATTTTCCAGAGGGGTGGGACGAAACCGGGATTATATATAAGACACTGATCTATAAAAAGACACTATATATAATCCCGGTTTAGTCCCACCTCTATGTTAAATAAGTATGATTTTCCATAGGGGTGGGACGAAACCGGGACTATATATAAGACACTGATCTATAAAAAGACACTATATATAATCCCGGTTTAGTCCCACCTCTATGTTAAATAAGTATGATTTTCCATAGGGGGAAGAAACCGGGATTATATATAAGACACTGATCTATAAAAAGACACTATATATAATCCTGGTTTAGTCCCACCTCTATGTTAAATAAGTATGATTTTCCATAGGGGGACGAAACCGGGACTATATATAAGACACTGATCTATAAAAAAAAGACACTATATATAATCCCGGTTTAGTCCCACCTCTATGTTAAATAAGTATGATTTTCCATAGGGGGAAGAAACCAGGATTATATATAAGACACTGATCTATAAAAAGACACTATATATAATCCCGGTTTAGTCCCACCTCTATGTTAAATAAGTATGATTTTCCATAGGGGGAAGAAACCAGGATTATATATAAGACACTGATCTATAGAAAGACACTATATATAATCCCGGTTTAGTCCCACCTCTATTTTAAATAAGTATGATTTTCCATAGGGGGAAGAAACCAGGATTATATATAAGACACTGATCTATAAAAAGACACTATATATAATCTCGGTTTAGTCCCACCTCTATGTTAAATAAGTATGATTTTCCATAGGGGGAAGAAACCAGGATTATATATAAGACACTGATCTATAAAAAGACACTATATATAATCCTGGTTTAGTCCCACCTCTATGTTAAATAAGTATGATTTTCCATAGGGGGAAGAAACCAGGATTATATATAAGACACTGATCTATAGAAAGACACTATATATAATCCTGGTTTAGTCCCACCTCTATGTTAAATAAGTATGATTTTCCATAGAGGGAAGAAACCGGGATTATATATAAGACACTGATCTAGAAAAAGACACTATATATAATCCCGGTTTAGTCCCACCTCTATGTTAAATAAGTATGATTTTCCAGAGGGGGGGGGACGAAACCAGGATTATATATAAGACACTGATCTATAAAAAGACACTATATATAATCCCGGTTTAGTCCCACCTCTATGTTAAATAAGTATGATTTTCCATAGGGGGAAGAAACCGGGATTATATATAAGACACTGATCTATAAAAAGACACTATATATAATCCCGGTTTAGTCCCACCTCTATGTTAAATAAGTATTATTTTCCAGAGGGGTGGGACGAAACCAGGATTATATATAAGACACTGATCTATAAAAAGACACTGTATATAATCCTGGTTTAGTCCCACCTCTATGTTAAATAAGTATGATTTTCCATAGGGGGAAGAAACCGGGATTATATATAAGACACTGATCTATAAAAAGACACTATATATAATCCCGGTTTAGTCCCACCTCTATGTTAAATAAGTATTATTTTCCAGAGGGGTGGGACGAAACCGGGATTATATATAAGACACTGATCTATAAAAAGACACTATATATAATCCCGGTTTAGTCCCACCTCTATGTTAAATAAGTATGATTTTCCATAGGGGGAAGAAACCGGGATTATATATAAGACACTGATCTATAAAAAGACACTATATATAATCCCGGTTTAGTCCCACCTCTATGTTAAATAAGTATGATTTTCCATAGGGGGAAGAAACCAGGATTATATATAAGACACTGATCTATAAAAAGACACTATATATAATCCCGGTTTAGTCCCACCTCTATGTTAAATAAGTATGATTTTCCATAGGGGGAAGAAACCAGGATTATATATAAGACACTGATCTATAAAAAGACACTATATATAATCCCGGTTTAGTCCCACCTCTATGTTAAATAAGTATGATTTTCCATAGGGGGAAGAAACCAGGATTATATATAAGACACTGATCTATAAAAAGACACTATATATAATCCCGGTTTAGTCCCACCTCTATGTTAAATAAGTATGATTTTCCATAGGGTGGGACGAAACCGGGATTATATATAAGACACTGATCTATAAAAAGACACTATATATAATCCCGGTTTAGTCCCACCTCTATGTTAAATAAGTATGATTTTCCATAGGGGGAAGAAACCAGGATTATATATAAGACACTGATCTATAAAAAGACACTATATATAATCCCGGTTTAGTCCCACCTCTATGTTAAATAATTATGATTTTTCATAGGGGGAAGAAACCGGGATTATATATAAGATACTGATCTATAAAAGACACTATATATAATCCCGGTTTAGTCCCACCTCTTTGTTAAATAAGTATGATTTTCCATAGGGGGAAGAAACCAGGATTATATCTAAGACACTGATCTATAAAAAGACAATATATATAAAACCCCGGTTTAGTCCCACCTCTATGTTAAATAAGTATGATTTTCCATAGGGTGGGACGAAACCGGGATAATATATAAGACACTGATCTATAAAAAGACACTATATATAATCCCGGTTTAGTCCCACCTCTTTGTTAAATAAGTATGATTTTCCATAGGGGGAAGAAACCAGGACTATATCGAAGACACTGATCTATAAAAAGACACTATATATAATCCCGGTTTAGTCCCACCTCTATGTTAAATAAGTATGATTTTCCAGAGGGGTGGGACGAAACCGGGATTATATATAAGACACTGATCTATAAAAAGACACTATATATAATCCCGGTTTAGTCCCACCTTTATGTTAAATAAGTATGATTTTCCATAGGGGTGGGACGAAACCGGGACTATATATAAGACACTGATCTATAAAAAGACACTATATATAATCCCGGTTTAGTCCCACCTCTATGTTAAATAAGTATGATTTTCCATAGGGGGAAGAAACCGGGATTATATATAAGACACTGATCTATAAAAAGACACTATATATAATCCTGGTTTAGTCCCACCTCTATGTTAAATAAGTATGATTTTCCATAGGGGGACGAAACCGGGACTATATATAAGACACTGATCTATAAAAAAAAGACACTATATATAATCCCGGTTTAGTCCCACCTCTATGTTAAATAAGTATGATTTTCCATAGGGGGAAGAAACCAGGATTATATATAAGACACTGATCTATAAAAAGACACTATATATAATCCCGGTTTAGTCCCACCTCTATGTTAAATAAGTATGATTTTCCATAGGGGGAAGAAACCAGGATTATATATAAGACACTGATCTATAGAAAGACACTATATATAATCCCGGTTTAGTCCCACCTCTATTTTAAATAAGTATGATTTTCCATAGGGGGAAGAAACCAGGATTATATATAAGACACTGATCTATAAAAAGACACTATATATAATCTCGGTTTAGTCCCACCTCTATGTTAAATAAGTATGATTTTCCATAGGGGGAAGAAACCAGGATTATATATAAGACACTGATCTATAAAAAGACACTATATATAATCCCGGTTTAGTCCCACCTCTATGTTAAATAAGTATGATTTTCCATAGGGGGAAGAAACCAGGATTATATATAAGACACTGATCTATAGAAAGACACTATATATAATCCCGGTTTAGTCCCACCTCTATTTTAAATAAGTATGATTTTCCATAGGGGGAAGAAACCAGGATTATATATAAGACACTGATCTATAAAAAGACACTATATATAATCTCGGTTTAGTCCCACCTCTATGTTAAATAAGTATGATTTTCCATAGGGGGAAGAAACCAGGATTATATATAAGACACTGATCTATAAAAAGACACTATATATAATCCTGGTTTAGTCCCACCTCTATGTTAAATAAGTATGATTTTCCATAGGGGGAAGAAACCAGGATTATATATAAGACACTGATCTATAGAAAGACACTATATATAATCCTGGTTTAGTCCCACCTCTATGTTAAATAAGTATGATTTTCCATAGAGGGAAGAAACCGGGATTATATATAAGACACTGATCTAGAAAAAGACACTATATATAATCCCGGTTTAGTCCCACCTCTATGTTAAATAAGTATGATTTTCCAGAGGGGGGGGACGAAACCAGGAATATATATAAGACACTGATCTATAAAAAGACACTATATATAATCCCGGTTTAGTCCCACCTCTATGTTAAATAAGTATGATTTTCCATAGGGGGAAGAAACCGGGATTATATATAAGACACTGATCTATAAAAAGACACTATATATAATCCCGGTTTAGTCCCACCTCTATGTTAAATAAGTATTATTTTCCAGAGGGGTGGGACGAAACCAGGATTATATATAAGACACTGATCTATAAAAAGACACTGTATATAATCCTGGTTTAGTCCCACCTCTATGTTAAATAAGTATGATTTTCCATAGGGGGAAGAAACCGGGATTATATATAAGACACTGATCTATAAAAAGACACTATATATAATCCCGGTTTAGTCCCACCTCTATGTTAAATAAGTATTATTTTCCAGAGGGGTGGGACGAAACCGGGATTATATATAAGACACTGATCTATAAAAAGACACTATATATAATCCCGGTTTAGTCCCACCTCTATGTTAAATAAGTATGATTTTCCATAGGGGGAAGAAACCGGGATTATATATAAGACACTGATCTATAAAAAGACACTATATATAATCCCGGTTTAGTCCCACCTCTATGTTAAATAAGTATGATTTTCCATAGGGGGAGGAAACCAGGATTATATATAAGACACTGATCTATAAAAAGACACTATATATAATCCCGGTTTAGTCCCACCTCTATGTTAAATAAGTATGATTTTCCATAGGGGGAGGAAACCAGGATTATATATAAGACACTGATCTATAAAAAGACACTATATATAATCCCGGTTTAGTCCCACCTCTATGTTAAATAAGTATGATTTTCCATAGGGGGAAGAAACCAGGATTATATATAAGACACTGATCTATAAAAAGACACTATATATAATCCCGGTTTAGTCCCACCTCTATGTTAAATAAGTATGATTTTCCATAGGGGGAGGAAACCAGGATTATATATAAGACACTGATCTATAAAAAGACACTATATATAATCCCGGTTTAGTCCCACCTCTATGTTAAATAAGTATGATTTTCCATAGGGGGAGGAAACCAGGATTATATATAAGACACTGATCTATAAAAAGACACTATATATAATCCCGGTTTAGTCCCACCTCTATGTTAAATAAGTATGATTTTCCATAGGGGGAGGAAACCAGGATTATATATAAGACACTGATCTATAAAAAGACACTATATATAATCCCGGTTTAGTCCCACCTCTATGTTAAATAAGTATGATTTTCCATAGGGGGAGGAAACCAGGATTATATATAAGACACTGATCTATAAAAAGACACTATATATAATCCCGGTTTAGTCCCACCTCTATGTTAAATAAGTATGATTTTCCATAGGGGGAAGAAACCGGGATTATATATAAGACACTGATCTATAAAAAGACACTATATATAATCCCGGTTTAGTCCCACCTCTATGTTAAATAAGTATGATTTTCCATAGGGGGAAGAAACCGGGATTATATATAAGACACTGATCTATAAAAAGACACTATATATAATCCCGGTTTAGTCCCACCTCTATGTTAAATAAGTATGATTTTCCATAGGGGGAAGAAACCGGGATTATATATAAGACACTGATCTATACAAAGACACTATATATAATCCCGGTTTAGTCCCACCTCTATGTTAAATTAGTATGATTTTCCAGAGGGGGGGACGAAACCAGGATTATATATAAGACACTGATCTATAAAAAGACACTATATATAATCCCGGTTTAGTCCCACCTCTATGTTAAATAAGTATGATTTTCCAGAGGGGTGGGACGAAACCGGGATTATATATAAGACACTGATCTATAAAAAGACACTATATATAATCCCGGTTTAGTCCCACCTCTATGTTAAATAAGTATGATTTTCCATAGGGGGAAGAAACCGGGATTATATATAAGACACTGATCTATAAAAAGACACTATATATAATCCCGGTTTAGTCCCACCTCTATGTTAAATAAGTATGATTTTCCAGAGGGGTGGGACGAAACCAGGATTATATATAAGACACTGATCTATAAAAAGACACTATATATAATCCCGGTTTAGTCCCACCTCTATGTTAAATAAGTATGATTTTCCATAGGGGGAAGAAACCAGGATTATATATAAGACACTGATCTATAAAAAGACACTATATATAATCCCGGTTTAGTCCCACCTCTATGTTAAATAAGTATTATTTTCCAGAGGGGTGGGACGAAACCGGGATTATATATAAGACACTGATCTATAAAAAGACACTATATATAATCCCGGTTTAGTCCCACCTCTATGTTAAATAAGTATGATTTTCCATAGGGGGAGGAAACCAGGATTATATATAAGACACTGATCTATAAAAAGACACTATATATAATCCCGGTTTAGTCCCACCTCTATGTTAAATAAGTATGATTTTCCATAGGAGGAGGAAACCAGGATTATATATAAGACACTGATCTATAAAAAGACACTATATATAATCCCGGTTTAGTCCCACCTCTATGTTAAATAAGTATGATTTTCCATACGGGGAAGAAACCGGGATTATATATAAGACACTGATCTATAAAAAGACACTATATATAATCCCGGTTTAGTCCCACCTCTATGTTAAATAAGTATGATTTTCCATAGGGGGAAGAAACCAGGATTATATATAAGACACTGATCTATAAAAAGACACTATATATAATCCTGGTTTAGTCCCACCTCTATGTTAAATAAGTATGATTTTCCAGAGGGTGGGACGAAACCGGGATTAAATATAAGACACTGATCTATAAAAAGACACTATATATAATCCCGGTTTAGTCCCACCTCTATGTTAAATAAGTATGATTTTCCATAGGGGGAGGAAACCGGGATTATATATAAGACACTGATCTATGAAAAAAGACACTATATATAATCCCGGTTTAGTCCCACCTCTATGTTAAATAAGTATGATTTTCCATAGGAGGAAGAAACCAGGATTATATATAAGACACTGATCTATAAAAAGACACTATATATAATCCCGGTTTAGTCCCACCTCTATGTTAAATAAGTATGATTTTCCATAGGGGGAAGAAACCAGGATTATATATAAGACACTGATCTATAAAAAGACACTATATATAATCCCGGTTTAGTCCCACCTCTATGTTAAATAAGTATGATTTTCCCTAGGGGGAAGAAACCAGGATTATATATAAGACACTGATCTATAAAAAGACACTATATATAATCCCGGTTTAGTCCCACCTCTATGTTAAATAAGTATGATTTTCCATAGGGGGAGGAAACCAGGATTATATATAAGACACTGATCTATAAAAAGACACTATATATAATCCCGGTTTAGTCCCACCTCTATGTTAAATAAGTATGATTTTCCATAGGGGGAGGAAACCAGGATTATATATAAGACACTGATCTATAAAAAGACACTATATATAATCCCGGTTTAGTCCCACCTCTATGTTAAATAAGTATGATTTTCCATAGGGGGAAGAAACCAGGATTATATATAAGACACTGATCTATAAAAAGACACTATATATAATCCCGGTTTAGTCCCACCTCTATGTTAAATAAGTATGATTTTCCATAGGGGGAGGAAACCAGGATTATATATAAGACACTGATCTATAAAAAGACACTATATATAATCCCGGTTTAGTCCCACCTCTATGTTAAATAAGTATGATTTTCCATAGGGGGAGGAAACCAGGATTATATATAAGACACTGATCTATAAAAAGACACTATATATAATCCCGGTTTAGTCCCACCTCTATGTTAAATAAGTATGATTTTCCATAGGGGGAGGAAACCAGGATTATATATAAGACACTGATCTATAAAAAGACACTATATATAATCCCGGTTTAGTCCCACCTCTATGTTAAATAAGTATGATTTTCCATAGGGGGAGGAAACCAGGATTATATATAACACACTGATCTATAAAAAGACACTATATATAATCCCGGTTTAGTCCCACCTCTATGTTAAATAAGTATGATTTTCCATAGGGGGAAGAAACCGGGATTATATATAAGACACTGATCTATAAAAAGACACTATATATAATCCCGGTTTAGTCCCACCTCTATGTTAAATAAGTATGATTTTCCATAGGGGGAAGAAACCGGGATTATATATAAGACACTGATCTATAAAAAGACACTATATATAATCCCGGTTTAGTCCCACCTCTATGTTAAATAAGTATGATTTTCCATAGGGGGAAGAAACCGGGATTATATATAAGACACTGATCTATACAAAGACACTATATATAATCCCGGTTTAGTCCCACCTCTATGTTAAATTAGTATGATTTTCCAGAGGGGGGGACGAAACCAGGATTATATATAAGACACTGATCTATAAAAAGACACTATATATAATCCCGGTTTAGTCCCACCTCTATGTTAAATAAGTATGATTTTCCAGAGGGGTGGGACGAAACCGGGATTATATATAAGACACTGATCTATAAAAAGACACTATATATAATCCCGGTTTAGTCCCACCTCTATGTTAAATAAGTATGATTTTCCATAGGGGGAAGAAACCGGGATTATATATAAGACACTGATCTATAAAAAGACACTATATATAATCCCGGTTTAGTCCCACCTCTATGTTAAATAAGTATGATTTTCCAGAGGGGTGGGACGAAACCAGGATTATATATAAGACACTGATCTATAAAAAGACACTATATATAATCCCGGTTTAGTCCCACCTCTATGTTAAATAAGTATGATTTTCCATAGGGGGAAGAAACCAGGATTATATATAAGACACTGATCTATAAAAAGACACTATATATAATCCCGGTTTAGTCCCACCTCTATGTTAAATAAGTATTATTTTCCAGAGGGGTGGGACGAAACCGGGATTATATATAAGACACTGATCTATAAAAAGACACTATATATAATCCCGGTTTAGTCCCACCTCTATGTTAAATAAGTATGATTTTCCATAGGGGGAGGAAACCAGGATTATATATAAGACACTGATCTATAAAAAGACACTATATATAATCCCGGTTTAGTCCCACCTCTATGTTAAATAAGTATGATTTTCCATAGGAGGAGGAAACCAGGATTATATATAAGACACTGATCTATAAAAAGACACTATATATAATCCCGGTTTAGTCCCACCTCTATGTTAAATAAGTATGATTTTCCATACGGGGAAGAAACCGGGATTATATATAAGACACTGATCTATAAAAAGACACTATATATAATCCCGGTTTAGTCCCACCTCTATGTTAAATAAGTATGATTTTCCATAGGGGGAAGAAACCAGGATTATATATAAGACACTGATCTATAAAAAGACACTATATATAATCCTGGTTTAGTCCCACCTCTATGTTAAATAAGTATGATTTTCCAGAGGGTGGGACGAAACCGGGATTAAATATAAGACACTGATCTATAAAAAGACACTATATATAATCCCGGTTTAGTCCCACCTCTATGTTAAATAAGTATGATTTTCCATAGGGGGAGGAAACCGGGATTATATATAAGACACTGATCTATGAAAAAAGACACTATATATAATCCCGGTTTAGTCCCACCTCTATGTTAAATAAGTATGATTTTCCATAGGAGGAAGAAACCAGGATTATATATAAGACACTGATCTATAAAAAGACACTATATATAATCCCGGTTTAGTCCCACCTCTATGTTAAATAAGTATGATTTTCCATAGGGGGAAGAAACCAGGATTATATATAAGACACTGATCTATAAAAAGACACTATATATAATCCCGGTTTAGTCCCACCTCTATGTTAAATAAGTATGATTTTCCCTAGGGGGAAGAAACCAGGATTATATATAAGACACTGATCTATAAAAAGACACTATATATAATCCCGGTTTAGTCCCACCTCTATGTTAAATAAGTATGATTTTCCATAGGGGGAAGAAACCGGGATTATATATAAGACACTGATCTATAAAAAGACACTATATATAATCCCGGTTTAGTCCCACCTCTATGTTAAATAAGTATGATTTTCCAGAGGGGTGGGACGAAATCAGGATTATATATAAGACACTGATCTATAAAAAGACACTATATATAATCCCGGTTTAGTCCCACCTCTATGTTAAATAAGTATGATTTTCCAGAGGGGGAGGAAACCGGGATTATATAGAAGACACTGATCTATGAAAAAAGACACTATATATAATCCCGGTTTAGTCCCACCTCTATGTTAAATAAGTATGATTTTCCATAGGGGGAAGAAACCAGGATTATATATAAGACACTGATCTATAAAAAGACACTATATATAATCCCGGTTTAGTCCCACCTCTATGTTAAATAAGTATGATTTTCCATAGGGGGAAGAAACCAGGATTATATATAAGACACTGATCTATAAAAAGACACTATATATAATCCCGGTTTAGTCCCACCTCTATGTTAAATAAGTATGATTTTCCCTAGGGGGAAGAAACCAGGATTATATATAAGACACTGATCTATAAAAAGACACTATATATAATCCCGGTTTAGTCCCACCTCTATGTTAAATAAGTATGATTTTCCATAGGGGGAAGAAACCGGGATTATATATAAGACACTGATCTATAAAAAGACACTATATATAATCCCGGTTTAGTCCCACCTCTATGTTAAATAAGTATGATTTTCCAGAGGGGTGGGACGAAATCAGGATTATATATAAGACACTGATCTATAAAAAGACACTATATATAATCCCGGTTTAGTCCCACCTCTATGTTAAATAAGTATGATTTTCCATAGGGGGAAGAAACCAGGATTATATATAAGACACTGATCTATAAAAAGACACTATATATAATCCCGGTTTAGTCCCACCTCTATGTTAAATAAGTATGATTTTCCATAGGGGGAAGAAACCAGGATTATATATAAGACACTGATCTATAAAAAGACACTATATATAATCCCGGTTTAGTCCCACCTCTATGTTAAATAAGTATGATTTTCCATAGGGGGAAGAAACCGGGATTATATATAAGACACTGATCTATAAAAAGACACTATATATAATCCCGGTTTAGTCCCACCTCTATGTTAAATAAGTATGATTTTCCAGAGGGGTGGGACGAAATCAGGATTATATATAAGACACTGATCTATAAAAAGACACTATATATAATCCCGGTTTAGTCCCACCTCTATGTTAAATAAGTATGATTTTCCATAGGGGGAAGAAACCAGGATTATATATAAGACACTGATCTATAAAAAGACACTATATATAATCCCGGTTTAGTCCCACCTCTATGTTAAATAAGTATTATTTTCCAGAGGGGTGGGACGAAACCGGGATTATATATAAGACACTGATCTATAAAAAGACACTATATATAATCCCGGTTTAGTCCCACCTCTATGTTAAATAAGTATGATTTTCCATAGGGGGAGGAAACCAGGATTATATATAAGACACTGATCTATAAAAAGACACTATATATAATCCCGGTTTAGTCCCACCTCTATGTTAAATAAGTATGATTTTCCATAGGGGGAGGAAACCAGGATTATATATAAAACACTGATCTATAGAAAGACACTATATATAATCCCGGTTTAGTCCCACCTCTATGTTAAATAAGTATGATTTTCCATAGGGGGAAGAAACCGGGATTATATATAAGACACTGATCTATAAAAAGACACTATATATAATCCCGGTTTAGTCCCACCTCTATGTTAAATAAGTATGATTTTCCATAGGGGGAAGAAACCGGGATTATATATAAGACACTGATCTATAAAAAGACACTATATATAATCCCGGTTTAGTCCCACCTCTATGTTAAATAAGTATTATTTTCCAGAGGGGTGGGACGAAACCGGGATTATATATAAGACACTGATATATAAAAAGACACTATATATAATCCCGGTTTAGTCCCACCTCTATGTTAAATAAGTATGATTTTCCATAGGGGGAAGAAACCGGGATTATATATAAGACACTGATCTATAAAAAGACACTATATATAATCCCGGTTTAGTCCCACCTCTATGTTAAATAAGTATGATTTTCCATAGGGGGAAGAAACCGGGATTATATATAAGACACTGATCTATAAAAAGACACTATATATAATCCCGGTTTAGTCCCACCTCTATGTTAAATAAGTATGATTTTCCATAGGGGGAGGAAACCGGGATTATATATAAGACACTGATCTATGAAAAAAGACACTATATATAATCCCGGTTTAGTCCCACCTCTATGTTAAATAAGTATGATTTTCCATAGGGGGAAGAAACCGGGATTATATATAAGACACTGATCTATACAAAGACACTATATATAATCCCGGTTTAGTCCCACCTCTATGTTAAATAAGTATGATTTTCCAGAGGAGTGGGACGAAACCAGGATTATATATAAGACACTGATCTATAAAAAGACACTATATATAATCCCGGTTTAGTCCCACCTCTATGTTAAATAAGTATGATTTTCCATAGGGGGAAGAAACCGGGATTATATATAAGACACTGATCTATAAAAAGACACTATATATAATCCCGGTTTAGTCCCACCTCTATGTTAAATAAGTATGATTTTCCAGAGGGGTGGGACGAAATCAGGATTATATATAAGACACTGATCTATAAAAAGACACTATATATAATCCCGGTTTAGTCCCACCTCTATGTTAAATAAGTATGATTTTCCATAGGGGGAAGAAACCAGGATTATATATAAGACACTGATCTATAAAAAGACACTATATATAATCCCGGTTTAGTCCCACCTCTATGTTAAATAAGTATTATTTTCCAGAGGGGTGGGACGAAACCGGGATTATATATAAGACACTGATCTATAAAAAGACACTATATATAATCCCGGTTTAGTCCCACCTCTATGTTAAATAAGTATGATTTTCCATAAGGGGAGGAAACCAGGATTATATATAAGACACTGATCTATAAAAAGACACTATATATAATCCCGGTTTAGTCCCACCTCTATGTTAAATAAGTATGATTTTCCATAGGGGGAGGAAACCAGGATTATATATAAAACACTGATCTATAAACAGACACTATATATAATCCCGGTTTAGTCCCACCTCTATGTTAAATAAGTATGATTTTCCATAGGGGGAAGAAACCGGGATTATATATAAGACACTGATCTATAAAAAGACACTATATATAATCCCGGTTTAGTCCCACCTCTATGTTAAATAAGTATGATTTTCCATAGGGGGAAGAAACCAGGATTATATATAAGACACTGATCTATAAAAAGACACTATATATAATCCCGGTTTAGTCCCACCTCTATGTTAAATAAGTATGATTTTCCATAGGGGGAAGAAACCGGGATTATATATAAGACACTGATCTATAAAAAGACACTATATATAATCCCGGTTTAGTCCCACCTCTATGTTAAATAAGTATGATTTTCCATAGGGGGAAGAAACCGGGATTATATATAAGACACTGATCTATAAAAAGACATTATATATAATCCCGGTTTAGTCCCACCTCTATGTTAAATAAGTATGATTTTCCATAGGGGGAAGAAACCAGGATTGTATATAAGACACTGATCTATAAAAAGACACTATATATAATCCCGGTTTAGTCCCACCTCTATGTTAAATAAGTATGATTTTCCATAGGGGGAAGAAACCAGGATTATATATAAGACACTGATCTATAAAAAGACACTATATATAATCCCGGTTTAGTCCCACCTCTGTGTTAAATAAGTATGATTTTCCATAGGGGGAAGAAACCAGGATTATATATAAGACACTGATCTATAAAAAGACACTATATATAATCCTGGTTTAGTCCCACCTCTATGTTAAATAAGTATGATTTTCCATAGAGGGAAGAAACCAGGATTATATATAAGACACTGATCTATAAAAAGACACTATATATAATCCTGGTTTAGTCCCACTTCTATGTTAAATAAGTATGATTTTCCATAGGGGGAAGAAACCAGGATTATATATAAGACACTGATCTATAAAAAGACACTATATATAATCCCGGTTTAGTCCCACCTCTATGTTAAATAAGTATGATTTTCCATAGGGGGAAGAAACCAGGATTATATATAAGATACTGATCTATAAAAAGACACTATATATAATCCCGGTTTAGTCCCACCTATATGTTAAATAAGTATGATTTTCCATAGGGGGAAGAAACCAGGATTATATATAAGACACTGATCTATAAAAAGACACTATATATAATCCCGGTTTAGTCCCACCTCTATGTTAAATAAGTATGATTTTCCATAGGGGGAAGAAACCGGGATTATCTATAAGACACTGATTTATAAAAAGACACTATATATAATCCTGGTTTAGTCCCACCTCTATGTTAAATAAGTATGATTTTCCATAGGGGGAAGAAACCAGGATTATATATAAGACACTGATCTATAAAAAGACACTATATATAATCCTGGTTTAGTCCCACCTCTATGTTAAATAAGTATGATTTTCCATAGGGGGAAGAAACCAGGATTATATATAAGACACTGATCTATAAAAAGACACTATATATAATCCTGGTTTAGTCCCACCTCTATGTTAAATAAGTATGATTTTCCATAGGGGGAAGAAACCAGGATTATATATAAGACACTGATCTATAAAAAGACACTATATATAATCCCGGTTTAGTCCCACCTCTATGTTAAATAAGTATGATTTTCCATAGGGGGAAGAAACCAGGATTATATATAAGACACTGATCTATGAAAAGACACTATATATAATCCCGGTTTAGTCCCACCTCTATGTTAAATAAGTATTATTTTCCATAGGGGGAAGAAACCAGGATTATATATAAGACACTGATCTATAAAAAGACACTATATATAATCCCGGTTTAGTCCCACCTCTATGTTAAATAAGTATGATTTTCCATAGGGGGAAGAAACCAGGATTATATATAAGACACTGATCTATAAAAAGACACTATATATAATCCCGGTTTAGTCCCACCTCTATGTTAAATAAGTATGATTTTCCATAGGGGGAAGAAACCAGGATTATATATAAGACACTGATCTATAAAAAGACACTATATATAATCCCGGTTTAGTCCCACCTCTATGTTAAATAAGTATGATTTTCCATAGGGGGAAGAAACCGGGATTATATATAAGACACTGATCTATAAAAAGACACTATATATAATCCCGGTTTAGTCCCACCTCTATGTTAAATAAGTATGATTTTCCATAGGGGGAAGAAACCAGGATTATATATAAGACACTGATCTATAAAAAGACACTATATATAATCCCGGTTTAGTCCCACCTCTATGTTAAATAAGTATGATTTTCCATAGGGGGAAGAAACCAGGATTATATATAAGACACTGATCTATAAAAAGACACTATATATAATCCCGGTTTAGTCCCACCTCTATGTTAAATAAGTATGATTTTCCATAGGGGGAAGAAACCAGGATTATATATAAGACACTGATCTATAAAAAGACACTATATATAATCCCGGTTTAGTCCCACCTCTATGTTAAATAAGTATGATTTTCCATAGGGGGAAGAAACCAGGATTATATATAAGACACTGATCTATAAAAAGACACTATATATAATCCCGGTTTAGTCCCACCTCTATGTTAAATAAGTATGATTTTCCATAGGGGGAAGAAACCAGGATTATATATAAGACACTGATCTATAAAAAGACACTATATATAATCCCGGTTTAGTCCCACCTCTATGTTAAATAAGTATGATTTTCCAGAGGGGTGGGACGAAACCGGGATTATATATAAGACAGTGATCTATAAAAAGACACTATATTTAAACCCGGTTTAGTCCCACCTCTATGTTAAATAAGTATGATTTTCCATAGGGGTGGGACGAAACCGGGAATATATATAAGACACTGATCTATAAAAAGACACTGTATATAAACCCGGTTTAGTCCCACCTCTATGTTAAATAAGTATGATTTTCCATAGGGGTGGGACGAAACCGGGACTATATATAAGACACTGATCTATAAAAAGACACTATATATAAACCCGGTTTAGTCCCACCTCTATGTTAAATAAGTATGATTTTCCAGAGGGGTGGGACGAAACCGGGATTATATATAAGACAGTGATCTATAAAAAGACACTATATATAAACCCGGTTTAGTCCCACCTCTATGTTAAATAAGTATGATTTTCCATAGAGTGGGACGAAAGCGGGATTATATATAAGACACTGATCTATAAAAAGACACTATATATAAACCCGGTTTAGTCCGACCTCTATGTTAAATAAGTATGATTTTCCATAGGGTGGGACGAAACCGGGATTATATATAAGACACTTATCTATAAAAAGACACTATATATAAACCCGGTTTAGTCCCACCTCTATGTTAAATAAGTATGATTTTCCATAGGGTGGGACGAAACCAGAATTATATATAAGACACTGATCTATAAAAAGACACTATATATAGTCCCGGTTTAGTCCCACCTCTATGTTAAATAAGTATGATTTTCCATAGGGGGAAGAAACCGGGATTATATATAAGACACTGATCTATAAAAAAGACACTATATGTAGTCCTGGTTTAGTCCCACCTCTATGTTAAATAAGTATGATTTTCCATAGGGTGGGACGAAACCGGGATTATATATAAGACACTGATCTATAAAAAGACACTATATATAAACCCGGTTTAGTCCCACCTCTATTTTAAATAAGTATGATTTTCCATAGGGTGGGACGAAACCGGGATTATATATAAGACACTGATCTATAAAAAGACACTATATATAAACCCGGTTTAGTCCCACCTCTATGTTAAATAAGTATGATTTTCCATAGGGTGGGACGAAACCGGGATTATATATAAGACACTTATCTATAAAAAGACACTATATATAAACCCGGTTTAGTCCCACCTCTATGTTAAATAAGTATGATTTTCCATAGGGTGGGATGAAACCAGAATTATATATAAGACACTGATCTATAAAAAGACACTATATATAGTCCCGGTTTAGTCCCACCTCTATGTTAAATAAGTATGATTTTCCAGAGGGGTGGGACGAAACCGGGATTATATATAAGACACTGATCTATAAAAAAGACACTATATGTAGTCCTGGTTTAGTCCCACCTCTATGTTAAATAAGTATGATTTTCCATAGGGTGGGACGAAACCGGGATTATATATAAGACACTTATCTATAAAAAAAAAATACACTATATATAAACCTGGTTTAGTTCCACCTCTATGTTCAATAATTATGATTTTCCAGAGGGGTGGGACGAAACCGGGATTATATATAAGACACTTATCTATAAAAAAAATACACTATATGTAAACCTGGTTTATTCGTACCTCTATGTTCAATAATTATGATTTTCCAGAGGGGTGGGACGAAACCGGGATTATATATAAGACACTTATCTATAAAAAAAATACACTATATATAAACCCGGTTTAGTCCCACCTCTATGTTAAATAAGTATGATTTTCCATAGGGGTGGGACGAAACCAGGATTGTATATAAGACACTGATCTATAAAAAGACACTATATATAAACCCGGTTTAGTCCCACCTCTATGTTAAATAAGTATGATTTTGCAGAGGGGTGGGAACGAAACCGGGATTATATATAAGACAGTGATCTATAAAAAGTACACTATATATAAACCCGGTTTAGTCCCACCTCTATGTTAAATAAGTATGATTTTCCAGAGGGGTGGGACGAAACCGGGATTATATATAAGACACTGATCTATAAAAAGACACTGTATATAAACCCGGTTTAGTCCCACCTCTATGTTAAATAAGTATGATTTTCCATAGGGGTGGGACGAAACCGGGACTATATATAAGACACTGATCTATAAAAAGACACTATATATAAACCCGGTTTAGTCCCACCTCTATGTTAAATAAGTATGATTTTCCAGAGGGGTGGGACGAAACCGGGATTATATATAAGACAGTGATCTATAAAAAGACACTATATATAAACCCGGTTTAGTCCCACCTCTATGTTAAATAAGTATGATTTTCCATAGGGGGAAGAAACCGGGATTATATATAAGACACTGATCTATAAAAAAAGACACTATATATAAACCCGGTTTAGTCCCACCTCTATGTTAAATAAGTATGATTTTGCAGAGGGGTGGGACGAAACCGGGATTATATATAAGACAGTGATCTATAAAAAGTACACTATATATAAACCCGGTTTAGTCCCACCTCTATGTTAAATAAGTATGATTTTCCATAGGGGTGGGACGAAACCAGGATTGTATATAAGACACTGATCTATAAAAAGACACTATATATAAACCCGGTTTAGTCCCACCTCTATGTTAAATAAGTATGATTTTGCAGAGGGGTGGGAACGAAACCGGGATTATATATAAGACAGTGATCTATAAAAAGTACACTATATATAAACCCGGTTTAGTCCCACCTCTATGTTAAATAAGTATGATTTTCCAGAGGGGTGGGACGAAACCGGGATTATATATAAGACACTGATCTATAAAAAGACACTGTATATAAACCCGGTTTAGTCCCACCTCTATGTTAAATAAGTATGATTTTCCATAGGGGTGGGACGAAACCGGGACTATATATAAGACACTGATCTATAAAAAGACACTATATATAGACCCGGTTTAGTCCCACCTCTATGTTAAATAAGTATGATTTTCCAGAGGGGTGGGACGAAACCGGGATTATATATAAGACAGTGATCTATAAAAAGACACTATATATAAACCCGGTTTAGTCCCACCTCTATGTTAAATAAGTATGATTTTCCATAGGGGGAAGAAACCGGGATTATATATAAGACACTGATCTATAAAAAGACACTATATATAAACCCGGTTTAGTCCCACCTCTATGTTAAATAAGTATGATTTTCCATAGGGGGAAGAAATCGGAATTATATATAAGACACTGATCTATAAAAAGACACTATATATAAACCCGGTTTAGTCCCACCTCTATGTTAAATAAGTATGATTTTCCATAGGGGGAAGAAACCGGGATTATATATAAGACACTGATCTATAAAAAGACACTATATATAATCCTGGTTTAGTCCCACCTCTATGTTAAATAAGTATGATTTTCCAGAGGGGTGGGACGAAACCAGGATTATATATAAGACACTGATCTATAAAAAGACACTATATATAAACCCGGTTTAGTCCCACCTCTATGTTAAATAAGTATGATTTTCCATAGGGGGAAGAAACCAGGATTATATATAAGACACTGATCTATGAAAAAAGACACTATATATAAACCCGGTTTAGTCCCACCTCTATGTTAAATAAGTATGATTTTCCAGAGGGGTGGGACGAAACCAGGATTATATATAAGACACCGATCTATAACAATAATCTGATAAGAATGGTTTGACAAAACTGGTACATCATAGGTCTCAAATCAATACCGTCCCACGTGGGACTAAACCAGTATTATGCCATAACTATCTAAAAATAATAATTTATTGGCCGGAAATCAAAGGTGAATCACAGGTAAAATTTTCGAAAAATTAAGATATGATATACATGCGTCACTTATGTCATTCGCTTTAAACCAGTAACTGGAATTGTGTCGGGTATGTAATATAGAAATATGTTATATTTATTTTAATATTCTGTGACAATTATACTACTTAACATGATGACAAACTTCAGTGGTTTTACAGAACAATTAAATCACGATCGTGTGTCTGCACATTAATAACTACGACATTACATCTATTAACGTTCATCAAAATATTATTTGTTGTTAATTTACAAAAAAAAAACATGAAAAACCGCATCTCCACCCAAAATTAATTCATTAACAAAGACCTGTAATTTGTAAAATTTCACTTCAGACATTTCAACTTGTGAAAGTAAATATTTCTCTTTGTACACAAGGTTTTACATCAGTAATATCTAGTCTATTGTGGAGTAGTATTTAATACACATATACACGATATGACGTGTACTTCCCTGTGTGTATCAAACCGGTAAGTATTACATATATATCAAACATTGTCAACGGCTAAATATAAATAATTTCCAGAGTTTTAGAAACTGATTTATTGTATAAAACACTATTTTAAATCGCTTTTTAAAAGGTGTCTTCGGTAAGAGTTGTATCAATTCAGTAATAATTACATGTATATTTATCGCGCGGAATCAGGGTCATAAATATCGATTTTAGTATATACTGAAATCGTTTTTAGAGTATCCTAAATTCATTTTAGCATAAAATCATTTTAGTATATACTAAAATCATTTTAGTATACCCTAAAATCAATTTAGTATATACTAAAATCATTTTAGGATATATTAAAATCGATATTTATGACCTTGATTCCGCGTCATATATATAGATATATTTCTTTTATTATAACTGTTTGTTCATTATGTTTTTTATACAACCGAAAATATGTGTGACCGTATTATGGTATGAGCCTGTCGTCGTCGGTGTAGGCCTCCGTCAAATGCCCGTAGACAGTTAGCTTTCTACTCTTTTACTTTTGTTCTGTCATGTCTGTTTTATCTTTAAAATATTTTCCCCAATAACAATACAGGTTAGGATTGATATCGGGAAATCTGGCCCTTTTTTTTGCTAGGGTCATTAAGGGCTTTTTAACCATTTTGGTGTAACTTTTGAAATGTTTATCCGATTTTTATGATTTTTGGTTTTTAATGTTTCTAGTTGAGAATATTTTTTTTTTAACATTCCCTTTTTCTCTCTCTTACCGTTTTAGAGATATAATTAATGGGTCGTAAAAGGGACACACCTTAATTTTCACACCTTTTTTATTTCTTTTCCGATTTTGATGTTTTTTTAATGCTTCTTTATAAGAAATACAATAAAGTTACTCCATGCATTTTTTCATGTTTTAGAGATAAAAGGGACGGAAGGGCCCAAAATTGGCCATTTTGCAGCAAACCTAACATTTTTTATTATTCGTACAATTTTATTTTCTTTTAATTCATCTTGATGAGTTCTGCCAGTTATATGTCAACATATTTCTTCTATCCTTTGTGGTTTTAGAGATATAATTAATGGGCCAGAGAAAAAACAATGTGGCTTGATATGTAATTAAGTCTCCCAAACGAAGTGGGAGACATAGATTTTTGATTTGCGATTTTTATCGAACATTTTTTTTCTTCCTGTCCGCTTTTGTTCGTTCGAGGTCTCAATAACCGTCGTAGATATGGATCTGAGATTTTCCACGATGAAAGATCATGTTTCTAGGTGTGCCTAATACTGTTCATTTTTTATGGCGATCACTGATAGCTATAATGAGTTCAAAGAGGCTAGGGGTTTACTATAGGAGCCCATGGGGATATCTTTGTTTTATCGAAAAACTCTACGAGAGTGACGAATAACCATCTCATATCATATATTTCAATATACACCGTGATCACACCTATTAAATGGCATATACCTCGTTCCTCTATGGGGGAGGGGATGGGGGGGGGGGTCATCCCCACCCCTCAAAGTCAATAATTTTGAAAAATTTCATATGCAATTAAAATCCATAGGTTTAAATCATATATTTTATTATTCTCCGTAACAAGACACATTAAATGACATGTACCTCATTCTTTCAGTAGAATGATCCCCATCCCGATAAATCAATAATGTCCAATTATCTCATAAACCGTTAAATTCCCCACTCCTAAACCATGTATTTTCTTATTCCCCGTTGTAAGACGCACCAAATGACACATGCCTCGCTTTCCCAGGGGTTATCACCACTCCCATCAAATCAATAATGTTCAATTATCTCATAAACCGTTAAAATCCCCACCCCTAAACCATATACTAGTATTTTCTTATCCCCCATGGTAAGATGCACCAAATGACACATACCTCGCTTGCCCAAGGGGTTATCACCACTCCCATCAAATTAATAATGTTCAGTTATCTCATAAACCGTTAAAATCCCCACACCTAAACCATATATGTTCTTATTCCCCATGGTAAGACGCACCGAAGACACATACCTCGCTTTCCCAGGGGGTTATCACTCGCATCAAATCAATAATGTTCAATTATCTCATAAATTTTCTACGGTCAAGCGCGACGTCATAATTATATAAAATTAAATATCTGTAAGAAACCAGAAACCTAAACCATATATTTTCTTATTCCCTATGCCAAAACGTATGAACTGATATATACCTCGTTTTCGCAAGGGTTCATCCCCACCCCTTGAATCGTTAGTTTAATAATCTCTTAAAGCATTGAAATCCTTACCCCAAAATTTTTCCCATTGATTAGACAAACAGATTGATAAAAACCTAATACCCACACCAAAGGGAGGGGGTGATCCTCGCCCCTCAAATCAATAATTTTTAATTATTTCAAAATCCCGTAAAAATGTTTATCCCTTTAACACATTTTAATAGGCAATGTTCAAATCTCATAAACCATTTAACTCCATACCCCGTAAAACATACATACAATTAAGATTTATGGTTCAATAGATAGCTTATCGTATAAGGTTTCCCCGCAGTATACTTGTCTTGTGATTCTGACCTTATTTTTATGGTTCACTGACTTCATAAACATGAATTTAAAATCTGCGTTCAAGTTTCGAGGTTAAATCCATATCTCAGCAACTGTAATACCTAGGCCAACCATATTTGGTCTATAGATAGTTCTTAGTGGGTACTTGCCAGTCTGACACCTGGCTTGGGACCTTGCCCTCAATTTCATGCTCGGGCGACTTTGTCACTTTTTCGTGGTTAAGTCCATTTCTCAGAAACTGTAATACCTAGACCAACCATATTTGGTCTATAGATAGTTCTTGGTGGGTACATGACAGTCTGACACCTGGCTTGGGACCTTGACATCAATTTTATCTTTGAGTGACTTTGTCACTTTTTCATGGTTAAGCTCATTTCTCAGCAACTAGAATACTTAGACCCACCATATTTGGTCAATAGGTAGTTCTTGGTGGGTACATGTCAGTCTGACACCTGGTTTGGACCTTGACCTCAATTTCATGCTTGAGTGACTTTGTCACTTTTTCGTGGTGAAGTCCATTTCTCAGAAACTGTAATACCTAGACCCACTGTATTTGGTCTATTGATAGTTCTTGGTGGGTACATGCTAGTCTTACACTTGTCTCTGGACACTGACCTCAATTTTATGGTTAAGTGACTTTCATCCAAGTTTCTTAATTAAGTCCTTTTTCAGCAACTGTAATACCTAGACCCATCCGTGTTTGGTCTATAGATAGTTCTTAGTGGGTACATGTCGGTATGACACCTGCCTTTTGACCTTGACCTCAATTTCTTTTAAGGTATCCGGACCATAAATGACCACGTGATTATTTAAAAGTTCCCGGATGTTCCATACAACGCAATTGAAATGACCTCGGTAATTATCGGCAAACTTCGGAAATTCTAATATAACTAACTAATTTTTACAGACTCTGCATATAAGCAACAAAGTGTGTTTCAACTTGAGAAAAATATATATACAAAATTCCAGCTTTAAATTGTTTGCTTCCGCCATTCAGGGTCAAAAAGAGATACAATTTTTTATCATTATCTATTATGGTCCGGATACCTTAACGCATTTTTCTTTGGCTTGTAAAATGTTGGGTATCAGATAATCATTATTCTGTTTCCATGTGCATACTCAGGGGAGACATGTAGTGTGTCCACTCTTGTTATTATTAATGTGGTGTTATAACTTTTAATTATTTTATTTTCTGTCCATACATCATATTGTATGTTTAATACAATTACGATACAAGGAAGACATCAATGTATCAGACATAATAATGATACATATTATTTCATTTGCTTAGTCATAAATTAAAAAAACATTTTGTGTTGCAATTGATCATTTTATATAATTATGATTAAAACTACACAGACTTGATATTGGAAAGACTTATCATGGCAGGCAAGAAGTCTTTTTTTATTATTTTTATTTATAACACCATGCAATAAAATTAGTTCTCGTAAGTCAACAAACAAAAGTTGATCAAATGGGAAATTTTATGACCGTAAAAATCGGGTACCAAAAATTACCCATATCACGATTTTCAAGTAACCTCTCCATTCAGGATGCATGAAATTGATAGGAACAATTTACCAATTTCAGTCTCAGAAAAACAAATTATTTATTGAATACAATGTAAGGCATTCTAGATATCAGTTACTTCGTTTGGGAGACTTCGTAACAGTTCACTGTTACAGTTATTACTCGTTTTTTTTTTTTAAATTTTTCATCAAATCTTATGGGGATTTTTTCGTTTAATTAACCCTGATGAGTGCTTTCATTAGTATGACAACACATTTTTCTATCCTTTATTGTTTCCGCGATACAAGGGGGTTAAAGTTTGTAATTTTGGAGAAACATTTTTCTTAATTTTTCATCCGATTTCAATGGATATTTTCTTTTAATTCATCTTGATGAGTGCTTTCTGTGGTATGTCAAGAGATTGTTCCTTCCTTCTACAGTTTTCGAGATATAGGGGGTAAAGGGGCCAAAATGCAACGTGGCTGGATTTCTAATTTTGTTTTCATCTAGGTTTTGTTTGTGTTTGTTTAGTTGGGGTTTTACGCCGTTTTCAGCACATTTGGCTATTTCGCGGCGGGCAGTTTTTATTGGTGGAGGAAGCCGGAGTACCCGGAGAGAACCACCGACCTTCGGTAGGAAAATTGGCAATCCTCGTCAATTTAGATCGGAGTCGAACACACCCCGCCACAGGTGAGATTCGAACTCACAACCTCAGTGTTGACAGGCTAATGATCATTAGTAGCCATGACGAACTACCTAGACCACTCGGCCACCGAGGCCACTCTAGTTTTTGTGGAAGATCCAATATTTCTATGTAATGTATATTATCTATATCCAACTGTTTATTGGATAAAGCATAATGGCGTGTCCATAATTATTTTAATTGTTTACTTGTCGACATATTGGGGTTGTATCATGCTGCGCTTGGCGAAGCCCTTTATTTTTATTTTGGAAAGGGGGAGGTTGATCTTCAAGTTTTTAGCCCAGTATATTTTTGCGTTCCTTGAAAAACTTCACTATACCTTGAATGATGGTCATTGAACCTCGAGTTTGGCTGATAAATGTTAATAGCTCGACTTGGTTTATGATGAATTTATGGTTAAGAATACAAAATGTAGCTTTCTGTAAAGGCTGTTAGCCTACTTTTTGGAAATCTACATACGAGGTGTTTACCTTGTCAGAGACGTGTCATTCTCCAAACACGTCAGCCACAATCGTCAACGGTGGGGCTTTCCATATTATGACCTGACAACATCATAAAGACATAGAGAATCGATGAAGAACGTGAAAATTTTTGCAGATAGGTTTTCACAATCTCCAAAAAAAATTTATCGAATGGTTTAACGCCGTTTGTTATTTCCTAAAATAACAAAATGATTGACAAAATATGTACAACATACAAAATTACACACAAGGCTGACAAAACAAACAATATCACAGATATAAAGCTATCAGATATAAAAGAAAAGACAGTAAAATATATATGATGCATTTTGATGAGGATTTAACTCAAGAACATTGTCATACAGACTACATTCTCGAATACAATCCAACGTTCTTTATATATTATAAAATATGGTCGCCAGCAACCTGTATATTTTGCTCACTATGTAGTACCGACTTAAGATGTCCGAATTATCTACACAGTTATTTAAAAGATGTTTAATAGTATGGAAAAGTATACACTTAGGGGGTGACCTAACACAAAAAAAGTACGCGGATGTATCCTTTTCTTAAAGAGTAGTTTAATAGATATGCATCAGATAAAATATTTTTTATTTTGTATTAAGAAAAATTCACCCCAAAATCTATTTTGTTTTTCTGATATTTCTGTTACAGGGAACACACTATCGTCACTATGGATACGTATAATACTTCCGGTAAACCTCCATGCTGCAAGCCAATCATTATACCGATTGATATAAATAAGTCCCACACAGCGAGCGTCGATGCAGATGTCCGATCATTATTGGAAACGTTTAAACAATTAGGATATGACGATCCTGATATCTCCCTGCGCGACTCTAACAGAGAAGAAATACTGCAAGCAATGCTAAAACGTCGTAAGTATATAGGTTATTTAAGGTATGTTTCCAATTTTTGAACGGGTTTGCGCATAATAAACCGCGAAGCTGTTTATGAATGACGTAAACTGACCCAAACCAGGTTATTGAAGTATAACCTGTTCAAAAATTGGAAACATTCCTTAAAATTTAATTTAATTTCCAAACAGAAGTACAACGATTCCTCGATTCAAGCATAAATAATGACATGGGACTATTTGAATTTACAAGTGGCAAATTAATCCGTTGGTGAGGTCACAAGACCAAACTACATGTAGGTTACATAGTATAACCAATGTTGCTCTATGATGTTCAGCCAATTAAAATGAAGTATTCAAATCAAATTAAATTATTATAATATACTTATTACTAAATATGGCGGTTTTTTAACATGTGTAACGACAGGAAGTGAACAACCCATGTCTGCACACCCCAGCTAATAACGCATTATTCAAGTGCTATTTGAACGTAACCGGGCTGATATGGCCATATGAGTCACGTGGTCAGGCTGATGCGGCCATATCAGACCGGGTGCGTTCGAAATAAGAACGTAAGCAGTATATGATAAACAGATTAATACATAACCTAATCCATATCGGACTGGGTATCATCCCTCGACCCATATCGGATCTCGAGCAAACCCTCGGTCTGGTATTGGAGTTTCAGGATGATGCCCGGTCCGATATGGATTAGGTCATGTGTTAATCTATAAATGTTTACCGCTTTTTAATAATTTTAAACTTTTGATATTAAACGGTTATTGCATGAATATTGTTGAATATTATACTTTTACACTTTACTACTCTATTTATCTATGTTATCTAAGCCGGTTCATATAATATTATATGGACCGGCTGTACATTATATGGACCGCCTCATTTTGGCGAGATCGATTAAATCCCAGAAAAGTATAATATAACAAATAATTCATGACACTTCGGGTCAAATGTCAGTATATGGACCGGTTGGTTGCCCTCCAAAAATTATATGGACCTCAGCTTCGCTTCGATCCATATAATTTTTGTCGGGCGACCAACAGGTCCATATACTGCCATATGACCCTCAGTGTCATGAACTGTTTGTTAAATATTGAACCGGACACTGCCAGTTAATTGGTATTCTTTTAGTGGAAATATTCGTCTGTATGCATGTATGGCAAACATATTCATGGATCATTTACTCAAAAGAGACCCTAGGGACACACAAATTTAGTAATATGGTGCCGATATGACTCTGCACTGGTGCCAATTTAAGTAGGTACTAATTTGACAAATTTTACTAATTTGACCTGTCCCGAATTGACCAGTTGCAGATTTCACCAGGTGCAGAAATAGATTGTATTTGACTAACGAAAGGGAATATTTGTTTGTGAGAATTCATATAGGACAGGTCGGGCCCAAATCACAGATGAAACTTTTAAATTTAAAAATAGAATGGTTTATCTGATTGCAAATTGGAAGTGCAAAGAATATAGTGTTTTGGCACCCGGAAATGAAGACCGGAAAGAAATTTCAGAGTCAGGCGACGGAAGGGACTGTGAATCCGAACTGGTTATTTTCCGTTTTTCTCTCAAAATACCCCAAAACAGATCATCAAACTCGGTGATGACAAACTACACTGTGTGTTGATCATTTATGTTATAAAAGTGTAATTTCTTGGATTTTATTCGAAAGAAGAAGAAGAGACGCATAAATTCGAGTCTCTTCATCTAGTAATATAGATTTAATACTATTGTGACTGAATTGGTATGTACTTTACAATCCTCGTCATAATCCACCTCAAGCCAATTTCGATCAGGAAAGACAAGAGCTGACGCTGTTAGTAATAAATAGCTGGATAAACAAAAACTTTAAAAAACCTCTTCGAAACAATCAATGTGTACTCGATGCAAACATGGCTGTTGTACCACGTTTTACATATAAAATGCGTATCGATATCACGCATCAATATGGCGTTTCTACATATTAATGATCCCCCCGCTTAGCGAAAGCGGGGGGATCATGTAATACAGTCCGTCCGTACGTACGTACGTCTGTAGTGGCAAGGCATATCTCTGAAACGGTAAAAGATAGAAACTTGAAATTTGGCATCATGGAAGAGTATATGACCCACTAGGGAATAGACCCCTTAAAATTGGAATTCGACCCCTTGGGGCCAAATTATGAGCGAAAAACGAATTTCGCGATATCCAATAAATGGAGATATCTCCAAAAGTGTTAAAGCTAGGATATTGGAACTTATGTCACTACTTATATTGCCTTTCCCAAGTTGAAAGAGGGTATCAAAATTTTGGTCCCGCCCCTAGGGGCAATGCCCTAAGGAGTTAAAAAATGTCTAAAAACGATTGTCCAAGAACTCCTCCTACACCGTAGAAGATAGAAACATGAAATTAGGTACACTAGTAACACTTGAAGAGTTGTCTGTGCCAAAGGTTTCGGAATTTTGATTTTTGCCCGGGGGGTGGGGATACACCCTAATATGTAAAATCTCAAAATATGGTAAGATCAGTTCATATCCCCACCCCTTAACCATATATATTTTTATTCCACATTTAAAGACGAGTTACATGGTCACCCCCGGGGGTCAGCCCCACCCCCCTCATTTGGAAAATTACAAGATATCTCAAAAACAGTTAAGATCCCCACCCCTAAACCACATATATTCTTAGTGGGCATGACAAGACAAGTTTAATGGTCATCCCCGGGGGTCGGCCCCACCCCCCTAATTTAGAAAATTACAAGTTATCTCTAAAACAGTTGAGATCCCCACCCCTAAACCATATATTCTTAGTGGGCATGACAAGACCAGTTGAATGGTCATCCCCGGGGGGTCGGCCCCACCCCCCTCATTTACAAAACTACAAGTTATCTCAAAAACAGTTGAGATCCCCACCCCTAAACCATATATATTCTTAGTGGGCATGACAAGACCAGTTGAATGGTCATCCCCGGGGGTCGGCCCCACCCCCCTCATTTACAAAATTACAAGTTATGCAATTTGAAATTATGAGGGGTTCAGACTTTGTGCATTCCGACTTTGCTGGGAGCGGGGGGATGTGCAATCTCCGATTGCTGCGTTTCATTTCTTTTTATCGAAGTGGTGTGATTTATTAGTATTTTAATACCAGAAAGCCCATGGTATTCTATTTTTTACACTTTTTCAGGTGATGACAATACGTTCACACTTAACACCGATTTTCTCTTGTGTGTTATAATTAGCCACGGAGCAAATGGTTGTTTCAAAGACAAAGATGAGAAAGATGTTTCTATTGACGAACTGATACACATCTTTAACACAGAAAACTGTATCGGTCTACGAGACAAACCAAAGATATTTATAGTACAGGTACAGCATCATTTTAGGCTCACAATGGTCATAGATTGAATATAAGAATTGGTTGTATATTGTAGATATTTACACCCACTAAACTTTCCGACAAATATGTCTCTTCTTTGATGCACATGGCTAAAAATAACAAAACATTATATTATTGATCGAACATAAATGAAGCGACGGAGAGACTTTGTTATGGTATCGGTCCATCCGGCCGATTCACATTGTTGACGCATCTCTTCTGAAACCGTTTAGCCGATTGCTTCTATATTTGGTAGGATTAATTGTTATGAAATGTAGATGTGAATACTATATCACCATTTTGATTCAACAAATTTTGTAGGAGTTATGGGACTAAGACTTTTTTCAACATTTCTCAACAATAAAACCCTTGAGGACGCATCTCCTCTGAAAACGCTTGGCGGATTACTTCCATATTTAATTGGATTTATTTTTATGACGTGTAGATGTGCATACTATACCAACATTTTGATTCGACAAATTTTGTAGGAGTTATGGGACTTAGACTGTTTTCCACATTTCTCAAAAACAAAAGACCTCGTGGACGCATCTCCTCTGAAACCGCTCGGTGGATAGCTTCCATATTTGGTAGGATTTATTGCTATGAAATGTAGATGTGCATACTACACCGTCATTGTGATTCAACAAATTTTATAGAAGTTATGGGACGTCTTATGCAAACTGATCCTGCCACGGCGGGGACCATATGGCTACGTGTAGCAATCTTGTTGGTATTGCCAATGTTTTCGAGAATTTGGTTGGTCAAATGTAACTCCAGTCAGAAACAATATTCCAAACAATGACAGAAATGGCAATTTAACAAAACCAATCCGATAAGCTACTACGTGATAAATGTATTCTTTAGTTTCAAAAACATTAAAATTTTTGAAACCCAAGCAATTTATCGTATACATGTATTTTAATTATTGCTTTGTACAACCTATTTATTATATACTTTATAGATAAACAGGTGTCATAACAAAATATAATAGATTGTTGTATTGTACAGCGATAAGTATCCTTCAGGAAGAATGTTTAGAATAATAAGAGTCTGACATGATTAACACTACAGCCGTTTTATGTACAACCCATTGGTCGTATTTTCACACTAATAATAATAATAAAAACCCGAATTTCAGACAGACGACACACATATTTATCCAAAAACGCCTGCGTACTTTGGAGCTGAAGAAGAAGGCATAACTAGACTGCCAACCCAAGCCGATATCTTTATATACCACAGCAGTATCCCAGGTAAGTAGTGTAGACTGCCAACTCAAGCCGATATCTTTATATACCACAGCAGTATCCCTGGTAAGTATTGAAGACTGCCAACTCAAGCCGATATCTTTATATACCACAGCAGTATCCCTGGTAAGTATTGAAGACTGCCAACTCAAGCCGATATCTTTATATACCACAACAGTATCCCAGGTAAGTATTGTAGACTGCCAACTCAAGCCGATATCTTTATATACCACAGCAGTATCCCAGGTAAGTATTGTAGACTGCCAACTTAAGCCGATATCTTTATATACCACAGCAGTATCCCAGGTAAGTATTGTACACTGCCAACGCAAGCCGAAATCTTTATATACCACAGCAGTATCCCAGGTAAGTATTGTAGACTGCCAACTTAAGCCGATATCTTTATATACCACAGCAGTATCCCAGGTAAGTATTCTAGACTGCCAACGCAAGCCGAAATCTTTATATACCACAGCAGTATCCCAGGTAAGTATTGTAGTCTGCTAACTCAAGCCGATATCTTTATATACCACAGCAGTATCCCAGGTAAGTATTGTAGACTGCCAACGCAAGCCGAAATCTTTATATACCACAGCAGTATCCCAGGTAAGTATTGTAGACTGCCAACGCAAGCCGAAATCTTTATATACCACAGCAGTATCCCAGGTAAGTATTGTAGACTGCCAACTCAAGCCGATATCTTTATATACTACAGCAGTATCCCATGTAAGTATTGTAGACTGCCAACGCAAGCCGATATCTTTATATACCACAGCAGTATCCCAGGTAAGTATTGTAGACTGCCAACTCAAGCCGATATCTTTATATACCACAGCGGTATCCCAGGTAAGTATTAAGACTGCCAACTCAAGCCGATATCTTTATATACCACAACAGTATCCCAGGTAAGTATTGTAGACTGCCAACTCAAGCCGATATCTTTATATACCACAACAGTATCCCAGGTAAGTATTGCAGACTACCAACTCAAGACGATATCTTTATATACCACAGCAGTATCCCAGGTAAGTAATGTAGACTGCCAACTCAAGCCAATATCTTTATATACCACAACAGTTTCCCAGGGAAGTAGTGTAGACTGCCAACGCAAGCCGATATCTTTATATACCACAGCAGTATCCCTGGTAAGTATTGTAGACTGCCAACTCAACCCGATATCTTTATAGACCACATTCTGTATCCTTGGTAAGTATTGCAGACTACCAACTCAAGCCGATATCTTTATATACCACAGCAGTATCCCAGGTAAGTAGTGTAGACAGCCAACTCAAGCCGATATCTTTATATACTACAACAGTATCTCAGGTAAGTAGTGTAGACTGCCAACTCAAGCCGATATATTTATATACCACAGTAGTATCCCAGGTAAGTATTGTAGACTGCCAACTCAAGCCGATATCTTTATAGCCCACATTCTGTATCCCAGGTAGGTATTGCAGACTACCAACTCAAGCTGATATCTTTATATACCACAGCAGTATCCCAGGTAAGTATTTTAGACTGCCAACTCAAGCCGATATCTTTATATACCACAGCAGTATCCCAGGTAAGTATTGTAGACTGCCAACTCAAGCCGATATCTTTATAGACCACATTCTGTATCCCTGGTAAGTATTGCAGACTACCAACTCAAGCCGATATCTTTATATACCACAGCAGTATCCCAGGTAAGTATTGTAGACTGCCAACGCAAGCCGATATCTTTATATACCACAACAGTATCCCAGGTAAGTAGTGTAGACTGCCAACGCAAGCCGATATCTTTATATACCACAGCAGTATCCCAGGTAAGTAGTGTAGACTGCCAACTCAAGCCGATATCTTTATATACCACAGCAGTATCCCAGGTAAGTAGTGTAGACTGCCAACTCAAGCCGATATCTTTATATACCACAGCAGTATCCCAGGTAAGTATTGTAGAATGCCAACGCAAGCCGATATCTTTATATACCACAACAGTATCCCAGGTAAGTAGTGTAGACTGCCAACTCAAGCCGATATCTTTATAGACCACATTCTGTATCCATGGTAAGTATTGCAGACTACCAACTCAAGCCGATATCTTTATATACCACAGCAGTATCCCAGGTAAGTATTGCAGACTGCCAACTCAAGCCGATATCTTTATATTCCACAGCAGTATCCCAGGTAAGTATTGTAGACTGCAAACTCAAGCCGATATCTTTATATACCACAGCAGTATCCCAGGTAAGTATTGCAGACTACCAACTCAAGCCGATATCTTTATATAGCACAGCAGTATCCCAGGTAAGTATTGTAGACTGCCAACTCAAGCCGATATCTTTATATACCACAGCAGTAACCCAGGTAAGTATTGTAGACTGCCAACTCAAGCCGATATCTTTATATTCCACAGCAGTATCCCAGGTAAGTATAGTAGACTGCCAACTCAAGCCGATATCTTTATAGCCCACATTCTGTATCCCAGGTAAGTATTGCAGACTACCAACTCAAGCTGATATCTTTATATACCACAGCAGTATCCCAGGTAAGTATTGTAGACTGCCAACTCAAGCCGATATCTTTATAGACCACATTCTGTATCCCTGGTAAGTATTGCAGACTACCAACTCAAGCCGATATCTTTATATACCACAGCAGTATCCCAGGTAAGTATTGTAGACTGCCAACGCAAGCCGATATCTTTATATACCACAACAGTATCCCAGGTAAGTAGTGTAGACTGCCAACGCAAGCCGATATCTTTATATACCACAGCAGTATCCCAGGTAAGTAGTGTAGACTGCCAACTCAAGCCGATATCTTTATATACCACAGCAGTATCCCAGGTAAGTATTGTAGAATGCCAACGCAAGCCGATATCTTTATATACCACAACAGTATCCCAGGTAAGTAGTGTAGACTGCCAACTCAAGCCGATATCTTTATAGACCACATTCTGTATCCATGGTAAGTATTGCAGACTACCAACTCAAGCCGATATCTTTATATACCACAGCAGTATCCCAGGTAAGTATTGCAGACTGCCAACTCAAGCCGATATCTTTATATTCCACAGCAGTATCCCAGGTAAGTATTGTAGACTGCAAACTCAAGCCGATATCTTTATATACCACAGCAGTATCCCAGGTAAGTATTGCAGACTACCAACTCAAGCCGATATCTTTATATAGCACAGCAGTATCCCAGGTAAGTATTGTAGACTGCCAACTCAAGCCGATATCTTTATATACCACAGCAGTAACCCAGGTAAGTATTGTAGACTGCCAACTCAAGCCGGTATCTTTATATACCACAGCAGAAGTATCCCAGGTAAGTATTGTAGACTGCCAACTCAAGCCGATATCTTTATATACCACAGCAGTATCCCAGGTAAGTATTGTAGACTACCAACTCAAGCCGATATCTTTATAGACCACATTCTGTATCCCTGGTAAGTATTGCAGACTACCAACTCAAGCCGATATCTTTATATACCACAGCAGTATCCCAGGTAAGTATTGTAGACTGCCAACGCAAGCCAATATCTTTATATACCACAACAGTATCCCAGGTAAGTAGTGTAGACTGCCAACTCAAGCCGATATCTTTATATACCACAGTAGTATCCCAGGTAAGTATTGTAGACTGCCAACGCAAGCCGATATCTTTATATACCACAACAGTATCCCAGGTAAGTAGTGTAGACTGCCAACTCAAGCCGATATCTTTATATACCACAGTAGTATCCCAGGTAAGTATTGTAGACTGCCAACTCAAGCCGATATCTTTATAGACCACAACAGTATCCCAGGTAAGTAGTGTAGACTGCCAACTCAAGCCGATATCTTTTTATACCACAGCAGTATCCCAGGTAAGTATTGTAGACTGCCAACTCAAGCCTATATCTTTATATAGCACAGCAGTATCCCAGGTAAGTTCTGTAGACTGCCAACTCAAGCCGATATCTTTATATACCACAACAGTATCCCAGGTAAGTATTGTAGACTGCCAACTGAAGCCGATATCTTTATATACCACAGCAGCAGTATCCCAGGTAAGTATTGTAGACTGCCAATTCAAGCCGATATCTTTATATACCACAGCAGTATCCCAGGTAAGTATTGTAGACTACCAACTCAAGCCGATATCTTTATAGACCACATTCTGTATCCCTGGTAAGTATTGCAGACTACCAACTCAAGCCGATATCTTTATATACCACAGCAGTATCCCAGGTAAGTATTGTAGACTGCCAACTCAAGCCGATATCTTTATATACCACAGCAGTATCCCAGGTAAGTATTGTAGACTGCCAATTCAAGCCGATATCTTTATATACCACAGCAGTATCCCAGGTAAGTATTGTAGACTGCCAACTCAAGCCGATATCTTTATAGACCACAGCAGTATCCCAGGTAAGTAGTGTAGACTGCCAACTCAAGCCGATATCTTTATATACCACAGCAGTATCCCAGGTAAGTATTGTAGACTGCCAACTCAAGCCGATATCTTTATATACCACAGCAGTATCCCAGGTAAGTATTGTAGACTGCCAACTCAAGCCGATATCTTTATATACCACAGCAGTATCCCAGGTAAGTATTGTAGACTGCCAACTCAAGCCGATATCTTTATATACCACAGCAGTATCCCAGGTAAGTATTGCAGACTGCCAACTCAAGCCGATATCTTTATATACCACAGCAGTATCCCAGGTAAGTATTGTAGACTGCCAACTCAAGCCGATATCTTTATATACCACAACAGTATCCCAGGTAAGTATTTCAAACTGCCAACTCAAGCCGATATCTTTATATACCACAGCAGTATCCCAGGTAAGTATTGTAGACTGCCAACTCAAGCCGATATCTTTATAGACCACAGCAGTATCCTAGGTAAGTAGTGTAGACTGCCAACTCAAGCCGATATCTTTATATACCACAGCAGTATCCCAGGTAAGTATTGTAGACTGCCAACTCAAGCCGATATCTTTATATACCACAGCAGTATCCCAGGTAAGTATTGCAGACTGCCAATTCAAGCCGATATCTTTATATACCACAGCAGTATCCCAGGTAAGTATTGCAGACTGCCAACTCAAGCCGATATCTTTATATACCACAGCAGTATCCCAGGTAAGTATTGTAGACTGCCAACTCAAGCCGATATCTTTATAGACCACAGCAGTATCCCAGGTTAGTGTAGACTGCCAACTCAAGCCGATATCTTTATATACCACAGCAGTATCCCAGGTAAGTATTGTTGTTAAATGAATGACAAGAAATAAAATTAAAAACAATAGATAAGGACCAGATTCTCCAATACAAGGCAGTTTAATTCAAACATGCAATTAGATAGACACTAGCAAACTACATAAATAAGCCCTTTCGGCATATTTCCCCGTATATTGTGCGTAGAAGCACATGCGACGGGTTGTGAGCTAGTCTAAAGGTAGTTTTATATGATGGATATACACCTTAGATTTCACATATTTTTAACATATCTATAACAATATTTTGAGGTAACAGTTTCAGAATACTACATCTACAGTACACTCATATAAAGAATTTAATGGTATCTCGCGATCGTCATCTAGTTAATTAAAAAGAAACCTGCAGTATTTGTGAGAGTGCGGTATAAATTTAAAATCTTCAATTTATTCGGAGAAAGAGTATTTATTATTTTTGAAATAGTTATTAAATATCGGAAGTTAAAGTAGTAGTTATAAAATACGAAACTCCGGATGGTGGTTCACTTCCGTTTCGGTACATTTACGCTGCAATTCCCCACTGCTCTCATTGCGTAGAGAAGTACATTAAGACTCTTGAAAAAAAAAATTTTAATTCTTAAAATTCTGTGTTTGTAAAAGAATAAATATTATTTTAAACTTGATAATTTTAATATATCCCTTTTTTTAACGTCTAAAACAGAGGAAACGATGTAAGCAAAAAAAAAAAAAAAAAAGAACTGGTCGTAGCCAGATCGAGTATTTGTCGTCTCCCACTGAATATCTAACATGTCTAAAGGAATCAAACTGAAAATCAAGATGTATCCCGAACTGCTGGCGCAGTTATTATAAAAGAGGTTTGTGTTGAGTTTGATACAGAAGCAGTAGAATGTGTCTTTGATCTTAATTGAAGTGTAATCCTTTTCAGGGTCGGTTGAAACGATTAATGAATGGGATCCTAATACTGTAGACCAAAGGACCAAATGGGACACCGACAAAGGATCAATATTTATACATAAAGTTTGCAAGATATTACAAGGTAACAGTGAAGTTGATGTCCACGAACTTTCTATGAAAGTAAATTCGGAATTAACTATATACATCGACAGTGTAAACAATCGAAAGGTAAAGGATCCATATAAGGAACTCAGTAAAAATTTAGAATTACCTGTCTGTACGTCGCAGCTGAGGAAATCTTTTAAATTTAGAAAGTCACACGAACAAACTGATCAGGTTATAGAGCCAAATAAACAAACCGATAATGTAATACAGTCACAAAAACAAACAGATACACGTATAGAGTCACATAAACACACTGGTACTCCTATATATACTCATAAAGAAACGGCTGTTTAGTACATGGAATTATGGGAAATTCTGTCTCGACACAATATTGGGAGGTATCCAGGAAATGAAACGTTTTGACCGAAGGGTATTATAATATATAAAGAGTAGACAGACTGTACGTTTGTTTGAACATCCTTTACGTTGAAGTGTACGTTGTGTGCCAATCATACATCTTACATGCATGCTGTTAGAGTACTATGATCATTTCAGATAGGGGGTTTTAAAATATGGGGACGTATAAAAATATTTTCATGTGACTCGATTTTTTTTTTCACGAAATACTTTTTCCTCGAATAGACTTTTACCTTGAATTGGTTGAAATTTTAAATGTATTATTAAACCTTACTATATAAATACAGTATCTAATTGGTTAGATATTTAATCAGCTGACTTTTATAGTCTGGATGTTTTCTCTGACAACCCAAAAAATCGTCTGTCGAGGTTAATAATAATTCACGTGTCGTACATGTAATCAGTCGTCCGATTGTTTTAATTTTTTACAATGACGTTTGGCAGTGGCAAGAGAATAAAACGGAAATGAAGAGGTATCACAAATAAAGCAAAAATATCACAGGTAAATAAAAAAAATCCAGATTCCGTAACATGGTATGCAACACTAACAACATATTACATGTATTTTTACCAAACACAGTCTCTATTAAAAACACTTGAAAAATCAAAAATCTTATATAGAATGGTAAGAAAAAAATCTCCTGGTTGGGTCAGAAATGGTTAGAATTGTCTGTCACTCGAGAAGACAACCCTCACAAGTTGATGCGTTAGCCCTCGGGAAGACAACACTCACAAGTTGACAATTCTGGATGTACACCTCCTAAGAGGGTCACAATTGTATATTTTACCAAAATCGTTCCATTGGATAATAATTATAATACTTTTTCTTGAAGTAAACATTAAAAGTATCTTTAATGCAATGCGGTGGGTTCGTCGTCATGCGCTATGATATTACAGTGCTCAGGCTGAAAAATATCTAGCAGAACTCGATGACAAAAATAGTATACTCTGAAAAGGTTTATGATGAACATTCAACTTTAGTGTAAAAAACAATGACTGCTTTATCATTCCGAAAACCCAAGTAAGGTGAAAAATTCCGTTCTCTATGGCAATAGCAAACGAGTGCAAGGAGAATGCAAACTTTATGCTTAAATTTTAAATCTATAAAACAATTTGGCAATAAATATCCGCTTATTGAAAAACATCATCATGCTCTTAAAAAAGAAAGTTGTTAACCATCAACTCTGGACCGCCATACTCATCCTTTTCCTGAAATGTGTCATGTGGATGCTCTTCTTATGCCTTGAAAAAACATATATAGCATGCTCACCGGGGCCTAATCCTTCGCCATAAAAGTACGTTGCAACATTTCTAACGTAAAGGTGATACTATTGATTACATGATTCACATGGAGACGTACCTGTGGTATTATCTTATAGTGTCTAAATATCACAGTTTGTACGTTTTGCCCTAGAAGAGTCTCGATCTGATTACTAAAAGACTTTTTACAAAGTTAAAGAATTCACAAGCTTGCTAAAGGTATCAACACATTTAGGTAAATACCATTCTTCAAGAAAAGCACTTCTTATGAACGTTGTTTCCCATTCTAATATCGTTAATAAATGCGAGACGCATTGCCAATAACACAGAAACTCGGTAGGTTCGTAAGTTCCTTTCAAAGTAAGGGCTGCAATTATGCAAATTTATGAATTCTGTAAAAATGTTCTTTCTCCCAGTGACTTGAAGACTTTAAATTTATAGAGGCATCATTTCTCTGGAAATCCTTGACTAAATACCATTAAACCAGTAAGGGAGTGTATTTTCTTACTTTCGCTTAATAGTGCGACGGCATTCGACAAGCAAATTTGAGGGCCAAAGCTAGTTTTATAGTTAAAACGATCACATTTTAACCCTGTTCTATCTAAATTATGTACCGAACAACAAGTGTTTACTTGTTGATGAGAATTTAGTCTTTACAGGGTGTTTTATACGCTAGAGGGTCAGGATAGATAAGGTGGAGGTTTGCTTATTCATTAAACCGGTCTGATCCCGCCACCAAGTAAATTCAAGAAATACCTAAGGGATATTCGATGGAGGAGAAAATAAATCGAAAATAACTGACAAACTCCGGACAACAAAACAATACAAACACTACGCTTAAAAACTAAAAACATATGAACAACATGGACCCCACCAAAAAACCGAAAAAAAAGCAAGTCAGAGTGTCCCGACTTTCTGACTGTTGTTTCAATGTTTGTGTTTTATGCTCTTTCGTATAATTTGTTGTCAGGGACTCTGTCGATTGGATGACGTTGTCGATTGGATGACGTCAACTTGTTGTTACGTCATTGTTCAGTTTTTGACTTTTTGTGTTATTTGTTTACTAACTGAATTACATATACTGAGATAACCACCGAAGAGGATTAACATGCACAATTTGACCATGTCTTGTCCAATTGACTAGAGGCTTCTAATGAAGGCACTATCGCCAAAAAAGTTACAAGGTGAAGAACACGGACGATTTACAAAAGTAAAAAAGTAATAAAACTTTGACTGACAAATATAAGATTTAAAATTTAGAATGTGTTAATTTTTTCTTGTTATACCGGTGATATTAATTTCATGACCATGATAAATTTACCTCTGTTAGGACTGTTGGAGTTATCTTTCTTGTCACATTCAATGGTATCGTCTTTAAAAAAAACTATTATGATCCATGTTGGGATATTGGATCCCCAAAAATTATTCTGATGAAAGAATCAATCAAAATTGCGCTTATGGCATTAGGAACTGAAAATTCCCTGAAAGTTCCATAGGTTCGGGAGAAGTTGCAGATAGAGAAAGTGTGACGCCGACGACGATCACGATGACGCAAGAATACGGGTACTGTCAATATTACAACATGGTTTGCGGTAGTACTCAAGGCCACAATTTGATAGAGCAGTTACCAACACTTTCATAAAAAAAACCGTACCGCGATATTGCATTTTTGTACTTACTGCACTTGGAAGTTAAGATTCCTAAATATCCACCAGTAAGTATTGTTTTATATAACACTGTACCCAACATTGGACTCGTGCAAACAATATAGACTGCCCGATCAACTGTAAAAACACCAAAGCGTTTACGTATATTAAAACACGTTTGAATGACAGTCTAAATGTATGCTACTACTGATCAGAATATTCCCGGTGTATTATAGCCATTAAACCCCCCACCCCCCTCTCTCTCTCTCTCTCTCTCTCCCCCGTGTCTAAATTTCCTGGCTGGAAAACTGGATCGTTCCTGTCAATATTGGGTTTAAATATTTATCCTAGTACTAGATGTCGTTCCATCAGTTGTCATAAACGAGATAAAAACCGAGTTATCAGAAAGAAATAATGTTCAGCTTCACGTCACAATCTTACGAAGTGAGGTCAGGAAACATAGAATATATGTTTACCAGAAGAACCTGTTTCGCCGCCACAACTGTCCATGATATTATGGTCATTTTTGTAGCAAAAGAGATACATGTATACAAGTCAACAGGTACAATAAAATATATTGATTTACATTCATCACTCAAAATGTTTTACGGTCGTCATCACGAATTGATTGACCGATTGGAAATTTCTATCTCGCGTATGAGACTAGATATGTACATATTATCAGGTTTTCTGCAAACGTATATCGTAAAATATCAGCCGCGAGACACAATGTGAAGCTTTTTCGGCGAGTGAGCGTAGCGAACGAGCTAAAAAGCTTCATATTGTGTCGAGCGGCTTATATTTTACAATATTTGTTTGAAGAAAACTTGATGATAAATTTATCGTATTGTTAACTAGCAATCTTAATGGAATTTCTTACTTTTCAATGGCCATCTGCCTATTTCCTGATATATTCGGGTCAATGTTGGGTCAAACATTATGACGTCGCTGATATATTCGGGTCAGCTCATATTAGGGTCGGGTCAACTTTTACGACGTCACAGTGTCGAAATACGGGAAATTTGTGAAGGCCTCAGCAGGTCGATATAGGCATGGGGAAATACGATATCTTAAGTTAGAGTTTACGTCCTTCTGGAATTGACACTTAACGGAGCAGGACATGCTTACCGTTTCGGAGAACCTGATGCCACTCCCGTTTTTTATGGGGGTTCACATTGCTAGTTCTTTAGTTTTGTCTCGTCTTGTTTTATATTTTTTAAGTTTACTATATATTGAACTTCTTTTAGATGTATGTTGTGTAGTGTCTGTTCTCACTCTCAGTCGGTTCGTTTCAACATGCAATGTGACAAGTGTCGATAACGGGGCCGGACATATTTACCCTTCTGGAGCACCTGATGTTATTGCCCGTTTTGTATAGTGTTGAAAATTCAAATTTTATAAACCAAGTTTCTTTGTGTTCAGAATAAGTGTGTAAAATTCAGAAGTGCTGGGTTTATGGTATTACACGAACTAGGTACCCTAGAACTGATGTGCATAAAAATTATAATAATAATAGAAGGAACCCGCGATTGTCGCGGGAGAGGGCAGGGAGTCAGTATTGGATAGGTAAAAAAGTGGAAAGAAGCTGGTCTGTTAACAGGATTGTTGCTTCGGGGTTAGAAAAAAAAATATGTGAAGAGGGAGATTGCAAATATAAACCTATATCAAAGATAGTACATTTTTAATTTTATGCGACAATATCAGCGGGTGTCTTTAAAAAGAAGACGGATACTATGCCCGTATACCAGATATTGCTATTTACTGGTAAACTATGCATTGTTTATCTCAATGATAGAAGTTTATCGTGAATTGCCGCCGGTGTGCATTTAATTGTAGTTTACGTTCGCATATACTATTGTTGGATAAGCATTGCAATGGATACCAGAAAAGAGTAATATGTAAATCTGCTCTAAGGGGGTACACAGTGGTTTAAACCTATTTTACCTACTATTAATGCTGTGTAAACAGTATTTTCATTCCATGTACGAAAAGGAAACAACACTTGAGCATGCGCGAGTGAATAATACTCTTCCCAATGACGGGCGTTTTTTAGAACATTTTCACACAAAACTCAGTTTTCTAAGAAAAAAATTATTCTGAGGGCAAACTTGGGAACTACTGAATGTCACTATTATATGTTATATCTCAAACATTTCCAACATTTTATTGTTTCAGAATTTTTACCGCTCAAAGAAAACAGCCTCTTCCTTTAGTATTTATGAAATTTAACATTTTTTTCTCAAATCATTCCAAAAGGGGAGGTACACATCTTCAACGTGTTAAAAATAAGTGTGCAAAATTTCAGAAGTGCCGGGTTTATGATGTTTGAGTTTCAGATTACACAAAGTAGGTACTTTATTCTGTGACGGACAGACGGACGGATGGAGCGACCCGACTTTTAGGCCCGCTTCCGCCTTCGGCGAAACAGGTAAATATTATATATTTTCTGAATTATTAAGGTTTAGAAGAAATGGGTTAGGTATTGCTTTGAAATAACATCACAGTAAAATTTCTTACTTTCGTTTGTTTAGTTAGGGTTTTACGCCGTTTTCAGCACATTTGGCTATTTCGCGGCGGCCAGTTTTTATTGGTGGAGGAAGCCGGAGTACCCGGAGAGAACCACCGACCTTCAGTAGGAAAATTGGCATTCCTTGTCAATTAAGATCAGAGACGAACACACCCCGCCACAGGTGTCTTACTTTCTGTTTTATACAAAGTTTAATCAAAATGTGTATTTCGCTACTAAAGAATCCTTAAGGGATCCGGACCATAATAGATCATGATAGAAAATTTAATCTCTTTTTGACCGTGAATCGCTGAACCAAACAATTTAAAGCTGGAATTTTGTATATATATTTTTCTCAAGTTGAAACACACTGTGTTGCTTATATGCAGAATCTGTAAAAATAAGTTATATTGGCATTTCCGAAGTTTGCCGATACTTACCGAGGTCATTTCAATTGCGTTGTATGGAACATCCGGGAACTTTTGAATAATCACGTGGTCATTTATGGTCCGGATACCTTAAAAGTTTAATCACAGTTGACATGGAAAAAAACTTTTATGTTTTCCTTTAACCGAAAATAAGGTAATAATGTTTCAATAAATTAAAAATTTCTCTTTGAACTGAAAATGTAGTAAATTCTAATTTAAAAAATCTGTTGGTCTGATGATAATCTTTCTGTAGAACCCATATATCGCAGGAAATAAAATTCTTTCAAACCGAATTTGATGCACAAGATGTGCACATTTCGTCGATTTACGACCTACATGTGTCAGTTGTGCTCATGACGTAAAACGTTGACAACCAAAACAACAATCCAAAGATGAAAGATCAATTTAGAAAATGCCAAAATGATCAAAAAGGGTAAAGCCAAAACTAGGTAAGGACAGAGCTATGCACGAGGGAGATACATCTTTAATTTTCACAAATTTCATAATTTTGTAACAGTAAATTTTAAGTATCAATTTCGGGCTAATATCGAAACACTAGTAACTGAGCTGGGGATGATTTAAAATGATTCAACTATGTATTCAACGATAAGATATATACATGTATTTTTTATGGATTATTTTTAAAATAAAATATTCTGCGTTTACACTAAACTGGTTCCTAGAAATATAAATGTTCGAAGAAATGTTTATACACGAGAAATTTTACAGTTATCTCCCGTAGACTTTAAGGTAATAACTCCAATAAGTCTTTATTGCACTTCATTGTTGCGCGAAGTGATTTTTAATTTCATTTTAGAAATATCTTTTGTTTTATAATAGTAAACCTTCTCGACTATAAAAACAGTGCATTGAACTTCAGTGAGCTTTGTCTTGAAAGTAAAGCCGATATTTCATGGTAAGAGAAACATTTCATATAATATATCTATATATATATATCTTCTTGTTAATTAAATTTATTTTACTTTATTTTTTATTATAAAATTTTGTTTTTGTGTAATATATCGAAATTACTTACACATAGACATACTGAAGCACGTCTCATTCACATACCTTTTGGAATAAAACTATACAATATCAGTACCATCTCGGGGTGGCTGTTCTCACAATAATAATTTTTCAAAATTTCATTTTATTTTTTTTAAACATTTATATATCTTTTATTGCAAATTACTTTTAGTATTTTTTTTCCACTCCGAAATTGGGTTGTGCTTGTCTCGTGGTGCAGGCTGTGGTACCTAAAAATTGTCTACATACATGTAACACAGAGAGACACGATATATGTTAAACTTTATAAGGTCGCCAGCTCACCTGTCCTAAAGTGTCCTGTTAGTTTATGTCATAACTTAACGTCCGTCATCGTAAACTTTACTTTACTTTAAACTTCTCTTCTAAAACCATTTGGTCAATTTGACCAAACTTTGTTGGAAAGGTCCTTTAGTGTCCTCTTCCAAAATTTTGTCCGCCAGCCTGACTTCCAACCGTGATGGCTGCTTTTACTAGAAAAATTGGATGAATTTAAAAACAATCGTCTTTGAAACTAAGTGGTCAGTGAAAACAAACTTTGCTGAAATGGTCCATTTGAGGTCAGCTATTAAAATGGTGTCCCATAACCTCGAATGCCAACCAAAATGTCTGTCGTGGCCGAAGTTAGGTTAGCATAGGACCCTATTGGAAACTAAATTTTAAAATCTTCTTGTCTAAAACTACTTTGCCAATCGGAAACGTACTTCATTTTTACTTGGCTACAGTGGACTTAAAGTGGTTCCATCTAAAAAATGACCGTGTCTGTCATCCAAGATGGCCTCCACAGCGGACATTAGTGTAACCCTATAAAAATATTCACAGTCAAACAGAACTAAACATGGCAACATGGGTCCTTAGGGGTCCTCTTTCAAACTTGCATCAAATTACCTTAACTACCAACTAAGATGGCCCTGCTGCTTAGTTTAACATGGGTTCTTATTAGAAATCTCATTTAAAAAATGTCCTCTGAAACCAGTGAGCCGATTGGAACTAAGTTGGCAGCAATGGCCTTTAAGAATTGTGACTTGTAACACGTGATAATTCTTAAACAAAGGACCCATGTAGTCACTTTACCTAAACATCTACCCTCACACTACATATTTACCGATAAATTTAACTCGCCGTCATCAACAATAAACCTTTAGAGCAAGACCAAGACGACCACTAATGTCTAATTAAGCAGTAATGCATTTACCTCTTCATGTTTACCCGAGTTACGCAGAACTGCATCCTATTTACCTGTAAACGGTTACCCGACTTAATCAGTACTGCATCCCATTTACCCCAACACGGTTACCCGACTTAAGCAGTACTGCATCCCATTTACCTCAACACGGTTACCCGACTTAAGCAGTACTGAATCCTATTTACCTCTACACCTTTATCCGACTTAAGCAGTACTACATCCCACGTCTTAATCAGCACTGCATCCTATTTACCCCTACACGGTTACCCAACTTGAGCAGTACTGCATCCCATTTACCCCTATATTGTTACCATACTTAAGCAGTACTGCATCCCATTTACCTCTACACGGTTACCCGACTTAAGCAGTACTGCATCCTATTTAGCCCTACACGTTTACCCCACTTAATCAGAACTGCACTGCACCCCTTTTACACCTACAGGTTTAACTGTGTCTTTCACACATGCAGAAGTCAGTTATACACACCTGGTAAAGTTTTATGGTAAGTAAATAATACATTTTACTCTTTAATATTAAACAGATTGAAGAAACATGACGACTGTTGCACCACACTGTGACCCCTGTAAGAGTCAGGGCGTTGAAAAAGACGCTGCATCATGGTGTTCAGTTTGTGAGGAATGTTTATGTGAAGACTGTGACAACACTCACCGGAAACTGGGAATCACAAAGAAACACAAACCTCTTGATATAGCGGAATATTTAAAACTTCCGGCATCAATACTAACACATGAAATTTATTGTTCTAAGCATTTGAAAAATAAGGCAGAATTTTTCTGTACTAGTCATGGTACAACACATTGCCATATATGTTATAGAGATTTTCACAGTCATTGCAAACAGGTCCTCCGCATGGATGAAGCTTCACGTGGTCTGAAATCATCACCGGTTGTGTCGTCTGCAACGGAAAAAATTAAAGAAATTATGGGATGCATTGAAAAATTGATAGAAAATCGTGTAAAAAATATCATAGAATTAGACGAGCAACGCGAAAAGATGGAAGCCGATATTAAAAACCTACGACAAGACATGGAAAATCATCTTGATACTATCGAAAATAATCTCCTTGCCCAGTTAAATGAGGCGTACTCGTATCATCGTGACCTCGTCAAAAATCAAGAAATAGAATTTAGCGAAACGAAGGACAAATTGTCTCAACTTTTGCATGAAACAGAACAAAAGAAAGAAATGTCACCAGAAAATCAAATGTTTCTGCAGCTTCAGTCCGTTCATGAGATGCTTCTTCAGACGGACAAATATCTCCAAGGGTTGAAGGACAAGGTCAAATATATTCAGCTTGACATGAACTTCGAGCGTAATGCACGTGGCTTTGATGAACATATGAAAAAACTCGGTCAGATCAAAATCATTGCTTCATCTGTTGACATTTACAACGTTGCTAAGCGACCAACAAGGGCGTATACTCTTGTTTCAAGGTCATCGATAGAAAAACAAAAGACGGGAGGTATAAGTCCTAGAACAGGAAAATTGAAAGCAATGTCGACGACAGACCGATCTCGTACCGTATACCCGCCACAGCCTCCCCCGCCTCCGCCTAAGCGATTGTCAGCAGAACAACAGAACCAGAATGACATTATTAAGTCAGAAACTTCAAGTTTTGCTTTGGTTGAAGATTTGCTATGTAGTGACGAGGACGAACTCAACGACGTGTAAAGTTTTATTGAGGACATTTACTGACGTGTAAACTCTCGCGATTGAATATCAATCTACACGTTATAAGAAAAAATTTAAAATTAGATATTAAATGACTTGCCAAATTAAGTTTTTAATATTGTACCGAAAATAGATTGGTGCAGCTATCCAACACTGCAATAATTCTACAAAATAGTTCTGACAAAATAAAACGATTACATCAGTATGTACATCTTGAACCAAGATGTATTAAACAAATGAGACTTTCGTTTCCTTTAGACATGTTCAAACCAAGTTAGTCCCGGTGATTCACTCAAGAGTGTGTGCTTACGAGCAAAGACACTTATTTATTTATGGTAATAAAAAAATATCTGATACAGAGGATGTGTTGCGATAAGATGCCTATTCGGCCCAAATTTGTCGCAAACATTTTTTCTCAGTATAATTCATTACTATTCATTCTGTGTTGTAGGTAACGTATTCTGGTTAAAGAAACACATTTTGATAACGAAAATGGAAGTAAGTTCGGAAAATAAACACCACTCGTACTGACAATCTGCTTTAATTCTTAAAAGGTAGCAAACGGATGAATATTTTACCTTCCACGCGGAACCATGTTATAAGTTAATAAAATATGTTCTTTCGTTACTAAAATTTATTTATCTTATCATGAAATTGGTTATTAGTCAGATCAGGTTTGTATTCTCTCGGCATGTGTGTTATATAATATATAATATTTAAGGTCATTCGTTGTTGTAGTTTAATTTTATTTGTACTTTTTCTTTAAATGTTTTATTTATTTTATTTTCATTATTATTATTATAAAGTATTAAAACACTCCATAATTTTATAAAGTTACTGACCTTGTTCTGACTTCTGCATTTCTAGAATGGGTTCCTCGTCAGTTGAAACAAGAAACAGAAATGAGGGAAATATTCCCTGAGGGATTTTATCTGGATATTTAGGGAAATGTTCCCTGTGGGATACATCTTTAGTATTATCTGACCTTTGCTTAGCTCTTCCTTGGCTACAAACATGTCATGCGTAGTCATCCCCTTTGTTACCAATAAGAAGGAGCCGAGTTCAGCTTGAATGGTCCAAAATGCTGTTAAAAATCTTCCTGAATTTTATGGAGAATTGGGATGATCGATGAAGAAATTCTTTGCCAAAGTTGCCTGAGTCGTCCTGAGAACGTAACCTAAAACCATTGGCTGTTGTGCTTAAATTACTGCATTTCTATAGTAACTCAGGGTCATCAGTATAACGTCATGTGAAAACAAAAGCTCTGGATGTTTAAAGATGCAGTTGTGGATTGCAGATGACTATTACCCAAATGTAAAAGTGGTACCGTCAAAGTGACTATTACCCAAATGTATTAGAGGGACCGTCATAGTGGCTATTACCCAAATGTATTAGTGGGACCGTCATAGTGGCTATCACCCAAATGTAATAATGGTACCGTCATAGTGCCTATCGGTACTGCCATAGTGGCTATTACCCAAATGTTATTGTGGTACCGTCATAGTGATTATTATCCAAATGCAAAAGTGGTACCGTCATGGTGATTATTACTCAAATGTAATAGCGGTACCGTCATAGTGACTATTACCCAAATGTAATAGTGGTACCGTCAAAGTGACTATTACCCAAATGCAAAAGTGGTACCGTCATGGTGACTATTACCCAAATGTACTAGTGGTACCGTCAAAGTGACTATTACCCAAATGTAATAGCAGTACCGTCATAGTGACGTTTACCCAAATGTAATTGTGGTACCGTCATAGTGACTATTACCCAAATGTAATAGTGGTAACGCCATAGTGACTATTACCCAAATGTAATTGTGGTACCGTCATAGTGACTATTACCCAAATGTAATAGCGGTACCGTCATAGTGACTATTACCCAAATGTAAAAGCGGTACCGTCATAGTCACTATTACCCAAATGTAATAGCGGTACCGTCATAGTGATTTTTTCCCAAATGTAATAGCGGTACCGTCATAGTGACTATTACCCAAATGTAATAGCGGTAACGCCATAGTGACTATTACCCAAATTTAATAGTGGTACCGTCATAGTGACTTTTACCCAAATGTAATAGCAGTACCGTCATAGTGACGTTTACCCAAATGTAATAGCGGTACCGTCATAGTGACTATTACCCAAATGTAATAGTGGTAACGCCATAGTGACTATTACCCAAATGTAATTGTGGTACCGTCATAGTGACTATTACCCAAATGTAATAGCGGTACCGTCATAGTGACTATTACCCAAATATTATAGCGGTACCGTCATAGTGACTATTACCCAAATGTAAAAGCGGTACCGTCATAGTCACTATTACCCAAATGTAATAGCGGTACCGTCATAGTGATTTTTTCCCAAATGTAATAGCGGTACCGTCATAGTGACTATTACCCAAATGTAATAGCGGTAACGCCATAGTGACTATTACCCAAATTTAATAGTGGTACCGTCATAGTGACTTTTACCCAAATGTAATAGCAGTACCGTCATAGTGACGTTTACCCAAATGTAATAGCGGTACCGTCATAGTGACTGTTACCCAAAAGTAATAGTGGTACCGTCATAATGACTATTACCCAAATGTAATAGCGGTACCGTCATAGTGACTATTACCCAAATTTAATAGTGGTACCGTCATAGTGACTTTTACCCAAATGTAATAGCGGTACCGTCATAGTGACTTTTACCCAAATGTAATAGCGGTACCGTCATAGTGACTATTACCCAAATTTAATAGCGGTACCGTCATAGTGACTTTTACCCCAATGTAATAGCGGTACCATCATAGTGACTTTTACCCAAATGTAATAGCGGTACCGTCATAGTGACTATTACCCAAATTTAATAGCGGTACCGTCATAGTGACTTTTACCCAAATTTAATAGTGGTATCGTCATAGTGACTATTACCCAAATGTACCCATTATTCTATACTTCTATGGTAGTTAAAAAATCTTTTGTTGAGCTACTCTTGGCAAATTGTCAGTTTAGTCCCTGTAAAGTCAACATACCATGTTACCAGAATATGTACAGTATGCTTTTTTATGGAATCGCAAAGCAAACTAGTGTTACTCTACATTAAAAAATCTTTTTGTTCAAATCAAACGGGGACCAAAGCAGAATCTAATCGCAACCCCATCCTATTTTGGATTTCATCGAATTAAGCATGTTAAGTGTCATCGGAAATAATAACGGTCAATCATGCTCTTTTGAAAATGTTCCCAAAACTATTAATCGTCAGTTATGTTAGTTATTTATGCAAAATATGAACAAGTATGTAATGTTAATGTCTTTACCAAAAATGGTTCAAGAAACCCCGGCATGGAATTCCAATATCTTATACTGTCTATAGTAGATCTATTACAATATAAAATTTTATTTCCAAAATTCATCAAAATAAGAAGAAATAAGTCAAAATCGATTTCTCATTGCTCTCAGGTCACGAACTGCTAAATAATATATATAATATTATATGTTGAACATAAATACGTTGTCACATCCATCACAATTTGTGTTACAAGTTTTGTATATTATGATGTTTTAGGTAAATTTCTTGTCTTTTTGTGACCTAATCAAATTTGATTTTAAGGTTAAGTGACAGATCAAGACACATTAGTTTTTACCAATATAATGCATAATTGTCTTTGTTTACACAAATAACCCCCACCCCCCAAAACCCATTATGGTTTTTGAACTGTTCAGTATTATGGTTAAAGTACTGTATTAATATATCTAAAAGAAAAACATGAATTATATATTTATTTAGTTATTTATTGTTTGTGAATATATAAAGCGGTCATTGTAACTGTGAAAATGGGGTCCACATCGGTCAAATTATGACTTTTTCCTGTAACTTTTCTGTCTGTATTTGTTTGTTGTTGTTCATTACATGTAATAGTGCTTATCCCCCCCCCCCCCCTTGCGGGTATAACTTACCATTAACAATTATTAATATGTGCGTCATGGATTTTTGCCAAAGCAAACAATGAACAAAAATCCCCTCCTATGTTTACAAAATAATTCTATAGGAATGGTTTTTCCAAACTTCTTCTTTTTTTTTAATTTTTAATATGAGCTTCCGTTCGTAGCGATGTATATTCTGTGTCCAAAATCAGTTCCGTCGATGCAGGTCGAAAACGAAAACATTTGTGATACTGAACTTTATGCAAAATAAGCGTCAGGTTGGTCAATTCAGTAAGGCTTTTAACAGCAAGTCCAACGTCAGTTTCCATGTCGGAAGAGTATATGTGAATGTAATATGATTTATGACACTGTCACTTCAAAATTGTCGTATATTGGCAAGAGTGTTTATTTTATGTTTATAGCAATAATGACCATCTTACTGTAATTGAATGGTCAGCTATAATACAGGTTATGACCATGAACTGTATATAAATAATGACTTACTGTTAGTGGGTTCATAAACAGTACAAAAACAACGCTAAATGTCATGAGCTTCTCTAGAAATGAAACAATGAAAGTCTGTCAAAAAATATGAATACTGGTAAATGAAGCTGTTTATTTGCCTAAAATTATGTTTTCATATTCACATTACTGTTTTCATATTCAAATATAGTTTACTTCTCTTGGGCGCATGTGTCTAGAAAAAATATTCTCTAATTCTTTGGCCGTTCTCAGGGTATTCGATCAGTTTGAGAAAAAATTAATAAACCCTGGGGGATTTGTTGTTCTCGGTCCCTGATTTATCGATGAAATTCTCCTTTGATTTACTCGATGCTTTTCGGAGATTACAAAGCAACGTAAATAAACTATCGCTAACGTCTGAAGTATTCTGAGTAAAATAAATTTCTTTCTTAAATAGCTGTTTTCCTCTAGTATTTTAATAATGTTTTTCCCGGTGCATTGGTACCAGTTTTTGGTGGCGTTCGAGTTATACACGTATTTCATTTTTGTGTGTTGTGATTTTTAAGTTTTTGAGTGTTTTGTGTCGTCTTGTCCTAGTTTTACTGTTCCTGTCTCTGTCTTTGGACTTATAACTTTGATACAATTGTATCATTTGAATTGTGGTTTTTCCTGGATTCTGTTTACATTGCCTCTAAGGCATGAGTTCCGAATCTTTTCCTTTTTCCACCACTGTTGAATATTTGGATCCACGCGCAGTATTTTTTCTAAGTCGTGGATGCAGATATTTTTTAATTAAACCAAATAACCAGGATAAACTGTGATCCAATATATATGTTGGTTCCCAGGGATACTGCTACTGGTTGAGGACTATTTTACGTTCAAAATAATAATGAAAAAATACGGGCTTCTATGTAAGAAAATTGGTTCATATTTACGGAAATTCTGGATGGGGGCTTCACACCTCTGGATCTCCTACCAGGCCTCTACCCTGGATTCGCTGGGGGGCTTTGTGGGGCCCTCGGACCCCTCGCCGGAAAACTGCCACCCCTCCCCCAGCATAAAATCTTGGATCCGCGCCTGGTGTACGTAGGATAACTTAAGGTAAATATTGGACTTATTTGATCTCTTCATATACTTCATAAAAATATTTTGCTTACATCACGCAATTTATAAAGAGAAACTGACCAGAATCAGTCATTTTCTAAAGAGAAAAAACCCTAGGATGGAATACGTCATAATATAAACGAAGAAAAAGACAAGATTTTTGGGAAGGTCTCTTACAAAAGAAATACTGAATTAAATAATGCCACTAATCTTAACCAATCTAAGACCTTAGTAAGTTTAATAAACAGACCCAATCCCATATTAATAATTACATATATTTATGGCATTTTACGAATTTATAATTCTTAATTACTTGTGAAAATGTTTTGCGATATTAAATGTTTACGGGACATTTAAACTCGATTTTAGCAATTGAAGTTTTGTCACCCGTAAAGTTGTTCAATTGATTACCATAATTAAATGTTTTCCTTTATTATAAATTGTCATCGATAAGCGTTGATTTTATAACATGTCTTTTCAAGCAGATACTAACCGGTTCATAAAAACTTTTTATCACATTAAAATATTTTAAATAAAAATAGGTAAATAGGTGACATGTGCAGAAGTTATGAATGGAAACACGTTACGTTTCATGGGAACTGGACGAGTTCAAGTTGTAAAGGGGGCGTGGCTAGTCACGTAAGTGGTGACTTTTTAGTTCGGGTTACCTCGCCGTATTCCGTGTACTAGTTGTTCTTAGTTTGTATACCCATTTTTCTGAAATATCATTTAGCCACGTTATATTTGTTTTCATTTCCAATGTGTCTGTAATAAACATACATTTATTATTATAAATTAAATATGTATTAATTGTTGAACTATCTTTTGTAAAAAAAAAAAAAGGGTTGATTTGGAGTGGCGTTTCGAGGGCCAGCTGATGTGGGTAGTAACTACATATACTGAGGTTGGGAGTTTGGATCACACTCACTGTGTGTTTCTTTTAAACTGCAATATTTAAACTTAAATATATCAAATGTATACACTGCAAGTCGTTTTCTGGAATATATCAGTTTGCTTCAGACAGTGGTTTCCTTGTTAACAAAAAATAACAATCCAAAGATACTAATATTAGATATAGTAAATTTATACTATGCTTTATATGACGCATAACTATGTTCTGCGCTAGCGCCGTCGTTTTTTTGTTTTTGTTTTTTTTTTGTTTTTGGTGGATCTGAACAAAATTAGCAACGAGAAGTTACCTTTCACACACAACTCCTGTCAAGTTTAGTTCAATTTGCTTCTGTTGATCAAAATGTGAAAAAGTTAACGGACGCACGACAGAAAACGCACAAAAATTAATACAAAAACTGCTTGTGTAAATAAGTATGTACATGTATGTGTGCAGAAAACAGCTGGTGTTAATGGGTGATGCCTGAATGAGTGAAACAGGGAGTTGCTTTTTATTTTACTTTATAGTTTTCATGGTTTACTTGTATCGATGTTTTTTCCTGACATTTTGTTTACGTTTCAATTATTTTCGTTGGATTTTCTTTTCGTTCCATTTAGTTTTTTTTTCTTTTCTTTTCTTTTCGTTCCATTTTGGTTTTCTTTTCTTTTCGTTTCGTGGTTTACATGATTTCATTTCTTTTCGTTACATTTTGTTTTCGTTTCGTTTCTCTTCGTTTCGTGGTTTACATGTACCCCGCCTCATGGTGTGTGACTATCTCGTTGCATTGAAGACCCATTGGTAGCCATGGGCTGTTTTCTGTTCTTTGGTCGGGTTGTTGTCTCTTAGACACATTCCCGTTTCCATTCACGATTCTACATCCGTTTCAACCAAGTACTCGGGCCGTCATGAATTCGCATTGAGGTGCGATAATTATATCTGTGTTGAAGGTTTCACTTTGATGTAAGGATATCCAAAGTGCTTTTTCTTTGTTTGTACTGCACGTGCAAAATTTGAGCCAAGAATTTATTCACCAATAAAATCTACAAAATGGTACAGATTTTGGAACTCAGTCACATTAAATAGGAAACAGTTTAACTATGAATATTTAGCACGATAGAAGATTTGTTGCCGAAACGCTCAACTGTTGCTTAAAAAATTGGATTCACCTCTTCAAGTGTGCGTTATACGTGTATAATTTTTATACTGAATTAAAATTTTATCAGAGAAAAAAATGTATATGAAATAAACCATCCAATATCAATTTAATAATTCAACAACATCTAGAAATTTAAATTTCATTTGATATATGTAGCTCACTATTCCATTGAGTACCTTATACATAACATAAATATTCATATAAATTTAAATTGTCTTGAAGATTAGCGTCCGATAACCGTACTAATATGAAAAGAAATCAGTTTTGCAAGGGAAATATTCAAAATTGTAGGGACATATTAAAATGAAATGATTTAAAAGATAAATTATATTTCAAACATATTTAACTTCGAGCGATAAATAAACTATACATTTTTACCACATGGTTAAAACTACACTCAAACCTGCGGTTTTCTTCGACGGTTAATTTACATAATTTCGAAATATTGGACTGAGAAACTGGTAATTGAAAAATACCCCCAACCAAATGGCTGGTACCAATTTATACTGCCCTGACCCAGGCCACACAGGGGAGGTAACAAATGGTTACATCGCAAGGGGTGTTTTCATCCTATCTCGTGGCTGAGAAAGAGCTTTTTAAATATCTCTCCAACCATTTAAAAAACCACCAACTTAACATAGGAAATGTCCAACACGGCTAAAAATATATTGTAGAAATGAAAATAAAACACGTCGATTTCATTTAGCTTGCTCTAAATCTTAGCGCAATTATACATCTCTTGACCCGTTTGATAAATTCTGATAACACCAAACGATTAAATGCTCGTAAAATTTCCCGCCAAAAAACTTTCGGAAGACCTCTCGGAGTTTTTTACATTGTCATAATTAGACAAAACGATTCTAAAATTCTTGAAGCCTTAATTATGAATATTATGCGATCTCGATAATTAAAGTTTCATTTTTTTAAACTGCCCAAACATGCCTCGCAGTTTAAAAAAAAATGAAAATTTAATTATCTCGATTTTATAATTTCATAATCAACTGGTCATTTTTGTAGAATCTATACATCTCCCTCTCAAGAACACGAGAGAAAATTAATGCAAACAGAGGTATCCCTTAAAAACTCCCGCCAATACCCCTAATCCTCTTATTCTTATTGATATCTCGTCTAACTATAATTTTATATTAATTTTTGTTTACTTAAGTAATATAGATAATACGTTTATTTTGTATTATTAATAGATAGTCTTATGAACACCCTTGTTGATTTGACATTTTAAATTTTACAATGTTTTTTATTCAAAATAGCGAATTGAGATATAGGAAAAAGCTGTACGAAAGTAAAAATTCAATCTCTCATGCACTGCACGAAATAAATAAAAACTAAATATCAATAATTTAAAAATAACACATGAATAAATTAATACTTGACCTGAAATCCCTTTTCACGATGCTACTTTCATAGTTAAGGGACAAGATGAAAAGTTCAATGTAGAATAAAAAAATTAATTCAAATAGTTTGGGGTTGGGGGGGGGGGGGGGTAAAAATCGCTGTAAGTTTTGTTATCCTACCACGATTTATAGATTGAAAAATTAGAATTCAAGTTCGGCTCTAACATATGTTTAGACTTTTAAAGCAAATAAAAGCCATCAAATCGTACCGAAAAGCAAATTTTTGGCCGAGAGTATTGGGGCGAAATCAATCATAGTATCTACGCCGTTCAAACACTTTATCGATCGTGAATTTTGAATGATATGTATAAAATTATAATTTAACAGTGCCTTTTTTGATGCATTCTAAAAATACGCATCACTTTTTTCCAATATGTTTTAAAAGTGATGTCCAAGTCAATATACAGAACAAACATACGTTGTTGGGGAAAAACAGGACCCATGATACATAAAGTATACTCTCAAAGCATATGCCCATATTGGTCAATCAATTTTTCCCAAATTAAGTTAAAACATGTGAATTAAGTTTTTTATCCTACATTGAACTTTTGATCTCGTCCCTAACCAATACGGATTTTTCAATTTCAAAATGACAATTTTTAATCTTTTTTTAGTTTTGATAGATTATTTGTTATGGTAGGTTTCAGGATAAAATAATAAAATTATACCGATATTGTTATTTACATTAACTGAATATTATTTCTCATAAGTTTACGAGTCTATGATAAGGAGATAAAAAATCCTTTTCATATATACCACACCTGATGATAAAAAATTACTAATGACGAAATTCGTGTAGGTCTTAAGATTACACAATATTTTCATAAAATCATATTTTCGCCATTGAATCACCAAATCCTGTCGCCCGTTGTGTCACACATCGAAAACGATTTACGATTACCTGTTTTACCTGTATGGACGATTCCAATTCGTACCTGAGTTTCTATTCATTTTGTAATTGTTAAACCGTAAATAATGGCTCCTAGTCTTTGATCGCTACTGAATGTGTAATAGTGGATTTTAGGATAAGTTCCAACCTAACCGGGACAACGCCCCAAAGTCCAAATTCGTAAAAAGGAGCCACTGGACACCGGTCGCAGAATGTATATTTTCAATTTATAAAATCATCTGAAATTTCAATTAATTGGAAAAATTTAAACACGTGAGTTGTAATCAAGTTTTGACAGACCGGATTAATTTACACCTGGATTATTTATACTGTCATAAGGAAATTAGTTTCTACCTGTTCGAAAAGGGAAATTATTAGTGCCGAATCCAAAAATAAGCATTTTCACGTACTTTGAAATTACCATGATTTTCAAATCTAAGAACAGATCGATAATAACATGTTCAACTTTAATATTGATTTTGATATTGACATTAACAGGATTTGCGAAAGGTAAGAATTGTTTATTGTAACTTTTGGTTTTACTAATTATTTTGTCTACTCACAATAGCATGTCGTACATGTATGACATGTATAATAATTATGATGATATACAAAAATAACGGAACATGTTAGATATGGTGCTCCTAACAATGCACTTTAATGCATGTAATATGCAAATAAAGGTTATAGAGGAATTTAATTAAAATTCAATATATCTTTCCAGAATTATGTAACCACTTTATTATCACGTATGGTGATTTATGTCACTGTTTTCATAAAGTTATTTATTTCATCTTAAGTGTTCAGGGGACATTTGCGACGTTTTATATAAAACCTGTTCTTATTCGTAAATATAGAAACGAGTCGAATTATACGATAAAAATTTAACATATTTGGAAGATTTTTTTCCTTAAACTTCTTGTCTACCTTTACTGTCCCATATGTATATTTACTCTTTAAAGATGACATAGAAGTAGTATAATTAAAGCTGACTAAGCTGTCTGCTAGAAAGATTCTGGGACTAGGCTGTCTGCTAGAAAGATTCAGGGACTAGGTTGTCTGCTAAAAAGATTCAGGGACTAGGCTGTCTGCTCGAAAGATTCAGGGACTAGGCTGTCTGCTAGGAAGATTCAGGGACTAGGCTGTCTGCTTGGAAGATTCAGGGACTAGGCTGTCTCCAGAGACTTTATGAAGATTAATCAAAACATTTTCGTTGATTCTATAATCAGTATTTCGGACAGTATCTTTGTTTCATTTTGATGGTATAATGATTCAAAAGGCAGAATCCTGGATGACTTAACTTTAACATGAGCTTTTCTAAAGATTGTCTCTCTAAAGTCCCCCCCCCCCCCTTTTGGAGTATTAAGATATTAATAAGTGGTTATCAGTGGAAGTTATTAATTAAAGTTTCTATTGAAATAAATATCGACACTGTAGCTTTCATTTTGTTGATGTCTATTAAACTTAAATAATGAAGCTTTTGTAACTTAGTTAACGAATCTTTTACTCCAACCACATCTTGCAAAAGCTTGTGGAATGAACCGATATATTACTTAAATTAAACGCTCCAAGGACAAGAAAAATGAATTAACATTGACATGATATATCCATTAATGTTTTTGAAGGGCAAACTATACATGTAGGTATTGTTGGTCAAACTGTACATGTAGGTATTGTTGAAGGTCAAACTATGCATGTAGGTATTGTTGAAGGTCAAACTATACACGGAGGTTTTGTTGGTCAAACTATACACGGAGGTTTTGTTGGTCAAACTGTACATGTAGGTGTTGTTGGTCAAACTGTACATGTAGGTATTGTTGAAGGTCAAACTATGCATGTAGGTATTGTTGAAGGTCAAACTATACACGGAGGTTTTGTTGGTCAAACTATACACGGAGGTTTTGTTGGTCAAACTGTACATGTAGGTGTTGTTGGTCAAACTGTACATGTAGGTATTGTTGAAGGTCAAACTATGCATGTAGGTATTGTTGAAGGTCAAACTATACACGGAGGTTTTGTTGGTCAAACTATACACGGAGGTTTTGTTGGTCAAACTGTACATGTAGGTGTTGTTGGTCAAACTATACATGTAGGTATTGTTGAAGGCCAAACTGTACATGTAGGTATTGTTGGCCAAACTAAACATGTAGATATTGTTGGTCAAACTGTACATGTAGGTATTGTTGGTCAAACTGTACATGTAGGTATTATTTGCCAAACTGTACATGTAGGTATTGTTGGTCAAACTATGCTTGTAGGTATTGTTGAAGGTCAAACTGTACATGTAGGTATTGTTGAAGGTCAAACTGTACATGTAGGTATTGTTGAAGGTCAAACTGTACATGTAGGTATTGTTGGTCAAACTGTACATGTAGGTATTGTTGGTCAAACTGTACATGTAGGTATTATTGAAGGTCAAACTATACATATAGGTTTTGTTGGTCAAACTGTACATGTAGGTATTGTTGAAGGTCAAACTGTACATGTAGGTATTGTTGGTCAAACTATACATGTAGGTCTTGTTGAAGACCTTCGCTCCCGATTGCAGCTACCTTCTTGAATCGCTGGGTTGGCGCGAAAGTTTTCTCCGTGCCGAGGGTCCCGTTTATACTTCAATATATTTTTATCTGACCTCTCGGTGTCACGAATCAGTACAACAATATAGGTTTTTGTAATTAAAATGTAAAATAACAAGACTGTTACAATTATTTTCAATTTATTTTCTCTAAAAGCTAATTTACAACTATGACTTCGCCTCACACAATTAACATTCTAAAGAAAGGTATTGACGATATATATCTTTTGGTGACAATTATTACTCATTTTGTGACAATAATTAGTTTCATTTTTATATCTGTCGATCGCCATAAACAAAGTAATATATTCCATAACTCACAGGTAGCAGAAACATATAAACCTGGCAAATACACGAAATTTATGTAATTCCGTTACAAAACATGGCATTAATGACAAGGAATTAATCAATATCCATGAAAAAGGCAGTGGGGGTAGGACCTGGGGTGGGGGGATTGGTTGCTAGAATTTGAGATTTGGCTGTTTCCATTTTCCCTTAAAACATTTTATTCAATTCTTACTGATAATAGGTATTGGGGAGCACTCGATTTCTTACTACCTGCTGTTGGTGTGACTAATCGTTTTCGTGTGTTTGTTCTTGAATTTAGTTTAATTCTAGGTGTTCTGTATTAATGACAATATTGTTAAGAGAGGATTTTTTAAAATTTTTGATGTTGGTACTAACTGTACAGTGTTGTGTCGTTTGAAGTCAATCAACGAACTATGACAATTATAATTATAATTATTTAAATGTTATTTGTCATCAGAATGAGAGGAACGTGTTGTAAATGATAATCAGAGTTCCGTCAAAGAGGTCTGAGGTATTTGTAAGTTTCCTTTCAGAAAATGACCATTCGATTCTGATATCATTCTTGTATTCTGGTTAGAAAATGTGAAAATGTAAAAACAAAAACAAAACAGCATAAAGAAAACACAACTGTTCCTTTTTAACCTAATATAAATCATCCGACTGCAATCGAAGTGTAAATAATATTGTCCAATAGCCCCTCCCCCCCCCCTTTCCAGAAAAAAAAGAAAACAAACCCCAAGTAGGGATATGATGGTTGTTTGTGTAGATTATCCAACTGAAAACAGAGGTCGTATTTTGCTGGACTACCATTATCTAAGACACTTATATAGAATATTGGAAGGCAACCCGCTATGGACAATAAGGTATTCAGGATCGCAGGTAAATGTTGGACAGAAATGTTTGGGTTTATAATAAATATTATCTGATGACAAGTGATAAACTAGTTTGTCCTAGTTTGATTAGGGTGCGATTGGGCAAGTTCGTAACAAATATCCTTTAAAAAAATTAAATAAAACCAAACGAATTCATTCTTATTTAAATGTCAAACTGGGTGATACAAAATAAAGATAAGCTAGTTAAGCCAGTAAATAACAGGGAAATCCGGTTAAACCTAAGACAAATTCATTTTGAGGTTAGGTAAATTGTACGTGTTACCGCAATCCGAGATCTCACAAGGAAATTTTTGTCTGCACACAACTTTTCTTTTAGTTCAGAACATACCGATCAAATTCGTTTTGTGTTGTTTAGAGATATAAAGCCCCTCTAACCATCTAACAAACGTTAAAATTTAGAAATCAGAGCGTGTACAGAGGTGATATTATGATTCGGCCTAGCTTCCGGTATGAAGCTGGTATGTGCTTGTACTTCCGTTCACCGCAGACGACAATTAAACTTTTGTAATCACTTTGATCGTGTTACACCTGTTTGACATTCCTTTAAACACCTTTTTTGGCTGCTTACATGGATACATTACAGGTGACGGTATTATTTACAATAGACTATTAATTTGGTCTTAAATCACAGAAGTTTATTTTAGGATGATCGTAAAGAGATCTGGAAAGGTCTTAAGCATTAACGTAAAACGGCCTTTTTTAAATGGCTGGGACTGTTGGAGGTGCAGTGAGAGATTTCAAATTACATCCCAGCTCCTTTGTTTTTACAGGGGTGATCTGAGACGGATCACCCCTGCCAGATCACCCCAGCAAGAGTGCTTTGTTAGTTTAAAGTTGACGGGAACAATTTACTCACGATTAAAACTTAGAAAATTTATGCAGAAACATAAATTACAAATTAAAAATTAACATTAAAATTTAGAAAGAATGTACCGAGAATCGAACCTGGGACCGTTCGTTTATTAGCCATCCACGTTAACCAATAGGCCAGTGAAGCTCACACCGATTAACGTTAATTTTACCTATAAGAATATTAAGTTCGGGGTTCCAGTGGGGAATACAATATATAATATATATAAAAGTATATTATAACGTAAAATAGTACTGAAATGTTTACTTTAAGTTTATTATTATTTATCACGGATGAGCTGGGATGTAAAATAGTTATCCCACTCGGACTTGGTGTGTCTGTATAAGATCATCCCTCGGGCCTCCGGCCCTCGGGATGATCTTATACAGACACACCGCGTCCTTGTGGGATAACTATTACTGGAAATTTTAAAGTCAACTTATTCATGGTTATTCTTCCTTTAGGAATCGTTTAATGCTCTAATATAATCACCTTGGGGGAGATTAATTCATACCAGAGAAAGTGCAAGCACACTTTGAAATGGGTAGCTTTCCATTCAATTTTGTCTGTCGGTATTCAGTATTTCGATATTATGCCTTGTGTAATAGTAGGACAGTGGGAGATGAATATCATTATTTATTCGACTGTACTTCGTTTAAAGAATCTCGAAATAAGTTTTTACCCAAATATTTCGACATCAAAATACTATAAAATTCTCTGAACTCATGTCAAGTAAACAGAAATCTGTCTAAAACAAACTGTGTAAACTTATAAGAACTGTCTGTAAGACTGTTTGTACACCTGGCTGAACTCCTTACCCTGCTGTTTTCTCTGTACCTTACATTATTTGTAAATAATGTATATATTGTGTTTTTGTTGTTTCTCTGTACCAATGTAATGCGTTGGCTTTGTGAGAATAAAGAATTGAATCGATATTTGCGGTAGTTTTACGCATGGGCCCCAAAGCCTCGCCCATCGATTTTTTTACTCAAAATTAATCTAAAAACAAAATGCGGGCGAGGCATGGTATTCACGTTCATAATTATAGGCATTTTCCCCCAATTCGAATAATAATACATGTAAAGAAGTCAAATATTCCTAAGGAGCAATAAAAAGAATTGCAATGCATTAGACAGACACAACCATAAGCTTCAGACCGTGTCATCATGTGAGCCAACACAATTCCTGGATAAAACTTAAACGAAATTAAAAAAAACAAATATAAGCAGCAGATTTTATATATAAAACATTTAACATATTAAGACAAAAATCACTGAAATGCATTTGATACGGAAACAGTGAATTTATTCAAATAGGATGGGTTGCTTGTGCATATAAACAGTTTGAAGATTAACACTATTTTACACAGACGTGACTACACATATAAACTGTGTGTAATTTGAGACCATTTTTTTTCTCGTTATGAGATTCTCCTTCAGGCGCGAGTGAGTTATGGAATTTCTCCGACCGAGAGAGTTAAATTTTCGATTTTCAACACGCGAGCCTTTAGCGAGCGTGTTAAAATCTAAAATTTAACTATTGGGAAGAATCTGTTTCTCCTATGATTTTCGACAAAACCTCATGAAAATGTCGTTGCTATGTAGTTTGTTTACATGGACGTCATTTCGGGACTTTTGTAGTTTATCGTTCAAATGACTGTAGAAAAAACGGCGGGAATTTCCATGCATAAATTCAATCACTGGGAAGTGGTTAAACATACTATGTATTTTTATCCCATCGATTAAACATGTCAAGAATAGGAGAAAAAATCTTTTACATTTTATGTGGAATTTAACATTTCAAAATTAATAGCGACTGTCAGTATTTGAATTGAATAATTTGATAAGTGTTAAATTTAGTAAAATGAAAACACAATCCAATGGAGACTTCATTAGATAGAATTTAAATTTGTATCTTTCTTAATTTTTGTAATGAATCGATTTTTTGTTATTTTTCTTAAGTTCGCCCTTTTCCTGTTTCAAAGGAATTTATTTCCGGTCCGGTTAACGGTTACTGCATAAAGAATAAAAATGTTGATTTAAAAAAAAATTCTGGAACTTCTTGGCCAAAATTTTTCCATTGAACACTGTTGCAATTTTTTTTAAACATTTTATTTAAAAATGAAAAGATACGGGGCAAGCATGAACAAGTTAAAATTGTCAAATGATATATATGGTTATAATGGTTGCGGTTGTAGAAAATCACTTTTAAGACAATACATAATAGTTCTATGACATATTTTAAAAAACATTTTTAAGCATTTATCATGAACTTTAACCTTTATTTAATTTCAAAAATCCGTTATCTCAAAATTTTTTCATAGTTGCGATTTTTTTTAAGGTAGGATCAGAATTATATCATATGCTACAAAAATGGCAATTTTTATATTTATGATAGTAATTAGTGATTCCTAACACAATTAAGATAATAAAATTCCACTATCTAACACAATGATAGAGTGTGTAATTATATCTCTGTCATTAAATCACGTGATTGACCGGGATTCCACAAAATACTCGGACATTTTCTAGATCTTCAAATTTTCGCGCTGTGAGAAATAAATTGTACGTGTCGGCCAGTTTTTATTGGCGGATGATGCTGGAATTTCCAAAAGAAACAGCCGACTCTCTGCGAGAAAAAAAACTGCAATTTAAATCATTTAAGATCACGGTCCAATACACTGTTCCAAGAGCTGGACTGGAGCTCAGTTTTGACGGTCTGGTGACCATACTTGGACCAAGCAATCCACCATTATTAAGACCCCGACTCTGAAGAAAAAGGAATTACCTTTTGTTACGTTATATTACATAAGCGTTTTCAAATGAGTGAACTTTCAAATAATTCATTTCAGTTCAAAAGCCTTCTCTTCTGTTCTATACCGACAAAAATGACATGCCATACAATGGAATTCATATACATGCTGTCCCTCTTTTGGTAATGCAGTAATTATAAGGTTTGTGTATAACATGTCCAACAATTATCCTTATCATAAGGATATTACTGTCCGATAATTATAATTAATGTCAGTCAAAATCCAACATCACTTCGGGCCATTCTTACATGTATAGTAATTGTTAAGTACATGGACATATATATTTACTAAGTGATTATCAGATCTACATGTAACGTCAGGCTTATCATTATTATTTTGAAGTATATATTGTGAATTAAATATGATATGCTCTGAAGTCCATAACATTTGATTAAAATTTCTTACCGTTTGAATTTTACATTTCTGTCTTATTACAACATAAGACATTATAAGAAAGTAGCTTAATTCGATGCCTATTTAGGCAGTTTTTATAACTGGGACAGCACATATTGTTTAATATCTGGGTCCCAGATTCAGTGTTTGAATATCTTTTCCAATAAAAAAAATATTATTATATCTGTTGGAATAAGGGCAACATTTTTTCATCCTTTCAAAAATTAAATCCTCTAAAAATCAGTAAATGATTCAATACTACCTTATTGTGATATATTTATATTCAAAAACGAAAGCAAAATGAAACAAAAAGTGTGTTACGTCATGGACGTACGTTCATGTCAGACAGGTAACAGCTCAATTAAATTAATGTTAACATGGTGTTTAATCCATTTTAACCTCAATGTAATTAAATCATTTCTAACTATACGTGTTGGAATTTATGAGATTGCTTTTTTTTGCATAAAAATAAGTATCATGCATCGGTATTTTAATGTGACACGACTTGGCGACAAATCTTTAACACTGATTGATTTTTGTCTAAATGTCTGCTCATTGATTTGATTTGTTTTCTCACGGGACATTTATTATGTAATAAATACATTCATGTGTAATTATAGTACTCTCTTTGATAATATAAACCCCATTTACATTGAATGCGACATAAATATATTTCCGTGGTCTGTTTGAAAAAAAAGTGGATAATTCGCTGACACATTGTAAGTCAAGTTAATGGCTGAATTTTTAAATCAAACCGATTCTATCCAACATCAGAATACCAAAAACGCGAGGGAGTTATAAAGGAATGACGAACTTGCATCTATCTGAAGAATATCACTACATCAAAACATTCAGTCCTCCCTCCTTCGGATCCAATTGTATCCTTGTTTCTCCGATTCCATGACAATAACACTGTTCAATAATAAACTTTTTAATGCTACAAGCAGTATCATTAATAAAAATATTACGTTGATCAATTATTGATACCTGCTTTTCTGTAGTCATGCACAAAACCGTATCATTTATAATGCATGCCATGTAATGTGTTGACTCGTTCATGTACAAAATAAAAAAAATGTCATGTGTTCAGTCGTGAAGGAGGAAATTAATTCAGACGATTGTTTTCCATGGTAACGAGATAATAATGCTTTTTTGAAATAGGTGAAATGGCACATTCTTTGAAATGCAGTTTATATATCGAGTGTACAACTGTAACTTCGGAAAGACGATTTATCTGTCAATACTACCTTGATAAACTACATGTACATGTATTGTGAGTGCATTTGGGTCTAAATGGATTACTCTACACGAGTCATCGAGAGTACTTATTTTCTCAAACACCCATTGATATTTTCCGAAAAGACTAAAATGGCTTTAATGTTTGAAGACTGATTTCGTAATAAATACAATGCAGTAAATATCATTAGGGATGCCCGGGCATCATAGTTTATTCTTACTGAGGGATGCCCGGGCGTCATAGTTTATCCTTACTGAAAGTAGAATTGATTTAAATATCAAAAATTGTACGGTGTTTTTTATCCCCTATTCATAAAGGGTACACAGAGAAGTTCCGTATTCCTACAAAATTCAAATGTCCCTTATTTGAATGGACATTAGACTATGGTAATCTATTCCTGCCGTGAGATTTAATTCGAAGTCAGACGTAACTTCTGAACATGGGAAAGTTGAAGTCAGATGAATCTTAACGTAACTTCTGAACATGGGAAAGTTGAAATCAGAACATGGGAAAGTTGAAATCAGAACATGGGAAAGTTGAAGTCAGAACATGGGAAAGTTGAAGATGAATCTTTGACCACTCGAATAATAAACCTGTTTTCATAAAAGAAAAGTTGCCTCGTTGGTACACTGGGGGTTAGAGAAGGCACATGCATTTTTATTACACTTCTGTACAGATCTTAAATATTATATATAATTTAACCAGTATAATTTGCAGACTATATGTATTGTACAATCTGTCAAACCTGCCTATGAAGGGCAGCTAATGGACCAGAAAAAAGTGTCATTTATGACCAAGTGTCCCTTATAGAAAGGTTAATTTTACATACTTTGTTCATGAATGGGACTTTTTCACTGTGCCCTTTATAGACATGATTTGCCAAATAGAGGTGCCCTTTAGAGCAGGTTAGTTTCGCCAGTATGGTTTGGGGTATCTTATTTCATCAGTTAGATAAAGAATGTTTACCTCAATGTTATGACAGATGAAGGAATGTATGTTACACCTGTAAATTTCTGGTTAACAGTGCAAGCATGTTCAATGTTTGCACTTAGCAAATTATCATTACGCAGTGAGCAAATATTTTAAAATGTCAATAAAAACAATGTACGAGCTATCTTTGCAAAGTAAATATACCATTTCACTTAATGGGAAAAAGTTCAGATGTTTTCAGTTGAGATTTGTCTGATGATAATTTGAGATACGCTAGGAAAACTACACATATCAGAACTGTCCCGGAGAATAAATTGTTGGGCGTTTCACATTTAAAAAAGAGGTGTGTTATACGAGGTCCAATGGTAGGAACCTGGGGTAGACAATCTAAAGTATAGGTTTCCAAAAACTGGTTATACTAGTGTAACAATAAACTGGAGATACTAGTTTAATACTAAGCTGGAGATACTAGTGTAAAACTAAGTTAGTTATACTAGTGTAACTCTAAGCTGGGGATACTAGTGTAACACTGAGCTGGTGATACTCGTGTAACACAGAGCTGGTTATACTAGTGTAACACTGAGCTGGAGATACTAGTGTAACACGGAGCTGGTTATACTAGTGTAACATTGAGCTGGAGATACTAGTGTAACACGGAGCTGGTTATACTAGTGTAGCCCTAAGCTGGGGATACTAGTGTAACACGGAGCTGGTTATACTAGTGTAACCCTAAGCTGGGGATACCAGTGTAACACGGAGATGGTTATACTAGTGTAACACTGAGCTGGTTATACTAGTGTAACACGGAGCTGGTTATACTAGTGTAACCCTAAGCTGGGGATAATAGTGTAACACGGAGATGGTTATACAAGTGTAACACTGAGCTGGTTATACTAGTGTAACATGGAGCTGGTTATACTAGTGTAACCCTAAGCTGGGGATAATAGTGTAACACGGAGCTGGTTATACTAGTGTAACCCTAAGCTGGGGATAATAGTGTAACCCTAAGCTGGGGATACTAGTGTAACATGGAGCTGGTTATACTAGTGTAACCCTAAGCTTGGGGTACTAGTGTAACACGGAGTTGGTTATACTAGTGTAACCCTAAGCTGGGGACACTAGTGTAACATGGAGCTGGTTATACTAGTGTAACCCTAAGCTGGGGACACTAGTGTAACACGGAGGTGGTTATACTAGTGTAGCCAATTATCTATTACCACCAGTTGATGTCAGTTATTATCGACTGTATGTTTATTTTTGTTTCTATCAAATTGATGATCATTAGTAAAGACTACAGTGCAAATGTTGGTACATCTAAAGTCCATCTGCAACCGATAAGAAGCAAAATGCACCATATCCATACCAATCCCAGGTCAGCTTCAAGCTTTTATAAAGTATAAATCGTATTTTCTAGTATCTAGTTGAATACCAAACAACTGATTTAAGATGATAATTTCTCGTCAAAACATCACTGCAAGGTGATGCACTTGGTGTCTTAATTCTTAGGTCAGCATTAGTAGAAATACCAAATTCAATACAGTAACATATGTAAATCAACAGGATTATCGTAAATTTGAATTATTCTTATCTACAGCAAAATACATTTTAGTTTACGAGCAAGGATACTGTTCACTGAAGCACAAGCCGTTTTGTTTAAGACAATATTATCTGAAAATGATCTCATCATTAGCAAACCTATTCATATACAATTAGGCTAAATAATACTATGTCAAGGTCACGAGTATAAAATTAATTTTGATAAAATATTTTTTATCACTATGTTCTAGACCCAGTTTTTTAATATGGAAATATATTCAGAGTTTCTTCCATAGCTTATTATCATAATTTATCTGACAAGAATGAAATTAGCATTTGGAATAATAAAAGGGTCTATTAATTATATAAAACTTACAATCCAGAGACAAATTTACTCAAGCGTGTTAGAGGTAAATAAATATCTTAAAATCTTGTCTGTATTATTGCACATTCTTACATGTATATACGATATTATTTTTTATTTATTTTCTGGATCATAGTCTGAATTTTAACAATGAAAATTTAGTTCCATGTTTACTTGTGAAATTTCAAAAAAGAAATCTGAATAATTGTTTAGATATGAAACTCTTAATAAATTAAAAGTTAAAAATATCATATAATAATGTAGGAAAAACTTTAAATTTCTGACATTTAAAGTGAGGTTTTAATGCACTTATATGCATTAGTTACACCTAAAGACGATGGCCTGATTGTGAATTTATAAATAATGATTATTACATCCAATTTTCCATATCAGTCCCGATATAATCTCGAGGCCTTAGCCGAATATCGGGAGAGGGATCAAAATGGGTTGTGATTAACTGTTTATCGTATGTTTAGAAAGTGACCAACGAATTTAAGCAGTATTCAACAGGCACATTTTACCACTTTTCTCTCCAAAATCACCATTAATGAGGTGGAACGAGAAAGAAGCAATACCTAAGTATATACGGAATATACCTTCCGATTTTACATCATTAGGAAAATCATTGAAAATGAAAGTCATAACAAAGATACCGTACTCCAATGTGCATTCAATAGGGGAAAGTCTAAAGTCATAACAAAGGTACTGTACTTCAAGGTGCATTCAATAGGGGAAAGTCTTTTGAAAACTTTATCACTTATTTTTATTTACGGATATTGCAGTACTGTAAATTCGGAAATTATTGCGATGTTTTCATTATTGTGATAAATACGACAGGGTTGTAACCGCAATAATTTAAATTCGCATTTTGGAATTTTTGTTTATATGAATGAATCGTATTTTCTCAATATCGCAAAAATTAAAATCGCATTTTGGTCAAAATAATAAATGCATGCAATAATTTCTGAATTTACAGTATATCGTTTGAGACGTTAAGAAACATAAATCGTTACGGGTAACGAATCTGATCTGGATTTTATAATGCAACAATTATGCACCACAATACTGATATAGATTTTTGCCCTGATACTGATTTTTATCCCCGATATTAGATTGAGCAAGCTAACAACAAAATGGTATGATAGGTTATCAAAACATCTTTTTGGTCAAAGTCTAACACCAAAATCACACTTTGTCTTTATCGAAGTATCTTTTCGTCAACTTGACCCAAAGTCGAACACCAAAATCACACTTTGTCTTTATCGAAGGTTATGCAGATAAGACAAAGTGTGATTTTCGTGTTCGACTTTGGGTCAAGATGACGAAAAGATGTTTTGATAACCTATCAAACAATTTTGTAGTTAGACTGCTCAATCTAATCCGTTTAAATATTTATAGAAGATAAAATACGTTTTGCTGATTGTATAACTATATAACCTTTCATTTTAAAATTTACAAGTGGTGTTATTTACTAAAGTTTAAACAACAAACAACTCTAATTTGGGATTTGTATGATCATGGTAATTTAGAGAAAAAACACATGCAAAATTAAACTGTGAATGGAGCTGTTAATATTTTTAACAATGACAGGGCTAATCTTTAAAAAAAAACTCAAAATAGAAATATTTATGAATAATACTTCAATCCTTATTTATACATCACATTTGATAATAAAAAAGACTAATATTTTCATACATGCCTATGGGCAGAATAACAATATCTGGTATGACATAAATTATCAGACATTTTTCCTCTAAGAATCACATATTTGATATGGGATACGGGATGCAAATACCGTAGGATGATAGTGTGACTGATAAAAATGTGAAGGGTTGTGGAAACTGAAGAGTATACCCTCGTGCATAGCTCTGTCCTTAGATGGTTTTGGCTCTACCTTTTTGTAATTTTGGTATTTTTGTAATTTTGGTATTTTGAATTTGTTCTTCAACGTTTTAGATTGCTGTTTTGGTTTTCAACATTTTAGGCCTTGAGCACAACTGATGAGTGGTAAATCGACGAAATGTGCACATATTGTGCATCAAAACTGGTATCAAAGAATTTGTCTACATGGGTTTATAATTAAACCTTTATACACTCAGATAATCTGGCTTTGTAAATCGACATTTTAGTTTGTATTATGTCAGAACAACTAAAATGATGGTAAATGGTTCATTTTGCTAAAATTGGGTTATAAACCTTGAATCTATTTGGCTTAGTAGCAGCCTTAACCTCATTGAATCTATTTGGCTTAGTAGCAGCCTTAACCTCATTGAATCTATTTGATTTAGTAGCAGCCTTAACCTCATTGAATCTATTTGACTTAGTAGCAGCCTTAACCTCATTGAAACTATTTGGCTTAGTAGCAGCCTTAATCTCATCGAATCTGTTTGGCTTATTAGCAGCCTTAACCTCATCGAATCTGTTTGGCTTACTAGCAGCCTTAACCTCATTGAATCTGTTTGAATCTACTTAGCTTAGCCTTAACCTCAGCGAATCTATTTGACTAAGCAGCGTTAACCTCATTGAATCTGTTTGACTTAGTAGCAGCCTTAACCTCATTGAATCTATTTGACTTAGTAGCAGCCTTAACCTGATTGAATCTATTTAGCTTAGTAGCAGCCTTAACCTCGTCGAATCTGTTTTGCTTAGTAGCAGCCTTAACCTCATTGAATCTGTTTTGCTTAGTAGCAGCCTTAACCTCTTTGAATCTATTTGATTTAGTAGCAGCCTTAACCTCATTGAATGTTTTAAAATTACACCGCCATATTTACGATATTTAGTCATGATGTATACACTATCCATACGTATTACAATTTTATGTTCCAGTTGAATGAACAACTGTGAAAATTAACCAAAAGATATGATTTTGATGGATCACCGCTATGTCTTGCAAAAAATAATGTCATTGTAAAATTCTGAGCTCCCAATTGATTTTATGAGTGATTGACTTTCTTTTAAATAACAAATAAGTATAACACGTAGAGACTGTTGAAATTAAAGGTACAATTATGGAGATAATAACGTCACATGACTATCACATGCTCATAACTTTTGCAGCAGATCACATATTTTGCACTTAAACCATTTGCTATAAATTCAAGGAAGGGTTGGGTATAAATTAACTTGTAACTGACTATACAAATATAATATGATTTCAATATGTCAACTAGGGCAGAAATACGCAGTTTTTGAGATTAGGAAATTGTCATTCAATGAGGTGTTTAAAAGTAAATACCAATAAAACAACTATTCCCTCAGAATTCAGAATTTGTCTTCAATCACTCCTACTGTTTATTAAAATTAAAAAGTGTATAGTTTTCTGTATTTGATGCACGCAAAGGCTAGTTTTGTTTTATACACGTGAAGCTGCCAATTTTCCTTGCTCGTTATTCGTCAAATCTATTGATTTAATTTATACAAAATGTATCTATGTGGGTAGACTTGCAGAGTATCAAAATACAGTACTGTATAATTATCATTTGCCCTTTTACACTAAAACTAGAATTGCGAAAATGTAAGCCAGGAATTTCTTTTTATAAGCATCCATATAATTTGTAATAATGTCTGCCTATATATCTAGTATAATTTTTGTTTAATTTGCTTTGACCTTGTTTGGTTTGATATACAAATTATTTAATTAGAAATTAAAAGACAAAGCATGTACACGCAATTATCACGTATCTATAGTAACCGTAACAAATATGTACACAGAAAATTTTATTTGTCAATTGAAAATATTAACACAGTACCCATTATATAGAAACAAACTGCATTGCCTTGAGGTAACTGTGCTGTAGAACCATATAATTAATTTGACCTCTTTATACTCACATAAACGTGGGAAAATCATTACACAACAAAATATCTTAATCGGTAAATTGTGAATTGAAATTAGACCCGAAAAAACGTCTCTATACCATTACATTAAGTTGTCAAATTTAACAGAGTGGAACAAATCCTCACTTAAAGGTGACGGGCTCGTCCGTAAGATTAGAAAGGACTATGTAGGATCTTTGTGTTGTCAACCATTATTGCTCAATGACATATTACTTTGAATTTCGGCAAAAGGGAAATTGCATTAATGCCGCGGTAATAATACCTTTGTTTATGCCTGTGGAATCCATCCGTCTTTATTGTGAATTGACTGATTGCGTTGTGAAAGTGTCATTAAAGTTATTATGAGGTCCAAAAATTCAGATGCAGTTTTTAGACGTTAATCCTCTTGCCTTTCGATAGAAAAATCATTTGTAACCATGCTGCTCTAAAAATCGTAACTTGTAATTTCTTTGAAAGTAATAACATTAAGTAAATGTATGATAAGCTGCTAGTAACAAGATACTTCGTGTTTAATAATTCGTTCCATCGGAATATGAGCGGCATTTATACAAATACGTAAGATTATGTTAATTAAAGTGATATTGCCACAACAAAATCTCTTAACATGAATTTCTGAAACTGCATGGATGTAAACGATGTGTAGACTAACCTTACAGCTGGAACAGAGATGTATCTTAATGGAAATCACGATAGGATCTGACTGAAACTTGCAATAAGTAGAGATATCCTTTAGTTTTTGCATCGGCCTCACTGTAACATAAAGTTGAATAGGGGCCTCGGTGGCTTGGTAGTTCATCATGACTACTAATGATCACTAGCCTGTCAACAATGTTCATCATGACTACTAATGATCACTAGCCTGTCAACAATGTTCATCATGACTACTAATGATCACTAGCCTGTCAACAATGTTCATCATGACTACTAATGATCACGAGCCTTACAACTGTGGCGGGTGTGTTCGATTCCGATCTTAATTGACAAATATTGCCAATTTTCCTACCGAGGGTCGGTAGTTCGCTCCGGGTACTCCGGCTTCCTTCACCAATAAAAACAAATGGCCGCCACGAAATAGACAAAATGTGCTGAAAACAGCGTAAAACCCCAACTAAACAAACAAATTAAGATTTATAACAGCAATAACAGCCCCTTGACTTTGTGTAGACCTTAAACAATTGGTGTATGAAAAGGGATATTTGTCAAGAATTACTCCACCTCTTTTAACATACTTATGGAACAGTAACAATCTAGTGTTAGAATCAAATAAATAAAGACATGAGCACCGATTGTATCGCTGTTCTTTAACTGAAAGTCTTAATTGAACCAAAAGCTCACATCCTATAGCAATATCAACCAGAAGTTTACACATATAGTAGTAATCCGCCATTATACAAAGGCAAATGAGAGTTGACAAACTAACGTCCACCTATTAACGAGGCATCAATGTTAAAAACTTCTAGAAATTTCTAAGGCTCTTCCTTTTGATGCAGAGGTAACCCTTATCTCAGGTTGGATCTTGTTTGTTTCAATCGTTTTTGTTTTTGATGGTTGTGCTTTTTAATTTATCATTATATCTTTCACCGGTTTTCCAACATTTTGATCTCGAGCACTGCAGACGAGTTGTCAGTGAACATCAATTTATTTCGGTATTTTGTTACATCGAGAAAACAATATCGTAAAATCGTATTGTAAAGCCATCTGGGTTTGGTCTTAAATTACTGTTTTACTATTTATAGACCGAAGGTAGGAACAGTGACCGAAGAGACATATTTAATGTTAGCTTTCAGTTCAAACCAGCTGCATTTTTTGCATGCCTAGAGATAACTTCCACCTACAGTTTTGTTACAAAATATACCAAATATTTATTCATATTTTCTGTGGTTAAAATGTCGATGACTAGATGTCATAAGGTAAATTACCATAATTGGCGGACATTTTTTTACTGTCGCGATTTAGTTGTAAAATTTCCATAAAAAAGTCCTTTGTACATGTCTTGGGCGTTAATACGAACTTTTACAAATTTGTAACAAAATAAGCATTACGAGAAAAAAAAAGTATGCTTGGAAATTTCAAAAAAAACTGTTTCGCACATTTTGCTCTTTTTAGCCTTTATATGTTTTTCTCAGTTCAAACAATTGCTTAATCATTGATTTAATCAGAAACGACTTTCCTCAGACCGAACCTTTTAAAACCGGAACCAGCGCGCAAGCTGTAAAACGTGGGTGCAAGGGTTATAACAGAGATTTTGAAACTCCCGTTACCATATATTAACAAACCAAGTCATACATGTACTCATTCATATATTTTTACCTTTAACATTTAACCCATGCAATCATATATCCCATAGAAACCAGGAAAGAAGCTGAACTTGTAATGAGGCGTATTTTGGTTGTTTTTTTAATTCCGTTATATGTTGTCTCATTGAAATTTACACGGTATCTTTTCTCATTTCTACCTAAACATAAGAACCCAATGACAACCTCTTACATAAAACCACTAGTTCTTTTACACTTATCTGTACAAACACGTAAAACACTAAGTGTCACCCCAGCTTGCAACAGAAATTATTTTTAAAGCCGAAATAGCAGGACATCATAGGAGTAATCAAGCTAAAAGTCAATAGATAGATTTATGCATGGTCAGTTTAAAGAAAACATTTAGAACTAGAGGTCCCAAGAAGCCTGAATTAGAATTTTTAAACATAAGTACATTTGAGCAGTGGTAATGGAAGTCAGAAGTCCATAATTTTGAAAGGGGACTACCCAAAGACCATTCCAACAATTTCAGAGAAGGGGTTTTATTGCTTATTTTTCTATTTTTAGTAACAACGGCCATGTAATATTTGTTGTGAGGTCAGGAGCCCCAGGCAAAAGACGGCCTCAATAGCTTTCATAGTGTGAGAGCAGAATATTTTTTTTATTATTTTTGCCGATTTATTTTCTCAAATTTAAGTAACGGCGGTCGTATTGTTTTTGGAGGCCGGAACCCTGTACACACTTTTAAAAGGGAATGACGTAAGTATCATTCCACCAAGGTTTAGTACCTATTGGTCCAGTGGTTTCAAAGGAAAGTTGACGGCAAGTGATGGGATATTAATATCCTGTTTATTTCCTAATAGAAATTATTACGTTGTAGAAAAGTAGGTTTCTTTTTCTTTTTCTTGTTTTGTTTTTAATTTTACAAACTAAAGTGAATCCTGTCTAGACTCGGTACTGTGTAACCGGGAAGAAGACATTTTGTGGTTTGTCACAAAGCCACATTCTCGTAAATCGTCTATATAAATGTAAACACCTGTAAAGTCACATGTTAAATACATGTAAATGTCGTGAAATTTCACAAAAAGACCATTTTTCTCTTGTGTAAAATCTTAGACATGCAAGTGTCCCGTTTTACAAAAAAATCATACGACTACGATTAGTCCAACATTATCTGATTGTATCCAGGCAATTGCTCTGCAACGGGCGTAAAATAAGGACAATTTAAAACTTTTTAATTGTTAAATTTGTATCGCCACACCAAACCATAAGAGGATTTCTATGTTTACAAAGAGCACGAGGCGACTGTCCTATTTCCGGTGATTTATTACCAAATTACCAATTAAATTGACCATCTATGTACACGGTAATTATATTACACCTCCAACTGTCATAAAACACCTCCGGACCTATGTACTGTTAATGATTGTAATAAATTTACTTCTTTGTTGTATCTACGTGCATTAACGATACCTACACAGTCGTACTATTTTGTATGGGTTTCATCCAGGTACACTGTACAAAATTTTGGTGTATAGAAAAAGGTTTTCCAAAAAGAGTAGGCTGATTGTCGCGACAGAAGGCTAAATTATCCGACCCTATCAAACCATCCCCCTTTTACAGTGGCAGTCAAAATTGGTTCCACTTTGTGTCCTATCTCATCCTTATTCGATTTTTTTTTTGATAAATTGAACTGGTTCTCGTCCTGCAGAAGCATGAAATATTTGCTACATGGCGTTAGGCAACAATCAATCTATCAACTATTTTCATATAAATTTGGACTGAAAAATCTGACATATAGTTATTAATCTATAATATTTATAAAGTCAGTGCCTGTCATTCTTATAAACTATTTCAAACTTTTATTTCACATATAAATTTCAACAAAACTACAAAGTAAATATCTTCTTCCGATATAGGTCTTTGAACTATCATTGGATATTTTTGTTCTAAATCTTTAAAGTTGTTGATTACAGATAGGCATATGAATTTATCAGTAAACAATGGATTGACCTAAATATTAATATCACGGATTAACGGTACGGCCCGTCCCTGATTTGTTGTGACATATAGCCATATATTTTGTACTTCTCTGTCATAACAGTAAAATTTAAATTTGGATGCATGAATTATTATGTAATAAATATGAGTAATGACAAGATTAATACATATTGAAATAAATTAAATAACAAAAATGTAATTTGGAATGCCTGAATATTCAAATTGTGGTTTTTAAAGAACTTTTTACATGTGTAATGAATTCTTTTGACATCACGCGTTAAGAATAAGTGTTCACAACCAGTTTTTTTTATATCTTACTCCATCTTATTCCACTATGTCATCTTTTTCATTTATCCTGTGGTCGTTATATTTTCACAGATATATCTTGGGTGTTTAATTCAAGTGTAAATATTTTGTTTTAGACCATGCAGGAATCCGTTCTTAATCTTTTAAATCATTTCTTAAGGTGGTACCCAACACTTTGACTAAAATAGATTTGGATCGTTTAATTTTCATAAAATTTTTACGAAATATTTACTTTGACCTGGTGACAAAAATATAAAAATGTCCACAAATTTGAACCACACAAATTACGGGAATAATATCAACGGATATATAGCAGTTTGACAAACACTAATTTTGATCATTGAGAAGCTTGCTTTCACTTTACTAATAGTATGCCATTAAAACGTTCAGCTTATTTTTAAAGAGTTAACCCCCTTAGGTGTTCTGTACCACCTTATCAGTCGTTACGAGATTAAAAGTACATTAAATTATTCATTCATATCACAGTCTGAAATTTTATTTGCACAAGTATCGTACATAAACGTCGTGTTTTAAAATGCTGAAATTGCAAAGGAACAAACTGTCAGGACATGATAAATGAAATTTTTTCAAATGACCATCCCGGAAACGCAAGTTATAACAGGACTCCGGTAAATAATAGATTTCATTTAATGCGGTACAACAACTATTTGTCTGTCGGAAAAAGTCATAGAGTGTCTTTCAATTTAAATTTCATTTACAAATATTTAAAGTGTCTAATACGTAAAAATATGTACATAAAGGTAAATAGAATTTAAATCAACTATACTTTATAAAATAGGTCTATTGATACCTTTCAAATTTGAATATATTTAAATTAAAATTCATCATTCAATAAATCAATCTGTTCTATATAATGTATATGTCAATGAACTAGATAAAAGCCGATCAGTGATTTCATTCAATGAAAAAAAAAAGCTTTACGTTTTAAATATTTTAAATAACTTGTAGGTTTATGCGCACCTTTAAACACTCTACTATTCAATATACCAAACATCTAGTCAAGATAATTCTCCCGAATTATTTAAATCAGATATACACACCTTTTTTGTGATATACATGTATTTCAAGCAAACCCCATGTTCAAACTTCATGAACTTTGGTTTTACGTGTGCAAGCGTTCGTCATTTAAGAGTTATTTAGGCTAGCGTAGTATCCTAGACACTATATTAATATTGATCTTTTAATGTTTCCCATCTAGCAAAATGGAAAGTTATAAATTTGCAAAATTTTTAATTGTTTAGTTAGATTAAAACAGCAACGCAGAGAACATATATAGTAAAATGTATTATAACGAAAAACACAAAGCAAACCGAAGAGATGTCTACTTAATCTATTGCTTTTGTCTATGATCGTGTGTTCAGCTTATTCAGAACGTGAATAAATTCTCATAATTAATTACACTAGTGTAGTTATAAGTTTCAAAATGTGAAAATAACAAAAAGGAAATAAAAATGTCAAATCAAAGATAAGTTTGAAATGACATTGGGGAGTAGGTCACCTTTGTAAAATATTTTATTGAAGTTGAACCGGTACAGAATAACTTTGTGTCTTTATTGCTGTGTAATCATAGCAGGACAAAGTTCACTTGTACAGTTACAGTCCTATCCACCACAGAAGAAGATATTCCATATGTTAACTAGTGCTGAAAAGAAAGACGATCACCACATGATTGGTGAAGAAAGGTACCGGAAAAGTGAAACAAAGTTATAGAAACAGTCTAATTTGGCTGTCCTTTTTAAATACTTGCTAGAATCTATAAATCTAGCTACCGTTTATTACGGCTGGCCAAATGAGTTACAATTGAATGCTCGTTAGCAATGTTTATTTGATCAATTATTTTTTTAACAACCTTCCAAACTGTTAAGTTATATCCGCGATTCCGACTAGAAAACACTTTATTAATGTTACAAGTTGCAAAGGGTATTACAAAGGTTTGACAGACTAGTAATGTTAAAGCTTTCACGCGTTTTACAAGGTTTGACAGACAGCAGTAATGTTAAAGGTTTCACTGAGTGTTACAAAGGTTTAACATTCCGTAGTAATGTTCAATGTTTCACGGAGTGTTGCAAAGGTTTGATAGACTGGAGTAATGTTAAAGGTTTCACGGAGTGTTAGAAAGGTTTGACAGACTGTAGTCTCGTTAAAGGTTTTCGGAGTGTTACAGAGGTTTGACAGACTGCAATAATGTTCTAGGTTTCACAGAGTGTTACAAGGGTTTGGTAGAATGTAGTGTCGTTAAAGGTTTCACTGAGTGTAACAGAGGTTAGACTGTAATAATGTTAAAGGTTTCACGCAGTGTTACAGAGGTTTGATAGACTGCAGTAATTTTAAAGGTTTCCGGAGTGTTACAGAGGTTTGAAAGACTGTAATAATGTTCAAGGTTTCACGGGGTGTTACAGAGGTTTGGAAGACCGCAGTAATGTTAAAGCTTTCACGGAGTGTTACAAAGGTTTGACAGACTGCAGTAATGTTCTAGGTTTCACAGAGTGTTACAAGGGTTTGGTAGAATGTAGTATCGTTAAAGGTTTCACTGAGTGTAACAGTGTTAGACTGCAGTAATTTTAAAGGTTTCACGCAGTGTTACAAATGTTTGACAGACTGTAGTAATTTTAAGGGTTTCACGGAGTGTTACAAAGGTTTGATAGACTGCAGTAATGTTAAAGGTAAAAGTTTCGCGGAGTGTTATAGAGGTTTGATAAATTGCAGTAATGTTAAAGGTTTCACGGAGTGTTGCAAAGGTTTGATAGACTGCAGTAATGTTCAAGGTTTCACGGAGTGTTGCAAAGGTTTGATAGACTGCAGTAATGTTCAAGGTTTCACGGAGTGTTGCAAAGGTTTGATAGACTGCAGTAATGTTCAAGGTTTCACGGAGTGTAACAGAGGTTATACTGTGGTAATGTTAAAGGTAAAAGTTTCGCGGAGTGTTACAGAGGTTTGATAAATTGCAGTAATGTTAAATGGTTCACGGAGTGTTGCAAAGGTTTGAAAGACTGTAGTAATATTACAGGTTTCACGTAACTATTCAATTGGTTCGTTGTCATCGGTTTGATGGCCCGGCATTGCTAGGTAATATCACCAAGCTGGTACATGTAGTTCACAAGATGTTTTTATGCTACAGCTTCTATTTGATGTTTAATTAATTGAATATGATGTATGATGTATAAGATAGCTCATGTATGTCTTGAGAACTGGTTTGGGCACTGTTGATAAAATATACATTTCATCATACAAGTGAGTAGATATGCAGTTATCGGGTTCTTCATTTCGCTTTAAAATGTGTTAAATATATTACTCGCCTTGTTTTAAACATAGTGAAAATAAGATTTCTATTTCAATATAATTTATGTTTTAAGAGTGACACTTCTTTAAAATGAGACGATATGGACCTGGCCGTCTGCGGCCTTTTAAAAATGAAAGGTTTGATTTGTAATCAATTTGTACTACATGCATAGAAGTTTTATCAAAACCTGTTTACAGCGTTCATCTGGTGTAGTGTTACTTTTTATTCAAAACCACGAGATACATGTAATTTGACGACTCTTTATTTGTGTTGTTTATTGTCCGTTTATGAATAAACTGTTGTTCCCAATTGTCAACACTTTAATGTAGGTTTTTAAATTAGCTATTAGTGGGTAAAGATTATTCTGGCAGGGTTCTTTATTTATTGTAGGAAATGATGAACAGGTATCAGTTAACATCGCTATTTTAAAACAGAAAGTTCAGGAAGTATGCTTTACTTGGGCATCTTGTTGAAACTCAGGCTATATAGAATATAAATCATTACCAAGAACGAACCGTCTAGGAAAAAACAACCAATACTGTTAAGGTGGTACCTAACACTACAGGGAGATAACTCTGTAAAATCAGCTAAACGTTTTAATAACGTTGTGTTGTTAATGGAATATTAAGCTTTTCAATGATCAATATTAGTGTTTGTCAAACTGCTATACAATCAGTGTAATTTTTCTGATGAATTGGTTGGTTCAAATGTTTTGAAATTTTAAAATTTTTGTCAATGGGTCAAAGTAAATACTTTGTCAAAATTTTATGAAAATTAAACGAGCCAAATTAATTTTATTGAAAGTGTTGGGTACCACCTTAAGATAATAATGATGTCACACATGTAGTATACTGTAAGAAGAAATGAGGTGTTAAAGGGGTACCCAACATATTGATTAAAATAACTTCATAAAATTTTGACCAAATGTTTACTTTGAAATGTTGACTAAAATATAAAAAAATCAAGAAATTTGAACCACACAATTTACGGGAATAATTTCATTGGATATATAGGAGATTGACAAACACTAATTTTGATCATTGAGAAACTTGATTTCTCTTTACTAATAGTATGTAATTAAAACGTTCCGCTGATTTTTAAAGAGTTAACTCCTTTAGGTGTTTTGTGCCCCCTTAAGTTGATGTTAAAATCGGATTTCCTTCGTCATTTTTTATGCCGCTATTTGGATGTACATCGCTAAACAGGTAATAGAATCTTTTCGTTGGTAAACATAGTCACAAGTATTATGACTAATGAGGTTTTACATCAGTTGGGTGAACATTTTCAGCAGCTCCATTGAAAGTATTGAAAAAGAACTACATTTCTTATCAAAATTGTATGGAAGTGTCCAGGTGTTTTCTACAAGATACTTTATGGTATTTTTGACACCCATATAGATTGTTTGCGACTTCAGTAAAGTAAGAACATTCCAGATATCAAATGTTTATAAAAACCTATGTATAATAGTAAAATCTAATCCACCTTACTAGATGACGACATCGGAAACAATTTATATCAACACTTTACTTTAAAAGGAGTTCTATACACTCATCGTATAGAGAAATATTTGAACTACCAGTTTTATCATAGTTGTTATACGAAGGGTGAAAAGAGGTCAAGAATTATCTGTGGTAATTGAAAAAGCCCATTCATAAAATGACTTATTTCATACGCTTTAGAAACACTTGAACTATGTAAATAAAAGTTATAAGAATAGATGCATTACTCGTCAATTAAATACACTGACATTTTATTAAAATCACAGGTGAATGAGATATCTTACATAATCGGTATGAGGAGAAAAACCACATTTATTGTCTCCTTGATACCAACTATTGTCCTCGGGTACGCCTCAGGGCAATAGATGACACCCCAGGGACAACATTGATTGTCACTAAAAAAGAAAATAGAGTGTAATGCATGGAATATTTGTTTTTTAATAGCGTTCTTATGGAAATGTGTTACAATTAAATCCAGCCTCGAATTTTATTCCTTCACCCAAACTTTCAGTTCCAATAACAGGAAATACGAAATCCAAAAATTGTTTTCCTTTCCCCATATTCCTTTTCCAATAACAGGAAGTACGAATACCAACAATTTTATCAAGAGTTAAATATATACATGTAGGATAAGTAAGATAATAATAAGATATTACTGTAATATGCTGTAGGCGTGGCCAAAGATGCGAGCGCAGCAATAGCCCTTTCCAGAAACCCATTTCCGGTATCACGAATCTGACTCTAAAATTATAATTGAAGCAACTTATTTCCCTTACTTTACTTACTTCCGTTTCCCACGAAAGAAACTTTTTCTAGCCTTAGTATGTAGCACAATATGGCTATATTCGCTTTAAGAAATAAATTCACTTCGGGTTGCATAATGGCTGAAACAAAGACTTTTCTAAGTGACCCATATGCTCCTACAGCGCTCGTTGCGCTCGCTATTAATTAAATTATATATCACATCTAAAGAAATTTCATAAAATGTGTTTCTTCGACCAATGCATTCGCAAAGACGTAATATTTAAGGAATGACCGTCATTGTTTTTTTTTTTTTTTTTTTTTTTTTGTTCATGAAGAAATAGCATAAAAAATTTGATGCACACAAAATAACCCGCCTGGTTATGTTCAGTGTACATAACATTTTTGATTTTATTTCGAATGAACAAAAAAAAAAAAAAAAAAAAAGACAGTCATCCCTTATAATTGAATTTAAAAATAACATCTTTATGGTAATAATCAGCGAGACTTTTTCTGACGTGGAATGCATATTAACATGCTTTTGTGTTTTATAAGTACGTCGTCTCAGATAAGGTGAAATCGGATTTGACAAGAAAGGTGAAAAATACTCTCTTATTTAATTTATTACTAACAGTTTTATGGGAAAATAAATTAATATTAACATTTTAGCACGAGGACAAATAATTAATTATCTAGAACACTTACAAACTGGGCATTAATTGTTTTTCTTTACTGATTTCTACTGTATGTAAGTTTTTAATGTGTGAGCCACTGCCACAGGTGCAAGGGGTTGGAGAAATAATTACCCTTGGAAAGAATCGGGCGTCTTTCTCCTGCATACTTCTTACATATTTTGTTGTTTCCTACTTCTTACAGTGGCAGATTGTGTTGTTACGTACTTTTTATAGTGGCAAATTTTGTTGTTTCCTACCTCTCACAGTGGCAGATTTTGTTGTTTCCTACCTTTCACAGTGGCAGATTTCGTTGTTTCCTACCTCTCACAGTGGCAGATTTTGTTGTTTCCTACCTCTCACAGTGGCAGATTTTGTTGTTTCCTACCTCTCAGAGTGGCACATTTTGTTATGTATTTCTTACTCTAGCAGATTGTGTTGTTACGTAATTCGTAAAGTGGCAGATTTTGTTGATACTTAATTCTTACCGTGGCAGATTGTGATGTTGCGTAATTCTTACAGTGGCAGATTTTGTTGATACTTAATTCTTACCGTGGCAGATTGTGATTTTGCGTAATTCTAACAGTGGCAGATTTTGTTGTTACGTAATTCTTACAGTGTCAGATTGTGTTATTCCCTACTCCTCACAGTAGCAGATTTTGTTGTTACATACTTTTATAGTGGAAGATTGCGTTGTTACGTATGTTTTAAAGTGGAGATTTTGTTATTTGCGATTTCGCCAAACCAGTGAGCGATTTTGTGTACAATCAATGTATCATTATGAACAACAGTACATTTGGTTTCATATTCGTGAAAAGAACGACCCCACAGGTGATTGACAGAGGAAAATAGAACACTAAAAGATGATCTAGTTAAAAATTACATTTCTCTGTTTACATTCTTTTCAGGTCAAGAATCCGACATAGAATTCCAAGGAACAATAACTATCACATCCGTACCATGGACAGACAATTTTACAATTCCAGATTCAGAACAGTATAGATTTTTAGCAAGCACATTAGTCGCGGAGGTTTGTAGCTATGTTCGATACTAAATAGGGGTTTTCTATGCCCCGTCCATCCTTCGTCAATTAACTTTTTGTCTTGAGATCCATTTCTGAGAAACCCATTTGGGTCACTATGCATGGGCTACTCTGATAAAGGTTTGCATTTAATTTCATATCTTAGGAATCCATTGTGTTATATCAATGATACATCACCACTATTATCTTCTCGCATTACATAATGCATTTCTCCATTAGTTGGGTCGTTATGACGTACATGTCATGCTTGAATGACTCAGTTAAGTTTTTGTCTCGCTTGCGACGAAAGTCGCGGAAGGCGAGACATAGGTGTTGCTTTTCCGGCGTCGTCGTAGTCGGCATCAACAACTGTTAAGTTTTCTGCTTAAGGTAGTTTGATAGCAACTACATGTACTTGTCATAGATCAATGATAGTTTCTATAAAGTTGCATTACTATCAGTACATCTCAGTTTGATGGCCATTTCGAGGTCCCTCCCCCCTTCTCCCAGGTCATGGTCCTGTGACTTTCAATTAATTAGCAATTTTAAATGTTAAGTTTTCTGATTAATTATGTTTGATAGGAACTACTTTTGATAGATAAATCATCCAGCAACTGAATTTAATTTATTAGCAATGTTTTGTCCATCAGATTGTTTGCTTTCGAATTTTCTGCCGACAGGCGAGACATATCTCTGTGTCAACAGTTTATTGTGTTTAGGTTCATTTCCCAGAAACCTATTGAGATACATGTATATCAATGATACTATATAACAGTAAATTTGCTAGGCAATTAAGTACAACTCTGCTGTAAAATTTGATATCTTGCGCAATTCTCTATATTATATAAGATTGATATAACAATATGTGAAGAAACGTTTTTATTTTTATTTCATAAATCATAGTATTCATACTTTATCATACCAGAGACATGTATCACGTGTATAACATTAAACATTGTCCCGTAGTCAAATATGTCCCCAGACTTTGTTTCCTAGTAAAGTAAGTCCATGTTTTGAAATATTGATTAAGATTACAATTATATGCATTATATACGATTGATATAACAATATTCGAAGAAAATATTTCATTTTTATTTCATGAATCATAATAACCATATTTTATTATAATAAAAAATGTATCTCTTAAGGGACGAGATCAAAAGTTCAATGTAGAATAAAAAACTTAATTCAAATAGTATAGGGGTGAGGGGGTAAAAAATCGCTGCAAGTTTTGTTATCCGACATCGATTTTCGGATTGAAAATACGGATTCAAGTGATGTCCAAGTCAATATACAGAACAAACATACATTGTTGTGGAAAAACAGGACCCATGATACAAAAAGTATACTCTCAAAGCATATGCCCATATTGGTCAATCAATTTTTACCAAATTAAGTTAAGAGGGGGAGGGGGGGGGGGGGGGGGGTCAGTGAAAAAACTATGTGAATTAAGTTTTTTATCCTACATTGAACTTTTGATCTCGTCCCTTAGGAAAATCTTTGAATAAGGGATTTCCTTTATTTTCAAAACTTGTATAATACTAGAAAATACGTATTATTAGTTTTAGTTGTATTGTTATTGTGTTACTGCGTTCTGAAGTTATCTTTAATTTGATGTATGATAAATTTGCGTCTAATTAACATTATCACGTGATCATCGGTGAGAAATCAGTTTTTGAAATCCGGAAAAACATGTCCAATACATGGTACATCTCTGTGACTTATCGTTCATTACTATTTTCTTTATAAAGCATTAATTAAATTTTTAGTCTTCCAAATGTTTCGGTTTTAATGCTGCTGATGAGAGGTAACTCCTTGAAATGCGTCGTGTACAGCATAGTATAAACTTACTATATCTAATATTAGTATCTTTGGATTGTTATTTTGAAACTCCTGGTATGATGCCTCTGCTGGTGGACCCTAGGCCCCCGAGGGTATTCGCCAACCCAGTCGTCAGACTTGTCTGACATGATTTGTGACAGAAATTACCAGTATTTAGCAAAATTCAAAAATAATAGAAATACTTAGGGTTCATTCCTTGTATTGCACATGGTAGATCTCCTTAGTTGAAATTTGGCTTCCTATTTCGGTATTTTTGGTTGAGTACTTCTTGTTTAATATAAGTCTGGTTTTTGGTCTTCCAAATGTTTCGGTTGTAATGCTGCTGATGAGAGGTAACTCCTTTAAATGCATCGTATACAGCATAGTATCAATTTACTATATCTAATATTAGTATCTTTGGTTTGTTGTTTAGATAACATGTGGATTTGAAACGTACGCTCCAGGTTTATTGGACAAAGTAAATATCATCAGCTTTGAGGATAATATGGGTGTTATGGGCACGTTCCGAATGGAACTTGATACAGTTCGGAATACATCTGAAATTCAGGCGATCTTTCAGGACGTTACATGGGACTGCAATTCTACAGGATCACTTGAAATCAGTGACATTACGGTACAAGGTAGGTTAAAAATACTGTACATATTTATAAGACGTTAAATCTTTCTAAGTTATTTAGAAAATATTTAATATGTAAAAGGAGAGTCAGATTAATTTGTGTTGTTTTCAGTATTGTTAAGAAAATCCTGACTTGACGGTAACCAGAACAACCCAACATTTATACCCGCGATTCGACGGAGTGGGGAATATAGCGGTTAACCTATGTTCGTCCGTCCTTCCGTTCAGCCATCCATCAGTCTTTCCGTCTGCCCTTCTGTCATAAAATGTTTGGTCGAAAAATCATCAGCAACAACAGGCCACAACTAATTTAAAGTTGGTGTGAAGCATGCCCATAATGAGTTGTGAAGTGTTTAACGATTTTGCACCTGTGGCTCAACTGCTTCCATGCATTAAGATATAATTTACCATTAATCCCGTATTAACCTTTCCAATGACCGAACACATCAATGCGTCACATTTAGAAACAAAATTGTTGGTGGACCCAACAATTATCCAATTTGATAAATTTAGAATGCTCTCTTTTTGTCCCTGTTGTAAATTATCGTTAAGAGACGTATGTGTTTTCACCCGGACGGTAGCTTTTGTTAGAAAATCGAAGGGGGATTCCATTGACCAATCAGCGAGTAAAAACAATAAATCACGTGGATTATCAATTATTTTCTCCAACTGATCTGATACTCTGAAAACACCCAAAGAATTATACAAACTAATATCAATAGTCATGGTTTCTGAAAAAGTATTTGGAAATCGAAATATTCATCAACTATTTTCGTAAGTGTTCCCAACTTGAAAATCAAAATACATCCTAAAAATATAGATTATCTATAAAAATACTTTGTTTAATCTTTAACTTCAGAAACCATGGCTGTAATGTAATGATATTATTATATTGGGTATTAATATTACTGCACATTTGCACATATTTGCTTTTTAGCCGCTCCTCGTCAGACACCTTTTCCTCCTAGTCCAGTAACAACGTCGTCACCTGTTCCGATTCAACCAAGTGCGTTTTCGTTGGGGTTGGAAGTTACGTCATTACAAGATCTCAACATTCATGTCACAACTTCTTCTAAATTTCTGTCTTCCTCCATAACATCTGGATTATCTTCCTCTGCACCCATTCTTCACTCGAGTATTACAACAGCAGAACTTCCGGATGTCAGTTTTCTTCCGGGTACAGTTCACACAACATCTTTTCAGAGCACATCTATTTTAACAATAACACCGTCTTCTTCAGTTAGAGAAGGTAATGTTTGTAGTTTAACGTATATAGCTATACTAGATTTAATAAGTTTTAACCTCTGCTAGCACTATATTGATTTTTTTATTTATATACTTTTGCTTATAACAACGATATGCTAGTTACTTTTAGTTTGTCTTTAACTTTGTTTTTTTATATACATAGTAAATACCTTTAGTAATCTTAGAACAACTAGGCACCTTAATTTTTGTCAATATTCTAATTTGCAAGATAGAAGATAATTCAACATTAATTCGTTATTCATAAACCACAGAATATCACAAAACATTTGCATTGTTTCTAGATTACACTACGTCAGTTAATAATACAGGGGTCATCCTAATTATGTATTCTTAACAACTGCTTACATAGTTAAGTTACATAATATCTAAGTTCCATGAATCTCTGTTACGTCTTATTTAACCAAATTCATTATAATTTCATTCAGCAGAAATCGAAAATACGGATAATAATATTTACTGGGATAGTGATATTTCTGAGACAGCAACTTCTCCTTTTTCAATGGAAACCACTGGACAACTTAATACCGGAGTTTCAGCGGCAAGGACCGATCATATTTCCGAAAAAATAGCCGATATTTCTTCCGCGGAATTCATTAATTCAAAACAAGCTTGGGCAGAAAAACCAACCGATGCCTTTGTGACATTAGAACCTTTATTAAGCAGTACAATGAAATCAAAATTAGATGTGGATACTATATACACAAAAGTCCATGACATTATTTCTCTTTCCAAACCCTATTCGTCTTTTAATAGCATATTACTGTCATCCTCTGCAGATTCAATACACACATCAAATATAGGTCTCGCTTCCGTTGATTTTAACTCACAGTTTGAATTTCTAACATCAGAGTCTATCGTGAATACAGTGCAACATGTCGAAATTCCTGAAACTTATTTAGAAAAAAGTTTTTCATCTAACATGGATAGACACTTTAGCTGGAACTCGACACAAAGTGACTATAAAAAATCGTCAGACCATTATACTGGTTTTTCGTCCTCTTTGTATGACACACTGACAATGACCGTACCTTACACGTCAAAAGCTGAAAAAACTGAATCAACGTACTATTTGCCATCTCCGATGATTCCGGTAGCAACAGACATGAACCCGACATTGCGTTCACTCAAAAGATCTTTGAATTTAGATTTTATCGGCACATCAGTTATTCTGCCGTCGTCGTCGACGTCTGATATATTCCTACAGTCATCTGGAGTCAGCTCAACTATAGAACTTAAAGCGTCAAAGATATCACACGAATCAGACTTCTCTGAACAACCAGAAACAATATTAACAAGTGCATATTTTTCCAGTGTCCGATTTGCAAATGTTCCTCCGTCAAATGTAAATATATTAGGTTCATCAATGCTTAAAGATTCTTTGCGAACAGACGAACAGACGGATTTGATTGATCATACTTCGGTAGAACAAAAAACACCAATTTTTGCAACTGTATCGTCATATGTGTCACAATCAATGTCACATATGGTTGATGTGACAAATACTATAACAAATTCCTTTCCATCTTCATATATTCAATTCTCAGTTAGTCAACCATCTGCTTTAAATATAACTTTGTCGAAACCGTCTTCAGCAACTTACCAATCTTCAACAACCAACAGTTCACCTGGAACTTCTTCAATTAGTGTCCAAGCTTCATTGGTCGATACTTTACCGGATCAATTTCCAGAAATGGAACATACTTCTTCCTCCGTTGATTTATTGTATTCATCCTCGATTAATGAAATAGCTTTATCAACCACTATTTTATCTGATCACTCCTTACCTATTGACAAACATTTGACACCCGTTTTTATACAGGATAGATCTTCATTTAGAGATCAATTTTCACCACCCGTCAATTTACCAGTTCGAACTTCCGTAAGTGAACAATCGATGTCAATCGATAATTTTCTGGATAGATCTGAAAGTAATCAATCTTCGACATTACCGAATACATCTTCAATAAGTGATCGATTATCGAAAGCCGAGATTTTACCAGGTCAATCTTCAGTCGATGATCAGTCAATTTTGAATCCACCGGATCGATCTGAAGTTAACGCTCAATCTTCGACAAGTGTTATTTTATCTTCAATTAGTGATCCATCTTCAACATTGGTATCGGATATATCTTTAGGTAGTGATAAATCTCCAACAACTTTTATTTTACCAGATCGATCTTCTTTAAGTAGTCAATCAGTGTCAGATGTTAATTTACCGGACATGACTTCAATTAGTCATAAATATTCGAAAACTATGATTTTATCGGATAGACCATCAGTGAGTTACCGATTCTCGACACCAACAAGTGACAAAGCTTCACAGAGTTCAGACTCAGTTGCTGATCTTACTACTGTTAAAATTTCCATGTTTACTTCTTCGAGCAAAAGAGTAAATGTGAAACCAACCAGGAGTGCCCATTCTATAGTTGCTTCGAAAACTATTCAATTAAATTCAGCATTCGTAAGCAGTACAATAGTTCATTCGATAGAAACACAGTCTGAAGGGTTTGTTTTTATATCTTCATCAGAAACAAAGAAAGTTGGAAGCAGTGTTAGTAATACTGAAAGTATACTGCAGGAAAATCTTTATCCGACTACATCTGCAATTCAACAAGACGAGAGATCGTCAAATTTGCAAGTGTTGCCATCTACGCGGTCTACATTCCAAAAAATTAACGAGACTCCAATTTTATCAAGACATTCTGTTTCCCCATTTGTAATTAGTTCATCTGAGTTAAATTTAAGGATATCTTCTTCTAAATCGAATATTCTGGAGTCGTCAATATCTTTACAACAGTCGTTGGTGTCTTATACAAAACAAATTTCAACGGATCAGTATCAAAATACACTGCAACCCACTTCTTCTGACAGACTTTATTCACGCGCAGCTTTAGTCGCAGAATCTGCTATAACTAAGTTACCAATTCGCATGTCCAGCATGTCTTTTGTACGAGCTGACCAAACTTCAACAGAGCAATTATCCCAGATTCCTTTCACTATAAAGACTTCTCAAGAAACAAAAGTTATCCAGCAATCGGATTCATCCTTATTGATAACATCATCTATTTATGATAAACAAGAGTCATTCATTCGGACTGATGTTCTAAAATCGCAGGTGTCAGAGGAACACATATTAACACCATTGCCTGCAGTAAGGACTATCTTAGTAGATCAGACTATACTATCTGATAATCTACAATCAACTCGTTCCGAATTTTCTGTTTTGTCATCTTTATATTCATCAGAGAATCAAATTTTTGGAGAAACTCGTTCCGAATCTTCAGTAACTCCATATATATCTTCATCGGAGAATCAAATTTTAGGAAACATTTCTTCAGAAGCAAGTGATAGTGCAGTGGAAAAATCACTGAATAGCACAACTGCTTCTGGTGCCACCGACCTACCAGGAATATTGGAGAAAACTGATGGCTCATTTGTAGATTCATCATCTGTAGAACATCGGTTGTCTATGAAATTGCCAGAAACAGTTTCTACCTTCCATATCGAATCATCCGCACTAGAATCAACTATTTTACCGTCAATAAACCTTTCAACATCTCCGTCGGATCAAATATCTACAGACTACGAATATGTTACTTCATCATTCCCTGTTACAATGGCGCCGTCAGAACCAGATATTGACTCTATTTCTTCGAACATATTTCCAACATCACCTATTAGCACATCAGCAATTTCCGGTTTCAGTGCACACGTTATATCTTCAGTTTCACAATATTCTCTAACAACGCCACCTATTCTATCAACTTCCACCACGCTTGATGTTGTATCTTCACCTTTCTCTTACTCATCTTTGCTGTTAACAGAATGTAAGTTTTATTTTTAATGTATTTGAATGGGAAGTTATCTGGTTAACTAACTAATATAATCTCTATTTAAAATATACTTAAAATCTAAATATTTGAGACAAACAAACACCTGGCTGATAACAAACAATAAAGTTTGATCTTAAATATTTCTCTTTTTATTATTATAATTTTTTGCTACTTACAATATTCTCAGAATGGTTGTTCTTTTCATAATGTTAATTATCATTTGAAGCTTAAAATACAATAACGTTTTATGCTTGTGTACAGGTTGATGAATTCGCTTTATTTGTGTTTTCCCTAAAATTAATATATTCTCTTATATGCTTTCATGCTTTAGTACTAAATTTCTTAATTTTTAAATTTTTTTAATAGTTGACGTTACAGTCACTAAATTATAGTTTTATTGTAGGCATGTCGAAATTAAATGTTATAAAATTTTCATATTTTTAAACATAAGCCATAATTATCTCCCTTCCTCCCCTCCCGGAAATAGCTCTGTCCTAAGATGGTTTTGGTTTTACCTTGTTTTGGTCATTTTGACAGTTTATTTTGCTTGTCAACATTTTGGACTATCGACTTTCAACATTTTTGGCCTCGAGCACAACTAATGAGTGATAGATCGACGAAATGTGCACATTTTATGCATCGCAATTTGTATTATGGAATATCCTTCAGCTAAGAGCTGAAACGTTTGGTAAGTCCCCTCTTGAACTTGCAGGAGATTTCAATATCCATCTCGGTTTATGATGAACAACAACAATAAAAGTGCTGTAGTTTTTTTTTAAATGTATATGCAGATATTTCTGTCAAGAATATCACTTCTTATATAAAACTGTTAGCATTAACTGTTATTGGGCGAGAATCTATAAAATTGCTTACGAAACACAGAACACGAGAAGTCACAAATTTTAATTTAAAATATAATTGTGTTGGGGTGTTTTAAAACATTATCATTGAAATTTTAAATTCTCATTTACAGCCTCTTCACACATTCCTGTGCCGACAGATCCGCCGATGTCAACACCATCTTCACCATCAGGACGTCTAACAACTACCCAGTCAACATCACTAGCTCCAACCACACAGGCGCCGACAACACAGACTCCAACGACCCAAGTTCCAATAACACAAGATCCGACCACACAGGCTCCGACAACACAAACTCAAACGACACCAGCTCCGACAACACAACCTTCAACCACACAAATTCCAATGACACAAGCTCCGACAACACAAGCTCCGACAACTCAAGCTTCAACCACACAAAATCCAACGACACAAGCTCCGACAACAAAAGCTTCCTCAACACATCTTTCTAACTCCACAGAAGCACTACCGAGTTCATCAACTATCAGAATACCTATATCAGTTGTTCCACCAATAACTGATTTTGCGACAACGAAAATTCAACAACAATCAACACAGTCTCAAACAAAAACTACAGCATCCACAACTCAAACTTCTACAGCTGCACTGCCAATTACAGATACATCAACAAGAGTTTCATCCACGTCAGCGCCTTTAAGCAGTTCTACTACACAAAAAGTACCAATAACTGTTTTACCACCTCTAACGAATCCCCCAGTAGTTACAACACTATCAGTTACACAAGCCTTGACGTCTACAGCTGCACAATCAGTGACGGATACTCCGACAACAACGGCCGTTATAGAAGTAACAGATTCTGTAATAACACAAAACCCTTCTACAGCAAGAACATCTGCCAACAGCTCAGTAACTAATAAACAACCTGAGACAACTGTTCCTGTAACAACAAAATCTGAAGTGACTACGATGATTACAACTCATGACATATTCACCCCAACGACAGAACCACCAACGTTACCTGTAATAACAACAAAACTGCCAGCAACCTCCACACCTATATCAACAACTCCATCACCATCAACAAAGGTATCCGAAACTGAAAGCATACGAACAAGTCAAGCGGCCATTACAGTTCCTCCACCTTTCACAGTTGCACCATCGACAACAAAAACTGTAATTCCAATAACGCAAGCCCCGATTTCGACCGCTATCGTATCTACTGAATCACTTACAACTGAAAGCCTTCCGACAGCACAAGAAACAACTAAGACAACAATGACAAAGATACCTTCATCAACTAGACAAATTCCAGTTAGTACAAAAACACAAACAAGCCAATTTACGGAAACTCCAACGCCTACAAGCACCTCGGTCGTTACTCAAGCAGTTGTCCCAAGTTCAACAGGTCAAGTACAAATCACCGCTGGACCGCCAGTAACGACGCATATACCAGTACAAACCACTAAGTCTTCGACGACTGAACATATTGTTACAACGACGTCAACACAATCACAAACCTTCGTTGTTGAAACCACAGCACCAGCATCTAAATCTACCAGCCCTCCGACTGTTTCGACAACAACAAAGCAGCTTGATATAACTGTCATCCAGACAACAGAAGTCAGCAATGCAGCATCAACCGGCAAAGTTTCTATGCTTTCTGTTCCAAGAACAACGGGTTCAACAACAAGTGCTATTCCCACGACTTTGTCTACAACTATAGAGACTACTAGCAGACGATCTACAACCCCAACAGCTGTAACAGCTTCACCTCCTTTCACCACACAATCAGGCGTAGATTTAACATCTGCAGTTTCATCAGTATCAGCAATTCAAACAACACAATCAACAGTGGCTCCATCTGTTTCTATAACATCTCCATTGCCAGTAACATCCACAGAGGCACGAAAGACTTCAGCTTATAAAACTGAGCCACCGATATCATCGTTACCACCAATAAGTGATACGTTTAAGTCGACAGAGACTCCAATAACCACTTTATCTGCGACAGCAGTGACTTTTACACATGCTCCAATGACAGTATCCACTTTACCTCAAGCTCCTGTTACATCGACAACTGAAATGACAACATCTAAAACATCTGATACAAGTATAGGGGCGTCGGCAACAAACCAATCAACACAGGCTCCACCATCAACATCTATCCCAGCCTCAACTGAGGCTTCCCAAGAAACAACTTCTACCATAACTAGAGTACCACCTACAACACTGCCAGTAGAATCTACTTCTACACAGGCTCAATCAACAGTAGTGCCTTCAACTAAAGTTCCGACCAAGTCTTCAGAAGTGACAACACAAACTACAGTAGCCCCATTATCATCAACAGAAGCTCTTGTAACGCCCCCTCCAGCTCCTTCATCATCAGAATCACCGATATCAACAACATCATCTACTGTGGCGCCAACAACATCATCTACTCTAGCTCCAACAAAAACATCATCCTCTACTATGGCTCCAACAACACCATCTTCTACTGTGGCTCCAACAACACCATCTTCTACTGTGGCTCTAACAACATCATCCTCTACTGTGGCTCCAACAACGGCAATATCAACATTAAGTGCTGCCACAACGACAAAAGCAACATCTACAGAGGCTGTCACAACTACAGGAGGTGTCACAACACCATCTACAGAAACCCTTACAACGACTCCAGAAACAATAGTTACTCCCTCAACAGCTCCTCCAGCAGATGTTAACTACGTTGTTGATGGCTCTATAAGAATCACATCGGTAAATTGGGACAATGCTTTGTCAGACAAGAATTCAGCAGAATATAAACTCTTGGAACCAGAAGTTAAAGGAAAGGTGAGTCTTGCAACTAAAATTTACTTCGCCTTGAATTTTACAATTAGCAACTTACATATGATGACAAAAATAAGAATGACAAGTTAGAAAAAAGTGCATTTCGTTTTACCCAAATATTAAAAGTACATACCCGGTAGTGGTTTGATTTTCGTTTAGCAAAATGAAAGTCCTTAATATATCACCTGTATGATTTCTTATTTAAATCGCTGCATATCAAAGCCTAATTTTGAAAAAAACATGAATTTTGGGGCTGAATTCAAAATTAAAAAAAAATGATATAATCTAGTTTACAATGTCTTGACCAAATGCAGTATTATCATGTTACCAAACAAATTTGTCGCCCAAACTTAACAGAGAAAACAAATGAGCTATTTTCTCCGGGACGGCCCTTTTTTGTTTTTTTTGTTTATATTATTTTTCCTCGAGAGTTACGCCCCTTGCCAAAGATACTTTATTGCACTAGAGCATTTAAACTGATAAAAAATAATATATTTCCGTGAGAACAGCACGTGCGTCTGTCAGATTTTTTATATTTCATTATTTCGTTATAGTTGAAGAGTATCTACAATACTGTAGTTTATGGGACACGTTTCGTTGCTATTAGAGATATTACATTTAGGTAAGTTCTCTCGTCTTTCAGTTTTCATAATCCAAGAGGAATAACTCAAATTGATAAACGTTTTCTTTCTATTTGGTTGTTATGTTTAGATTTATAGCCGTTTGGATCCACGAAAAGCTATGCTATTGAAAGATATGCTACGAACGAATACATGACTCAGAGCCCCAGATAACGTGCATATCAGCAGCATTTACGCATTGAAAAATGGCAGATATGCTAGAAAAATATTTCTGGCTGCTAAAGTTTCGCTCAGTCCAAAATAACGCGTAGGTTTCATTGCTCACATTTTTTGACCTCTAAGCTACATTGATTTTTGACATAATAAATATGTCATAAGACTTGAGAGTTTTTTTTCTTCATAAAAGAGTGCTTGTCACTGCCCTTATACAGTATCCAAAAAAAAGTCGGCATTGGCAGGACATAAAAAATGTAATTGAGTGTTCATAAACAGTATTGATATTAAACAGATTATATTGATTAGCTAGAAATAAATTTAAAAATAAAACTTAGGGGCCTCGGTGGCCGAGTGGTCTAGGTAGTTCGTCATGACTACTAATGACCACTAGCCTGTCAACGCTGAGGTTGCGAGTTCGAATCTCACCTGTGGCGGGTTGTGTTCGACTCCGATCTTAATTGACAAGGATTGGCAATTTTCCTACCGAAGGTCGGTGGTTCTCTCCGGGTACTCCGTTTTCCTCCACCAATAAAACCTGGCCGCCGCGAAATAGCCAAATGTGCTGAAAACGGCGTAAAACTCCAACTTAACAAACAAACAAACAAAAATAGAACTTTAAATTCTTTATTAATATAATGCACCCCAATTAAGGGAATAAACATATAATTTATTGCACGTTTTTATGAAGAAAAAAAACAATGTAGCTTAGAGGTAAATAACTTTAAAAGTATTCTCTTTATTAGATATATATAATGAATTCTTTAATACCAATTTTGATGCACAAAAGATGTTCATATTTCGTTGATTTACGATTCAATGGCTTCAGTGCTGAAAACCAAAAGAGTAATCCAAAACACTGAGGAACAATTTCAGAGAAATTCCACACTAAAAAGGTACACCAAAATCATCTAAGGACCGAGTGTTGCACGAGGTAGATGTTCCTTAATTTAACAAAAATAAAAGTAAATTTTAAGTTTCAATTAACTAGTTGCATTACAATTACAATTTATAACATTTGTCCAAATTTTGTTATTTTATTAGTGACAGAGTCTTCTTTTGTAAACTTCAATTCAAAATATTTAGATCGGCCCAAAATGTTCTCAATAGAAAATGTTTAATAAGCATTCGGAAAGCAATTACTTTTGACAAAAGACAAACACGACTGTTTTGAAATGTCTTTTTTTTTAATTTTGGTGAAAATATTGTTCTTTTTTTTCCTTTTAAGCCAAGGAAGCGTTGTTGTTGGATATAAATTGGATTACACAGGAAATGCCTCCATCAACACAACTGTTCTATCGGATGCAATCATCAGTGAAATAGATAGCGGCAGTTTCGGAGATGTGACAGTCGACAACACAACTGTTTTTCATGGAAGTGAGTAAACATATTTTTGTTATATTACTGTATTGAAGTTGTTAATGACAATTGGTTTATTTTGTCATGGGTTGTTTTGGTAAATAAAAAACTAAATTTATTAATACTTATTGTAAAGCGGATAAGGAGTCGTTTAACGCACAACATTTTCCCGTCTGATTATAACGTATATATTTCCCAACCAAAGACCACCAACAGCTTGTAATACAGTCTTGGCACATGCCTCCTGTTCGTGGACAGGGGCGTTTCCAGGATATTTGAAAGTGGGGGCATATAATAAAATTTTTTTTGACCTTTTTTTTTGCTAAAAAACATAAAATAATTGTGAAATGCACTAATGTAACGGTTCCTGACTTGGAGCATGTATATTTTATAGTTAAAGTGTCAGGGTTTGATATTTTTTATGCCGAATTCTTTTCTTTTTTTTTTTGGAAAAAGGGGGGGGGGGGGGGTACGCCCATTACGCCCTCACCTGGACCCGCCCCTGGTGGATGTACTTCCTGTCCGCTTTTCGAATTTTTTATTTACATTACCTTGACATTTACCCCATATCTTTTGATTTATTTTCTTCTAAATGTTCTTCAAAAATGTAAAATAAATTTGAGAATCTTTTAATAATAATAGTAATAAACTATTCGTATACACTCTCTATGTAGTTCGTCATGACTACAAATGGTCACTAGCCTGTCAACACTGAGGTTGTGCGTTCGAATCTCACCTATGGCGGGATGTGTTCGAATCCAATATTAATTGACAGGTATTGTCAATTTACCTACCTAAGGTCGGCGATTCTCTCCTGGTACTCCGGCTTACTCCACCAATAAAAACTGGCCTCTGCAAATTAGCCAAATGTGCTGAAAACGGCGTAAAACCCCAACTAAACAAACAAAGGTTTATACACAAACAATAAACGACCGCGGGAAAAAGTAAAGAGACCATAATTTCACACACTTGTTGAAGTATATTACCAGTAATAGAAATTATATAACTGATAATGTACAAGACTTAACTTCTTGTCTAACCATTGCATTTTTCAGTTTCCGTTCAGCCAACTGTCACTCAAACGGTACCATCTTCTACTGTGGCTCCAACAACAACAACATCCTCTACTGTGGCTCCAACAACAACATCATCATCTACTGTGGCCCCAACAACAACATCCTCTACTGTGGCCCCAACAACAACATCATCCTCTACTGTGGCTCCAACAACAACATCATCCTCTACTGTGGCTCCAACAACACCATCTTCTTCTGTGGCTCCAACAGCACCATCCTCTACTGTGGCTCCAACAACAACATCATCCTCTACTGTGACTCCAACAACAACATCATCCTCTACTGTGGCTCCAACAACACCATCTTCTACTGTGGCTCAAACAACACCATCCTCTACTGTGGCTCCAACAGCAACATCATCTTCTACTGTGGCTCCAACAACAACATCATCCTCTACTGTGGTTCCAACAACATCATCCCCTACTGTGGCTCCAACAACACCATCTTCTACTGTGGCTCCAACAACACAATCCTCTACTATGGCTCCAGCAACAACTTCATACTCTACTGTGGCTCCAACAACACCATCTTCTACTGTGGATCAAACAACATCATCCTCTACTGTGGCTCCAACAACATCATCCTCTACTGTGGCTCCAACAACAACATCATCCTCTACTGTGGCTCCAACAACATCATCCTCTACTGTGGCTCCAACAACAACATCATCCTCTACTGTGGCTCCAACAACTACGGCAATATCAACAACAAGTGCTGCCACAACGACAAAACCAACATTTACAGAGGCTGTCACAACTACAGGAAGTGTCACAACACCATCTACAGAAACCCTTACAACGAGTACAGAAACAATAGTTACTCCCTCAACAGCTCCTCCAGCAGATGTTAGCTACGTTGTTGACGGCTCTATAAGAATCACTTCGGAAAATTGGGACAATGCTTTGTCAGACAAGAATTCGGCAGAATATAAACTCTTGGAATCAAACATTAAAGGAAAGGTGAGTCTTACGAATAAAATTTACTTCGCCTTGAATTTTACAATTAGCAACTTACATATAATGACAAAAATAAAAATGACAAGTTAGAAAAAAAGTGCATTTCGTTTTACCCAAATATTAACAGTACATACCCTGTAGTGGTTTGATTTTCATTTAGCAAAATGAAAGTCCTTCATTTATATCACCTGTATGATTTCTTATTTAAATCGCTGCATATCAAAGCCTAATTTTGAAAAAGAAACATGAATTTTGGGGCGTAATTCAAAATCTAACAAAAATGATATAATCTAGTTTACAAGGTCTTGACCAAATGCAGAATTATCATGTTACCAAACAAATTTGTCGCCATCACACGTCTTTTCGAAATATTTCTTTACAAGTGTAAATCCCAAAGTTAACAGAGAAAACAAATCAATTAATTGAGCTATTTTCTGCGGGATGGCCCCCCTTTTTTTTGTTTTTTTGTCTATATTATTTTTTCTCAAGAGTTACGCCCCTTGCTAAAAATACTTTATTGCACTAGAACTAAGATCAGTATTTAAACTGATAAAAAATAATATATTTCCGTGACATCAGCACGTGCGTCTGTCAGATTTTTTTATATTTCATTATTTCGTTATAGTTGGAGAGTATCTACAATACTGGAGTTTATGGGACACGTTTCGTTGCTGTTAGAGATATTAGATTTAGGTAAGTTCTCTCGTCTTTCAGTTTTCATAATCCAAGAGGAATAACTCAAATTGATAAAAGTTTTCTTTCTATTGGTTGTTGTTTAGATTTATAGCCGTTTGGATCCACGAAAAGCTATGCTATTGAAAGATATGCTTTGAACAATACATGACTCAGAGCCCCAGATAACGTGCATATCAGCAGCATTTACGCATTAAAAAATGGCAGATATGCTAGAAAAATATTTCTGGCAGCTAAAGTTTCGCTCAGTCCAAAATAACGCATAGGTTTCATTGCTCACATTTATTGACCTCTAAGCTACATTGATTATTGACATAATAAATATGTCATAAGACTTGAGAGCTTTTTTTTTTCTTCATAAAAGAGTGCTTGCCACTGCCCTTGTACAGTATCCAAAAAAAAAGTCGGCATTGGCAGGACATAAACACTGTTTTGAAATGTCTTTTTTTTAATTTTGTTGAAAATATTGTTCCTTTTTTTTCCTTTTAAGCCAAGGAAGCGTTGTTGCTGGATATAAATTGGATTACACAGGAAACGCCTCCATCAACACAACTGTTCTATCGGTTGCAATCATCAGTGGAATAGATAGCGGCAGTTTCGGAGATCTGACAGTCGACAAAACAGCTGTTGTTCATGGAAGTGAGTAAACATAGTATTGTTATATTACTGTATTGAAATTGTGAATGACAATTGCTTTATTTTGTCATGGGTTGTTTTAGTAAATAAAAAACTAAATTTATTAATAATTATTGTAAAGCGGATAAGGAGTCGTTTAACGCACAACGTTTTCCCGTCTGGTTATAACCTATATACACAGTGTTGGAACATGCCTCCTGTTCGTGGATGTACTTCCTGTCCCCTTTTCGAATTTTTTATTTAGGTTTCCTTGACATTTACCCCATATCTTTTGATTTATTTTCTTCTAAATGTTCTTCAAAAATGTAAAATAATTTTGAGAATCTTTTAATAATAATAGTAATAAACTATTTATATACACTCTCTAAGTAGTTCATCATGACTACTAATGGTCACTAGCCTGTCAACACTGAGGTTGTGAGTTCGAATCTTACCTGTGATTGTCAATTTACTTACCTAAGGTCGGCGATTCTCTCCTGGTACTCCGGCTTCCTCCACCAATAAAAACTGGCCTCCGCGAATTAGCCAAATGTGCTGACAACGGCGTAAAACCCCAACTAAACAAACAAAGGTTTGATACACAAACGATAAACGACCGCGGGGAAAAGTAAAGATACCATAATTTCACACACTGTTGAAGTATATTAGCAGTAATAGGAATTATATAATTGATAATGTACAAGACTTAACTTCTTATCTAACCATTGCATGTTTCAGTTTCCGTTCAGCCAACTGTCACTCAAACGGTACCAGCTACAACACCAGTGCCGCCACCATCTACAGAGAAATCAACAGAACTTCCGTTACCGGCATGGGGAATAGCTGTGATTGTATGTGGGGCGCTTGTTCTTATCTTCCTCCTGACTATGATTGCTATCTTGGTAAGATTTTTTAGCCTTTTACGTTAATTTGAAAATCACACCTTCGTTAATCATTCATTCTGAAACAGTGCTGGAGAAAAAAAATTATAATTCGTGCTCATAGTCTGTTGGAATCTCTACGCGTATACCCGTATTTTGCTAAATCGCGAGATTAAAACTCAAGATTTTACTGTTATGAACTAAGGATGCTCGCTGGTCATGTTTTGGTCTTTTTGTCAGATTTTCAGAATCCTCGGGTTTTATACATTTCTTAAACATTAAATTTTTTGCCAATGAACTCCCATTTTTTCTTTTATAATTCAATCATATATACCTTAAAATGGTATTTGACAAAATTTCATGAAATCCTTTTTATTTTTTCATACATTTTTGAGAGACTGAAGTTGCCAATGCAAAGACAATGAAACATCCAGAGAAAACCTATTTCCTGCACATTTTCAAGGCTTTATAGCTCTAAAATGAGCACATGAACCCATATTTTTTTTCTTGCTTATTTGTTTACTATTCATATGTTCTCTAAAACTAAAACACCTATTTCAAATCCTATTTATTTCCTATTAGGCCAGCGATCATCCTTAAGGAATGTTTGGATTCTACTGAGCATCCCCTTCATGCATAGCTATTTTTAGATGGCTTTTGGCTTTCAAAAATTTTGTATTTGAAGCTTCACCCCTATGCATTGGTTCATTGCATTGGATCTTCACATTGTTGGCCTTGAACACTGCTGATGAGATTGTTGAAAGGTTAACAGTCGGTGCATAAAAATTGGTATCATATATACTTTTCTTTCATGTCGTTTTCAGTGCACACGAAGACAAACTAGAATGATGAAATATCGAATGTCAGACGATATGGACCCAGATGATATAGATTATCGCCGAAGCTGGGATAATGGCGAGACGAACTTTGGTTATGATAGCAAACAGGAAGCTATGACAACGAATGAAGAATTGAAACATCCGGTGTCATACTTCAATGCTGGAAATGGTGTAAAAGAAACTGAAATAGATCCAGTACGTATTAATATCCTAATCTAAATAATTAATTTCCGGTATGATGAATTATGGGTAATTCTACAAGGTGTGCAGAAGATCAGAGTTGGTTGAATTTTACCAAGAACGTCATTTTAAAATCTTTAAAAAAACAGAAACTGTTTGTGGTTTCTCATAATAACTCCCAACAGTTTCTTTTTTTTCACAGTGTGTAAAATGACCTGGTATAAATCAGTCCAATTTAAAAGTGTTAGTGGAAAAAATTTATATCAGTGACAAGGCCAAAATGTTTACTCATATTAATTTTTGATTTATATATCATCTTTTGAGTTTCTAAAACATAAGGTAGATTATTGATTGCATATTTTGGTCTATGATAAACAGAAATAAAAATGTTGCTCATTGACCGGATTTACAAAAATGTACCAACATCCGGTTCCTTGTTTTACTTTTACAATTTGTTGTTCATTGTGTCAAACAAAAACCTTTCAATAAATACACACACGCACACTGCTCGCCCATTTTTTGGTGACGGAAAATAGAGAATATAACAATGATTTTTGTCTTTAAAAATTTTGGTGTGTTGTGAAAGATATTTGGTGATGCTCAGCGGACTTTGCACAGAATTTGGAACTTTTCACTTAAATATTCAAATCATATTCATGTACAATTATAAATGTTATATTGCTTGAATAACCAAATATGATAAATCGTACATGTATACTACAAAATTAATGCTTAGCTGTTAATACATAGAATAAAATGTCAGGTTATTCGATGTGTGAAATATTTTGCTAAGATAAAAAAAATAAAATAGCTGAACTTTGCTGGGATTATTATTTTTAGTAATAATTTTGTCTGATAACAAATGGTGATGGTAGTTTTTGGTGTTTCTTTTGCTAAAAACAATAATAATGGGTTATGTCCCTTCGAGTGGTGAAAAAGTAGAAATTGTCTCCCTTTGTTATGTAACAATTTGTGTTTCATCGTCAGAATAAAACGACAGCTTTATGATACCAAGTTCCTTAGTCTAGATCATCAGCATGTTTGTAAGTATGGGAGGACTCGGATATGAACCAAGAATTTTATTAACACCACCTAATTTATTTTTTTTCGCACTGTCACTAACAAATATTTATAATTACATAGAAAAGGCAGAAAGTTATAACACAATATAGATTTCATATTTTTATGCATTCATCGTTTATAGAAATTATATTGTTTATCCATAAACAATTTTTTCGTATTAAAAAAAACTAAGTATGTTGCGAAATAGCTCATACGACAATAGATAACAAGGAACATAAATGGAAATGGTGAGCTGTCAACAGGGGCATAAAACAACTTAAATGTATAAAATACTCAAGTCGACCAAAACCAAATATAAAATCGTACAAAACCGTAAAAAAAATGATTTGTTTTTTTACGATTTTATATTTGGTTTTGATCGACTTGTGTATTTTATACATTTAAGTCGTTTTATGCCCCTTTTGACAGCTCACCATTTCCCATTATTTTCGTTGTTATTTTTTGTATTTAGTTTAATAAGCTTCTCATTCGATTCTGAAAATTTGGGGAATAGACGAAAATAATGTGTGACACCCTAGAGGAACAGAGTTCACTTTGAAGCATTAGATAACATTTTATCAACATTAAGAGATATAACTCTTGCAAAAGTTATTAAATTTATATTCAGATCGAAAATATAAAATTCTCACATGATGTACATGTGACTTTTAAGAATAGAAAGATCTTCTGTGTGTTATGGATGGGTGTAGAAATTCAAAAAGTATTTAAGCTATGATCTCAAGAATATTCGTTGTCACATTTGTAAACAATCTTTTGTTGAAATCCTTATTGTGTTATTGTTAAAATGTTTTCTGCATTTCAAGAATTTTTGCTTCACCAAGTAACCCACTGCCATAACTAGAGCCTTTAGTAGCAATTAATGATAACAGTGTGGGATATATGATATGATCGCTATAAGAATGGCATCTTAGAAGTGGAAAATATTGAAGCTTTACGGAACAATTTATCTATACATGTATGTCAAAAGATTTTTTTTTCTTACCCTTAAAACCCGGTTGTGGTGGCTTTTCGTGTTTGTTAGTTCGAAGAATTTTTAATAGTACAGATATAGCAGATACCAGTTATTTAATCTAATTTTTTGACAACCTTTCACCTCAGTTGTGCTCAAAGTCAAACAATTGAAATTCCAATCATACTGTTACTAGTGCCTACCATGAGATTGGAGGAGGGTTCACTGCTACTTTTAGATGAAGAATAGCAATAAAAACATTGTTCTGAACTTTTTGTCAAATATACAGGTTTTGTGTCAAATGCATGTACAGGTTTTGTGACAGGAATATCCCTTTCAAAGTCAAAACGAGTAGCGGGAATTCTGAGAAGGAATAAACCTATGTGAAAAGCTTTCTAAATATATTTGTGTGGTAGCTTACATGTGAACAAAGTTTTAGTAAACTAAATTTGTCAAAATTTTTAATATGGTTACCGATGTAAGATATTCTCAAGTCAAAAGAAAAAAAATGTAATGCATACATTTTGTCTATCTGACTGTAGTGATAAAATGTCTTACTAACATCGTATTTTTGTGTATTGAAAACAATCATATTTATCTATCAGTTTTGTTTTATTATATACTGGTTTACTTAATTCTTTCCATATGTATTATTGCAAAATTTTCAGGGGCCTCGATGGCCGAGTGGTCTAGGTAGTCCGTCACTAATGATCACTAGCTTGTTAACACTGACGTTGTGAGTTCGAATCTCGCCTGTTGCAGGATGTGTTCGACTCCGATCTTAAATAACAATGATTGCGAATTTTCCTACCGAAGGTCAGTGGTTCTCTCGGGGTACTCCGGTTTCCTTAACCAATAAAAACTGGCCGCCGCGAAATATCCAGATGTGCTGAAAACTGCATAAAACTCCAACTTAACAAACAAACAAACACAACATTTTAAACAACTAATTCAATGTTGGTATACTGCATGACCGTGAAAAGTTGTACCGGTTTTGTAACTGTGTCAAAGATATTTCCTGTTTAATGAAATCACACAAAATTTTCTCATAATATAGACTGTGGTTATTTGTTGTTGCAAAATTCTCATAAACTGTGAGTCACAGATATTTTATAAATGGCGAGAAGAGTGGCTCGGTCACGGGTGGTTTATTTCTGGTATTTGAAATCTTCAATTAGTTATACTATAAATCTAAGACGGAGAGCAACAGAGAATACATCCTATGCTTTATGTTTGTCTGCAATCGACCTTACACACGAACATTTGGATTATGTTCAACGCTCTATGCCTTAGATTTCTGTAACGATTTTGTGTCAGGAAATTATCCGCCATATCCCTCTGTCTGCTATGGATTAAAAAGACAAAGAATGAACACCATAACAAAGACATGATATAAAACAACGATAAACTAAACCAGTATGTCATTATCGTTCAACACTTGTAGTTATTATTCTTCAGGGATGCATAAGCTTACGTTGTTCTGTTAACGCTGTATTTATTTTGATTTTCAGGAATACACATTCTCCATAGAGGAGCATCCAAATAACGGATATTCTCGATTTCCCAGCAATAACAAACCAAAAGACTACATGCGGACTTTCTATGACGAAAACACTGCCACATGGGAAACTCATTTATAGTAATGCATTTTTTGTTTAAATATTTTGTCAATTATGAGATTGCATTGTTTCAATGAATACGACACTGATGTGGTAACAACAACGAAAACGAGGCTCTAACAGAGTGATATAGAAACCATTGTTTAATGCCGCCTTCTGGATTGTTTCTGAAGCAGCGAATACGATGAGTACATTTTGTGGTATCTAAAATGCTACGTTATCAAGTTTTACTAGACAGCAGTATACCAAGGACGAAGAAATCAACATGTCGTGGCGGACAATGCTCAATGCAATTGTAATGTACTTCATTATGTTTCAACTACATTACGTCAGCATTCATATTGCTAAAAATAGGTTTTCATCAATCAGTGAGGTAAAGGTCATTTTCCATTTCACATGTCATTTAAGGTAGCAAATTAATAGTAAAAAATTGTGTCTTGTGTGAAAACCAGTATTAATTTGTATATAGAGAACAATATGTGCATCAAGGAATGGTATTGTCTATTTCAAAATAAGATTTGATTGATGCACTGTAAAATATTAATTGTAGTTTTTAGTATGGCGACCTATTGGTTTTGATGGCTGGACGGCTGTCCAGTGTTAAGGGCATTAGGACAGGGAAGGGGGCGGGGGGGGGGGGGGGGTAAGTTCAATTTGTTGAATGGAACATTTTTGTTATGAAGAAAACATTATGTATTTTCGTTTTCAAAGTTAATATTTGCCAGAAAAATAACTTGAGTAATCTCTTTTTGAAATAGACTATAGCTATAGATAACAATTTGGTGCTTTCTTTCTTAATCAGATCATACATTCATTATAAGTACTTTATGATTTCAGAAATTCTCATACATTTATACATTTTTATTTTTACATGTTATAAAAATTTAAATGTAATTGTTTGTAAATGTAGTATGTACACGTGTCTGACTGTTTTGTCATAATGTCTCATTCTAAAACATTCCGATCAAATACCTAAAAAACATTCCAATCAAATACCTAAAAAGATTAACATGACACTACATGTGTTACGTTCGAGTTATAATTCTGAATAGAAATCGTCAAAAAAAGTTTCCAGGTGACGATTTTATTTAATTTTTCGTATCCATATATATTCATTGTATGATTACATACACTAGCAATGTCAGTAAACGGCAGGTGAAGCTGTTTTGGGAGAAGTTATTTGAAAACTGGATTCCGCATCTTTACAACCTTTTCCAGCCTATTTTGGGACCAGTATACTGTAAAAAAAAACTGTTGTTTCCGCCCAGTGGCGCCCGTAGTGTTTACTGACATTGCTACATACACATGTATTGTTGATATAATGAAATGGGAGAAATTGTCTAACTGTAAAAAACAATATATATTATTACCCTCGCTCAATTATCGGATGGAGTAAATTTGGACCCGTGGAAAATTTTCCGCAATGGCCATGAGTCAGAATCTGTTTTTAATGTAGTAATAGACATCATACGAAATCGAATACTATACCGACTTCTACAAATACACAGTACGCACCGGAGGTCAACTCACCGAAATTTTGATCCCTAAAAACAGTACGTGAATTTGTGCTGAAAATATGGGGGTGTTCCCCCCCCCCCCCCCCCCCCCCCGTGTTTGTTCCCTCGTAAACAATCAATCATCAAAATAAGATAAGAATTGAAATCTCCGATATTTTTAACTTTAAATTCTTAACATTTTAACAAAGAGGCGCATTGTCCTCAAAAGGCTCATTGGATGTTACATCTTGTGTTTTGAGACGACCCTTAACTAAATAAGTCGGTCTCGGTGTAGATGTCGGTGTAGAGAATTTGGTATGATGTCTAATATTTAATTACATGTAAAATTTACTTCACTTTTTTTTACATTTGTTTTTTTTCAATTCGTGCTTTCAGGTCTATTACATTCCATATTCTGTAAGTAATTTTCGATTATATAACAATTTCCCCGCTTCAAAATCGTTTATATACTTTAGAATTATTTTTTAAAATGTAACAATTCAAAGACACGTCCAGTATGTAGTTTACACAAATTCTTGTGTGTTTTATATGCCTCAAATGGTTGGAGAATTCTACTAAAAATAAATGTGATTTAATTATTTAGTATTAGACCATTTACATTCAGCAATCAGTATAATCAAAACACTATTCAATGCTCAAAGCCAAATATATTTATTGGTGGACATTTTTTTACTATTTAATGTGATACGGCATTATCATTTAACGCATGGTAAGGTATTAGTCGCTAAAAACAATCATTTAACTGATAGCATATAACGAGACTAAACAGCTCCACCTAGCGGTAATTGGATGTGCTAATTTTGATATAACAAATCTGCTGTCTCTTGAATTTTTAGTTAAGTACAATATGCAAATAATTAACAAGTATAGTTTTTCCTTTTTAATTTTTCATTATTTTTTAATTATATGCAAATATTCCCTTCTATATATAGTTATAATTAACTATACTGCACTAATAATCAGTGTAGAATATATTCACAGAAAAACAAATTAGTGTACATGTATTAATGAGATTTTATGCATTTAATAATAAATGTAATTTACGGTAACAAGACATATATGAGTCTTTATGTCATATTTAGTTGGCCTGAATCATTGACTATACATATGCTAGTATATAATAAATGTTTACAAGCAATACCTATTATTTATAGGTATTAACAAAAATAACTCCTTTTAACAGGAAAAGTCCATTCTAATACAATGACTGAATGTGAAGTTACAGCTATTTAATTGTTTTATTTCCCGAACGTCTACTGGTCTAAAAAAACATCTAATTAGATAAGGGATAAAGGGGTCCATTTAAGGGAGAATGCCTATTTACCTCTAAAAACCAATAAATAAGAAAACTGACAAAGTTAAATAATTTTTGATATTTGTTTAAATTGAAATAGATCACTTCAAAATAATTCACATGTATTGACATAATACATTTTATATACAAATAATTAAATATTGGATGTAACGCGTCATTTGATTGGTTAAATTTTTTTTCGTCTATCATATCCTGGACTAAATTGTCTTTTCTACTATGACGCCGTTAAAGGTAATCTCGACGTAAAAAAAACCGCTGAATATAGATTATAAGGATTGACAGTAATTATGTTTTCAGTCTATTCAAAATAACTTCAATGCACATGGTGTATACTTTCAAATTTAGTGTGCAGCACGTGATTGAGGTTATTTCATCATAGACTAAAAAAAAAATTGCAGTCAACCCTTAAATGTATAAATTTACAGTTACGTTTTCAGACAAAGTTTAACTCATGTTATGAATATAGCTATTGAACTCACGAAGTCACAATCATCATAATATATTGTAGTTTATTACAGAAGGTAAAGGTAAATCGCAGGTAGATTTATAGGTAAATAAGTATTTGCCCCTTCAGAGAACCTCTTAATCCCGTGTAAATTAGATGTTGTTTCAGTCGTTCGGGGAACACATCAATTAATCCACGTGCTTTCTATTATTATTAATATATAATTAACTGTATCTATGCAATATACATTGTTTACTTTGATATTAAGATTTGTGTATTTGTTTTTGTTTATATGTTCTGTATGGAACTTTAATTTTGAGTTGTGAAAGTGTTCTAAAGAATGAAAGAAAAAATATATAAATATATTATATTGAAATACATTTTTTACAAAACATAAAAGCATTGTCTTCTTTAAAATTCCCTGTATATTTTAGGAATAATTCACGGTGGCTTCATAATATCATGATTTTACCATGGGTAGGCCCTTTATGCTTAATATTTTGCCACGAGCGACAGCGAGTTGTAAAATATCGACATAAAGGGCCTACCCGTGGTAAAATCATTATATTTGCAAGCCACCATGAATTATTGCTTTTCTATTAGGACAGTTTATACTACATCTTGAAACGCCGCAACATAGTTATTTAGACACAAAGACGCCGTTACATAACGCAAGTTATACTATGACATCATTAAAGTTTGTTGGAAACTTAACTATGACGGTGCCAAACAATCTGTCTGACGTCTGTGACGTTGGAACCAATATATCCATATTTTACAACGGGTGTAGACTGAAAGTGTTTGAAGCAGGTCATATTAGAATTATATGGTTATGATGAAATAAGATATAACTGACAAAACAATTCAAACAGTTAAAACCTGACATCAAAATGTATATATGGTAGTTCTAAGTAAATATCGGCAAAAGAATACCGAAGCGGCGACAGAACAGTGGGAAAAGTCTATATACTCGAAATCCAGGGAAAAGCCATGAAAATGAAACAAATACCACAAGAATACATGTATAACTTAAAAAAAATAAAAACCTTAAACTAAACAAAAATAGACCAAGACAATACACAAACTAGCCATGTAAACTCGCACTAAAACTAGGAGTGACATCCGGTTCTCAGGAAGGGTAAGCATGTCCTGCTTCGTTATTGGCACCTGTCACATTGCCTGTGGGTAAAAGTGAAGTGAAGAGTTAAGTGCGGTGAGGTGTCAATTTCGGAAGGACGTAAAATCTAACTGAAGAAATCTAGTTCTCATAAAATTTTCGGAGGATGGAATTAACAGAGACTGAATATAAGGGATTTTTATGGATGGGACTAGGAACAAATAAATAAAAAGGCAGAACCAGGATTTGGGGCAAAATTATAAAAAACAGGATCACTTTATGTGTGAAAAAAAAAATGCAGGACCTGTGCCAATCATGATTTTTTGGGGTTTAAATGAAAATAAAAATCTTGGCCGCAATTTCGACGAAAAAAATAGGCAGGATCAAACATTTGATCCTATCCCCCCCCTAGAAATCAAATGGTTGCTTCCTAACCCCGCCTTGCCGAGAAAGTCGCCGTATAAATCACATTCACGGTAGTAACGAACCATTAAAAGCGGTTGAAGACAACGTTTGCGGGTGTAAGGCATACAATTGGAATATCATTTTCTCACATTTCTATGTGTTTGGGACAGTTATATTCCGTGTGAGACACCGGTGTGTGATTCATGCATATCACATCACATGACCTACCCTGACGTAACAATGCAAAAACAACGTCACGTCAGAATGCTAGAACGTCAGAAAACACACAACTTCGAACAAATGGTAAGACAACGTCGAAATTAACATCGCTTCAATTTGAAAACCTCTGAAGCGCAACCTAAAAGATATCTTTTTAAAGTTTTGTACCTTTGGTCATATTTTTTATTGACACACACTCGGCAAGCCTCTCGTTTCTGACAGAAAAATGTGACCCCTCGGGTGGAATTTCCTTATCCTCCATCTCTTTTTATGGAAGATAGTTATATGTCTCCTGACCTTGACCTCAATTTCATGCTTAAGTGCTTTGCGTCACATTTTCGTGATTAAGTCCCTTTCTTAGCAAATGTAATACCCAAGCCAACCATATGTGGTCAGTAGATAGTTCTGGGTTGGTATTTATGCCAGTTTGACACATGTCAACGGACCCTGACCTCAATTATATGCTTGAGTCACCTGCGTTACATTTGCAAGTTCAGGTACATTCCTCAACAACTATAATACCTAGGCCCATTATATGTGGTCTATAGATAGTTCTTGTTCAGTAAATTCAAATCTGACATCTGCCACCCAACCTTGACCTAAATTTCATGATTGAATTACTTACACCACATTTTCTCTATCGGGTTTCGCAGCATTTGTTATACTTACACCCATCATATTATATCTAAATATATGTCTTAATGGTTACATGCCAGTCTGACATCTTTCGACCAACCTTGGTCTAAATTTCATGCTTGAGCAACGAGTTAGACATTCGCGATTAAGTCCATTTCACAGCAACTGTAGTAACTGGACACAACTTATTTGGTCGATACAAGTTCTTAGTGATTATATACCAGTCTTACACATAACCTTTGACCTCTATTTCACGCTTGAGTGACTTGCGTCACATTTTCGTGATTTTTTAGCAACTCTAATACGTGGACCAATCATATTTGATCTATAGAAACAACAGTTCAATTTTCTTATGATAAATGAAGATAAGTATATCTTGTCTGCAGTGAGTGTCATTATTTTTGAGAATTTTCAGACCAGAGACCATAGGTAATGTATGTGTTCCTTGTGTCTGGAGGTTTTCAAGGGTAATGTGTATACTAGTACTTTTGATTTCTATAAAATATAATATATATATATATATATATCCCCCCCCTGCTGAGTGAGAGTCTTCCACCTCCAGGTAGGGTTTTGCCGACTGCTCCCCATGGAATATATTTCATAAAAAACTGTTTTTGTAAAATTCTAATTTTGTGCTAAATACTGTGTTATAATTTTGATATTTGTCAGCACAGCAATTCAATTGAAGTCAGCAGTCTTTGGGTGATGTTGGATTTTAACTGTGCCCCGTGAATGGTATTACATGATCATTAATTGGAATTTAGTTCCAACGCCCCGTTTCTATAGGCAACTTGACAATTGAACGACATAATTTACTGAAATATATTCTGCGATTTTCTTCAAGTGTGTCAAGTGCATTTCCATTACAAAATTAGTTATGAAAGAAGAATAAACTGACATCTCTCGTACGTTTTGCTTGAAAAATAATGTAATGTCGATTTTATATAAAACGCTTTGACTTCTCCATATAAAACTTAAAACATTGTCATCAAGTACAGATTTGGTATGATTAATCCATCGTTAAGTGTTATGCATATGCAAAAGTAACTGATGCAATTTTGTAACTTTTTATAACAAAATGTTACTCTAAAAGTTCAACATCCTTGTTTTTATATTAGTTTCCCAATAAACCATAAAATTTGGTGTGTTTGACCTGATTGACAATTATTTTTTAAAGTTTTTCAAGAAGTTGAGTTTTCGAATCTCCAAACTTCACATGAATATAATACAATGTGTTCTATCAAAGAGTCAAATTGTCTCAGCTGCAGGTCTATTGGTATATTAATATATGTTTATATGGACATTTAAACGGCATACAACAGATGAGTTCTAACTTTCCTTATTACAAATTTGCGCCTTTATTTTTTTCAGTGTTAAGCGATATATGTTGTAGTTTCCATTGTGGATGTGAGACCCAGTGAAAATGGATATATTAAAGTTGATAGAAGGAGAGTCAGCAGTTCAAAGGGACACAACTCAACATTATACAATATACCTTACAAAATTTCAGCTCAATATTACATGTATATACTATACTTCATAAAGTATCAACTCCATATTATATAATTTACATAATAAAAAATAACAATCCAAAGATACTAATATTAGATATAGTAAATTTATACTATGCTGTATACGACGCATTTCAAGGAGTTACCTCTCATCAGCAGCATTAAAACCGAAACATTTAGAAGACCAAAAACCAAACTTATTTTAAAACAAGAAGTACTCATAGCCAAAAATACTGAAATAGGAAGCCAAATTTCAGCTAAGGAGATCTACCATGTGCAATACAAGGATTGAACCCTTAGTAATTCTATTATTTTTGAATTTTGCTAAATACTGGTAATTTCTATACAAAATCAATGAATAATCATGTCCGACAAGTCTGACGACTGGGGACCTAGGGTCCACCATGCAGAGGCATCGTCCCAGGAGTAAACATCATACAATGTAATCGTGGTTAAACATGTTTAGTGCTTTTGAAAGTATAACTATTACGTAGTTAATCGCTTAGAGAAAGAACAAATTCTGCATTTTCGTTGGACATAATCCAGATGAACAGTTCCAAAATATTCAAATTTGACAAATTTGGATATTTATGAAAAGGTTTTTGAAAAAAAGTTTCTTAATTTGTTTTATAAACTGTACACTAAAGAATGAAATGAGCTTCATTTTCTTTCGTTGACATTTCGAAATATCTCTTGCTTGCCTAGTGAATTCAATGTATGTTCATGTCTCCCTGTTTCAATTCTTAGGCTGTGGTCACTTATTCTAAATTTGGTAATTACCTTCCTCTTACTAAAATTATTAACATCAAGGTATTTTTCATAAGTAAAATGGCTTTTAAATATAAAATATGTATCTAATTTTCCAGAACTAGACTTTTTATGCATTTTTTAAGACTTAATTTACAACACGTAGTTCGATCCAAATTGAGTTTTTGACTGTAAAAAATCGAATTTGTATACCATGAATTGTTATATTGCTTATAATTATTTTTGTATTCATTATATGCACTCTTCATTAAGTTGAAAGGGGAGTTTCCCCATCTACCCAATAGATAAAAAATTGAGACAACATATGGATATATAAAGGATATATTCCAAGTTCAGAGAGAACTGCCATATTAGTGCATTGTTTTCAAAAACCAAGGGTATATTTATAGAATTTGAGATAATTTCCAATTTTTAAATATTTTCAAAAAGGGAGAGATCTTTCTTTTTAGGGGTTATGTTTACTGTATCCCAGTTTTCGCATCCATATAAAACAATAGGTCTTATGCAGTGATCAAATAAATGAAGGAAACTATTAATAGTTATGACCTACATTTTATGCTTGGGCGACATTGGTTAAGTTTTGCGTTTAGGTTCATTTCTTTTGAACTAAATATAGTGTATCAACGAAACTTCATCAGTGGATGTGCCTTGGATAGTACTGAGCATTCATACATTCATACATGATGACCTACTTTTTAGGTTTCTGTATTTTAAAAATCAGGTAATGAGTTAAGATTTTTTTCTTATTGCAGATTCATAAAAAAATTAAAACTGTTTTTCAAAACCAACAGTAAATTCATGTAAATTCATATTTTCAAATGAGTAAATATACCCCTCCCCCCTTTTAGTTTTAGACAAGTAAGTTAATATGCTATGATTGTATGTAAATTTGTATTACTAACGGAGTTTTGTACCCATTTGTTAAACATAGATGTTTTTTTCACTAATGAAACTAGAACTGTGGGTGACCTCACTTGCAATACTAGGAGGTACAAGATTTAAACAAAGTCATATGAAAGCCTATCCTTCACATAAATTTTCGTTAAAATTCATTGACACGTTTAGGAGTTGTGCTTACAAGCTTTAAACATGTGAAATCCTTAAGTTGGATTTGCTCCATTTGCAAGCACATCTACATATTATGATGCCCAACCTTCAAAAATCCATTAAATAAAATAAGAAAAATAACATAAAGATACAAATGTCGAAAAAGATCGGGAAATACACGTTATTCTTCAAAACCACATGTAGGTACGTTTTTTTTTTTTTTTTTTTTTGTTCACTTCCGGCATTTTCATATATGGGCAAAGCTACGTTTTTCCTGCAGTTAAAATGCATAATGTGATACCATCCTTGCAACATACGTAAAACCAGTGTGGCAATATCACAACAATATTATAACACCAATATTTTTATTATCTTATCGCACTTGCAGTTTATGTTATGCTAAGCGTCCATTCTTTGGAGGATGCGATACCAACGCTGTTCCTAGCGACACAAATGTACTTGCCACTATCATTAGGTACAGTGTTCCTAATAGTTAGATGGCCATCATTCACAAAGTACCCGGATGTCGTATTAAGAAGAATGCCGTCATGGTAGAAACTAATACCCGGTTTCGGAACGCCGAAAGCTGTGCACGTCAGTTCAATGGAGGTTCCTCTTGGTAATTCTAAACTTTTTGGTGTTATAGTTATTTTTGGTATTGCTGGAATTAAAATGAGCATTCATTTAAACAAAATGATTTGAATGGTAAAGGTTAGATAGCGACTTTGGTCAATTTACAACAATCAAGAAAATATTTCCCGTTTATTCGCCGAGTTTACCTTATACTTACCACCAAATCAATAATGGTGCCGCTTTTATTTCATTCACGTTACTTTTCATTTAAAAATGGGCCATTTTTCGTTACGCCAATGACTTGCCGGTTTTTATGGCTATACTGTATGTATAATTTGAGTTGATTTTACGGACGGTTTTATACGGTTTCTCAGAATATTTCCCTTTTCGCTCAACTGGCCGATAAGGCAATGTTAACTATTGCCATCAGTTAGCGTCTGTCGTTCCGCGTAAACTGTCCTTTAAAGATCTTCTCCTTTCATACTACTAGGACAATTGGTATCAAAATTTGGTTGAATGGTCCTTGGATGGCACTTTCCACAAATACGTCCAGCATCCCAGACCTCAAACCTACATGGTTACTATTACTAAAAACAGACAAAAGGTGGATAAATTTTAAACATCAAATCTTCTATGAAACTACATGCCAGATGGAACCAATCTTGGCAGCAATGGTCCTTAGGTGGTCCTCGTTCAGAATTGTGTCCGATGATCTGGACTGTCAACCAAGATGGCTGTCACCGCCGAACTTAGGACCCTAAGGGAAAATTCATTTAAAGATCTTCTTGTCTGAAACCAATTGGAACCAGACATTGCAGAAATAGTCCTTAGATGTTCTCTTTCAGAATTTTGTCCGACAACCGAACTTATTTAAACATATGACCCAATGGGAAAAGTAATTTAAAACCCTTTTCCATGAAACCACTTGGAAAATTAAAACCAAAATTCGGGGGAATGGTCCTTGGATGGCCCGTTCCAAATTTGTGTCCGGCATGGCACGGCTGTTGTTATTAAACAAGAAGCTCCAAAGAGCCTGAATCGCTCACCTGTTATCTTTTGTGTACCAGTAGATTTTGCATCAATGATTATTTTTGCTATTTAATGTACACCGTCGCAATTTTCTCCTTAATATTGACCTGTACAGGTAAAATATAGAATCCTGAACCGAATTAGATATGATTGCTAGAGACATTTTCAATGGCATTGACTCTTGACCTTTAATTTTGACTTGAACAGGTAAATTGTAGGGTCCTGAGCCAAAAATATATATATAAATAATCTTTCAAGGGCAACTGACGATTTTGATCCTGTTGACTTATTTGAAGATCTTACTTTGCTGAACATTTTTGTTATTTACAGTTTGTCTTTATCTATTTTTATATTCAAGATAACAACCTGAAACTGCAAAATTTCCTTAAAATTAACAGTTCAGGGGCAATACCCCAACAAAGGGCTGTCCAATTCATCTGAAAATTTCGTGGCTGGTAGATCTTGACCTGTTGAACATTTTTACCCCATGTCAGTTTTGCTCTAAATGTTTTAGTTTTTGAGATAGCAGCCGAAAACTGCATTTTACCCCTATGTTCTATATTTCTCGACGGACAAGAAAATAAAACATAAACTTTAATCTAGATACCCAAAGGATCATTCAGACTAAGTATGGCTGTAACTGGTTCAGTGGTTTCAGAGGAGAAGATCTTTGAAACAATTTACGACGGACGGGCAACGGACGGACGGACGACGGACGCCAAATGATGGCAAAAGCTCACATGTTCTTTTAGGACAGGTAAGCTAAAAATAGAAAAAGGTAGATAAATTAAAAAATCTTCATGAAACTACATGGCCCTTATGTGGTACTCTTTCAATGACCCAGACTGTTAACCAAGATGGCTGCCATCGCCTAACGTAGTTTTACATAATTAAGAGCCTATGGGAAAATTAATAACAGATCTTTATGTCTGAAACCACTTAACTAATTTGAACTAGACTTGGAAGCAATAGTCCTTAGATGATTCTATTTCAGAATTGTGTCCAATAAATCTGATTGCCTACCAAGATGGCCGCCACAGCCCAACTTAGTCTAACATAGGACCCTACGGGAAAATTCATTTAAAATCTTCTTGTCTGAAAGCAGTGAATGCATGAATATTCTGTCATCAAGATAATTTAAGAAAGGGAATTTTACCTGGCAGTTTTCCTTTATAAAGTCTCTTCCCAATCATGCATCATTTTGTTCATAAATTAATATATATTGTATTAATTATTAATAATATTGCTTTCTTGTGCATAATGTTATCCATGTTAGAAATATGAATATGTGTAAAATTGAAGGCAAAATGATGACATGCAAATCCAATGGAAATCCTAACCACAAAAGGGGGAGGTGCTTTGCCAAATGACTAAAATTGAACAAATCGTTGAAAGATCAAAGCTCCCTTAAAATTTTAAGCAGAAAAGTTATCCAACATAAAGAATACTTATAACATTTTATTATGTCTAGCATTTGTCAAAAAGAACACACCTTATTTCTTTGCACTTTTGGTACCACTGATAAGTAATAACCTCACCTTCCCAGAAACACAAATAATAATATTACCAGGAGTAAGTTATAACCTCATCTCCCCCAGAAACACAAATAATAATATTACCAGGAGTAAGTTATAACCTCATCTCCCCCAGAAACACAAATAATGATATTACCAGGAGTAAGTTATAACCTCACCTCCCACAGAAACACAAATAATGATATTACCAGGAGTAAGTTATCACCTCATCTCCCTCAGAAACACAAATAATGATATTACCAGGAGTAAGTTATAACCTCATCTCCCCCAGAAACACAAATAATGATATTACCAGGAGTAAGTTATCACCTCATCTCCCCCTTAAACACAAATAATGATATTACCAGGAGTAAGTTATAACCTCACCTCCACTAGAAACATTCACATATCGTTCTGCTGTTCCTACTATGTTTGTTGCCACACATTTATATCTTCCTTCATCACCAGGCCCAAAACTTGTAAAACGTGAAAACGTTTCATGGTTGTTTGTGTATTCCACCAATCCCCTACGTCTAGTCAGTTTTGTGACCTTGACCTTTGGTTTGGGATTCCCTGATGCTTGACAAGGAATTGTTTTACTTGAACCACCCTGGACGTAAATTTGTGATTCCGGTCCGTCTTTAAAAGTTGGAGGTTCTGTAAAATGCAAGAAGTGGGAATGATATGTGACATATTCCGAAAGTTTAACACGAACAATTTAGTTTTGTTTAGGTATAACAACGGCAAACGTATGTTTGAAGTAGTAAATTAGTTCTTTTTGGTAGTTAATTACGACTTTTAGCTTTTTTGGACAACATACACGAAATGCAATAAATCTTACTACTAAGACGGGCCAACTTTAAATATGTTTGTTTTTACATATACAGCGCAGCTCCTTCAGTTATAGAAGCATGCATTCAGAATAATCGGACATCTAGCCCATTTACCTACATACATCTGCCACCTTAATCGAACCCTTAAAAATGGTCATCATTTTCAACCCACAAAAAATTATGACAGAATCGTTTAAATGCCCTTTTAACTAAAGAAGTTTTGTCAGTGCATTGGGTTCAACATCAAGAAAAGTTACCATCAATTGTTTTAGTACTAAGAATTTACTTATCTGTAAATATCATAAAATTAATTGATCCTTACTCAAGCACTCACAACCATCTAGTACCAATTTTATATCTTTGCCTTGGGGACCAGCAGGTCCTGGATCGCCTTTGGTACCAGTCAAGCCCTTTGCTCCTACTAGACCCCTGTCTCCAATGCTGCCTTTATAGCCTTGTAATCCTTGATCACCCTTTAGACCTGATAAACCCTGGTCACCGTTTGGGCCCTATAATGTGTTATTTTATACGTTTATGCATGTCAGTCAGCGACGATGTAGGATCCAAGTGAACAGAAAATTTTGCTAAGTTTGAATTATTGTTCGTAGTTATCGTTCAGGTTGTATGTGAAACGTTTAATGTATAAAACCGAATAAATGTACATGTATTTTAAATTTCTCTAAATTACATTTTAGGCATTAAGTTTAATGCCTGAATACATTTTTTCAAGATTTAAGCTTAAATCCTATGAATAAATGTTAATACCTAACCCTTTCCAGTCCTTAAATTTACTGCCTAGGCTATAGCATATTGCCTTTGATTAGCTTAATGCCTGCATGATTTTACTTATTGCCGCTTACATATTCATTGTCGGAAAATATATAAATAATTTGTACTCGCTTCAATAATTCCCCTATTCTAAAGCTTTCATAAACTATTTTTTCTGGCAATGTTTATACCGTAAGTCCAGGTGCGCCAATATAGCCTTTCCTGCCATTTGACCCCGGTTCGCCCTTTTCTCCCATTTCTCCAATCGGACCACGGACTCCTCGATCCCCTGCATCGCCTTTAGCTCCGGGAAGTCCTTTAATTCCCAAGTCTCCTTTCTGACCTAATACTCCACTGTCTCCTAGTCCTCCTGCTAAACCTCGGACTCCTATTTCCCCTTTTTCTCCTGATTTAAATTGTTTGAATTTAGTACCATTTAAATATGAGCTTTATTAAACTGCATGTCAAATTGATCACATATACAACATTTAACATAGGGTTTTATATTTTTATGGCATGTTTCGTGAAGATAACATTAGATAATTCCCTCGATACATTGCTCATTTAATCAACAATTGATTGTTTATTGTTTGTTTAGTTTTACGCCGTTTTCAGCACATTTGGCCATTTCGTGGCGGCCAGGTTTTATTGGTGGAGGAAGCCGGAGTACCCGAAGAGAACCACCGAATTTCGGTAGGGAAATTGGCAATCCTTGTCAATTTAGATCGGAATCTAACACACCTCGCCACAGGTGAAATTCGAACGCACAACCCCAGTGTTGACAGGCTGGTGATCATTAGTAGTCATGACGAACTACCCAGACCACTCGGCCACCGAGGCCCCATCAACAATTGAAACAGATATTAAAGTATAAAACTTGAACACGGCTCAATCTTGTTTCTGAATATAGAAACTTGTGACCTTTGAATCTATAATGACCACACATGCACTTAGCGATATACCAAACGTATTTACAGTATTGTAGGTTTTCTTGTGTTTAAATGAAATTTTTAAAATGAATTTTTAAAATGAAATTTTAAAGAGTTGTCTTTCTTTATAGATAGATTTAATTTTATTGGAATGTAACTCAGTTATTCCGATACTAATGGGGCAGTTGGGACAAAACAATTATGAAATGGTCATTAGGGGGTCTTCTTTCAAGGACGAATATTTTAAATATTTTCTGCTAATGTTGTTTTTACGAAATGGAAGCCATATTGGCTCAAGGTTGGAACCCATGGACGTAATTTTGGCTGCATTAAAAGTGCGCAATTTTGTTATTAAGGACTTTTACATCTGCGCAATGTTTGTAATTAAGAACTTTTACATCTGCGCACCGTTTGTTATTACAACTGTGCACTGTTTTTTTTTACATCTGCGCATGAAAAATTCAGATGAGCGATACAGGTGTGCCTATAGTTTTATGTTTCGTCACACGAAATATCTCTAAAATAAAATTATATCGGTATCATTACTGTTTCTCTTACTTAAAATAAAGTAAACTATGAACACATCAATTCTCTACAATACGTACTAAGTTGTGTATCGAACTGTTCATGAAATTCGAGATTCAATGTCCAAAGTTTGAAATTCGAAATCCGACGTCCGACATTCGATATCTCTAGTATTAAAAACTCAGAAGCTTTCCTCTGATTGGTTATTCTAATTGTTGAATTTCGAATCTCGAATCTCGAATTTAAGATATTGAATTTCGGATTTCAGATTTCGAATTTCGAACTTTGGATACTGAATTTCGTATTTCGAAAGTCAATATTGAATTTCGAATGTCGTATTTCGAATCTCGTATGATCCTTCTGGGCTTTCGTTAAAAAACTAGGTAGTTTATAAACACGCTAACATTTTTATCCCCTCGCTAACGAAGTTGATATACTAACACTACCGTCCGTCCTCCCTTCCGTCCGAAACACCCCTGTGAACACTCTAGACTCAGCATCCTTCAAGGGATTTTGACCAAACTTGGCACTTACTTAATCCTTATGAATATCTACAACCGTGATTTTCAAGGTCATAGGTCAAAGGTCAAGGTCACAATTGAACTTGTAAATTCTTTACACCCTTGAAGCAACATCCTTCAATGGATTTTGACCACATTTTGCACATACTTAGTCCTTATGAATATCTAGAACCTATAGATTTTCAAGGTCATAGGTCAAAGAGCAAGGTCACAGTGGAACTTGTAAATTCTTTACACCCTTGTGAACACTCTGGAAGCAGCATCCTTCAATGAATTTTGACCAAACTTCGTAGATACTTAAATCCAACTCTGTATATGTACCACTTAGTCCTTAGGAAAATATACAGCGCTATTGATTTTCATTTTAAATGTCATCGTCACAGGATCACAATTGTTCGTAACATCCTCGTGAAAACTCTAGAATCAACAGCCTTCAGTGGATTTTTATCTAACTTTAAACAAGGTTTAAATTTATCACGATCTAAAAGCCTAAAGATTTTGATGGGATGGTCTTGTGAAACTTACGTAATCACTGTTCTAGTCGGGACAATATTTGAATGGTGTTGTACTTTATGTACGTGAATAAGTACTATTCTTTATAGTAGTACGTATGTAAGTTATGTACGTGAATTAAGTAGTACTATTCTTAATATTACATGAATGTACGTGGATTCATATAAATATGAATTTGTGCGAAATATTAACGCACGTGTTAAGTTTCTGGAAATGCACGTGTTTTTGACAAATAGTGTTAGTAGTATATATGCGGTTTTCAGTTATCATTTGTGGAGGTGCTGTGGAGGTGCCGGAAGTGACGTCACCGGGACCGGAAATGACGTCACAGGAAGTGACGTAACCGGAACCGGAAGTACCGAAAGTGGTTTGCGCGCATGCGCAACCAGAAGTAATGTGTTTTCGCGCCATTTGTTACCGGAAGTGACGTCAGTCACGTGCAAGGACCCGGATGTTTCGTCTGCGCATGCGTAGGCGGAACCGGAAGTGATTTGCGCGCATGCGCAACCGGAAGTAGTGGATTTTCGCGCCATTTCTTTACGGAAGTGACGCAAGTCACGTACAAGGACCCGAATGTGTCGTCTGCGCATGTTCAGGAACTGGAAGCACCCAGAAGTCATGCGCAACCGGAAGTAGTGGATTTCCCCATGATTTGATTACGGAAGTGACGCAAGTCACGGACCAGGATGTGCCAGGTGAATTATCTCCCTTTTCCTGCACTTCTCGATCGTCTCTGGCTCTTTCGTCGGTCTCTGGGGTCTGATACTCTCACTGTTATGTCGGAGTCCGAGAGTATACGAAGTACACTATTGGATTATCTCCTCTTATCCCGCTCTTTTCATCTGCGGGTGATGTTTTTTGTGAGGACCAAAGGTAGGATTGGATTATCTCCCCTTATCCCGCTCTTTTCATTTGGGGGTATTTTCTGTGAGGACCAAAGGTAGGATTGGATTATGTCCTCTTACCTCCAAGTGATGCTGTCACCATTAGATCAATGGAGGGGTGTCCTTAGCAACCGCCTTAGCAACGGCGGTCCATTTCTATGATGCACTTCGTTTCTCTTCTCTTGCTCCATCCCGCTCCTCGCTGCTCTTCTCTTGCTCCGTGTTGCTCATCGCTGCTCTTCTCTTGCTCATCGCTGCTCATCACTGCTCATTGCTGCTCATCTCTTGCTCATCACTGCTCATTGCTGCTCATCTCTTGCTCATCACTGCTCATCGCTGCTCATCTCTTGCTCATCGCTGCTCATTGCTGCTCTTCTCTTGCTCATCGCTGCTCATTGCTGCTCATCTCTTGCTCTTTGCTGCTCATCGCTACTCAGGACCTTACTCGCGTGCTCATTTCACTCCTGCTGCTTGTCACTGTTCGTCATCGCTGTTCATCTCTTTATCCACCCTTTTCCCGCACTTCTCGGTCGTCTCTGGATCTTTCATCGGTCTCTAGGGTCTGATACTCTCACTGTTATGTCGAAGTCCGAGAGTATACGAAGTACACTATTGGATTATCTCCCCTTATCCCGCTCTTTTCGTCTGTGGGTGATGTTTTCTGTGAGGACCAAAGGTAGGATTGGATTATGCCCCCTTACCTGCAAGTGATGCTGTCACCAATAGATCAATGGAGGGGTGTCCTTAGCAACCACCTTAGCAACGGCGGTCCATTTCTATGATGCATTTCGTTTCTCTTCTCTTACTCCATCCCGCTCCTCGCTGCTCTTCTCTTGCTCCGTGCTGCTCATCGCTGCTCTTCTCTTGCTCATCGCTGCTCATCATTGCTCATTGCTGCTCATCTCTTGCTCACCACTGCTCATTGCTGCTCATCGCTGCTCATCTCTTGCTCATCGCTGCTCATTGCTGCTCTTCTCTTGCTCATCGCTGCTCATTGCTGCTCTTTTCTTGCTCATCGCTGCTCATCTCTTGCTCCGTGCTGCTCATCGCTACTCAGGACCTTACTCGCGTGCCCATTTCGCTCCTGCTGCTTGTCACTGTTCGTCATCGCTGTTCATCTCTTGATCCACCCTTTTCCCGCACTTCTCGAACGTCTCTGGATCTTTCATCGGTCTGATACTGTCACTGTTATGTCGAAGTCCGAGAGTATACGAAGTACACTATTGGATTATCTCCCCTTATCCCGCTCTTTTCATCTGTGGGTGATGTTTTCTGTGAGGACCAACGGTAGGATTAGATTATGTCCCCCTACCTGCAAGTGATGCTGTCACCAATAGATCAATGGAGGGGTGTCCTTAGCAACTGCCTCAGCAAAGGCGGTCCATTTCTATGATGCACTTCGTTTCTCTTGTTTTGCTCCATCCCGCTCCTCGCTGCTCTTCTCTTGCTCCGTGCTGCTCATCGCTGCTCATCACTGCTCATTGCTGCTCATCTCTTGCTCATCACTGCTCATCACTGCTCATTGCTGCTCATCTCTTGCTCATCACTGCTCATCGCTGCTCATCTCTTGCTCATCGCTGCTCATTGCTGCTCTTCTCTTGCTCATCGCTGCTCATTGCTGCTCTTCTCGTGCTCATCGCTGCTCATTGCTGCTCATCTCTTGCTCCGTGCTGCTCATCGCTACTCAGGACCTTACTCGCGTGCTCATTTCGCTCCTGCTGCTTGTCACTGTTCGTCATCGCTGTTCATCTCTTGATCCACCCTTTTCCCGCACTTCTCGGTCGTCTCTGGATCTTTCATCGGTCTCTAGGGTCTGATACTCTTAGTGTTATGTCGAAGTCCGAGAGTATACGAAGTACACTATTGGATTATCTCCCCTTATCCCGCTCTTTTCATCTGTAGGTGATGTTTTCTGTGAGGACCAACGGTAGGATTGGATTATGTCCCCCTACCTGCAAGTGATGCTGTCACCAATAGATCAATGGAGGGGTGTCCTTAGCAACTGCCTCAGCAACGGCGTCCATTTCTGATGCACTTCGTTTCTCTTCTCTTGCTCCATCACGCTCCTCGCTGCTCTTCTCTTCCTCTGTGCTGCTCATCGCTGCTCTTCTCTTGCTCATCGCTGCTCATCACTGCTAATTGCTACTCATCTCTTGCTCATCGCTGCTCATTGCTGCTCATCTCTTGCTCATCGCTGCTCATTGCTGCTCATCTCTTGCTCATCGCTGCTCATTGCTGCTCATCGCTACTCATGACCTTAATCGCGTGCTCATTTCAGTTTTAGGGCTACTGGTGCTAGTGGTGGTCGATTGTCGTTATTCAAAGATTGGATCTGTGAGAGAGCACACGGTGGGTCACTCTGCATTTATCCAGGCTTGTGACTGGCTATCATAAGATAGGCTGCATTAATCATCCTCAATTTTTTAAGGCCACTCTGCATTTGTCCAGGCTTGTGACTGGCTATATATATGTATAAACAAATATAGGCTGCATTACCCTCCTTCCCTTTTTTTTTAATTTTTTAAACTTTTTAATTTTTTTTTATATATTTTTTTTTCTGTTTTTTTTTCTTTGTACCAATTTCACATAGAGTCATTGCTGTCTTCAGCTGGTGGTGGGTCGTAGTCGTTCAATACACGATTAAGCAGATATTTTCGTTTTTCTACGGCATATTCCCATGATTCTTTTGATTCGTAGTCTTCCTCTTCTCTCAAGCGTTTAGCCGTTTTCTTGATCTTTCTATGTACGGGGTCTTTATTCATGTCTTGATGCCAGGACAATAGTCCGAGGTAATGGTTTCGCATTTCGTCTCTGTATGTGTCAAACATGTCTCGATATGCTGTCAAGCGTGCCTCGTCTTCTTCCATTCCGGCTTCGACAAGTTCGTTTACTTTCTGTGAGTATTCCGATTGATGTACTTGAAATGTTCTATTCAAAATGACTTCCCATGGAGACTGTTCGCATTGCTCTTCGGAGTCTTCGTTGGACTCCTGTTCACTACTTGGTTCGGATTCCTCGTTATCGGCTTCTGTGGTGGTATCTGAGACTGAATCACTATGGTCTGTTGAATCCTTCTCCATACCGTGTGCATTCTTTTTGTGTCGCACTATGTTGAAGTTTCGCTTGGACTGGTATCCACATATGTCACAGGTATACATTTAAGAGTCTTTCTTTCCTTGGATTCAATAGTAGAATGAGCTGCAGTCGTCCTGCAAGTGCTTATATTACCTACACGTTCCTCAACGGCTTTTTGATTCATACACAAACGTTTGGCAAAGTATTCGTTTCGAGGTTGTTGCAGTTCAGATTTCACTTTTCTGATGAGGTTTCTATTAAGTCTTGTCCACTCGTTGTCAATCCTTCTACACCCCTTGCAGACATTCATGTTTTTGTAGAATTCCGCAAAGCTCTTGTTCATTTGACACTTTGTACATTTCTTGTTTGGATCCACTTAGCTGGGTCCTCCACTTGTGTTGTCCAGCCGTTTGGTTCTCTCCACTTTGGTTGGAAGTATTTTCCTTTTCATTTCTGGTTTTGCTTTGGTCTTTGAAAGATCCACAGGTATTATCTACCAGGAACCAATAAACCTTTTCCCGCACTTCTCGATCGTCTCTGGCTCTTTCGTCGGTCTCTGGGGTCTGATTATCTCACTGTTATGTCGGAGTCCGAGAGTATACGAAGTACACTATTGGATTATCTCCTCTTATCCCGCTCTTTTCATCTGCGGGTGATGTTTTCTGTGAGGACCAAAGGTAGGATTGGATTATCTCCCCTTATCCCGCTCTTTTCATTTGGGGGTATTTTCTGTGAGGACCAAAGGTAGGATTGGATTATGTCCTCTTACCTCCAAGTGATGCTGTCACCATTAGATCAATGGAGGGGTGTCCTTAGCAACCGCCTTAGCAAACTGTGTTGTCTGAATGAATAGACAAAACCAATCTTCGCCACCATGACGCCAATGGAAAGCTTTTAACGAAAATATATTCAGAGGTTTTGTTTAATTTCGTCAGTTGTTTGAAGACCGTCAAACAACACACACGTACCAATGGAGTCGAAAACGCCTCTCAGTTCCGGCACCTCCACAGCACCTCCACAAATGATAACTGAAAACCGCATATATACTACTAGTGTTACTAAAGTAGCTGTAGTATTTTATTGCATATTTTAATACGTGTTTTTTGTTATGTAAAGTCAAATAAACTGACAGAACTGTACATAATATGTAGGTGGAATGAGTTATCTAATGTTGTTGAAAACTTGACACGCTTCCGTGACAAATATGTAGTTGTCCCAGCTGAAAAAGCCCCCAATAACATCCTTTTTGTTCGCAAGAACTATTATTTTGAGTGTCTTAGAAACGAGTTGGGAATAGATGACCCTGTGGGTAACCTAACTTATACACCGACCACACTCACTAAGCAGGAAGTCCTTGATAACCACAAAACCGTTCTTCATTCCTTTGGCATTCCTATAAAGGGTGAAGAAATGGACCTTCCTGCTCTTTATTGGATTCCTAAACTACATAAGAATCCGTTTAAACAACGGTACATTGCTGGGTCAGCTAATTGCTCTACAAATTCCCTTTCAAAGACTTTAACATTCATACTGACATGTATTAAAGAGGGCCTTCAGAATTACTGTGAAACATCATATTCCACCAGTGGCGTCAATCAGATGTGGATTCTTAAAAATTCCAAAAAATTACTACAATATCTAAAATTAAAATCTTTGGCTACATTCAACAGCATAAAGACATTCGACTTCTCTACACTCTATTCTACCTTACCACATTATCAATTAAAAGATAGCTTAAAGCAACTAGATCGTCAATGTTTTTTTCAAGAAAAATGGGACACGCAGGTATAAATTTCTAGTTCTAGGTAGAGAAAAGGCTTATTTCGTGAAGAACGACTCTGATTATGACAAAAAGTATTCTGAAGATAAAATTACAAACATGTTAGATTTTCCCATAGACAACATTTGTTGAATTTGGCGGTCTAATTTTTCAACAAACAATCGGCATTCCAATGGGAACCAACTGTGCTCCTCTCCTCCCGATCTGTTTCTGTACTCATATGAAGCGGACTTCATTCAAGGGTTACTAGGTGAAAACAAAAAGAAACTAGCCTAATCCTTTAATTTCACTTTTTGTTAAATAGACGACGTGTTGTCGTTAAATAACGACAAATTCCAAGACTTTCTACATCTAATCTACCCCAGTGAGCTTGAAATTAAGGATACTACAGATACACCAAAGTCCGCTTCATATTTGGATTTTTTTCTTGAAATAGACAATGAGGGACATTTGTAGACAAAACTTTATGTCAAACGTGATGACTTTAACTTTCCTATTGTTAATGTTCCCTTCTTGAGTAGCATCGCCTGCATATGGCGTCTACGTTTCTCAGCTTATCCGATTTTCAAGGGCGTGCGTGAGTTACCCTGACTTTCGACAAAGAGGATTAACACTGTCACAAAAGCTTCTGAACCAGGGTTTTATCAAGGATAAGTTGATGTCATCTCTTAAGAAATTTTACGGTTGTCATCACGAATTGATTGACCATTACAATGTTCCAATATCTAAGATGATGCTGGACCTGATCCCACTGTAACATTTCATGTGCCTCCACCGAATTGTGACTTCCACCGGATTGATTTTGTTGAACTTCACGACGGGTGCCGTATACAGAGCAGAAACTGCTTACCCTTCCGGAGCATCTGGGTTCAATCCCGGTTTTTATAGGAGTTCGTGTTGTTCATTGTTTTTTAGTTTTCTGTGTTTATATGTTGCGCTTGTGGTTGTTCATTTGTATTCCCGGGTTTGTCTGTCCAATGGATTACGTTTTTTTGATTGCTCCTTAGGTATATTTGTCCTTTTTATCAGCGTCATCCATATGGTGTTCATCGAATGGACTAGTTCTTGACCGTGTATAAGTTTCCAAGTGATGGCTGCGTTTGACCTTTGAATCAATATTTTCAGGACAGTATTAGTCTTTAATAATTTTGCAAAAAAAGTTTACATTTTGAAATCAGTTTGAAAGAATACTATTTTAGAAGTGGAATGAATATTTTTGGATATTTTTCTATTGGTTCATTATACAATAATAAATATAAAGACGAGTCTGATTATATTATTTAAGAGAATGCCGTTGCTAAAAAATGGTCTTCTGGGGGAGTTGATATGATACATTGATAAAATGTGCTTCACGTTCAAAATTATATCAGGGGATACCATTATTGAATCAATTATGCCATAGACACATGTAGTAAACAAAAACACTCAGCAAATTGATAAAAACTTGATCTGAAATTAATTTATCAAAATGAAACCAAACGCTGATTTAACCTTCTGGACCTATAACAATTATAATCGAAGTTATTTATATAGAAAAATCAGCTATTTGTATTCATGTTTATAACATTTATAGCCTGTTGTAGCAGAGGAGTAATGATTCAATTGAAATTAAGTGGAATATAGCATGCACTTTTATAAAAAGTTTGTGTTGTTATAATTTTCTTTATGTATTTACCCTGTATGACCACTATATCTTACATTTACTCTGTATAACCATTATGTCTTAAATTTACTCTGTGTACCCGCTATATCTTACATTTACCCTGTATAACCACTATATCTTACATTTACTCTGTATAACCACTATATGTTAAATTTACTCTGTATATCTTACATTTATTCTGTATAACCGCTAATCTTACATTAACTATGTATAATCAATTTATCTTAAATTTATTCTGTATATCTTACATTTACTCCGTATAACCGCTATATCTTACCTTTACTCTGTATAACCACTATATCTTACAATTACTCCGTACAACCTCTATGTCTTAAATGTACTCTGTATAACCTCTATATCCTAAATTTACTCTGTATAACCGCTATATCTTACGTTCACTCTGTATAACCACTATATCTTACAATTACTCTGTATAACCGATATATCTTACATTCTCTCTGTATAACCAATATATATTACATTTACTCCGTATAACCGCTTTATGTTACATTTACTCTGTATAATCACTCTATCTTACAATTACTCTGTATAACCTCTATAAGTTAAAATTACTCTGTAGATCCTACATTTACTCCGTATAACCGCTTTATCTTACATTTACTCTGTATAACCAATATATCTTAAATTTACTCTGTATATCTTACATTTACTCCGAATAACAGATTTATCTTACAATTACTCTGTATAGCCTCTATATCTTATATTTTATCTGTATAACCGCTATATCTTATATTTACTCTGTATAACCGCTATGTCTTAAAATTACTCTGTATATCCTACATTTACTCTGTATAACCTCCATATCTTATATTTACTCTGTATAACCGCTATATCTTACATTTACTCTATGTGACCGCTATATCTCACATTCACCTATATCTTACATTTCATCGATTAATATGAAATAGAAATATTTTTTCTCTCACCAATTTGGCCTTTTGTCCCTTTTTCTCCAGGTTCACCTGCAATTAATATTTATACAAAGGAAAATCTAAAGGATTTATACAGCATTACGAATTTTTACATCAGAGGTATTCATCCAACGCGTTTTGAAATCGGCTACATTTTCCTGTGTGAAACAATGATGGATATATTTTTAAAGTCTATCCTATTACGTTTTTTTCATGTATAATATGGTGGTATAAAGATTGTGAAATTTATTGTATTAATTTTCTCACAAAAAGAAAGCGTTTTACAATTTAAGGGGGTACCCAACACTTTGACTAAAATAAATTTGAGTCGTTTAATTTTCATAAAATTTTGATGAAATATTTACTTTGACCTGTTGACAAAAATATAAAAATTTCAAGAAATTTTAACCACACAATTTACGGGAATAATTTCATTGGATATATAGCAGTCTGACAACACTAATTTTGATCATTAAAAAACTTTATTTCTCTTTACTAATAATATGTGATTAAAACGTTCAGCTGATTTTTAAAGAGTTAACTCCCTTAGGTGTTCTGTACCCCGTTAAAAGCTCCATCAATTATTTCGGGTTTTTTTTATTCCATTAACCGTCTATAATAACTGGATACCGAAACGAAAAAACAATGAGAAAATTCCGTAAAACCGAAATCAAAGGGCAAGATGCACTCGTGAGAATGGAACATAACAAACAAATACAACAAGGTCACTTGTAGAACCAAAAGAATAAAAACAAATTGTAATAAGTTTAACAGAATTATAACAAAACAATGCTTCAAAATGCAATACAAATTACTGAATATAAGTTTTAGTCTTTACAAAATTCTAGTCTTTCTGCACATCTGCATATTAAATTAACACCGAATATCAAATGTAACAAATTTGATTTTTATTTCAATCGGACAAAACTAGAAAAAGGTCTTAAAATATAAATATCTCGGAACTATTATTGAAGCTTTCGGGAAACTAAATGCATCTCTTATAGAATTATCCAACAAGAGGCTCTCAAGAGCCTGAATCGCTCACCTGGCAAACAATGCACTATAAAATAAATTAATATATTAAGGTATCCGGACCATAAATGACCACGTGATTATTCGAAAGTTCCCGGATGTTCCATACAACGCAATTGAAATGACCTCAGTAATTATCGGCAAACTTCGGAAATGTCAATATAACTAACTTATTTTTACAGACTGCATATAAGCAACAGAGTGTGTTTCAACTTGAGAAAAATATATATACAAAATTCCAGCTTTAAATTTTTTGGTTCAGCCATTCACGGTCAAAAAGATATACACTTTTCGTTCATGATCTATTATGGTCCGGATACCTTAATGTTTGTTGTAAATTAAACTGAGTATGCTGAAAATACCTTTAAAAGCCTTTCAAGAACCTCTGGAAAGAAATGGTCATGAGTTCTCCCTACGCTTGATTAAGATACAGTCATGGTCAATCTGATGATTCACAATACAAAATACAAGCTTTAATTCATCTTCAAATACAAGTATAAATCTTTTGGTCTATATGTTGTCTTCGTTTTTAAAATGTTTGAAAGAAGTTATGTAAAATTGTGGGTTAAGGCTTTTTATTGTACTTGAAAAGGAAATATTGCAGGAACAATAATGCTAAGTTTCATCCAAATCCTCCAAGTAGTTTCAGAGTAGATGTTTGAAAATTTGTTAACAACGATGATGACGGACACCAAGTGATGGCAATTAAAAGCTCACATATTATGAAGTTTAATCATTGTTATACAACATTCTCATCATCACCATTCACTAAGGATGTTTACTTTATAAACCAAATATTGTTGAAATCTGAGCAAGTGTAAAAAATGGCGGGAAAGTGGCAGCCATTTTAAAAATGGCCGTCCAAAACAAACTTTCATCATCACCATTCAACTCGGGATACCATGTTTACCTTGAAAGTAGCTTTCATCTTCATTTTATTTCTATAATTCAGGAAAAAATAGCAAAAAACAGCATTTTGACCCCTATGTTCTATTTTTAGTAAGGGCGGACATGTTTTTCGACCAATCAAAAATCCAAGCATTAACTTTTTGCAGGATACCCTAAGGGACAATTTTACCAAGTTTCATTTGATTTTGAATAGTAGTTTCAGAGAAGAAGATTTTTGAAATAATAACATAAAAAAAAGCCAAAAATGTCAAAAAAGGGCAATAACTCTAACATCAGTCGACAGATTTTTACGAAAATCAGCACACGGGTAGCTCTCATCATGCTGAACACATTCAACCTGCCAGAATTTGCCGTAACCTAATGATTTTTGAGATATTTGCGAAAAACTGTTGTTTGACCCCTATGTTCTATTTTTAGTAACAGTGGCCATATTTTTCGACGGATCAAAAATCGAAGCATAAACTGTGTACAGGATACCCTGAGGAAGAATCATGCTAAGTTTTATCCAAATCCATTCAGTAGTTTCAGAGGAGAAGATTTTTGAAATAATAACATAAAAAAAAGCCAAAAATGTCAAAAAGGGCAATAACTCTAACATCAGTCGACAGATTTTCACGAAAATCAGCACACAGGTAGCTCTCATCATGCTGAACACTTTTAATCTGCCAGAATTTGTCGTAACCTAATGATTATTGAGATATTTGCGAAAATCTGTTGTTTGACCCCTATGTTCTATTTTTAGTAACAGTGGCCATGTTTTTCGACGGATCAAAAATCGAAGCATAAACTGTGTGCAGGATACCCTAAGGAACAATCATGCTAAGTTTTATCCAAATCCATTCAGTAGTTTCAGAGGAGAAGATGTTTGAAAAATTGTTCAGGCCAGGTGAGCTAAAAAGGCATCAAAAGGGCTATTCTCTATGCTAAAATATCTAACTCCAATGGGAAATGTCTCATTAATATTATATAAGAAATCATTTGAATCATTTGTAAAACCAATATTGATGTATTGGCCTAATTCTGAGATTTGGTACATGGACTTTTATGATAAAGTAATAAGAGCGTCCGGGGGAAAAATAATAATTTTAATAATTTTTATTTATTAGCTTCCTTACACCAAAACTTTGTGGAGAAGCCACATCTTAAATTTTGTAAATATGTATCATGATTAAGCAAGCAATCTGTAAATTTAGCTGCTAGAGCAGAACTAACTCAATACCCTATAGATATTTATATAATACTTCAATCACAAAAAGTCACGTCAGAAAATTTTACCACTGTGGAGGCAGTGGGGCAAAAAGTTCGGGGTGTGCGCCCTAAAATGAAAATACAAGACCGACATAAAGCTGAAATATTTCTGATAAATGTTACCTGGATGGCACTGCTGATTTTTATGAAGACAATGCTGAGCGAGTATTTTTTCCTGAAGAGAAGAAAAGAAAATTAAAAGTACATATATACATTGTAATCAAAGGATTTTTTGAAAGCTATACATAACTTCATTTTGTATATATTAACATAAATGCATTTTCCTTTTTTTAAATAATTCCTCTACCAAAAAAATTTTAAGCTATTTTACAACCTACTTTGCAAAGAATGACTCACTTTAACAAAATCTAAATGCGATATGTAAAACGTTTCAAAGTGCGTCAAAATTTTAGACCAACTCAAAGTACTTTGGAAAAGTTTTTTTTTATTTGAAATGCGTTGGATAGAAGATGTGGTTGTCTCAACTCGTCTTCTATCTTCAGACCTGGAATACTGTGTCCTTTATAGAGGTTTTGATTTGTTTGTTTGTTTGTTTAGTTGGGGTTTAATGCCGTTTTTAGCACATTTGGCCATTTCGCGGCGGCCAGTTTTTATTGGTGGAGGGAGCCGGAGTACCCTTCGGTAGGAAAATTGTCAATCCTTGTCAATTAAGATCGGAGTCGAACACACCCCTCCACAATTGAGATTCGAACTCACAACCCCAGCGCTGACAGGCTAGTGATATTAGTAGTCATGACGAACTACCTAGACCACTCGTCCGCCGAGGCCCCGTAGAGGTTTTGAAGAGTTTAGGTCATATAAATAAAAGAGACATTAACCTCTCCTCTCCCTCCCGTGGCGAAATCAAGCTACAGACAGCTTAATTTCACACCAATATACAACAATTCGATTACAGATTTGATTGTGTAGGTTGGCAGGTTATGCGTACATTTGATTTGAATTATAAGGGAAGTTGTACTGGTTTTCATTTGATCTGTAAGGATATCTGATGCTTTAAACCATGTTTAACATATTAAGAGCTGATAATGTCTTGTTTTTTTCTCACATTGTCGTTTGTTACCCTAACCGTTTTGCTTTTTTCAAAACATCATTACTCAAAAATGAAAGAAATATGCATAATTGTTGTTTTGCTTTTCAACATTTTAGGCCTTGAGCACAACTGATGAGTCGGAAATCGACGAAATGTACACATCTTGTGCATCAAAATTGGTGTCAAAGAATTTTATTATTAATTGGTTTTGATTTATAAAATTTAGTACCTCGTTGTATCATTTTATCGCATTTCCAAAACAAAAAATATCTCGTTGAGTTGATTTAAAATTTTTGCACAGTTCTAAAAAAAATTTCGAAATCGTTTTAAGCTTGACCGAATTCTTCCATAGAAATAAGGGCAAATATAGCAACTAAACATATGCACAACTTTAAAAAGTAATCCTGGAGAGATGCACGGTTTCGATTCATTAAGCCTCTTGAAGAAAAAAAAAACACAAAAAACGCAGAATAGCTGCATCCGGTAAATACATTAGAAACAACTACACTAAATTGTTTACTGTTGTATACGACATGCTAGAAAAAATTGCTAAGTACATCTATACATTTTTATTTTTTTTGTTACCTGGTCCAATAGAAGTTCTGATAGGAATCCATCCAGTCTTTTTTGAACACTTCTTCTTTGCCTTATCTATAAAAGTATATATATATATATATTAGAAAATGTACATTATTATTTATTATTGTTTATTTACATTTTCAACAACAAAGTTTTTAATTTCTGGTATATTTTGAAGTACATTATAATAATTAAGGAAAACAAAGATCGAAAACTTAATATTGTACAACGAATGGGTGCTTAATACCAATCTTAAGGAAACAATGGGGATTAAAAAACTGCAAGGCCATACCAAATCTATACTATTAAATTTGCGGACTGAAATTTTTTAGCCGTTTTACCTCCGAGCCGACGATCGTCAGAAAGATTATATAATAATAAATAGTTAGTGCATGTAATATACTTTCTAATGTCTTATTAAATTGCTTTAATTAACTTAGCTTAATTTAATAAAACCATAATATCCGTGATCCGAGTTCCGTGGTTGGTTCCTGTTCCGTTAAGGGTCGATTATTATTTCTAAGCTTCTTCTTTTCTGTAACGTCCTCCTGTTTTTTTTTTTTTTTTTTTTTTTTTTTTGAGGAGCACATCACTTTGTGATTTAAGTGGGGCTTATTCACGTGGGATAAGTATTTAGAATTCTAATTTGCATTCGAGTCCCTTATCCAGTGAGTACATCATTATAAAAAATATAAAATAAGATACTGAACATCTTAGAGTTTACATCGTATAGAGTAATTTACAGATGTATCATTGTTTAAAAAAAAAGATGTCGGAATAATAATTTTTCTTTGCCATCTTTCTTTCAACGTATTTGTTCATTTATCTGTTATTATTTAGCAAATAGTTAATTGCACTGAGGGTCATATGGCAGTATATGGACAGGTAGATCGTCCCCAAACAATTATATGGACCTCAGCTGCGCTTCGGTCCATATAATTCTTTAGGGCGAACTACCGGTCCATATACTACCATATGACCCTCAGAACATTCAACTAGTCACTATATTATACTTTTCCAATTAACATGATAAAAGAATCCGAAACGAGGCTGCCAATAAAAATCATCCCCGCTTATCGTTCCAATCTATTTCCGGCCGCATTATAATACACCAAATTAATTCTTAAAAGGTTAATATTTTCATTTAATTCTTTGTCAAATATTACCAATATTGTCTTTTTCCCTAGGGATTATTTCTTCACACAATATTGTTATATATACGTGACAAAGCTTTTTATTTTTATTGTAATTCAACTTAAAATTACTGTAACGGCTTTAACACGGACACAAAAATTTCCACTAGTAAAGTCTTGCACTGATTCCCCCTCCACTTACAGAAGGACTAATTACAAACTTTTCAAAATCTGACCGAAATTTGGTGTGTATCTGAACTTTACAAAATCCGACCGAAAGTTGATGTGTACCTGAAGTTTACAAATGCGACCGAAATTTGGTGTGTACAAGAGATAATATCTGACCTCTGAGTAAGATTTCAATCTTAAATCCAGATCGGAATCAATTTGTTGAACATCATCTAAAGCGCAGAACTGTAAAACTGTAATTGATACAAATAAACAAGTTTGAATCACTGTGAAAATCAAAAGTGTTGATAACCATGGTGACTTACAACCAGCTGACGACATTCTTATGGATAATAGATAAAATGTCTACCGGCCTCTTGACCTTTCTGTGTATAACAAATGATAAGCTTTCAATGTGCTAGATACATGCAGTAATTGAACTGTAGAGACATTCAATATTTTAAGTGTGTGTGTCAAAATCTAGGACCCTATATTTTCAGTGGCTGTTTCTTAGCAACCATTTATTTATTTATTTTTTTTTTTTTGGGGGGGGGGGGGGGGAGACTGGGTAAAATTTGAAACAAAAAGGCAGGACCAGGATTTTGGCAAAACTTTAGGTGCGAAGAAAGACATATGTCCACCAGGACATTTCTTGGTTTAAATGAAAACAGAATTTTAGGCCGAAAAAAATCCAGGAGCCAAGTTTCCAAGGAAAAAATAGGCAGGATCAAACATTTGATCCTAGCACCCCCCAAACAATTTCACCCGGGCTGTATCCTCTAGTTGGATACAGCCCGCTAGAGACTTTTCCCGGAATATTAGAGTGATCCCCCTTTTGTAAAACGCACTAGTCATAATATAACCTTTTGAATAATTGTTGAAATTATATATATATATATATATATATATAACATGTACCACATAATAAATAAAAATTGAAACAGCCAAACAAGTACACTATTGAATTTTAAAACCTGGAAAATATCAACAGAACTCCTAAACAAAAAAACAAAAAGCAAAAAAAAATTTATATTCAACATAAAAATGTGCGAGTGGTAAAATATCGGCATAAAGGGCCTACCCGTGGTAAAATCATTATATTTTCAAGCCACCGTAAATCATTTCTATTCTAATAGGACAGTTTCTACTACATTTTGAAACGCCGCAACATAGGTATTCAGACACAAAGACGCCATACCACAACGCAAGTTATACTATGATGTCGTTAAAGCTTGTTGTAAACTTTACTATGACGTTGCCAAACAAGCTGTCTGACGTCTGTGACAAGTGTAGATTGAAAGCGTTTGAACCAGGTCTTATTAGAATACCTCACAGCTTAATTCCACCTTAGGACACAATACAAAACAAACGATCACTGATATCATGCAAAGCATATATAAAGACCTTTTGATCGTTTAGATATATAAATGTCTAATAACAAAGATCATTCATTGGATATAGTTGATCTATCAAACAAAAAATATAACTGGAGGCCCTCAAGAGCCTGTATCGCTCACCTGGATTTAACTTGCCCAACTTCAGCAGGACGGAAACTTTTAGTGTAGCAGTTATCTTGGCTGGTTTTCCAATAGATACAAACTTAAAGTGTGGTGGCCATCTTAGTTGAAATTCAAGGTTATCAAACACAATTCTGAAAGAGGACCATTGTTGTCATCAGTCTGGTTCCAAATGGCCAAGTTTAAGGTATGGTGATCTGCAAATTAAATTTTCCCATAGCGTCCGTTGTTAAACTAAGTTCGGCTGTGACAGCCTTTTTGGTTGACATTCCTGGTCATCGGACATATTTCTGAAAGAGAATTATCTAAGGACCATTGCTTCAAAGTCTTGTTCCAATTGGTTCAGTTGTTTCACACAAGAAGATTTTTAAATGAAATTTCCTATAGGGTCCTATGCTAAACTATGTTTAGCTGTGGCGGCCATCTTTGTTGACATTCCGGGTCTGTGGACATATTTCTGAAAGAGGACCACCTATAAACCATTTCTGTCATGTTTGGTTCCAATTGGCCAAGTGGTTTCAGACAAGAAGATTGTTTAATGAATTTTCTCATAGGGTCCCATGTTAAATTAAGTTCGGCTGTGGTGGCCATCTTGGTTGACAGTCCAGGTCATCGGACAATCTAAGGACCATTGCTGCCAAGTCTTGTTGGCTCAGGTGTTTCAGACCAGAATATTTTTAAATGAATTTCCCATAGGGTCCTATGTTAAACTAAATTTGGCTGTGGCGGCCATCTTGGTTGACCATCCGATTCATTGGACACAATTCTGAAATAGGGCCATCTAAGGACCATTGCTGCTAAGTTTGTTTTCAATTGGCTCAGTAGTTTCAGATTTTTACTCGTCATGAGTAATCCAGTAATAGCGAAGTCAGATATCGTCAGGTTGATAGCTGAGTAACAACCATTACCCGGATGGAGATAGGTGTGAGATCCATCGTTGAAAATACACAAACCTTCTTGGATTAAAAAAATCTTCAATATTTTTGCCTTTATCATTTTGAGAGTGACTGCCCCATATACGATTATGAGCGTTTAAGTCGCCCATAATGAGAAATGGGGCAGGTAATTGATCTACTAAGGATTTAAGTTGAATTATTTCTAAAAGACTGTTTGGCGGGATATAGACGGAACACAATGTGACAGTTCTGTTAAGTGTTATTCGGAGAGCAACTGCCTGTAAATCAGTTGTTAGGGATATTCGACTGCGAATTGTGTCATTTTTAACGAGGATGGATGAGCCGCCAGCAGCTCTTTCAATCTGTTTCATATTTTACTGTAGAGAGAATAATTTGTTAATATTTAGATTATCGTTTTCTTTTAAATGAGTCTCTTGAAGACAAAAATCAACTGGGACAATTCATTTGTATAATGTTCATATTTTAGGGGCGCGAATAGGGAAATATTTGTTCTCAGATCGATCTGTCGAACGACTTCGTTGACGTCTTTCACCCATAGCGCCGAATTCAGTGACTGGAGGACCAGGACCGTCAGATGGTACTAATGTGTCCGGCCAGATCTACTCCAGGCATTCATTCGACGTTGTATCCATCTGCTCAGAGTCTTCATCGATTTCATCGTCATACTCTGAGCAGAGGTCTCGAAACTTGTTGAATTTTTAATTCTTTTCAGCCTTCGAGAGACGATTTGTGACTTCCACCGGATTGACTTTGTTGAACTTCACGACGGGTGCCGTATACGGAGCAGGAACTGTTTACCCTTCTGGAGCACCTTGGTTCACTCCCGGTTTTTATAGGAGTTCGTGTTGTTCATTGTTTTTTAGTTTTCTGTGTTTATTTGTTGTGCTTGTGGTTGTTCATTTGTCTTCCCGGGTTTGTCTGTCCAATGGATTACGTTTGTTTTGATTGCTCATTAGGTATATTTGTCCTTTTTTTTGACTATTTCGTGGTTTGAGTTTTACCTTTTGATAAGGAACGAGCAGCTCTCTGTGATGGTGAAGGCTTTTGAGGCGATTGTTTGGTTGAAGATATGGACGACCTTCGTTTTGGAGTCGGTTTTTGTTGAATGCTTGTATTTGAAGACATGGACGTGGGTGTTGTTTGTAGAGAATATGATGAAGATTGTTTAGGTTAAGGTGTTTTTCCATTTGATTGATTGGATGTGAAAAGAACAAGTGGAATTTCTGTTCAATCAGGCCATGTGAAGTCAGTTTGAGTAGCAAACGATCTGTTGGTTTTGGATGATTTAACTTTGTCAGCATATGAGGTGGCTTGAGTAGAGTTATTAGAGGCAGAGACCAGCTTTTTAGCTTCTTGATAGCTTAAACCCTTTTCTACTTTACTTTTTTTAATTTCAAGTTCTGTTTTGTAAAATTGGCAGTTTTCTGGAATTGCCATCAAAACGATGTATGCTTGCCACATTTGCGACAAGAACCAGGGTTACCAGAATAAGATACTCGCATGGAGTACCTTTTAATGGGCGCAAGCCTCGTGCCATGAGTTGCCTGACGAGACAACCGCCCATCAACATGTTTGACCCATGAGCCACCGCCTTCTTGAACCCAACCTATATAAATGGTAGTACTGCTGTACATATTGGAAACAGATCCAGTTCAAGGGTTGACGTGACCAGCCGATTGATCAGAACTGGGCCCATCCGACCGCCGGTTTAAGATAAAATAATGACCAAAGTGGTGCGTTTCAACCACCAGGATCCCGTCTCTATACTTGTGGGTATACACACACGGCAAACATGCTGCCTCATTAAGCCGAGGGAGCTTTGTCCCATAAGCCACCGCCTTCTCTGTGCCTACATCAGTGGTTATCCAAGACCCCATAACCCAAACATCAACCTCAAACGATACATCAGCAGACCACCTTCCCAACCCAGTGTATCTCGGTTTCATAAAGGCTTCATCTGGGTCTTTTCAGACAACCACAAAAAAAATTCATGAAAATATTACGGTATCAATAACTCCAACATCACACCTGAGCGTGGGAATTCATATATGTTATGCGACGATCGATATTGACCATGAACTTGTTTAAATTTTCAACTGGCCGATGTGCCGTAGCATTGAATCGTATTAATAGATTAGGTGACGGACTTGACCTATCTTTGAGACACGCTTTATGGATTGTATAAACATCGAAATTAAAGGCTTATAACGAGTCGCATTGTATAAGAATTATGTAATTAAATCTATTTAAAAAGAAAGAGATCAAAATGTCCCCAGGTAAAGCACAAGCCTACAACTTAGACTGGTTCAGGTTGAACGGGGCCCTGATAATGGAGACTGCACTACTTTCAAACATTGCATCAATACGCAAACTGTAAAAAATCCGGAAGCATTCATAGAAAGAGATTAGATTACAAAGTTGTTGCCAGCGTAATCTTACGCGCAGCGTCAGCTAGATAAGCTAAAGCTTATCTTCGCTGCAGAAAACCGGCTGGCGAAGATATCTAACAAATACTATGATAATTTGCCCAACAATTACAATTACAAACTAGAGGCTCAGAGGGCTTAGCCTGTATCGCTCACCTGGCACGAAAGCGATTTTTTCATGTACCTCAGAGAAGTCGCTTCTCCCTATCATTACAAAGTGTAAGTAAGCCTTGTAGTAACCAAGTTGTTCTTCATCAAGGTCCTTCTACTTACAGGTCAGCATATTCTAAAATCTGGCAGTTCTCCAGAAGATTTGTGCATGTATTTCCTATAGGGTCTTTTGTTAACCCAAGTCCTGTCACTACTGGTGGCCATCTTGAATGAGGGATTGGCACGAAAACAACAATACTTGGTCAGTACCTTATCAGGAACATTCAGCCCATGTTTGGTTTCAAGCAATTCTGTGGTTCTGTAGATTTTTGTGATATGCCATAGACACTTTCTGTCAAGTTTGGCTCTATTTGGCCAAGCAGTTTCAGAGAAATATATATTATTTTAAATCAACCAATCAGAAACAATAGTTGCCCATGGTGGCCTTTTTTGTCGCTTGATCTGGACAAAATGAGTAAACTTTGTAAAAAAAACTCCCACAGATACTTCCCGTCACGTTTCGTTCTATATGGCCAAGTGGTTTCAGAGAAGAAAATTTCTTTAAAACAGCCAATCAGAATTGCCTATGGCAGCCATGCTTGTCGTCCAATCAGAATGAAAAAAAAATGATTTCATAAAAGACTTTCCATAGAAGCTTCCTGTCAAGTTTGGCTGACAGTTTTGTACAAGCAATTTCAGAGAAAATTTTTTTTAATCAACCAATTTTGAGAAACAAAAGAGAAACATGGCGTCCATATTTGTCATCTGTCTGTCCGTTAACCTTTTACAATCTAATCATCTTCTCTGGTGCAAATTCAACCAAACTTTACAAGACTGATGTATGGAAGGTCCTTAACTGACCATGCTAACATTGCCCAATTGTTTCCAATCTGCCAAATATCATGGCCGCCAGAGCCGCACATAGTTTAACATTAGACCTTATTGGAAAAACATACTTAGATCAACTCCTCTGAAACTACTAACTCTACTCAAGCAAACGGAACCAAACTTTCCAACAATAAGGTATGCAAGGTGCTTTACTAACATTGCCCATTTTTTTCTGCTCCACCAAAAAACATGGTTTTGTTTAGGTTGAATGAAAGGAACAATATGACGCATATTCAGTATAATTATGTTGTTCTTTCTCTTTGTCTATGGTTATCATTACTATTTTGTTGAAACCAAGTATTAAACTTTCATAAACTCCAATGTCAATCATAATTTTTAAAGAATAAATTTCCATTTTCAGTATTTTTACCGATTGACGGAAGACAAGGTGTTATTTCACTCATGAACTTTTAAACCCTAAATTGTTTATTGTCTGCAGGCGATAACAATCATGAATTTCATATCCTATGTTTCAATGTTCATCATATATCACTTTCTGTTACCACGTTTACAGTTATCATAGTTGTTGTACATGTATATTTTTTTTTTGGCAGATGGACATCACAGACTTCCTATACCACGTCAACTGATGAAGGTCATCCATCAATTGGAAACTATAAAACATAATGGCATTAAATCATCCATTGCAATGGATTCATGGACTAGGAGCAAAAACTTCAAAGAGATAATTGAAGAAGCCCGTGAGCTACAAAGGCTCTTCAGTTCCGATGTTCCAATAGTGATCGAAGAGTTATTCACAGCTAAATCAGACTCATCTTCCCTTATTCATGAGCTAAAATGATTTGGTTAACCTCTGCAAGAATGGAATTATTCCAACAGAATATCATGGTTTTTACAAATCTCTACCATCAGGCAGCACCATTGGAGACACATTACCCGATACAGATGTTGAGGAAGAGACGCCCGATTCAGAATAGGAATGAAATAAGCCTTTATACCAGTTTATTTCATAAGGAACCATAATTATTCAGAACATATAAGCATGTCCTTGTATTGATATCAGTTAACATTATCATAATGCCACTCCAAATAAATTAATAGTTCTTCGGATTCGCTCGCTTCTCCAATTATAGATTCAAAATTTCCAAAAAACTTTACTCACTTCATTTTTTATCACATTTTAGAAAAATGTCATCCTTTTTCCTACACATTTAAATAAAAATATGCTCTCTAGCTCCTAAACAAATTAAAAAAAAATGAAGAAAAAAATTTAATAACTGCTCTTTCCGCATGAATTTTGAGGTTGTGCTGTAATTTTAATTTTCAAGAAAAAAAATTAAACAAAAAATTTCGCTCGCTCGCACCTATTTTTATAAAAAAAAATGTGAAGAACTAAAATAAATTTGGAGTGGTCTAATGTTTTATATATATATATATATATATATATATATATATATCAAGTAAGCATGTTGTTTTTAAATTTAATGGTTGTACAGACAATGTTCTGAGAAAAAACGATCAAATTAAATTATGGACACCAAATTTTTGTTTCTTTCTACAATAATTGTTGTAAATAAATGGTCGTAAACAGTAGATGCATCAAACTTTTGGAGTGGTATTTTTTCAATTTTTCATAAATATTCTAAATGTAATAGCATTTATCAAAGCACAAATGTGAAACATACAACATTTGTATTATGTAGTGGTATCTAAAATTATAAAGAAACGGTGATGTGTTAGAATTGTAAGGTTAAAGAAAGAATTCATCATTATGTAGTTTGAGGAGATTGTGTTATTTAATATGATATTCTGAAAACGCATTTCTCAATGTTATTCAAAGATACCGGGTATTTTACTTGTTTGCGTTTTTGATAATTAAATGTAGAAAATGGTCCATTTAATAATGACTCACAATCAATTATAAGTTTTAAACTAATTTATGTGTCAATGCCATGTTCACTTGTTTCTTTAAGAGTGATCTTTTTAATCTGACAACACAAAAAGATATTAAGACATTATAACAGCAAATAATTATTTTTCAAATATTAATAAAATATACCAAATGGAATTAGTTTTCTTTTAAAACTTTTTGCCATTCCTCTTTAATATTATCAAAGATGCTGTTGTTTTGACAAAAAGTCGCACCCCAATATAATTGATTTAAACAATTATAAATATAATTAAAAATTCAGTATCTAAAATGCTAACTTCAATTATCTTCGGATAGTACACTTAAGCAGAACATATTCACTTCTATGTAAATTGATTCCGAAAAACCAAAACCAATTATCTCAGTAATATTTATAGGCTTGCAAACATCTGTTTAATCTATTTATAATCTTATCAGCAGAAAGTGTTTCACCTTGATACCGTGTTATGGAAATAACATCTGGTATTTATATAACCAAACATATTATGTCAGACGAGATTATATGCCTTATCGATCAAAATCTCATTGATAACGCAATTGATATTATAGGATAAATGACATTTAATGCAGTAATGTCCAATTAACCAACAAAAGATATGTCATGCATTTTCATGCAAGGACAAGTGAAAAAATTAGTTTTTATTAATTTCCCATAATACACTAATACTGAGATACGTGGTTTTGGCACTAACCCCTCGATATGTCCTTTAGTTTTCAATCGTAGAGCATGTATTGATTTGGTCTTGTTTGTCAGTTGTTACGATTTTTCTCTCCTTCGAGTATCCCTTTGGTATTTCTTGACTTTTAGTTAGTATTTAGGGTTCAAAGTGACCCAACCCGGGGAAATAAAGTTGTATCCTTTGTCGGAACAGTAGTTCCTCCTTTTCAAATTGAAGTGTTATTACCCTCTACCATGGTGAACCGTTTCAGGGATTTTGCTAACGAGAACATTAAGACTAAATATTCCACGCGCATGTGCAGAGCGGGAATCTTCTTTTTCCAGATTTCTGATCGGAGATAATAGACGTAATCGACGAAGCGTAAAACCAAAAGAAGAATAAAGCTGAGACTACTATAACACAGAGATTGGTCATTATCGATTTATCGGATTATCTGAGTCTCCGGTATAGTTAGCTACGTTATTTTAACGTAGTTTCGTATTCGACCATAGCAGACGACATAAATCACCATCTAATCACTGAGACTGCTGTAACAGTATCGGATATTATTATTTTTCTTTTAAAAATAAATTAACAAAATTGAATTAATCAAAAAAGGAAAATGGTTTTTATCTTTCAAATGCAGTTATCTCTATTCATATCAAAATTTTGTTTTTAATTCATTAATAAATTGTTAATAGTTTCATGTTGTTATTAGCGGCCACTCTTGAAAATGTGAATGTGATTATTCTTATCAATCTTACAGTTACATTGTTTTGCTACACGTCTGTTAATTGTATCTAATATACAAATATTTTACCTCTAAAGACTGGTAGTCTCAAAAGCATGGGAGATGCATTTTGTTTCACAGCTGGGTGCCCAAGATACACGAGGCTCCGTTTAATGCAGTAAACTTTTTAAGTTTTATTCTATACTTGTAAAGGTAAGTTTCACTGCTGAGTGCCCAATATGCATGTTTATTGTAGTAAACCTTGTCAAATATCGTCGGTGCACTTGTGGTATGATTCAGGAGGGTGTGGATGGGGTTTTATAGAATAGAGAATAAGGGGGCAAAAAAAGTATAGAATGCCGAAAAATGGACCGACAAATAAAGAATAGAGAAAAGAAAATAATTAGGTGATAAAATTTAAAGAATAGAGAAAAATGGCATAGAAATTATAGGAAATAAAGAACCCCCATCCAGACCCTCATTCAGATCATCCAACGTAAATTTTATTTTTCAAACCATTTTTTTTCGGTTTCAACCCCCCCCCTTTTTTTTTTAAATTTCAGTCTGATAATTAGGTGTTCTTTTCTTTTTATCACATTCCTTTCTAAAGAATCCCACGCGGATTTTTGGTATCTACTCGATAGATCAATAAAACGCGCCCATGACGAATCAAATCACATAATAGTTCTCGGTGATTTGAATAAGAATTTTCTCCGTGATTTACCGACAAGCGTTAGAGATTGTATTTTACTCAACGGACTCTCGAATGTGATCTCTAAACCAACGCATTTTAACTCGAATAGCGTGTCATTACTTGATCCTATACTCATAACGGATTCGATTTCTATCATCGATAGTGATACTATCCCGTTTGATAGACAGCTTAGCGATCACGATGGAACCTATCTATCGCTCGATGTTGGTTTTATAAGCAATAAGTGTTTCAAACGAAAAGTTTGGAATTACAAGCGAGCTAACTTCGATTTGATCAACGAAAAATTATCAACATCGGATTGGATGAATTTAATATACAACCACCCTAATATTGACTTAGCCTGCGCTAGTTTCACAAATCATTTGATGAATATTTGTAACGACTGTATACCGAGTACTTTTATTACTGTCAGATCGGATGATAAGATTTGGTTTAACTCAGAACTGCGTCGTGAGATACGCAAGCGTGACCGTTTTCGAGAGAAGGCTAATAGTCATAAAACCGAGGCTAACGTGCGTAGATACAAAGACCAGCGAAATCATGTCAACAATATGAAGAAACACGCAAAAGAGCTCTTTCATTGTAATATTAACGAAAATCTAAGAGAGTTAAAAACAACTAACTCTAAACTCTACTGGAAAACTATTAATATGTTAATGAAAGAGGAGAGCCCCTCAAACGATATACCACCCTTATTGAACCCGCGCGACAATTCTTTGATCTACGATGACACAGCTAAATGCGATGTTTTAAACGATTATTTCTGTTCGGTGTCGGATGTACCGAATTCAGACAAATCGCTTCCGGATTTTGATGAACGCGGTCGTCATATCTTAGAAGATATCGTCATTTTCAGACACGAAGTTATAGATGTGCTTTCTCTGCTTAATCCGAACAAAGCAGTCGGACATGACACTATTGGTAACAGAATTTTGATCAATGCAAAAGACGAGCTGGCAACCCCGTTGAGCATGCTTTTTAACAAGTCTCTTCGTGAGTGTACATTTCCCTCAGATTGGAAGCTCTCTAATGTTATTCCATTGTTTAAAAAGGGTGACAAGTCATTGCCCTCTAATTATAGACCGGTCGCTTTATTATGCTGCATTAGCAAGGTTTTTGAAAAAATCATGTATAAACATGTTTTCAACCACCTGATGAGGAATGATTCACTTTACAAGTATCAATCCGGTTTTTTGCCAGGACATAGCACTGTTTATCAACTGATTGAGATGTATTATTCTATTTTATCATCACTTAATGATCGTTTTATCACCAGCCTTATATTTTGCGACATCAGCAAGGCTTTCGATCGAGTATGGATTCGAGGTTTACTACTTAAACTCGAGCGATATGGAATCAAAGGGAACACGCTCTCTTGGTTTCGTAGCTATCTATCGGGTCGTCGCCAGAGGGTTACTCTAAAAAACGGCAACTCGACTATCGGTGTTTTGAAGGCAGGCGTACCACAAGGATCAGTATTAGGCCCTTTGCTATTTTTAGTGTTTGTAAACGATATTGCAGATGATATAATCGGTTTGACGCGGTTATTTGCAGACGATACATCTATACAACACACAGCCACTGACAGGAACACAATTGTTAACCTGGCTAATCTTGATCTTGATAAAATCAACAGTTGGGCTCGTGATTGGTTGGTTACTTTTAATCCTGATAAAACCGATATTATGGTATTCAGCCTAAGAGCGCAACAAGAACAGTATATCTTTAATTTCGCCGACCAAGATATATCACCGGTTCAGAGACACAAGCATCTCGGTGTTTTATTCAGCTCGGACGGTAAGTGGACAAAACATATAGATACGCTAGTAGAGAGAGCTTCCAAAGAGTTAAATGTACTTCGGAAATTAAAATTCAAGCTATCTAGAGAGTGCCTAGAGCGTATATACTTTTCTTTTATACGTCCTCTCTTGGAATACGCGTGCGAGGTTTGGGATAATTGTGGGGAAGTTAATTCCATGAGACTTGAACGTGTGCAATACGAAGCCGCTCGCATCGTGTCGGGCCTTACATCATACGCAAATATCGATAGTCTCCTAAAGGAGATGGGATGGGAAACTCTTAAAGACCGTCGCGAACAAAAGAAATTAATGATATTCTATAAAATCGTTTCAGGAGTGTGTCCAGACTATTTGGAAAATATAGTACCACCATTAGTTTCTGAATCAATGGTATACAATCTTAGAAACGCTAATAATTATAGAATACCACTTAACAGATTAACTTTGTATCAAAATTCGTTCTTTCCATCGACATTAAAGTTATGGAATGAGTTGGATGATGATTTAAAAACTTCCAACTCCACAGAATCGTTCAAATATAAGCTCAAGTTAAAACATGAAAAACGGAAAAAACCACCAGCATTCTACGGGATCGGTAACCGTTATATTAGTGCCTTACATGCGAGACTGAGGAACAGGTGTAGTGCTCTGAAAAACGATTTATTACGAGCACGTATCATAGCAAATGATATTTGCATTTGTGGGCTAGGTGCGGAAACGACTGCACATTACTTTTTGGAATGCGACCGCTATCGCGAGCAGAGGCGTGCATTAATGTCCGGACTCACCCAACTAGGTGTTCCGGTCACGATCCCCGTTCTGCTATGCGGTAACGAATCGTCAGATGTCCAAACTAATACGATTATTATAAAATTAGTACATATTTTCATAAAAGAGTCTGGTCGCTTCGATATTGATTGATAGCATCTTAGGGCAACAACATCCTAACAAAGTTTCAATTATTTTCACTATTGTTTTGTTCTTATTTTATTTGATTCTTTCTTTTTTCTCTACCTTTTTAAAATAACCTATTGTGCTCCATAGTTTTCAATGCAGCTGATTGAACTCACTCTTATTTTCGGAAATTAAATCCATTCATAAAATCACGACTCCTTACTACATTTGTACAATTTTTGCTTAAATAGCCGGGTAAATCCCACACGCTAAAAGTAAACTGTTTAAATTTACCTGTGTGTTGGGGCACATTAGGGTTAATTCTTATTTCATGTCATCATTGTAAACGTCAACAAAACTTACTTAGCAAATTAATTCTTCCTCTTGCAAATTGTTGTGTCAAACTATATTGGTCTATTAATGGAGAAAAGCCATCTAAGTTGCTATAACTTGTGCTTTTATCCCTTATGTAAATATTTGTATTGTATGACAATGTATACTTAGAAATAAAATATGTTTAAACCATCAGTTTAATCAGGATGTCTTTCTCAGTATACATAATTAAAAGGTTTAATTATTCAATCGATTTAGATCAAGTTTTTGCAAACAATGTAATTAGCGGCGATCACAGAAGAGAGAAAAAATATCATTAAATGTAAATGAGTAATTTCCTTACGTAACAGATAAGCAAAGAGGTTATAACTTCAATGGGTACATAAAGCAAACATAAGCCCTACCAATTATATATATGTTCCCAAAATATCGCCGGCGTTTTCATTTATCAATTCACAATGTCCAGTAACATTGATTTTTTATCTTGGGATGATAGTGATCTCAATCTTGATCTTTTACTTGGTGAATATACTGCATCAGACGTTGAATCTGAGGATGACCACGTCCCTGCTACAAAGACTGCAAAAACTACAAAAACTCCAAAAGAAGCATCAACCGCAAGTGCATGTAAATCCGAACGTCAAGCTATATATCAGTGCCCCGAGTGTGACAATACATATTCTTCCGTTTCTGGTTTCCGTGGCCATTTAAGAACAAAGCACAGCCTAAGCAAGATAAAAGGTATGTACTCTAAATAATCTTATTTCTCATTCCCTTTTCTATATGTCTATAACTCTTTATGTAGACATGGCTACAAACTTTCATTGCATACAATTATTATTGTCACATTTATACACTGCATATATATTATCAACGGAACAAAATATAAGTCTGAATTTCTTAAATTAACAATACAAATTGACCTATCACTCAGTATCAGACTTCATGTTGTGTGTATGCACCTAGTCACGTGTGATTCTCAGTTCTGCATCGGAATTGTAACACTGATACAGAAAAAATGATATTTCATATAATTACAAACTTTACATCACTACACAGGTTTATTATTAAGGCTTGCAAATGAAATATCCTGAAAACAGATTGTTCATCTGAATGTAAGTTATGGGTCAGTTGCTCATTGACCCGATCCCACGGCGGATCGTGTCCTTCTTGTCAAACACTTCGGGTCACGTGATCGACGACTTACAATTAATTACTATTTGACTGGTCAGTACGGGAAGTGACCAATCTCTGTGTTATAGTAGTCTCAGAATAAAGGTACTAAGGCTATATCGTCAAATTTCCCCGTCCGAACCTGAAACGGGGATATTTAAAATTCTTCATATTTCTTTGAATAAAAGATAGACTAGTTTTGAAATTTTATTTTTTTTACCCCCTAAAAATACCTAGCCCCTTTTTTCTAAAACATACCCCAAAGATAACCCTTATAGGTTGCACTTCTGTAAAACCATCAATGCAATTTCCCATTGGAACTGCCTAAAATGCATTTGCAGTCACTGTTCATTCGGGAAGTTTTGAGACGAATGTTATATTTCCATGGAAAGGAGACATGCACTACTTTTTTTGCACCAATAAAAACATATAGCTGTGCGGCATATTTTGACCTTTTACTGGCCTCCATTTATAAACATTGCGGGATCGCACTGAATTTTTCCATTAAATTTGACTCAACACATAAATGTCTTTCAGTCCTCCTGAAAAATAAGTTAAAAAAATAGACATTTTTATTTCTATCCATTCTCCAATCAAGTCTTAATAAAAACAAAAAGAATAGTTTGCATCCATGGCAACAACCATGTAAACAGTAGCAGCATTGATATGCATATTAAATATCTCCCCAAAAGAGGCGTGGCTTGCAAATCACACGAGATTTACAAAGTGCAACCTATACTGAGCTTTTAAACCCCTTTCAGGGTCAGAATTTTCTTATATTCTAGTTGTGGTGTGTGTAAGTAATAGAAAATACCAGGTTACAATGGTAGTTTATGCATTATTAATTTTTTATAGTACTTGTAGTAACTACACCCAGTTTGCAGCAAAGTGTGTTTTTTTCCTTTTACCAAGATTTTTTTTTTTGTATTCAATATATTATTATTTTTTGTATGTTTAATAAACTCATTATGTATTTGTGTTTTTCTTGAGCTGTTGTATAATAACTATTAGAATCATGGTTTGTTTTTCTACAATATGTTTATTTTGTAGAAATTCTGTCCTCTTTATGTACTATACCATCAAATGCATACAAAGTTGTCATACTAGCTTAAAAAAACATATCTATAAAATGAATATACACTTTATGTTTCCTTTCTGTTTATGTTTTAGCAAACAAGCCTGTCAACATTAATAAAAAAATAAAATGAACAGGTCAAATTAAATGAACTTGTCAAATTACAAAAAAATGTGATTAGCCATAGTGATGATTTTTAAATGATTTATACAAAAATCTACATCTGGGGTCACCTTCAGTACCATCAGATTTAAACAAAAACCTTAGTCATTCATGATTGTTTAGTTGTAAGGTCCTATATTTGATGTTTAAATGTTAAAATATTGGAATAAAGTGCATTTTAAACAATTTTTTCAAAAACCATGGGTACGATCCCATGGCGTCTAAGGAAACACACATTTCAGAAAGGAAGCAAGCCATATAACAAGGGGAAAAAATACAGAAATGACTTTACCTGCTGAAAATGGCTACCAAAAGACTTGTATGATTTAGTGACTAAATCTGTCCATAAAAAGAATGTTCAAGTAATTCCTGCCTCTACAAAGTTAGCTCGCTTTCTTAGACCAAAGCCTCCAACAAAAACTGAAGTTGAAAAATGTGCTGAGAATGAAACAAAAACAGGGTAAGAATACTTTTTTTGTTTTAAAGCTTTCAAAAATAATCAAACTTGCATAAAAAAGCCACTTATTAACATCTATGGAGAAATAGGCATGTCTCTTATATGCCAGTTCTTAAAATGTGACACTTGAAGAAAATGCAAGCTAGGATTATGCTTATTTTAGAATTTCTGGTCCTATTTATACTTTTACGAGCTAAATTGTGCATGGTTTTTAAATATTAAATAAATCAAAACACAGAAAAGGAAAAAAAATACCTTTCTGAAAGTAAATTTTGTCAAAAAGCTTATTTAAAGAAAATACCATTGTAAGGGAGGTAATTCAAAATAGAATAATTTTCACATTTTTCAAACATTAGTTTTTGACCAAGAAAAAATATCTCATTTCAATTTGGGCTACATTTTTCAACTTCAGGTCAGAGAAAAATAGTTTTCGACTTCTTCGGATCAATGAACTAGAACAGATGTGGAATGAAGTTTTTATAGAACACAGAGAAACATCCCTTAAGTGCACTGGGTACATATCATGGGATTTAAGTGCAGAGCAGCAAAGAGGAGCTGCCTGGAGAGAAAAGGCAAGCTGCAATGAGTGTTCTTACCATTCCAAAATGTTCAACCTTTATAATGAGGTGGTCGCTAAGAAACGTGGTCGTCGAACAGCAGCTATCAATCTGGCCATACAAGTTGCACTAAATCACATAGCGATTAGCACAACTGGTCTACAGAAATTATTTCTAGGTTCTAACATACCAGCTCCTTCCACTTCAAGTATGCAACACAGTGCTAATGTTGTTTCTGAAATTATAGAAGAGTACAATAAAAAGGATTTGGCTCAGAAAAGAAAATTAATTAAGGAAATAAACATATTGAGGGGTGATAATCATAATATTATTAATATTCAGGCAGACGGAATGTATAATAACCCTATTTATTCCGGGAAGAGGAAAACACCATTTCAACCAGCTACTCAATGTACATACAACATGTCAGAAAATAATACTTATAAGCACAGTATTGTAAGCACTAGACAAATTTCTAAACTATGCTCAAATAAGAGTGAACATAAAACAAAAACAAAGGTGAAATCTCACTTGGGTCACAGTTCCGCAAACATTGAAATGCATGACAGCATAGGCAGTGAGGAGCGATGGGCTAAAGATTGCTTGTTAGACCTGAAAAATGATGGTCTTGAAGTTCAAGAAATCACCACTGACCCTGACAGCAGTGCATTTAGAGCTGCAGAGTCTCTTTATGAATCTGGTATTACTAATACTCAACCAATTCATTTTCTAGATACGAGACATGTGTCCGCAAATCATAGAAATTTTATTAAAAGAGCGTCAGGTCTGAAGGAAATAATGCCGGCACGATTAGTTTTAAGTGCATTACGGAATAAATCTATTCAGTTGACATTTATTTCGTTATTTCTCAAATTCTAAAACGCGATCGAACGATAACGGATTAAATCTATTCAGTTGGCATTTGTTTTATTTTTTTATTTTAAACCACAGAACGAAAAAAATTGTTGTACAATTAAATAAGTTGATTTCCTCATACATACGAGTAGTATTGCCTACAGCAATGTTTTTAAAGGCGAGTGTTTTTTCCTGAATAGAAATCAATAAAGTAAACTATATATATATATATGCTGTCTACAAATTACACAAATAAAAATGTCAGGAAGAGGAAAGCCACGCAAAAAATATGGACAGGGCAGTTTTCACTTGCAGAAAAGGGATCCGTTACAGATACATTTTTCAGACTGGGGAAATCCATGGACATTTTCAAATCTCTGTTGTCAAATGATAAGGATTTAATAAGTTGGTTGCAGCTTCATGGGGTATTGGCTAACTCCATTCTATGCAAATGTGGGAAAACAGCTGTTCTTAACAAACGGGAAAAAAATGCAGACGGGTTTTGTTTCAGATGTGGTAAAGGCCATGAACACACATTAAGAAAGTTCTCATTTTTCCTGGGTTCTTCATACAACTTCCGAGATCTCCTTTTTATTCGCTGCTATCTTAATGGAGAAACATTGCACCAGTGCTCTCTGAGTTCCGGACTGGAATATAAATCTACATCAGTTCACTGGGGTTCTTTCGTAAGAGAGGCGTTTGCAGAATATGTTTATAGAAATATGTTTGACATGACATTCTCAAGGGAGGTAGAAATAGATGAAAGTTTTTTGGGGAAAAGTGAAATACAACAAAGGAAAACCAGTAGGCCATAGGATTTGTATTTTTGGGTTAGTTGAAAGGGCAAAAAATAGGATAATTCTTTATCCAGTAGATAATCGTGACTCCGCTACTCTCATACCTATCATACAAAGACATGTATCTCCTGGAACTACAATATACTCTGATACTTGGGCTGCATATTTCCCATTAAATCAGTTAGGTTACCAGCATTTTTCGGTGACTCATAAATCTACTTTTCGACAGACATACAAGAGCATTGAAACTGGTGAAATTGTCCATTGTAACACCAATAGAATAGAGGGAGCATGGAAGCATCTAAAGACCACTTCCGAAGAATAAATGGTTCAAATACAAAAATGTTTGAGCAAAGACTTTCTGAAATTATTTGGAGAAATCACATACATAAACAAAATATTTATTCCAGCTTCTTTAATCAATTGAGTGAGATATTCCCTCTAAATTGTGAACCAACATATACCTACACTACTCCACTTTTCAAAAGTTGGACCCCGCCATCAAAAGAAGTAGAAGGCAACCATCAGGTAACAATTGTGCAGGACAGTGACACTGAATCAGACGGGGAAACATCAGAAAATGAGACAGAACCTGCTGCCCCATCTGCAAGTGTACCCTTAAGAGCATCTGCTTTTCCTGAAGAGCAAGTTGCAGGCCCTTCAAACATCAACACGATACCCGCTAAGAAACACAGTTCAAGAAAATCTGTACCTGATTTTGCATCATTGGACAGTGATGAAGAACATGAGATGGAAAGAGCCAAGTTGTTCTTTCCACGTGATTTTAAACCAATAAAAACAAGTTCCACTAAGAAAGGAAACCAGAGGCTCCCAGGAGCCTGTAATCGCTCACCTGGCATACAGTTGCCAAAGTTGACATTAAAATTTTTAGTTTGTACAGAGTAAGCAGTTTAAAACAAAAAAAATCAAAATATCCTATAGTGATCTATGTTAAACAAGTTTGGTTAATTGGTCATCTTTGTTTGTGTCTGATGTCAATGATTTAAATTCTAAAAATGACCATTTTATTGAAGTTTGGTTCTAATTGTAAATTTAGATTTTTTCTATGAACTTTTCATAGTGTTCTTATTAAATGTAGGTTTCTTGTAGTAGTAATGTTAGTTGGCTGGTTGGGTAATTGGATAGGATTATCCTAGGGTGAGTGCTCACTAACCTGTTTAATCCTGCCACATACTAAATGTGTTTGTTCGAAGCCAAGAATTTGTAGTTCAGTGGTTGTCTTCGTTTATTTGTTTACTGTTATTCCTTGTTGATTAGGTGCATTGTTATATCTTATGAATTTTGATACATTTTGTATTTTTCGAGGCTTTTTACATCTTGTTTTATGGTGTCATTTTGATCTATTGTTGAAACTTCTACCATTCCAGACTGTACTCAATATGAATATATTGGTTAAGTTTGACAACCACATTGAATTTAACTTAAGTCCATGGAAGGTAAAATGTAGGTCAAAATGATCAAAGTGTTCTTATTCTGGACTGTACAAGTAAACATGAATTCACTGATAAAGTTTGACAACCATAATATGAATATTTGTACAGAAATGGACCTAGATGCGAAACTTAACCAAAGTCACTGGAGCAGAAGGTAGTTCTAGACATATTGGTTGGAATGGGGGGAGGGGGGTCATTGGACATAATTCTGAAAGGGATCCTCCTAGTGACCATTCCACTAAAGTTTGGCTCCAGTTGAGCAAGAAGTTCCAGATGATAATATTTTTTAATGAATTTCCCATAAGAACCTATGTTAAACTAAGTTCGGCTGTGGTGGCCATCTTGGTTGGCGAGTAGGGTCAACGGATACAATTCTGAAAGGGACCTATCTAATGACCATTCAACCAAACTTTTGCTCCATTTGAGTGGGTAGTTCCAGACAAGAAGATTTTTAATTGAATTTCCTATAGAGTCCTATATTAAACTAAGTTTCGCTGTGGCGGCCATCTTGGTTGGCGCGCGGAGCCGTCGGATACAATTCTGAAAGCGGATCACCAAATAATCATTCCACCAAAGTTTGACATAAATTGGTTGAGTAGTTTTGGAGGAGAAGATTAAAAAAAAACAACCCTCCCCCTTTTTTCTATTTTTAGTAACGGCAGCCATGTTTGTTGGTCGATCGCGACCCCAGATACATTTCTGGAAGGGGACCATCCAACGACCATTCCAGCAAAGTTTGGTTGAAATTGGCCCAGTAATTTCAGAGGAGAAAATTAAAATGTGAATTGTGGACAGTGGGACAGACAGACGGACAGACGACGGACGCCAAGTGATGACAAAATCTCACATGACCTTTCAAGCCAGGTGAGCTAAAAAGGATCACCTAAGTACCATTCCACCAAAGTTTAATTCAAATTGAGCAAGTAGTTCCAGACGAGAAGATTTTTTAATGAATTTCCCATAGGGTCCTATGTTAAACTAAGTTCCGCTGTGGTGGCCATGTTGAATGGTGGGTCGGGTCATTGGATACAATTCTTAAAGGGACCTACCTAATGAGCGTTCCACCAAAGTTTGGTTCCAATTGAACAAGTAGTTTCAGAGGAGAACATTTTCCATTGAATTTCCCATAGGGTCCTATGTTAAACTAAGTTCAGCTGAGGCGGCCATCTTGTTTGGCGGGTGGGGTCATCGGATACAATTCTGAAAGAGACCTACCTAATGATCATTCCACCAAAGTTTGGTTCCATTTGAGCAAGTAGTTCCAGACGAGAAGATTTTTTAATGAATTTCCCATAGGGTCCTATGTTAAACTAAGTTCGGCTGAAGCAGCCATCTTGGTTGGTGGGCGGGGTCATTGGATACAATTCTGAAAGAGGATCATCTAAGGACCATTCCATCAAAGTTTGATTCAAATTGAGCATGTGGTTCCAGACAAAAAGATTTTTTAATGAATTTCCCATAGGGTCCTATGTTAAACTAAGTTCGGCTGTGGCAGCCATCTTGATTGGCGGGTGGAGTCATCGGATACAATTCTGAAAGAGGATCATCTAAGGACCATTCCACTTAAGTTTGACATAAATTGGTTGAGTAGTTTTGGAGGAGAAGATTTTTTAAGAAACCACCCCCTTTTTTCTATTTTTAGTAACGGCAGCCATGTTTGTTGGTGGATTGCGACCCCTGATACAATTCTGGAAGGGGACCACCCAAGGACCATTCCTGCAAAGTTTGGTTGAAATTGGTCCAGTGGTTTCAGAGGAGAAGATTAAAATGTGAATTGTGGACGGACGGACGGACGGACGGACAGACGACGGACGCCAAGTGATGACAAAAGCTCACATGGCCTTTCAGGCCAGGTGAGCTAAAAAGCGAAGCACACGAAGACGGAGCGGTAGCCGACGGAGCAACCCTTATTCAGAGTCAGCTTTCGTATATGACCTGTCTTCGGACAGTGATTTCCAATAGGTTAAACAGTAAGTATATAGGTTTAATTTTGGATGTTTCAAATTCACGAAATAAACGTAACTATGGTCTGTATTCGGACAGTGTTTTCCATATAAGTTAGAACAGTGGGTATATAGGTTTAATTTGTATGTTTCAATTTTACTTAATAAACGTAAATATTTGTAGGAATGCATAAAGGAAAACATCGTAATTAGATATGTAACCTGGACTCACGGTAAGTAGTGTTCACTGACCTTCCGATATATAGATCTAAATTTCTTTACATAACGTTGTATCTATATTGAAATTGTTAAACTTGTATAAAGATGCCACCCACTCCTCGACGTACAAGAAACCGAATGATATTTGAATTATGGAGTGATATACAAGACATAGTTGGAAGTGCCAGACGATGGCCATATAGAATCCGGTCATACTTTTGGACAAGACATTTACTGCCTTGGGAGAGAATTTTAGTGGCAGCATTTGTGTATGTAAATGGTCTCAATCCCGAGGTTTTCATGGAATGGGTACAGTTGATGTATTTATGTAGAGATCGTGCTGCAGTCAACCATTTTCAAGCTCTCTTTCGTTTATTTGAAAGTGTAAACTATAGACTGTACGCCTTCAATGTTACTGCTGGACGGTATGAATATTTAAATGGGGAGGTGCATCATTACCGTTCTACTCGTAAAAGGTAAAATGTAAATAAAACTATACATTTACCCTCAAAATGTAATTCATTCCGTTCCCATACCATGTACCATTTTAATAAATTATCGGTCCATTTATACGAGTACAGACGATCTAGAAGATCCTTTATTACTTTCAGGTAAATGAAGAAAATGACAGTTTTGTTTTGTAAACACGTTGGTTTTGTTTTCCGTTTAAGTTTTACATGTTATCCGAGGTGATGGTGTTTGTACAATAATGGATGTTCTGCCCAATACGTTTGTGTGTTTTTGTGTGTAAATAAGGATTTTAATATTGGACATTGTTACTACACTGGAAAATAAGATAAAAGGTATTTAAAGCATTGTATATGTTTATATCACCACCCCAATTTCACCAACACTCCTTTTTCTCTGCACTTTGTTACTTTGTCACTCACAACAGCACCAAATTTGCAATATTTACATCATGTTTAGCCTATTGTTGATTATTAACACTCTGTTATGTCAATAAACGAAGTTATCAGTATATTTCACTTTTATCAGACAATATTACAATCCTGGTATTCCTAAATGAATTAGGTTTCCTCTCCGTCTGTTAATTAAGCGTATTAGGGCCATCCTTTTATATTTTTTTTTTCAAATTGTCGACTTTAATCTTGGAATTTGTCAATTAATCATTACATCATCTGAAATATCCCCGTGTTGTGTTTTCAAATTTCCCGGTGGTTATAAAAATATATTATTAAACTATTATAATATATCTTTCTTTTATTTGCTTTTACCGTCATTTTTTCATTTTCTGTCATTTCAAATTTCCCAGTGTCAAGTATATCACAAAATTTGCTGTAAATATGAATTTTTTTTTAGTTTTTTTTACCCTCTAAAAATAGCTAGCCCCTTTTTCCTTGAATTATCCCCAAAGATAACCCTTTTAGAGAGTGGGATAAGGATGTAAATATTTTATTACTGAGGCATTCTGCTTAAATGTTATATTAAATATTATTTATCTAAAACACCGTCTCATATACTGATCATCAAATTTCCCCGTGATTCAGTAAAACGCTGTCTTACATAAAATATTCTTTTGTTTATTAGTTTTAGTAAGTAATTAGGTCCATTATTGAGATCATTTCAAATATCCCCATATCATGGTATCAAATTTCCCTACGTTTTTGCAGCATATCATAAAATTTGAAATAAATTTGAATTAAAGTATAAAACTATATTTAAACTATAATAATCTTTCTTTTATTCAATTCCGACCGAAAGGGTTTAATTTGGTCCATTATTCACGCGATTTCAAATTTCCCCGCCCGAACCTGAAACGGGGATATTTAAAATTCTTCATATTTTTTTTTAATAAAAGATAAGACTAGTTTTGAAATTTTATTTTTTTACCCCCTAAAAATACCTAGCCCCTTTTTTCTAAAATATACCCCAAAGATAACCCTTTCAGAGAGTGGGATGAGGTTGTTAATATTTTACTGTTGATGTATTTTACTAAAATGTTTTATTACACATAATTTCTCTAAAACGCTGTCTTATATACTGATCCTCAAATTTCCCCGTCTGTTTCTCTAAAACACTATCTTAAAGAAAAATAACTCCGATATAAATGTACTATCTTTTATTGACAAAAGTCCATTAGAAAAAATTCAGTTACATTTTATTAAGCATACATTGGGCACCAAAAAAACTGCTACAAATCTTGCTGTTAGAGCAGAAATAGGGATGTTACCATTAGAAACTTTTATAATGACACAAACCATTTTGTACTTTTTGAGATTGAATAATGATAGTCTTAACCCACTTCTTAAAGAGGCATATGATCTTACAAAATCATTAGACAAAGATGGAATTTATTCATGGTACACATATGCAAAAAATATATCGGAAGAATAAAAAATTAACTTGGAATTAATTAATAATTGTAAAACCATAAAACAAGTAAAGAATATTAAACCAGTGATAAAAAAATCTGTTATTAACTACTATAAAAATATAGTTGATGACCAAATTAATAATTTAAATGACAGTAACAAAAATTATTTATATAAATTTCTAAAAATAAATAATAATGAAGAAGAATATTATTTATCTCACCCTAATAAAGATACTAGAAAAATATTAACAAAATTTAGAGTTAGTGATCATGAATTGCTTATAGAAACTGGTAGATACAAAAAAATCCCAAGAGAACAAAGAAAATGTCAAGTGTGTAATAATATAGATGACGAATTTCACTTCTTTTTTAATTGTAAACTTAATAGAAATGCAAGAGAATCATTTATGAAATATTTAGAGGAAACTCATATTAATTTTAACAATCTTTCGGCCACAGAAAAATTAATAACTATATTAAATCCATCAACACCTTTGCAGATTAAAACAGTAGTCTCTTTTATTGTCCAGTCATTAGAACTGAGGAAAGGGGACCCATAAACTGTTAATACTGAATACATATGAATACTAAGTACTTTGTGTATCATCTATGTATATGTAATATGATTTATATGTTTGTATTGCTACAACCCTAATGGGTTTTTTTGTTTGCAATTAATAAATAAATAAATATATACTGATCCTCAAATTTCCCCTTGTTTCTCTAAAACACTGTCAAGATACTGATCCTCAAATTTCTCCGTCTGTTTCTCTAAAACACTGTCTTATATACTGATTCTCAAATTTCCCCGCATCTGTTTCTCTATGACACTGTCCTATATACTGATCCTCAAATTTTCCGTGTTTCTCTAAAACGCTGTCTTACATACTGATCCTCAAATTTCCCCGCGTCTGTTTCTCTAAGACACTGTCCTATATACTGATCCTCAAATTTCCCCGCGTTTCTCAAACGCTGTCAAGATACTGATCCTCAAATTTCTCCGTCTGTTTCTCTAAAACACTGTCTTATATACTGATCCTCAAATTTCCCGCGTCTGTTTTCACTAAGACACTGTCTTGTATACTGATCCTCAAATTTCCCCGTCTGTCTTACATAAAATATTCTTTCGTTTATTAGTTTTAGTAAGTAATTAGGTCCATTAGTGAGGTCATTTCAAATATCCCCGTATCATGGTATCAAATTTCCCTACGTTTTTGCAGCATATCATAAAATTTGAAATAAATTTGAATTAAAGTATAAAACTATATTTAAACTATAATAATCTTTCTTTTATTCAATTCCGACCGAAAGGGTTTAATTTGGTCCATTATTCACGCGATTTCAAATTTCCCCGTACTAGATATTCGTGACCCTATCAATTCATAAATAGTTGATATCAGTGTTCAATTGTGAGCGGGAACATAAAGGGTTTTTGGCCTAGATAATACCAAAAACACATCAGAAGAAAGATTTGTAATTTTGATGTTCACATACATCATAAACGTACCCCCAATGCGACCTAAATTATTCTGGAAACCAGACTTATTGTGAACAGTTGTAAACGGAGTTTTAAGATTCAAAAGTATATTGTAGAACATTAGGGTAAGTGATATAAATTGATAAAAAAAAGATGATGAACTGGAGACCACCAAGGAATTATTGTAATGATAGCAAGGTGTTAGTTACATATATATTAGTGTTGATTCCCCTGGAACACGCTGTAATTATGCAAGGTTGTCGGTCGTTCACCTAGTGCTTTGCATGTAATGGGGTGGTACTTTAGAAAGAGGCTGGGTTATTACATATTACTACCAGCTGCCCCAACAAGGGTCTGGATGCATCCCGCATGGTGACGCAACACGGTTAAATCTAAAGTTTCCCTGGAACCCCCGATAGTCATCGGACAATTTCACCCCCCCCCCCCCCCCCCCCCCCCGATTTCAAAAAAGGATGGGACTTACAAGGACAGTTAACCATGTAGGTATCTTAAAATTTATCGGTGCCTACCAAGGCCTTAATAAACCCCAAAGACATGTAAAAAGCCTGTCCCTGGTCCTACTCAAAACCTAAGCCAGCCAAATGCTGACTTTCCCAAAAATTAATCGCTAAGAAAGGATAAACATTTATCAAAAAGTTGCTGCCACAAAATAACACATGTGATGGTTTGCTAGGCCACTCATGAAACACTCTCAAAAAGTGGCATATTCAACATCCATGTGTATACCAACACTGGACAATAACTTTACTAGGACTATTACTAAACATCAATATTAAGGCTATAAAAACTGTATGCTTATTATACCGAAAAGGAAAAAGACATCTTATTCATCTAAATCTATCACTTATCTAAATATTGATCATTACAACTTATCAACCCGGTAACTAAAGTATCCCCCCAACCCTCGGAGTGGGGAAAATTCCATATTATTCTTTAACCTAAACCGTCCCAGAGAAAAACCACTAAAATCATTATCAATCAATTTCAAAAATATTTACACTACTCAGATCAACTGTTGATCTTGACAACATCAGAAAACATGTCACAGTATGAAACAGACCTTTTTTTATAACAGATTGTGAACATATTAGGTATTTGAAAACCAGCCGTTCTGATAAATAAATGGTTATTATTTTTACACACATGTTGTGTGGTTGTAAGAAACTCTGTTATTGGTCAGTTTATGAATTGTAATAATGAAATGATTATTTTGTGGTAGGACCAAATAAAGAAATATTGTTTTTGATTTTAGTGCATGTTGTTATTAATATCAGGCTCCGCTCTTGTAACATCGAGCGTATATTGTAATTTCATTCACCGTCTTTGTTGCTATTTGTTTCTATTTTATATTCCTTCACAAAAGTCTTCCCGTCACCATTTGGTGGTCTCCATTGAAGTGTGACAGGGTTGTCATTGATATCATCAACTTTTAATTTAATCGGAATATCTTTTTTTCATGAAATATCAATTATAAATGTTTATTTATTTGAATGTTCAAATAAGGACAGTTTTAAATTAACAAACTATAACCTTTATTATAACTGATTGCATACAATTTTAAATGTATATATTTATTCTAGAAAAAGGACAATGTTTTACCCACCATGTAATATGCTACACTATGCACCTGTCATGGATCACGGGGACTCGACCAGTAGAGCTGCATAACGCGTACCCAGGTGGCGGATAGGGAAGACCCTCTCGTTTGGGGATTGTGAGGTCATAATACGGAAAGCCTGTAGTTTTCGAAAAAGACTAGGCTAATGCCGCTACAGAAGGATAAATTATCCGACCCTACCCAACCATCCTCCGTTTACAGTGGCAGTCAAAATTGTGTCCTGACCCATCCCTATTTTAATTGTTTGATCAATTAAGGTGGTTTCTCGTCTTAAAGAAGCATGAAACATTTGCCAGTGGACGTTAATGAACACTCAAACCATGTAATGTTTAAAAAGGACACAATCTAACACTGGGATATTGATATCAAACAAAACAAAACTGGTTTTGTTTTTTCATATTTTCTCCCCTTCTCCACCTTATTTCTGTTTCCAATCTTGTCCTTAGGAGGACGTCAATGAACAATCAAACAATCACTGTAATGTTTTAATAGGACACAGTCTAACAATGGGGTAATGATATCAAACAAAACTGGAAGAAAAGACTATTTAAATCATCTTTGTTTTCTCGGACAAAGCAATTGTATGCTGTCATACTCCTAGAGTAAACAGGTTTTGTTTTCATATTCTCTCCCCTGTTCCACCTTATTTCTGTTTCCAATCTTATCCTTAAATATATGGTTATTTTTTATTTAATACAAATGTAGGTTATACAGGTATCTACTTCTTTTTTATAACATACATTTGTAGATGAGTTTCAATGTCACTGTTTCTATGTATAACTGGTATACAAAGTAAACTGAAGTGGAAACTTACAGTAACTGACTGAATCAACTGAAGTCTAAAATAAGAAATGTTTTACAACTTAATTAAAATTTGATGCCATCGCCAGGTTAAATTTCTGTAAACTCATTTTTTTCACTTACATTGCATACCTCTTGCGATTTTTCAATTTGTAACTTTAGTGGTACATATATGCAATTTCATACGTGTATATTAAATATATGCAGCAATTACTTTCATCTTGTAACGTTTAGCGTGAATATCATTGTACTGACATTTCATTCCCAGGTTGTGGTTTCGCATTCCTCCATTAGAAGTTAATCAATTACAAATATTTCAGATACCCAATAGTTAATAATGTTATGAGATACTGACGAGGAACAATTTAAAAATTTGTTTCCTTAAAATTTAAAAGAATCCGAAAATTATATGGTTTGTAACAATAGACACTTTCCTTTTATGAAGCAATGAACATATTTTATATATAATATAGAAATACAAGTGACATTTTGTGCTATTTATTTACGACAATGATTTCATCTCCTGTTGTCACATTTCTCCGCAGGGTGTGCAAGGGTAAACAAACACAGATGGGGAAAAACACCAAGAATATGTTGCTTTCAACTTTGTATCCTATAAATCGTATAAAATATTTGAATTTCTTGTTGGAAAAATAAGGAAATAAACCTGATATGCCAGGACCATGTGTGTTATATATACCAAAATGCCCAACAGGTTAAACAAATAGCACAAGAAACTTGTGTATGCATTGTACATTAAAATCAACTGTTTACAGATGTACATATACAGACAGTATTTATGTTGTGGGAAGATAAAATCCATGTAAATAAACATATCACTTGAAGTAGTTCCAGTCCTGATCATATACTAGCAGTAAGGTGTTGTTCTCTCTGCAGCCTTTGGATTTTGACACCATTCCATCACTGTACATTTCTTCCAAAACCTGTCTGCTGGACTCACTAATACTTGTTCTCTAAAATGACATAAATGTTTTGCAAAAATACAACAATCCTCTTAAAAATTAATAAAACCAATATTTCTATTATATGTGTCTTTTGATTTTGCAAGATTCTAGAAATCCTGCACTGACCACCTAGAAAGTATTTAAATGTATAATATAGCAATCAGGGTGGTAGTGGGTGGGAATTTTGAAACAGAAAAAAATTTCAAAAATTCTTAAATTTCCAAAATGGCGTCTTATGTGTTCATAAAAATTTCATAGAATGACCCGGTGCATGTTGCACACACATGAGGAACAGCATGTGCTAAATCCTGATTGGTGCATTGAAAAAGGTTATAGCCAATCAGAATTGTGCATGAGTGAGATCATGCACTGGTCATGCATTCTTTGACCTAATGACCAGGAAAAATTGCATAACCCAATTACTGCAGACACTCCCGTCTGCTATTATCTAATATTTGATCAAGAAATATTGTGTGAAAGTCTGAAGTATAAAAATTATCTTAACAAAATTCCTTAAGTTAAAATAAAAATTTCCAGCCAAAAATTCTTTTATCTTTACAAATAAAATTATTTTTTCTCTGCCAAATTTTCACAAAAAATAAACCATTCCACCATTACAAATTCTAGGACATCCATTTGGACAAACGACAACAACATCATACCAATTTGTACAAATAACAACAATCATAACAATCAGGACGACGATGACGACCCAATCATACCATAGTTATTCAAATATAAAATTTGAAGTTGTATCCAAGGATTCTGAGTTCTATTTGCGTATATAAGATAAACCCAATATATGTGTTTAGGGTCATTTATTCAAAAATTACATTGTTATGTAATGTTACATAACGTTATATGAGTTCAAAAAATAGTCATGTTTAGAATAGTAGCAAAAAGCGAATAAATGACATTTAAAAGCAAAGGTGGGGATAAAAAAGCGCCAAAAATCCCTAATAGGGATCCCCCACCCGAAGAATCCTTGGATAAGTAAACAAGTGTTATTTACAACAAATAAAAAAAATATTTAACAAATAAGTTTGTTATAGAGCAAGCTTTGTTGGCCTGTATCCAAAAATGAAATAAAACAAATGCATAAAACACAATTCATTTGAAAGGACAAGCCCTGTTGTCCCCTATCAAAAATTTTCAATGAAAAACAATGCATAATAAATGATATAAAATAAATGAATAATCTGTGAACAATTTTGACAGAGCAAGCTCTGTTGACCCCTATCAAAAACACAAAAAGAAAAATTAAACCTTATAAAATGATGATGAATGACTGATAGAGCAAGCCCTATTGTCCTCTACCATGTAAAACTGACTTATTAATAATACTAAGTGTAAAGTAATAAAAAATACAGAAATAGGCACATACTAAGATAAAGATCTCAACTTCTATATATGAAACATACAAAATTAAAAATGTAAATAGGGTAGAGCAAGCACTGTTGTCCTCTACGATGAAATATCAAATTAACCCTATAACTGAAGACAAAAGTGACAAAAAATACACCTGTATAATGGTACGCAAGATGAAAATCTCAAATTGTGTATATGAAACCAACAAAATAAAAATGTAAATAGGGTAGAGCAAGCCCTCTTGTCCTCTACCATGAAATCTCAAATGAACCCTATAACTGAAAACAAAAGTAACAAAAATATACACATGTATAATGGTACGCAGGATGAAAATCTCAAATTGTGTATATGAAACAAACAAAATAAAAAATATTATTAAATTGGGTAGAGCAAGCCCTGTTGTTCTCTACCATAATGCAGATTGTACTTAAAGATTATCAATACGAATATAGTTTTTGAAAGCGTTGGATTTCCATCTACCCATGTTTTGAATAACAGATAATGGCACTCCACGAGCTGCGGCCGAAGTCGCTGTCCCGATTCTGAAACTGGCCTTTATAAAGATCTGGACTTCGACCCACAAATCTCAACAGAGATTTTAAGGAAGAATTAAAATAAAAATATGATACAGGGGTTCCACATATAAAACAAAACAGAGGACCATGTCTATGCTTTACAACTGAAACATATTGCCACAGGGTTAAAACAGGACAAATCGAATTCTGTTTATTTCTCTGAATAACGATTTTCTTTGGTTGCAAATCACTGTGTTTGTAATTTCGGATAGTGACTGTCATACTGAGTAGCTGATTTTGGGAAGACTCAAACTGAATATCTGACAGCTGAATGATTTTAGTGTGGTCACCACCAGATTTCACAGTCATCTCTCCAACACGAAGGAAACAGTAAGAGGCAAGAACCATCATAGCTTTTAACAAAATTTTGTTGTAGAATTCTGGAATAACTGTAGGAATCCCTTGGGTTAACTTAAATAAAATTTCCTTAGTTATTGGAAGACGTGTATCAGCTTTACCTCTCAAGTTTTGTGCACCTTTCAACATCTTTTTTATATAAAACGAATCGGCTGGATCATCAACAACATTCATCCTATGAAAGAAGCTAATGGCAGCGATATAAGAGGCTATCGTTGAGGGTTGATAACCCTTCAAATACAAATGTGAAATGAAATGTGCAACCATGACATGAGCAGAAGGATATATTGGGTCTTTTGGAAATGAGACCTTACAAAATTTGCTATAAACTGACAACATTCTGTTATAAGAAGATCTTGTTGATTCAGACAGTGAGGCACGGAAAAGCATGTTTTTCACAACTTCAAAAGATGAGGAGGTACTGTTTCCGGATTTTTGTTTAACCAGGGGGCTACACAGTGGGCCTCCTGAAACGAGAAACGAGACAGCAAATCACAAACCACATTCAATTTCCCAGGTATGTGTTTTGAACGAAAATAGATATTAGAATTGAGAGATGCAAGCACTAAACGCCGAACCAGTTTCATTAATACTTAGTCTTTGGAAGACGTTTTATTGATAATATCTGTAACAGCCTGATTGTCGGTAAAAAATAAAATCTTGTGATTTGAAAGTGTGCGACCTCAAAGTTCAACAGCCAAGACAATGGGAAACAACTCCTTCACTGTGATGTGTAAATCTTTTACTTCAGGGGGCCATTCTCCTGCAAACCACTTACTGCCGAAGACTGCAGCATATCCCCCATGGACCCCTGCTGCATCCGAATACAGTTTGATGACATCCGAAGACACCCAATTTCTGTACAAAAAACAAGATTTACCGTTAAAATGAGAAATAAATTCATACCAAGCCCTCAAATCAGCTCTAGCTTCGGAATTTAGGGTAATTCTAAAATGAGGACAAGTATGACCAATTGTCAAATCGAAGAGTCTGCGTAAAAATGCACGCCCAGGAATAATCACACTGCATGCAAAATTCAATAATCCTAATAAAGACTGAAGCTCTCGTAGAGAGACTTTCCGTCGCACCTTAAAATCCTCAAGTTAGGAAAATATTCTCTCTACTTTGTCAGAAGGGAGACGGGCTATCATCAAAGAAGAATCAATCTCTATGCCATAAATCGTAATACATGTAGTTTGTAGCTGAGTCTTTTCTGACTTGATTGACACCCCCAAACTCTCTGCCAAACATAAACATGTGTTAAGAGCCATAGAACATTCATTTGAGCCGGTTTTACCAACAAAGAAAAAATCATCTAGGAGGTGAGATACACCCTGTACATGTAACTTTTTATTGAGAATCCACTGCAAAGAAGTTGAAAAACTCTCAAAAATTTGACAAGATGAAGATGCACCCATAGGAAGTTTCATATAAAAATATTTACCCTCCCATGTCGATGATAATCAGACGGGTGTATTGGAATTAGCCGAAAGGCATCTTCAATGTCGGCTTTACCCATTAAACAATGAAAACCAAAGTCCTTCACAAGTTCAATAACCGTCTCAATATTTTGGTAAGAAACAGCAGTGAATTCAACTGGAATATGGGAGTTAACTGAGTCACCCTCAGGATAAGAAAGATCATGAATTAATATGAATGAATTGTCATTTCCTTTTTTGGGAACTAAACCTAAAGGAGAAAAAATAAAGTTATCAAAAGGGGGAGAGTCAAAGGGACCACTGATTCTTCCTTTCATAGCTTCTTTTTCTAATTTTGCCCTCACTGCACTAGGGTTATCTCTAGCACTCTTACGGTTTTTTGGGAAATTTTTGTCAGTACATGAAAAAGAATTTATTCTGAAACCCCAGGTGAACCCAGATAATAAACACTGTTTTAACTTGTCGTCATAGTTTTGCAACAGGGACTTCAACTTATTTACCTAAATTGACGTTGGCAGACTTCTTACGGTCCCATTGCTTACAAGTGAGTGTCGCATGTTGTTTTCCACATGCAACACACAAGTGCTTAAGTTTGCAAAATTGCCGGATTTCACACCCCCCTGTCTTGCAATAGGTCCAGCAGTAACCAGGGTGGAACATGCCTGCTGGCTGCTGGACCCGTTTCTGAAAGGGGGAACTGCCTAAACTGGCTACAGGTTTTGCATGTACTTTCTGTTGGGCAGTTAATTGATGCTGATTTGGTTTAAACTGCTGATAATATGCAGTTCTCCACAAATCATCATTAATTACAGCCCAATTGAAATCCATCATCTTGCGTACCCTGCGAAAAACTTCGTCATACGACTTCGCCATTGAAAAACCAGTTTTTTGACATATCCCTAATGTTTGAGCCATATTTAATAAATGCCAGTATTGAATCTGGATGTTTCTCATAATAAATAGACATATATATATCAAATGCACATGTCCACTGATGAATAGAAAATAAAACCTTTGGCTTCACACTTTTTGAAATTTTCAAAAGAGCATTTTTCAATGAAATTTCATCATCTTCTTGATTAAAATTAGGCAAAAGGGTATAAAAATCAACATAACTATCAGCCCAAATGGCTTGTTTAACTTTATCGGTTACATGAAAACCTAAAGGTAATGTGTTCTTCAACATGTATTGTGATGTTGTCCCCATAGCATCATTATTTATACCTAAGGTTCCCAAGGATGAAGTATTAGAGTCACGTAACAGTTCTGGATCTGACGATACAGGTGGTACGAGTTGAACCGAATTGTTAGTCTGTTGATGGCTGGATGCAAGGTGAAGGGAGTCAGGTTGAACTGAATAAGTATTCTGCTCAGCGTTTGGTACTTGCTGAGTTGGCAAACTGGTTGAATTGCTTACCTCAGATGAAAGTCTTAAGTTACAATGATTATGAATATTGTTTTCAGAGGTAGATGGCTGCTGGGTGATATTGGTCCTCTGTAAGACATCTGTCAGTGTCTGGCTGTTAAATGAGGGCTGTTCTGCTGCAAAAACTAAACCAGAGTTTTGCAATTGTTCGATTAGGCTAGAAGCTATTGACTGAGCTGATGGCATGGCAGGTAGTGATGTGGAAGACTCTGTACGGGTTGTGGTGCTATTTTCATTTCTGGTTTTGGTATGTTTACGGGACCTCCTTGTTGGTGATGTTAATATGGGAAGTGGTGTATCTGATATGGATGGATCATCTGTTGTTGATCCTGCCACATCTGCAGGGAATTCATCCCGAAGGTCAGTAGGGGCAGCACGCCTGCGTGTCCTAACTCTCTGTTTGGGCATATCTTATACAAAAATAATGTACAGAAATTGTCAATTAAGTGGAAATTGAAAATCTAAATTCAATCAAGTGAGTTACATGTAACTTAAATACTAAATTTATACTGTTTGCTATAAGTAGCAAAACATTCAGACAATTTTAAAAATTGTACAATGTATATAGAGCAAGTATGTAGTAGCTATTCTAGCAAACTTGTATACAAATATGTGAAATGTATGCAGACCGTACAAATGTAATAAACCAAATCATGTAATGGTAATAATAAATCATAGTTTCATACTCCAAAATGTGGCACAACCAAGGAGTTGATGAAACACACTGTAAAATATAAAGTTTCATACTTTTAAATAAAAGTTGATGAAACAAAACATGTGCAAGAATAATGACAAGTGTCAAGTAATAAAGTTTATGTATGCTCCAATATGCTGGATACAAATTGATAACAATTATTATGATGTATCCATATAATGTTTGAATGTGCCACAACCATCATATATATAGATACAAACATAAAGCATTAAATAATAACTGCTTAACTGGGTGCCCCAGTTACAGTAATGAATTATGTATTTGTGATAACAATATAAATATAAGTTACAACACAGACCACACGAACAAACTGATGCAAAGTATAATATCTAGAAGCTATTGACTGAGCTGATGGCATGGCAGGTAGTGATGTGGAAGACTCTACGGGTTGTGGTGCTATTTTCATTTCTGGTTTTGGTATGTTTACGGGACCTCCTTGTTGGTGATGTTAATATGGGAAGTGGTGTATCTGATATGGATGGATCATCTGTTGTTGATCCTGCCACATCTGCAGGGAATTCATCCCGAAGGTCAGTAGGGGCAGCACGCCAGCGTGTCCTAACTCTCTGTTTGGGCATATCCTATACAAAAATAATGTACAGAAATTTGTCAATTAAGTGGAAATTGAAAATCTAAATTCAATCAAGTGAGTTACATGTAACTTAAATACTAAATTTATACTGTTTGCTATAAGTAGCAAAACATTCAGACAATTTTAAAAATTGTACAGTGTATATAGAGCAAGTATGTAGTAGCTATTCTAGCAAACTTGGATACAAATATGTGAAATGTATGCAGACCGTACAAATGTAATAAACCAAATCATGTAATGGTAATAATAAATCATAGTTTCATACTCCAAAATGTGGCACAAGCAAGGAGTTGATGAAACACACTGTAATATATAAAGTTTCATACTTTTAAATAAAAGTTGATGAAACAAAACATGTGCAAGAATAATGACAAGTGTCAAGGAATAAAGTTTATGTATGCTTTAATATGCTGGATACAAATTGATAACAATTAATATGATGTATCCATATAATGTTTGAATGTGCCACAACCATCATATATATAGATACAAACATAAAGCATTAAATAATAACTGCTTAACTGGGTGCCCCAGTTACAGTAATGAATTATGTATTTGTGATAACAATATAAATATAAGTTACAACACAGACCACACGAACAAACTGATGCAAAGTATAATATTTTCAAAAACGTTTGTAACTGCCAACAGCTGATCGAACATTTTTGGCGTAAATCAGCATACCTTTTTCATTAAAATGAACATTATCTCTTGGCATGATGGCCCGTGTGTTTTTCCATATGCCTCTGTGTTTCCAAAAAGTTATATTGTCAATACATTTTAATTCCAATTCAAGATGATTTTTTACGACTCTGACTTTGTCATTATAGTCGCTTCCGGTTCCCGAAAACCTCGGGATCAGCTGATCAACTATCACATGACTTACATCATAACACGTGGTCAGATAATTGGCAAATGATAAGATATCACGTGCCAAAGTAATCGGGTTATCTTCTCTATCAAGATCATTCCCTCCAATCTGCAGGAACACAGTTCCTGGTTGATATTCCGATATAACATTAATAAAGTCTGCCTTTTGGATACATTTTGGACCAGGACGAAGTGTCCCACCACCTAAACCAGAATATTTGACCTGAATTTCAGTTCCGTCGAAACATAAATTATACCAACCCTCGTCCCGATTTTCGTAAGCAAAAGAACCCAAACGATGAACAAATGAATGTCTAGAAATTAAAACTCTATGAAGCATGTTGATAAATGAAAATATGAATACAAATGTAAGGCTTTATAAAAAACTGATATAAATATACAAAATTCAGAAATAAAAATATAGTGGCGTATAAAATATACAAAAAATATAGATGGCGTATACCTTTCTGTTGCAATTGTTACAACACGCAGACTGCTTGCCTCTCACTGACGAATGCTGATACACAGGTGCCGATGCAGGTTCCAAATAAGTTCAATTTCACAAATATAGAAATTAGTTTAAATAAGTCCAACAGCACTAACTATGGTACGGTGCAAGTAAAATCGTCAAACTGCTAGGCTCTGGATGTTTGTATTCACGGATACAGGAAAATTGCAAGTCACAATCAAAGCAAAACAATAGCTTGTCACCACGTGGATTGGAAAATCGTCCCAAACAAATGATTATAAGATGAATTATCTATATAATAAATACTCATTACAGTCCACAGTAATTGTAGTCCCATAAAACTAGAAAAACTGTATTTGACCATCAGAATCAATTTTGAAACAGAAAAATTTTTCAAAAATTCTTAAATTCCCAAAATGGCGTCTTATGTGTTCATGAAAATTTCATAGAATGACCCGGTGCATGTTGCACACACATGAGGAACAGCATGTGCTAAATCCTGATTGGTGCATAGAAAAAGGTTATAGCCAATCAGAATTGTGCATGAGTGAGATCATGCACTGGTCATGCATTCTTTGACCTAATGACCAGGAAAAATTTCATAACACAATTACTGCAGACACTCCTGTCGGCTATTATCTAATATTTGATCAAGAAATATTGTGTGAAAGTCTGAAGTATAAAAATTATCTTAACAAAATTCCTTAAGTTAAAATAAAAATTTCCAGCCAAAAATTCTTTTATCTTTACAAATAAAATTATTTTCTTTCAGCACAACATATTGCCAGCTACTTCCGCCGACTTGTTTTAAAGAAAAGACAATCGAACAACTATTGATGTAATGAAATATCTGAGACTGAATTACAGGGACTTAATAAACTGGCAGCATATAATGAAAAAAAAAGATTAATATGAATGTTGGGTAATTGCAATAACCACACAAAGAATCCAAAAAAAAATAACAGCTTGTATATTTTAGTGCAAAATTGTCCCTTATTGAAATGTGTGGGTACATGTATATGGGAAGGAAGTCACTGCTGTTCAATCATTTATTGTGTCGCCTGTGCTAGCAGATGTGACATTATAACAATCAGTGAAACAACGTGATATTGGACAATTCCATCCCAAAGTTCACATTCTTAAGTCGAAAACGAGGCTGGCTGAATTGTCCAATCTCACATTGTTTCACTGATTGTTTCTCCGCTGAAAATTAATGTTAATGGCCGCCATGACACAAAAATGTGTTCTCTTAAGCTAGGCGACCTAGTGCAAAATTAATTCTATATTCGAAAAGAATGTGCGTCATTGTTTTGTACCACAGGTACAAATTTTTAAAAAGATATATTTTAGGTTGCGCTTCAGGGGTTTTCAAATTGAATTTATATAGTTTTTCGACAATGTTTTACCCACAATGTAATATGCTACACTAGGCACCTGTGAGGGTGCACGGGGACTCATCCCATAGAGCTGCCTAGCGCGGATAAGGGAGACTCTCTCCTTGGGGGAGGGAGGTTGTTATGAAAATAATACGGAAGGCCTGACCGCGGACCATAGTAAGTAACTTGTTTGGAGAATGCCACACTCCCTGCACGCTAAAGACCACTCCTGTAGTTTTCGTAAAAGAGTAGGCTAATGCCGCTAAAGAAGGCTTAATTATCCGACCCTACCCAGCCATCCTCCTTTTACAGTGGCATTAAATTGGTTCTTCTATGTCCTGAACCACCTCTATTTGAATTGTTTGATAAATTGAGCTGGTTTTCGTCGTGAAGAGGCATAAAATATTTGCCGCTGGGCGTTAAGGAACAATCTCTGTAGTGTCTAAAAAGCACACAATCTAACACTGGGGTAATGATAACAAACAAAACTGGACGTATAGACTAAATAAATCACCTTTGTTTTCTCGGACAAAGTAATATTATGTTATCATATTTTCTCCCCTGTTCCACCTTATTTCTGTTTCTGAATTTGATAAATTGGGTTGGTTTTAGTCCTGAAGAAGCATGAAATATTTGCCACTGGTCATTAAGCAACAATCAAGCAATATGCTACACCAAATCCCTTGCTGAATAAACATTGAATGATATCGATTTTAAGACCAAGTAACATCTATCAAATCAAGGGCAAATCCAGCGGGAGGAGGGCACAATTGCCCCGCCCCCTCGCCCCGGCATAGATGAAACAGTTTTCATAACAGTCAAAATATCTGATTGTCCTGAACAAATTTCTGGACCCTGGTTGTGCCTCTACTTTTTAAAATGAATTTATTCGAATGTGGTATCTATGGTTATATCATTTGTTTTTTCATTTGTAGTTGCTTTATATATTCTATGGAAAGATGAAAGAAAAATATTTAAAAATAATAAAATAGTAAATGTTTAATCACTTACGTTAAGAAATTTGAATTGAAAGAGGTTCTTTGCTTTCCAATGGTTTACTTCTTCCCTTGCACTGACTATGTACCAATTTTTTGTCTGCAAATCACATTGTTCTATAACATACCACTTTAATGACATGCCACAGTCATATTTTGGCGGTTTCCATGTTATTTCAGCCGAGTTTGAGGTTTTACTTAAACTACTCAGTGGACAAACTGGCATGTCGGGTATATCTGTAATACAAAAAAAGCTCTATAGATGTCTGTCAATGACAAACCAAGATAATTAACAATATATGAAGTAGAAGTAACTGTTTTTATTATTGATATTAAGATTAAGGGCTAGTTTGATCACAAGCTAAAGTTTCTATGGATGGACCAAAGTTTGTTCAAAACCCTTCTGGTTAACTGTGTATGTCTGATAAACCAGGGTTCAGCCCACGATTTCAAATGGTCGAACAAGAGAAACTAAAGCCATTGTGTCAATGTGAATGACTGGTTGATCCTCATTCTGATCCGTCCAGCATCAAACCAACCAGACTAAACTGGAGGTGATCAAACTAGACCCTCATTACGGGCTCCCAGGTGTCTGTAACTGATTATCTGGATTACAGCTGACTACGGTCTTAGTCAGGTCTTGTGTTAAAACTGTACTTACAAGTAAGTTTGGCTGTGGCGGTCATTTTCGTTGGAAGGTGCAATTATCTAATATATTTATGAATGAGGAGAACCAAATGACCATTCCACCAAAGTGTGGTTCCAATTAAGCGGTTCCAGACAAGAAAATTCTTCAGTGATTTTCCCCATGATTCAATGTTAGACTTAGTGGCAATTTTGAACTGTTGATCATTATCAATGTACTTACAAGGTAAGTAGAGGACCACCAAATATTTCAGTGTTTACTTGTGCTTGTGGCTGTTCATTTGTCTTCCCGAGTTTATTACGTTTTTTTTATTGCTCCTTCGGTATATTTATCCTCTTCATTTCATTCAGCTGTAAGTTCGAATGAAACCTTTTTACAGACACACGACAAAAGCTCCAGGTCAAGGAAACTAAAAGGACAGTTTATATATTCTTTATTGGTGACTACCATGCAACAGTTAATCATTTTTAATGTTTTAACAGTCTTGCATTTATGTATAACATTACACTATCTATCATGTTACAATTAAATTAGTAATGTGTAGATATCTACTGAATAAATGAAACTTGCTGGCTGAGTCTTTCATAGCTTTGATGTGTCTGTTTTAGCCATCTCACCTTCTCCTACATCATTTATGATAGACCAATCAAATGTTCTGTTTTGGCATCAAGTTTTGGAAAGCCAACATTAGTTTTGTTTGAATCGACACTGGCTATTTTGATCCATTTTTCATTAGCCGATTTATTCTAAAAATGCTATTGTCATCACTCGGCGTCTGTCGTCGTAAACTTTTCTTTAATGATATCCTCTAAAACCACTGGGCCAGTTGGAACAAAACTTGGCAGCAATGGTCCTCTTTTAGAATTATATCCGATGACCTCGTCCGTCATCCAGGATGGCAACCAGAGCCAAACCTAGTTTAACATAAGACCCTATGGGAAATTTATTTAAAGATATACTTATCTAAAACGACTAGGCCAATTGGAACAAAATTGGCAGCAATGGTCCTTAGCTGGTCCTCTTTCAGAATTGTTTCCGATGAATGCGCCCGTGATCCAAGATGGCTACCAGAGCCGAACTTAGTTTAACATAGGACCCTTGAAAAGTTTCATGAAAAGTAAAAAATCGGCCATCATTATTTTAATAACTCAACACATTTATACTTGTTTATCCATGGCCAGTAGATAACGAACATTACTACTCATTTACGCATAACGATTAAAATGAGTAATTTTCACGATGTATAATTTCTAGCACATACATATTGGGCAAATGTTAGAATATCATAATTATACACATCACCGGTCTCAGGTAATTAGGAATAATTATAGTGTAATCATTGCAGTTTACTAAATTTGGCACACAGAAAACTAAAAAAAAAAAGAGAACAACACGAACTCCTATAAAAACCAGGAGAGAACCCAGGTGCTCTCCATATACGGCACACGTAAGTTCAACAAAGTCAGTCCGGTGGAAGTCACAAATCGGTGGAGGCACATGTAATGTACGATAGTGGGAGCAGGTCCAACATCGTCTTAGATATTGGAACACTGTAACGGTCAATCAATTCGTGATGACTGTAAAATTTCCTAAGTGATGACATCAGCTTATCCCTGATAAAACCCTGGTTAAGAACCTTTTGTGACACCAGTAATCCTACTAAAATAATTACAAAAATGTACAAAATGGTATATTAATGTCTCTCGTATTTTTGATAACTAGGATACCATCTAAAGTTTGAATTCTATCGTTCAGGCCTCGCTTGCACAAAACATCTCAAACTGAGTTTTTACTCAACCTCAGATTAACTCAAACTCTTCGAGTTTTTTTCTTAGCTGAGTCTTTCTAATATATATATTTGTTCAACAACACAGCCTCAGGTATTAAAGAGCAATTGCTCTCTTGTTGGGAAGAGTTAAGTCCCGATTTTCATGCGTGTGAGGGCGGCATATGCAGATCTAGATGTGCAAGTTTTGGAGTTTTCTGTCTTAAAAAAGATGAACCACTGGAGAATGTTACAGTAATGTTTTGATTTTGTTCAGAGAACGTTATAAAATAACGTTCCTAGGATGTAAAAGTGGGGACTCAGAGTTGGGTTCCAGGAACATTGTGAAATTGTGAATGTTAAAATAATGTTCCAGGATTGTTATAATAATGTTTCTACTGGTAGTCCAGTCAGACTAAGTTTTAACCTCAAACTAATTGCAACAGAAAATATTTTAGTTCTGATCTATAGCATTAAGCCCCAAATATACACAGAAAAAAGTCTCATACAATCTTACTTGAGGAAAACTCAAAATCAGCATTTTTAATTTCCTATGGAAACTAACATTGGAAAAGGGAGATAACTCTGCAAAAATGAGTCTTTTTTGTCAGTTTTTGGTTGATTTTCTTAAAATTCATGTAAAGTATGATACTTTGATGGGGTTATAAGTTCTATATTATATAATATTCTGCTCATGAAATGTACAAAACAGAAATGTTTATGGGTATTTTTATTTTTTTTGCGCATTTTTCATTAAAGAAATTGCAAATTTGTGGCTTTGTGACCATTTTGAAAAAATAATGTGAAAAATTGATATTGCTTATACCTGTAAATTATATTTGATCAGCATCTACCTGGTTTGAAGAAACTTTAAACCACAAAGAGAAGAATATATGCTTAATTATTTTTATTAAATTTGAGATTCTTTACTTTGACAAGTTGAAAATTTAATAAATGGTCAACTAATGAATTACGAAATCTAGGTTGTAGCTTGATAAAAGATATGAAAAAAACTTTAGAGTTGTTTGTTATACTCTAAAGACGGCTAAAATATCAAGAATCAATACATTCTGCTGAACAGAAGCGGTAAAGTTATAATTTTGTATCAATTTTCATTGATATTTCTGCATTTTTTGCAGAGTTATCTCCCATTTTCAATGCAAATGTCCATAGGAATTTTAAAATCGTGATTTTTTAATCTTCATCAAATTAGATTTTGTTAGACTTTTTTCTGTGTATATTTGGGGTATAATGCTAAAGATTAAAACTTAAAAATATTCTTTTGCAATTACTTTAAGGTTAGGGTTAAATTTATGCTAGATTGACTGGACTATGGGATGTTGTGAGAAAGTTCTGCAGTAATGTTTCTGGAACGTTAAAATAATGTTCCAGGATGGTTATGATAATGTTCCTACTTGGATGTTATAAGAACGTTCAACAGTAACATACTTAATATGTTATATGGATGTTGTTAAAACATAACCTGCTCAGATCTTTCATTCATTCTGTAAAATATATTGCATATTACACATCCTGATATCTCAATTTTCCCTTCATAAAAATCCTGCTACATGTACATAGAATAAAGAATCGAAACATGGAATGTGTCAAACTCCAAGCGACAACAACCCAAGCAAAATGTAAAAAACAACTCCACCAATGGGAAGTATTTCAAGCACCTCCATTACAATAAAATGCTTCGCTGAGCGCAGCCTGATACGACCGCTCAGGTCGAACCCTGAACAGATGGGCCAAGTTTGGACCTTAATTTTCAAGCTTGATACTGTCTGAATTTGGATTGTGATCAAATCTTTGATAATATAGGTTTCTGACACAAAATAAATGTAGTCAAAGGTCCTACAAATCTATTGCGCAATACTGTTCAATTGATGATTTCCTCTTGAAGCTGTTCAAAAATTTGAAAAAAATATGAACTCCTTAAAAACATTGAAACCCCCCCCCATACTTTTTGAATCCCCCCTTGAAGCAATTACCCCCAAACACAATCCCATACTTTCCTTTGTAGTATGAAACTTTGTAGTACAATTTCAGGGAGAACCATACACTTAAACACAAATTATTGTCTGGAAACTAGAAAAATGCGTTTTTGTCCCCCAATTCCCCTGCATGTTTGGGGCAATTACCCCCAAACTCAACCCCAGCCTTCTCTTAGTGATATGGAACCTTGTGGTATAATGTCAGAGAGATCCGTACACTTACGCACAAGTTATTTTCGTGAAACTACAAAAATGCTTCTTTTTGGCCCTTAATCCCGAAATTGTTAGCACCATAAGTACAATTTAAGAGCAATCGAAATACTTATACACAATTTATTATTCTGAAACTAGGAAAATGCTTGTTTTGGACCCCTAATTCCTAAACGGTTGGGGCCATCATCCCTAAAATCAATACCAACCTTCCTTTTGTGGTATTGAACCTTCTCAAAAAATTTCATAAAGATCAATTCACTTAAACTAAAGTTATTGTCCGGAAACCAAATGTGTCTTCGGACGACGACGACGACGACATCATACGACCCCAAAATGATTTTGCGGTCGTATAAAAATGTAAGAAAAGCAAATTATTGCAGATTATATGACTAATATTATCATAGATCCCATGTTTTGATTCAATAAATACTGCTTTAAAATTTCAACTATATATAGATACGGTCATTTATTATCCTTAACCTCAACATTTGTGTTTTTTAAACGAGGACTGTATTACTGTATCATTGGCAACTACACTTTCTTTCATTGACTTCAGAATTTTCAAAATTTTTTGAAAAACTCTTGTCGACAGAAATCAATTGTGTCTTGGATTTATGGCATCTAATGAAAATATAGTAATAAAATATAAAGTTTTATATACATTCAAATATAAAACATATTAGGTAAAAAAAATGTCTCCTCCTATAAGGGTTGTTGGTGTGTAGTCACTTGAGCTGGTGGTATGTTATTAGCTGGAGCAGGTGTCTGAAAAAAATCATTTTTATATAATTATCCACAAGTTTGAGAAAGCAGAAGTCTATTGGTCCAGGCTTGTTGAAATGCCAAGACCGAAAATACATGTATATTTTTTTTAAATTGTCCGTCAAGCCAGGTTGATTGAAAAATAATTTACGTTAAAAAAATTGAGCAGTTGATACTGCCATATATATAAGATTTGTTTACCATTGATCTGAATAAATGATTTATTCAAAACTATCAAAAATACCATTTCATTCCTTATATTAACTATTAGAATTTATAACTAAAGTGTCTGCAGTATCTCGAGATTTTTACCTTTTTAAAGGGGGCCTCGGTGGCCGAGTGGTCTAGGTAGTTCGCCATGACTACTAGTGATCACTAGCCTGTCAACGCTTAGGTTGTGAGTTCGAATCTCACCTGTGGCGGGGTGTGTTCGACTCTGATATTAATTGACAAGGATTGCCAATTTTCCTACCGAAGGTCGGTATTTCTCTCCGGGTACTCCGGCTTCCTCCACCAATAAAAACTGGCCGTCGCGAAATAGCCAAATGTGCTGAAAACGGCGTAAAATCCCAATTAAACAAACACACCTTTTCACAGATTGATAAATAATATCATACCTTCTACTTTAATCCACCTGCTTGGTGTGGTGCATGTCTTAGGAAATCTGACAAAGCCTCATCTATGTCAGATTCTTTCCCATTACTATGTATTACAATACAGGACACTGTAATGAAAATAATGTATTTTAGTTTTATATTAAATCCTACCAATCTAAAGTAACTTAAAATAAATACAAATATAACAGTATAAAACAAATAGACTTAACCATGACATACTTGTACTATCAAATAACCTTGAATTAAAAAAAAATATCCTGTATTAGGGATGTATATTGCATAAGATATCTCTCTAGAATAAAACAAATAGTCTTAGTAGTGAATGGCATTATTTTCAGAAGAATTGAGATAATATATTGATATAAAGTTTTCTGCATGATTACAGAACTATTGAGAAAACTTAACAGAAAAAGTGTACACAGCTAATGAAAACTACCTACTAGTAATAATCTTGTAGACCGGCTCTGCCTTAAGGGACTTTTTTTTTCTTGCCCTTCAAACTGAAAAGCCCCCGTGTGGGTCCCGGGGACACAATAGAATAGGCCTACAGCTCCTCGGCTTGGCGTAAGAGACCCATAAGAGGCGACATGTTTGCCGTGTGTCGCAAACCCGTGTCGGTAACAGGGAGTGTTCCTGGATGGCCGGAAAAACGGTTCCGATCACCATCTGGGACACAATCTTTACCTAGACGGGAGGCCGTATGGACCCGATTCGGTCAATCGGCTGGTCACATCAATCCCTTCTTTTAATAGTGTATAGCTAGTTTTTTTTCCCTTAAAATTTGTTTAAAATAATTGCTAAATTCCTGATTTATTGGATTGGTGGTGGCTTATGGGTCAAACCTCAACAGGCTCAAATATTTAACTTTAGATAACCTATTTATTATTTTTTGTTGCTTTATTTTATTCTTTTCCTCAAAAAGAGTTAATGATTCTGTCTAGTTTTAATATCATCTACTTTAATAATTTTGGATTATCATAACCAGCTCAAGATTTGGCAGGATGGTTCCGGTTCAGCCAACAACTGGTCATATCTAGCCCTCTGCGGTTTTTCTCGTAGTTGTCTGAAAAGACCCAGATGAACCCTTTATGAAACCGAGATACACTAGGTTGGGAAGGTGGTCTGCTGCTGTATCGTTTGAGGTTTGAGGTTGATGTTTGGGTTCTGGGGTCTTGGATGATGACGGAGGCGCGAAGGCGGTGGCTTATGGACAAAGCTTTCCTCGGCTTAATGAGGCCACATTTTTGACGTGTGTGGATACCCGTAAGGATAGAGGACGGGATCCTGGTGATTGAATGCACTAAAACCTCGGCTGGTCACGTCAAGCCCTTGAACTTGACCTGTTTCCAAAATGTACAACAATAGTACCATTTATATAGGTTGGGTTCAAGAAGGCGGTGGCTCATGGGTCAATCGTGTGGATGTTACTTTGGGCGGTTGTCTCGTCAGGCAACCCCTGGCACGAGGCTTGCGCCCATTAAAAGGTACTCCAAGCGAGTATCTTATTCTGGTAACCCTGATGCTTGTCACAAATGTGGCAATCATACATCGTTTTGATGCTGCTCCGAGGTGGGCGGGGAACTAGGATATCGAAATTTATATATATCACAATGGATTTTCAACAAAAAAACCAAACAACCAATCAATGTAAACGGAAACTCGACACCAGCGATGATGAACATACAGCAAAATTACCGAACACTTCTTCAGACAACTTTCCAAAATTTTTAGTTATAGCAGCAGTAAATAGTGGAAGACCAGTCACCAAAATTTCCCCTTTTGTCATCCAAAAAACTCTACAAGGTTATGCTGGCCAGCTTAAAAAAGTTACAAAAATGAGAAACGGAAATTTACTAGTTGAATTTTTCAATCCCAACAGTCTAAAAACCTACTCTCTCTCGCAACAATTTCAGATATCAACATCTCCGTTACACCTCATAGATCACTGAACTCTTGTCAAGATGTCATTAGAGACAGAGACAGCGATTTAGCTGAATTGACAGAGAACGAAATATGTGATGAACTGAAATCCCAGAATGTATCAAAAGTTTAGAGGTTAACAAAACGGTCTGAAGATAAAAGTATTAAACTAAATACTTATCTCATCACTTTTGGCTGTACCCGTGTGCCTGAAAATATCTTCATAGGTCCCTACAGAATAAAAGTTGACACCTACATACCTAAGCTACTCGTTGCTTCAAATGCCAGAAATTTGGGCACGGTAGGAGTTCATGCAGAGGTATTGAAAAGTGTGTCAAATGTTCTGTAGAGGGCCACTCCAATTTTGATTATGACGGCCACATTAAATGTGTAAATTGCGGACAAGAACACATGGCCAATTCACGAAACTGTCATTTTTACAAAACAGAACTTGAAATTCAAAAAAACGAAAGTAGAAAAGGGTTTAAGCTACCAAGAAGCTAAAAAATTGGTCAATGCCAATAACAACTTTACTGAAGCCACCTCATATGCTGACAAAGTTAAATCCTCGAAAACCAACAGATCTTTTGCTACTCAGACTGATTACACATGGCCTGTTGAATCAGAATTCCCTAAATATAGTGATGGGAATCTGTCAGATTTTCTAAATCGATCATCGGATACTGGAAATCGACCGATGATCGATCATCGCCACTAAGTTCGGAACCGTACTTTGTTATGCTTGAATGCCATGTTTTTTGCTTTGTTTACCATATAATTGTTATTGAGTGATAAGAATTTGTTGTATTCCTTTGTATTTTGTAATAGATTGAACATTGTACGATATATTTTGTGAATAAATGAATACACATCGTCTGTTTACATTCCTTCACTGTCCCACGTGTGATTTGGCTACTTGGGATATTCCATCTTCATGGGGGGTGTAAGGTTTAGTAGAAAACTATTTTTAAACGTGATTGATTGAGGAAAAAGGCCGAACGATGGTTCATTTTGCATCCAACCAGAGACAATTTAAGTAGTTTCCGTATATTCCGAGCTAAGGCACGTCGAACATTTAGACAAAAGAGACGTAAATCTTGGCAAAATTTCGTCTCTAAAATAAACTCCCATACACCTATAAATAAAGTTTGGAATTTATACAAAAAATTAATGGTAAAAACAGAAAGGCCAATCTTCATCTTAAAGATGGCCAGACCCTTTTCACATCTGAAAAGGATATTTTCAACAAATTCTTTCTCACAAAACTACTCTCGGGAATTTCAACATAAAACAAAAAATCGCACTGAAATAACTAAACTTCAGTTTAAATCTAATAAAGCAGAATATAACCACCTTTTCTCTTTAGATGAACTCAAAACCTCTCTGGCAAAGGCCCATTACAAAGCATGTGGCCCTGATGATATCCATTATAAACTTTTAAAACATCTACCTGATATATCTTTACAAACACTTTTGGATCTACTAAATAATGTCTGGGAAGCTGGTGACTTGCCATCCATTTGGAAGCTACCCACAGTTATTCCTATTCCAAAACCTGGGAAGGATCATTTTGAACCATCGAATTATCAACCAATTGCTCTCACAAGCTGCCTCTGCAAGACCATGCAACGGATGATCAATGATCGCCTTGTCTGGTTCCTAGAAGCGAATGGCCTCCTGTCCAATATACGGTGTGGGTTCCGACAAGGCAGAAGCGCGTGGGTCATCTTGTTCGCTTCGAGTCTTTCATACGGAATGGGTTTGTTAAGGATGAGCATGTGGTGTCTTGTTAACGAGTGTCTTTGGTCTTCTTGTAGCGTACTCAACTCGGAAGGTCGTGGATTCGATTTCCGCCTGGGTCAAACCAGACTTCAAATTTGGTATTTGATGCTCCTCTACCAAGCGTACATGTGTACTATAAGAGGGTAACATCGGGGAGTAAAAGTAATAACACGAGTATTACTTTTCCCGAGGTTTTAGTGCATTCGTGATTAATTGCTGGATAACGTCCAGTAGCAATTGATTTGAGGGCTAGAGCCTGTTGATGTAACATGAATTTTAACCCTTTTTATACTAGACAGACACATTGAGTTGGATATTTATCCAGTTATCTACCTCAATAACCGTTAACAAATTCTGACATATACATCACCCTATTCGGACACAAAAAGATGTTAATGATAAAATGTTATCAAAGTACTGAAGTACTGAACATCAGAGGACCTCAAGTTATGTTGGATTATTGATAAATGACAGGTGTTTATATAGTACCTGCCAGACAGATGTTCACCTTACAATATAGTTCACATAATATAATTTGCTATCATATCTGAGATACTGTCTTATAGTAAGAAACTTATCTTTGTGAATTATCCATGAAATGTTGACGTGGTCAAATGAGAACTGCTAGATTGGCATTATGACCGAAAAGTTGCACACTTGCAAAAATCTTTAGCTTATTACTTATGACAGAGAATCAACATAGCAAATATTTTTTTGACTTGTCACTGAATTATGAGAAAGAGATCAAGACAATCATATTAAAACAGATAAATTGTAATATCTGGGTGAAAGATACCACATAAACTCATATATAGATAATATTATGTCTAAAACTGAAAAAGAAAAATAAGAGTACACTAGAAACAACATAGAAAACTAAAGCCTGAGCAACTTAACCCCACCAATAGTTGGGGTGATCTCAAGTGCTCTGGATGGGTAGTAGCAATGAGATGATTTTACACCATACATATAGATCACAACTACAATATGAATGCGTCGGTCCTTAGAGGCCTGTAAAACAGGGCTTGTAATTCTTTGGTGTATATCTTTTGATATTCTGTTTGTACATTGATGTGGCCATTAGTTTTCTGATTTATATTGTTTAATATTTGTCATTTCATTGCTATTTCTAACTGATTTTAGTATAGTTTTTTTCTGATTGTAAAGATGTTGTATGGTTAGCTTTATTTCTTTTTCATCATTTTGTTTCTGTGTCTGATTACCAATCATACCTCCCTTTTCGTTTCTTTTTTTTTAATAATGACAACAGTTTGGTTTCAATTTTCATTTATATATGTAACAATATAAAACAGTATATATATAATCTCATATTACATCATTAATTTTGGTCATTGTTGGAATGTATTCATCTTTAACAATGTACTGTAAAAGTGCTATTTTCTAACAGGTACTTAGTATTATGGTTATTGTGATATCACTTATTCAAAGGACACAGTTCATTTATAGCCCAAAACGGTCTAAAATATAAATCTTACAATTAAACTCCAAATAGTTTACAATTTGGTTCGTAAATTGGTCGATTTCAAATGTATTAACGCTCAATAAATCAGTTCTTTCATAATAGTACATTACATTCTCCAAATTAGGCCAATTTTGTCCAAATATAATGATTTGGTGCAATTTTCAGACATGAAAGCTTTAGGAAAATTTGGCCACCATCTACAATCCAAAATGTTTTGTAACCAAAAGACTCAAAATTTGATAAAGAATTCATCAAAATAAAAACTTTTCGGAATTGTATGGCAGCCATGGTTAATTATGCCAAAACATATAAATTTCAGACAAAATTGATCAAAAATACAAATAATGTATAATTATGGGGTCATGGCTTCAAGATATTTAATAGTAGGTGCCAAAATAGTATATTTTAGTCTTAATAGAATTATCACAAGTATTTCTATTTGAAATTTGTAATCGCTTGACCAATTTAGGGCCATTCTAACCCTTCGTGAACCCCTCTTTTCCTATAATATGTAGTAAATTTCTATTTGATATTCCTTAAAATATTCACATATACCAAGATACGTTTTTTTATATTACATTTAACGAGAAAAATTTACATGATCCCATATATTTGATTTAATCCAGTTATATATATGCTAAGCATACAGTTATAATGACTTGCAAATGTAGGACTATATTATATGAACAGAATTGAGCATTTTATTATTTATTTAGTTAATATCTGTTATGTTTTCAAATCATTTATCTGTATACTGAGCTAGCATTTGTATAGTCTCTTAATATCCTAAAATGGATTAAAAGGATCACATGTGTTACAATCAAACTTTGGATTGACCATTAGATACCTTTAAAAAATGTCCTAACTGGTATATATAAACATTTGGATTTATTATTGTATTATCCACTGAATTCATGCTATTTCCATTTAATACAGTTCAATAGACTGTCTATACCTATTATTAATAGTAAAAAAATGCAAAAAACTATAAATATATACATTGGACTAACATATATACATTATTCATAAAAATTAATCATTTATCATGTCAACGCTGGGGTTGTGAGTTCGAATCTCACCTGTGGCGGGGTGTGTTCGACTCCGATCTTAATTGACAAGGATTGCCAATTTTCCTACCGAAGGTCGGTGGTTCTCTCCGGGTACTCCGGCTTCCTCCACCAATAAAAACTGGCCGGCGCGAAATAGCCAAATGTGCTGAAAACGGCGTTAAACCCCAACTAAACATAAACTAAACAAACAATCATTTATCAAACTTCAAAAAGTTCATCACATCGCATAGCATATACATGTATACATGTAGTTGTACATAACTCTAAACTATATATAACAGTAAATAATTTGTGAATGTATCAGTGGTACTTGCTTGCATATTAGTTACTATGGGATAGTGAAAGAATCGCCATTCAGTTTTGCGTTTGATTATTTTTTTTGTGGGAATGAGCACTTTAAAATAAATAGTGTTTTGTTTAACATTTGTCTGCGGCAAATAAGAGTTCGAAATATTATTAAGATAGTAAAAATATTTCCACATATAAATATTAACATTGTAATGACTAGTATAGATGCGTTGGGAATGAGAACAGCATTATTCATGCATTGACAATCTTGTCTACATATATATATCCAAACAGTAGTTCATAGCATACAGTTTTAGTTCAAAAATCTATAAAATATCATTAAAAGATAACATAACATATCCAAACATTTAACTAAGATGTCATTGCATTATATTTGCCTTTAACAATATATCCATGTTCCAATCTTTTTTGTATTCTTAAATACCATATGTTTAGCATATGTCAATATAAAATTTAGAATGGAAATTGGGAATGTGTCAAAGCGACAACAATAGCTTTTAATCTGTTATAATAAATAATATAATTTGGATTAACATAAACTTAACAAACATGTTTATATTTACAAACAGTTCATGTCATACAGTTCTAATTATGTCTGATATAACATTAAATATTTGTCACTACTAGAATATATACATTAGGACTAAGCATTGCATTATTCATGCATTTACCATAACTGAACCTCAGAACTATTTAATAATAGTAAAAGATGGGACATAATCATTGGATTAATAGTTCATTGCACCATTAATGCCTTATACAATATTTCCTTAAACTGGTCTCTATTTGTTCTCTACACATCATTACACATATACGTATATCTATATAGCTTTTTAATCTGTTACAATAAATACTGGCATTGTTATGTTAACAACCATATTATAACCATATAAGACTTGTTTTGGAACTAATCATGTATGGCATCCTTTTCAAAAATGTAATGATATTTTAAATGCAATAACTTAACTATAAAATAAATATTTAGTTGGTTCCATACTGGGTTCAACTGTTTGCAATAGGAATGTATCTGTATTTTTTTATAACAATATAACAATAAAGCTGCACTCAACCTGGCAACAAGTGTCAATAATGGAGGATTCGCAAACAATTAGGAAACAATGTTAATGTATTTTATTGAAATTGGCAATAATAATATATATATGTGTTTACTCCTCATGTAGCTATTTATATCTTTTCCTATTTGTCTTAAAGTGCACGTTACAGACACTCAATTGCACGTAATTCATAGCAGTATTTATCTTTCATGCACTTATAAATAGGTATAATTTTGTACTGTTATTGTTGAACATGCATATTAGTAACTTTGTTATTAGTAATGAATATGTGTTTTCTTATACTTCAAAATGTTTGATCCTTACATTGTCTATATTAATATGTATTTTTTTTATTTGTAAAAATTTGCAATTGCACAAAAATGGCCCTATATTTATGAATATTTGTAGTATCACAGATATTTATAATGTTATCACAGACGACTTATGATTTGATTAGCAGCTACTATATTATTCTTCCACAACTATCACGAATATTCATAAAAGAGAAATTTTACATTTGATAAATATTGCATTGATATATACCAAACATACTATTACAATGTTCTCAGGAAGTCAGAATTGTTACAGGTTAAGATTTGAACATTGTTCATTAACTTGTAAAGTGGGGAAATTGAAAAATGTCATCATTCCAGTTGTTTTAATGGGGAACTGAAACAATTTGTGTTCTATAATTAACATTCTTTGTCCTTATTATTACAACTAATCAAGCAGCACTATTTCAAAACAATTGTCATTAAAATACCATATACTTTAAAATACATCATTGAAAATGGTACATATAGAGATAATTAGTGTCATAATAAAACTGGAACTTTTCAGTAAAATTTTGTAAAATGTCTTGATCATGTTGATGCAGTAAAAGTTGTAAAATGTCTTGATTATGTTGATGATGTTATATTTGTATAATGTTTGTTGCAACACCGGAAACTTCTGTTATTTTAACTGTTATTGGCATTGTTCTGTCAAGAATAGCCTCAGGCGTATCTTCCTCAAAACAAATTCTCAGAATTGTCCTTGCCACCTTAATGTCTATCACATTTTCTGCTTCTAAGCAATTCAGAATTAAGCATTCTTCATCTTTCTTTCATTAGTTTTAAAATACATGGAACATTTTGCACTGCTAAAATTTTATCATTTTATTGATATGGCACATTTTTTATTATAATAGTTATTTGTTATAATACATATACTTATTGGTTTGAAAACCATTCGTTTTGTCTTATTACATTTACTACCTTTCATTTCATCTTAATATAGACAAGCATATTAGTACATGTAGTATTGTAATTGTGAGATATAATTATTAATTCTTGTCTATATATTCTTCTTCTTTTAGCTCATATTATCAGTGGTGGTCTTTTTAATGTGTCCGCATCTCAATGTTTTAAACATTTCAAATATCATAATTGCATAAATAATAGTAGATGTTGGTATACTTTAACAGTAAAATCTAGCCATTTTCAACTATTCAATGATAATTATCCTGCTAATTAATATTTTTTTTCGTTAATTATATTTAAACTCGGAAATGGGGATTGTTTTGGAGAGACAACAACCCGATGAGAGAACATTTTGCACTGCTAAAATTTTATCATTTTATTGATATGGCACATTTTTTATTATAATAGTTATTTGTTATAATACATATACTTATTGGTTTGAAAACCATTCGTTTTGTCTTATTACATTTACTACCTTTCATTTCATCTTAATATAGACAAGCATATTAGTACATGTAGTATTGTAATTGTGAGATATAATTATTAATTCTTGTCTATATATTCTTCTTCTTTTAGCTCATATTATCAGTGGTGGTCTTTTTAATGTGTCCGCATCTCAATGTTTTAAACATTTCAAATATCATAATTGCATAAATAATAGTAGATGTTGGTATACTTTAACAGTAAAATCTAGCCATTTTCAACTATTCAATGATAATTATCCTGCTAATTAATATTTTTTTTCGTTAATTATATTTAAACTCGGAAATGGGGATTGTTTTGGAGAGACAACAACCCGATGAGAGAGGAAACAACACCCATTGGCCACCAATGTGTGTACAATACTGAGAGAAGTTTCAGCACCCGACAGTTGGCTGCTAAACAATAATGTGTACTAATTCAGTGATAATGGATGTCATTCTAAACTCCGAAATATACACGTAGAGCTTAAATCTGAAATCCTACATGACTAACAAAGATCAATGGCTCCTGACTTGGGACAGGTGGACAGTTAATATAGGAATGAAGATGTGGTATGATTGCCAATGAGACAAGTCTCCATAAGAAACCAATATGACACAGAAATTATCAACTATAGGTTACCATACAGCCTTCTATAATTAGCATAGCCCATACCCCTTAGTCAGCTTTATAGGGCTCCATAATGAGAGTTTACACTATAGATATTTTCAATAATATATATAGATGTATTTTATATAATTATAGCCTATCCTTACTCACACTGTTCCTAACTGTTGACATTTTAATGGCTAACAACCTATAACCAGCAAAAGGCATGGCCTGTACAATGTATTTTTGTAACTTACTATTATGTTTGTTCTAGTAGTTGTATTTCCGACATTGCTGCTATTAAACTTTTTGATGGCAATGTTCTGTATCTGGACAAACTTCCCAATGGCAACTTCTTCATTCGCGCTGTGTTGCCGCCACAAGCTAGCAATTATCTTTTTGCCATCTTCTTCAATTGTAATTTCTTTAATCGGGACATCACCCATAACGACTTTCACCATTTCTTCCTGTAATAATATATTGGTTTATTCAGAAAAACCATGTATATAACAATTATATATACAATGTATACATGTATATAAGATTCATTTTGTTACATCTTGTGATTTTATTTGGCAATCGTCAATGGCGTCCAGCAGGATTTAAGAAAACTAGTTGTTGACTTGTTGGTCAAATACAATTTGTTAAAATATACTTTCTCACTTTTTAGAAAAATGTTGTTTGTGCGTTACTATAATCCTCTACATCAATCCCCCGTGTGGGTCCCGGGGACACAATAGAATAGGCCCACAGCTCCTCGGCTTGGCGTAAGAGGCCCCTAAAGAGGCGACATGTTTGCCGTGTGTCGCAAACCCGTGTCGGTAATAGGGAGTGTTCCTGGATGGCCGGATAAACGGTTCCGTTCACCATCCAGGGCACAATCTTTACCTAGACGGGACACCGAATGGACCCGGTTCGGTGAATCGGCCGGTCACATCAATCCTTTTATAATACTTGAAATGTTTTTTTTTCTCCATCAAATGTTTCTCTAAATTCTAAATTCCTGATTGGCGGATTGATGTTGGCTTATGGGTCACACTTTCAACATGCTCAAATTATTTACGTTTGAATTTGGCATTTTATTCTTTTTCATTGTTTGTATTTAGTTTATTTTCTCTAAGTTCTTCACTGTAAAAGATATCGTATTTTATAGATTTCACTATTATTTAGTTTCACTCTCATTTTTGGTTTTACAATTTTCCTACAACCTGCTCAAGAATGGCTGGATGGTCCCGGTCCAGCCAAAACTGGTCACGTCTTGCCCTCTGCTGTTTTCTCGTGGTTGTTCGAAAAGATCAAAAGGAGCCCTCAATGATACCTTGGATGGGTGGTAACCCTGTATCTAGGTTGATGTTTGGGTTCCTGGGTCTTGGAAGATGACCACTGACGGAAACAGAGAAGGCGGTGGCTCATGGGGCAAGGCTTCCTCGGCTTAATGAGGCCCCATGTTTGCCGTGTGTGGATACCCGTAAGGATAGAGGACGGGATCCTGGTGGTTGAAACACACCACTTTGGCCCTTACTTTATCTTAAACGGGCGGTCGGATGGGCCCGGTCCTGATCAATCGGCTGGTCACGCCAAGCCCTTGAATCTAACCTTTATTCAAAATGTACAACAATAGTACCATTTACAAAGGTTGGGTTCAAGAAGGCGGTGGCTCATGGGTCAATCGTGTAGATGTTACTTTGGGCGGTTGTCTTGCCGGGCGGCCCCTGGCACAAGGCTTGCACCCATTAAGAGGTACTCTATGCGAGTATCTTGTCAGTGTATCCCTAATGCTTGTCGCATATGCGGCAGGCATACATCGTTTTGATGCTGCTCCGAGGTGGGCGGGGAGCAAGGGCAATGAATCAACAGAAATAACCATGGAGTGTCTCAATAAAAAAAACCAAAATCCCCCAAACCCTCAGTCAACATGTTCTAAAAGGAAAAAAGAAGAAAGCGATGATGAAGAGCATACTTCAAAAGTTCTCAATTCTGATTCAGGAAAGTTTTTTAAATATTTGGTACTTACTAGTCAAAATTCGGAAAAGCCTCTCTCCAAAGTTTCACCTTTTGTTTTGCAAAAATCTATTCAAAGCTGTGCTGGCAGTGTTAAAAATGTTACAAAATTAAGATCTGGCAGTATACTTGTAGAATGTTTTCGGCTTCAACAATCAAAAAATTTGCTTTCTTTGGATATTATTGGTACTGTCCCTATTTCGGTAACTCCTCACAGGACATTGAACTCTTGTCAGGGAGTTGTTCGCGATAGAGACAATGACCTTGATGAACTTACTGAAAATGAAATCTGCGAAGAATTAGAATCTCAAAATGTTTCAAAAGTTAAAAGATTCACCAAAAAAGTTGATAACAAAATCATTAAACTTCATACCTACCTCCTCAGTTTTGATCTTCCGAAAGTTCCTGATCACATCTATATTGGCCCCTACAGAATTAAGGTTGACACATATGTACCAAACCCTATCCGTTGTTTCAAATGCCAGAAGTTTGGACACGGTAGGAGTTTCTGTAAAGGTGCAGAAAAATGTGTCAAATGCTCTGTAGAGGGTCACTCCAGTTTCGAATGTGACGGACAAACAAAATGCGTTAATTGCGGCGGTAATCACATGGCTAATTCCAGAACATGTGATTTCTACAAAAAAGAACACGAAATTCAAAAAATTAAAGCAGACAAAAATATTTCTTACCAAGAAGCACGTAAATTGGTCTCTGTCGCGAATAACTCGCCTCAAAATTCTTCTTATGCTGACAAGGTAAAAGGACCTCCAGCAACAAGATCTTTCTCTGTTCAGACAGTTTTTACATGGCCACATGACACTGAATATCCAGTACTTGTTTCTGAATTTGATCCATCCAAACCAAAATCTAGTACCCAGACTTCCAGTTCTTCGCAAACATCAGCCTCATCTCTACCTTTTAACCACTTTGAGATGGCTGATATTTACCTCAACTCCAGTGTTGACAAAATGATGCACGAAGAATTCGGAAGAAAACTCGAAATTTCATCAAACGCTGCTAAAAATGCAAAAGCTCAATCCCGAGCACAAAAACCTTCTACCTCCAAAAATCAGTCTTCACAACAGAAATCTTCTAACAAACAGTCATCACCTAAAAAGTCTTCAACAAAGCAATCATCAGATAAACAGTCTTCTTCAACAAAACAGTCTTCACCTAAACAGTCTGCATCACAACACCAAAGAACTCGTTCCAACTCTACAGAAAAGACCAAACCTCAACAAAACACTGGTCGCCTAAAGAAGGCAGAAAAGCACTTGGTCAAATTCCAAACCCTGTCATCAGAGTATGGCAATGATGACAGTCAAATGGATGTAACCCCAGATGATTCTTCTGAATCTATCTGGGGTGCCCCAAAACCAAGTGCCTTTGCTGAGAGGAACAGAAGTTGTTCCCCGAAGGCAGGGCGAGGCTCCAGATTCTCGCCAATTCGTCCGCCTAAAATATGAACAACATTGTACAATGGAATTGTCGGGGTTTAAAGGTTAATTTAATAGAAATATCTTTACTTGTTCAAGCTTTCCTACCTGTTGCCTTTTGTCTCCAAGAAACTCATTTAAAGGAAAACGATAATTTAAATATAAAAAATTACTCTCTTTACAGTACTAGAACTAAACAGGATGAACGGGCTGCAGGCGGCTCTTCGATCCTTATTAAAAACAATGTCATTCATAGTCAAATAAATTTAAACACTGATCTCCAGGCAGTTGCTGTTCGCCTTTCTCTTAATAAGACTATTACATTATGTTCTGTGTATATCCCCCCTCACAAAAACTTGGAAATTAGTTCACTCAAAACTTTGGTGAATCAGTTACCTGCCCCATTTCTTCTTATGGGCGATTTCAACGCCCATAATCCTATGTGGGGCAGTAACTCACAAAACGATAAAGGCAAAAAGATAGAAGATTTTTTAAATCAGGAAAGCTTGTGCATTTTCAATGATGGATCTGATACCTATCTCCATCCGGGGAATGGTTCTTACACGGCTATCGATTTAACAATTTGCGACCCTTCATTATTATTGGATTTCTCATGGCGCGTCCATGATGATTTGTGTGGAAGCGACCACTTTCCCATAATTTTGGAAAATTTATTTCCAACCTCATCCGAGAGAGTTGCTCGCTGGAAATTTGACAAAGCCAATTGGTCTTTGTTCGAGCAACTCTGTCGCGATGAACTAAGAACAGATAATTTCTGTAATGTTAGCGACCCAATCCTTAAATTTACTGAAAAGTTGGCATCGATAGCTGAGCGAACCATTTCTAAAACCTCGACAAATCCAAAACAACCAAGCAAACCCTGGTTTGACGACGACTGTGAGGAAGCAAAGAAAAACAGGAAAAAGGCCGAACGACGGTTCAACTTGAATCCAACATCTGATAATTTAAGTAATGTCCCTATATTTCGTGCAAAAGCACGAAGAACATTTAAACAAAAGAGACGTAAATCTTGGCAAAACTTCGTCTCTAAAATAAATTCACATACACCTATGAATAAAGTTTGGAATTTTATACAAAAGATTAACGGCAAAAACAGAAAGGCCAATCTTCACCATCTAAAAGATGGCCAAACCATTTTGACATCGGAAAGTGATATCTCTAATAAACTCGGTGAAACTTTCTCAAGACATTCTTCTTCTCAAAATTATTCTCAAGAATTCCAACAAATTAAAAACCGCACTGAAAAAACTAAACTGAACTTTAAATCAAATAATTTAGAAGACTACAATCTTCCTTTCGCTTTGGAAGAACTAAAAACCTCTTTGGCCAAAGCTCATGATACAGCCTCAGGACCTGATGATATTCATTATCAGCTCATCAAACATCTTCCTGAAGCCGCTTTTCAAGTACTCTTGGATCTACTTAATAATGTATGGAAAACTGGTGACTTGCCTTCTATTTGGAAGCTAGCCACCATCATCCCTATCCCTAAACCTGGGAAGGATCATTTTGAACCGTCGAACTATCGGCCAATCGCCCTCACAAGTTGCATTTGTAAAACCATGGAACGGATGATTAACGACCGCCTTGTTTGGTTCCTAGAGACCAATGGTCTCCTGTCCAATATACAGTGTGGATTCCGGCAAGGCAGAAGTACGTTGGATCATCTCGTTCGATTTGAAACTTTTGTTCGTAACGGGTTTGCTAAAGGTGAACATGTGGTGTCGGTCTTCTTTGATCTGGAAAAGGCTTACGACACCACCTGGAAATATGGTATTTTAAAAGACTTAAACGATATGGGGTTGAAAGGTAGACTACCTACCTTTATTGACAATTTTCTGTCAGACAGGCAGTTCAAGGTTAAGGTAAATACAACTATGTCTGACCCATTTGAACAGGAGATGGGTGTTCCCCAGGGAAGCATCCTCTCTGTTACTTTATTTAGCATTAAAATAAATAGTTTGGCCAAAACCCTACAAAAGAATGTTGAAGGCTCTCTTTATGTTGATGATTTTTTGATATGTTATAGAGCTAAAAATATGAACAATATTGAAAGACAATTACAATTGTCTTTAAATAAAATTGAAAAATGGGCTACGGAAAACGGTTTTAAATTTTCCAACTCTAAAACAGTATGTATGCATTTTTGTAATAAACGGAAATTGCATTTAGACCCCGAACTGACACTTTATAATTCTCCAATTAAAGTGGTCAAAGAAACAAAATTCCTTGGACTCCTGTTTGACAGTAAACTTACCTTTCTACCCCATATAAAAATGCTTAAAGCTAAATGCTTGAAAGCATTGGACATTTTAAAAGTTGTTTCCAGCACGGACTGGGGTGCTGATAAAAATATTTTATTAAATCTATATCGATCTTTAGTTAGATCAAAACTTGATTATGGTTCCATTATATATGGATCTGCTCGCAAATCCTACATACAAATTTTAGATACTGTTCACCACCAAGGCCTACGTTTGGCCTTGGGGGCGTTCAGAACATCTCCTGTGGAGAGTTTATATGTAGAGGCGAACGAGCCCTCTCTTTATAACCGTAGGATAAAACTTGGTTTACAATACTTAACCAAGCTAAAAGCATATCCTTCAAATCCTGCCTACGACTGTGTTTTCAATCCTCTCTATGAGGATATATTTGAACAACATGAAAATAAAATTCCTCCATTTGGTATTCGGATGAAACCACATATTTCTGCTTCTAACTTAAACCTTGACGAAATAGCCCCTATTAATATACCTCAATCGCCGCCTTGGCTTGTACCCAAACCTATGTTTATTTTTGACCTTAGAAAACATAAAAAGTCCGAAACAAACCCTATTCTTATTCAGCAACACTTTGCTGAAATAAAATCTAAGTTTGAATTTCATGATTCTATTTATACTGATGGGTCGAAGGACGGGGACAAAGTGGCTGCCGCTGCTGTCTATGGACAGCAAGCAGCAACTCTCCGTCTTCCATCCTCCAGTTCCATTTTTACTGCTGAAGCCAGAGCCGTAATTCTTGCTCTAAAGTTTGCTAGAACATCTGAAAAACTTAAATTTCTTATTTGTTCAGATTCACTTTCATGTTTATTGGCTATCGAAGGTCTGAAATATAAAAACCCTTTAATTGCCCATATTATTGAGTTCTATAAAAGACTTGTCCAAATGGGCAAAGAAATAGTTTTTATCTGGATACCAAGTCATATTGGTATCCGAGGAAACACAGTCGTAGATAGTATAGCGAAGGATGCTTTAGATGACCCAGTTACTAATATGTCAGTACCTTATACTGATTTTAAACCTCTGATTTATAAATATGTTGTACGTCTGTGGCAGTCCCAGTGGGATCTGCTTACAAACAATAAATTACATTCGATAGAGCCAACTGTTGGCAAGAATGTTTATTTTTTCGGCAAAAGCCGAAGAGACCAAGTTGTTTTGACCAGATGTCGCATTGGCCACACCAGGACGACTCATTCTTTTATTTTAGAGAGTGAGCCGGCTCCTGAGTGTATTCCTTGCCAATGTCGGCACTCTGTTGAACATCTTTTAATTGACTGTGTAGATAAATCCGACATAATTTGTCGGTACTACACAGTCAACAATATGAAAGATTTATTTACAGTGGTCGCTGGCGACCGTCTTTTACAATATTTGAAAGACGTAGGACTATACTCCAGAATATAGATTATTATACTATGTTCTTGAGTATAGTTATTGGTCATTGTCTTAAACTTTGTTATTATTAATTGACGTGATTTTATGTGTACTGAATATTTTATATATGTTGACATTGTTAATTAAATAGCGTATCTGTGATATTTTTTTTTTCTGAATGATGTTTGACTGTGATTTTAGTTTTACTGTTTATTCAACTTTCAATATTATTTGTAAATAGGCTATCGATTTAGATGTTTGAAATTTTAATCAGTTTGAGTCTAATTCGTTCTCGCCGTGATATTGGCTGCAATATCGCCAGTACGGCGTTAAAAAACAATCAATCAATCAATCAATCTACATCAAAATTTGTTTGACATACACACATATAAAAATTACAGTTTTTATTCAATGCAATCATATGTTTGAACGCATCATCATAAGTCTAGAATCTGATGTTCAGTGGTTATCGTTTGTTTGTGTTCATATGCTTCTTATTTCTATATAGATAAGATTGTGGTTTTCCTGTTTGAATGGTTTTACACTAGTAATTTTTTGGGCCCTCTTTAGCTTGCTGTTCGGTGTGCATCATAGCTCCTTGTTGAAGGCCTTACCTTGAATTATAATGGTTTACTATTATAAGTTGGTACTTGGATGAAGAGTTAACTCATAACAAATCATAACAAATCTTTCTATATCTGAGTATTAATATTTTGGACGCTTTGGACTATACTATTGAGTAATTTGATATGGGATTAAACTAAAATTCAGTTAGATTAAGCATAACCAAGAACTGATATATATCATTTTTTATCGAAACAATTTACATAGTTTGGGTCATAAACCCCAAATTTAATGATTAATAAATGGTACGGACTACGCCACTAATTGTAATTCAGTAAATGTGATTTACCCAAATAATTTCTGACATTTCAGTGTAAAGTAAGAGTCATTATACACCCAAAAAGAGTCCGACTATATTGGAAGAAGAAGAAGTCGAAGATTCTCTGAATATGACATAATATATACAATAAATTCAACCAATAATTACATATTAGAATTACTTACATAGTCAAAGTAATGACAAAATCCGCGTTTTTTCCAGTCAAGGGACATAATTCTTATTTACATATACTAATGTCGGAGAAGGAGCGAAAATCCGAAACAGTATCTTACGGAATCTTAAAAAACAGAAAATAGTCCCACGTGTGTGTCCAAGTGATCAATCTACTTGTTATTTACGAGGAAAAGAAATTTAACTCCAAAAATTGTTGAGATCTTATAAAAAAAACAAATTGTTGCAATAAAGAATATACAAAAAGTAAACTTATCTTTAATGGCCTTGCAGGTTCTTGTTACTCCTACCCAATCAGCTGGTATTTTCAAAATGGCTGCAGGGGACGCGGCCTGATAAATTATTTTAATATTGTGTCAGATTAAATATTCCTAGTTTTGCTACGTTAATATTATAGACAAATATGCTACAAACGGTTTAAAAAAATTACTCCAAATCAAATAATTGAAATATAATTACCTTTCTGTGTATAATTGCGTGAATTGATTTTCTCTCGTGTTTCTTCAAGCTCGCTCTTACCCTCTTGATGAATGCGCATCCGTGGTATTCATCCGCAACAACAATTTTTCGGTACGTCATTGACATTAAAGATTGTTTGATTAATATACTAATATTTCTAACGACAAACCATTTTCATATTATTAATTTGGATTTAAAAAAAATATGAGTATTCATTGAAAACATGAATTTTAAAGAAGCGATAAGGAATTTTATTTTGCACTATATAATGTCCGCGTGTCTATAATTTTTATAGGTCGGTTATCATTCCAAAACTAATTTAAATATATGCATATATGCAAATAAGCGGGAAATTTAGGCGATGGCAATACACCCGAGGCCCTGACGGTCCTCTGATGTAAAAAAGACTTCTTACCTGCCATGATCATTCTTTGTGGGGTTTCTAACAGATTTTAAATTTTTATATAATTGAAGATAATTGGTTTAAGGGCCCATTGAGTAATGAGGTATGTTTCATTTAAAGGGGAATCACGGTATAGTTTATACGCATCGCTCTCTGCTCCGTTTCTTCATTATGACGTCGCGCTTGACCTTCGAAAATTTATGGGATAATTGAACATTATTGATTTGATGGTGATACCCCCCCCCCCCCTTTCCCATCGGGGAAGCGAGGTATGTGGCAGTTGGTGCGTCTTACCATGGTGAATAAGAAAATATATGATTTTGGTGTGGGGACTTTAACGGATTATGAGATAATTGAACATTATTGATTTGATGGGAGTGGTGATAACCCCCTGGAGAAGCGAGGTATGTGTCATTTGGTGCTTCTTACCATGGCGAATAATAAAATATATGGTTTAGGGATGGTGATTTTAACGGTTTGTAAAATAATTGAACATTATTGATTTGATAGGAGTGGTGATAACACCATTGTGTCGGCGTATTCGGTAGCAAAAGCGGTTGACCAAAATTTATTTGTACACTTAATCAAATAAAAGTATACATTGAATAAATCCTTAATTTCCATTTTTTGTCATAAACACATATTTTATTTGAAAATAAATTATTTTTCTACGCATAACGCATATTTTACGGAAAATAGCCAACGAAGGAAACAAGAGAACAATGTAGACAATAGAAAACGTGGGTAAAATGGACCAAGTTGATAATGATATCTTCGAAAATGCTATAAAACAACAATTTTATTTCTTATGATTTTTACATAATGTTTTAAATTAAATATTTTTCTTGCGATATCATGTACTTATCAAAATATTGGAATGACATTTTATTGTAGTATCATGTAACTCTTAAAGTGCACGCTGGTAACGGATTCTAATTCAAGTGTTTTTATTTTCTTTGATAATAATTTAGCTAAAATTAATATTGCCTATTAATAAGTATGCATCCACAAACATACGCCTAAAACAATTAATAATTAAGTCTTGAATTTTACACAAACCACTCTTCTTTTACGAAAACGGTTCACGTCACATTTCGAAAATGTATCCATCTTTCTGGAATTCAAAGTAATGAATACGATTTCTGATCATATCAATATTCAACTTAGCAACATATACTAAAATTCTCATTTACATTGGAAATGTGTCTTCATCTCTCCTGTTAATAGAACTTGAATTGTTTGTATCTTCTGCAGTTTTATGACTAAACACCCATTTCTGCGATTTCGCAACTAAATGTCACACACAGCCGAAAGTGAACAAATTAACGCTTGATGCACATCACATTCAAATTTTAACAGAACATGAAGAGAAACTTTGTTATTTATATCAAATTTGAAAAATATATTCGAAATGTGCATTTTCTTAGCATGTTCATCCCACATCCGCCTGTATTAATGCATTTGGAATAACGAGAATTTTAGGATATTTGCCATTTCTCAGTAAAATGTCGTAGTCAGAAAATGACGTCGGAGCTCCAATTTGACGTTAGAAAGGGAAGAGGGGCTTATCAGGATTTTATTTCTTATATCAATGTCGTTGTCACACACATACCATATATATAGAATATAAATTTCGATATTTTAGAAAAGATGTCTTAGGAAAGAGAAATTTAACAACCACAAAAAAAAATTAAAAAGACTTCTACAAATGGTAAATAGATAAAGAAACAAACAAAAAATAAATTAAATAAAAGAAGTTAATTTCTCAATAACAAAATTTTGAAAAATTCTAAATGGTCACTCTTCAAAGTGATAACAAAAAAGTATTTCTGAAACAAAATAAATATCATAGAAAACTAGCGTATTTTTACCTCAGAACGTTACAAATTGACGTTACGTTTAGTGACACCAACATCTTGCGCGACGTCGTTACATGTCATGTAATGAATGCATCTTGTTACAGAGAATAAGATATATGATTTTAAGCTATGGATTTTAATTGCATATGGAATTTTTCAAAATTATCGACTTTGGGGGAGGGGATGACCCCTATAGAAGAACAAAGTATATGTCATTTAATAGATGTTGTCACGGTGTATAATAAAATATATGATATGAGATGGTTATTAGTCTCTCTCGTAGAAAAAAAATTCCCCATTGGATCCTATAGTAAACCTCTGTCTCTTTGAACTGCTCATTATACATCTCAGTGACCCTCATCAAATAATGAATAGAATTAGGCACATCTAGAAACATTAATCTTTCATGATGGAAAATCTCAGATCCTTATCTCTATCAAAATCTATGTCTCCCACTTCGTTTGGGAGACTTAATTAGCTAACGTAAATTCGTTTTTCGAAAAATAACTGTAAAATATCAATAAAAAATTGAAATAAAGTAGCTCAGTACTTGTGAAAATTACCCCATCAATTTTATCAAAGATTCATTGATTCTGAAATAAGTACCTAAGCGTCATCTTCCATATCTATTTCCTATACAGCATGAATTACAATATCATAAAATGGTTTTATAAATTTTTAAAAAGCCAGACCCACTTTAAGCTTTTTTATCCAATCATAGGTACCTTAGGAATTTTTACTCTGAGTTAAATCTATTGTCTAATAAAATGAACCGCTATATATAATTTATGATGTATGATTTGTATTTCTGTATTGGTATTGATAAGAAGCGATCAAATCCTTGGAAAACAACACAATCGCAAGTTATATTTATCTAGCAGCAATAAATTAAGCATTGGTTATCAGTATTTTGCAGTCTATAAAATGTGGTCACATTCCTTAAACGTTTGGTACAAAATCATGTTTCTATCTTTCCGAGTACTATTTCTTGTCAAGGTTATCAGTACAAGTGGAACTGTACCGAAACAAAGCCTTTTCGGTGACAAATGATACAAAACTATTGTCTTACGATGGTATTGCAATGGAAAGCGTTCAGTCAGTTTCACAGTGTGCAGCTGCATGCTCTTCGGCTGATATATGCTACGCAGCGGATTATAACAAAGAGAGTTTGACTTGCCACATAGACGTTTCAACACAGAGCAAACCATCAACACATTCGGCTACTGGTTTTAGTTTTCTGGTGCCCAAGATGAATGGTATGTATTATAATAAATCAAAGTTTAGAATCATTTTATGTATTTACTTTTCATCGAATATTAAAACAAAAGTGATGATTTTAAAGTCGGGTCATATACCTGAATTTTTCGTCATCAGAAGTGAAGAATTCTGACTTCTTTGCAATAGTATTGAACTGTTTAGTCCATCTGTACACATTTTACAAATTTTAATTAATTTTGTTTCAAGAACGAATATCTTCTGATCATTCTTCTGACAAAGACAAATTAGAAATAAAGGTCGATCAAACACAAAACAAGCGTAGGGAACACAGACAATGTCTAGGAAACAAAACGATTAGAGGCAAGGGCAATATCGGGAACACAGGCTGACCATAGACAACAACAGTACCGGGGAAAACGACTGAACTTGGACAAACACGGTATCGATATCAAAGACGGCAAAAAAGAAAAAAAAAACATAAAAATTAAAAGAAATGAATATTTTGCAAATATCAATCAAACGAATTGCAAGTAACCTCTATGAAAGATGTATCTTTTTTCAGAAATTTCTAGAATGGACTGTACCGATATTAAAAGTCAAGGCAAAGTCATCTCTGGGGTGTATGAAATTCATCTATCCGGTTCGATAACAAAAGAAGTTTTGTGACATGACTACGGAGAGTGGTGGTTGGACGGTGAGTAGTTTGACAGTCTTATGATATATGACTACCGTGGATTTTGGTTGGACTTTGAGTAGATTGAGTACAAAAGAAGTCTAATGTGACAATACTACGGCTAGTTGTTGTTGCACGGTGAGTAAAAAGGAAGTCCTGTGTGACATTTCTACGGAGAGTGGTGGTTTGATGGTGAGTACAAAAGTCCTCTGTGATATGACTACGGCTAGTGGTTGTTGCACAATGAGTAAATAAGAAGTCCTGTATGACATGACTATAGAGTGGTGGTTGAATGGTGAGTACAAAGGAAGTCTTATGTGTCATGACCACGAAAACGGGGTAGGTTGTGAGTATAAAAGATTTGTTTGTGACATGACTATAGGAAGGGGTATAAGAATGGTGAGTACAAAAGAATGTTTTTGTGACATGACTACGGAGATTGGTGGTTGAGTGGTGAGTTAAAAAGAAATCCGGCCCAGTGTGTTGGTCTAGTACAACGCAGGGTCATATTCATATCATATCAACATGTTCTCGTCCAAATAATTTTCCCGCCAAATTTTCAATGGCTTATATCTCGAAAACAAGCACATATTTTTCGCTCTTTTAGTTCCTTTATTAATTTACTATCAATATTTACCAGTTTTATGAAAAGCTTGTTATTTTGAAATTGGGCAGCGAACATCCTTAACAGCTATTCAATGAATACGATGATGTTTTAATTGACAATATTTAAGTTTTAACATTTAAAGCGCAATTAATGTTTTTCCAAGGCACACTTAAATTGTAAGCATCGGTTAATATTCTGCCCAGAGAGGAAGGAATTGTGCAGCACCATCCTAAAACTGCCTGGGGGAATTCACTATCTTTACTTTTTCCACCTTTAGTATTATAGCCAGTATTATTAATATTTATTAGGTAATACAGAAACGACAAGATGGTTCGGTTGATTTTAATGTATACTGGGAGGACTACAAGAATGGTTTTGGTAATCCATATACTGAGTACTGGATAGGTGAGCAGTCTTAATTAGCTCTGTATGGTATACATATTATGCACCGTCCACTCTAATTTTGCAGTTCTAGCAAGTGGTTGCCTTTTTTGGTTTTCATACGGGATTTTAGAGTGTGTTTTATACACGAGAGTGGCAGAATATATAAGGGGGGGGGGGTGTGGTTGGGTGTTTATAAAACCACTGTTCAGTGTCTGTACAAATCCAGACTATGCAGACTCTCTGTTGTGATAGGAAATTCAAAATCTAGAATAACCAATCTGAGGAAAGTTTCTAAGTAGTAAATAGTATTTGGCCAATGAAATATCTTTTCAGTTTTTGATTTTAATGTATACTGGTATACATATTATGCACTTCTTATTTAATATAAGTTTGGTTTTTGGTCTTCCAAATGTTTCGGTTTTAATGCTGCTGATGAGAGGTAACTCCTTGAAATGCTTCGTATACAGCAAAGTATAAATTTACTATATCTAATATTAGTATCTTTGGATTGTTATTTTGAAACTCTCGGGATGATGCCTCTGCTGGTGGACCCTAGGTCCCCGAGGGTATTCGCCAACCCAGTGGTCAGACTTGTCTGACATGATTATTCATTGATTTGTTACAGAAATTACCAGTATTTTGCTAAATTCAAAAATAATAGAAATACTAAGGGTTCATTCCTTGTATTGCACATGGTAGATTTCCTTAGCTGAAATTTGGCTTCCTATTTCGGCATTTTTGGTTGAGTACTTCTTATGTAATATAAGTTTGGTTTTTGGTCTTCCAAATGTTTCGGTTTTAATGCTGCTGATGAGAGGTAACTCCTTGAAATGCGTCGTATACAGCAAAGTATAAATTTACTATATCTAATATTAGTATCTTTGGATTGTTATTTTGAGATATCGGATCTCAGATTTCAAATTTTGAATTTCGATCTTTGGATATATTGAATCTCAGATTTAGTATTTCGAATGTCGTATGATCCATCTGGGCTTTCGTACACATGTGTATATTAAATCGATTATCGACTCGTCAATTAAATGCTCGGGGGAGGGGGGTATCAATGATATTTAGATACGGGACGTGTGGCAAATTCGGGTCAAGATTTTACAAAACTGTCAGAGATTTCTGGTCGGGATATTTTTTTTCACCCTGGAGAATTCCGGTCAGGATTTTAAAAATTTCTGCAGATTTTCATAAAGCAGTGAGGAGAATTCAGGTTGCCTTTCCACAATGTTAAATTTATAAATATGTCTCATAATGATAACTGTCTTTTATATTAATATTGGATAATTTCGGGTAATATGTAATTTTAGCTTTCCTGGATATTTTCGGGTCACAATTCAATATAACGTGGATAATTTCGGGTAGGGGCTTCGAGTTCACCTACGCATCACCTGTCATAATATGGTCAAGTTACTCCGATTTTCGTGTGCATTTCAGTGATTTTTGCATCGTATATGACGTCACCACAGACAAACGTGATGTTGCAGAATATGTGCAAGTTATGTCTCCAAAGGTTTGATCGATGTTGACCATTAAGATATACCAAATTGTTATTTTAAAAGTACAGTCTGGAGTATTTCATGTATAATTTAGTTGCCGAAGTATATATGAGACACACAGTAGTAAAGTAACAAACGGTCATAGGTATTACCTAGTTGATCAAACCTTAGATAACATCTTTATTGGTATATTAATTGTTGCCTTGAAATATTTACCAGATAATTCTTTGTCTTTTGGAATTCTTTACAAAAGACTCTTTTGTTTTTCTTTTCGTTAAAAGTTACACAGTTATTCTTAAAGTCTTGAAATAAAAAGCGCAAACGGTTTTCGGTCAAATGTACCAAAACCGGAGTCAATTTTCTTAAAACGAAGTAATGACTCAGTTTTTGTCTCAACGAATCTCAAAAGAATGCAAATAGGGCGGCGTGGTGTAGTGGTTAGCGTATCGGACTACGAAGCCAAAGGTAACTGGTTCGATTCCCGTTCAGCATGAAAATTTCAGGGATCAAATTTGGGACGCCCTATCGACACCATTTGCGAGGATGGTCTCGATAAAGATGCTAGTCCGTCGGATGGGGACGACAAATGGTTGTCCCATGTTAATGGAGAGCGATACACATGATACACCCTTAGCACGTTAAAGACTCACCTGTAGATTTCGAAAAAGAGTAGGATAAAATGTCGCTTCAAGGGCCCGCCAAGTGGAGAGGGATCAGCAAAGTTGGAATAACTTGTTTCTCAATCCATTATAAACAAATAAGTTTAAACTAAAGAATTCACAAAAATTGCCATTTGAAAATTTTCAGCAAAATTCTAGCTATATTGCTCTACTGAAACTTTGAAAATCGAGTTCCCTATCGAAATAATTCAGCAGATCACTCCTGTGAGATTATTAGTGGAGTTATCGCCTAAAAGGATTGAACAAAATACAAATGACATTAATATGTAGATAGAAATGTATGAAAGAAACGAGGTTTATGTATATTGTACAGAAAACAGGTTACTTTTGTTGAATTTCTGACACAATGATTAGAGAACAGCCATTTGATTTTTATAAGGGGGGGGGGGGGGGGGGTCTAGGATCAAAATTGAAATAAGAAAGCAGTACCAGGAATATGGCAAAATAAAGACAGGTTCATTTTTAGGTGTGAAAATTAATTGCAGGATCTGTGTCAATTAGGAAATGTTTAGGTTTAAATTAAAATAAAATTTAGGCCACAATAGCGACCGGGAAAAAAAACTAGGTCCACAATTTCGACGACAAAAATAGGCTAGGATCAAACATTTGATCCTAGCCCCCCTAAAAATATTTGCTCTCTTATTGTTTCTAGGACTGATTAGTTCTTTGGCTGTGGCGCAGGGCTCAGTGATCATTGTTTCTGTGAATATTAATTTTTAACAGTTTTAGTAACATAATATCATTTTCAATACAAGGTAACAGTGCATTGTATGAACTCACAAAAGAGGGAAAAAAGAATTATACATTCTAATGGAAAGTTGGGATGGAGTGCAGAAGTTTGCACGATATACACATTTCCAGATCAGTGATGAATCTGATAATTATAGACTATCTCTCTCCGGTTACAGTGGTACTGCAGGTAAGACGGAGTTAAGATATCACTCAATCTTTAAGGAGGTTCGTCGTCCTGCTGTTTCGAAACAACATTTTAGATGTTGTAGATTACTATGGAAATAAAACAAAGACGAAATGTTTAAAGAGTGGTATACATGTAATTTGAAACAAACAACAGCAATGGGGAAAAATGGCCAGATTTTTTCAACGGTTTACTAGTATTTCTCAGTAGTTAGCCTCTTTCGATATTTGTTGCTTTGGGAATAGTGCCCGAAAAGGAAACATAGACGGAAATAAAGATTCAAGCTATATATATAGTATTATATACCTTATATTATTAACTATTGCACGTTTTGATCACACATTATTTAACCGATAATAGTACCTAAGAGTGATGTTTAGGGGTTCGTTATGCTTAAAAAGTTTTTTTTTAAATACCTACCAGCTTACAAATATTTTAAGTACCTTTTTAATAATTATGAATAAGAGGAAATGTATAAACAATTTCGTAAATGTATTTTGAAAGTTACACAAGCATATAGCAAGCCGTTTTACTATTTATTCTTACTTCAAGATGTCTCATAAAATATATAATATATCTTATATAATCTAGTTTTTATAAGATATCTTATATACTTTATGAGATATCTTCTAAAGTATATAAGATATCTTATAAATTTTATAAGATATCTTATAAATATTTTTTATATAAGATATCTTATATACTTTACAAGATATCTCATATATTTTATAAGATATAAAGAAAATTATATGAGATATCTTATTATAAATTATATGAGATATATTATAAACTATACAAGATATCTTATAAACTATTTGAGATATCTTATAAAGTTTATTAGATATCTTGAAGTTAGAATAAATAGTAAAACGGCTTGCCATACAAGCACCATAAATAAATATTTACTCGTTAAACTTGGATATGACTCCCTATCATCTATCATAGAATATTGACTTGTAAAAAAATAGAAACTTTTTGTACAGTTATGTATTTCGTATCATCTATTTTAGGAGACAGTATGACTGCACATATTGATTTGAGTGGTCAACAATTTAGCACACGTGGTACGGACAATGACGAATGGATAGGATCTTGTAACCCACAATATCATAGAGGTGGATGGTGGTTTAAAAACTGGAGAATGTGATTTAAATGGATTTTATTACAATACTCCGTTTATTGATCCAAAGAGCTGTAATTGGAATTCATTCAATGGTCATCGAATGTCACTGAAATCAATCAAAATGATGGTTCGCTAAGGGTGAACTTGTCCCGGGAGGGTGTGTGTGTTAGGGGGGGTTACTCCGTTAAAAAGAGGGTATATATGTGCCAATTGTGGTGGTCAAATCGGAACCTGTTCATTAACCGGAAATTTGGAAAATCATACCGTCAATGACATTTAATGTTGAAGGTAACACTGTTAATGACAACTGCATCACCGATGAGATCTAAGAGTAAATGTGTCTTACTTACTTAGGCAAGTAATTTCTTTGTGAAAAACTGCAGTTTTTTCCAATTCAGTCCATTTAAATAACAATTAAATATATCCCAAAAAGGCCAGATTTCAACAATGGGGAAAACTAGATGACTTCATACTTTCGGTAAAATCAATGAAGAGTGAAAAAAATTGATCGTTGATAAAATATTGTAGCAGTCATCAATGGAAAAGGCAATAATTGCTTACGACTCTTGAAAACAGGTACTGTAATACTTTTTAGTTTCATTTTAAGGAAAAGTTTTACGTTATCGCGAAAAAATCAATTGTAGTTCGCTAAAAAAACACACACACTCAGTCAATTAGGAGATAACTGTATTGTATTTTATTATTTGACAGCGGCATCAATTGAATGATTTGATGTTCGGAAATTGAGTTTTCTGGCCACGCGTTAACCAGTACTCTCAATTTCCGATCATCAAATTATTCAATTGATGCTGCCAAATAATAGAATACAATACATAGAATGTTATCTCCATTGTAATGTAGATGTAAAAATATTCCTTTTAAACGGAAATTTTCAAAACGTCGGCAGCAATGTCTGCGCTTGCGAAATAATTTCATGGCATCAATTGTGCAGTAGATGCCATGAGATTTTCAACTTTGTCTAATCAGAATCGACGTTACAATCAGTATTGCATTACAGTAATGCATGAATATTCTTGCTATCTGGTTAAGATTGATTTATATAATTTATTGCATCAGCATAAACAGCTATAGAATAACATACAATATAAGCAGCAAGATATATAATACAAATACAATATAACTATACAGAGAGCAATTCAATAATAAAACAAAAACAGATCTCATGATAAAATAAATGACCTTAATTGACAACTCTCTCTGAATTAAGAAGCTATATTATAAACCAAAAAGTTCATCCTTGAATATAACAAATTTGAAAAATTTAAGAACAAGGAACCCTTCAAATTGAAACATTTCAGGAACGGGAACTCTTTCCGGTTCTCAAATGTTTAAGTTAAACATTTGAGAACCGGAAATTCTTCCGACAGTTTGAAAATTACTTCTTAGTCATGCAGAATAGAGAATGGAAACGTGGAATGTATCGAAGAGACAACAACCCGACCAAAGAGCAGAAAACAGCTCAAGGCTACCAATGGGTCTTCAACGCAGTGAGAAAATCCCGCATCCGGAGGCGGGCTTCAGCTGGCCCCTAAACAATAATGCATAATTCTGCGAAATGGATGGCACACTCAAACTCCGAAACATACAATGAACCAAAATTTAAAAAAACATACAAGACTAACGAAGGGTAGAGGTTCTAGAATTGGGACAGGCTCAAACAAAATTTACTTTATGGAATGACATACATATATACTAATACATTGTATCAAAGCAAAGAAAATGTATTGTTATATTTACAAGAAATAAAAAGAAACAAATTCTGATGATTTTTAGAAGCATGGTATAACTTCTTTACAACTGTCCTCAGTTGGTTACATGTTCGGACCTGCACCCCAAGTCTGAAAAAGATAAAATATCATTTTGAACATACATTTTTATAATACATCTCGCACACAATTTGATTCTTATTTAGAAATAAATATTCTGTAGTTAAGTTTAAACTTATTTTTTTATAGTGGATTGGGAAACAAGTTATACCAACCTACACTGATCCCTATTCACCTGGTGGCTTCGTAGTCTAATGCGCTAACCACTACACAACGGATTAAAATTGCGATTTTGTATAGTTCCCGTTATATATAGATGCTGAAGCCAAATAATAATACTTATCGTACTTCCCTGCGTCTATACCACCCTGTTCAGCCGCTCTGTAATCTCTGTATTTTAAGGCTTTGTGACGTATTAGGAGACATTATCCGCGACAGCAGGACTTATCAGCGACGTCACAATATGAGAGCAGGACTTATTAGCGACGTCACAATGTGAGAGCAGACGTTATCAAGTTTACCTCCAGGAGGACAAAAAAGCGTAAAAAATGTCTTACAGCGGCGACTAAAATGTACAGAATTTGTACGATAAACACCGCTTGACACAATATGAATCTTTTAGGCTCGTTCGATGCGCTTTTGTACCTCCAGGAGGACAAAAAAGCGTAAAAAATGTCTTACAGGGGCGACTAAAATGTACAGAATTTGTACGATAAACAGATTATCGGGTTTTCTGCGTAAATATATTGTAAAATATCAGCCGCTTGACACAATATGAATCTTTTAGGCTCGTTCGATGCGCTCACTCGGCAAAAATCTTCATATTGTGGCTCGCGGCTGATATTTTACGATATCAATGTGCAGAAAACCCGATAATCTATACAAATTGTCGAGCAGATTTATATCTTAAATACCATTAACATGCATGTCCTTTTTTTATTTCGCTTATTGACCATATACTTACGGGTGGTGGATCACGTGACGTGTGAATTAGTTCCCTTGGGTCTACATCATAGTCTGCTACCGGAATTGCCGGTCCATTCTGTTTATTACAAGAAATAATGAATAAATCATTTAGGATGACTATCATTTGATCAGATATATGTCATTGTATGTAGTGGTTTATGTTTTACACAAACAAGTCTACATTTATTTTTTACAATTAAATTTGTCGCTTTACCTCCATACTGACCAATACCGTATAAAGGTATATAAATACTGAGAAAATAATTCTCAGTTTTTATATACCTTCCATTTTTGGTACATGTGAGTTGTCTCCATTTACAGAGTTACCTGCTCTATGAAAAAGGTGTCTTTTATAGATACAAATGGACAAAATAATTGTTTTGTTATGGTCAATCAAATATATTTATGTTTCTACTCTCAAAATGGACGAATTACATCAGGTGACCTTAGGTCATTTGGATAACATCACGTGATGAAATAATAAAACGGATTACATGTATGGCGTATAAATATTCGGCAAGAAAATTGAATTGTGTGATTATTCCATTGGTTAGATCAAAGGAACTGTTGGTTAAATTAAATAAAGGAACAGGTGGGAATTGTCATGTTTAATATAGTGTAAAGTGGACATTTTTTAAAACAATTAACTCAAGAAAATCGCAAATGCATCAAAATTCAACATGACACCATATATGGAAAATTAAAATTTTTGCAAACGTCTGCTGATGTTAGAATATTTTTCTGCATAAAATTTTGTTGTTACTCTGCAGTAATTATTTTGATATTCAACCACAAAATGCAGATTAATGAAAGACATATGGTTTTTTCCTGCATAAAGCCGATACAGAATGTTGAACTAGAATAGGGAAAGACTGATAGCTAGAGGAACGTTATTGACTGTTTAAGAAAAATATTATATGTACAAATACTCTAACATATTGCAGGTTGCACCCCATCAGTGCGACCAATCCACCTGTTAGATATTCTGGTTACCTGTGGAGTTAGCTCTTCAACTGTGTATTTGCTGTAAAGACGAGAGAAACAGTCGACATCATTTTCATCAGCAAGTAGTAAATCAAGCTCCAGTCTCACAATGAGACAAGCGTCCTGGGGGCACTCATCGTATGAACCTGGGTCCCGGTTGTTAGTATGTCTGTACATTATTGCTAGATATCTATATAAAAAAAGAGGAGTAAAGGGAGTCTGGAAGACTAAAACCTTATGTTAAGGATGTTCGCTGGTCATGTTTTTGATTTTTTGTCAGATGTTCAGAATCATCTGGTTTTATCCATTAAATTTGAATGCCATAAATTATTTTTCCCGCTAACACCCATTTTTCTTTTCATAAATAGTTTGCATGCAGTATAATAAGCTATTTGTAAAATCTTATAAAATCCTTGTTATTAATTAATGATTTTTGAGAAATAAAACTTGTCCATGATAAAGCTATGTAAAATCAAGAGAGCATATTTTTCCCGCCAAGTTTTCAATGGCTTTTATCTCTAAAACAACCACACAGACCTGTAATTTTTTTCGCTCTTTTAGTTCTTTTATTAATCCACTATCAAGGTAAAATGTATGAATATATGCAAAATGATCTTATGCTTATTTCTATATCTACCCTAGTAACAGTCCAAGACTTCCATGTCTCCCGCGAGACACCAGCAGAGTGCAGATATGGGTCGAGGGGTGAATTACATGTACATGTAAGGGCAGGTATTTAAATAGGAATCATCCTGGCATGGGTTCTTGCCTTCAAGTCCGGTTTCATTTAGATATTTTTTTATCAATTTTTTGCACTATTTCCACGGCAACGGCATCAATTTTAAAAATTCCAAGGCGAAAGTGCATCTCAAGCTCCATCACCTGGAGCGAAATGTTCAAAGTTAAGACAAAAATAATAATATATATAAGAAGAAATAATGGGACAAAAATAGTGAACCAAATTTGAGAGTGACAAATCATTTCCTAAAAAATATAGAACATTCAAAATCAGAACATCTAAAACAAACGCCGAATCATTTCCCTGTTTAACATACATTTGTAAGACTATGATTGAGACTGGTTCCCTGAGGTCAATACAAACTAGAGGCTCAGTGGGCTGAGCCTGTATCGCTCACCTGATTGAGACTGGTGCCCTGACGTCAATACAAACTAGAGGCTCAGTTGGCTGAGCCTGTATTGCTCACCTGATTGAGACTGGTCCCCTGACGTCAATACAAACTAGAGGCTCAGTGGGCTGAGCCTGTATCGCTCACCTGATTGAGACTGGTGCCCTGACGTCAATACAAACTAGAGGCTCAGTGGGCTGAGCCTGTATCGCTCACCTGATTGAGACTGGTGGCCTGACGGCAATACAAAAAAAGTCAATGAAGTCCGGAAATCAAATCCCAATTACAACTTATCGTAGATGCACGAATATTTGTGAAACGGATTCAAGTGCAAACTTTCATATAAAATGGACCATGTTGCCGGTAATACGGAAGAGGAGACTATCATGCTCTGAATGACCATTAATCACAATTCAGATACTCCAGAAAGGGATGTGGGGGCGGGGGGGGAATCTTTGCCATTCTCTGCATGTCAGGTATTATAAACTATCGATAAATAGGTCTTGAACACCAGTTGGTTAAACCTTACCCAACTTCTGAGTCAAAGAAGTATTTATCACCGTCGGTATCGCTATCAAGTTCAGCGAACGAATTAACAGGTGTCCACTCGGCTGTAGATCTCAACTTTGGATAGTTCCTTTTCAAATTAAATGTTGAATCTCTTGGAATGCAAATACCAACTCTTACATACGCTGAACTAGAAAATGAAAAGAGAAAAGGACCGTGAAGTAGTGCATGAACATGTTGATTTTTCTTCTTTTTATTTTTTCGCTAAAATGTCTACAATTCTTGTATATTGTTGTCTTTAATCTACGTTGTAGCCTACAACTAAACAAGAAACAGAATGAAATATTTATTCTGGAGGGTTTATACAAGTTTGTAAAATAAAGCCTTGTCCTGTGCTTATTTTTATTATATTTATTTTTTTTGTTCTTTTTTTATTTGTTCAATATTTGAACTAAAATCATCGTAGAAAGTAGATTTCCATTACAACAAGAAGATTTTCCAGATCGGGAAAACCAACGTAAATTCTGCACCGGAAGCCATTTACTTCGTACAAGAAAAAACCGTAATGAAAACATCCGGTCTGCAATAAACGATTTTTGTTTAAAAAAAAGCGGGATAAAATATGTACTTACTGTGTTATACCCATTCCAAATATTTTAATTTGCTGATCCGGCCATGTTTGGGTAAAATGCATTGAGTAGCTATGACTGCCTTGTAGAATGACAACAAATGGTGCCTGGGTACCAATATCATGAACCTGATACGCCACTGTATGGTCATCATCTCTTGCCATTAATAGATTATTTATAGATGTCTCTACACCCTCTGTGTCGGAATCTATCGAGTCTATATCTTCATCTTTGCCATAATTTACTCGAATCTGTCATAATAGTACTGTCATAAAACATATATACAATGTTCAAAACAAAACATTCAAACACATAAGCGACCCAGTTTATATTTAGATACTAATTACCTCAGATCATTTAAACAAGAGCCCCCCAAGAACCTGAATCGCTCACCTGTTTTTTTTTGCATCAATGATTATTTTTGCTATTTAATGTATAACGTCGCATTTTTGCCTCGATAATGACTTGTACAGCTCAAATATAGAATCCTGTTCCAATATATATGGTGCTTAGTATTGACTTATTCAATTACCTTCACTGTTGACCTTTTTTTTGACTTGTAAAGGGAAATTATAGAGTCCTGAATCTAAATATATATGGTTGCTTTGTAATCGGTTGCTTTGGATTTTTTTCAATGACCTTGATCCTTAAGCCTCTATATTGACTTGCTATATTATAAGGTCCTGAATCTTAATATATATGGTTGCTAGGGACTTTTCATCAGTTGCTATAAACTTTTTAATGACCTCGACCTTCCATTTTACTTGTACAGCCACCATTTAATTTATTTTAAATTATACTCTTAACATCTGTGACAATATGTCAGACCATTATTTTTTACTTATAATTACTGTTTACAGGTAAATAATCGTTCAAGGGCAAAAGCTCCGTTAAGGGTTCAATTGATGATTTTGGTCATGTTGATTTATTTTTATATCTTACTTTGCTGAACATTTTTGCTGTTTACTCTCTGTATTTATCTATAATAATATTCAAGCTAATAACCTAAAACGGACGACGGACGCCATCTGATTCTTTTAGGACATGTGAGCTAAAAAGAAGCAAATAATTTGGGCTTTTCTAAAAACATTTAAGTCCCCCCTTATGGTCACCTCTAGTTTTATTTTCATTAAATTGGTAGAATTCATATACATGTACTTATTTATGGTAAGGTAGGTACCAGTGATTTATGGTAAGGTAGGTACAAGAGATTTATGTAAGGTACGTACGAGAGATTTATGGTAAGGTAGGTACGAGAGATTTATGGTAAGGGAGGTACGAGAGATTTATGGTAAGGTAGGTATGAGATACCAAAGCAGAACATGTTAACAAAATTATCTAGATCTGTCACTGTCATTCGAAAAATACGTAACCACATAATATTTCATTTCATTTCTGATGTACTTTGCAAACATCTTATAGAATTCACTTAAGTCTTTTTCTGAATGGGACACATAATTTACAAATTACTTATAATCTACAGTTTTGTCAAATTTCTTACAGAATATACATATAATATACATATAATTGAATTTTGTAGAATTACAATAAAAACAAGATAATGAATGGTCAGTTCTACAAAAGTTGTCGGAGCTTTAGAGTCCTGTCTGAAATATCCAAGAAAGTAACAACGGTAGTAATTAACAGGTGCTTTGTACTTTATCAAAATTAGAATTAATACATAAAGTAAAGTCAAGAAATACCAAAGTATATTTACTGATAAACGTAACTGATATGCTTACCGTTCCGGAGCACCTGATGTCGCTTGATGTTTTTTTGTGGGAGTTTCTGTGCTGTCTTGATCTATTTGTTTTTCAGTTTATTATATTTTATTTTATTCTGTAAGTTATTCATGTATCCTTTTGGCGTTTTGTTGTTGTTCTCCATTCGACTAAATGTTCTTTTTGTTTGAATTTCGAATTGACGGACTTTTCCCACTGTTTTGTGGCTTCGGTATTCTTTTGTCGATATTTATTAGTGATATAAAGTTTAACAATTTTTAAGTTGCGTTTGTGTTTTCGTCGTAGTTCTTGTCCCTTCTTTTGTAAATCAGTACTTACGGTACCATACTGATGTTCGCAAAAAGCCATTTCCCAATTCTCACGGTACGTGCACGCAGAAGTCAAATGAAACGAAACCGGAAGTATAACAGTGACACCTGGATACCCTGTTACAGAACCATCAACGTCAGTAAAACTTTCATTTTCATCACCATCTTCGTCGGTATAAAAAGGATGACCTGGTGGGTAGTTTATCACTCGATTTCCTTCCTGTGGCTTTAAAAAAAAAGTGTTTAAAATTTTCAAAGTGGTGATTCATTCCGTTTCATTATAAAAACACATTATCAAACTTTCATGATTCCTCAAAACTGTTTCTTTTGCAAAAATAAAAAAAACCACTGTGATACAGAATTTATTTAAAATGTAATAACTTTAAAGACAAACAATTGATTGCTAAATTCAGGTTGGGCGACCATCAATTAGGTATACAAACTAGAAGATGTAAAAATGCTTTCACTTCGTAAGAATGCAAAGTTCGTGATGATGAGAAATATTTTCTTTTTAAATTGTAAGATAAATACCACCCTCTGTGATGATTTTTTAACACATATAAATATTTTGATATTTTGATTATCTGAATATTAATCATACAGATAAATATAGATTCTCCTTCTGGTACGAGTAAGTTATGGAATTTCTCCGCCCGAGATAGTTATTTTTTCGATTTTCAACACGCGAGCCTTTAGCGAGCGTGTTAAAATCTAAAATTTAACTATTGAGGGTGGAGAAATTCCATACCTCACGAGTAAATTGAAGGAGAATCTGTTTCTCCTGTGATTTTCAACAAAAATCTCAAGGAAATGTCGTTGCTATGTAGTTTGTTTACATAGACGTCATTTCGGGACTTCTCTAGTTTATCGTTCCAATAACTGTAGAACAAAGGGCGGTAATTCCCATGTAGAAATTCAATCACCGGGAAGTGGTTAAAGATATGTATTTTTATCCCACCGATTAAACACGTCAAGAATAGGAGAAATATAGAATAATAGATAGTTTCCTTTTTTATACTGAATATATCGAGCCTGAAGGCGAGTTTAGATATTCCACATGATATAGTCAGTATCAAAAAAGAAACTATCTATTATTCTGTTTATCGATAATTCTTTTTTTCTTTCAGAAAAATATCACTTTTTCAACTAATTTTAATGTGCACTATTTTTCATAGCGGAAGAAGTTTTGTAATGCGGTTGGAGCGTGATATCATTTTGAAACACATTACTGACAGTGAATTGGACAATATTGACTATTTGCGTGAATTGACGATGTGTCATCGGTAATTTCCATAATTCCTTTTCAATGGACGATTAGATAAGTAGATCCTTCCGCATTACGTCACATGCAGTATTGCCTCATATTTTCAGTGATACAGCCTGTATGTGATACTCGAAAATATTAGGCAAAACGATCGAAGGAAATATGTACGAATTGCAGATAAGATAAATACATGTGCTAGCAACGGAGCAATTGAGGGCATCAGATCCTGGTTAGACATGTTCTTTATGTTTATTGTTACTGAACACTTTAATTTTTAATTAATACATATATGTATGCTTTTTCATTGTGTGATTTCATTAGGTGTGTAATAATGCAAATAAAGTTATATATATTATTTTTTAGTTTTTTGTTGTTATCTCGGGAAGGCAAAATATAGTAATTATGCATTTCAATAGAAGCAATAGTGTACTTTTTTCTGTCTTTTTTTTATTTTACAGATAGTTTGTATGACGTTCATGTGGTTGGTATGGAAACAGATATGTAATTCTGACTCTTTCCCGCTATTTTTCGGGTCTTATTCGATTGTAATATCAACAAGTCGGAATTTAAGTTTGAATATTAAAAATCCGGCCAAAGGTATTGTTATTAGGATTTTATAACATACGTCATTGAAACCGAACTTGATATTTTCTAGCCAATGTTGTGGAGAGGTTCGTAGTCTGCTGTCGATTCTAAATCCAATGGCTCCCATATCGTACTCCTTATCACCCGGAAAACCATCAAACCAAACTCCATCAACAACATCCGGTTTCTTCAGAATCTCCCATCCTATCTGTGGATGGTTACTGAAACATTTGTAAAATGATGTTAACGTAAAGAGAATATATTTGGTATAATCGAAAATCAAGTTTGTTACGCAAAAGAAAAAGAACCAAAGGCTTTTAGCAGGTAGATATAATTTTCCCCAAACAGAGACACGTTCCTTTGTTTATATACACACATGTAAACAGACTATTCGTAAATACGGAGGTCGATCATTGCATGGAACTACCGGGCAATTTGATTGGAACGATTCCATGGTCTATATATAAACGTTGGGAATGATGGAATACAAATGTAGTATTTACTTTCTGTTTTGACTCTTTCTTATTTTAGCTTAAATAAGATCTACAGGCTCACCTGGCTTTTATTAGGCCATTATAAGTAAAGTCAAGACATACAAAAGGGATATATTCGAAGGAGGGGAAAATAAAATAAAAAAAGACTGATGGAGAACAACGAAGACAAGACCTTGAAAACAATACATGCACTACAATTAAAAACTAAAAATATATGAACAACAAGATGTTAGCCCTTTTGTATCCACAGGGCTTTTAAAGAAACACAAAATGCCAAAGTAACCTTGATTTTTGACCTTTGGATTGCATATGTCCTTCTATACGAGATACATGCATGTTGAATGGATGAATCTAAAAAGAAAGTGAAGTTGTAGACGGTATAGTTGTCATCAATCCTGCAAAGTTTCAAAACATTTCATAACGAACTTTCAGAGAAGAAGTTTGAAAATTGGCCAATAAAAATCAAAGATGGCCTCTTTTGCGGCCATGTTGTTGATCCAACCGGAACCAATGGTTGTTCGTTTGTAGATCGTTTGTGGAGAACCTTCCATACATCATTCCTACCAAGAACCAAAGGTCGAAAGTTGGTTGAGGTCTTTCCATGCATCATTATTTGGTTACAATCTGCCCATTAGTTCCTTATAAAATGAAATAAAAGTCCCTTCCATTTGGTTTCAATGGAAACTTTGAGCAACCCCTGCAAAACATTTTAATGTGTTGTTTCAGATAACTGTTTGATGTGGGATCATCTACGTATAAATAGCATTACTGCAAGACTTTGTCTAAACAAGATGAGGTTTCACAGAAAAAGGCGCTATGAAGTATATCTTTCACATTCATGTCATATGTTAGTCTCTGGTTGCCAAGGATAAACATCTAAAAGAAGACTACCTCAAGTTCATTGCTGCCAAGTTAAGGATGTTCTCTCCTGAAGTTCAAAATAACAACGTTTTCCTAAATTATACATTTTTTACAATTGAATGTGAAATGCTTTAAATCTATAAACAAAAAAGTATATGTTCGTGTACGGACCCAGTCTTGCTCTGGGTTTCAAAGAGTCAACACCTTTTTATTTTTATTTTTTAGATACTCGTGATCAAGACCATATTGGTTAAAACGTTGAGTATTTTTAACTTTTTAGTTTGTTGTTTTTTTTCCATTATAATTTGGTTTTGTTCGACTTGTGTATTTCATACATTTTAGTCGTTTTACGCCCCTTTTGACAGCTCACCATTTCCATTTATTTTTCTTGTTATCTATTGTCGCATGAGCTGTTTCGCAACATACTTAGTTTTATGTTCGTGTACTTGTTTTTGCGATATTATCAACTGAAAAGTTCCAATTTTTGCCCTGATAATTTCTTTCTCGGGATTTTTCATAAGAAATACATTGGGAAAATAATATTGAAAGACGTTTAAAACGTATGGAAGGACTAACTACATTTTCGAAATATTTTACAAACTGAACATTTGAAAGAAGTTCTTTAAGAATATGAAAATAAATATAGGGGTTACTGGGCAAACAAATTCCAATGTACTTTCTTTGAACACTCCAGAGGAGCTACACAATTATTATCAAAAGTCAGAAACGTCATAAGTTCCATTTTTCTCTGGGTAGATTTTAAAGTGAATTTTCTAAATGAGTCCTATGTTTAAGATAATTCAGATGAGGAAGCCATTTCGGCAGGTGGTTAGTATTATCAGACACAATTATGAATAAAATATACTGTAGTGGTCATCTTGGTCAGCATTTCATGTTATCACCTACAGCTCCGAAAGAAAGGCCCCCAATGACCACTGTTGCCATCTTGGTTTTCAGGCAAGATTTTTCAAACGGATTTTCTCGTAGGGTCCTATGTCAAACTTAGTTTGGATATGGTGGCAGTTGACAGTCCAGGTCATCAGATACAATTCTGAAAGAGGACCATCTAAGGATTGTTGTTGGGTTAAAATATGCTTGTTTTAACTGTTAAACTAGGTATGCTTAAATAGAAAAATATCCACCTCCATAAACACCAAATAAACATAGAATCTAAATTATATATTATTGTTATTATATATAAACAGCTCCATACCAATTCCATCAATATTTGGAAAATAGAAAATGTCCTTGCCATAATGTGTATTTAAGTTTCCGCCTATCCTTTTAAGTTCTCTTTGTACTATACTTGCCACATTATCTTGTATCACCCGATATTACAGAGAGAAAAACTTACCGTTTTGCGAGATTAGGATATGATCTTTCACCGTAAGCTCCTTTCTTAATTTGTGGTTCTCCTATATTGTCAGTGAGACCTATTACAACACTATCTTCAAAGAATGCTTCAATTGATTTCGTCATCCTATAAAAATACAAGAACACCACATCATAAAAACCTGAATTGGTATAGAACATATTACTTTGATACCAATGTTGATGCACAAGTTTTGCATATTTCGTCTACTTACATCTCATTAGCTGTGCTCATCAAATAGATGAAGAGCAAATTCAAAAATGTCAAAATGACCAATTGTGGTAAGGCTGCCAAAATGACCAAAAGGGGTAAGTCAAAACAATTTAAGGACAAACCTATGCACGAGATATGTCACATCAGCAAACAAAGAATACGTCATGGATAATTCGAGGAAACGAGTTATAAAGCAATATTGTATGTGTTTAATTATTTTCCGTTTTACAAACTCGGTTGAAAGAGGGTTTATACGTTAATCTTATTTTGATTTGATTAATTCTGAGCTGACTGAATCTTAATCGTTTCTACTTGCGATTTTAAAACGAAGCACTGTTAAATGTGTCTGTTAAAAGTCACACTACCTCGTTTTTCTCTTGTGTGTATCGTTTGTCTTTGTTTCACCGTGATATGGCTTAAATGTCGCCCACACGGCGTCACACAATATTCAATCAATCTTGTCTTTGTTGTTTCGACATCATTTTTGAAGCACAAGATATGCAGATTTAATCAATGTATTCCATTTTACTTAAGGCCAAAATGTAGAACATCCTCGGTGGTCTCGTGGTAACGTGTTCGCGGATTGTTGCGGGTTCGATCCCCGGCTGGGTCAAACCAAAGACATTACATTTGGTATTTGCTGCTTCTCCGCCAAGCACGCGGCATATAGGAGTAAGAGCAAAGGACTGGTCGGCTCGGAGTCAGTATCATGTGCGAGTGGGGTGATATGTCTTCATGCAGACATTAACCTCGTGAGCTAGCATGTTAAAAATCCGACTCAACGTGTCGGTCTAGTACAAAGCAGGGATCATATTCATATCATATTAAGATGTTTTCCTGAAATGCACCTTATGGTTCCCACTGGACGTTAAACAGTTTTCTTTTTTTCTGCTTATACTTGCCTTATAAGAACCGTTCCAGTCAAACTTTCAGCAAACCTAAAATTAAATTGGGCTGTAAATATGTAATAATTATCATTTTTGTATAAGCTAGGATATTAATTCCATAGTACATATACTGTAAATATGGAAATTATTGCGATGTTTTTATTATTGCGAAAATTGCGATCGGTTTGGGATCGCAATATTAAAAACTCGCATTTTTAATGCAAATTTTCTTGTCCGATCTATTCTAGATATATCACCCTTTGTTTAAATTTACACCGATAAGTTTCTGGTCATTGAGTGCCGACATCCGGACACAGGTTAATTGGTAGATACTTAGTTGTATATTTATTGTTTGGACAGCTATTATATATAAATGACCATTAATTAAAACGATTTCATAAATAAAACTTCCATCTTCACTTTTTATCCCGATTTTAGTTTTCACGCGGGCAGCGATCGCAATAATTAAACCTCGCAATTTTGCCTGGAGTAGAAGAATCGCAATAATAAGTGCACGCGAAAATTTCCGAATTTACAGTACATGATTTATACATTTTATTGATTTAATAGTCTTTGTGAGAAAATTCATATGGCAAAACCACATAGGTGAAACCAAAACCATCAAAGAAATGGTATATTTCTGATGGAGATCCTCCTTATTGTTTGCAACAGCTGCGATGGGTTAAGCCAAAACCATCAAAGAAAATGGTATATTTCTGATGGAGATCCTCCTTATATTTTACAACAGCTGCGATGAGTTAAACCAAAACCATCAAAGAAAATGGTATATTTCTGATGGAGATCCTCCTTATATTTTACAACAGCTGCGATGAGTTAAGCCAAAACCATCAAAGAAAATGGTATATTTCTGATGGAGATCCTCCTTATATTTTACAACAGCTGCGATGAGTTAAGCCAAAACCATCAAAGAAAATGGTATATTTCTAATGGAGATCCTCCTTATATTTTACAACAGCTGCGATGAGTTAAGCCAAAACCATCAAAGAAAATGGTATATTTCTGATGGAGATCCTCCTTATATTTTACAACAGCTGCGATGAGTTAAGCCAAAACCATCAAAGAAAATGGTATATTTCTGATGGAGATCCTCCTTATATTTTACAACAGCTGCGATGAGTTAAGCCAAAACCATCAAAGAAAATGGTATATTTCTGATGGAGATCCTCCTTATATTTTACAACAGCTGCGATGAGTTAAGCCAAAACCATCAAAGAAAATGGTATATTTCTGATGGAGATCCTCCTTATATTTTACAACAGCTGCGATGGGTTAAGCCAAAACCATTAAAGAAAAAGATATTTTTCTGATGGAGATCCTCCTTATTTTTTACAACAGCTGCGATGGGTTAAGCCAAAACCATTAAAGAAAAAGGTATCTTTCTGATGGAGATCCTCCTTATTTTTTACAACAGCTGCGATGTGTTAAGCCAAAACAATCAAAGCAATGGTATATTTCTGATGTAGATCCTCTTTTGTTTACAACAGCTGCGATGGGTTAAGCCAAAACCAACAAAGAAAATGTATATTTCTGATGGAGATCCTCCTTATTTTTTACAACAGCTGCGATGGGTTAAGCCAAAACCATCAAAGAGAAAGGTTTTTTTTTTAAACAGCTGCGGTAAAGTTGAATGTTGTTTGTGATAAATAACTTACGTTTCTCATCACATATGTTTAATGATAGAAGATACATTCATAAAGTTTAATTGAGAACCAGAATGTTACTCCCGCAAGCGCCGGGTTTCACACTAATGCAGCACGGCAAAATAAATCAAATACTGTATGGCCTTCCGTGTGGTATCCCAACATTTTATTACAATGGGTGCTTGATTTGATAATTTAGACTGTCTGAATATACACACCCCAGGCCTTATGAAATATAACTTTCTCATGTGAAATTGCAAGATGGACAAATTGTTGTGGTAGATTGGCCTCTAACATCTTCTACATCTGCCACTGCTTAGTTACCGTGATTTTTACCATATATGATGGGTGTACTCCGGACCACCAGTTTACTCCATGTTTTCTTCCAGTAGTCTTATTCAGATTTGAAACTCATTCAACTTATATGTGGACTTTGGTGTTTGTAATTGTCTTTATATAGCTAGTGACATCTCAGGGATATTTGATAAAAAAGATCTGATTACCAGTCACGATGGACAAATTTCGACAACTATTGAATTTCACTTTTGAGCCGAATAGTTTGACTAAAGCAGGGTCACAGGGGCTTGATCCTACCTTTTCAAAAAGTTTATACTGTCCAGCTGCGTTTTTAGAAGAAAGAAAGCTCACTTCTTACAAAGGCAAATGGATTGTAAACTTTTTATTGTGGCCCGATGGAGTTTGGAACCCGTCGACCCGACACCTTTTTGAAGGCTTGTTCACTGTGTAACAGGAGGGTCTGACAACTATCAGTTACCGAGCCCTGCTGTGTGCTAAAATGTCTACCGGAGCGACATTGAGACTGAATTTCTATTCAGATAAACCTCAAATAAAAGTTCTACAATAAACCACTAATTTACTGACAAACAAATGAATAGACTGACAGACAGCAGCAATTAAGACATGCAGTTCGTTCCAAAGAGACTCCAAGCTGTTTCATTTGGCAATACGAAATTATTTTAAAAGGTTTTCATATTTTGTTAACAAAAATTCAAACATTTAAATCAAAAATATAAATAGCAATTTCTTACAACAAAATCATGGCTCTATATAAAAAATAATCATAATTTAGGAAAAACAACACTGGCAAAGTAAAAATGACACCAGAAATAATATTAAACATACTGTGGTGATAAGGAAGTTTAGCGAAAAATTCTAACATACATGTAACTTATATTTTAATCAAGAATTCAATTATACTCCAAAAACTAGAAATTGTGTCTGTAATACACGGATGCCCTGCCTTAAATGTAGGTCATAATGTATGAATGGTCAGTACTATCCAATGTACATCCACTTATAAAGTTTCGTTGATACACTATGCTTAGTTCCAAAGAAATGATCCTAAAGGCAAAACTTAACCAGAGTCGCTCAGGAATAAAATGTAGGTCATAATGACCCAATTATTGTATAACTGCTCATTACTACCCAAGGCACATCCACTGATGAAGTTTCATTGATACACTCTGCTTAGTTCCAAAAAAATGAACCTAAACGCAAAACTTAACCACATAGTTCGACCGTACGGACGTACGGACGGACAAGGGTTACTCTATATGCCCCATCAGCATTATTATGACGAACCATCAAAATGAGAAGTATGGCTAAGTAAAAACAAGCTCCAAACAAAATGGAGAATGGGTGAGGCTCTATACAGATTGAATAATTACTTTCATATTACTGAAGAACCAAATGGAACCGTCTTTAAATCCAATCTACCTGTCTGATTATGGTGTCATGTAACTCATTTTTTTTGCAAAATATTAAGTTAAACCAAGTATTTTATCATAATATTTACTTTGTTTATGTAAAATGATTATATCCGTTTCATAGAATGTCAAATTTTATCAAAATAAATACTATCACAAAAATAACATTAACTTTGGCAAAACTGTTATTTCAAAAGGGGAGATAATAAAATATTAATTTTTATCCAATATATTCCTGAACCACTCTCAACTACTAGTAAACAATCAAGAAGATTGCAATATACAAACTACAATAAAAAATCATAGTTATAAAAAGCATTTTATAAATAAATATTGTCGCACGACGCGATATTTCGTTGGGAAAATTTGAATGACATGTACACAAAAATGTGTGACGTGACGACATTTTAGGTTAGAAGATTTTTTTTGGCAAAGTGCATATAATGTGCATTTGAAAATAAACCACAATGAAGATAAGGTTGACAGAAATTCGTTTCAAATGCCATGATATCCTTTACATTTTTAACAATATTTTGTTCGCTTTGGTCAAGGCGTTTTCCTAAAAAAAAGCCGACAAATCGTTTTTTTAATAGTATAGATACATACGAGCAGAGTTTCATTTTCAACAATCCGCATCTTATCCAGGTATGACGTTCGCTGTTCTTAAAACCTGAAATATCCAAATAATATGGAAAGAATACTTACAGAAAACAAAAAATGAACGATATCAAATAGTGAAATACATTTACTTAATATTACATTTGTATATTAGTTTATCATATACTTATAGAAAATAAAGGTAAAATTTTACCTTGTCATAAAATTGAAAACTGTACATATTTTGGCCAAAATCTTATAAGAATTGGCTTTGCGGGCTGATATGACTTTGTTATCAACTGTTTCCGGTTTATATCAACTGCTTCCGTTTTATATCAAACCCCTAATCAGTAAATCAGTCGTTTCCATAATCGATTCTAAACGTTACTAGCAAATAGAAACACGACAGACGAAACTGTTATTTATATTAATTCGCTCAAAAATGTTAACACAAACAGAAAAATATTAAGTGACAAAACATTTTGACTAAATGGATGAGGGACAATGACGACTTGCAGCGCCTCGAGGATATTCGGTAATACGGCAATGAAACTGAAATCATTGAGATAAGAATTTTCATGGAGACTTCTAAAACACACATGTTGAAGTATATGATAAAAATATCATAACATGTCATTATTCATATCAGACCCATTATCACCCCATGGTCAAAATCATCCCTCGATCCTGGTGGCTCTCGGGCTGATATCTTGACCTAGGGCTGATAATAGGTGTGATATGAAAAATGCCATGTTATAATCTATATATATAATACAGTTAGCTGTTATTACTTAAGGTATCCGGACCATAATAGTTCATGATCGAAAATTGTATCTCGTTTTGAACGTGAATGGGTGAACCAAACAATTTAAAACTGGGATTTTGTATATATATTTTTCTCAACTTGAAACACTTTGTTGCTTATATGCAGAGTCTGTAAAAATAAGTTTTTCAATTGTGTTGTATGGAACATCCGGGAACTTTTGAATAATCACGTGGTCATTTATGGTCCGGATACCTTAAGAGTTTGAAAGTCTGTTACATGGAGAATAATACATAACCAGACCTATATCACATGCTATATAATCCCGAGTACCCAATATATCACCCCGAGGACCTTTGGCCCGAGGTCTGATATTGGTGGAGGGTTGATATAGAAAGAGATATATATATATATATATATATATATATATATAGGATGGATGGATGGATGCATTATTGTTAAACGTCCAGTGGCAACGAGGTGGATATCGGGACGAGATGTTAATATGGTAATGAAAATGATCCCTCTTTTGTTCTAGACCGACACGCTGAGCACCGGTAACTGTCCGCAGGAAGACATATCACCACAACCAGACACTACACCGACTCCGAACTGACCAGTCGATGGATCTTTGCTTTTACTCCTAGATGCTACGTGCTTAGCCGAAAGGCAGCAAATAACAATTTTAATGTCTTTGGTTTGACCCGACCGGGGATGGAACCCGCGACCTTCCGCACTACCTATTTTTTTATTGCTGAAAAACAAATTATTTGCAGCCAAATGTCTTTCATTTTAAATAATCTAATGCGATTCTCAATGGTATACCTGCTCATCGATCCTTGAAAAGGTGAGTTCTCCTGCCAAATCAATTGGGGCCTCTTGAGGGTAACAATCGTTTTAAATAATGTTGAAATTGGTAGTTATATCAACCAATGTCGCCAAAGATTATATAGGGTAGGTGAACAGGTATTGTAAAGTCATGGACAATCCATATTGAAAATGTATGTATTAACTCTAAATTTATGATACAGACGCTTAGCTTAAAACTGTATCGCACACCCTGTATTAAGTTGACATATAAGATAAACCTAACATTACGTATCACAATATTGCTGATAAAAGTTACTCGTGTTGAAACTATGTATATATATTCTCCATTTTTGGCATATTGGAGTTGTCTCCCATTTACAGAGTTATCTGCTCATTGAAGAAGGTGACTTCCATAATTTTAAACGGACAAATTGTCATTTTTTTCTTCGTAACAATATTCTCCACACACATTAATAAAATGGTTTTGGTTATATTTTCTAACATTTTTTTATGTCTTGCGAAGGCCTTCCCCGAATAAATTTTCTCGGAAAAAATTAAAATTAGTTTTTGCCCTTTATGTTAAGTGCAAAGCACCTTCTGTCAGGAAAGATAACTAATAGATATGGGAGACAACTCCTATATTCGCAAATAGGAAATAGGTTGTAGGTATTGTGATTTACAGACTGGCAATGGGAAAGCAATATTGATTACAATATTTAACCCCAAAAGGACGTAATTTTGTACTCATTAACTATGAAATATTTTATTACATTCCCGGACGCAAACATACCAGTGAACTTTTCTATCGTTGTTTCTTTGTTTGTGGAGTTACCATATAAGACATGCATGACCGGATCTTCTTTACCGACCCAATGATTATAACCGGTAGTTGTTTCGTCAGCATGAAGTCTAAAGTCGATATTCAAACCAAACTATATAAATATGCAAATCAATGGAATTAAAAACAGTTATTGATGATATACTAAACCATATGTAGCTTTTTATTATCATAATGGAAGGCTAAAATATGTCAGTTTTATTGTTGTTTTTATTGTTGTCATTTGTGTGTCCAGTTTATTTACCCTCATCCCATTTGCCAGCTGGCCGACCTTATGTCATACGTGTCTTTGGTGTACAAGCCGTTTCGCAACATTTTCCATTTAAATGTCAATTTTGAATTTTTAATAGAATTGGTATCAAATTAAGTTTCAGTTTTCCTCCTTTGGCATCATATCATACGTAAAGTATCCGATCAAATGTCAACTGCGAACGGAAATAAATATTGTGTTCTACTGTTTCTTTTAACCGACAGAACAACAACATATCAATAATAAAAATCGTATCGGCAACAGAGTGGGAGAATTCCGTAAGCTCGAAATCCAAAATGCAAGAAAGACTCGTGAGAATTCAAGAAAGACTTGTGAGAATGCAAGAAAGACTTGTGAGAATTCAAGAAAGACTCGTGAGAATTCAAGAAAGACTTGTGAGAATGCAAGAAAGACTCGTGAGAATTCAAGAAAGACTCGTGCGAATGCAAGAAAGACTTGTGAGAATGCAACTTAAACGACAAATATCACAAGGGTACAATTTATATCTAACTGAAAAATAAAAATCATATAATAAACTACATTTGTGCGCCCGTCCAAAGTCATGAACCTCTAGCCTTTGTTAGTTCGTCTTGTGTTTTTTTTAATTTTGGTTCATATATACGTATGTTTCGGAGTTGATTGTGCTGTCCATTTTGCTGAACTAATATACATTATTGTTTAGGGGCCAGCTGAAGCCCGCCTCCGGGTGCGGGATTTTCTGGCTGCGTTGAAGACCCATTGGTAGCCTTGAGCTGTTTTCCGCTTTTTGGTCGGGTTGTTGTCTCTTTGATACATTCCCCGTTTCAATTCTCTATTCAATAGAAATAAAAGAATACTCAAGCTCTAACCACCTAAACGCTCACTTAAAACCGGCAGTGATATCAATTGCCCCGGAAGGGTAAGAATTTCCTGCTCTGTTAACGTCACCCGTCGCATTGAAATTAAACAGCATTCTGTAAAATGTACCGAACGATGAGTTGTCATTTTCAAATCCGACTGCAGATATATTGTAATATGTATATCGTCAAATGATATATTACCCCATATATCCACGTTTAGCACATGCGTATAGGAGCTTTTATGTAAACACGAATTGGCTTTTTCACACGAAATTGTTTATCTGTACAAAGAAATTACGCGATACAACTACAATAGTTGTGTACAAACAACAATTACGAAGATGTTGTACACTAGAATACGCATCTACCTGGGCAGCGCCATCTTTATTTTTGTTCGACATGACGGTTACCGCGGTAAGTCCGTTGAACATGTTTTTTCAATTGTTCTTGTGTAAATAAAGGTAATAACTAAATTACAAAACTACAAGGCAGTTGTCAAAAGAAATAGTAAAAAATGGGGTAGTCATGTATAACAGGCAAGCACCGGTAAAGTGGAAATGGTCCTGACTTGGTACAGTAGAAATGGTGGGTTAAACATGATTTTACAGCGCGCTAAACCTCCCGCTTCCATTACTCTTAAATGACGAATTACATATTTTTTCTGTGCAAATGGTTATCTTATGAAAAAAGTTTTATTCAACATATGCTCTTTAATCACAAGAGAAATGGAGCGGCCAAAACAATGTTAGATACACATGAGAAAACTCAAATGAGCAACATTAGCATATTTGTCCTATTAAAATAGAAATAATTTATCGTGGTGATAGAATTGAAGTCATTTATACATTAGCTGATGTAATTTTATGTTCCCGTCCTTAACTTTTTAGTCCCGGACAGTAAACTAAAAAGCCGAAAACCAGTTTCAAATGCCAAAATTACCAAACTGGCAAAAACAAGAAACCAGGATTAATCATGAGCCATACAGGAATGTGGTAATTCACATTACTATGTAAATAATTGTTTTTGTCTAAAATATCCTGTTAAAAGTTTCATCAACCGACAATTGATTCCAGGACTGAGCCATACAGGAAGGTGGTAATTCACATTACTATGTAAATAATTGTTTTTGTCTAAAATATCCCGTGAAAATTTTCATCAACTGACAGTTGATCTCAGGATTGATCATGAGCTATACAGGAAGGGGGTAATTCACATTACTATGTAAATAATTGTTTTGTCTAAAATATCCTGTTAAAAGTTTCATCAACCGACATTTGATTTAAGGATTGAGCCATACAGGAAGGTGGTAATTCATATTACTATGTAAATAATTGTTTTTGTCTAAAATATCCTGTGAAAAGTTTCAACAACTGACAATTGATTCCAGGATTGAGCTATAGAGGAAGGGAGTAATTCACATTACTATGTAAATAATTGTTTTTGTCTAAAATATCCTGTGAAAAGTTTCATCAACTGACAATTGATTGATTTACAATTATGAATATTGTTATGAACGATATCTAGATTTGACATATACCTTTCCATTAGAATGTGCTACATTATTATAGAATTCTGGGATTGGAGTAAAACGTGCCTCCTTATACAACATAAAACCAAGACCAAAGGAAAGAGCCAAAGGTTCATCTGGATAAACAAACCAAAATCCAGTCCCCTGAAATAGAACATATTACAAATTAAAACCCTGAAATCACCTTATTACAAATTAACCCTGGACATGAGAATATTTCAAAATATAATCCTGAACATAAGATTATTACAAAATAAAACCCTGAACATGGGCTTATTATAAAGTAAAACCCTGAACATGGGCTTATTATAAAGTAAAACCCTGAACATGGGCATATTTTAAAGTAAAACCCTGAACATGAGCATATTACCCAAAAAAACCTGAACCTAAGCATATTACAAATAAAACCCTGAACATGAATATATTAAAGATAAACCCTGAACATGTGCATAATACAAAATAAAACCATGAAAATAAGAATATTACAAGTAAAACCCTAAACATGAGCATATTCCAAAATAAGACCCAGAACATAAGAATATTACAAAAAAATAAAACCCTGAACATGAACATATAAAATAAAACCCCTTTATTAATTAACTGTGTATTATTGACTTCAATATTACTAAAACTGTCCTTTCAATACAGAATCATCGACTCGGTCTATATCGAAAAACCTTTATTGTCAAAACTAGTTAATTAATAAAGATATCATTACATTGTTATTTCTGTATTGGCCTTGTTATTGGTCCTCGACAAGCTGTATTGGACTCCGACTCCGCCTCATGCCAATACAGCAAACCTCGCACCAATAATAAGGGCAGTACAGAAATAAGCATGTAATAATATCATAGAACATGAGCATATTACAAATAAAACCGTGAACATGAACATATTAAAAACTAAAGCCCTGAATTTGAGCATATGACAGGGTTCCCACAGGACCTGGAAAACGGGAAAAGACCTGGAATTCCATTTCGAATTTTCCAGGCCTTGAAAAGTCCTTGAAATTCGGAAAAATCGCCAAAATCCGGGAAAAAACCTGGATTTTACCGGATTTGTTTTTTCTCGTTAATCATCATTTCGATCCTCTTCGCATTGTTACTGTGACCATGCAGAAATCATTATTTTATTGCCTTACTGTTGCTTTATAAAAGGTAACACAAAAGGCAATTTCGCATTGAATTCGGCTACGTCTCCTGTATGTAATCTTTTGAGCGTTTTAAGTAACAGTATCTTGTAAGCATGTTTTGTTTTATGTTTAAAACTGACAAAATGACGGGATATTTGACTACAAAAGTGGCCTTGAAAATCATGAGAAAGCACTGGAAAACACCTTGAAAAGTCCTTGAATTTGACATGATTTTTTTTTGTGGGAACCCTGATATGACAAATAAAAACCTTGACATGAGCAGATTACAAAATATAAAGATGGTATTTAGAAGCAAACAGGTATGACGTCCGATAACAATTTGGACGGTATTCTTGTTGTAAGGTATGCGGTTACCGAAACATTTTGCAATTTTTTTTTCACTTTCTAAATTTCCATGGTATATTGTACTTTTTTAATGTATGACAAAGTACACATAAAATTTAAATAGACGTGACCAAACTTTACATGCAAAAGAAATCACAGAATAATAAGCCTGATACAAGCCGTTCCGATAAATTGCAGATATGGGTAAATGCCAAAATAAATATTAACCATGGAGAAGTTAGCGATATGACATATTGTAAGCTAATAAACAATAACAATATGGTTTATCCTTATGTTAAAACCAAAGAGAACATTTCTAGTACAGCTATAAATACTACAAAAACAACATAAGAAAATTCATGTATTTTATAAGGTCTAGGTCCCCGAGGGTATTCGCCAACCCAGTCGTCAGACTTGTCTGACATGATTATTCATTGATTTGTTACAGAAATTAACAGTATTTTGCAAAATTCAAAAATAATAGAAATACTAAAGGCTCATTCCTTGTATTGCACATGGTAGATCTCCTTAGCTGAAATTTGGCTTCCTATTTCGGTATTTTTGGTTGAGTACTTATTATTTAATATAAGTTTGGTATTTGGTCTTCCAAATGTTTCGGTTTTAATGCTGCTGATGAGAGGTAACTCCTTGAAATGCGTCGTATACAACATAGGATAAATTTACTATATCTATTATTAGTATCTTTGGATTGTTATTTTATTAAAAAAAAACAAACTTTTCTGATGTTTTTGGTAAAATTATATATATATATATATTTAAATACCTACTTCACTTCCAGCAGCAACGTTATTTCTCAACCAAGTATTAGGGTTCGTTATCCAGAAAGTCGTTGGTTCTCTGAAATACGCAAGTTTGCAATCCTCAATTAGACAAGCCGACATAAAAGATAAGCAAAATTTAATAATATATAATTCTTTGATTTTGATGCACAAGATGTGCACATTTCGTCGATTTACGACTCATCAGTTGTGTTCAAGGCCTAAAATGTTGAAAACCAAAATAACAATCCAAAAAGTTGAAGAGCAATTTCAAAAATGCTAAAATGACCAAAAGGGGTAAAAACCAAAACCATCTAAGGACAGAGCTGATAATAAATGATATAATAGTTATTTGACAAAAGAGAAATCTTTCGTCTTTAATTTATGTTAAAATACGATCATTTGTTTATTCGAGGATTGTAATGCGTGATCTAAGGGTATTATATATAGTCTAGACGTGTGATGTGACTGGGGAAACTATTTATATTGTCAAAGATACCGATACTGGATAAAACTGACACTATTTATCCGATTTGAAAAAAAAATATAGAAACGCCTTATTTATTACAAAATCAATCATATAAAACATACATTTATATATGAAAATCCACCAAAATTTGAAAGTTCTAAATATTCTTAACTCACTCTGTATCACTTAAAATCAAAGTTCCGTATTGTGTTCCTAGTCCAAGGTTACCGTCAAATATAGTACCACGTTCGCCACCATCTTCTAAGAAATAACTATGCCCTTTTGTTAAATAGACTACATTGTTCTCTACCTAAATTTAAAAGAAAAATCGCAGTTCTTTATTATCAAGATAAAGTGTATAAAACATTATCTCTAATAGTCTATGACAAAGTAATTACAAAACAAAAACAGCACAAAGACAGATTTCGAATCAAACAAGAACTATAGCAATTACAATGAACACATTTTGTGTGAAATCAAGGATGATCGCTGGTCTAATAGGAAATAAATAGGATTTGAAATAGGTGTTTCAGTTTGAGAGAACATATGAATAGTAAACAAGAACAAAATATAGGTTCATGTGCTCATTTTAAAGCAATAAAGCCTTGAAAATTTGCATGAAATAGGTTTTCTCTGGATTTTTCATTATCTTTGCATTGGCAAATTCAGTCTCTCAAAAATGTATGAAAAAATAAAAAGGATTTCATAAATTTTTTTCAAATACCATTTTAATATATATATGATTGAATTATAAAAGAAAAAGTTTGGTTTCATGTGCAAAAAATTTAATGTCTAAGAAATGAATAAAACCCGAGGATTCCAAAAATCTGACAAAAAGACCAAAACATCGCCAGCGAGCATACTTAATATAGGAAATGTTTCTTATAAAAGTGGAATCATATTCTAAAGATACTAAAGATGAACTTTGTTAATTTTAAAAGAAATTTAAAAGAAAACGTCGTTTAATGAAACATAAGTAAATTACAAGGCAACCCTACCAACGCATTATGTGTTCCATGGACCGTTATCCCTCTTGTAAAAGAATGGTGAATTGAATTTTTTCTTAAGAATTGTCTCTCTTTAACGTCTCTACACATGTGGAAATGGAGAGGATATCGACCTGTAAAAATATTACCATATATGTACATTTGAAAATGAAGAGGAAGTTGACCTGTAAAATATTACCATATATGTACATGTGGAAATGAAGAGGAAGTTGACCAAAAATGTTTCTAAACATGTAAAATGAGACATTAACTAGTTAAAAATTTACATCAGCTCAAGTTTGAACAACACCTTAAAATAACTTTTTTAATTTCTTTTTTAAATTGCACCATGCTACAGTTTTCAATTGGTACCTATATCTTAGTAACAATAAAGGACACGGTAGGATAAGGTCCTTTTTCTGCCCCCTCGTCAAATATCTTAATATTGGTATGTATATTAAGATATGTCTCGAAGATTATCAAAATGCGAAAAAAATGTGACCTGCCCTTTTTTGGTTGCCTAGCAACCAATTTGGAATATTGTTAGAAAAATGAGTCTTTGACGCCAATAAATGAAATTATAAGTAGATTTATTTAAAATAGATCTACTGGATCATATATATTTGACACCAAGATGAAAATGCACGACATTTCCTACCCTGAAGAGATTGCAAGAACTGCCCTGGCAACACATTTATTGCCTTGGTACTAAGAGACTCTCTTGTCTAAATATGTACGTGGTTCACGTGCTCGCTCATAGTAAAGCATCCGTCAACGCATGCAGAAAATCATCGTTTTTCTTGAAAATGCCGAATCTGCTCAATAGACGAACCTAGATTCATTTCAGAACAGATCCTAGCAGGATATTTTTGTTCATTTTCTGTAAGGGCAAGTACTTATCTACCAAAATAATGACAAAAGTTCTATATTATTCCAACTTTATTTTCGACTAAATTTGGAGGCAATTTACAACAGCTTATCATATCTTGTCCTTTTAGTATTTGTTGAAAATGTTTAAGAATAAGAAAGAAGAAAACTTACCAAGTACTTGCGGTGCACCAAGATAAGCGAGTTCAGCACCTTCAACATGCACAGATCTGAATCCCTCTAGAAACTGTTATACAAAAATCAGTGAAATCATATAATATTGTTATAGTAAAGATACCAATAAAATCAATAGTTTTTAGCCAAGTTTGATATGACTGTGTATCGTCTATATTTGCGGGACGTCACTTGCAAGTGGTCTACAGAATTTTGTTTTGGTGCAAATGTCCCTTTCAGCTCGTGGTGAGGTGCGTTTGAATCCTATCTATTTTATCAACCAAGGTTGACTGTTATATGTACCAAGGCGGTGCATGGAATTTTCCCAAAATTCACACTGACAACAAAACTATAGCGACTTACTCTGAATGTGCCTTTAATCCAAAACCTACCTATATTGTACATTTTATCCTCAACGACATCAAACGGGAACAAAAGAAAGCGGAGTCTCTCTTTTCCTGTCAACACGTTGCATATCGTTTGTTTGGCCAATTAAATGGAACGATAAAAGTGAGCAATGAGGTCAAGTAAATGTGACAATACAAGTCAATGACGATAACAAAGCCGATATGTGATTAATTTGTATGTATGCGATCTCTGTGAATAATACTCTTGAATTCTTAAAAATAATGTATAAATACTCGTTGAATATCTGAGGAAAACATTTGTATTGTGTGTGAAATAACATGAATACCCTTAAATGTCCGCCATAATTATCACCATCTGACGCAGGCTCAGAGTAGAACTTTAGATTCCTGGTTAAAAGTCCCACTTCCGCTCTCATGTCCACATTCTTGTAAATATTTCCATAATGAGTAAATTCAAGTGTTTCTTAAAATTAAGAAAAAAGAAACATGCAAAGACTGTGATATACATGTTATAAGTATAAACTTGACAATTCTGCCGCACTCAAATATAAATGTATACGTGTTACAGTGTTAGAGAAATCGGATCTGAATTGATATTCAATTCTATATATTCTATACTTAAATTGATTATGGCCACACTTGTAGTTTAATCTGTCCAACAAGGTGGTTTTTACTTATTTCAAATATCCAACTTTCCGGTCTTGGGCACTACAGATAAATATAACATGTTTAATGTACTGTATGATATTTTATCCTATTCGTGACGTGTTTAATCGGTGGGATAAAAATACATATTTTTAACCACCTCTTGGGTGATTAAATTTCTGCATTCCCGCCATTTATTTTACCTTTATTGGAAAGATAAACTAGAGAAGTTCCGAAATGGCGTTCATGTAAACAAAATACGTAGAAACGACATTTTCTTGAGGTTTTTGTTGAAAATCATAGGAGAAACAGATTCTCTTTCAATTTAATCGTGAGTTATGGAATTTCTCCACCCTCGATAGTTTAATTTTAGACATTAACACGCACGCTAAAAGCTCGCGTGTTGAACATCAAAATTTAACTATCTCGGATGGAGAGATTCTATAACTCGCTCGTACCTGAAGGAGAATCTATATATTCTGCTTTAACAACGAAACATACTTAATGAGTATAATACAAAATGCTGGTATTTCTACAGTTAAACGTTTAAATAAAAATAATTCCAATACGATTTGTATTTTTTTAATTTTGATTGGACGACAACGTGACGTCTGAGATCTTTTTTTCCAGATAAATGAAGTTATGCGTTTGATTATGTGAACCAGTATAAAAATCCATTTTTAAAACGCTCATATTTTTTTTATTTTGCCGGAAAGTGGAATTATAATTAATAAGAGTTGTTTTCCGCAATTTATCGTTGTATAAACTCGACCAGGTCACTTACAAACGGAATAAAGTCCGGAGGACTCCGACGGACTTAATGTTGATGTTATATTTATTTCACGCGAAAAAAATCACGTTAGATTTACGTAAACTACAAAAAAATAAAATCATTATGGCATATTGAATTGTCAAAATAATGCATAAAAGAGTGTTTTGATTTTTGTTTTTACTAAAATCAATTCGTGATTTAGTTAAAATTTTATTAATTAAGGTTTATTTCACGTGAGTGTGGGGACCTCGGTGGCTGAGTTATCTAGGTACTTCGTCATGACTACTAATGATCACTAGCCCGTAAACGCTGAGGTTGCGAGTTCGACTCTCATCTGTGGCGGAGTGTGTTCGTCTCTGATCTTAATTGACAAGGATTGCCAATTTTTCTACCGAAGGTCGGTGGTTCTCTCTGGGTACTCCGGCTTCCTCCACCAATAAAAACTGGCCGCCGCGAAATAGCCAAATGTGCTGAAAACGGCGTAAAACCCCAACTAAACAAACAAACAAAGCGTGAGTGTGAGATTATATTAACGTGAATACCACATAAACACATTTTTCCCGCGTCATCAGTTATAGTTTTGCGTTGAAACTGGTACTCATTTTGAGAATTGTGGTATAATGTTTATAACTTTCTGTCTTACCGTTAATTCTTATTTCATTGTTGGTACAGTCGTTACACTGAATTATCTTTCTGACCTCAGCTTGTTTCCAATCAAAGTCAGTAGATGTTATAACAATGTCGTCACCTAAAACAGAGATCATACTTTCTGACCTCAGCTTTTTTCCAATCAAAGTCAGTAGATAATATAACAATGTCATTACCTAAAACAGAGATCATTCTTTCTGACCTCAGCTTTTTTCCAATCAAAGTCAGTGATGTTATAACAATGTCGTCAACTAAAACAGAGATCATACTTTCTGATGTCAGCTTGTTTCGAATCAAAGTCAGTAGATGTTATAACAATGTCGTCAGCTAAAACAGAGATCATACGTTCTGAATTCAGCTTGTTTCCAATCAAAGTCAGTAGATGTTATAACAATGTCGTCACCTAAAACAGAGATCATACTTTTTGAATTCAGCTTGTTTCCAATCAAAGTCAGTAGATGTTATAACAATGTCGTCACCTAAAACAGAGATCATACTTTCTCACGTCAGCTTGTTTCCAATCAAAGTCAGTGATGTTATAACAATGTCGTCACCTAAAACAGAGGTCATACTTTCTGACGTCAGTTCGTTTCCAATCAAAGTCAGTAGATGTTATAACAATGTCGTCACCAAACCAGAGATCATACTTTTTGAATTCAGCTTGTTTCCAATCAAAGTCAGTAGATGTTATAACAATGTCGTCAGCTAAAACAGAGATCATACTTTTTGACGTCAGCTTGTTTCGAATCAAAGTCAGTAGATGTTATAACAATGTCGTCACCTAAAACAGAGATCATACTTTCTGACGTCAGCTTGTTTCCAATCAAAGTCAGTGATGTTATAACAATGTCGTCACCTAAAACAGAGGTCATACTTTCTGACGTCAGTTTGTTTCCAATCAAAGTCAGTAGATGTTATAACAATGTCGTCACCTAAAACAGAGATCATACTTTTTGAATTCAGCTTGTTTCCAATCAAAGTCAGTAGATGTTATAACAATGTCGTCACCTAAAACAGAGATCATACGTTTTAACGTCAGCTTGTTTCCAATCAAAGTCAGTAGATGTTATAACAATGTCGTCACCTAAAACAGAGATCATACTTTTTGAATTCAGCTTGTTTCCAATCAAAGTCAGTAGATGTTATAACAATGTCGTCACCTAAAACAGAGATCATACTTTTTAACGTCAGCTTGTTTCCAATCAAAGTCAGTAGATGTTATAACAATGTCGTCACCTAAAACAGAGATCATACTTTTTGACGTCAGCTTGTTTCCAATCAAAGTCAGTAGATGTTATAACAATGTCGTCACCTAAAACATAGATCATACGTTCTGTCTTCAGCCTGATTCAATCAAAGTCAGCAGATGTTATAACAATGTCGTCACCTAAAACAGAGATCATACTTTTTGACTTCAGCTCGTTTCCAATCAAAGTCAGTAGATGTTATAACAATGTCGTCACCTAAAACAGAGATCTTACGTTCTGACTTCAGCTTGTTTCCAATCAAAGTCAGTAGATGTTATAACAATGTCGTCACCTAAAACAGAGATCATACTTTCTGACGTCAGCTTGTTTCCAATCAAAGTCAGTAGATGTTATAACAATGGTGTCACCTAAAACAGAGATCATACTTTCTGACGTCAGCTTGTTTCCAATCAAAGTCAGTGATGTTATAACAATGTCGTCACCTAAAACAGAGATCATACTTTCTGACGTCAGCTTGTTTCCAATCAAAGTCAGTGATGTTATAACAATGTCGTCACCTAAAACAGAGATCATACTTTCTGACGTCAGCTTGTTTCCAATCAAAGTCAGTGATGTTATAACAATGTCGTCACCTAAAACAGAGATCATACTTTCTGACGTCAGCTTGTTTCCAATCAAAGTCAGTGATGTTATAACAATGTCGTCATCTAAAACAGAGATCATACTTTTTGACGTCAGCTTGTTTCCAATAAAAGTCAGTGATGTTATAACAATGTCGTCACCTAAAACAGAGATCATACTTTCTGACGTCAGCTTGTTTCCAATCAAAGTCAGTAGATGTTATAACAATGTCGTCACCTAAAACAGAGATCATACTTTCTGACGTCAGCCTGTTTCCAATCAAAGTCAGTAGATGTTATAACAATGTCGTCACCTAAAACAGAGATCATACTTTCTGAAGTCAGCTTGTTTCCAATCAAAGTCAGTAGATGTTATAACAATGTCGTCACCTAAAACAGAGATCATACTTTCTGACGTCAGCTTGTTTCCAATCAAAGTCAGTAGATGTTATAACAATGTCCTCACCTAAAACAGAGATCATACTTTCTGACCTCAGCCTGTTTTCAATCAAAAGTCAGTAGATGTTAAACAATGTCGTCACCTTATTTCGTCAACTTAATAATTCTTTAAAACCAGTTTTGATGCACACGTGTGCATATTTCGTCAATTTACGATTCATCAGTTGTGCTAGGACTAAAAAGTTGAAATAAAAAACAACAATACAAAAGGCTGAAGAACAAATTCAGAAATACAAAAATGACCAAAAGAGGTATGCCAAAACAGTCTAAGGACAGAGCTATTATTACTACTTAGTTTTAAAAAATGTTCAAATTTTGTTAAAGTAAATTTCAAGTATCAATTTCGGGCTAGTATCGAAATAATAGCAACTGAGCTTGGGATACTCCCGGGGATTTGGAGTCTACCAGCAGTGGCATCGACTCAGTGGTAAAAATAATTCTTTGTTACCAATTTTGATGCAGAAGATAATAAAACAGAGATCATAATTTCTATAACAATGTGGTCACCTAAAATAGAGATATTATTCTATGAACACTTTTAAAAAGTCTTAATCAGTAAGTTAATTTTTCATGTTAGGTGTACGTTTAATAAAGAGGAAACGTTCAGATCAAATGATGATTTCTTGAAGAAAAAAAATGACTGCTCTTAATTCTAAATGTTAAAATTTATCCAATGTCAAGAACGTCAATTTAACATTTAAATAAAAATGAAAAATTTAAGATTTGCTTACCATCTTTCCATGACGTGATGTCATCTAAAAGTGTTAATTTCGGATGAAGATTGTCTTCTCCTTGTAATACCACTAGCTTAACATAATTATTTTCTTGATTGATTCCATCCACGTGACTTTTTATTATTACTCCTATATCACCAAATATGTTGGTTGCTGTTCCATCCGATACCATTACCCCGTCTATCCTTTGGTAGGTCTCTGCGGTTGAGCTAGAATCTCCTGTAAATATTATGCCAAAGTCAATAGGAGAAATTTTGGCACTACACGGGGTAAAAAACTTTGAGGTGAAAGCAATGCAGAGTCCTCGGGTTTTATCATTGACTTCCATTATATAAGTGAAGCATTTTATTGCCAATTTAATCAAAATCTATATCATTGTTATAAACAAAACTTTAAATGTACATTTCTGGCATATATAAATGACTTTATATTTTGTCAGGACAAAGTTTTATTACTTGGTTGGATAACAAACTTTAAATTAAATGTTAAGTTATTCCTAGAGATATGATTTGTTTTCACCTCAATAATGGTTTATTAAACATTCCACCACTGCAAATTGTGGCATCTGATTGGTTACTTGTGTATGATGATGCTTCCAAAATAACCCCTATATTTCATCATTCATATGTACACTCCCGAATCTAAAACAAAAATGACATATACTTGGAATAGCGGCACATGGCGAGCAGTACCGCCTATTTCTACGTTAGTAATCATTGTGATCGTCCTGACAGTTTGAATGTTAAGCTCATTGATTATTATAGAATATTATATGACCATTTCCATACTGAGATGTTTGTTACGGTCCAATAAGCATGCAATATCCCCTGTATTACATGACGTATCCATATCATCCTTAGACTCCCATACCGGGCCGAGGGCTTGCCCGATATTCGAAAAATGTCCAAGTATGATATCCTGTCCGATATAGTCTACGTCGTGTATTAATCTGTTATGACGTACTAAGTACGTATTTCCATACGCATCCAGTTTGATATGGCCACATCAACCTAACCACGTGACACATCCACACTGATAGAGTTATTGTTGGATATAGCCTGGAGTTTGCAAATATTGATACATGTAGTTTATTTCAGGTCGTTACACATGCAAAAACCACCATATTTAGCTCAAAGCATATGATAGATAAATATATTACCTTTCTTTGTTACAAAAGCGTAGGCACCAGGATATGTTACACCCCTAACAAGAGCTGATGCTGTTGGGTCCCCATATCCAAGCTGTGCTACGTAATTTTCAAATTCCGACAAATCCAAGCGTTCACTTTTGTCTATTTTTCTCAAAACAGCAAACGCCACAATATCGCCATCTGGAATTACTGCAATAATATATATGTATCTTGGTATATTCTATAAGTACGAATAAACCGACTTCAAATTGTCTGTTCGGTAGATTGAAAAATAATATTTGAACAAAACCCCTAGAGTATTGTTGGAAAAACTGTCCTTATGAGCAATCAAAGACGTATATACGTAAGCAGTTAAAGAGACTGTTTGTAATTTTCGCGTCAGTGTCGCAGTGGAAATTTCGTATATTTTTAAAGGACAAATTTCCAACGATTGTCAGTTAATTTTACGAGTATTTCGTTCGTTAATCTTTGTTTTGTCTTTTTCCGGATGTTTTTAAAGATTAGATAATAAACGTTTTTTATCACATTTATATACTTATCTACTAATGGGAATTAAGCTTACGTTGATTCAAATTACAATGTACATTAAGTTTAATCCTCCGACTTGTTTAAAAAGAGAGACTGTGTCTTAATTTGGTAGAATCGGATACCGATTAATGAAGTAAACGGACAATGTTTGACGACCGGAATCCAGATTAAATGTTTTCATTTGTCAAATTGCCCCATGTCGCGAGTAAGATGACTCAAATTTGGTTTTAAATTTAGTTTAATGTTAATGGTTTTGAGCAGTCATTTAAGCGAATGTTACAAAAAGTAACAAAAACACCAATATAGAAGCCTGCTTGATACTTATATAACAGCTTAAATCACGGCATTATTCTATGGTATATTGTTCAGGACTGGCTCAATTTGAACGCGAGGCTGACAGAAAGCTGACGACAACAACTAGCTAGTGTTCAAATTGACAGCCCGTTTTGTAAGCTCGCAAAATGGTTTAAAAATCAAAAGTTTTCAAGGAAGCCTTGATCGGATTAAGATGCCCATTAATATGTTAAACTGAATTAACACACGACTCTTCATATAAAAAATAGAAAACTGATTTATGTACTAGTATGTTATTATGTACACACGTTAGTTAAATTTATTATTTTTTAATGATTAGGAGACGGATTGATAAAATCAGGCTTGTTAATGATTAGGAGACGGATTGATAAAACCAGGCTTGTTAATGATTAGGAGACGGATTGATAAAACCAGGCTTGTTTATGATTAGGAGACGGATTGATAAAACCAGGCTTGTTAATGATTAGGAAACGGATTCATAAAACCAGGCTTGTTAATGATTAGGAGACGGATTGATAAAACCAGGCTTGTTTATGCAACCTTTTAGCAAATTTGGTATTATAGTTTTATAATTCCAATTCATTGGCTCAATAAATATTGTTTAATCCCAATATTTCCAAACTTTGGAATGCCGTATAAATAACTTGCATGCATTCAAGTCGCATGCAAAATGTTTTTCAGTCTGGATGGATGGATGGATGGATCAGTTGTTGTTTAACGTCCAGAGGCAGCCAGGTGCATATCAGGATGAGAACATGTTGATATGATAATGAATATGATCCATGCTTTGTACTAGACCCACACGCTGAGTCGGATTTTTAATGTGCTAGCTCACGAGGTAACTGTCCGCAGGAAGACATATCACCTCACTCGGACATCTTACTCCTAGATGCCCCGTGCTTGGTGGAGAAGCAGCAAATACCTATTTTAATGTCTTTGGTTTGACCCGGCCGGGAATCGAACCCGCGACCTTCCGCACTCGAGGCAAGCACGCTACAACGAGACCACCGACGCTGTTGTTTCAATCTGTAGAAAGACACATCTTCAATATGAATGTTTTAAACTGTTAGTTCAAATCGTTTTACATATAAAAAAAGTAGTTCCTGTTTTAATTATCTGTGATCCTTAAAACACATGTAAATAATAATGATTTGCTTAAATTTAAACTGATGAAAGTGTGATAATTTAACTCATATTACAACATACAGTCAACGAAATCTTTGAAGTCTTGGATATTACTCATAGCTTCGTTTTTGGTTGTAGAGAAAACAAAATAATCTTCTGTTATGAGTTGCCCTGTAGTCGGATGGATATGGTATACCAACAGAGCCTTCTCGTCCCATGGTACATCTGCAGTATTCTGAAATTGTTATAACAACAATCAGATTTCAGAAATAGATGAATGGATGAATGAATTATTATTTAACGTCCAGAGGCAATAATTATATGCATATCAAGACCAGAACATATTGATATGATATAAATATGAACCCTACTTTGAACTAGACCGAGACGTTGAGCCGGATTTTTAACGTGCTAACTCACAAGGAAACAGTCTGCAGGAATACATACTACCGAGCCCGGAAAAATTATAATGACTCCGAGCCGACTAATTCGTTGCTCTTACTCCTAGATGTCAAGTGCTGCGTGGAGAAGCAGCAAATACCGATTTTAATAACCTTGGTTTGACCCGGCAGGGGATCGAACCCGCGACCTTCCGCACTCGGGGCGAGCACGCTACAACAAGTCTACCAAGACTGACCATAATTCAGAGAAATTCAAAATTAGAAATACCATTAAATTTTGACTTTCCAAAAATGGGAGAGATAGTAAGTAGAGTCAAGATCACAATTAAGTATCGTCATAGGCAGAAGTTCATCAATCAATTATTACCTAAACTTGTTTCTCCGTCAATGTTGTTATATCATCTGGATTGGCAGAATTTTTACTGGTATTAGACGGTGTATCAAACGGTTTTATCTGTTGTTTTGTTCTACTGATAAAGGACGTCAGAAATTTAGTAAACATAACCATATTCTAAAGTTGATGTTACTTTTTTTAGTTTATTATGGAAACAACAACTCATTGGATTTACTATGGAAAAAGGCTTCACCAGGAGACACTATATTAATAGATTATATGACCTGTATGACGGAAAGATATGAGATATGCCGTAGACACCATATCTTTTTTATTAACCAAAATGAAAAGGCTGATTATAACTGAGTGTCACTGTAATTTCTTCATTTAAGAATTGAATGCTTCATCTTTGTAGTAAAGTCAATCAATACCAAAGGGATATTCCAAGGAGGGAAAAATCGAAACAACTGACAAATTCTGGAGAACAACGAAGACAACACCAAAACAATACATGCACTACAATTAAAAACTAAAAAACATATGAACAACATGGACCCCACAAAAAACCGGGGGTAGAATCTGGTGCTCCGTAAGAGTAAGCAGTCTCTGCTTCCTATAGGTCACTCGCCATCTTGCCCATGTCAAATCCGGTATGAGGAAGGGATAACATCAATGGAACAGGTCCATATTCATTTGGGAAACGGTAAAAGTTTTATCGGGGTGTAAACACCTTGACCGAAGCACATTTTGTATGAAGCGCGGGAGCTATGGTATATCACAAGTCCACAATAAAAAATGTAGTACATATGATCGATTCAGTTCAAATTTTATGACATCCCCTTATTTTGAATTTATATTATTGGGTTTATCGGTAATGTGTTTCAGTATCATGTTGTTTATCAATACAATAGACAAGATTAACTGGTCATCCGTATATTATCGCCCAGAGGCGTAAGGGCATTCTTTCATGTATAAATACATGTACTGAAGCTATACAGGAGTAATATTACATTGTTTTATATTACAGTCAAACCTGTCTATAAAGGACATCGAAGGGACCTAAAAAAAGTGCCCTTTATAAGCAGGTGCCCTTTATAGAGAGGTTAATTGCTCATAAATGAGACTTTTTCACTGTATCCTTTACAGGTGCCCTTTAGAGCAGGTTTGACTTTACATTATAAGGTGACAGAAACGTAAACAAACTTAGTTACGATACTGTTGTCAAGTTATTACAGATCGCTTTTTTTGGAATCAATATTGATTCACCCATAGTGTCTTTGCATCGGAAATAAACACATTTATTCTAAAGCCAGTTGTTGGCATAATACGGGTTATGTTCTTCTTGTATAATTTATGATGGCATTTGATACTAAACCCCTACCGGGAGGGATTGTGGATGATTTTCTAAATGATAGACATAATCTTTCGATCAGTTTAACCGAGGTGTGGAGCTGGCATGCCAGTAACTGTTAGTAGTCCTTTGTTAATATATATTGATCATCGTTATTTTGCTTAGTTTCTTCTGTTACCTTTTTTTAACATCGAACTCGGACATCTTTTGAACTGAGTTTTACTGTGTGTATTCCATGGCTAGAGGTATTGGTGGAGGGTTGAGATCTCACAAAACATGTTTAACCCCGCCGCATTTTTGCGCCTGTCCCAAGTCAGGAACCTCTAGCCTTTGTTAGTCTTGTGTGTTTGTTTTTAATTTTTGGTTCATTTTTATGTTTCGGAGTTTAGTGTGCCGTTCATTTTGCTGAACTAGTATACATTATTGTTAAGGGCTCCGGTGCGGGATTTTCTCGCTGCGTTGAAGACCTATTGGTAGCATTGAGCTGTTTTCTGCTCTTTGGTCGGGTTGTTGTCTCTTTGATAAATTCCCCGTTTCCATTCTTTATTCTATCAGATATTATCATGTGCCAGGGGTAGTTCAGCAAAGAATACAATCGGCACGTAACAAAACTGGGATCGTATCGAGGTTAATTCACCGAGTTTAGGAGCCTTGTCAGGTTTACAAATCAAACAACAGACAAATCTAAAATTCCCTCAAATAAGATCCCTATCAAATACCTGTCCGAGTACGACCAACGCCAATGCCCCGGTAGTATGCAGGTGTACTGATACCAAGTCTCAACTTCCTTATTAATTAAACGGTGGATTGGTCACGATATCGAACTGATAATTCCCCAATATACAACGTTTTACAATGTCCTAGTTACAAGGTTTGTATACAATGTCCTTGCTACAATTCACGTATATTGCCTTATAACATTATCCTACTTACAATTTCCCTGTATGTTGCCTTATTTAGGTTTACATACAATTTCCCAGTTGCCACTCCCCGTATATTGCCTTATTCAGGCATAAATACGCTAACAATCCTTGTTCATGTTTTTTTATACCCATATTTATCTATCGTATCCTATCCTTACTTACCAATGAAGTATTCACTTTACATGCCAAGACAAACTGATCAAGAAATGAAATTCACCGCCTTTTATAGCCAAAAATATAGTCCCAAAACCAATATAATCTCTGATCAAAGTGAATCATCAAAGCATTTGAAATAACCGATTCAATATTTGCAATGAATTCCGAATTGACAAACTAACTCATACCGTTATTTATTCCCGTATTTCATTTACTATCAAATTATTGAAAATAAAAATAAAATGAGAGTTCGTTACAATTTATTATTAAATACTGAGGTATCCAGACCATAAAAGATCATGGCCAACAATTATATTTACTAATGAAGGAAAATGAATTAAACCAAAAACTCTAAAACGGGCATTGCATAGACTTACTTTTTCTATCTCGTTGTTTTATAAGGCTTCTATGAAAGTAATTTGGGTATGCATTATACCATTTCCGAAATTTGCCGAAAATTACAGAAGTCATTGTCATTACAATGTACGGAACATGCGATACAGTTGCAATAGTCACGTGTTTCAGTATGTTCCGGATAATTTAGTCATTAACACTCACCAACTGCGCTACCAATGCAGAACCATCTTCTACTGTTGGTTTGTAAGCTGTTTTAGTTAGTTTTGTCCATGAAAGTTTTTCCTCTCCATGGATTTCTAAAACACCCCCACTCTGCACATACAGTCCTTTATCAAAACCAAAGTCGTCGATATCAGCGATATCACCTATCAATAAGAAATCAGCTATCAATAAGTTACTACTTTCGCCGATTAAAATCCTAAGATAAATGGAATTTTATGTGCCTGTCCGAATTCAGGAAAGTATGATCATGAATGTCTTTGTCTCGGTTAATTTTAGTTTATCTATTGATAATTTAATATTGGATATAACGCGTCATATCATTGGTGAAACTTATTCGTCTATCATATCATAGACTATATTTTCGTTTTCACTATAACGTCATTAAATGGAATCCCAGCGTTTTAGACGTCAAAACATCCGTTGGAATTAAATTATAAGGATTGACTGTAATTTTGTTTTCAGTCTATTCGAAATAACCTCAATGCACATGGTGCACACTTTCAAATAAGCCGCTACGCGGGTTATTTAGTGTGCACCACGTGATTGAGGTTATTTCTTCATAGACTGAAAACAAAGTACGGTCAATTCTTAAATATTCTGACATCATATTGTACCGCTGGACATAACGACATACCAATCAATCAAAGCAAACCAACTGACAGAAAGCTAAGTATGTTGCGAAACAGCTCATGCGACAATAGATAACAAGAAAAATAACTGGAAATGGTGAGCTGTCAGAAAGGGCGTAAAACGACTAAAATGTATGAAATACACAAGTCGAACAAAACCAAATATAAAATGGTAAAAAAAACAATAACAAACTAAAAAGTTAAAAAAACCTCAACGTTTCGACCAATATGGTCTTGATCACGAGTATGTAAAAAATAAAAACAAGCAACTGACAGAACGCCAGATAAAAAAAAAAGAACATAAAAGAGTACAAAACACAAACATGAACACAACAGAGAGTCAGGGTAGTCTGACTTGGTACAGACACTGAATATTAAGTTCAAATTATCTCCGTTGAACTATTTCGGACCTGGATTAGTTATATTTATAGCACGACTTTCCAAGTGAGACAAATAAACTTTCGAACGCGAAGCGTGAGAAAAATTTTTTCGTCTAGCGAGGAAGGCGGTGCTATTCATGATTTGTAACAGGAATTTACACATGTGTCTGCCCACATAATTATGGTATGACCAATCGGATGATTGAAAATAACTGCGTTAACCATGTCAATCATGCAACGCTCGTGGACCTCGATAGGGTAGGAAAATTTAGTACGCGACAGTTTATTTCAGTTCTGTTACGCGATACTTACAGGGAAGATTTTATCGCAATTTTGAAAATCTTGAAGAGATCGGATCTGTTGGAAAAAGGCCAATTTTTTTTTCTTCGGATGGAATTTTTTAAAGTTTTTTTATGTTGAAAATATCAAGACTTAATTGAAATATACTGAACTACATTGGAAATTGTATTGTATTTAATACATACATGGTAAAAATTTGTTCTGATTAAAAGTTTGTCCAAATACAATTTTCATTTTTAGGGTGTTGCTATTTTCTGTTAGAGGCGGAGCTTAGCTATGCATTATCAGATTTAGGCCATTAGATATTGCACGGTCTGTTTTCAGTTGAAATTACATGAACATTTGATGGGTTTATGAACTATATCCTGATTTTGGTTTTTATCGCACAGGTTCTAGTTGATGCTTGCTTTCTTGAATATATTCCATAAAAAGATCAAAGGAAAAAAGGGAATTCATGTTACAATCCTCCTTCGTCCACATCCTCAGATCGTGCAACTGTGTAAAATTTCATCAATATCGATCCAGCTGTTTCAGATAATTTGCATACTTCCTGTCTTAAATTTTTGTTTTAAGTTATTTTTGGTAAAAAAAATGAAATATAATTTACAATTACGATCAATTATGGTTCAGATGTTAATTTCCTGACTATTTGTTTTATTAAAATGCATTACCAATGAAGGTGATTTTGTGATCTTTGATTAGACGACAATCTTCTCCTCCCATGTGCATTTCTCCTTCAATGTTTATCCAATGAACTTTAACCTCCTTTGGAAAAAGATCCCATATCAGGTAACCTTCGGGCTTTATCGTTAAACTTTGTAGTGGTGGTGGTTCAACATCCAGAAGGACAGGACTGTCAATAATAACATCAGCATTTTCTTCTGGAAGCTATAAGTAGAACGAAGAGTATATGATAATAATTTAATATTGGATGTAACGCATCATTTGATTGGTCGAATTTTTCGTCTATCATGTCATAGACACAATTTTCTTTCCTACTATGACGTCATTAAAAGGAATCCCGATGTTTTAGACATCAAAACAACCGTTGGAATTAAATTATAAGGATTGACAGTAATTTTGTTTTCAGTCTATTCGAAATAACCTCAATGCACATGGTGCACACTTTCAAACAACCCACTACTCTGATTATTTAGTGTGCACCACGTGATTGAGGTTATTTCTTCATAGACTGGGAAAAAATACAGTTAATCCGTAATCAAATTTTATGAAGAGTTTTGGTAATGACTGCATTACAACTGCGGACATTTGTAATTAAGGACTGTTACATATGCGCACCTTTTAATATAATTACAAACTGCGCACTTTTTTTTTCTTAGATCTGCTTAAAAATTCGAGAGGTGAATCACATAGAGAACACTACGTGAAAGCTTTGGGATTCAAGTTTCAAGATTGTACTCATATTTGGGTTCTACTGGAATTCATTTATATGTACAGACATTACAATTTTTAAAGTGTATTACATGTACATATAGATACGTTGGACTCTTAGAATTACTTTAAGGTATCCGGACCATAAATTACCATGTGATTATTCAAAAGTTCCCGGATGTTCCATACAACGCAATGATATGATCTCGGTAATTATCGGCAAACTTCGGAAATGCCAATATAACTAACTTATTTTTACAGACTCTGCATATTAGAACAAAGTGTTTTTTCAACTTGAGAAAAATATATATATAAAATTCCAGCTTTAAATTGTTTGGTTCAGCCATTCACGGCCAAAAAGAGATACAACTTTCATGATCTATTATGGTCCGGATATCTTAAACTTATTTCCTACTTCCATCCTCTCGTTGGTGAGCAGGGGGCAACGGACATCGGGTTCGATTAACGGAAGAGCTACTTAAAAGAAATATGAAATTTGATAAAAGTCCTAAGAAAACTAAATGCAGTGTACAGTTGCATTTAAAAAGTTTGCAGTTGGAAAGAAAAACGTGCGAAGATGTAATGCACCGTTGGTACGGTTGTTATCATAAGAACAAGCCTCTTAACATGAATCTCTATGGCAATATTGTCTGTTTTCCTATTGCAAACCGTTGTTCTCTTCTAGTTCTCTGGCAAATTCGACCATAAAAAATGGCTTCCATAACATCACTGCTTTTTGTGAGAGTTGCTTAAAGGTCATATCTTTTAGATTAGAAAATAAATAAGAAAGCGAAAACTTTCAACATGTAAAAACCAAAATTCCATCTAAAGAAATAGTGACAAATTCAGAAAAAAATTAATACATATTTAAATATTAATAAACAAAAATAATGCACACAATTTGTCTTTGGGATCTCACTTTAAAAAGTCGAAACTTCATAAACAATACTTGCCTTTCCATTTTGCCAGATTGTTGTGTTGCTCCATTTCAGTAGACCAAGAGACCTCTCTGGGCATCGCCTGACATGAATACTGCGAACAGCAATCGGTACGAGCAGAAACAATATCATCTTCACCATGTTACCGCTCATTTCTAGGTTAGTAGTTAATGTATGTATTCTTAAATGGCATGTTTGTTATTTTACATTTAACTAAAATTAAATTGTTATGATAGGTGAACTTTAGTCTTTAGTTGTTTTTATACTAAACTCTCGTTGTTAAGCACGAGACCTGGACATGTTCAATTACGTTAGTCAAAAATCCTCTTTTCCGTTTGAGTTAATTCCTGACTGTGCAGGATTGTTTAAATCAAATTAATTCTATGATATTAATTTTAATGCTCAGCATGACTCGTTAGTTGTTCTCTATGCAATGCTCGTTGATAGCTAAAAATAAGTAGATCTACATGCAGAGAGAAGCAATGGGGGCTAAAACCTTCATTTTTCAGATTTTTTTCATAATGACATTGAAGAAATTTAAAACGAAGCAATATTTCCAAGAGTGTTTTATATTTTCTAATAAAACGTTGTTTACAAATTGTTTGTACTGCGTATTCAATAGTTCCATATTGCCTTTGGATCATTACAATTAAAGTCAAGAAATACCAAATGGATGTTCGAAGGAGAGTAAAATCTAAAACAACTGACAAACTCCAGAAAACAACGAAGACAAGACCAAAACAATACAAACACTACAATTAAAAACTAAAAACAATTAAACAACGTTCTATTATGTATCTTCAGCAAAAAATAAATTGCTGTTTATATCATACTAAGAATATTTATTGTGTCAAGTGATTTTTTTTTGTCTCTAATAAAGAAAAAAAATAGTTTTAAAACCGGAATGGAATATTTTTACTCTAATTTTTTTTTGAAATTTATAAAGAAATATACAATTGTATATATATATAGTCATTTCGCAACGATCTCAGTGATCAGAAATTTTTACGAAGTTTGAATTAGTGTTATAATTCAAACTTTTATTTGTTTTATTTTGATTTAGATTTGCAAATTTTTAGACGTTTATTTATTTTTTAGTTTGCATTGTATCGTTAATTTATTATCGGTCCAACATCAAGTCAATTCGAACGTTGGTTATTACTTTAGACGTATATATATTTACATATCTACTCTCCCAAAAAAGAAACGAACATATGAAAAAAACATATTTTACCTTAAATTTTCAACATAGTTTTAAATACAGAAATTAGCATCATATTACACTGAATTTTGGCACACTGGTAAATTGTTCGGACTTTAAAATTTGTAAAAAATTCAAAATTTATCACATTAAAGTACATAGCGTTCAGACAAAGTCACTTCATATTCAATATCTGTTGTGTCCACCATTAGCCTGTAACACAGCACGGACCCTTCTCGGTATAGACTCGATCAACCGACGAATAAGGTCTAGCAGAAATGTCACACATAATTGCTCAAGAGCCTGGTGCAATTCTGACAGAGTTTTCGGCAAAACATGGTAAGATAAACCGATTATCTTAATACGCCCCCCCCCACCCCCCGGGATCATATCGAAGACACCCTTGTATACATAAAATGTTATATAACAAAACATATACTCACTATAGTGTGTTCTATCGGCCAGAAACATATTTATAATGGATTATTAGCTTTATATAGTATTTTCTTAATGCAATTTTTCAAATTAAAGTTATAAAATCATAATTGTCCTCCATTATAATATAATTTTAAAAGGACTTGCAGTTATCTTCATCATTTTTGTCAATTTCTTCTTTAATCACAAGAAAATCTACTGTCAATGATCTCTATCTAATAACCTGGCAGGTTCCGAATGGACAAACTGGTAAAATTAAAACAGTTATATGGGAAAACGTTATTAAACAAGATATTATCAATAAAACGAAATATATGTCTATCTGATATGATCAATAAAAAAACGATAAAAAAATATTATCATTTCTCCATCTTTTATTTACAAAATAAAATTAATTCGGTTTAGCAGATTTACCGTCTGGGGTGACAGATAAGTAAAGTCAAGAAATACCAAAGGGATATTCGAAGGAGAGAAAAATCGTAACAACTGAAAACTCCTGAGAACAACGAAGACAAGACCAAAACAATACATGACTACAATTAAAAACTAAAAACATATGAACAACATGGACCCCACCAAAAAACCGGGGGTAGACTCAGGTTCTGCTTCCATGCTGCCCATGTCAAATCCGGTATGAAGGGTGAATTGCTTAGCCCAGTACATTGCGAAGAGAAGGGTTTCTTGTTCGATCCACGTATGGCGATGAAAATTTCATTGACCAAATTATTCCCCTGGTGTCAGACTGTCCGTTTTAAGACTAGCTATATAAAACAGTTCTCTCGACTTCAGAAGAACCCTGGATTAGGATCCAATTTTCAACACCGCTCTCTCACCAGATATTAGGATAGAACAAGAAAAATAATTTTCAAATAGTCACCAACAATTGTAAATCCAGAGACTACGATAAAAACCAAGTTGAGGAACGAATAGAACAAACAAAACACCTATTGACAGTACATGTCCAATCCGGAATTATTCTGAAATTACACAACTTTTTTATGACGTGACAAACCAGTAGACTGGTGTTACCTGCCCTTGATTTCTCCCGCCATTCGAAATCTTTGAATAAAACAAACTCTTAAGTAAAGTAGCCAAATCGACACTTCTACCATAAAAGTTCCCTTCGGTCAACATGATGGTTTAAAACTATCATCAACCTAAAGCATTTTCCTTTGAAAGTTATCCTAGCCTCGGCTCTTTATTGTGGCCTATAATTCTAACTCCACTTGATCCCAAGTAGAAGTTGTTTAATATCCGGACAAATCCGGATTGGACATTACTGACAATAGGTATATAACAGATGCAGGGACTGAAACCAGGTATTCCAGAGGGGAAATCAATTTGCTCTTCATCTTTTTGGATTTTGTTTTGGTTAACCACATTTGAGACATTGAGCACAACAGTCGAATCGTAAATCGACGAAATGTGCACATCTTGCATATCAAAATTGGTATCAAAGAATTTAATTTAACCACTGAGGCAATGCCGCTGGTGGTGGATCCAAAGCCTGAAATTGATAAATAAAATTTACTATTACAAAATTGTAAAATTTGTGAAAATTAAGGAGAATGAAAGAATGAGAAACCAGAGTGAGTTATCTTTTCCTAACCAATGTAGGTAAGGGAGACAATTAAATGCTCTCCCTTTTGTCCTGAGGCTAAAAGGGAGACAATTTTATTATCTCCCTTACCTACATTGGTTGGGAAAATATAACTCACTCTGGTTTCTCATTGTATTCGTACCATACACATACAATAAAACTATAACAAATGGATGAGTTATAAGTTGGTATTATTATTTATAAATCAGTAATAAACAAATAAGTTAACACCAACCAAACTGATAAGCATTGACAAATTTTGAAGGTAAGGATGTTCGCTACTCAGTTTCAAAATAACAAGCTTTTCATAACACTGTTAAATATTAGTAGTGGATTAATGAAGGAACTAAAAGAGGGAAAAAACCTTGGTCCGTGTGCTTGTTTTCGAGATATAAGCCATTGAAAATTTGGCGGGAAAAATACAATCTCTTGATTTTACATAGCTTTATCATTGACAAGTTTTATTTCTCAAAAACCATTAAATAATAACACGGATTTAATAAGATTTTTACAAATGGGCTTATTACTCTGCATGCAAAAGATTTAAGAAAAGAAAAATGTGTTAGCGCGAAAAATAATTCATAGCATAAAAATGGATAAAACCAGATGATTCTGAACATCTGACAAAAAAATCAAAAACATGACCAGCGAACATCCTTAAATAAAGCAGCTAAAACTATTTTTTAGTAAAAGTAAGATTTATCTGACAAAAAATAATAGTTATTACTTGTACAGTAGAGTTTATATCATAAGTATAGTATTATTATTGGATGATATTGGTTGGTTACGTATGGGCTGGTAAAAATAAGGTCAAGTTGTCGTATATCTTGTTTGGCTAGTTTGTTGAGTTTGTTGAGCATAGCAAGACAATTTAGAAAAGCTGTATTTACTTTATATAAGACCATTATTTGAATATGCAAACGAGGTTTGAAATAATTGTGGGGTCATAAATGCAACAAAATTGGAGGGTTTCCAACTTGAAGCAGCACGAATAATAACTGGCTTGCCGTCATTCACGAAGTCCGAAATTATTTTTCAAGAAATTTGTTGGGAAAACGAAACGAAACAGAAAAAAGTTAAAATGTTTCATACGATAAAAAATAATTCTGCTCCTGATTACCTTTGTAAACTTATTCCTCCAATAATTCAGAGCACAACTACATATCCCCTCCGTAACAGAGAAGATATCATTGTACCTTTATGTAGGCTCTCTCTTACTAGCGGTTCATATATCTCTGCACCTATAAGGCAATGGAATAATTTGGATCTAAAAATTAGAAATATCAATTCTATATCAGAATTTAAGAGAAAACTGAAAACCGTTAATCAGGCTAATCCAATACCATCCTACTTCGCATTTGGACCTAGAAAACTAAAGATATCATTGTACCTTTATGTAGGCACTCTCTTACTAGCGGTTCATATATCTCTGCACCTATAAGGCAATGGAATAATTTGGATCTAAACATTAGGAATATCAATTCTATATCAGAATTTAAGAGAAAACTGAAAACCGTTAATCAGGCTAATCCAATACCATCCTACTTTGCATTTGGACCTAGAAAACTGACTGTTATTTTAACTCAAATAAAGTGTTCTGCTTCTTTTCTATATCACGATCTTTTTAGAGTAAACATTGAAACCAGTTCTTCCTGTGCAGAACAGTATTGATTATTAATCTGAGCTGCCCATGTATAAATATTGATCCTTTAACCAGAGGCAGTAATTAAAATTATTTTTAAAAATGTGTATGCTTATATTAGAAAATCAAACAGATTCCTGTTTGCCTAATTAACATCTGATTCTCTGATTCCACACTCGTCTCCCCCTTTCTCTCCCGCTGCTTTCTCTATACCTCTCCTCCTCATCCCGTCCAACCATGTAAGCCATTGTAATTTTGTTATAATGAACAGATTGTAGTATATATATATATATATATATATATATATATATATATATATATATATATATATATATATTCCATGTCGATTCAGTGTTAATATAAATAAAAACTATAAATCGTAATTCCGGACGTTTCAGCCGGTCGCCGGCTTTCCTCAGCGGAATATCTCTCAATAAATTCCGCTGAGGAAAGCCGGCGACCGACTGAAACGTCCGGAATTACGATTTATAGTTTTTATATATATATATATATATATATATATATATATATATATATATATATATATATATATATATATATATGTGTGTGTGTGTGTGTACGTATGTAATGCATGCTCTACTATTGTTATGAATGTTAATATATTAGGAGAAGACTTCATAAGTATGATTTACTTGTGTCTGATCCTTTTGCTGTTTTTCTATAGCAATAAAATATGTTTAAACTATAGCAATACCACGAAAAGACGTAAGGGGAGATCACTAGTATTACATGTATTAGTTGTTCCGGTTTGTCATCTGTTGTACTGTTTTTACTGCATTATTGCTGCGAAATATTTACAAATTTCGACTTAAGTTGTACCCTAAGCATGATGTTTTGTATTAAAACAGGGAAAACTTTTTATTTATTTTTTTGTGACTTTGAAAATAATAAAATTTAAATGATTATTCCTTGCGATCCAGTCTTAGCATCGTAATAGAGTACTCAGACCACCCTTGGGACTGAGTAAAAAGTACAGAAAATGTAAATTCTTAATCTTTCTTATGTAGCAATTGCAGTAGCCACGTTTTGTCTGATCCAGCCTCACAATATATTTTAATGGTCCTTTTAGCCATTCGGAGGCTTTAAGTTGATACTATAATTGAAGGCGAATCTACTGATATAATCACAACATCAGTGAAGAAGATGGGTGAGACTAAATAATTACATGGTACAGTAAACATGGTAAAAGGGAATATTATGTATTTGAGCAATATAACACAATATATGTTAAATCAAACATAATTTGCTTCATAAATAGTTTTATCTTTGACACATTCTGATTCTGTTCCTGATAATATAACTAGAGTGGGATAAAAGTTACAAAAATGTAGGATGTTGAACTAAAAATATGACTATTTATAGCTGGTGTTATTTACTTTGAGTTTCTTCGTAACATGAAGCCTCTATATTATTTGAACCTGCTTAGTCCTCTCTAAAACCTTTTTTGACCAAATGCTAGCTATCGTTCAAAGCTTGACTGTCAAAATCATTTCAATGACTTTCGCCTGCCTAGAATAAATTTACCAGCAATTATAACTAGCAATTGCTGATTGATTGATTGATTGATTGTTGCTTAAGGTCCAGTGGAAAATATTTCATGCTTCTTCAGGACGAGAACCAGTTCAATTTATCAAACAATTCAACTAGGGGTGGGATGGGACACAAAGGGAACCAATTTTGGCTGCCACTGTAAAAGGAGGATGGTTGGGTGGGGTCGGATAATTTAGCCTTCTGCAGCGGCCATCAACCTACTCTTTTTCGAATACTACAGAAGGGATCTTTAGCGTGCAGGGAGTGTGGTATTATCTAAACACGTTACCCATTATGGTCCGCGGACAGGCTTTCCGTATAATGACCCGACAACCAGCCACCCCACCCCTCCCCCCCCCCCCCCCAATCAGAGGGTCTCCCCTATCCGTCACATGAGGACCCGCTAGGCAGCTCTATGGGTTGATCCCCCGTGATCCATCACAAGTGCATGGAGCAATTGTTGAACAATATTAGCTTTCTTTGAACACTGTAAAGTGTTTCAACAGCCTAATATTTGCCAGCTTTGTCGTGAAGTAGTACGAGATAACTATATCAGGTGCTGTCCAAAAAGAAATATTCAATCCCCCTCTTGCCGCGGTTTTATCATAAAGATACAACAGAATTGGACTTTTGCGCACGGGTATATCCCTCCAAAGTTATACTTATAAATCTTCAAACTTGAACACATTCCGTAAGTAAACAAAATGTAAGTTATTTAACAAAAAGAGAAAGAGATAAAGAAAATAAAGAAACCAAAATTTGTTTTAAAAAACTGGAAATTTTTTTTTAATTTATTTATTAATTTACTTATTTATTTGACATAAGTACAGGTATATATTTGCATGGATGACAGAGGAAGTGTTTTTGACTATGCAGGTTGCAAATTTTAATTTCTTCGAACTTTAAGCAACGTTATTGTCCATACAACCTTTCACAAACTAAAACATAAGCTGAGATTTTAATGATTACTCTTAGAAAGTAAGCTGCTTAGAGCAGCAAAGTATCATCGGAATCCATGATACATAGAAAGTAAGGACTTAAACCTTACCGACAGAATACTGATAGATTTTTAAAAGTACCAAAAAAGTACAACGATAAAAACATTTATTATACAAGAGGACAAATGTACCTAAGGAGCTAACCAAAAAACGCAATCCATTAGACAGACAAACCCAGGAAGACAAATGAACAACACAACAAACACTGAAAACTAAAAAAACAATGGGTGAGATGTTCCTGCTCCGTATTTATTGCAACTACAACTATTAAAAAAAATATTTTCAGATTTTCAATGATTGATTTTTTTTTGTGTCGCGAGTCGTCGATTGTAAGTTTGCAACATTGCATGCTAATAGATTCTTCTTGTCTTGTAATGCGGATGTGTCAATTAATTGTAAGTTTGTAACATTGCATGCTAATAGATTCTTCTTGTCTTGTAATGTGGATGCGTCAATTAACATGAATGACTTAAGCATTGAATTATTTAATGTATTTAATGTATTAAATGTGGTGTTGTGTGTCATAATTTTTTCTTATCATACTTTAAGAACAGAAAGACTTTTATAAATTTTTAGTTATTGATATTTTCTTCAATTTACCTTTGATTTTTACAACAACAGAGAAAAATCCTATCACTGCTTGTTGATAACTGTTCATGTTATCTCTAATTTAAATTCTAGGTTTGGAGCATGTTTCATGGCGTCCTAGGTGTGGAGCATGTTTCATGGCGTCTTAGGTGTGGAGCATGTTTCATGGCGTCCTAGGTGTGGATAATGTTTCATGGCGTTAATACAGAAAAATAGCAATGTATATACAATATATGTACAGTGTGGGAAAAATATACATTCTATTTAGAAACAGGCACGGGGTTTTCCGAGCATTTCTCACCTGTTTTGTGGCGAGTAAAAATGAAAAATATATGTACACATATTATTGTTTCCTGCAACAGCAAATTTTATCTTTTATCGGGAAAAGTCCTGGCATTTACTTTTATTATACGTTATTTTTTTTTATTCTTTTAGTTATATAAGTAATCTCCGTATATTCCGTGCGAAAGCACGTCGAACATTTAAACAAAAGAGACGAAAATCTTGGCAAAACTTCGTCTCTAAAATAAATTCCCATACACCAATGAACAAAGTTTGGAATTTTATTCAAAAAATTAAAGGAAAAAACAGGAAAACTAATCTTCACCATCTCAAAGATGGACAAACTCTTTTGACATCTCAAAACGACATCGCTCAAAAACTTGGTGAAACCTTTTCTAAAAATTCCTCTTCTCAAAATTATCCTCAGGAATTTCAACATATTAAAAACCGAACAGAAAAAACTAAAATCAACTTTCGATCAAAAAATTCTGAAGACTACAACCGCCCTTTCTCTTTGGATGAAATAAAAAACTCGCTGGCAAAAGCACATGACACAGCATGTGGTCCTGATGATATTCACTATAAACTTTTGAAACATCTTCCTGATACTTCTTTAAAAACTCTTTTGGATCTGCTCAATAATGTCTGGGAATCTGGTGACTTGCCTTCCATCTGGAAGCTAGCCACAATTATCCCTATTCCAAAACCTGGGAAGGATCATTTTGAACCGTCGAATTATCGGCCAATTGCCCTCACAAGTTGCGTCTGTAAGACAATGGAACGGATGATCAACGACCGCCTTGTCTGGTTCCTTGAGACGAATGGTCTCCTGTCCAGTATACAGTGCGGATTCCGGCAAGGCAGAAGCACGTTGGATCATCTTGTTCGCTTCGAATCATTTATACGCAACGGGTTTGCTAAAGGTGAACATGTGGTGTCCGTCTTTTTCGATCTGGAAAAGGCGTATGACACCACTTGGAAATATGGTATTTTAAAGGATTTAAATGATATGGGGTTGAAAGGTAGGTTACCTACATTTATCGACAACTTTTTATCTGACAGGGAGTTCAAAGTCAGGGTCAATACAACATTGTCTGATCCGTTTGAACAAGAGATGGGTGTACCCCAGGGAAGCATTATCTCTGTTACTCTCTTTAGTATCAAAATTAACAGTCTTGCAAAAACCTTGCAAAACAATGTCGAAGGCTCTCTTTATGTTGATGACTTTTTGATTTGTTGCAGAGCCAAAAATATGAACAGCATAGAACGTCAATTGCAGTTATCACTTAATAAAATTGAAAAATGGGCAACAGAAAATGGATTTAAATTTTCCGCATCAAAAACTCTCTGCATGCATTTCTGTAATAAAAGAAAATTACATCCAGACCCTGAACTCAAACTCTACAATGTACCTATCAAAGTAGTTAAAGAAACGAAATTCCTTGGGTTACTTTTTGACAGTAAACTTACCTTTCTACCCCATATCAAAATGCTTAAAGCTAAATGCTTGAAAGCATTGGATATTTTAAAAGTTGTTTCTAGCACTGACTGGGGTGCTGATAAAAACATTTATACCGATCACTTGTACGATCAAAACTTGATTATGGTTCCATTATATACGGATCTGCTCGCAAATCCTATATAAAGATTTTAGATACTGTTCACCACCAAGGCCTACGTTTGGCCTTGGGGGCGTTCAAAACGTCTCCTGTGGAGAGTTTATATATAGAGGCGAACGAGCCGTCTCTTTATAATCGTCGGATAAAACTTGGTTTACAATATTTAACCAAGCTAAAAGCATATCCTTCAAATCCTGCCTACGACTGTGTTTTCAATCCTCTCTATGAGAATATATTTGAACAACATGAAAATAAAATTTCTCCGTTTGGTATCCGGATGAAACCACATATTTCGGGTTCTAACATCAACCTTGATGAAATTGCCCCCATTAATATACCGCAATCACCACCTTGGCTTGTACCCAAACCTATGTTTATTTTTGACCTTAGGAAACATAAAAAGTCCGAAACAAACCCTATTCTTATTCAGCAACTTTGCTGAAATAAAATCTAAGTTTGAATTTCATGATTCTATTTATACTGATGGGTCGAAGGACGGAGACAAAGTAGCTGCCGCTGCTGTCTATGGACAGCAAGCAGCAACTCTCCGTCTTCCATCCTCCAGTTCCATTTTTACTGCTGAAGCCAGAGCCATAATTCTTGCTTTAAAGTTTGCTAGAACATCTGAAAAACTTAAATTTCTTATTTGTTCAGATTCACTTTCGTGTTTATTGGCTATCGAAGGTCAGAAATATAAAAACCCTTTAATTGCTGATATTATTGAATTTTATAAAAGACTTGTCCAAATGGGCAAAGAAATCATTTTTCTCTGGGTACCAAGTCATATTGGTATTAAGGGAAACACAGTCGTAGATAGAATAGCGAAGGATGCTTTAGAAGACCCCATAACTAATATGTCAGTGCCTTACTCTGATTTTAAACCTTTAATATACAAATATGTTTTACGTCTGTGGCAGTCCCAGTGGGATCTGCTTACAGACAATAAATTACATTCTATAGAGCCAACTGTTGGCAAGAATGTTTGTTTCTTCGGCAAAAGCCGTAGAGACCAAGTTGTTTTAGCTAGATGTCGCATTGGCCACACCAGGACGACTCATTCTTTTATTTTAGAGAATGAGCCGCCTCCTGAGTGTATTCCCTGCCAGTGTCGACATAGTATTCAGCATCTTTTAATTTACTGTGTAGATAAATCCGACATTATTAGTCGGTACTACACAGTCAACAATATGAAAGATTTATTTACAAAGGTTGCTGGCAACCGTATTTTACAATATTTGAAAGACGTTGGACTGTATTCAAGAATATAGTCTGCCTGCATTCCTGAATAGAGTCCAATACCTTTAAATTTGTTCATTTGTTTTGCATGTTATTTAACAGCGTATCTGTGATATTATTTTGAAATTTCGTTTGTTATTTTGCAAAGTTCGTCTGTGATAATATTTTACATAATGAAAGTTTGTCTCGTATTTGTTTTATTGTTTTATTTTCTCCTTAAATATTATTTGTAGATAGTTCTTTTGTTTTAGATAGTATTTGTTTTAATCAAACTTAATATAATTAGTTCTCGCCGTGATATGGCTTAAATGACGCCCACACGGCGTAAAACAATATTCAATCAATCAATCAATCTTTTAGTTATATATAGATTCTCCTTCAGGTACAAGTGAGTGTTAAAATCTAAAATTTAACTATCGAGGGTGGGGAAATTCCATAACTCACGAGTAAATTGAAGGAGAATCTGTTTCTCCTATGATTTTCGACAAAAACCTCAAGAAAATGTCGTTGCTATGTAGTTTGTTTACATAGACGTCATTTCGGGACTTCTCTAGTTTATCGTTCCAATAACTGTAAAAAAACGGCGGTGATTCCCACGTAGAAATGTAGAAATTTAATCACCGGGGAGTGGTTAAAAATATCTATTTTTATCCCCTCGATTAAACACGTCAAGAATAGGAGAAACATGTATCCCTGTCGCCTTTGTTTGTTGTGTTCCATTCTCCTTGGACTTCGAATTTGTGGATTTTCCATGTGTTTTGTTGACTTTTCCCACTGTTTTGTTGACTTTTCCACTGTTTTGTGGACTTTTCCCACTGTTTTTTCGCTTCGGTTTTCTTTTACCGATATGTATTTACACTCATCTCTGAATGTTTTTATCAGAACTGAAGTGAACCTTTTAATCATCTATAATCTAATTTTAAATCTATCTATAATCATTGGCAGTTTTCCTGCAGGACGCAGAGACTGCTTACTCTTCCGGAACACCTGAGTCTACCCCGGTTTTTAGGTTGGGTCCATGTTGTTCATATGTTTTTAGTTTTTAATTGTAGTGCATGTATTGTTTTGGTCTTGTCTTCGTTGTTCTCCGGAGTTTGTCAGTTGTTTAGATTGTTCCCTCCTTCGAATATCCCTTTGGTATTTTTGGCTTTACTATATTCATCTTATTGTACAATTTGTGCAAACTAAGCCGTATCTCTCTCGTTCTGTTCTTAGAATAGAGAATGGAAACTGGGAATGTGTCAAAGAGACAACAACCCGATCAAAGAGCAGAAAACAGCTCAGGGCTACCAATGGGTCTTCAACGCAGCGAGAAAATCCCGCACCCGGAGATCAAGCCTGTTTTGGCTTTACCATGTTTGGTCATTTTGACATTTTCTAATTTGCTCTTCAGTAAACCTTTATATTTTTGTTTTGGTTTTCAACATTTTAGGAATTCAGCAGAACTGATGAGTCGCAAAAGGACGAAATGTGCACATTTTGTGTATTAAAAATGGTATCAAAGATTTGTAATAGTTATCATTACTTGATCATTAAATTTTGTTATAATTTCGTTTGCTTTACTTATCACGCCATAAACTACACAGGTATTTCTTTCATACGACATACAGGTGCTAAATAAATGGAAACAAGTCATCATTTTTATATCTTATCAATGAAACGAAATAATACGATTCTGATCACTTAGGTCACCGAGGGTATTCGCCAACCCAGTGGTCAGACTTGTCTGACATGATTGATTCATTGATTTGCTACAGAAATTACCAGTATTTAGCAAAATTCAAAAATAATAGAAATACTAAGGGTTCATTCCTTGTATTGCACATGGTAGATCTCCTTAGCTGAAATTTGGCTTCCTATTTTGGTATTTTTGGTTGAGTACTTTTTGTTTAATATAAGTTTGGTTTTTGGTCTTCCAAATGTTTCGGTTTTAATGCTGCTGACGAGAGGTAACGCCTTGAAATGCGTCGTATACAGCATAGTATAAATTTACTATACCTAATATTAGTATCTTTGGATTGTTATTTTGAAAGCTGCATTAAAGCTGACGTAGGTTGAAAGGTGAACAAATATAGCTCTTTTGTTTAACAAATATTTATTGAAAAATCATATGCAGTAATAGAACTGCTACTAGGATACAGAAACAGGTAAAAATATGCCTCCTTAGGGAACGACCATTTAACTTCAAAGAGGGGGGGGGGGGGGGGGGTTATGGTTCTTTCCTAAAAAAAAATATTCTGATCCCCAATTTGAAAAAAAAATCTTGTGGTGTAAAATATATTCTGGCTCGGACAAAAAACCATACCCCCCCCCTCCTTGAAGTTAAATGGTCGGTCCCTTATCATTTAGAAAAACAAAAATGAAAACCTATAAACATGCCAAGAAAGAATTATAATGGAAAAATGTAGAGTATTTACAGCGGAGAAGGATATAGAAAACAAACACGTGAACAAAGTCGTTTGCTGTAAAAGGGGATAAACAAGTATATATTTTTCTCATTTTATGAAGGTGAAATTATTAATATAATATTATGGTGTAAATCTTTTACTTGTAATATATATATATATATATATATATAAGTCTAAAGATTTGCACAACGGTACTAATATAAGATGGTAATATATGAAGATGATGTTATAAAATCGTGTTGACAAATATTTCGGCTTAACAAATAGCCTTCGTCAGTGTCGATAGCCAGAGTTTTTGTCCTGGCATGATTAATTACTTAAATGTCTTTAAAAGTTCCGTTCAAAATTTGGTAAAAATTTCCGGAAATTTCTAAGGTTCTTCCATTTGATGCAGAGGTAGTCCTTAGCTGAGTTTGGAGTCCTGTTTGTTTTAATTGTTTTGATGGTTGACTGTTGTACTGTGCTTATTAATTCATCATTATACCTTTAACCGGATTTCCAGCATTTTGAATTCATTACTTAGTATTAACATCTAGGAGTAGTTACCTAGTATTAACATTTAGGGAATAGTCTAGTATTAACATCAAGGAGTAGTAATCTAGTAGTTTTAACACCAGGGAGAAATCAAGTACAACGAGTTATAACTGTAAGAGTGAACTATTACGAAGTCTGCCATACGAATTAACTGATATCTCGAATGCCTTACATTGTATTCAATAAATTATTTGTTTTTCAGCGACTGAAATGGGGAAATTGTTCCTATAAAGTTCATTCATAGTTAATGGACAGGTTACTTGAAAATCGTGATATGGGTATTTTTTTTGTTACCCGAGTTTTACAGTCATACAATGGCACACTTGATCACCTCATTGACAGAGGTATATCCCAATAATTTTGAACCGTTTACGAGAACCGATTTTATTGTATGATGTAATAAAATGCATTCGGTTACATTAAATAAAAATAATAAAAAAAGACTTCTTACCTGAGATAATTGAACATTATTGATTTGATGGTGACAACCCCCTGGGGAAGCGAGGTATGTGTCATTTGGTGCGTCTTACCATGGGGAATAAGAAAATATATGGTTTAGGTGTGGGGTTGTTAACGGTTTATGAGATAATTCAACATTATTGATTTGATGGGATTAGTGATAACCCCTGGGAAAGCGAGGTATGTGTCATTTGGTTCGTCTTACCATGGCGAATAAGAAAATATACGGTTTAGGGGTGGGGATTTTAACGGTTTATGAGATAATTGAACATTATTGATTTGATAGGAGTGGTGATAACACTATGTGTCAGCGTATTCGGTAGCAAAAGCGGTTGACCAAAATTTATTTGTAAACTTAATCAAATAAAACTATACATTGAATAAATCCTTAATTTCCATTTTTTTTTGGTCATAAACACATATTTTATTTGAAAATAAATTATTTTTCTACGCATAAGCCTGAGAACGCTCAGAAAAAGGTGTTTTTTTAGCTGTAGAGGTGTAACTGAAAATTCACATATACCTTTATATTTAACTCTAGGAGAAAAAGTGGTTAATCAAAAAATTACCAATATTGGTGAATTACATCACTTGGTAATAGAAAATGATTAATTCATATTAACTATGACGTCATTAGCGTATTTTACGGAAAATAGCCAACGAAGAGAGAACCATGTAGAGAATAGAAAACGTAGGTAAAATGGACCAACTTGTTGATGATATCTTCGGAAAAGCTAGAAAACAACAATTTTATTTCTTATGATTTTTACATAATGTTTTAAATTAAATATTTTTCTTGCGGTATCATGTATTTATTAAAATATTGGAATGACATTTTATTGTAGTATCATGTAACTCTTAAAGTGCATAACGGATTTTAATTCAAGTGTTTTTATTTTCTTTGATAATAATTTAGCTCAAATTAATATTGCCTATTAATAAGTATGCATCCACAAACATACGGATTTTAATTCAAGTGTTTTTATTTTCTTTGATAATAATTTAGCTCAAATTAATATTGCCTATTAATAAGTATGCATCCACAAACATACGCCTAAAACAATTAATAATTAAAGTCTTCAATTTTACACAAACCACTTTTTTTTTACGAAAACGGTTCACGTCACATTTCGAAAATGTATCCATCTTTCCGGAATTCAAAGTAATGAATACGATTTCCGATCATATCAACTTAGCAACATATACTAAAATTCTCATTTATATTGGAAATGTGTCTTCATCGGCCTCTATTAATGCATTTGGAATAAGTAAAATTTTAGGATATTAGCGATTTCTCAGTAAAATGTCACACAGTCAGAAAATGACGTCGGAGCTCCACTTTGACGTTAGAAAGAGAAGAGGGGCTTATCAGGATTTTATTTCTTAAATCAATGTCGTTGTCACACACATACCATGTATGTAGAATATAAATTTCGATATTTTAGAAAAGATGTCATAGGAAAGAGAAATTTAACAACCACAAAAAAAATTGAAAAGACTTCTAAAAATGGCAAATAGATAAAGAAACAACAAAAAAAAATAATTAAATTAAATAAAAGAAGTTAATTTCTCAATAACAAAATTTTGAAAAATTCTAAATGGTCACCCTTCAAAGTGATAACAAAAAAATATTTCTGAAACACAATAAATAGCATAGAAAACGTCTCAGATAAATCTAGCGTATTTTTACCTCAGAACGTTACAAATTGAAGTTACTTTTAGTGATACCAACATCTTGCGCGACGTCGTTACATGTCATTTAATGCGTCTTGTTACGGAGAATAATAAAATATATGATTTAAAGCTATGGATTTTAATTGCATATGGAATTTTTCAAAATTATCGACTTTGGGGGGTGGGATGACCCCATAGAAGAACAAGGTATATGTCATTTAATAGGTGTTGTCACGGTGTATAATAAAATATATGATATGAGATGGTTATTGGTCACTCTCGTAGAGTTTGTCGATGAAAAAAAAAATTCCCCGTAGGATCCTATAGTAAACCCCTAGCCTCTTTGAACTGCTCATTATACGTCTCAGTGACCCCCGTCAAAAAATGAATAGAATAAGGCAAATCTAGAAACATTGATCTTTCATCATGGAAAATCTCAGATCCATATCTCTATCAAAATCTATAAGTCTCCCACTTCGTTTGGGAGACTTAATTAGCTCACGTCAATTCGTTTTTTCGATTGATTGATTGATTAAATATTGTTTAACGCTGAGTTGGGGATATTACAGCCAATATCACGGCGAGAACTAATATGAAGTGGAATGGAGCTGATTAAAATTAAATATAGCATCTAAAACCAATAGACTATTTACAAATAGAAAAAATTCCAGTATAAACAATAAAATACATATATGACAAAAGGTAACAAAAAATTTCCAATATCACAGAAAAGCTATCAGACAAATACAATCAATAAATTAATATAATACAAAACAATAAAAAATTAAAATTCTGGATAAGGACTATAACAAGGAATACAGTCAGACAGACTATATTCTCGAGTATAGTCCTACGTCCTTCAAATATTGCAACACACGGCTGCCAGCAACCTTTGTAAATAAATCTTTCATATTGTTGACTGTGTAATAGCGACAAATAATGTCGGATTTATCTACACAGTCAATTAAAAGATGTCTAATACTATGTCAACATTGGCAAGGTATACACTCAGGAGGTCGTTTTTCGAAAAATAAAAATAATAACTGTAAAATATCAATAAAAATACGAAATAAAGTAGCTCAGTACTTGTGAAAATTACCCCATCAATTTTATCAAAGATTCATTGATTCTGAAATAAGTACCTATGGTATCCACAGGTGTATGGATCTCTCATCCTGTATTAACCAAAGTACCCGTCACAATAATTATATACGTTAGGACACCCTCAATTTACACAAGTTCATAATTTTACATAATAGGTTCCACAATTCAAAGGGACCCAAGTAGGATACAGTACCCATCTACAGGTATACACTATACAATTTTCATTATGTCAAAACTAAAATATAGGATCCATATGTACTATAGTATCCAACTCATCATATAATATTCAAAAAACAATTTACGAATAAATGAAACAATTATGTACAATTATGAAATTATCTATAACCCAGTTAACTGCATTATTATACATTAAAAATAATGAATAAATTTGATACCAAATTATGTCCTACAATTGAAATAATCATGAAATTTTCTATAATCAAATCCCTGTATTATTATAATGTAAAAATCTTCATTAAGCCAACATCACATTACTTACCTTTATAATGAATATCCAAGTACATAACGAGGAACACACCACTAAATCTCCAAATACTTCATCAGATACATTTTCAAAATATTTAGTCTTGACAAGTTTACATCCGGAAAAACCACTAACCAAAATTTCACCTTTCGTTCTCCAAAAGTCAATACAAAGTTGTGCAGGCACCGTTCAAAAAGTTTCTAAAATGAAAAATGGAAGTGTCCTGATCGAATGCTTCAGGCAACAACAGTCAAAAAATCTGCTCTCTTTGACTACAATTGGCAATATCCAGATCTCCGTTACTCCTAACAGGACATTAAATTCGTGTCAAGGAATAATCAGAGACCGTGATCGTAATTTGGCTGACTTTTCTGATGATGAAATCCTTGAAGAACTTAAATCACAATACGTTTCGAAAATCAAAAGGTTTACAAAAAAATCTGATGGCAAAATCATTAAATTAAATACTTACCTTCTAACTTTTGACCTTTCAGTTGTACCCAGTCACATTTACCTTGGACCTACAGAATAAGAATTGACACTTACGTACCGAACCCTACTCGTTGTTTCAAATGTCAGAAATTTGGACACGGTAGGAGTTCTTGTAGAGGTACGGAAAGATGTGTCAAAAGTTCTGCAGAGGGCCATTCAAGCTTTGAATGTGAAGGCCAAATTAAATGTGCAAATTGTGGTTTAGATCATTAGGCAAATTCTAGAATTTGTGAATATTATAAAAAAGAATTCGAAATTCAAAAAATAAAAGCTGAAAATAAAATTAGTTATCAAGAAGCTCGAAAAATTGTCTCTGGTTCAAATGACATCTTCCACAACATACGCAGACAAAGTAAAAGTGTCACCTTCCACTAGATCTTTTCAAACACAAACAGAATACACTTGGCCAAACAATACTGAACTTCCTATCCGTACTTGTGATTTAAGTTCTTCTAAGGATACAAATTCATCATCCAAACCGTCTAAGTCATCAAATTCATCACAGACATCTGGGTCATCTTTACCTTTAAATTATCCCCGCAACAAACAGACTTCCAAACCACAACAAAATTCTAACAAAAATTCACAACAAACTTCCTCATCATCACAGAAAGGGTCATCAGTTGGAAAAACCAATAACAGACAGTTATCAAGTCGCCTCCCTAAAGCGGAAAAAAAAAAATTGATCAAATTTAATGTTCTAAAAGCAGAATTTGACGATACCAGTGATCATGACGAAATGGATGTGGAATCGTCAAATGATTGTGAATCTACAATCTGGGTGATCCTTTGGATAAGGATTCACCTCCCTCAAATACCACCTGGAAGGTTGTTGGTGGGAGGAATCGCAGTCATTCCCCACGTGAACGGCGGAATGCGAAATTATCCCCGATCCGACCACCTCGAAAATGAACAGTATCATTCAGTGGAATTGCCGGGGTTTGAAAATTAATTTCATTGAACTATCGTTACTTATATAGACAATCCTTCCTGTTGCATTTTGCCTACAAGAAACTCATTTAAAAGAACATGATTGTATTAACGTAAATAACTATTCTTTATACTACGCATGTTGCAAAGGACGAAAGAGCTGCGGGCGGCTCCTCGATCCTTGTTAAAAATAACATTATTCACAGTAGAATAAAATTAAATACAGATCTTCAAGCAGTCGCTGTACGTCTTTCTCTTGATAAAACTATCACGCAATGCTCTATTTATATTCCTCCCAATACAAATTTAGAAATGTGTCAGCTTAGACATTTAATAGACCAATTACCAGCCCCATTTTTAATTATGGGTGATTTCAATGCTCATGATCCAATTTGGGGTAGTAACTCGGTATATGATAAAAGCAAAAAAAAAAGATATTTTAAACCAGGAAGGATTGTGTATATTTAATGATGGGTCAGATACTTACCTTCATCCGGGAAATGGTTCTTACTCGGCTATCGATTTAACTATTTGTGACCCTTCTCTTTTGCTAGATTACTCATGGCGGGTCCATGATGATCTTTGCGGAAGTGATCACTTTCCAGTTATTTTGGAAAATGTGTTTCCCTCGTCTTCTGAGAGAGCTGCTCGCTGGAAATTTGATAAGGCAAATTGGCCTTTGTTTGAGCAGCTCTGTCGGGACGAACTTACAAATGAGCTTTTTTACAATGTTAGTGATCCAGTCCTTAAATTTAACGAGATTTTAGTATCGATAGCTGAGAGAACCATTCCTAAAACCTCGACAAATCCAAAACAACCTAGAAAACCATGGTTTGACGATGATTGTGAGGAGGCGACGAAAAATAGGAAGAAGGCCGAACGACGATTTAATATGCATCCAACCCAAGATAATTTAAGTAACATCCGTATATTCCGTGCAAAAGCACGCAGAACATTCAAACAAAAGAGACGTAAGTCTTGGCAAAACTTCGTCTCAAAATTAAATTCTCATACACCAATTAACAAAGTTTGGAACTTTAGACAAAAAGTTCGGTAAAAACAGGAAAGCCAATCTTCACCATCTTAAAGATGGCCAGACCCTTTTAACATCAGAAAATGAGATCTCTCAAAAACTTGGTGAGACTTTCTCTAAAAATTTTTCTTCTCAAAATTACTCTCAGGAATTTCAACGTATTAAAAACCGAACCGAAAAAACTAAACTCAACTCTCGATCAAATAATTCAGAAGACTACAACCGTCCTTTCTCTCTTGATGAACTCAAAACTTCTCTGGCAAAGGTCCATGACATAGCATGATATTCATTACAAACTTCTGAAACACCTTCCAGATACCTCTCTAGAAACTCTTTTGGATCTCCTCAATAAAGTATGGGTATTTGGTGACTTGCCTTCCATCTGGAAGCAACCTACAGTTATCCCTATTCCCAAGCAATTACAATTGTCTTTAAATAAAATTGAATAAATTGCTTCGCTGAGCGCAGCTGGATACCACCGCAGCGCTCCAACCGTGAACAATTGCGGCAAAAATGGACAATATTCGCACTTGATACAGGTCTGAATGTAATTAAATATTTGACACATAATAGGTTTCTGACACAGAATAACTGTAATCAAAGAACTGAAAAGAATTGGTCATATGATATGAATTTATATTCAAATTTTTGCTTTTTGTTCAATACAATATGCTGTGGCGAATTGCCCCCCCCCCCCAAAAAAAAAATACCCCTTTTTTTGCTTTTGTGCAATACACTATGAAGTTGCACACTGACCCCCCCCCCCCCAAAAAAAAAAAAAAAAAAAAAACAAAACAAAAATTATTGTAAACCCCCCCTTTTTTTGCCCCAAAAAAATTTGAAATTTTCTTTTTAATTTCTGAAATCTGAAATGAGAAAAAATTGCCCCCCCCCCCATTTCTCATTTACCCCCCTAAATTTTGTTTTCACCTCCACCCTCCATTTCTTTATACATAATTTACGACTTGTAAGGGAGGTATTCGAATCATACACAACATTTTACTTTAAATGTGTTTGGATTACCTCCCTTACACCAAGATAATAACCAAAAATCCTTATTGGGCCCTTTTTTGGTCCCTAATTCTTAAACTGTTGGGACCAAAACTCCCAAAATCAATCCCAACCTTCCTTTTGTGGTCATAAACCTTGTGTTTAAATTTCATAGATTTCTTTTAACTTATACTAAATTTATAGTGCTAAAACCAAAAATGCTTATTGGGCCCTTTTTTGGCCCCTAATTCTTAAACTGTTGGGACCAAAACTCCCAAAATCAATCCCAACCCTCCTTTTGTGGTCATAAACCTTGTGTTTAAATTTCATAGATTTCTATTAACTTATACTAAAGTTATAGTGCGAAAACCAAATGTCTTCGGACGAAGACGACGACGACGACGACGACGCCAACGTCATACCAATATACGACCGCAAAAATTTTGCGGTCGTATAAAAATGGGCTACGTAAAACGGTTTTAAATTCTCCAACTCTAAAACCGTATGTATGCATTTTTGTAATAAACGGAAATTGCATTTAGACCCCAAACTGACACTTAATAATTCTCCAATTAAAGTAGTCAAAGAAACCAAATTCCTTGGACTCCTGTTTGACAGTAAACTTACCTTTCTACCCCATATCAAAATGCTTAAAGCTAAATGCCTGAAACCATTGGATATTTTAAAAGTTGTTTCCAGCACTGACTGGGGTGCTGATAAAACTATTTTATTAAATTTATATCGATCTTTAGTTAGATCAAAGCTTGATTATAATTCCATTGTGTATGGATCTGCTCGCAACTCCTACATACAAATTTTAGATACTGTTCACCACCAAGGCCTACGTTTGGCCTTGGGGGCGTTCAGAACATCTCCTGTGGAGAGTTATATGTAGAGGCAAACGAGCCTTCTCTTTATAACCGTAGGTTAAAACTTGGTTTACAATACTTAACCAAGCTAAAAGCATATCCTTCAAATCCTGCCTACGACTGTTTTTTCAATCCTCTCTATGAGGATATATTTGAACAACATGAAAATAAAATTCCTCCATTTGGTATTCTAATGAAACCACATATTTCTGGTTCCAACTTAAACCTTGATGAAATAGCCCCTATTAATATACCTCAATCGCCACCTTGGCTTGTACCCAAATCTAAATTTATTTTTGACCTCAGAAAACATAAAAAGTCTGAAACAAACCCAATTATAATTCAGCAACATTTTGCTGAAATGAAATCAAAATTTGCATTTCATGACTCAATTTATACTGATGGATCCAAGGACGGGGACAAAGTGGCTGCCGCACCAGTCCATGGGCAGCAGGCATCAACTCTCCGTCTTCCATTTTCCAGTTCAATATTTACTGCAGAAGCTAGAGCCATCATTCTTGCTTTGAAATTTGTCAGAACGTCTGATAAAATGAAATTCCTTATATGCTCGGATTCTCTTTCATGTTTATTGGCTACAGAAGGTCAGAAATATAAAAACCCTTTAATTGCCCATATTATTGAGTTCTATAAAAGACTTGTCCAAATGGGCAAAGAAATAGTTTTTATCTGGATACAAAGTCATATTGGTATCTGAGGAAACACAGTCGTAGATAGTATAGCGAAGGATGCTTTAGATGATCCAATTACTAATATGTCAGTGCCTTATACGGATTTTCAACTTGTGATTTAAAAATATGTTTTACGTCTATTGCAGTCCCAGTGTGATCTGCTGACCGAAAATAAATTACATGTCATTGAGCCAACTGTTGGCAAAAATGTTTTTTTCCTTCGGCAGAAGCCGAAGAGAACAAGTGGTTTTAACTAGATGTCGCATTGGCCACACCAGGACGTTTCAGAAGTTTATAATGAATATCATCCGGGCCAAATGCTGTGTCATGAGCCTTTGCCAGAGAATTTTTGAGTTCATCAAGAGAGAAAGTAGTTTTGTAGTCTTCTGAATTATTTGATAGAAAGTTGAGTTTGGTTTTTTCGGTTCGGTTTTTAATGAGAGTAATTTTGAGAAGAATTTTTTGAAAAGGTTTCACCAAGTTTTTGAGCGATCTCATTTTCTGATGTTAAAAGGGTCTGGCCATCTTTTAGGTGGTGAAGATTGGCTTTCCTGTTTTTACCGTTTAGTTTTTGTATAAAGTTCCAAACTTTGTTCATTGGTGTATGAGAATTTAGTTTTGAGACGAAGTTTTGCCAAGACTTACGTCTCTTTTGTTTGAATGTTCTGCGTGCTTTTGCACGGAATATACGGATGTTACTTAAATTATCTTGGGTTGGATGCATATTGAATCGTCGTTCGGCCTTCTTCCTATTTTTCTTCGCCTCCTCACAATCATCGTCAAACCATGGTTTGCTAGGTTGTTTTGGATTTGTCGAGGTTTTAGGAATGGATCTCTCAGCTATTGATACTAACGTTTCACTAAATCTAAGGACTGGATTAGTAACATGATGAAAAGTATCTTTCTTCAGTTCATCTCGACAGAGTTGCTCGAACAAAGGCCAATTGGCTTTGTCAAATTTCCAGCGAGCAACTCTCTCAGATGACGTTGGAAATAAATTTTCCAAAATTATGGGAAAGTGGTCGCTTCCACACAAATCATCATGGACGCGCCATGAGAAATCCAGTAATAGCGAAGGGTCACAAATTGTTAAATCGATAGCAGAGTAAGAACCATTCCCCGGATGCAGATAGGTATCAGATCCATAATTGAAAATGCACAAGCTTTCCTGATTTAAAAAATCTTCGATCTTTTTGCCTTTATCGTTTTGTGAGTTACTGCCCCACATAGGATTATGAGCGTTTAAATCGCCCATAAGAAGAAATGGGGCAGGTAACTGATCCGTCAAAGTTTTGAGTGAACTAATTTCCAAGTTTTTGTTAGGAGGGATATACACAGAACATAATGTAATAGTCTTATTAAGAGAAAGGCGAACAGCAACTGCCTGGAGATCAGTGTTTAAATTTATTTGACTATGAATGACGTTTAAATTTATTTGACTATGAATGTTGTTTTTAATGAGGATCGAAGAGCCGACTGCAGCCCTTTCTTCCTGTTTAGTTCTAGTACTGTAAAGAGAGAAATTTTTTATATTTACATTATCATTTTCCTTTAAGTGAGTTTCTTGGAGACAAAAGGCAACAGGTAGGAAAGCTTGGACAAGTAAAGATATTTCAATTAAATTAACTTTTAAACCCCGACAATTCCATTGTACAATGTTGTTCATATTTTAGGAGGACGAATTGGCGAGAATCTGGAGCCTCGCCCTGCCTGCGGGGAACAATTTCTGTTCCTCTCAGCAAAGGCACTTGGTTTTGGGACATCCCAGATAGATTCAGAAGAATCATCTGGGGTTATATCCATTTGACTGTCATCATCGCCATACTCTGATGACAGCGTTTGGAATTTGACCAAGTGCTTTCCTGCCTTCTTAAGTCGACCAGTGTTTTGTTTAGGTGTGGTATTTTCTGAATTGGAACGAGTTCTTTGGTGTTGTGATGAAGACTGTTTTGTTGAAGACTGTTTAGCTGATGATTGTTTTGCTGAAGACTTTTGAGGTGACGACTGTTTGTTGGAAGCTTTTTGTTGTAAAAACTGATTTTTGGAGGTAGACGGTTTTTGTGCTGGGGATTGAGCTTTTGCGTTCTTAGCAGCTTTTGATGAAATTTCGAGTTTTCTTCCGAATTCTTTGTGCATCATTTTGTCAACACTGGAGTTGAAGTAAATATCAGCCATCTCAAAGTGGTTAAAAGGTAGAGATGAGGCTGATGTTTACGAAGAACTGGAAGTCTGGGTACTGGATTTTAGTTTCGATGGATCAAATTCAGAAACAAGTACTGGATATTCAGTGTCATGTGGCCATGTAAAAACTGTCTGAACAGAGAAAGATCTTGTTGTTGGAGGTCCTTTTACCTTGTCAGCATAAGAAGAATTTTGAGGTGAGTTATTCGCGACAGAGACCAATTTACGTGCTTCTTGGTAAGAAATATTTTTTTCGGCTTTAATTTTTTGAATTTCATTTTCTTTTTTGTAGAAATCACATGTTCTGGAATTAGCCATGTGATTACCGCCACAATTAACGCATTTTGCTTGTCCTTCACACTCAAAACTGGAATGACCCTCCACAGAACATTTGACACATTTTTCTGCACCCTTACAGAAACTCCTACCGTGTCCAAACTTCTGACATTTGAAACAACGGATAGGGTTCGGTACATATGTGTCAACCTTAATTCTGTAGGGGCCAATGTAGATGTGGTCAGGAACTTTCGGGAGATCAAAACTGAGGAGGTAGGTATGAAGTTTAATGATTTGGTTATCAACTTTTTTGGTGAATCTTTTAACTTTTGAAACAATTTGAGATTATAATTCTTCGCAGATTTCATTTTCAGTGAGTTCATCAAGGTCATTGTCTCTATCGCGAACAACTCCCTGACAAGAGTTCAATGTCCTGTGAGGAGTTACCGAAATAGGAACAGTACCAATAATATCCAAAGAAAGCAAATTTTTTTATTGTTGAAGCCGAAAACATTCTACAAGTATACTGCCAGATCTTAATTTTGTAACATTTTTAACACTGCCAGCACAGCCTTGAATAGATTTTTGCAAAACAAAAGGTGAAACTTTGGAGAGGTTTTTCCGAATTTTGACTAGTAAGTACCAAATATTTAAAAAAGCTTTCCTGAATCAGAATTGAGAACTTTTGAAGTATGCTCTTCATCATCGCTTTCTTATTTTTTCCTTTTAGAACATGTTGACTGAGGGTTTGGGGGATTTTGGTTTTTTTATTGAGACACTCCATGGTTATTTCTGTTGATTCATTGCCCTTGCTCCCCGCCCACCTCGGAGCAGCATCAAAACGATGTATGCCTGCCGCATATGCGACATGCACCAGGGATACACTGACAAGATACTCGCATAGAGTATCTCTTAATGGGCGCAAGCCTTGTGCCAGGGGTTGCCCGGCAAGACAAATGCCCAAAGTAACATCTACACGATTGACCCATGAGCCACCGCCTTCTTGAACACAACCTTTGTAAATGGTACTATTGTTGTACATTTTGGATAAAGGTTAGATTCAAGGGCTTGGCGTGACCAGCCGATTGATCAGGACCGGGCCCATCCGACCGCCCATTTAAGATAAAGTAAGGGCCAAAGTGGTGTGTTTCAACCACCAGGATTCCGTCCTCTATCCTTACGGGTATCCACAAACGGCAAACATGTGGCCTCATTAAGCCGAGGAAGCATTGCCCCATGAGCCACCGCCTTCTCTGTGTTTCCGTCAGTGTTATTCTTCCAAGACCCAGGAACCCAAACATCAACCTAGATACAGGGTTACCACCCATCCAAGGTATCATTGAGGGCTCCTTTTGGATCTTTTCGAACAACCACGAGAAAACAGCAGAGGGCAAAACGTGACCAGTTTTTGGCTGGACCGGGACCATCCAGCCATTCTTGAGCAGGTTGTAGGAAAATTGTAAAACCAAAATTGAAAATGAAACTAAATAATAGTGAAATATATGAAATACAATATCTTTTACAGTGAAGAACTTAGAGAAAATAAACTAAATACAAACAACGAAAAAGAATAAAATGCCAAATTCAAACGTAAATAATTTGAGCATGTTGAAAGTGTGACCCATAAGCCAACATCAATCCGCAAATCAGGAATTTAGAGAAAACATTTGATTGAAAAAAAAAATTCAAGTATTATAAAAGGATTGATGTGACCGACCGATTCACCGAATCGGGTCCATTCGGTGTCCCGTCTAGGTAAAGATTGTGCCCTGGATGGTGATCGGAACCGTTTATCCGGCCATCCAGGAACACTCCCTATTACCGACACGGGTTTGCGACACACGGCAAACATGTCGCCTCTTTAGGGGCCTCTTACGCCAAGCCGAGGAACTGTGGGCCTATTCTATTGTGTCCCCGGGACCCACACGGGGGTGTAATTTTGACAAAGGATGTCTGGAAATTTCTGTGTCGAGCATTTTACTATGTGAAAGACATTATTTTTATTCATTATTGTCACTGTTTACAAAATGACATTGTATTGTTATACAGTACATTTCTTCAGAAGCATCTCGTTAATCAAACTAATAGCATGTTAGGTATGGTATATGTATGTCCGTTAAAATTTAATCATTCTTTTTCATTGAAAAGATATGTATGTCCGTTAAAATTTAATTAGTCAAGTCAATCTAGCATAAATTTGACCCTAACCTTAAAGTAATTGCAACAGAAGATTTTTAAGTTTTAATCTGTAGCATTATACCCCAAATATACACAGAAAAAAGTCCAACAAAATCTAACTTGCGGAAGACTACAAAATCACGATTTTAAAATTCCTATGGAGATTTGCATTGAAAATGGGAGATAACTCTGCAAAAAAAAGGCAGATATATCATTAAAAATTGATACAAAATTAGAACTTTACCGCTTCAATTCAGCAGAATGTATTGATTCTTGATATTTTAGCCATCTTTAGAGTATAACAAACAACTCGAAAGGTGTTTTCATATCTTTTATCAAGCTACAACCTACATTTCGTAATTCATTAGTTGACCATTTATTAAATTTTTCAACATGTCAAGGTAAAGAATCTCAAATTTGATAAATATAATTAAGCACATATTCTTCTTTTTGTGGTTTAAAGTTTCTTTAAACAAGGTAGATGCTGAAAAAATACAATTTACAGATATAAACAATACCAAATTTTCAGATTATTTTTTTTTTCAAAATGGTCACAAAGCCACAAATTTGCAATTTCTGCAATGAAAAATGCGCAAACAAAATAAAAATACCCATACTACTTCGGTTTTGTACACTTCATGAGCAGAGGATTGTATAATATAGTCAAATACAAACTTATAACACTATCAAAGTATCATACTTTACAGTAATTTTAAGAAAATCAACCAAAAAACTGACAAAAAAGACTCATTTTTGTAGAGTTATCTCCCCTTTCCAATGTTAATTTCCATAGGAAATTACAAATGCTGATTTTGAGTTTTCCTCAAGTTAGATTTTATGGCACTTTTTTCTGTGTATATTTGGGGCTTAATGCTATAGATAAGAACTAAAACATTTTCTGTTGCAATTATTTTGAGGTTAAAACTTAGTTTGACTGGACTAAATCATTCTTTTTCATTGAAAATTTACTATGCAAATATTTATATCTGCATAAAATGCAAGTTGAGTCAAAAATTAATTTTAATGTTAATATAGTTTGTGTATCCTACTACCTTGTTTTTATTTTATTCAAGCTTCATATAGCGTTGCTTTTCTTGGGTATATTATATTTATAAATAACTGGATAAAAGTTCCTTTTATTGGTTTACAGAAATAACTGAACACTAATATCAGTAGAATACAGAATGGATACGGGAATGTGTCAAAGACACAACAACCCGACCAAAGAGCAGAAATCAACCCAAGGCCACCAACGAGTCTTTAACGCAGGGAGAAAATACGGCACCCGGAGGCGGGTTTCAGCTTTTATCTTAACTATAATGCATACTTGTTCAAAGAAATGGACGCCACACTTAACTCAGAAACACACAAATGAACCAAAATTAAAAAAAAACGCACACGACCAACACAGGCTAAATGTTCCTGACTTGAAAATAATTGCTACGTCGATGTCATTAAATGTTTAGTAACAATAAGAGAAGAAAATGTTTTGCAATTGTGATTTGTTTCAGATATAAGAATGCATGGAATAATTATCGGGGTAATATTGTCTTCTATTGTTTACATCTACCTGTGTAAAAAACCAAAATTCAAGTATTATCTTTATTTATTAGCTTATTTGCTCGCCCTGCTTGTTAGATTTATTATACTAAAATTATGACGATGCTGTTTCGGTAATGACAATTATTAGATATATTTTGAAATCTCGGGATCATGCATGTTATCAATTGCAATAAGTTTCAGTGTGTTTAGTAACCTTTCAATATCACATTTGGGTTTTCTATATTTACAGTAGGATCTGTCAGCGATCTGGAAATAGACCACGAAGAAAGCAGAATACCACTTGAAACAAGTGGGTTTTTTTACAGTAGGAATATCAATTCCCCTATGATAAGAAGGAATTCTGTCAGCGATCTGGAAATAGATCATGAAGAAAACAGAATACCACTTGAAACAAGTGTTATTTTAACAGTAGGAAGATCAGTTCCCCTATAATAAGAAGGAATTATGTCAGCGATCTGGAAATAGACCCGGAGGAAAACAGAATACCACTTGAAACAATTGTTTGAAAAGAGTTGATTAAAGAGTAGTTGCCATAGAAATCAAATGTACTCGGTAGAAATTAACCACACATTATACATTCAGTGGATTTGTAAACATCTCCTTAAAACATTTAATATTTATTTTACTAAATAAAATAGATAAAACGATGCTGCTTGGGTAATGACAATTATTAGATATATTTTGAAATTTCGGGATCATGCATGTTATTCGCCAGCCCAGTCGTCAGATTTGTCCGACATGATTATTCACTGATTTGTTACAGAAATTACCAGTATTTAGCAAAATTTAAAAATAATAGAAATACTAAGGGTTCATTACTTGTATTGCACATGGTAGATCTCCTTAGCTGAATTTTGGCTTCCTATTTCGGTATTTTTTGTTATGAGTACTTCTTGTTTAAAACAAGTTTGGTTTTTATAACCTCTCAATATCACATTTCGACTGATAACAACCAGCAAAATCATGAAAAATTTGATTTTTACACCAAACGAATCAGAAACATCATATCTTTGTTCTCTACAATCGATTTTACTCTACTTCTTTCCAATCTGAAATTTTCATTAATTCATTAAGGGCTCATAGGTGGTAATATATTTATTAATCAGCCAGAAGGTTTTATCAGTAATAATTGACAACTAGAAGGGCTCAGCAGAAAGATTAAATGATACTGATAACATGTGTCATTACTAATGACTTCAGCTTACACCTTTTGCAAATATGGTTTAAATCTATTTCATGAATTTAGTTGTAATCTGAGGAGAGGAACAGAGAATACTTTATAGAGAGGGTTAAACGTGCACATGGTGGATGAAAATTATTTTCATATCAGCATTTCTATCAAAATTTATTGGGTAAGTATATTTATAAATTTTGATTTATTCTTAATGATATCAAATATTTTATACCATTTCAAATGGATAAGTGTAAAGCCCTTCTGGCTGCGTAAACAAAAAATAATTCAAATTATTTTTCTCCTTAAAGATTAGTTACCTAACACGTTTACTTTGTTGAATACTAAATATAATATTTTTATTCAAAAAATAAGACTTATGATTTTATCATGTGTAATTTAAAAGGATTTTTGTAAGAAATAGCTGATGAGCCCTTATGACTCTATAAAATGGTGAATGATAATTTTTGGGATTATCATTTAGTATGTATATTGAATTTCAATTTCACCGAGAGGACAGTCATATGCATCCCGGAAATGTTTTTAAAATATTCTAATTATAATTTAAACACAAAGAATACTATACAACGGCAGCAAACAATCAATTTGATCATAGAAATAAAAAGAATAAAACGTCATCTTTAATTTACCTTTCTACTTGTTATAGAATTTTACACACGATGTCGGACGAAGTGTGGTCAGATGAGGACATTTACAAATCATTCTGCAATAATCCACAAGCTAATGAAACAGCATCACAAGAACGTACTCCTGCAGATGACATAAACAATACAATTGAATCATCAGATTCTGAGAGTACACCATTGAATGACTTACGGAAGACATCGGAGAACCAGAACAAAAGGAATATATTACACCTTAAGGCCAGGGAGCAAACAAGAAGAAACACCGTTTCAAGTAACTCAGACATTCCACTGGGTATACAGTTCCCAAACTACAAAACGTGCCAGTCCATCCAAACTTCATCCGAGTCTTTAGATTACGACGATGATCGTGACAAGAACTTCGATATTCCTAAGGAAGATGTACCATCATCCGATTCAGGATTATCTGATATTCCCCAAAGTCGCCCGAAACGGAAAAGGAAATCAACTGTTAGAAGTAAAAGGCATAAAAAAACAAAAAAAAAAAAAAACAAAAAAAAACAAAACCGTACACAAAAAGAAACATTGTAAAATACCATTCCAATCTGTCACGAAGAAAATTCTTACAAAATATGCAGAGAAAAGTGCAAAAAAACTTCAACAAATAAAAAGAAAAAGTTTGATGGAATACAGATTCAGTCAGATGAACATGGAAGCACACAAAAGCAGATTGCACAGCACCAATTTAGTCATCAAGAAAGTACCGTCAAATGGGGACTGTTTTTTTAAATTCTAAATCAAAACTACTAAACAATCGAATAATTGGTAAAGATTTGCGTGCACAGGTTTGTCAACATATGAGATCCAACGAATCCCTTTACAGTGGATCTATCACTTTCCGAAATGACAGTACCGAGAAAGAGAGACATTACGAATACATGGTGAAAAAAAAAAATGAAATATCTAAGACTGGGGTATGGAACAAAGAAGTGTCAGACCTAGCACCACTTGCTATATCCAACTTACTTAAAATACCAATAACTGTATACTCCCGCAGATTAGATAGACCATTGGAAAACATATCGCCAGTTATGGTTAATGAAGGAGATAATGCGCCGATGGAAAGACTTTGGCTTGCATATTTGGCAAATCCTAGATTTGAATATTATGATGCATGTGATGATAAAGCAGGTCATCATTCACCACCAGAACGGATAACAAATCCGGAGCCAGCTGCTACATCAAAAAAGCAAACAGCAAAGTCAAGACCGAGTATTGCCACAGCAAGGAAGTCAGCTGATTACAGGTCTCTTGAAAATAAAACGCCAATCTAACCCCGGAAAGTGGAAAAAGAACATACGTAAACAGGCACGGAATATGGGAAAGGAGTACTCACCACATACTAAAAAAATGGTCCAAGCCAAGTCTGTAAACCACACAGCTGTTTCAAATGTAAATATAACAGTGCTGCAAAAGCCCCAGACAATGTACGCACTGAAATTTTTGAATCATTTTACAGTGAAAGTATTGTAAAGATTAAACTTAGTGTATGCAAATGATGTCTATATTTTTTTATTTGTGCATCACATTATAGTTATTTCATATATGGTGACTTGTAGTATTCTTTTTCTTGTGTGTGACAGAGTATAACAGCACATTCCAACCATAAGCATTTTTTTCTGTCTCATTTACAGCACTAAGATTAAATGGAATCATAATAACTCATATATTTATTTATTTTATTAATCGAGCATAAAATCAATGACATTTATCTCATTACAATTATTATTGGCGAATTCCATTAATTCTGAAATTGTTTAATATTGATAGAAACATACTTCACATTTTAATTACTTCACTGGTTATTTTCACAGATTGACAGAATACATCATTTTCTTGAAAATTCTGCATGTTCTTTGAATCATCAACTGCCATCTGCTGTTTCCTTCCAAATATCTTCACAACATTTTTACGCTCACGTGCTGATCACTTTTAAATTGGCGGTTAAAACGTTGTAACAGTATTATTGTAGGATTATGAATATTTTTGATACATGTACATATTTAGTAAAATATTCAATACTGTGTGTTGCCTGTCCACTGTATAAATCACTGTTTTTTATCGAAGTTGCTCTGCAAACAATCTTTGTAATTACTTCGGGCACCTGCCGATATATTTTGAAGCAACGTTCTGCACATGCGTATTGACTATTGGTCGTAACCTGTCGAGTAACTCATTCATTTTCAACTAAATAACAGTTTTACGTAATGACAGCTGCACTCACCAGCTTCTCCTTATTTATATGTTGTTTCTAAACTATCCATTTAGTTTTTCACAGTTGTCAATCTGTTTTATCTGCGAACTTTGTCATTTTTGCCAGTAAAATTTTTTGCTGTAAAATAAACAAACACTGATCAAGGAAGGACCTTTCAGTAATTAAAATAACAAATTTTTTACACCTTAAGGTTAAATAGCTGAAAAGGATTCGGCTATTAAATCACTTGTCAGAAAAGGATTTTGACAATTTCTCGGAATTATAAATTTAAATAATATATTTATTACATTTTTAAAACTAAAAGCTGAAAAGGATTCAGCTTTAAAATTTACTTCTCAGAAAAGGATTCTGACAAATTTTACAGAAATTCCAAAAACAATAATTTATATAATTACATGCATTGTATTAGGATTTACACTTTACACTTTAAATAAATAAGTAGCAAGACTCAGCCCCAATGCAATTAACAACCATATCAGTCACAATTTACTAAATATTAAAGTCTATACCTCTAAAGGATAGAGATATATTTAGAGTTCCAAATTCTTACCGTTTTTTTTGTGTATGTACCATAAAGGATACAGGTACAAATTCTGGTCACAATTTGATTTTTCAAATATATATATATATGCTGTACATAGTGTACTGATCTCTGAATTATTTTTAAGAGTTTTAGAATTGGTTGTTTAAGAATTTAATTAATTGTTGACATTTTAAAAATATAGAAGTTTCCATTTTCTTTCTAAATAATTGATACAGTGGACTTGGCTTAGTTGTATAAAATACATTATAGAAATTGTTATACTGATTATATTGGAAATATAAAAATATAATAAATATGGAAACTCAAATATCTTGTTGATATTTGGACTCATAACTCTACACAGTCATTCCAGTCCCTGTGTCTCAGTTTTCAGTTCATTAAGCTTAGATTTCGGTTAAACCGAAGTGGTTTCTTGGTTATCTTGGACTCAGAGTTTCAGTTGGCCTATCATTAGAAATTATCCTTGGAGTTTAGTCTCCCCTGGCTCGCTACAGTATGACATGAGCGGAAACGCAACTTCATCTGCAGGCATGTTATTGTTACTCCAGTGAGTGACAGGTATGATAAAACATACAAACAGAACAGCAGGACGTATTTCGTACCTGTAAATAGCATTTTGCAACGTAGTTGTAAGCAATCCTTTTTCCCGTACTTTAGACATAAGTGACAAAATGGTGAGATGTACCTTAAGTCGAAAATCCCATGGAACGTTTAGTGGTCAAGACCAAAGAGGGAGACATACTCCAAAAAATAAAACATCAACAGCGAATTTAACACATATTCGTCAACATATTGAATCATTTCCCATAATGGAGAGTCATTATCAAAGAAAGGACTTTCATCGTAAATTCTGGCCTCAAGACTTGTCGGTAAAGAAAATGTATGATTTATATAGGACAAAATGTCGAGAAGATGGTCGGAGTCCGGCATCTCTGATTACCTACAGACGAATATAACTATTCATTTCATAAGCCCAAATAGAGGACTAGTGGGCTGAGCCTGTATCGCTCACCTGACAAAATGCTTCGACAAACTTCCATCAATTCTTTGGTTGAATTTGCTTCAAAAGTTTCAGAGCAGATGATCAAAATATATTTTTCTCATAGGGATCAAAGTTAAAAGTATTTCCCCTCTGGTGGCCATGTTTTTCTCAGATTTCAACATAATGAGCCAACTTTGGAAAGGACCTTCTATACATCATTCCAGTACAGTTTTATTCAATTTGCTATTATAGTTTTAGAGGATATGATCAAAATATGTTTGTCTTTTTCCATAGGCATGTATGTTAAACTATGTTTCTGCTGTCAGCCATGATGTGTGTCACATTCGAACGAAATGAGCAATCCCTCTAAAGGACCTTCCATACATCATTCCAGAACAGTTTGGTTAAATTTGCTCAAGTAGTTTCAGGAAATGAACTTTAACATGTTTTCCTATAGGGTCCAATGTTGTCCTGCGCTGGCAGAAATGTTTTACAGCGGATTGGAAAAATTTCAACAATCTCAGTATAGGACCTTCCATACATCATTCCTGTAAAGTTTGGTTAAATTTGCTCAAGTAGTTTCTGAGGAGATGAACTTTAACATGTTTTCCCATAGAGTCCAATGTTAAACTATGTCCTGCTCTGGCAGCCATGTTTTTTGGCGGATCGGAAAAATTTCGGCAATCTTAGTAAAGGACCTTCCATACATCATTCCTGTAAATTGGTTAAATTTGCTTCATTGGTTTTAGAGGAGATGATCAATATGCTAAAGTTAACGGACGACGGACGGACGCCAAGTGATAGCAAAAGCTCACATGGCCTTTGGCCAGGTGAGCTAAAAAGTGGAATTTGAATTCAAAACCATAAAGAATTAGGAAAATTTCTGGAGTAGGATTTAAAACTTTTGTGAAATATTAAAATGTTGAAAATTTGACAAAGAAAGGACAATAACTCCAAGATGGGTATTCAGATTTATTACAAAATTAGAGGGTATGTAGATCTTGACATGCTGAACATTTTGACAGTTAAAACTTAACCTCTATCTCTAATACTTTTAATTTTTTGGAAAATTTGATAAAAAAGGGCAATAACTCCAAGATGGGTAATCATATTTACTTCAAAATTAGAGGATATGTAGATCTTGACATGCTGAACATAATTGCATTTTAAACTTAACTTCTATCTCTTATAGTTAATGAAATACAAGGCAAAATATATTAAAATGTTGAAAATTTGACAAAGAAAGGGCAATAACTCCAAGATGGGCATTCTGATTTATAATAAAGTTAGAGGGTATGTTGATCTTGACATGCTGAACATTTTTGCAGTAACACTTAACCTCTATCTCTAATCTTTTCAAAATATAAGACAAAATGTATAAAAAATGGGCAATAACTCCAAGATGGGTATTCCAATTAACTTCAAAATTGCAGGGTAGGTAGATCTTGCCGTGTTGATCATTTTTACCCCATGTCAGATTTTCAATATCTACTGGTTTTGGACAACCATATCAGTCACAATGGAGTTATTAACCAAAAACAGCAATTAACCCCTATGTTCTATATATAGTAACAGCGGCCATGTTGTTTGGTCCTTTAACTCATCGGATACAATTTTGAAACTGGGTACCCTGGTGATGATTCAGACCAAGCTTGGTTCATATTGGCCCAGCAGTTTCAGAGGAGGAGATTTTTTTAAAAGTTTACGACAGACGACAGACGGACGGACGCCAAGTGATGGCAATAGCTCACATGACCCTTCGGGTCAGGTGAGCTGAAAAAAACCTCTTGTCAGCAATGCAATGCATATCTGGAAAAAGAGAAATTAAACTTGCTCACGGAAGAAGACAAATTAAGACAACAAGAACATATAACACTAAAAGATAGAGCACGTGAGTCGAAAGAAACTGATAAACAAAAAGCAAAATCAGATAATTATTTGTTGGCACATTTGATTTGGAAGCTGTGCTTTATACACCATGCTCAAACGTAAGTCAACTTTTCCACAAGAGAAAATTGTCATGCTATAATCTGAGACCTTGCAACTAAATATGCAACTTGCCATTTGTGGGACGAGACGGAAGCAGCAAGGGGCTCGTCAGAAATAGGAACTTGCCTTATAATACATCTTCAAGGACTTCCTATGAGTATAAATCATGTTATTTTATTGTTATATAGGAATCAATATATTGCTGCAGGATTGCTTTATGTTATTAAACAGTCTTCTTACATTGAAACAATTGAGCAAAATTTTCTCGAAAGTGATCACACTCAAATGGAGTGCGACTCTATGCACGCTGCTATAGAGCAAAGAAAACTACGCCAATTTTCGTTCCAAGTCAGTGGGACACTATCGTGCGGGCTGCAAGAGAGAAACATCCTTATGTAGTCGTGCCGTAACGATTCAATCAATTCTTCGATCTGGAGAAACTTGCAAATGAAAATTTTGGAAATTTCAAATATACTTTTGACGGTCAAAGAGTAAATTGGATCAAGATTAAGAATTTACGTGTGGACACTGATAGTGAGAACCTCATAAAATTAAAGTATACATTTGATAAGCGTGAAAAATTTAAGGAAATGTAGCAAAGAAATTGAGACTTGGAGAACGCCGAGCGAGACATTAATCTTGAACAAAGATACTTTGATAAGCGTGCTATTTCAAGTGAAAAGAAAGCAGACTTGTTATCACTGTGTAAATCACTAGTGACCCCCTCCCCTCACGGGTCGTTCTACACTTTGAAAACCAATGAAAAGCTCAAGGATTGTCTACCCGTACCTGATACCCTAGAAGACCATGAGGACTCATCATAAGTATTTTTGAATCATTTGAAGACTTAAACTGTAATAGCGTGCTATCATTATACTTTTGGTATGACAATATGAGAATAATTTGAGAGACTATTAAAAAAAAGTTTAATTCCTGTACATTATTCATTTAGTAAAACACTTTTTAGATATATCGTTTTGATGGATGTTTATATGACACAATCTTTCAACCGATGAGCATAATCATTATACCACAAATAACAATTATTTTCATTAAACAAATTATCTTGATCTCATGCATGATAACAATAAGCTCTACATCTTAACAAACCTTAATATATCTTTAACATAACAATGTTTAACCATTTTCTAATTATGTAAATTTGTTCGGTTAGCAGTACACTTCATGCAATTCATCTATTTTAGCATTAAATAATTCCAAATTGCAAGAGGGGTGCTGATTTAACTGATGAGCCCTTGTGGTTTTATCAATTTTGAAAAAGCCACAAGGGCTCATCAGAGAAAAATGCCAAATATAGCTATACTGTTCATTTTATAACTGCTAAAGTTATGCATCTTGAAATTACTGAGTACGTCTTGTTTAAAATTAGTTTGGTTTTTGGTCTTCCAAATGTTTCGGTTTTAATGCTGCTTATGAGAGGTAACTCCTTTGTATCTAATATTAGTATCTTTGGATTGTTATTTTATATTAGAAGGGTTTATGCAAAAACAGTATTAGAAGGGTTTATGCAAAAACAGAGCTGTCTATGACAAACGACTGATTTCACATAACAGTTCAAACCTTTAAATGCAATTTTCTCAAAAATAACAAAATTGCTGATGAGCCAGTCTGGTTGTTATCAGTCGACTTGGATTTTCTACATTTACAGTAGGATCCTCCAGCGATCTGGAAATAGACCAAGAAGAAAGCAGAATACCACTGGAAACAAGTGGGTTTATTTTTGCAGTAAGAATATCAATTCCCCTATGATAAGAAGGAATTCTGTCAGCGATCTGGAAATAGACCAGCAATAAAACAGAATGCCACTTGAAACAATTGTTTAAAAGAGTTGATTAAAGAGCAGTTGCCATAGAAATCAAATGTATTCGGTAGAAATTAACCACACATTATACATTCAGTGGAGTTGTAAACATCTACTCAAAACATTAAATATTTATTTTACTAAATAAAATAGATAAAACGATGCTGCTTGGGTAATGACAATTATTAGATATATTTTGAAATTTCGGGATCATGCATGTTATTCGCCAGCCCAGTCGTCAGATTTGTCCGACATGATTATTCACTGATTTGTTACAGAAATTACCAGTATTTAGCAAAATTTAAAAATAATAGAAATACTAAGGGTTCATTACTTGTATTGCACATGGTAGATCTCCTTAGCTGAATTTTGGCTTCCTATTTCGGTATTTTTTGTTATGAGTACTTCTTGTTTAAAACAAGTTTGGTTTTTGGTCTTCGAAATGTTTCGCTTTTAATGCTGCTGATGAGAGGCAACTCCTTGAAATGCGTCGTATACAGCATAATTTTAATTTACTATATCTAATATAAGTATCTTTGGATTGTTATTTTGAAACTCCTGGGACGATGCCTCTGCATGGTGGACCCTAGGTCCTCGAGGGTATTCGCCAACCCAGTCGTCAGAAGTTACCAGTATTTAGCAAAAGTAAAAAATAATAGAAATACTAACGGTTCATTCCTTGTATTGCACATGGTAGATCTCCTTAGCTGAATTTTGGCTTCCTATTTCAGTATATTTTTCGTTATGAGTACTTCTTGTTTAAAATAAGTTTGGTTTTTGATCTTCCAAATAATGCTGCTGATGAGGGGGTTACTCCTTGAAAAGCGTCGTATACAGCATAGTATAAATTTAATATCTCTAATATTAGTATATTTCGATTGTTTGTTTTCAATTGCAATAAGTTTCAGTGTGTTTTGTAACCTTTCAATATCACATTTGAGTTTTCTACATTTACAGTAGGATCTGTCATCGATCTGGAAATAGACCAAAAAGAAAGCGAGGATATGTAGATCTTGACATGCTGAACATAATTGCATTTTAAACTTAACTTCTATCTCTTATAGTTAATGAAATACAAGGCAAAATATATTAAAATGTTGAAAATTTGACAAAGAAAGGGCAATAACTCCAAGATGGGCATTCTGATTTATAATAAAGTTAGAGGGTATGTTGATCTTGACATGCTGAACATTTTTGCAGTAACACTTAACCTCTATCTCTAATCTTTTCAAAATATAAGACAAAATGTATAAAAAATTTGAAAATTTCACAAAAAAAGGGCAATAACTCCAAGATGGGTATTCCAATTAACTTCAAAATTGCAGGGTAGGTAGATCTTGCCGTGTTGATCATTTTTACCCCATGTCAGATTTTCAATATCTACTGGTTTTGGAGTTATTAACCAAAAACAGCAATTAACCCCTATGTTCTATATATAGTAACAGCGGCCATGTTGTTTGGTCCTTTAACTCATCGGATACAATTTTGAAACTGGGTACCCTGGTGATGATTCAGACCAAGCTTGGTTCATATTGGCCCAGCAGTTTCAGAGGAGGAGATTTTTTAAAAAGTTTACGACAGACGACAGACGGACGGACGCCAAGTGATGGCAATAGCTCACATGACCCTTCGGGTCAGGTGAGCTGAAAAAAACCTCTTGTCAGCAATGCAATGCATATCTGGAAAAAGAGAAATTAAACTTGCTCACGGAAGAAGACAAATTAAGACAACAAGAACATATAACACTAAAAGATAGAGCACGTGAGTCGAAAGAAACTGATAAACAAAAAGCAAAATCAGATAATTATTTGTTGGCACATTTGATTTGGAAGCTGTGCTTTATACACCATGCCCAAACGTAAGTCAACTTTTCGACAAGAGAAAATTGTCATGCTATAATCTGAGACCTTGCAACTAAAGATGCAACTTGCCATTTGTGGGACGAGACGGAAGCAGCAAGGGGCTCGTCAGAAATAGGAACTTGCCTTATAATACATCTTCAAGGACTTCCTATGAGTATAAATCATGTTATTTTATTGTTATATAGGAATCAATATATTGCTGCAGGATTGCTTTATGTTATTAAACAGTCTTCTTACATTGAAACAATTGAGCAAAATTTTCTCGAAAGTGATCACACTCAAATGGAGTGCGACTCTATGCACGCTGCTATAGAGCAAAGAAAACTACCCCAATTTTCGTTCCAAGTCAGTGGGACACTATCGTGCGGGCTGCAAGAGAGAAACATCCTTATGTAGTCGTGCCGTAACGATTCAATCAATTCTTCGATCTGGAGAAACTTGCAAATGAAAATTTTGGAAATTTCAAATATACTTTTGACGGTCAAAGAGTAAATTGGATCAAGATTAAGAATTTACGTGTGGACACTGATAGTGAGAACCTCATAAAATTAAAGTATACATTTGATAAGCGTGAAAAATTTAAGGAAATGTAGCAAAGACATTGAGACTTGGAGAACGCCGAGCGAGACATTAATCTTGAACAAAGATACTTTGATAAGCGTGCTATTTCAAGTGAAAAGAAAGCAGACTTGTTATCACTGTGTAAATCACTAGTGACCCCCTCCCCTCACGGGTCGTTCTACACTTTGAAAACCAATGAAAAGCTCAAGGATTGTCTACCCGTACCTGATACCCTAGAAGACCATGAGGACTCATCATAAGTATTTTTGAATCATTTGAAGACTTAAACTGTAATAGCGTGCTATCATTATACTTTTGGTATGACAATATGAGAATAATTTGAGAGACTATTAAAAAAAAGTTTAATTCCTGTACATTATTCATTTAGTAAAACACTTTTTAGATATCTCGTTTTGATGGATGTTTATATGACACAATCTTTCAACCGATGAGCATAATCATTATACCACAAATAACAATTATTTTCATTAAACAAATTATCTTGATCTCATGCATGATAACAATAAGCTCTACATCTTAACAAACCTTAATATATCTTTAACATAACAATGTTTAACCATTTTCTAATTATGTAAATTTGTTCGGTTAGCAGTACACTTCATGCAATTCATCTATTTTAGCATTAAATAATTCCAAATTGCAAGAGGGGTGCTGATTTAACTGATGAGCCCTTGTGGTTTTATCAATTTTGAAAAAGCCACAAGGGCTCATCAGAGAAAAATGCCAAATATAGCTATACTGTTCATTTTATAACTGCTAAAGTTATGCATCTTGAAATTACTGAGTACGTCTTGTTTAAAATTAGTTTGGTTTTTGGTCTTCCAAATGTTTCGGTTTTAATGCTGCTTATGAGAGGTAACTCCTTTGTATCTAATATTAGTATCTTTGGATTGTTATTTTATATTAGAAGGGTTTATGCAAAAACAGTATTAGAAGGGTTTATGCAAAAACAGAGCTGTCTATGACAAACGACTGATTTCACATAACAGTTCAAACCTTTAAATGCAATTTTCTCAAAAATAACAAAATTGCTGATGAGCCAGTCTGGTTGTTATCAGTCGACTTGGATTTTCTACATTTACAGTAGGATCCTCCAGCGATCTGGAAATAGACCAAGAAGAAAGCAGAATACCACTGGAAACAAGTGGGTTTATTTTTGCAGTAAGAATATCAATTCCCCTATGATAAGAAGGAATTCTGTCAGCGATCTGGAAATAGACCAGCAATAAAACAGAATGCCACTTGAAACAATTGTTTAAAAGAGTTGATTAAAGAGCAGTTGCCATAGAAATCAAATGTATTCGGTAGAAATTAACCACACATTATACATTCAGTGGAGTTGTAAACATCTACTCAAAACATTAAATATTTATTTTACTAAATAAAATAGATAAAACGATGCTGCTTGGGTAATGACAATTATTAGATATATTTTGAAATTTCGGGATCATGCATGTTATTCGCCAGCCCAGTCGTCAGATTTGTCCGACATGATTATTCACTGATTTGTTACAGAAATTACCAGTATTTAGCAAAATTTAAAAATAATAGAAATACTAAGGGTTCATTACTTGTATTGCACATGGTAGATCTCCTTAGCTGAATTTTGGCTTCCTATTTCGGTATTTTTTGTTATGAGTACTTCTTGTTTAAAACAAGTTTGGTTTTTGGTCTTCGAAATGTTTCGCTTTTAATGCTGCTGATGAGAGGCAACTCCTTGAAATGCGTCGTATACAGCATAATTTTAATTTACTATATCTAATATAAGTATCTTTGGATTGTTATTTTGAAACTCCTGGGACGATGCCTCTGCATGGTGGACCCTAGGTCCTCGAGGGTATTCGCCAACCCAGTCGTCAGAAGTTACCAGTATTTAGCAAAAGTAAAAAATAATAGAAATACTAACGGTTCATTCCTTGTATTGCACATGGTAGATCTCCTTAGCTGAATTTTGGCTTCCTATTTCAGTATATTTTTCGTTATGAGTACTTCTTGTTTAAAATAAGTTTGGTTTTTGATCTTCCAAATAATGCTGCTGATGAGGGGGTTACTCCTTGAAAAGCGTCGTATACAGCATAGTATAAATTTAATATCTCTAATATTAGTATATTTCGATTGTTTGTTTTCAATTGCAATAAGTTTCAGTGTGTTTTGTAACCTTTCAATATCACATTTGAGTTTTCTACATTTACAGTAGGATCTGTCATCGATCTGGAAATAGACCAAAAAGAAAGCAGAATACCACTTGAAACAAGTGGGGTTTTTTTTACAGTAGGAAAACCAATTCCCGTATGATAAGAAGGAATTCTGTCAGTGATCTGGAAAAAGATCAGGAGAAAAACATAATACCACTTGAAACAAGTGTTACTTTAACAGTAGGAAGTAAGGAATTATGCCAGCGATCTGGAAAAAGACCAGGAAGAAAACAGAATACCACTTGAAACAAGTGTTTAAAAAGGGTTGATTAAAGAGTAGTTGCCATAGAAATCAAATGTATTCTGTAGAAATTAACTACAAATTTTACATTCAGTGAATTTGTAAACATCTACTCAAAACATTTAATATTTATTTTACTAAAATTATAACGGTGCTGCTTCGACAATTATTAGATATATATTGAAACTGCATCATACATGTTATTCGCCAACCCAGTCGTCAGACTTGTCTGACAGGATTATTCACCGATTTGTTACAGAAATTACCAGTATTTAGCAAAATTAAAAAATAATAGAAATACTAAGAGTTCATTCCTTGTATTGCACATGGTAGATCTCCTTAGCTGAGTTTTGGCTTCATATTTAGGTATTTTTTGTTATGAGTAGTTCTTGTTTAAAATAAGTTTGGTTTTTGATCTTCCAAATAATGCTGCTGATGAGGGGTAACTCCTTAAAAAGCGTCGTATACATCATATATATCTAACATTAGTATCTTTGGATTTTTATTTTTTTCAATTGCAACAAGTTTCAGTGTGTTTTATAACCTTTCAATGTCACATTTGAGTTTTCTACATTTACAATAGGATCTGTCAGCGTTCTGGAAATAGACCAAGAAGAAAGCAGAATACCACTTGAAACAAGTGGGGTTTTTTACAGTAGGGAAATCAATTCCCGTACGAAAGTCTATCAGCGATATGGAATATGGAAATAGAACAGGAAGATTTGTTTTAGTTGGGGTTTAACGCCGTTTTCAGCCCATTTTGGCCATTTCACGGCGGCTAGTTTTTATTGGTGGAGGAAGCCGGAGTACCCCGAGAGAACCACCGACCTTCGGTAGGAAAATTGGCAATCCTTGTCAATTAAGATTGGAGTCGAACACACCCCGCCAAAGGTGAGATTCGAACTCACAACCCCAGCGTTGACAGGCTAGTGATCAGTAGTAGTCGTGACGAACTACCTAGACCACTCGGCCACCGAGTTCCCTAGAACAGGAAGAAAACAGAATACCACTTGAAACAAGTGTTTAAAAGAGTTGATTAAAGAGTATTTGCCATAGAAATCAAATGTATTCTGCAGAAATTAACCACAAATTATACATTCAGTGGATTTGTAAACATCTACTCAAAACATTTAATATTTATTTTACTAAAATCATGACAATGCTGCTTCGGTAATGACAATTATTAGATATATTTTGAAATTTCGGGATCATGCATGTTATTCGCCAACCTAGTCGTCAGACTTGTCCGACATCATTATTCATCGATTTGTTACAGAAATTACCAGTATTGTTTAAAATAAGTTTGGTTTTTGGTCTTCCAAATGTTTCGGTTTTAATGCTGCTGATGAGAGACAACTCCTTGAAATGCGTTGTATACAGCATAGTATAAATTTTATATATCTAATATTAGTATCTTTGGATTGTTATTTTTTTTTATCAATTGTTTCAGTGTGTTTTATAACCTTTCAATATAACATTTGGGTTTTCTACATTTACAGTAGAATCTGTCAGCGTTCTGGAAATAGACCAAGAAGAAAACAGAATACCACTTGAAACAAGTGGGGTTTTTTTTACACTAGGAATATCAATTCCCCATAATAAGAAGGACTTATGTCAGCGATCTGGAAATAGACCAGCAATAAAACAGAATACCACTTGAAACAAGTGTTATTTTAACAGTAGGAAGATCAATTCCCCTATAATAAGAAGGAATTATGTCAGCGATCTGGAAATAGACCCGGAGGAAAACAGAATACCACTTAAAACAATTGTTTGAAAGAGTCGATTAAAGAGTAGTTGCCATAGAAATCAAATGTACTCGGTAGAAATTAACCACATACATTATACATTCAGTGGATTTGTAATCATCTCAAAACATTTAATATTTAAACCACTGAATATCCATCTTATTACATTTAATCTTTCTACTGTGCCGGAAGATATCTACACAGGAGGCCTCGGGGCGTTCAGAACAACCCCATATAAAGTTTTTAGGTAGAGGCGAACGAGCTGTCTCTTTATAACCGTGGCAAAAAGCTATAAACATATCCTTAAATCCTGCCTACGACTGTGTTTTCAACCCTCTCTATGAGGATATATTTGAACAGCGTGAAAACAAAATCCCTCCTTTTGGTATCCGGATGAAACCACACATTTCTGGTTCTAACATCAACCTTGATGAAATAGCCCCTATTAATCGCCACCTTGGCTTTTACCCAAACACAAATTCATTTTTGACATCAGAAAACATAAAAAGTCGGAAACTAACCCCACTGAAACTCAGCAACAGTTTGCTGAATTAAATCAATTTTTCAATATTTCGATACCATTTATATTGATGGATCAAAAGACTGAGATAAAGTAGCTGCTGCTGCTGTTTATGGACAAATTTACAGCTGAGGCAAGAGCTATTATTCCTTCCTTGAAATTCATTAGATCATCCGACAAACAGAACTTTCTAATTTGTTCTGATTCGCTTTCTAATATGAGTATCTTTGGGTTGTTATTTTGAAACTCCTGGGACGATGCCTCTGCATGGTGGACCCTAGGTCCTCGAGGGTATTCGCCAACCCAGTCGTCAGAAGTTACCAGTATTTAGCAAAAGTAAAAAATAATAGAAATACTAACGGTTCATTCCTTGTATTGCACATGGTAGATCTCCTTAGCTGAATTTTGGCTTCCTATTTCAGTATATTTTTCGTTATGAGTACTTCTTGTTTAAAATAAGTTTGGTTTTTGATCTTCCAAATAATGCTGCTGATGAGGGGGTTACTCCTTGAAAAGCGTCGTATACAGCATAGTATAAATTTAATATCTCTAATATTAGTATATTTCGATTGTTTGTTTTCAATTGCAATAAGTTTCAGTGTGTTTTGTAACCTTTCAATATCACATTTGAGTTTTCTACATTTACAGTAGGATCTGTCATCGATCTGGAAATAGACCAAAAAGAAAGCAGAATACCACTTGAAACAAGTGGGGTTTTTTTTACAGTAGGAAAACCAATTCCCGTATGATAAGAAGGAATTCTGTCAGTGATCTGGAAAAAGATCAGGAGAAAAACATAATACCACTTGAAACAAGTGTTACTTTAACAGTAGGAAGTAAGGAATTATGCCAGCGATCTGGAAAAAGACCAGGAAGAAAACAGAATACCACTTGAAACAAGTGTTTAAAAAGGGTTGATTAAAGAGTAGTTGCCATAGAAATCAAATGTATTCTGTAGAAATTAACTACAAATTTTACATTCAGTGAATTTGTAAACATCTACTCAAAACATTTAATATTTATTTTACTAAAATTATAACGGTGCTGCTTCGACAATTATTAGATATATATTGAAACTGCATCATACATGTTATTCGCCAACCCAGTCGTCAGACTTGTCTGACAGGATTATTCACCGATTTGTTACAGAAATTACCAGTATTTAGCAAAATTAAAAAATAATAGAAATACTAAGAGTTCATTCCTTGTATTGCACATGGTAGATCTCCTTAGCTGAGTTTTGGCTTCATATTTAGGTATTTTTTGTTATGAGTAGTTCTTGTTTAAAATAAGTTTGGTTTTTGATCTTCCAAATAATGCTGCTGATGAGGGGTAACTCCTTAAAAAGCGTCGTATACATCATATATATCTAACATTAGTATCTTTGGATTTTTATTTTTTTCAATTGCAACAAGTTTCAGTGTGTTTTATAACCTTTCAATATCACATTTGAGTTTTCTACATTTACAGTAGGATCTGTCAGCGTTCTGGAAATAGACCAAGAAGAAAGCAGAATACCACTTGAAACAAGTGGGTTTTTTTACAGTAGGGAAATCAATTCCCGTACGAAAGTCTATCAGCGATATGGAAATAGAACAGGAAGATTTGTTTTAGTTGGGGTTTAACGCCGTTTTCAGCCCATTTTGGCCATTTCACGGCGGCTAGTTTTTATTGGTGGAGGAAGCCGGAGTACCCGGAGAGAACCACCGACCTTCGGTAGGGAAATTGGCAATCCTTGTCAATTAAGATTGGAGTCGAACACACCCCGCCAAAGGTGAGATTCGAACTCACAACCCCAGCGTTGACAGGCTAGTGATCAGTAGTAGTCGTGACGAACTACCTAGACCACTCGGCCACAGAGGCCCCTAGAACAGGAAGAAAACAGAATACCACTTGAAACAAGTGTTTAAAAGAGTTGATTAAAGAGTATTTGCCATAGAAATCAAATGTATTCTGCAGAAATTAACCACAAATTATACATTCAGTGGATTTGTAAACATCTACTCAAAACATTTAATATTTATTTTACTAAAATCATGACAATGCTGCTTCGGTAATGACAATTATTAGATATATTTTGAAATTTCGGGATCATGCATGTTATTCGCCAACCTAGTCGTCAGACTTGTCCGACATCATTATTCATCGATTTGTTACAGAAATTACCAGTATTGTTTAAAATAAGTTTGGTTTTTGGTCTTCCAAATGTTTCGGTTTTAATGCTGCTGATGAGAGACAACTCCTTGAAATGCGTTGTATACACATAGTATAAATTTTATATATCTAATATTAGTATCTTTGGATTGTTATTTTTTTTATCAATTGTTTCAGTGTGTTTTATAACCTTTCAATATAACATTTGGGTTTTCTACATTTACAGTAGAATCTGTCAGCGTTCTGGAAATAGACCAAGAAGAAAACAGAATACCACTTGAAACAAGTGGGGTTTTTTTTACACTAGGAATATCAATTCCCCATAATAAGAAGGACTTATGTCAGCGATCTGGAAATAGACCAGCAATAAAACAGAATACCACTTGAAACAAGTGTTATTTTAACAGTAGGAAGATCAATTCCCCTATAATAAGAAGGAATTATGTCAGCGATCTGGAAATAGACCCGGAGGAAAACAGAATACCACTTGAAACAATTGTTTGAAAGAGTCGATTAAAGAGTAGTTGCCATAGAAATCAAATGTACTCGGTAGAAATTAACCACATACATTATACATTCAGTGGATTTGTAATCATCTCAAAACATTTAATATTTAAACCATTGAATATCCATCTTATTACATTTAATCTTTCTACTGTGCCGGAAGATATCTACACAGGAGGCCTCGGGGCGTTCAGAACAACCCCCATATAAAGTTTTTAGGTAGAGGCGAACGAGCTGTCTCTTTATAACCGTGGCAAAAAGCTATAAGCATATCCTTAAATCCTGCCTACGACTGTGTTTTCAACCCTCTCTATGAGGATATATTTGAACAGTGTGAAAACAAAATCCCTCCTTTTGGTATCCGGATGAAACCACACATTTCTGGTTCTAACATCAACCTTGATGAAATAGCCCCTATTAATCGCCACCTTGGCTTTTACCCAAACACAAATTCATTTTTGACATCAGAAAACATAAAAAGTCGGAAACTAACCCCACTGAAACTCAGCAACAGTTTGCTGAATTAAATCAATTTTTCAATATTTCGATACCATTTATATTGATGGATCAAAAGACTGAGATAAAGTAGCTGCTGCTGCTGTTTATGGACAAATTTACAGCTGAGGCAAGAGCTATTATTCCTTCCTTGAAATTCATTAGATCATCCGACAAACAGAACTTTCTAATTTGTTCTGATTCGCTTTCTAATATTAGTATCTTTGGGTTGTTATTTTGAAACTCCTGGGACGATGCCTCTGCATGGTGGACCCTAGGTCAACGATGGTATTCGTCAAACCAGTCGTCAGACCTGTCTGACATGATCATTCATTGATTTGTTACAGAAATAACCAGTATTTAGCAAAATTAAAAAATAATAGAAATACTAAGGGTTTATTCATGGTAGATCTTCTTAGCTGAACTTTGGCTTCCTATTTCGGTATTTTTGGTTATGAGTATCTCTAGTTTAAAATAAATTTGGTTTTTGGTCTTCCAAATGTTTCGGTTTTAATGCTGCTGATGAGAGGCACCTCCTTGAAATGCGTCGTATACAGCATAGTATAAATTTAATATATCTAATATTAGTATCTTTGGATTGTTATTTTTTTATCTATTGCAACAAGTTTCAGTGTGTTTTATAACCTTTCACTATCACATTTGGGTTTTCTGCATTTACAGTAGGATCTGTCAGCGTTCTGAAAATAGACCAAGAAGAAAACAGAATACCACTTGAAACAAGTGGGGTTTTTATAGTAGGGAAATCAATTCCCCGTATGATAAGAAGGAATTCTGTCAGCGATAAGGAAATAGAACAGCAATAAAACAGAATACCACTTGAAACAAGTGTTTAAAAGAGTTGATTAAAGAGTAGTTGCCATAGAAATCAAATGTACTCGGTAGAAATTAACCACACATTATACATTCGGTGGATTTGTAATCATCTGAAAACATTTAATATTTAAACCATTGAATATCCATCTTATTACATTTAATCTTTCTGCTGTGCCGGAATGCGTCGTATACAGCATAGTATAAATTTAATATATCTAATATAAGTATCTTTGGATTGTTATTTTTTTTATCAATTGCAATAAGTTTCAGTGTGTTTTATAACCTTTCAATATCACATTTGCGTTTTCTGCATTTACAGTAGGATCTGTCAGCGTTCTGAAAATAGACCATGAAGAAAACAGAATACGACTTGTAAAAAAGTGTTTAAAAAGGGTTGATTAAAGAGCAGTTGCCATAGAAATCAAATGTATTCGGTAGAAATTAACCACAAATTTTACATTCAGTCGATTTGTAAACATCTACTCAAAACATTTAATATTTATTTTACTAAAATCATGACAATGCTGCTTCGGTAATGACAATTATTAGATATATTTTGAAATTTCGGGATCATGCATGTTATTCGCCAACCTAGTCGTCAGACTTGTCCGACATCATTATTCATCGATTTGTTACAGAAATTACCAGTATTGTTTAAAATAAGTTTGGTTTTTGGTCTTCCAAATGTTTCGGTTTTAATGCTGCTGATGAGAGACAACTCCTTGAAATGCGTTGTATACAGCATAGTATAAATTTTATATATCTAATATTAGTATCTTTGGATTGTTATTTTTTTTATCAATTGTTTCAGTGTGTTTTATAACCTTTCAATATAACATTTGGGTTTTCTACATTTACAGTAGAATCTGTCAGCGTTCTGGAAATAGACCAAGAAGAAAACAGAATACCACTTGAAACAAGTGGCGTTTTTTTTACACTAGGAATATCAATTCCCCATAATAAGAAGGACTTATGTCAGCGATCTGGAAATAGACCAGCAATAAAACAGAATACCACTTGAAACAAGTGTTATTTTAACAGTAGGAAGATCAATTCCCCTATAATAAGAAGGAATTATGTCAGCGATCTGGAAATAGACCCGGAGGAAAACAGAATACCACTTAAAACAATTGTTTGAAAGAGTCGATTAAAGAGTAGTTGCCATAGAAATCAAATGTACTCGGTAGAAATTAACCACATACATTATACATTCAGTGGATTTGTAATCATCTCAAAACATTTAATATTTAAACCATTGAATATCCATCTTATTACATTTAATCTTTCTGCTGTGCCGGAATGCGTCGTATACAGCATAGTATAAATTTAATATATCTAATATAACTATCTTTGGATTGTTATTTTTTTTATCAATTGCAATAAGTTTCAGTGTGTTTTATAACCTTTCAATATCACATTTGCGTTTTCTGCATTTACAGTAGGATCTGTCAGCGTTCTGAAAATAGACCATGAAGAAAACAGAATACGACTTGAAAAAAGTGTTTAAAAAGGGTTGATTAAAGAGCAGTTGCCATAGAAATCAAATGTATTCGGTAGAAATTAACCACAAATTTTACATTCAGTCGATTTGTAAACATCTACTCAAAACATTTAATATTTATTTTACTAAAATTATAACGATGCTGCTTCGACAATTATTAGATATATTTTGAAATTGCATCATGCATGTTATTCGCCAACCCAGTCGTCAGACTTGTCTGACAGGATTATTTATTGATTTCTTACACAAATTACTAGTATTTAGCAAAATTAAAAAATAATAGAAGTACTAAGGGTTCATTCCTTGTATTGCACATGGTAGATCTCCTCAGCTGAATTTTGGCTTCCTATTTCGGTATTTTTGGTTATGAGTACTTCTTGTTTAAAATAAGTTTGGTTTTTGGTCTTCCAAATGTTTCGGTTTTAATGCTGCTGATGAGAGGTAACTCCTTGAAATGCGTCGTATACAGCATAGTATAAATTTAATATTTCTAATATTAGTATCTTTGGATTATTATTTTTTTTTTTTTTTATAAATCGTTTCAGTGTGTTTTATAACCTTTCAATATAACATTTGGGTTTTCTACATTTACAGTAGGATCTGTCAGCGTTCTGGAAATAGACCAAGAAGAAAACAGAATACCACTTGAAACAAGTGGGTTTTTTTTTTACACTATGAATATCAATTCCCCCATAATAAGAAAGAATTATGTCAGCGATCTGGAAATAGACCAGCAATAAAACAGAATACCACTTGAAACAAGTGTTATTTTAACAGTAGGAAGATCAATTCCCCTATAATAAGAAGGAATTATGTCAGCGATCTGGAAATAGACCCGGAGGAAAACAGAATACCACTTGAAACAAGTGTTTAAAAGAGTTTATTAAAGAGTAGTTGCCATAGAAATCAAATGTACTCGGTAGAAATTGACCACACATTATACATTCAGTCGATTTGTAAACATCCACTCAAAACATTAAATATTTATTTTACTAAATAAAATAGATAAAACGATGCTGCTTCGGTAATGACAATTATTCGATATAATTTGGAATTTCGGGATCATGCATCTTATTCGCCAGCCCAGTCGTCGACATGATTATTCATTGACTTGTTACAGAAATTACCAGTATTTGGCAAAATTCAAAAATAATAGAAATACTAAGGGTTCATTACTTGTATTGCACATGGTAGATCTCCTTAGCTAAATTTTGGCTTCCTATTTCGGTATTTTTTGTTACGAGTACTTCTTGTTTAAAATATGTTTGGTTTTTGGTCTTCGAAATGTTTCGGTTCTAGTGCTGCTGATGAGAGGTTACTCCTTGAAATGCGTCGTATACAGCACAATTTTAATTTACTATATCTAATATGAGTATCTTTGGATTGTTATTTTGAAACTCCTGGAACGATGCCTCTGCAGGGTGGACCCTAGGTCCTCGAGGGTATTCGCCAACCCAGTCGTCAGAAGTTACCAGTATTTAGCAAATTTAAAAATTAATAGAAATACTAAGGGTTCATTATTTGTATTGCACATGGTAGATCTCCTTAGCTGAATTTTGGCTTCCTATTTCGGTATGTTTTGGTTATGAGTACTTCTTTTTAAAATAAGTTTGGTTTTTAATCTTTCAAATAATGCTGCTGATGAGGGGTTACTCCTTCAAATGCGTCGTATACAGCATAGTATAAATTTAATATATCTAATATTAGTATCTTTCGATTGTTTTTTTTTTCAATTGCAATAAGTTTCAGTGTGTTTTGTAACCTTTCAATATCGCATTTGAGTTTTCTACATTTACAGTAGGATCTGTCATCGATCTGGAAATAGACCAAGAAAAAAGCAGAATACCACTTGAAACCAGTGGGGTTTTTTACAGTAGGAGAATCAATTCCCGTATGATAAGAAGGAATTTTCTCAGTGATCTGGAAAACAATCAGGAAGAAAACAGAATACCACTTGAAACAAGTGTTTAAAAGGGTTGATTAAAGAGTAGTTGCCATAGAAATCAAATGTATTCGGTAGAAATTAACCACAAATTTTACATTCAGTGGATTTGTAAACATCTACTCAAAACATTTAATATTTATTTTACTAAAATTATGACGATGCTGCTTCGACAATTATTAGACATATTTTGAAATTGCATCATGCATGTTATTCGCCAACCCAGTCGTCAGACTTGTCTGACAGGATTATTTATTGATTTGTTACACAAATTACTAGTATTTAGCAAAATTAAAAAATAATAGAAGTGCTAAGGGTTCATTCCTTGTATTGCTCATGGTAGATCTCCTTAGCTGAATTTTGGCTTCCTATTTCGGTATTTTTGGTTATGAGTACTTCTTGTTTAAAATAAGTTTGGTTTTTGATCTTCCAAATAATGCTGCTGATGAGGGGTAACTCCTTAAAATGCGTTGTATACAGCATAGTATAAATCTAATATATCTAACATTAGTATCTTTGAATTGTTATTTTTTTCAATTGCAGCAAGTTTCAGCGTGTTTTATAACCTTTCAATATCACATTTGGGATTTCTACATTTACAGTAGGATCTGTCAGCGTTCTGGAAATAGACCAAGGAGAAAGCAGAATACCACTTGAAACAAGTGGGATTTTTTACAGTAGGGAAATCAATTCCCCGTATGATAAGAAGGAATTCTATCAGCGATATGGAAATAGAACAGCAATAAAACAGAATACGATTTGAAACAAGTGTTATTTAACAGTAGGAAGATCAATTCCCTGTAATAAGAAGGAATTATGTCATCGGTCTGGAAATAGATCAGGAAGAAAACAGAATACCACTTAAAACAAGTGTTTAAAAGAGTTGATTAACGAGTATTTGCCATAGAAATCAAATGTATTCTGTAGAAATTAACCACAAATTTTACATTCAGTCGATTTGTTAACATCTACTCAAAACATTTAATATTTATTTTACTAAAATCATGACGATGCTGCTTCGGTAATGACAATTATTAGATATATTTTGAAATTTCGGGATCATGCATGTTATTCGCCAACCTAGTCGTCAGACTTGTCTGACATGATTATTCATCGATTTGTTACAGAAATTACCAGTATTGTTTCAAATAAGTTTGGTTTTTGGTCTTCCAAATGTTTCGGTTTTAATGCTGCTGATGAGAGGCACCTCCTTGAAATGCGTCGTATACAGCATAGTATAAATTTAATATATCTAATATTAGTATCTTTGGATTGTTATTTTTTTTTATCAACTGCAACAAGTTTCAGTGTGTTTTATAACCTTTCAATATCACATTTGGGTTTTCTGCATTTACAGTAGGATCTGTCAGCGTTCTGAAAATAGACCAAGAAGAAAACAGAATACCACTTGAAACAAGTGGGGTTTTTTTATAGTAGGGAAATCAATTCCCCGTATGATAAGAAGGAATTCTGTCAGCGATATGGAAATAGAACAGCAATAAAACAGAATACCACTTGAAACAAGTGTTTAAAAGAGTTGATTAAAGAGTTGTTGCCATAGAAATCAAATGTACTCGGTAGAAATTAACCACACATTATACATTCAGTGGATTTGTAATCATCTGAAAACATTTAATATTTAAACCATTGAATATCCATCTTATTACATTTAATCTTTCTGCTGTGCCGGAATGCATCGTATACAGCATAGTATAAATTTAATATATCTAATATTAGTATCTTTGGATTGTTATTTTTTTATCAATTGCAATAAGTTTCAGTGTGTTTTATAACCTTTTAATATCACATTTGGGTTTTCTGCATTTACAGTAGGATCTGTCAGCGTTCTGAAAATAGACCATGAAGAAAACAGAATACCACTTGAAACAAGTGTTTAAAAAGGGTTGATTAAAGAGCAGTTGCCATAAAAATCAAATGTATTTGGTAGAAATTAGCCATAAATGTTACATTCAGTCGATTTCTAAACATCTACTCAAAACATTTAATATTTATTTTACTAAAATTATAACGATGCTGCTTCGACAATTATTAGATATATTTTGAAATTGCATCATGCATGTTATTCGCAAACCCAGTCGTCAGACTTGTCTGACAGGATTATTTATTGATTTGTTACACAAATTACTAGTATTTAGCAAAATTAAAAAATAATAGAAGTACTAAGGGTTCATTCCTTGTATTGCACATGTTAGATCTCCTTAGCTGAATTTTGGCTTCCTATTTCGGTATTTTTGGTTATGAGTATGTCTTGTTTAAAATAAATTTGGTTTTTGGTCTTCCAAATGTTTCGGTTTTAATGCTGCTGATGAGAGACAACTCCTTGAAATGCGTCGTATACAGAATAGTATAACTTTATATCTAATATTATTATCTTTGGATTGTTATTTTTTTTATCAATTGCAATAAGTTTCAGTGTGTTTTATAACCTTTCAATATCACATTTAGGTTTTCTGCATTTACAGTAGGATCTGTCAGCGTTCTGAAAATAGACCAAGAAGAAAACAGAATACCACTTGAAACAAGTCGGTTTTTTTACAGTAGGGAAATCAATTCCCGGTATGATAAGAAGGAATTCTGTCAGCGATATGGAAATAGAACAGCAATAAAACAGAATACCACTTGAAACAAGTGTTATTTTAACAGTAGGAAGATCAGTTCCCCTATAATTAGAAGGAATTATGTCAGCGATCTGGAAATAGACCCGGAGGAAAACAGAATACCACTTGAAACAAGTGTTTAAAAAGGGTTGATTAAAGAGTAGTTGCCATAGAAATCAAATGTATATTAGTATCTTTGGATTCTTATTTTTTTTAACAATTGTTTCAGTGTGTATTATAACCTTTCAATATAACATTTGGTTTTCTGCATTTACAGTAGGATCTGTCAGCGTTCTGAAAATAGACCAAGAAGAAAACAGAATACCACTTGAAACAAGTCGGTTTTTTGACAGTAGGGAAATCAATTCCCGGTATGATAAGAAGGAATCATGTCAGCGATCTAGAAATAGACCAGCAATAAAACAGAATACCACTTGAAACAACTGTTATTTTAACAGTAGGAAGATCAATTCCCCTATAATAAGAAAGAATTATGTCAGCGATCTGGAAATAGACCCGGAGGAAAACAGAATAGCACTTGAAACAAGTGTTTAAAAGAGTTGATTAAAGAGTAGTTGCCATAGAAATCAAATGTACTCGGTAGAAATTAACCACACATTATACATTCAGTGGATTTGTAATCATCTCAAAACATTTAATATTTAAACCATTGAATATCCATCTTGTTACATTTAATCTTTCTGCTGTGCCGGAATGCGTCGTATACAGCATAGTATAAATTTAATATATCTAATATTAGTAACTTTAGATTGTTATTTTTTTTATCAATTGCAATAAGTTTCAGTGTGTTTTATAACCTTTCAATACCACATTTGGGTTTTCTGCATTTACAGTAGGATCTATCAGCGTTCTGAAAATAGACCATGAAGAAAAAGAATACCACTTGAAACAAGTGTTTAAAAAGGGTTGATTAAAGAGCAGTTGCCATAGATTGATTGTTGTTTAACGCCGTAATGACAGTATTGCAGCCATACCACGGCGAAAACTAATTAGAATACGATTGTATTAAAACAAATAGTGTATAAAATGGATTGACTATTTACAAATAAAAGACAGGAATAAACAGTAAAACAAGTATCACAATGACACTATCACAGGTAATATTTTCAAAACAAAAACAATATCACAGATAAGCTATCACATATTCATAAAATAAAATGACATAATCATATACCAGAATTAGGTAAGCATTTATCCGGTAAGGACCATAGTCGAGAACATTGTCATAGACTATATTCTCGAATATAGTCCAACGTCCTTTAAATATTTTAAAATCTGGTCGCCAGCGACAATTGTAAATAGATCTTTCATATTATTGACTGTGTAGTACCGGCTAATAATGTCGGATTTATCTACACAGTCAATTAAAAGATGTTTAATACTATGTCGACATTTGCAGGGAATACACTCAGGAGGCGGTTCATTCTCTAAAATAAAAGAATGAGTCGTCCGGGTGTGGCCAATGCGACATCTAGTTAAAACAACTTGGTCTCTACGGCTTTTGCCGAAGAAACAAACATTCTTGCCAACAGTTGGCTCTATCGAATGTAATTTATTGTCTGTAAGCAGATCCCACTGGGACTGCCACAGAGGTAAAACATACTTGTATATTAAAGGTTTAAAATCAGAGTAAGGCACTGACATATTAGTTATGGGGTCTTCTAAAGCATCCTTCGCTATTCTATCTACGACTGTGTTTCCCTTAATACCAATATGACTTGGTACCCAGAGAAAAATGATTTCTTTGCCCATTTGGACAAGTCTTTTATAAAATTCAATAATATGGGCAATTAAAGGGCTTTTATATTTCTGACCTTCGATAGCCAATAAGCATGAAAGTGAATCTGAACAAATAAGAAATTTAAGTTTTTCAGATGTTCTTGCAAACTTTAAACCAAGAATTATGGCTCTGGCTTCAGCAGTAAAAATGGAACTGGAGTATGGAAGACGGAGAGTTGCTGCTTGCTGTCCATAGACTGCAGCGGCAGCTACTTTATCCCCGTCTTTTGATCCATCAGTATAAATATTATCATGAAATTCAAAATTTGATTTTATTTCAGCAAAATGTTGCTGAATTATAATAGGGTTTGTTTCAGACTTTTTATGTTTTCTAAGGTCAAAAATAAATTTAGGTTTGGGTACAAGCCAAGGTGGCGACTGAGGTATATTAATAGGGGCTATTTCATCAAGGTTGATATCAGAACCAGAAATATGTGGTTTCATCCGAATACCAAATGGAGGAATTTTATTTTCATGTTGTTCAAATATATCCTCATAGAGAGGATTGAAAACACAGTCGTAGGCAGGATTTGAAGGATATGCTTTTAGCTTGGTTAAGTATTGTAAACCAAGTTTTATCCTACGGTTATAAAGAGACGGCTCGTTCGCCTCTACGTATAAACTCTCCACAGGAGATGTTCTGAACGCCCCCAAGGCCAAACGTAGGCCTTGGTGGTGAACAGTATCTAGAATCTGTATATAGGATTTGCGAGCAGATCCATATATAATGGAACCATAGTCAAGTTTTGATCGTACAAGTGATCGATATAAATTTAACAAAATGTTTTTATCAGCACCCCAGTCAGTGCTAGAAACAACTTTTAAAATATCCAATGCCTTCAAGCATTTAGCTTTAAGCATTTTGATATGGGGTAGAAAGGTCAGTTTATTGTCAAAAAGTAAACCAAGGAATTTCGTTTCTTTAACTACTTTAATAGGTACATTGTATAGTTTGAGTTCAGGGTCTGGATGCAAATTTCTTTTATTACAGAAATGCATGCACACAGTTTTGGATTCGGAAAATTTAAATCCATTTTCTATTGCCCATTTTTCAATTTTGTTAAGTGATAACTGCAATTGGCGTTCTATAGTGTTCATATTTTTGGCTCTGTAACAAATCAAAAAGTCATCAACATAAAGAGAGCCTTCAACATTGTTTTGTAAGGTTTTAGCAAGACTGTTAATTTTAATACTAAAGAGAGTAACAGAGAGAATACTTCCCTGAGGAACACCCATTTCTTGTTCAAAAGGGTCAGACATGGTGGTGTTAACCTTTACCTTGAACTGTCTGTCTAAAAGAAAATTATCAATAAAGGTAGGTAGTCTACCTTTCAACCCCATATCATTTAAGTCTTTTAAAATACCGTATTTCCAAGTGGTGTCGTAGGCTTTTTCTAGATCGAAAAATACCGACACCACATGTTCACCCTTAGCAAACCCGTTGCGAATAAAACTTTCGAAGCGAACAAGATGATCTAACGTGCTTCTGCCTTGTCGGAATCCGCACTGTATATTTGACAAGAGACCGTTTGTCTCGAGGAACCAAACAAGGCGGTCGTTGATCATCCGTTCCATTGTCTTGCAGACACAACTCGTGAGGGCTATTGGCCGATAGTTCGACGGTTCAAAATGATCCTTCCCAGGTTTAGGTATAGGGATAACTGTGGCCAGCTTCCAAATGGAAGGCAAGTCACCAGTTTCCCAGACATTATTGAGGAGATCTAAAAGTGTTTGCAGAGAAGAATCCGGGAGATGTTTCAGAAGCTTATAATGAATATCATCAGGGCCACATGCTGTATCATGGGCTTTTGACAGAGAACTTTTCAGCTCATCCAAAGAGAAAGTACAATTATAGTCTTCAGAATTGTTAGATCGAAAGTTGATTTTAGTTTTTTCAGCGCGGTTTTTAATGCGTTGAAATTTCGCAGAGTAATTTTGAGAAGAGGAATGTTTAGAGAACGTTTCACCAAGTTTTTGAGATATTTCCTTTTCTGAAGTTAAAAGTGTCTGATCGTCTTTTAGGTGATGAGGATTTGTTTTCCTATTTTTGCCATTAATTTTTTGTATGAAGTTCCAAACTTTGTTCATAGGTGTGTTTGAATTTAATTTGGAAACGAAATCTTGCCAAGACTTTCGTCTCTTCTGTTTAAATGTTCTACGTGCTTTAGCACGGAATATACGGAAAGTGCTTAAATTGTCAGAGGTAGGATGCAAGTTGAACCGTCGTTCGGCCTTTTTTCTGTTTTTCTTGGCTTCTTCACAGTCGTTATCAAACCATGGTTTGCTGGGTTGTTTTGGATTTGTCGAGGTTTTTGGAATGGTTCTCTCAGCTATTGATACTAAAATCTCGTTAAATTTAAGGACGGGATCACTTACATTGTAAAAAAGCTCATTTTTAAGTTCATCCCGACAGAGCTGCTCAAACAAAGGCCAATTTGCCTTGTCAAATTTCCAGCGAGCAGCTCTCTCAGTTGACGAGGGAAACAAATTTTCCAAAATAATTGGAAAGTGATCACTTCCGCAAAGATCGTCATGGATCCGCCATGAGTAATCAAGCAAAAGAGAAGGGTCACAAATAGTTAAATCGATAGCTGAGTAAGAACCATTCCCCGGATGAAGGTAAGTATCTGACCCATCATTAAATATACACAATCCTTCCTGATTTAAAATATCTTCAATTTTTTTGCCTTTATCATTTACTGAGTTACTACCCCAAATTGGATTATGAGCATTAAAATCACCCATAATTAAAAATGGGGCCGGTAGTTGGTCTATTAAATGTCTAAGTTGACACATTTCTAAATTTGTATTGGGAGGAATATAAATAGAGCATAGAGTGATAGTTTTATCAAGAGAAAGGCGTACAGCGACTGCTTGCATATCTGTATTTAATTTTATTCTACTGTGAATAATGTTATTTTTAACTAGGATCGAGGAGCCGCCCGCAGCTCTTTCGTCCTTTGCAACATGCGTAGTATATAAAGAATAGTTCTTTACATTAATGCAATCATTTTCTTTTAAATGAGTTTCTTGTAGGCAAAACGCAACAGGAAGGATTGTCTGTATAAGTAACGATAGTTCAATGAGATTAATTTTCAAACCCCGACAATTCCACTGAATGATACTTTTCATTTTCGAGGTGGTCGGATGGGGGATAATTTCGCATTCCGCCGTTCACGTGGGGAATGACTGCGATTCCTCCCACCAACAACCTTCCAGGTGGTATTTGAGGGAGGTGAATCCTTATCCAAAGGATCACCCCAGATTGTAGATTCATAGTCATTTGACGATTCCACATCCATTTCGTCATGATCACTGGTATCGTCAAATTCTGCTTTTAAAACATTAAATTTTATTAATTTTTTGTCTGCTTTAGGGAGACGACTTGATAACTGTCTGTTATTGGTTTTTCCAACTGATGGTCCTTTCTGTGATGACGAGGAAGTTTGTTGTGAATTTTTGTTAGAATTTTGTTGTGGTTTGGAAGTCTGTTTGCTGCGGGGAGAATTTAAAGGTAAAGATGACCCAGATGTCTGTGATGAATTTGATGACTTAGACGGTTTGGATGATGAATTTGTATTCTTAGAAGAACTTAAATCACAAGTACGGACAGGAAGTTCAGTATTGTTTGGCCAAGTGTATTCTGTTTGTGTTTGAAAAGATCTAGTGGAAGGTGAAACTTTTACTTTGTCTGCGTATGTTGTGGAAGATGAGTTATTTGAACCAGAGACAATTTTTCGAGCTTCTTGATAACTAATTTTATTTTCAGCTTTTATTTTTTGAATTTCGAATTCTTTTTTATAATATTCACAAATTCTAGAATTTGCCAAATGATCTAAACCACAATTTGCACATTTAATTTGGCCTTCACATTCAAAGCTTGAATGGCCCTCGGCAGAACATTTTACACATCTTTCCGTACCTCTACAAGAACTCCTACCGTGTCCAAATTTCTGACATTTGAAACAACGAGTAGGGTTCGATACGTAAGTGTCAATTCTTATTCTGTAAGGTCCAAGGTAAATGTGACTGGGTACGACTGAAAGGTCAAAAGTTAGAAGGTAAGTATTTAATTTAATGATATTGCCATCAGATTTTTTTGTAAACCTTTTGATTTTCGAAACGTATTGTGATTTAAGTTCTTCCAGGATTTCATCATCAGAAAGTTCAGCCAAATCACGGTCACGGTCTCTGATTATTCCTTGACACGAATTTAATGTCCTGTGAGGAGTAACGGAGATCTGGATATTGCCAATTGTAGTCAAAGAGAGTAGATTTTTTGACTGTTGTTGCCTGAAACATTCAATCAGGACACTTCCATTTTTCATTTTAGAAACTTTTTGAACGGTGCCTGCACAACCTTGTATTGACTTTTGGAGAACGAAAGGTGAAATTTTGGTTAATGGTTTTTCCGGATCTACACTTGTCAAGACTAAATATTTTGAAAATATATCTGATGAAGTATTTGGAGTTTTTACTGTGTGTTCCTCGTCATCACTTGATTCTAATTTCCGTTTAGAGCTTGTTGGTGTTTGGGGGTTTTGTAGAGAAGCCATGGTAATTTTATACTGTTTCGTTGCCCTTGTTCCCCGCCCGCCTCGGAGCAGCACCAATACGATGTATACCTGCCGCATTTGCGACAGGCACTAGGGCTACAAGGGCAAGATACTCGCATAGAGTACTTTTATATAGACACAAGCTTCGTGCCGAGGGTTACCCGGCGAAACAACTGTCCAAAGTGGTATCTACACGATTGACCCATAAGCCACCGCCTTCTTGAATTCAACCCACATAAATGGTACTATTGTTGTACATTTTGTAAACAGGTCAAGTTCAAGGGCTTGGCGTGACCAGCCGATTGATCAGGACCGGGCCCATCCGACCGCCCGTTTAAGATAAAGTAAGGGCCAAAGTGGCGTGTTTCAGCCACCAGGATCCCGTCCTCTATCCTTACGGGTATCCACACACGGCAAACATGTGGCCTCATTAAGCCGAGGAAGCCTGACCCCATTAGCCACCGCCATCTCCGCTGATTCCGTCAGTGGCTATCTTCAAAGACCCCAGAACCGAAACATCAACCTCGTGCGATACATGCATACCACCCTAACCCGACCCATTGTATCGAGGCGTCATAAAGGGTTCATTTGGGTCTTTTCAGGCAACCACGAGAAAACAGCAGAGGGCAAGACATGACCAGTTTTGGCTGGACCGGGGTAATCCAGCCAATCATGAGTTGGGTGTGTAAAATATGTGAATTAATAAACCAAATGGAAAATATCAAATCTATTGTAGAATAAAAATATTAACTTAATTCTAAAATTTAGTAAATAATTGGAATAAACTATATCCGAGACGATAGTAGAAAAATAATAAATAAATAAATAACCGAAATAAATAATAATTTTGAACCTGTTGAATTTTGTGACCCTTAAGCCAACACCAATCCATAAATCAGTAATTTGGAATTTTAACCATATCGAGCAGGAGAAAAAAAACACAAACAATATATAGTGATATAAAGGAATGGTGTGACCAGCCGATTGACCGAATCGGGTCCATCCGGCCTCCCGTCTAGGTAAAGATTGTGCCCCAGATGGTGATCGGAACCGTTTTTCCGGCCATCCAGGAACACTCCCTATTACCGACACGGGTAAGCGACACACGGCAAACATGTCGCCTCTTTAGGGGCCTCTTACGCCAAGCCGAGGAGCTGTGGGCCTATTCTATTGTGTCCCCGGGACCCACACGGGGGCAGTTGCCATAGAAATCAAATGTATTCGGTAGAAATTAACCACAAATTTTACACTGAGTCGACTTGTAAACATCTACTCAAAACATTTAATATTTATTTTACTAAAATTATAACGATGCTGCTTCGACAATTATTACATATATTTTGAAATTGCATCATGCATGTTATTCGCCAACTCAGTCGTCAGACTTGTCTGACAGGATTATTTATTGATTTGTTACACAAATTACTAGTATTTAGCAAAATTAAAAAATAATAGAAGTACTAAGGGTTCATTCCTTGTATTGCACATGGTAGATCTCCTTAGCTGAATTTTGGCTTCCTATTTCGGTATTTTTGGTTATGAGTATGTCTTGTTCAAAATAAATTTGGTTTTTGGTCTTCCAAATGTTTCGGTTTTAATGCTGCTGATGAGAGGCAACTCCTTGAAATGCGTCGTATACAGCATAGTATAACTTTAATATATCTAATATTATTATCTTTGGATTGTTATTTTTTTTATCAATTGCAATAAGTTTCAGTGTGTTTTATAACCTTTCAATATCACATTTGGGTTTTCTGCATTTACAGTAGGATCTGTCAGCGTTCTGAAAATAGACCAAGAAGAAAACAGAATACCACTTGAAACAAGTCGGTTTTTTTACAGTAGGGAAATCAATTCCCGGTATGATAAGAAGGAATTCTGTCAGCGATATGGAAATAGAACAGCAATAAAACAGAATACCACTTGAAACAAGTGTTTAAAAGACTTGATTAAAGAGTAGTTGCCATAGAAATCAAATGTACTCGGTAGAAATTAACCACACATTATACATTCAGTGGATTTGTAATGATCTCAAAACATTTAATATTTAAACCATTGAATATCCATCTTGTTACATTTAATCTTTCTGCTGTGCCGGAATGCGTCGTATACAGCATAATATAAATTTAATATATCTAATATTAGTAACTTGATAGTGTTATTTTTTTCATCAATTGCAATAAGTTTCAGTGTGTTTTATAACCTTTCAATACCACATTTGGGTTTTCTGCATTTACAGTAGGACCTGTCAGCGTTCTGAAAATAGACCATGAAGAAAAAGAATACCACTTGAAACAAGTGTTTAAAAACGGTTGATTAAAGAGCAGTTGCCATAGAAATCAAATGTATTCGGTAGAAATTAACCACAAATTTTACATTCAGTCGACTCGTAAACATCTACTCAAAACATTTAATATTTATTTTACTAAAATTATAACGATGCTGCTTCGACAATTATTACATATATTTTGAAATTGCATCATGCATGTTATTCGCCAACCCAGCGTCAGACTTGTCTGACAGGATTATTTATTGATTTGTTACACAAATTACTAGTATTTAGCAAAATTAAAAAATAATAGAAGTACTAAGGGTTCATTCCTTGTATTGCACATGGTAGATCTCCTTAGCTGAATTTTGGCTTCCTATTTCGGTATTTTTGGTTATGAGTATGTCTTGTTTAAAATAAATTTGGTTTTTGGTCTTCCAAATGTTTCGGTTTTAATGCTGCTGATGAGAGGCAACTCCTTGAAATGCGTCGTATACAGCATAGTATAACTTTAATATATCTAATATTATTATCTTTGGATTGTTATTTTTTTTATCAATTGCAATAAGTTTCAGTGTGTTTTATAACCTTTCAATATCACATTTGGGTTTTCTGCATTTACAGTAGGATCTGTCAGCGTTCTGAAAATAGACCAAGAAGAAAACAGAATACCACTTGAAACAAGTCGGTTTTTTTACAGTAGGAAAATCAATTCCCGGTATGATAAGAAGGAATTCTGTCAGCGATATGGAAATAGAACAGCAATAAAACAGAATACCACTTGAAAAAAGTGTTTAAAAGACTTGATTAAAGAGTAGTTGCCATAGAAATCAAATGTACTCGGTAGAAATTAACCACACATTATACATTCAGTGGGTTTGTAATCATCTCAAAACATTTAATATTTAAACCATTGAATATCCATCTTGTTACATTTAATCTTTCTGCTGTGCCGGAAGGTGTCGTATACAGCATAGTATAAATTTAATATATCTAATATTAGTAACTTTAGATTGTTATTTTTTTTATCAATTGCAATAAGTTTCAGTGTGTTTTATAATCTAATATTAGTAACTTTAGATTGTTATATTTTTATCAATTGCAATAAGTTTCAGTGTGTTTTATAACTTTCAATATCACATTTGGGTTTTCTGCATTTACAGTAGGATCTGTCAGCGTTCTGAAAATAGACCATGAAGAAAACAGAATACCACTTGAAACAAGTGTATAAAAAGGGTTGATTAAAGAGCAGTTGCCATAGAAATCAAATGTATTCGGTAGAAATTAACCACAAATTTTACATTCAGTCGATTTGTAAACATCTACTCAAAACATTTAATATTTCACTAAAATTATAACGATGCTGCTTCGACAATTATTAGATATATTTTGAAATTGCATCATGAATGTTATTCGCCAATCCAGTCGTCAGACTTGTCTGACAGGATTATTTATTGATTTGTTACACAAATTACTAGTATTTAGCAAAATTAAAAAATAATAGAAGTACTAAGGGTCCATTCCTTGTATTGCACATGGTAGATCTCCGTAGCTGAATTTTGGCTTCCTATTTCGGTATTTTTGGTTATGAGTATCTCTTGTTTAAAATAAATTTGGTTTTTGGTCTTCGAAATGTTTCGGTTTTAATGCTGCTGATGAGAGGAAACTCCTTGAAATGCGTCGTATACAGCATAGTATAAATTTAATGTATCTAATATTAGTATCTTTGGATTGTTATTTTTTTTATCAATTGCAATAAGTTTCAGTGTGTTTTATAACCTTTCAATATCACATTTGGGTTTTCTGCATTTACAGTAGGATCTGTCAGCGTTCTGAAAATAGACCAAGAAGAAAACAGAATACCACTTGAAACATGTGGGTTTTTTTACAGTAGGGAAATCAATTCCCCATATGATGAGAAGGAATTCTGTCAGCGATATGGAAATAGAACAGCAATAAAACAGAATACCACTTGAAACAAGTGTTTAAAAGACTTGATTAAAGAGTAGTTGCCATAGAAATCAAATGTACTCGGTAGAAATTAACCACACATTATACATTCAGTGGGTTTGTAATCATCTGAAAACATTTAATATTTAAACCATTGAATATCCATCTTGTTACATTTAATCTTTCTGCTGTGCCGGAATGTGTCGTATACAGCATAGTATAAATTTAATATATCTAATATTAGTAACTTTAGATTGTTATTTTTTTTATCAATTGCAATAAGTTTCAGTGTGTTTTATAATCTAATATTAGTAACTTTAGATTGTTATTTCTTTATCAATTGCAATAAGTTTCAGTGTGTTTTATAACCTTTCAATATCACATTTGGGTTTTCTGCATTTACAGTAGGATCTGTCAGCGTTCTGAAAATAGACCATGAAGAAAACAGAATACCACTTGAAACAAGTGTATAAAAAGGGTTGATTAAAGAGCAGTTGCCATAGAAATCAAATGTATTCGGTAGAAATTAACCACAAATTTTACATAGGGTTAGGGTTAGGGTTAGGGCAAAGTACCCAATTAGAGACGGTTAGCACTAAATTTTTGTTAGCACCTTGTTTAGCACCTTAGTGGATAATTGGCTACATTTGGCTACTTTCTTGGGTATTTTACTAAAAAATGGCTACCAATGGCTACCTCCATCGGTGATTGGCTACACGCCAATGGTAAATGGGACACAGTGGTAATTGGCTACCAAATTTTCGTGAAAAAAAAGTCTTGTTTTTTTCACGTTTCTGACCAAAATAAACCATATAAGCTTAATTTTTTTCATTTAAAAATTTTCTTTTTTTTTTACTGGTCATTCAGAGCTCTGTGTACTTTTTGTTGTTGATTATATATGGTTGAATATTTCCTAATTGTGTACCTATGTACAAGTTCTTCAAGAGACATTGAAATGATAGCTGGGTTTGCTTTGATGTCATTTCAGATCCAAGTCAAAAATGAAAAAAAGACCTCAGATTGGTAGCCAATTCGCAATGGCTACTTGCAATGATGATTTATATAACGGTTATATATGTGTATTATCTAGTAATAAATATGCATAAATTTGTAAAAAATACTAGCATAATATTTTAAATATATGTTTATTCATATATTACTTAGTATTACCTTTTGTTTTCAAAATGAACTTTAGAAATACCCAATTGCTATTTTTAGATTGGGAATTTTTATGGAATTTCCTCCCAAAAATTTGAAGGATATTTTAAATCAGAAAACAGAATTTGCACAGTGTAGACAAGACGTTTTTGCCGACGATAGGTATGTATAACACTTAGCAAAATGTTTATGATAAATTTCTATCTGTTATATCGAAATTACATTTAGTGAATTTGTTATTTATAATGCTTTTTTATAATTTATACTACGGATCTTGTTTTTCAGAATGTCCGGTCAAGATATAGTAGAAATGGCAGAAACTGGATCGTGTGAAGTTGACCATCACAGATCATTGTTATTAAGACTCACCTCTGCTGAACTACAGTTGCAGAAAACAAAGAAATTGAAATCGAGATGGCAGACTACTAGCTTTGTTTTAATGGTTGCATTTGCTGTGACACTAATAGGACTTACAATTGCTTTGTATTATGTTTATGTATTGTGAAGGAGCCGACGATACTTGCCTCTGTTGAACTACAGTTGTCCAAAACACAGATACATTGAACGCCAGATTTTGGACTACTAGCTGAAACTGTGATATTAATAGCAACGGATAGGAAATTTCCAAGCTAAAGGAAAACCACTGGAATTCCATTTATTTATCTTGAGAAAGAAGAAAAGTTACGATACCATAGCAAAAAGCTTAACCTGATAGGAGCAATCGAGCAGTCGAACAATGTCTCTTAGATTCGAACAACTCGAAGATTTTCAGTTAGTGAAAGTGCATTTGGAGGAATTAGGATATGAATGTTGTTACAATAGGGAAATGTTGACTATGTCTTTTCATTGCCATGTGACTTATAAATTTGCATTAGACTTCTGTAATGCATTAGAAATTTCTGTAACCGTCGTCACGGAATTTTCGAACGTACAATGAATGATTTAATTTCCAGTGCTTTTGATGCTTCATTCTGTGTTTGGCACTCGAGACCGGGCCCATCCGACCGCCCGTTTCAGATAAAGTAAGGGCCAAAGTGGCGTGTTTCAACCACCAGGATCCCGTCCTCTATCCTTACGGGTATCCACACACGGCAAACATGTGGCCTCATTAAGCCGAGGAAGCCTTACCCCATAAGCCACCGCCTTCTCCGCTGCTTCCGTCAGTGGCTATCTTCAGAGACCCCAGAACCAAAACATCAATCTCATACGATACCTGCAGACCACCCTAACCCCACCCATGGTATCGAGATGTCATAAAAGGTTCATATGGGTCTCTTCAAACAACCACGAGAAAACAGCAGAGGGCTAGACATGACCAGTAAGTGGCCAGACCGGGGCAAACCAGCCAATTTTTGAGCTGGTTGTTCAAATATTTCAGAAATTGTGAAACCAAAAATTGTGACCAAGACATTTGAAACAGTTGATACAAATGACAGGTATAATTTAGATTTGAATATTAAGAAAATAATAAAACAAAAATAATGGAAATAAATAAAGATCCAATTCAAAAGTAAAGAAATTTTGAGCTTGTTAAAGTTTGTGACCCATTAGCCAACACCAATCCCGCCAAACAGCAATTTAGAATTCGATTTATCAATTTGGGGAGAAAAAAATATATATACGCGTTACAAAAAGGGACTGATGTGACCAGCCGATTGACCGAATCGGGTCCATCCGGCCTCCCGTCTAGGTAAAGATTGTGCCCCAGATGGTGGTCGGAACCGTTTTTCCGGCCATCCAGGAACACTCCCTATTACCGACACGGGTAAGCGACACACGGCAAACATGTCGCCTCTTTAGGGGCCTCTTACGCCAAGCCGAGGAGCTGTGGGCCTATTCTATTGTGTCCCCGGGACCCACACGGGGGTTTAAACCATTGAATATCCATCTTGTTACATTTAATCTTTCTGCTGTGCCGGAATGTGTCGTATACAGCATAGTATAAATTTAATATATCTAATATTAGTAACTTTAGATTGTTATTTTTTTATCAATTGCAATAAGTTTCAGTGTGTTTTATAACCTTTCAATATCACATTTGGGTTTTCTGCATTTACAGTAGGATCTGTCAGCGTTCTGAAAATAGACCATGAAGAAAACAGAATACCACTTGAAACAAGTGTATAAAAAGGGTTGATTAAAGAGCAGTTGCCATAGAAATCAAATGTATTCGGTAGAAATTAACCACAAATTTTACATTCAGTCGATTTGTAAACATCTACTCAAAACATTTAATATTTCACTAAAATTATAACGATGCTGCTTCGACAATTATTAGATATATTTTGAAATTGCATCATGAATGTTATTCGCCAATCCAGTCGTCAGACTTGTCTGACAGGATTATTTATTGATTTGTTACACAAATTGCTAGTATTTAGCAAAATTAAAAAATAATGGAAGTACTAAGGGTCCATTCCTTGTATTGCACATGGTAGATCTCCGTAGCTGAATTTTGGCTTCCTATTTCGGTATTTTTGGTTATGAGTATCTCTTGTTTAAAATAAATTTGGTTTTTGGTCTTCCAAATGTTTCGGTTTTAATGCTGCTGATGAGAGGCAACTCCTTGAAATGCTTCGTATACAGCATAGTATAAATTTAATGTATCTAATATTAGTATCTTTGGATTGTTATTTTTTTTATCAATTGCAATAAGTTTCAGTGTGTTTTATAACCTTTCAATATCACATTTGGGTTTTCTGCATTTAGAGTAGGATCTGTCAGCGTTCTGAAAATAGACCAAGAAGAAAACAGAATACCACTTGAAACATGTGAGTTTTTTTTTACAGTAGGGAAATCAATTCCCCATATGATGAGAAGGAATTCTGTCAGCGATATGGAAATAGAACAGCAATAAAACAGAATACCACTTGAAACAAATGTTTAAAAGAGTTGATTAAAGAGTAGTTGCCATAGAAATCAAATGTACTCGGTAGAAATTAACCACACATTATACATTCAGTGGATTTGTAATCATCTCAAAACATTTAATATTTAAACCATTGAATATCCATCTTATTACATTTAATCTTTCTGCTGTGCCGGAATGCGTCATATACAGCATAGTATAAATTTAATATATCTAATATAAGTATCTTTGTATTGTTATTTTTTTTTATCACTTGCAATAAGTTTCAGTGTGTTTTATAGCCTTTCAATATCACATTTGGGTTTTCTGCATTTACAGTAGGATCTGTCAGCGTTCTGAAAATAGACCATGAAGAAAACAGAATACCACTTGAAACAAGTGTTTAAAAGGGTTGATTAAAGAGCAGTTGCCATAAAAATCAAATGTATTCGGTAGAAATTAACCACAAATTTTACATTCAGTCGATTTGTAAACATCTACTCAAAACATTTAATATTTATTTTACTAAAATTATACTGATGCTGCTTCGACAATTATTAGATATATTTTGAAATTGCATTATGCATGTTTTCGCCAACCCAGTCGTCATGCTTGTCTGACAGGATAATTCATTGATTTGTTACACAAATTACTAGTATTTAGCAAAATTAAAAAATAATAGAAGTACTAAGGGTTCATACCTTGTATTGCACATGGTAGATCTCCTTAGCTGAATTTTCGCTTCCTATTTCGGTATTTTTGGTTATGAGTACTTCTTGTTTAAAATAAGTTTGGTTTTTGGTCTTCCAAATGTTTCGGTTTTAATGCTGCTGATGAGAGGTAACTCCTTGAAATGCGTCGTATACAGCATAGTATAAATTTAATATATCTAATATTAGTATCTTTGGATTGTTATTTTTTTTTTATAAATCGTTTGAGTGTGTTTTATAACCTTTGGGTTTTCTACATTTACAGTAGGATCTGTCAGCGTTGTGGAAATAGACCAAGAAGAAAACAGAATACCACTTGAAACAAGTGGGGTTTTTTTTACACTAGGAATATCAATTCCCCCATAATAAGAAAGAATTGTCAGCGATCTGGAAATAGACCAGCAATAAAACAGAATACCACTTGAAACAAGTGTTATTTTAACAGTAGGAAGATCAATTCCCCTATAATAAGGAATTATGTCAGCGATCTGGAAATAGACCCGGAGGAAAACAGAATACCACTTGAAACAATTGTTTGAAAAGAGTTGATTAAAGAGTAGTTGCCATAGAAATCAAATGTACTCGGTAGAAATTAACCACACATTATACATTCAGTGGATTTGTAATCATCTCAAAACATTTAATATTTAAACCATTGAATATCCATCTTATTACATTTAATCTTTCTACTGTGCCGGAAGATATCTACACAGGAGGCCTCGGGGCGTTCATAACAACCCCCATATAAAGTTTTTATGTAGAGGCGAACGAGCTGTCTCTTAATAACCGTGGCAAAAAGCTATAAGCATATCCTTAAATCCTGCCTACAACTGTGTTTTCAACCGTCTCTATGAGGATATATTTGAACAGCGTGAAAACAAAATCCCTCCTTTTGGTATCCGGATGAAACCACACATTTCTGGTTCTAACATCAACCTTGATGAAATAGCCCCTATTAATCGCCACCTTGGCTTTTACCCAAACACAAATTCATTTTTGACATCAGAAAACATAAAAAGTCGGACACTAACCCTAGTGAAACTCAGCAACAGTTTCCTGAATTAAATCAATTTTTCAATATTTCGATACCATTTATATTGATGGATCAAAAGACTGAGATAAAGTAGCTGCTACTGCTGTTTATTGACAAATTTACAGCTGAGGCAAGAGCTATTATTCCTTCCTTGAAATTCATTAGATCATCCGACAAACAGAACTTTCTAATTTGTTTTGATTCGCTTTCTAATATTAGTATCTTTGGGTTGTTATTTTGAAACTCCTGGGACGATGCCTCTGCATGGTGGACCCTAGGTCAACGATGGTATTCGTCAAACCAGTCGTCAGACCTGTCTGACATGATCATTCATTGATTTGTTACAGAAATAACCAGTATTTAGCAAAATTAAAAAATAATAGAAATACTAAGGGTTCATTCATGGTAGATCTTCTTAGCTGAATTTTGGCTTCCTATTTCGGTATTTTTGGTTATGAGTATCTCTAGTTTAAAATAAATTTGGTTTTTGGTCTTCCAAATGTTTCGGTTTTAATGCTGCTGATGAGAGGCACCTCCTTGAAATGCGTCGTATACAACATAGTATAAATTTAATAGATCTAATATTAGTATCTTTGGATTCTTATTTTTTTTTATCAATTGCAACAAGTTTCAGTGTGTTTTATAACCTTTCAATATCACATTTGGGTTTTCTGCATTTACAGTAGGATCTGTCAACGTTCTGAAAATAGACCAAAAAGAAAACAGAATACCACTTGAAACAAGTGGGGTTTTTTATAGTAGGGAAATCAATTCCCCGTATGATAAGAAGGAATTCTGTCAGCGATATGGAAATAGAACAGCAATAAAACAGAATACCACTTGAAACAAGTGTTTAAAAGAGTTGATTAAAGAGTAGTTGCCATAGAAATCAAATGTACTCGGTAGAAATTAACCACACATTATACATTCAGTGGATTTGTAATCATCTCAAAACATTTAATATTTAAACCATTGAATATCCATCTTATTACATTTAATCTTTCTGCTGTGCCGGAATGCGTCATATACAGCATAGTATAAATTTAATATAAGTATCTTTGGATTGTTATTTTTTTTATCAATTGGAATAAGTTTCAGTGTGTTTTATAACCTTTCAATATCACATTTGGGTTTTCTGCATTTACAGTAGGATCTGTCAGCGTTCTGAAAATAGACCATGAAGAAAACAGAATACCACTTGAAACAAGTGTTTAAAAAGGGTTGATTAAAGAGCAGTTGCCATAGAAATCAAATGTATTCGGTAGAAATTAACCAAATTTTACATTCAGTCGATTTGTAAACATCTACTCAAAACATTTAATATTTATTTTACTAAAATTATAACGATGCTGCTTCGACAATTATTAGATATATTTTGAAATTGCATCATGCATGTTATTCGCAAACCCAGTCGTCAGACTTGTCTGACAGGATTATTTATTGATTTGTTACACAAATTACTAGTATTTAGCAAAATTAAAAAATAATAGAAGTACTAAGGGTTCATTCCTTGTATTGCACATGGTAGATCTCCTTAGCTGAATTTTGGCTTCCTATTTCGGTATTTTTGGTTATGAGTACTTCTTGTTTAAAGTAAGTTTGGTTTTTTGTCTTCCAAATGTTTCGGTTTCAATGCTGCTGATGAGAGGTAACTCCTTGAAATGCGTCGTATACAGCATAGTATAAATTTAATATATCTAATATTAGTATCTTTCGATTGTTATTTTTTTTGATCAATCGTTTCAGTGTGTTTTATAACCTTTCAATATAACATTTGGGTTTTCTACATTTACAGTAGGATATGTCAGCGTTCTGGAAATAGACCAAGAAGAAAACAGAATACCACTTGAAACAAGTGGGTTTTTTTTCCACTAGGAATATCAATTACCCCATAATAAGAAAGAATTATGTCAGCGATCTGGAAATAGACCAGCAATAAAACAGAATACCACTTGAAACAAGTGTTATTTTAACAGTAGGAAGATCAATTCCCCTATAATAAGAAGGAATTATGTCAGCGATCTGGAAATAGACCCGGAGGAAAACAGAATAGCACTTGAAACAAGTGTTTAAAAGAGTTGATTAAAGAGTAGTTGCCATAGAAATCAAATGTACTCGGTAGAAATTAACCACACATTATACATTCAGTGGATTTGTAATCGTCTCAAAACATTTAATATTTAAACCATTGAATATCCATCTTGTTACATTTAATCTTTCTACTGTGCCGGAATATGGCCTCGGGGCGTTCAGAACAACCCCCATATAAAGTTTATATGTAGAGGCGAACGAGCTGTCTCTTAATAACCGTGGCATAAAGCTAAAAGCATATCCATCACAACCTGCCAACGGCTGTTTTCAACCCTCTCTATGAGGATATATTTGAACAGCGTGAAAACAAAATCCATCCCTTTTGTATCCGGACGAAACCACAAATTTAACATCAACCTTGATGAAATTTGGGTTTTCTGCATTTACAGAAGGATCTGTCAGCGTTCTGGAAATAGACCAAGAAGAAAACAGAATACCACTTAAAACAATTGGGGTTTTTTACAGTAGGGAATCAATTCCGCGTATGATAAGAAGGAATTCTGTCAGTGATATGGAAATAGAACAGCAATAAAACAGAATACCACTTGAAGCAAGTGTTATTTTAACAGTAGGAAGATCAGTTCCCCTATAATTAAAAGGAATTATGTCAGCGATCTGGAAATAGACCCGGAGGAAAACAGAATACCACTTGAAACAAGTGTTTAAAAAGGGTTGATTAAAGAGTAGTTGCCATAGAAATCAAATGTATATTAGTATCTTTGGATTGTTATTTTTTTTTTATCAATTGTTTCAGTGTGTATTATAACCTTTCAATTTAACATTTGGCTTTCTACATTTACAGTTCTGGAAATAGACCAAGAAGAAAACAGAATACCACTTGAAACAAGTGGGGTTTTTTTTACACTAGGAATATCAATTCCCCCATAATAAGAAAGAATTATGTCAGCGATCTGGAAATAGACCAGCAATAAAACAGAATACCACTTGAAACAACTGTTATTTTAACAGTAGGAAGATCAATTCCCCTATAATAAGAAAGAATTATGCCAGCGATCTGGAAATAGACCCGGAGGAAAACAGAATACCACTTGAAACAATTGTTTGAAAAGAGTTGATTACTGTGCCTTCACAACCTGCCAACGGCTGTGTTTTCAACCCTCTCTATGAGGATATATTTGAACAGCGTGAAAACAAAATCCATCCCTTTGGTATCCGAATGAAACCACACATTTAACATCAACCTTGATGAAATAGCCCCTATTAATATACCGCAAATCGCTGCCTTGGCTTTTACCCAAACACATATTCATTTTTGACATCAGAAAACATAAAAAGTCGGAAACTAACCTCATTGAAACACAGCAACAGTTTGCTGAATTAAATCAATTTTTCAAGATTTCGATACCATTTATACTGATGGATCAAAAGACTGAGATAAAGTAGCCGCTGCTACTGTTTATGGACAAGGGGCAGCGACTCTTCGTCTTCCTTCTTCCAGTTTTAAATTAACAGCTGAGGCAAGAGCTATTATTCCTGCCTTGAAATTCATTAGATCATCCGACAAACATAACTTTCTAATTTCTTCTGATTCGCTTTCATGTTTATTGGCGATAGGTCGTCAGAAATATACAAATCCTTTGATTTCACATATTATTGAATTTTATAAGACTTTCTGTTTGGGTAAAGAAATGGTTTTTCTCTGGATACCAAGTCATGTTGGTATAAAGGGAAACACAGTCGTAGATAGAATAGCGAAGGATGCGCTAAAAGACCCCATTAATAGTATGTCAGTAACATTTAGTGATTTTAAACCGTTAATTTACAAGTATGTTTTAGCTCTGTACCGTCCCATTAGTACCTGTTTACAGATAACAAATTGCATTCTATTGAGCCAACTGTTGGCAAAAATATTTATTTCGAAGGCAAAAGCAAATGAGACCAAGTTGTTTTAACTAGATGTCGCATTGGCCACACCAAGACTCGTTCTTTTATTTTAGAGAGTGAGCCGCCTCCTGAGTATATCCCGTGTCAATGTCGACATAGTATTAAACATATTTTAATTGACCGTGTAGATACATCCGACATTACTTGTCGGTACTACACAGTCTACAATATGAAAGACTTATTTACAAGGGTTGCTGGCAACCGTATTTTACAATATTTAAAGGACGTTGGACTGTACTCTAGAGTATAGTTTTACTATATTCTTGACTATAGTCTTTATCCAGAATTTTAAATTTGTTTCTATGATTTAGACTTGTTATTGTATTTCATTCTGTGATTTTGTTTTGCAAAGTTCGTTTGAGCTATGTAGTAGTATATATTGGAATTTTTTTTCATATTTGTTTTAATGTTTTATTATTTCATTACATATTATCTGTAAATAGGCCATTCGTTTGATATATTTGTTTTAATCAGACATAATTTAACCAGATCTCGCCGTGATATGGCTTACATGTCGCCCACACGGCGCTAAAATCTATTCAATCAATCTACATAGGACCTTTCCGAATCCGAGTTGACACCTACGTACCTAGCCCTATCCGCTGTTTCAAATGCCAGAAATTTGGACACGGTAGGAGTTCTTGTCGCGGTACGGACAAAAGGGCACATTGTTCTTTTGAGGGCCATTCCAGCTTTGATTGTGACGGTACACTGCGCTACCTGTGGATTAGATCATTTGACAAATTCTCGAAGCTTCTTATAAAAAAGAATTAGAAATTGAAACTAGAGGCTCTCATGAGCCTGTATCGCTCACCTGGATTTAACTTTTCATCTTGAGCAGACCTAAAAATTTAAGTGTTGCAGTCAATTTGGCTGATTTTTCTATAGGATTCTATGTTAAACTAATTTCTGCTGTGGCAGTCATCTTGGTTGTCAGTCCAGTTTCTAAAAGAGAACCATCTAAGGACCATTTCTGCTAAGTCTTGTTCCAACTGGCTAAGCAGTTTCAGACTAAAAGATATTAAACAAAGGTCGGTGTGGCAGCAATCTTGGTGAACGGACATATTTCTGAAAGAGGACCTCCTAAGGACCAATGCTGCCAAGTCTGGCTCCAATATGTCAAGTGGTTTCAGACAAAACGATTTTTCAATGAAATTTTCCATAGGGCCCTATGTTAAACTAAGTTCTGCTGTGGCGGCAATCTTGGTTCAGTCCACGAAATCAGACACATTTCTAAAAAAGTGACCTCCTTAGGACCAATGCCACGAAGTCCTGCTCCAATATGTCAAGTGGTTTCAGACAAGAAGATTTTTCAATGAATTTTCCATAGGGCCCTATGTTAAACTAAGCTCGGTTGTGCGGCCATCTTGGTTGACAGTCCGGGTCATCGCACACATTTCTGAAAGAGGACCATCTAAGGACCATTGCTACCAAGTCTAATTCTAATTGGCTTAGTTGTTTCAAACGAGAAGATTTTTGAGTGATTTTCCCATAGGGTCCTATGTTAAACTAAGTTCTGCTGTGGCGGCCATCTTGGTTCATAGTCCACGAAATCAGACACATTTCTGAAAAAAGACCTCCTAAGGACCAATGCCACCAAGTTTGGCTCCAATATGTCAAGTGGTTTCAGACAAAAAGATTTTCAATGAATTTTCCTATAGGGCCCTATGTTAAACTAAATTCGGTTGTGGCGGCCATCTTGGTTGACAGTCCGGGTCATTGGACACACCACTGTAAGAGGACCATCTAAGGACCATTGCTGCCAAGTCTGGTTCCAATTGGTCAAGTGGTTTAAGACGAGAAGATTTTTCAATGAATTTTCCCATAGGGCCCTATCTCAAACTAAGTTCGGCTGTGGCGGCCATCTTGGTTAACAGTCCGGGTCATTGGACATATTTCTGAAAGAGAACCTCCTAAGAACTATTACTGCCAACTTTGGTTGCAACAGGACTTGTAGTTTCATATAAGAAGATTTTTGAAAATCAACCCCCCTTTTTTTCTATTTTTAGTAACAGCAGCCATCTCGGTTGGAAGTCCGGCATGCCAGAAATAATTTTGGAAGGGGGCCACCCAAGGACCATTCCACCAAAGTTTGGTCTCATTTGGCCCAGTGGTTTGAGAGGAAAAGATCTTTAAAGGATAGTTTACGCTGGATGCCGTATTTAAAGGGCAAAAACTCCTATAAGGGGTCAATCAACGATTTTGGTCATGTTGACTTATTTGTAGATCTTACTTTTTTGAACATTTTTGCTGTTTACAATTTGTCTTTATCTATAATAATATTCAAGATAATAACCTAAAACTGCAAAATTTCCTTAAAATTAACAATTCAGGGGCAATAACCCAACAAAGGGTTGACCGATTCGTCTGAAAATTTCATGACAGGTAAATCTTGACCTGATGAACATTTTTACCCCATGTCAGTTTTGCTCTAGTTGCTTTAGTTTTTGAGATACAAGACAAAAACTGCAGTTTACCCCTATGTTCTATTTTTAGCCATGTCGGCCATGTTGGTTGGCAGGCGGGGTCATCGGACACATTTTTAAAACTAGATACCCTAATGATGCCTGTGGCCAAGTTTGGTCCAATTTGGCCCAGCAGTTTCAGAGGAGAAGATTTTTCTAAAAGTTAACAGACGACGACGACGGACGACGGACGCCAAGTGATGAGAAAAGCTCACTTGACCCTTTGGGTCAGGTGAGCTAAAAACGAAAACCTAAAAAATATCAGCTATCAATTAGCTAAAAAGATAGCCTCTTCATCGAATAACTCTGTTCCAACAACTCTCAATCTGATAAAATTAAATCTCCAAAAATTACCAGGTCTTTTGCGACACAACCTGAATACACATGGCGTGAAGGGTGCAACACCAAATAGCTGTGCTTATATCTAGCCAGTCTAAAGGGTCGACCTCTCAAACCAAGTCCTCAACATCAAACTCACAAAACTTTTGTCAAATCAACTTCAACCACTAATGAAACAATCCCAATTCCCAAGAAAAGGACTTCCACATCTTCAAACCAAAAATCACCTCAAAAGCCCTCATCGTCACAGAAAGTTGCTCAAATCTCAAAAACGGAAAATATCTAAGAACAAAAATTATTCTGGTCGCGTCTCGAAGCCTGACAAACTTAAAAAGTTTTATAAATTTAGAGATCTTTGTACAGAGTTCGTCGATGATGACGACTCAAGAACAAATAGACACATCAAATAATCCTCGGAGTCGATATGGGACGATCCGTTAGTCCCATCTGAAGACTCTCGCTCCACCAGAGACCCCAGCGTTCGGGTGGAAGGCGAAGATTGATTGATTGTTTGATTGTTGCTTAACGTCCAGTGGCAAATATTTCATGCTTCTTCAGGACGAGAACCAGCTCAATTTATCAAAGAAAATACGGGCGGGTCAGGACACAAAGGGGAACCAATTTTGACTGCCACTGTAAAAGAAGGATGGTTGGGTAGCGTCGGATAATTTAGTCCTCTGTAGCGGCAATAGCCTACTCTTTTTCGAAAACTACAGAAGGGGTCTTTAGCGTACAGGGAGCGTGGCATTCTCCATACACGTTACCCACTATTGTCCGCGGTCAGGCTTTCCGTATTATGACCTGACAACCTCCCAAAGAGAGGGTTTCCCCTATCCGCCACCTGGGGACGCGCTAGACAGCTCTATGGGTGGAGCCCCCGTCATCCATCACAGCTGCCTAGTAGAAGGCGAAGAAGTTCGAACAACCTCGAGAGAACGCCCCCATCCGACCGCCCTTAAAATAAGTAATATAATATAGTGGAATTGTCGAGGTTTGAAAATTAATTTAATAGAGTTATCGTTACTTGTACAAACGTTCCTTCCTGCTTTTTGTCTTCTGGAAACTCTAAAGAAAACGATCTGGTTAATATTAAAAATTACTCTCTCTACAGCACTCACGTTAGTAAGGATGAAAGAGCTGTTCATCAATCCTAGTTAAAAATGATACAATTCATAATCGAATAAATCTTACTACTACCCTTTGGAAATTAATCAGTTAAAATCTTTAACTAATCAGTTACCTGTTCCTTTTATTCTGATGGCCGACTTCAACGCCCATAATCCCATTGAGGACAGAAACTCTCAAAATGATAGCGGCAGAAAAATAGCAGATTTTTTAAACCAGGAAAGCTTGCGCATTTTCAATGATGGATCAGATACTATCTCCATGCGGGGAATAGCTCTTACTCGGGTATCGATCAAATGATTTGTGACCCTTCTTTATTACTGGATTACTCGTAGCGAGTCCATGATGATTTGTGTGGAAGCGACCACTTTCCCATCATCCGAGCGATGTACAAGTTGGAAATTTGACCAAGCCGATTGGTCTGTTCGAGCAACTCTGTCGAGATGATGATTTGTGTGGAAGCGACCACTTTCCCATCATCCGAGCGATGTACAAGTTGGAAATTTGACAAAGCCAATTGGCCTTTGTTCGAGCAACTGTGGAGATGAACTGAGGAAAGGTACTTTTGATAATGTAATTAATCCAGTGCTTAAATTTAATGAAACGTTCGTATCGATAGCTAAGAGACTCGACAAATCGAAAACAACCCAGCAAACCATGGTTTGATGATGATAGTGAGGATGCAAAGAATATTCACTTTTTTGCAGATGCAGACAGGATGTAAAAGAAATGAACAAGATAAGAGTCGCAGAACAATGTATAAATTATTAACTTTTTATGAAATATTGATGACAAATAATTTAATACAGAATTTATAGCACAGAGTACAATATAGCTGATTCAATTGGCCTTGTAGTTTCATAGATTTTTTGAAATTCATCTCCCCTTTTTTCTATTTTTAGTAGCAGCATCCATGTGGTTTAGAAATCGGGGATGTCGGACATAATTTGGCAAGGGTGTCAAAAAAGCAGAGTTCCATCAAAGTTTGGTCCCAATTGGCCTAGTGGTTTCAGAGAAGATCTTTAAAGGAAAGTTTACGCCGGACGCGGTCTTTCAAGGGCAAAAACTCCTATAAGGGGTCAATCAGTGATTCAACGGAGAATGTGCCAAAGAGACAACAACCTGACCAAAGAGCAGAAAACAGCTCAAGGATACCAATGGGTCTTCAACGCAGCGAATTTCACTTCCTATGACTTCTTATGCGAACTGATTCTGCAGCCGTTTGGGACATATTGCTACGTGTAGCAATTTTAATTTTATTAAATGTATACATATCAAAGTGTGTAACCAATATTATATAAAAGAAGCGTATTTAATATACTCAATTTCAATGTTCACACATTAATAACATTAATCAGTACAAGCACAAGGAAACATCTGACTGCAAATTCACATTTAACAGTAGTATATATGTTTATGAAATAACAATCCAAAGATACTTATCTTAGATATAGTATTTTAACAGTAGTATACATGTTTTTACGATGAAATCATATTTAAGAACATTGTGTGTTCTGTATTTCAAGGTTGAAATTTTTGTAATTTCTTGTGTTCTTTTCTCTTTCAGTATGGTATTAATACATGAAGAAGTGTGAAATTTCAGCAAAATCTTTCCAAACTAAATTGTATGCAACATACTAGTGGTTCAGCGACAATGATGTTTTTGAATTGGAATTGCGTTCGAGTTGCAAAACATTCATCATAATATACAACCAAACATGGAATATTAGAAAATACTGGACTGCTTTCAAGATATATTTTGAAATAAAACATCCAAAATTTGTTTACATTGGTTCTAATTTAAAATGAGTTGATTGAGTTTAAAAATGTTAAATCAATGAAAATTTTTAAATGTTCACTTGTTAGAGTTTTCAATAAACATTCATCTTTGGACAAAGAAATTTCTAAGAGATGCAGGGTTCATTATCCTACAAACAATTTATATATCATCGATAGGCAAAACACTGATAAAAACCTCCTATTACACCCATAATAAACTAAACACATGTATGTTTCTTCTTCGGTCAACTTTATGAAGTACCACATACATGTATTGGTGTTTAAATGTCACGACCACAAATCTGAACATTAACAATCAAAGCCAAAAGTTTTTGAAAATAATAAAAACATTATTTCAGCTATCGAGTCTGAGTTGTATGCAAATGAAATATACTCTGCAACATGTTCTACATCAAATCAAATAGCCATAACTGACCATAAAGATTCGTGGCTAACTGTCACTAGAAGTTTCAGGAAGCTACTTCCGTCATTGTCTCGCTATACAAGAAACAAACATTTACATTAAAACATGGAACTCAAGTCGTGGTCATAGAAGAGTGTGAATGTTTTCCATTTCTTTGTGTGTATGCAATTTGGCTGTCAGATGATTCATTCTTTTTTCAATGATAAAAAAATCCTTTGAACCAGTATATATATATATATATATATATACTAGACATTGAACCCGCGCGAGCGCGGGAAAATAAGCATTTTTTTTTGTGGTGGCCATATTGACTTTAAAAAGTTTTTGCGGCCATGGCATTCGTGGAACAGGAACTCAATGTGGATGTTGTGGCAGGCTTCCCATAAACTTTCCTGTCAAGTAGGTGGTATCAACTGATAGTTTCATGTCTATATATGCTGTAGTATTCCAGAAATGGATGTTAATGCAAACTTTAACCAAAGTCAATGAAGCGTGAAATGTAGGTCAACGTGACCTAATTGTCATACGGTTGTTCGTTACTTCCGAAGATGTATCCACTGATGAAGTAGACTGTATGCCACGTAGAATTACCAAAAATGGACCTTAAGGTTCCATCATAGTCAAAATCTATGACGAAAATACAACCACATAAATTGTCAATATGTTTATGTTACAATTAATTCTGAACTGGAACTTGATGAAAAGCTTTCATTAAATACACATTTCATAATGCATTACCTTTTTCATTCAGAATAAATATGAAAAAGAATATGAATAAACATTTCCTTAGTGACGGATGAATTTTTCAAAAGATGCCGTGAGTTAAGTAGAGCATATTTTTGGAAAATAATTGTTCCAATTGTTCATTGTCATCATGGGCAGGGCAAGCGAGGCTTAATTTCACAAATAAATCCAATAGACGATAAAAGCATTTTTAGTGTGTGGCTGCGTGTGCTTTCCACGTTTATAAAGATGTCCGAGATAAATTTCGTCATTAATGATAAAGATGACCATTTGTTAAAAATATTTTTATCTAGGGCTTACAGGGAATTGTATGGTAGAGATATATTTAGACAGGTCACACGACAAATAATGTAAAAATGGATAATGGTTGGTTTTATCACTTTGTGCAAAGTAAACATCCGAGCAATCCAAAAACCAACTAAGTTAGGAATTCCTCTGAACTTTGCCTTACTTCTTCATAATCTTCAAAGTTCATAATGTTTATAGTTAGGAGAAATTGCATAATGGTAGAAAAAACAATCCTGAATACATGAAGCGGAAACATCCCACTCGAAGGAGAATGTTTTTAATTTGTTTTATTCTTCTTCCGTAATTTCAAACAAAAATACGTTTAAAATATGTGCATAATTGTTTATTTAAATCAATATGTTAAAATGATGCATTCGAGAACCTTCTAAGGGATATGTTGGGAGAATTCATACCGGAAAAGTCCATGCAAATTCCATTTGCACATAAACAAAACTGCAGTTTAAAATTTATAAATGCAGATTGTCAAATCCGATAATAACCTTTATAATCTGAACCATACATCGTTTATTTTGAACAACGCGTTTTGCCGCCTATTCGGCTAATTCGTAAATTTAGTATTATAGATATATATATATGTTTGGATGAGAAATCCTTTTTACCTTTATAATCATAAAAAATTTATTTCACCCTTGGTTGCTAGGGAATAAATTTGGTTGTTAAGGAAATATATTAGAATTTTTCATGTCTGTATTATTTATTCAGGCTTAGTTCGAAGACAGGTTGAAGGCGGAATATGGTATCAAAATTTCCAAAAATATAGATGATGTTGTAAATTACCAGAATTTTCACTGTGAGCGAATGAACATGGTTGCTTAGTAACATTGTGATAAATAAGGTTAACATACTATATTGAGTTGGTAGAAATGATTTTTACCTGCAAATACCTCTAAATTTTATCAATTGGATTTGCAGAAATTATTTCATGATAAATATATATCAGTAGAGGTGTCACACGGTTGGTTGCTAGGGAATGTCATTGGTTGCTTAAGAAAAAATCAACATTCCCCCCCATACATTTGTAGGAGTTGGTCAGGGTGATTAAATAATTTATGTTAGGTTGACATCTCATTTCCAAATTTGAACATTTTAGCACAATTTTTTGGCAAATTCTCATGGTTGCCTAGTAACGGAAATAAACTATTTTCGCACACAATTTCTAAAACTGTTTAACTGTTTCATAAAGTTCCGGATATGCTTGAATTTATTTTACCATGAACAGACCCTATTTTTACTTGTGAACAAAAAATTACCCTCTGCACATTTTAATTTTCCTAAAAATATACTTAAAATTCATGTTTTAAGTGAACTTTGATTGGTTACCATAGCAAAAGTTTCCAAGGATATTAAATATAAACCTTTGCAAACTTGAAGCTATGACATTGAAATTTTGTCTGTGTGGTCAATTGTACAAACCTAATTTTGCATGATTTTTGGACAAAAATGTGCAAAAGGTCAAGAGTTAATCTATTGCATTCATTAATCAAGTCATCCGTTACTTGTTTATTAACATTTACACCATTTAAGAAATTCCAGAAAGATCCAGAAATTCAAGAAAACTAGCTTCATTTTCAGGAATCCACAGTTTTAATCACATTTCCTGATTCATTCACACTATTATGGCTAAATGTATTGAAATTCAGCTCAAGAACATCACTTAGCATTGGATAAACACTTAGTAATTCAGGTGACAAGATACAGTAATCTACCAATGTTTTCTCTCTACATGTAACTTAACCAATAAATTTATCATTACCAATCTACCATTGACAATACATATGTTCGCACTTTTGCAAAGTGATAATAACCTTATTACAGACTTATTGAGTAAGGGGAATGGAGTTGAAAATGCTTTGAAAAACACCATTGAATCAGAACAGTTGCTTGGAAACATGCATAGGTTTTCCCGGAATTTCTTACAATTTCCCCCTCCATCCATAAATTCTTTCCTCTATTCAATATGGCCGTAATACAGTGACCATGAAGTGGCAATTCCAAGCTGTGGAGCAGCCGGGGTGAATTACACGCGAAATTTTTACACATTTTATTCGACTCAGATGTCGATTACGTTACGAGTATCATTTTTATATATTTTTGGTGCTTCATAAACGATAGTCATGAAACAGGATGGAAATATTATCATGGTTTACAATTTTTTTGAACGATGGAGATCAAGATCATAAAAATGAAAAATCCCAATATTGTGATTTCTTCGGCAGTAAATTGTTTGAACAGTTATAGACTCAATTGAAGATATTTGAAAAAGGTACTCGATAATTAAATCTTGTATATATTGGCAAAACTTACAAATGTGAGTCGCACTTTGCTGCTCCATTACGACTAAATGTAATAGTGTATTATTTCCTGAAGACAAGTTACAATAGTGCAAAATTAGAGATAAGGCCCCTTCAATTTACTTCTTCAATTCAAAATGGAAGGTCAAGAGTAATGCCATTGAAAAAGTCCCTAGCAACCATATACATTAGGTTAAGGACTTTCTAATTTACCTGTACAGGTCAAAAAGAAAGGTCAACCATAAAGGTACAGGATCCGACAATTGATTGATTCAACAAGTGTTGAAACTTAACCTATCTATTGTTCGATTCATTCAATTCAATTCATGTGTCTTAGAAACGATCTATTCGAAACGATCGATACGATTGACAACGATTGAACATCAATTGTCGATTCAATCAACTCAGTGGTTTTCTAACAAACAACGTTCGATTGAAACGATCGATACGATCGACAACGATTGAACGACAATTGTCGATTCAATCAACTCAATGGTTATATAAGAAACAACGTTCGATTGAAACGATCGATACGATCGACAACGATTGAACGACAATTGTCGATTCAATCAACTCAATGGTTATATAAAAAACAACGTTCGATCGAAACGATAGATACGATCGACAACGATTGGATGCCTATTGTTGATTCAATCAACTCAATGGTTTTCTTAGAGACAACGTTCAATCGAAACGATCGATACGATCGACAACGATTGAACACCAATTGTCGATCAACTCAGTGGTTTTCTAACAAACAACGTTCGATCGAAACGATCGATACGATAGACAACGATTGAACGACAATAGTCGATTCAATCAACTCAATGGTTATATAAGAAACAACGTTCGATCGAAACGATTGATACGATCGACAACGATTGAACACCAATTGTCGATTCAATCAACTCAATGGTTTTCTTAGAGACAACGTTCAATCGAAACGACCGATACGATCGACAACGATTGAACACCAATTGTCGATTCAATCAACGCAATGGTTATCTAAGAAACAACATTTAATCGAAACGATCGATACGATCGACAACGATTGAACACCAATTGTCGATTCAATCAACTCAATGGTTTTCTTAGAGACAACGTTCAATCGAAACGATCGACAACGATTGAACACCAAGTATCGATTCAAACATTCAGTGGTTATCTCAGAAGCAACGTTCGACCTAAAAGAGTGATACGATAGACAACGATTCAACACAAATTGTCTTAGAAACGATCTATTCGAAACGATCGATACGATTGACAACGATTGAACATCAATTGTCGATTCAATCAACTCAGTGGTTTTCTAACAAACAACGTTCTATTGAAACGATCGATACGATCGACAACGATTGAACGACAATTGTCGATTCAATCAACTCAATGGTTATATAAGAAACAACGTTCGATTGAAACGATCGATACGATCGACAACGATTGAACGACAATTGTCGATTGAACACCAATTATCGATTCAATCAACTCAATGGTTTTCTTAGAGACAACGTTCAATCGAAACGATCGACAACGATTGAACACCAAGTATCGATTCAAACATTCAGTGGTTATCTCAGAAGCAACGTTCGACCTTAAAGAGTGATACGATAGACAACGATTCAACACAAATTGTCGATTCAATCAACTCAATGGTTATATAAGAAACAACGTTCGATCGAAACGATTGATACAATCGACAACGATTGAACACCAATTGTCGATTCAATCAACTCTATTGTTTTCTTAGAGACAACGTTCAATCGAAACGACCGATACGATCGACAACGATTGAACACCAATTGTCGATTCAATCAACGCAATGGTTATCTAAGAAACAACATTTAATCGAAACGATCGACAACGATTGAACACCAATTGTCGATTCAATCAACTCAATGGTTTTCTTAGAGACAACGTTCAATCGAAACGATCGACAACGATTGAACACCAAGTATCGATTCAAACATTCAGTGGTTATCTCAGAAGCAACGTTCGACCTAAAAGAGTGATACGATAGACAACGATTCAACACAAATTGCCGATTCAATCAACCCAATGGTTTTTTGAAGAAACAACATTCGATCGAAAATATCAAACAATCGACAACGATTGAACACTAATTGTCGGTTCAATCAACTCAATTACTTTCTAAGAAACAACGTACGATTGAAACGATCGATTCGATCGACAACGATTGAACACCAATTATCGATTCAATTAACTCAGTGACTTTTTAATAAACAAAGTTCGATCGATACGATCAACAACGATTGAACACCAATTATCGATTCAAACAACTCAGTGGCTATCTCAGAAGCAACGTTTGATCGAAACGATTGATACGATAGACAACGATTGAACACAAATTGCCGATTCAATCAACTCAATGGTTTTTTTAAGAAACAACATTCGATCGAAACGATCGACAACGATTGAACACCAAGTATCGATTCAAACATTCAGTGGTTATCTCAGAAGCAACGTTCGACCTAAAAGAGTGATACGATAGACAACGATTCAACACAACTTGCCGATTCAATCAACCCAATGGTTTTTTGAAGAAACAACATTCGATCGAAAATATCAAACAATCTACAACGATTGAACACTAATTGTCGGTTCAATCAACTCAATTACTTTCTAAGAAACAACGTACGATTGAAACGATCGATTCGATCGACAACGATTGAACACCAATTATCGATTCAATTAACTCAGTGACTTTTTAATAAACAAAGTTCGATCGATACGATCAACAACGATTGAACACCAATTATCGATTCAAACAACTCAGTGGCTATCTCAGAAGCAACGTTCGATCGAAACGATTGATACGATAGACAACGATTGAACACAAATTGCCGATTCAATCAACTCAATGGTTTTTTTAAGAAACAACATTCGATCGAAACAATCGACAACGATTGAACACTAATTGTCGGTTCAATCAACTCAGTGACTTTTTAATAAACAACGTTCGATCTATACGATCGACAACGATTGAACACCAATTATCTATTCAAACAACTCAGTGGCTATCTCAGAACCAACGTTCGATCGAAAGATTGATACGATCGACAACGATTGAACACCAAATATCGAATCAATCAACTCAATGGTTTTCTAAGAAACAACTTTCGATCGTGACGATCGATACGACCGACAACGATTGCATGAACACTAATCATCGATTCAATAAACTCAGGTTTATTTTCTGAGAAACAATGTTTCATTGATACGCTACAAATAAATAAATAAATAAAATAATACATAAATAACCTTTATTTCATTTTTTTTTCACTCATTAGTAGACAGCTAATATACTTAAGGTAAGTACAAATACGATCGACAACAGTTGAACACTATTTGGTGATTGGTGATTTAATCAATAGACACTCTGACAAATGGTTGAAGCAAGAGAGATAACAAACAACAGGTTTAACCCTACTGGTGAATTTTGCTACGGGCAGTGCAATGAGTTCCTATCTTAACAGATGTTTGTATGCAGTTTTACAATACTAATAGTAATACTCTCACTTTTACATCTTGTTGATAGCATTGTTGTGATCGTTATTCAGTAAAGTGAAGAACACCATTCTCTTATGCCTGGTCATATGTCTGGTTCCATACTTGAATCTGTTTAACTTTTTGAATGCCTGTTCGCAACTTTCAGTGTTACAACCATGAATTTCTTTAAATTTCTCTAGTTTGGGGTGATATTTACAATTAGGATTGTCTTTCAATGGCATACAACTTGGCATTGTATGTTTCAACACGTGAAAAATATCTACTAAAAATTCAACTTTTTCCAGTATTTCGACAGCCCCTTCTACACCTTGTTTAGATAATTTACATATAAAAGGATGGAGCTCGCAACTTCTGTCATAGCCTAGATATTTTATCCTCTCTTTAATTCGTTCGTCAGAAATAAACAGTTTTCTTAAAAACATAAATACTTGTGTCAAGGATTCATGACTAAACATTTCCTTGAAACCGACAATGGTACCACATGGTCGTATAAGGAACAGCATTCCAGCTGATGACTTATAAAACTTGTTCAATTTGTCTTTATCTTTACAACTGCGCGTACTACTGTCACTAATAAATATCTTGTTCACGCTCTCTTCATTGTAATAATTATCATAATCTACAAATAGAAAAATTCACTGTCATTTCATCATCAGTGCATAGAATGTGCGATATCTGTGTACGGTTTTTGTTTACATTTGCTCCAGTGGATTCATATAAGATTGACATAATGTTAAAAGTTTACAGAGGACGGACGCATAGTGATGGCAATAGCTCACATGGCATTTTATTCTTGTGTTTATTTTGACTGTTACATGTACAAAGTATCCAGTATCATATGTAAATTCCATTTATCGATATCGCAATGCAGATAACCAATTATAGTACTAAACCATCCAGAAACGCCGCAAAAAAATTGCAGATTGTTTGGTTATGTTGCTCCAAAGAAGAAATGTGACATCATTTTCTTGTGTCTAGATTAACTGATAAAAATTTATAATTTCTGTCAAACATGACATGGGTATGCGTTTGCTTATTGTTGAAGGCCTCATGGTGATTTCAAGATGCTGAATAACGATAAAGGCGTTGTCCACTTGTTAAATTGGATTTTCATTGTACTTATTGTGATCTTGTCTCATGTACATTTACTCAATATCCTTCCTATTTTTCATGCTATATATACAAAATTCTCTTACAATGTATACTGTAAACGTACTTATTTCCGAGGTGTACTAATTTTAGCTTTTTTCGCGGTTGTCCGAAAATCTAGAAAATACTACCCGCTATTGTATGCCTAATGATATGAATATATAGGGAAACCATGTCGAAAATTCGAAATTTGATACCCGCGAATCAAACAAACGATTTGTAAAAACGCGAAAAGTAACATCCGCGAAAATAATTAAGTTTACAGTATGTCTCATAATTATACTCTATGCATAATATCAGAAGGATGGGATACGTGGTTACACTTGCCATTCTTCTTTTTTCATGAGATGATGAGGAATACAGCCGGACGAACGATCGGACACAAGGCGACAGATATTGATACATTTTGACACTACATGTATGCAGAAGAAACAAAAAGAGGTCTTCAACAATGACCTATAATTCACACCCAAAGCTATTTCAATACAGCCCATGGCGCTGGTTGGAGCGGTATTAGTTGTTATATGTCGACCAACGCTACATACATGACGATTTTTATTCACGGATGCGTGGTTAACTGGCAAACTTTTCCTACAAACACTCTTAATTTAGGCATTTTACCAACTTATATCTACAACTTTCACTGTTTCAGAACATTAAAAGTAAATTAGATTTGATTGGAACTTATTCTGGAAATTGATTCCACCAGGCGATATTTGTATTTATCATTTTGTCTTTCCATAAATTTCCTTTCTTTTATTACGCAATCATCAACTAATAATTACCTTTCAAATACATCGGAAGAATTCGTTTCCTGGATGGTCGTCTTTCTAAATCGCCTATAGGCTTCTCAACATTTTCATCTACCTCCACATCTTTCTTATGTTCTTCGCAATATCTGGAATAATTTTAATATCAAATATATTATTTAATGCTTCAAATATTACAGGCACATTATATTGCAAATATTGTATCACAACAAAAGTATCGGACATAATATGGTCAGAATAGCAAAGTTAAATATTGTGTACTTTTAACATAGAGTGGCATAACAGTTTCCATACAGATGTTAATGTCTGTTCAAAAAAGATTCAAATGATATATTTTAAATGTATTTTATTATATCTTATAATAAAAAAGTAATTTCAATTAAAGTTTTTCATAAATCATTTTTAATAAGGATTAGGATAAATTCATATATCTTACTTGTCTGGTTTTTTAAATTTTCCACCAAATACTGGATCCTCCGGGCAACAATCTTGTATTTTCAGTCCCTCTTCTGTAATTACCTTTTCTCCACTTTCAGAACATATGCTTCGCCTGAGCTTTTCATTACCGTCTATAGTTACGTATCCCTCCTTGCATCCTTTAACTTCACATACATGATACAGCCAACTATACTGTAGTTCTTCAAATTTCTATAAAAATATTTCTGCATGTATCAACTTTAATATTGATGGTTCCTTAAAGTTAATTACATATACACTGATAATGTAGGCTATCACTTGCAATTATCTCGTTGATAGTTTGTTGGGTCGGGGTAATGATCAAGATGTACTGCTTAATTTAATAAATACATGTAGAAGCATATTTATTTACTAATATAACGTAAAAACCATCTCCACAAAACCCTTAAATAAATCTTTATTTTGTAATACACTAAAGTTTCTTTTATTTTGACACTAACAAACATACAAACTTCTAAATATTACTTAACACGAATTTATTAGCATAAAGCTTACCATCAAAAATGACTTTTAAACTATACTGTCTCGATCGATTTAATGTTTTCCTTTACCTCTAATTATATATAAATATCGTATCTGTGCTCATAAACTTAATATAAAGACCGGTCGTTACTATAACATAAATAGAAATCACAGATTGTGTACAAATTGTAATGAGAGAAAGATTGAAGATGAATATCAATTTCTGTTAGAATGTAAAAAATATGAAGATTTAAGGAAAAAATATATTAAACAGTACTACTGGAGAAATCCATCCACTTTTAAGTTAATCCAGTTATCAGTACACAATAATAAAGAACTAAACAATTTAGGGAAATTTATAAAACTAGCTGAGACTTTACGTAATTAATGATTTTTTATTTATATTATTAGATACGTATGTATTGTGATTTTCAATACCTGTTATCATACTCTGCATTTATTTACTAGTTATTTGATAGTACTAATTCATAATCCATAACACAAAGACATTTTCTATATTAATAATTACATTTGTATATAACATTGTGTTAATTGGCGCTTTATATTTAAAATATTATGTTATACAACCTATAAGCTGTACTTGCTTTAGGTAATAAAGTATATATATATATATTGTAGCTAATATTTTTTACCTTTTCTGATAATCTGCATATTCTCTCGATATCTACAAGTCCTGATTCTTTACTCTCCACTGGTAGACCGACTGGAAATAACTGGCTTATGCGGTATAAAAACCACGCTTCCTCCAATCTCTGTGAGTTGAGCAAACTACTAAGCGATCCTCGTTGGAATTTGCTTAGGTTACACATGTGTTCCAAATCTTTGATTGCATTATGAGAATTGTATACATCAGCTAAAGCATCAAAAGTTGCACCCATGTATAAAATTTCTCTTGAACATAAATCGAGATAACGTTTCGAAAAGCACGTTTGTGATGAACTCAAAAAATACTCATTTGACATGTTATAGGTCCTTGTTTGTCTACCGTCATCATTTGTCGTGAAGAACGAAGCGTTAAATCTTGGTTTATTTATGCATGTTCTACACTCTGACGTATACGATGCTCCTACATATGTTCCATGTTCTGTAAATACTAATGGGAAACTTGGTGTGGATATAACTGTCAACTTATTCCCACAAATACAGCATTTTTGCATAGGACACTTCAACAACACGCATTTAAATCCATCACGATTATTGCCTATTTCAGTGAAGAATATGTCCCATTCTAAAGGTTTCTCCAACAACTCTGTGTAGTTATTAACTATAAATGTATTCAGCTTAATTAGTATTTTTTCGTCAAAACTGTCAACATACAATTCTTTTCCGTTTCCTTCACCTAGAATTACTTTTAACGTGCAAGTTTTTGATTTCTTACATCCTAACATATATTCATTAATGCATTTCCATCGGTTTGGTATACCTTTTTCAAAATGTTTCAACGCAAACAGTAGAGTTTGAAGAACGGTATATGGCAATACGTACCGCATTTTATGTTTCATTACATCTCTCCATAATGCACTGAATTATCTCTTGTTTTGTTACGTATAACTTCATATTCCGCGATTTTATACATTCTAAATCCCGCGATTTACCGAACACACGCCGCGGCCTACATAAAAATCTTATTATTCAATTTCCACGGTTAAAAATTATTTCTAAATAACATTAAAACCTCTTTAACGTTTAATTTGTATGGCTACATTCAATTTCTCCTCATATCTTGTCATACTTATAAAAGCGCCAAATGGCGTTTACTCAATTTGCGCTACTGACGTCCGTCCATTGTGGCGTCGTACGTTGTTGGCGAGCCCATACAACTTCAAAGTCCTTAGCAAGATGGCGAACGTCAATCTCCGTCGAAGATTTAAAGAGGCACAGAAGGTGGAATTCCCTGATATAGAGGATACATGCAACAACTTTATTGCTCAAATGATAGGTGCACACTCAGACGCTATTGGATGTCCAAAGGAATTCATCTATTTTCCATTCATTTCAACATGTGCAGGTAATTTTGTTTGATTTTTTGTTTATTAATAGCGCGGGAACCTAAAAAGGATTATATCGGGTTTGTCATTTGAAATATAATATTTTTATTCACAAGCCACGGACAGTCGAAGCATGCGAAGGAGGCATATTTTTTTACCCCTATCCGTTCGTTCTTCTGGATAATAAAGGGTACATTGTTAATCCTACCCTTTTAATGGTAAGAAGTTTTTATTTTGCAGATCAATTGTACATATATTAAGGGTGTGCATGTGGTAAGGATTTTGGTACATAAAAACGAAAAATACAGATTTATGTACTTAATCAGTTCTTTCCACAAAGGGTACTTCATTTGTCCGCTTAGGCACGGACCATTTTTATACCGAGGGGGGGGGGGGGGCTGGGATTCACTTCGGAAATGAAATTTTTTTTTCCTTACTTCTAAAAAGTATTACATTTTTTTTTCAAAAGGCAAATGAACTACATTTTTTTTTCAGTCACAGCAGAGTTTTTTTTTTTTTTCTTTTTTTTTTGAAACAAAGTTTTTGTACCATCAATACTATTGATGGAAAATAATTCATAAATTCATACAAAAATATGAACTTTTACAGGTAAACCAATTTTTTGTGTCAATCTGTTATCATAAATATATGAGGTACGTACAGCTATTTGTTGTGAATATTGACTCTGTGTGTTTACTCTAATATAGAAACGGTTAAAATTATTGTATTAGATAAGACACCACATATGAAACCATGATTAGTTTATGCAGCCTTCACAACAATATGGGACAAGTCCGAAAATTTTTTGGTAGCTTTTTTTCTATATTTTAATTTTTGATAGTTATGAAAAATAGGAAGGGTATGGAGTAAATGAACACGAGACAAGATCACACTAAATACAGTGAAATCCAATTTAAATCTCATATTTACACATGCAGTTACCTTCATGGCATTTCCAGTATGAATATTATTCTTACTATAATGTATTCTTTTTGCATTAACTGTCGTAGACAATATGATCATTTTCCAATTAAAGCAATTAATACCAAATGTTCATTTTAAGGGGCGGGAGGGGATGAAAATTCACAAATTATATCAATTGCATTTTAATTCTGAAAAAATGTTGTTTTTTTTTTCTTATCCAGTAAACCGGTCAAACCATTTTTATAATGTTATTGACATCTAATCTAGTAGTGTGTTTGCCTCCAAATTTAAAAAAAAAAAACAATTCAAATTGTACTCAGTTGTTTGACTTGTATCTTGTTCTACATGATATAGGTATATGTTCTGGAAAATATATCCCATTTAAAAAAAAACAAAACCCAAAAAACAGTGGTGGTAAAATTCGACACAGATCATGAATTATTGAAGTGTTATTTGAATATTGCCGAGCGGAGCGATGCCAAAAAAATCCAGGACTTTTTTGAATTTTTTTGGTAAAAACCAGTATGCAGCATTTTATATTTTTTTGTAACTCTTCTAAACATTTTTATTATTTTTCTCTAGGCATACAAGAGTTTTTTTTCTCAAAAGTGGAATTAATAATTTTTTTTCTCGAAAAATATCCCAAGCCCCCCCCCCCCCCCCCCCCCTCAGTATAAACGCAACATGAGATTAAAAAACATGTAAACTGTAACTATAAATAATTCAAATGAGCTTTATGATAAATTCTACAAATTATGCATCATCATCATATATAGGAACAAACAATCAAAATTGCGCGTGAACCCGGGGCGTGTGATAAGCGGGATGATAATGAACATGTGGTTATAAGCAGTAGCATAATTATTTTATAAGGCCTCTCCATATCGTTTCTTGTTCTCCGGACATTCGTCATAAAAATGCGTAGCGAGTGAACGAACCTTTCGTTTTTATTATTTTATTTTTTAAATTCAACCTCGTGTGAGGGAAATGTGTTTTAACTTTTAAACATGACAAATTCTGATATTTACAAGCCAGCGAGATGCTTTTTTAACTAAAAATTTTACATTTTTCACACAAATTCAGGAGCAAGCCATGCATTTTTAATTTTTAATTTGTGTATTTGCTTTGAAGAGAAACGAGAAATCTTGATGACAATGATAACTGTCAATTTTTTTTCTAAAATTCAAATTTAGGAGAACATGAAATTAATTTTGGAGTGGCATAAATTTTAATATAGTGCAAATACATATTCCTGTACATTATGCTACATACATTGGTAGTGCCATTGATTTGTCTATTAATTCATCTGAAACAATGCTGTATCATATCGAATAATAAAAGGTCGATCTTACCGTCATTACGAAGTCGTTGCCCTCCACCTTACTTCTTTGAGATTAAATATTTTTTCTTCTAATTTGACAATACAGACAATGGTGGAATCTACACATATGTCTAGTAATCCGGCGGCGGCGAAGGGGACGGCGGCGTAAACATTTCATTAAGGTAGTTGCCACCTTTGAATGAAAGTAATGAGGATTTCATAAAAGTGGTTTTAATTGGTAGGACTTAGTTATAGGTTACAAATAAGCATGAAGAAATGATAGGCTCATGTGCTTGATTTTGAGATAAATGGTGAATATTATATGGCTCTTTCCGTATCATATCCTGTATCAACCCGAGACACCAATATCATCCCGAGAGCTTTATCATATTATATTTATCATAATACTTATTAACAAGAATTTTTTCCACTCTGGTAAACATTTTATGAAATGATAAATTTTCAAACTTTTCATAATTAGTTAGTTTGAATAGGAGGTGAAGAAATATTTGTGATGACTGTATTTCGGTGATTTTTTTTTATAGATTTTTTTTTCTGTTGCTAAATTCTCAAAGTGCCTGCTTGGACAATTATAAAGGTCATGAGTAATATATTAAACATTCTCTTTTGTTCAGTGTCCGATACAAATACACTGAGTACATATCAGATTTTTAGCTGCTGACGTCATCAATTGGTCAGGTGATCAATATCATTTTAAGGGGTGTGATACAGCCGTGATGATATCGATATCATCACGGTAGAATAATACAGATGACAATGTTCCTTCTGTATTAAACATGCAATTGTCCTTTATTTAGTACTAACTATATGATAAAAGCCATTAAAAATTTGGCGGGAAATTTCATTTTCTAGGTTTTTCATAGGATTTGTATAAAAAGGTTTAAGTCTTAAAAACAAAGTGAAACAGTTATGTCAATTTCTTGCAAATTTGTCCAAAATTCCTTTAAGGTACATGCTTTTAGAAAATAACATGAAAAGTGGGTGTTCATGGGGAAAATATTTTAAAGTTATCAGATGGAAAAAGGCAGAGGAGTCCGCATATCTGACCAAATCTCAGAAATCAACGGGGGCAACTACATGTCGACGACAGGTTGACACATCTTTACACCAAAACTAGAGTATTTATCTGCTTGATTATATTTATTATTTTGCTTTTATTGGGTGTAGGGGAGTTCTTATATGGTTTTTTTTCATATTTGGTTGATTTTATTTAAATGTATTTCAAATGCTTTTAATTTTTATTGTGTTTTACTCTTGATTGGATTTGGAGAGATGTGTATGAAAGGATTTACAAAAGTTTTACCAAAATATTTACAAAAACTACATAACAACTATACAATACATTTATAGCTAGGTTAGGGTTAGGGAAAGGGTGGATATAAGGTTTAGGGTTAGAGTTAGTGTTGGGGTTAGAGTAATAGGGTTAGGTTTTTGGTTAGGGTTAGGGTTTGGTTTATGGTTAGAGTTAGAGTTAGGTTAGGGTTAGGCTAGGGTTAGAGTTAGGGTTAGAGTTACGTTAGGGTTAGGCTAGGGTAAGAGTAAAGGTTATGGTTATGGTTAGGGTTGGAGTAAGGTTTTGGGTTAAGATCATGGTTGTGGTAAGGGTAGTGCTTTCCTGTCAAACTGTCAACATGTCAAACTGTCAATATCTCTACCTGTATAACATGTCAACCTGTATACATGTCAACCTGTCAACATATCAATCTGTCAACATGTCTACCTGTCAATCTGTCAACTTGTCTTTATGTCAAAATGTCTACATGTCAACATGTCTACCTGTCAACCTGTCTACATGTCAACCTGTCTATATGTCAACCTGTCAACATGTCTACCTGTCAACATGTCAACCTGTCTACTTGTTAACATTTCATCCTGTCTACATGTCAACCTGTCAACATGTCTACATGTCAAACTGTCAATATGCTTAATGCGCAAATAATTTTTTTTTATACTTTAATGCAACAGTATCTTTCCATAAGTAGTGCAGTTCAATTTATCAAGTAGCAAGCGACAAACTTGTTCCCTGGAACACCCATTCCTAATTTGTTAAATAATTTAGTGCTTTTTGTTTGATTTAATGCAGCTTTTTTATTTCATTGCGAATCATTCACGATTTTATTCAGGTTTTATGGGTTCGAAAACGTCCATAGTTTTCCATGAAGAATGGAAAGAACCTGCCATTTTATGGACCATTATAGCAGCCACAAAGGGGGAGAGAAAATCTCCTGCCCTAAAGAGGATTAAGGATGCAGTTACCCGCATTCAGGACAATAAACAGACAAAATGGTTCAATGATAAAGAAAAACAGGAGACACCGACCAGGGCATCCAGAAACCCAACATTAACTCCACCACAAATACTGATAGACGTTTTTTCTATGGAAGAAATGCACAATGTGTTAATGAGAAACAACTACCAGGTATTATAAGTCAAAGGTCTAAAAAACACTACATGTAAAATCACATTCTTACATTTCTGTATTGTCTTAAAGCCAATATATCTTCTTCAGTTGCCAATAACTAAGGTAACACAACTGGAAAAACTTGGAAAAAAAATTAAATGCTATAACTTTTATTATAGTACATACAGAATAATATGAACTAGAATTGAATGATTTATAATTTGGCATAATATATTTGATGTTCAGTATTTTAATTTCAATATTTCTATAATTAAACAAAACCAATAATGTGGTCGATGTAGATAGGTACATTTTTTTAAAATAATGTTCAAATTTTTAAAAATTAACCATGTCTATTATTTTTGAAATTACACAAACATAGACTGGTGATGTTGTCAATACCTGAGTAGAGTATATAGACGGAGGACGCAGTTCGAGGTCAATATACTCTATTCAAGTCTATATGAAACGTCTTGCACTATTTAAGGAATAACCAGGTATGCACGATTTTTACAGAACGTCATTGATCAAAGAGTATATAAAAATAACGGTATTATTCACATTACAAATTATTTAGAATTTTTCAAATATATTCCACAATTACCCTCGACTTAGTCATAAATGATAGCAGCCTTTCAACTACAACAGCAATAAATTTTCCATTTTCATTTATAGATACTTGGAATTTACGAAGAAATAAAAGTATTACATCAGTCACTGGATATTTATAAACCCGGGGGGAGCCTAGTGGACAGAAAACAGTTTCTTAATCTCAATAGAGGCTCCTCCTGGGACCGGAACTTCAAAAACAGTGGCTACAGCCATCTGCCAAGGACCCATTTTAATCATTCGGGTATGATTCAGCCCTTGATATTAGCTGATATGATGGACAAGGATGATTGGGACGGTTTCAATGATAGGTATGTTTAATTCTTTTTAGCTCTTCGTAGTACATGATTAATGATTAACTAAGCACTTTCAATGCTGTTACAATAGTTCATGTCAGAAAGGTTTTCTATTTGCTAAATTAACTTTTGTCTAATGTCGTAATCTCTCTTTAACTTTAACACGTATTTAAACAAAACTATTTGTTTCTGAAACTACTGCACAGATCCACTTGACACTTTATAAGTATAATAATTTCCACTGAAACCGTTGTATATTTACTACAGTTAGAACATATGAGGATACTAAAAAGATGTAGCCAAAAAAATTATTATCTGCGTTGTACCGTCGATATTCATTGGCCAATGTCATGAAAAGCAAATGAAGTATTTTTTTTATCAATTCCGTTAACCGCACTACGTTTTGAGTTCACCCTATAACTTTATATGCCATGACAATCATAATGAACGGAATAAACATGGAAATAATAATAATTTAATTCTTTTCAATAAGTTTAAACGGGACAAACTCACACACATACATATGGTTACTATATATTGTATGCGTGAGATGGCCCATAATAACTGGATTAATAACATATTTCTATTCTTCTATTTCATAAAGTCCTTCATACCCACTCGCTTTATTTGATTATAAGTGATTTGGTTTTTAATCTTACATAAATTTACTTTGAAATAATACAAAAACGTATTTCAACACTTGTATGGGGCAAAATTTTTCATCATGATGATGTCAGTTTATTGTCTTTACTGCTTTCTTTTTATAAAGCGTTCCCATCTATAAATCTCTATAAGTTGCTTTAATATGTTGTGTTTTCATTACAATAATCTAATTGAATATCCAGGTATCTGATTTCATGTCCTAAAGAGGTGATTTTCACCTCTGACATGTACAAAGTACCGGTGCCAGAGGAGATGAGAAATGCCGTTGACAAAATGTTCATAGTACTGGACGAAAAACATGACAATGGAATAACATATACCTTCAATGAAGAAGCCAGAGTAGTTTTTAATGCATACCATGACAATTATTACATAGAAAAGAAACGACAATTTGGAGAAGATGACAACAGACGGGGTGTTTTATCAAAGAGCTTAGGGTACATTGTTCGGTTGGCCGGAATGATATCAGCCGTCGACAATGCTACAAATGTAGTCAGAGGTATTATTAATATTTTAAAATTAAATGTCATCCCTAATGTATCTATTCTTTCACTCTCATATAAAGCGAAATTTGTTCACAAATACAATGAGGGATATATCTTTATTTGTTTCCAAACCACATAAGTTAAAACACAGAGTTATTGATTTTTATAATTCAAAGCCAACATAACTTACATTTCAAATATGCTGTTGCTTCCTTTTTACGGCATCACAAAAATCATAAAAATGGATATACAAGCCTTCAACTATATCAGGGATTAAAGCATTAACATAGTTTCACAGTATACACATTATGCTTATTAGGACACATAACTCTTGTAGCTCATGTGTAAGAACTTATTTTACAATATTCTAATATATATATATATAAAATCTAAGTAAGTAATAAGATATTAACATAAACTGCTATCTCCAGGACACAATCACACAATTGTTCATATTCAACATTATTTCAGATAATCTGGACATTGACAACTATGAGTGGACTACAGTTGTAACGGCAACCGCTACCAACAAAGCCATCACTTTAATGAAGTATTTCTTAGACACCAAGTTTGCACTACTGCCACCGTGTGAAGTTATTTCCGAAACTTGTCCTAACCTATCAACTCAATCACAAGCAGGTATAGACATAACTACAGATAATTTTATACCATGATGAAAAGCTGACAAAATGCTATTCTAATGCAATCTTGTGTCTAACACGAATTTTGATTGGTTAGCGTCCAAAGAAAAATCCACGTTTTACCTGTCGGAACTTGACGCGCAGAACCAAAATAAATCTGGTATCATTAATATTCGATTTTTATCATTATTTATATGGATTGCATTAGAATAGTAAGAAAAAACTGTATTTTAGGATTTGAGGGGGTAAATCTAAGATATTTACAGTCGCAAATATCCGTTTTGCGTCTCCGCTGACGCGTAGTCAGAAAACTCAATTTGCGACAGTAAAATCTACGATTTACCCCCTCAAATCCTATAATACAGTATAGTTATTAATTAATTCATGTTATTTTTATTGTAATAAAACAACAACTTATATAAAAAATTAAGATATATTCCGAGTTCCTATGTATTAGATGTTTGTCTATTGTATTTATTTGTTTTTTGTCATGGCGTTTTTCGGTTAACTTATGGTCTGTTGTTAAATTTGTTCTTCATTATTGATGTTTTCTGCTAACTTTCCCTTTTCAGTACTTATTTATTTGTGGTTAATAACTTCATTTAATGAAAATATCTATGCATATTTCTTTAGTTATTTTATTCATATTATCCACAAACATTACAAAGTTTCCATTGATGGAAAGCATGCAAAACTGTACTGTTGATAACCGTTGCAGTCACAATACATCACATGTCACTTCTGGACAAAGTGGCACAATACAGTAAACGTGATGAAATATTTAATCTATACGATTACTTCTGGACAAATCTATACGATAAAATATTTGGCCAATATTTAAATGTGATGATACACTACTTGCTCAATGCTGCCATTTCTCGTTGCAGATCCTCAATCACAACTGGTTAATAACAGTGGCCCAAAAATTAAAAGACTGCTGGAATATTCAAACCAAGACAGCTACATAACAACATCAGTGGCATGTAGAAATGCGTTGATACCTACAGTCCCGAAGGATCAACGGGGAGACAATAACAACAGATTTCCTGCATGGGCAGCTGAGAAGTTTTTTAAAGATGTTAGTAATTACAATTTGATTTATAACTATCTCATTATCTTTTATAATGCAATAACTAATTCATATCTACACTTAAATTAAATTAATAATCCTCATTAAATCAAAACAATATAGTTCAATAATTTCTGCATTTTTATCGGTTTTTAAAATAACTATGCACATTCATTATCAACAGTAAAATAATTCTACTATTACGTTTTAGGTATATTAATTTTTAATTACATTTGATTTTAATTTAAAATATTGCAGGTTACTTCTCTTGGATTTGGGTCAGTGGAGACAAAAATTCATTCCATAAACAAATCAGCATCTGTTTGCTTCAGAAAAAGGAAATACCAAGAACTGTCAGAAAACGCAAGAGATATATTGAAAAAAATCAAAGTTGATGCTGATAAATATGTTTCTGGTTCTAAAGGTATTTATTTCAATTTATTAATACAAAAAATGCAGAGCAATTATTAAGCTTCCAAATCTTGTTGCGATTGAAAAAGATGCCTATTGAAGAAATTGTATAATCTTAAGAGAAAATATATTTTATATTAAGGAGCTTTCAAAATAAATGATGCATTTGTCACTCTTTTGAAATGCCAGATCTCTTAACCTCATTTTATCCGTCATATTTATTTACATCTATATATATTTTACTTAGAACACACGATTTCCTTTTGAAAAAAAATGCTATAACTTTTAATTATTCTGTGAAGAACTGAACTTTGTGTCCATATCCACATAATACACATGATAGAACTGTTTCTATTTTACAGATCTGCCAGACGCAGAGAACAAGGAAAACCAAGGATGAAAACACTATTAAATTTTGTGTGAAACATCAAACATGTTGTTCCACATTTTTAACTAAATATGAACTAATTGTATTACTTCTCCTGAATATATCCATATTTGTTAGAATCTCGTTCTTTTATTCATTTGCTTTATTTCATTATTTAAAATTTGTGAAAGTGTATAAATTAAATTATATCTACCTCATGTCACAAGCTCAGACATTAAATATTTGGCGTTACTATTTCGGAACCTCGAGGTTTTTTGCCCTTATTTATGCATAAATTTCTGAACTTCTGGTCATAATTTTATTTGGTATATCGGATGAAGCATATTTGCCAAAAAGACCGTCTACATAATTAAACTTTTCTGTATTATCAGTATATATTTTATTCTTATTTTATGAAAAAAAAAAAAATAAATTGTGTCGACATTTCATGTTCCACCATTGATACTATATATCTAATATGCAACTAATACCGGTACTTTTTCTTCTTACATGTACGATGCACAATCATTCGGTAAATAACGACCTAGTATCGGCTGAACCCAAAAGAAAACATCTTATGTTATGTCCTTAACCGCTATTTGTCATGCACTGCTGCAGTTATCCGATTGTCTGCAGTTATTAATCTACAGGATAAATTGTTTTTCATTGAAATACAACTAAAAACAAAATAAAAATTTTGTGATACAGAAAGTTGTATCACCACACTGTGATGATAAAACAAATATGCGCTACGTCGCATGAGTATCCATGTTAACAAATCAATAAGTAATGCCGTCACTCATGTATTTAATACCCAACTTTCGAGATACCGATTACGATTCTTTTATTACACGAAAAGTACCCGTATGGAGGGACGGGCCCATAATGAGCAAATGCGTGATGAGTGTTACCAGTCGAGTGCAACCAGGCCTTCCCTCCTTCCGTTTATACTGTTTCCGTCTCCAATTACGAAAGAGCTCCTATCTCGAAAGTCCCGTATTGGTATAATGCATCGTTACATAAATAAAACAGTATTAGCGATGATTTAAAAAATAATCATCCGGAGGCTTTCAACAATGATCACTTTATCATACCAACAATAACTAACACCTCATACCTTACAGCAAACCCATGACAACCGCAGTAGGTTGTTTGATTTGAATAATTTTATATTTGTCAACACTATACGTCCGTTCGTCCATCCACACTCGCTGAGACAGTGTTTCAACAACAGACTAGGCAACTTGAGCTGGTCTGCAGTCACCGATGAGCACTTTTTGACCTTTCTTTCCAAATTACGTTTTGTCTCCTCCTTTTCTTTTCCAGAATTGGTCAACTAGTTAGTTACCTACCTTTTTCTTTTTTTAATTGTTTCTTTCAACACTGTAGAGAATCGGAATAGACAAAGGGGAGATTGTGGTACCCATAAACCAGTTTAACCCTACCGCTACCTGTTAGTTAGTGCCCGTACGAAGTCTGGCTGTTTCGATTTCCTATAGTCATTAATGTATATAGGTTGTCTATTATATGTTCTTCGTGTTGAAGTATGGCGTGGACGGTGGGGTAGTAATTACCTGTAATTGTAGTAATTACCTGTCTTCCCTTTTATACAATTCTCAAAAATTGTGTTTGATTTGTCCGCCCCTAAAACAACATGGCCGCTGTTGCTAAAAATAGAATAGTTGCCATTAAACTTGAGAATAATCTATCCATCTATCTTTCTATCTATCATAATATGTAATTCTGAGAATATAATCATAATTAAAAATGTAAGGATTTGGATTGGTTTTTTTTTTTTTAAATTTTTGGTGCTAATGCCTTAAAACCCATTACGTACCTTAAAATTGATATAGTAAGATAATTTTAGGATTAGGGTCAGGATAAGGGGTAAGGGTTAATGGTTTAAGTATATGATTATGATAAGGGGTTTGAGTAGGATTATGGTTAAAGTTAAGTAAAGTGTTAAAATTAAGGTTAGTGTTATGGTTAGGGTTAAACTTACGATTAGGATTACGGTTAAGGTTTAGGAAATTGTTAAATTTAGGGTTAGAGTTATGGTTAGGGTTAAAATTTGGGTTAGGATTATGGTTAGGGTTAATGTTAGGATGAAAATTATATGGGAGGGATTAAAATTAGGGTAACCATTACGGTTAGAGTTAAAATTATGGTTAGAATGATGGTTTTGTACAGGTAAGGGTTTAAGATAGGGTTAGAATTATAGTTAGGGTTAAAATTATGTTTAGCACAGAGTTGATTGAGTTGAAGAAATATGTCGATCCTTATACGATTGTTTCGATTGAACTTGATCAATACGATCGTAAGGTTCTAAGGTAAGAACAGAGTTGATTGTGTTGAACAAATATGTCGATCCTTGTAGGATCGTTTCGATTGATCGTAAGGTTCTAAGTTAAGAACAGAGTTGATTGCGTTGAACAAATATGTCGATCCTTATACCATCGTTTCCATTGAACACGATCGATACGATCGTAAGGTTCTAAGTTAAGAGCAGAGTTGATTGCGTTGAACTAATATGTCGATCCTTATACGATCGTAAGGTTATAAGTTTAACACAGGGTTGATTGAGTTGAAGAAATATATCGATCCATATACGATCGTTTCGAATGAATACGATCGATACGATCGTAAGGTTCCAAGTTAAGAACAGAGTTGATTGAGTTGAACAAATATGTCGATCCTTATACGATCGTTTCGATTGAACACGATCGATACGATCGTAAGGGTCTAACGTAAAAAAAGGGTTGATTGCGTCGAACAAATATGTCGATCCTTGTACGATCGTTTCGATTGAACACGATCGATACGATCGTAAGGTTCCAAGTTTAGCACAGAGTTGACTGAGTTGAACAAATTATGTCGATTCTTATACGATCGTTTCGATTGAACTCGGTCGATACGATCGTAAGGTTCTAAGTTTAACACAGGGTTGATTGAGTTGAACAAATATGTCGATCCTTATACGATTGTTTCGATTGAACACGATCGATACGATCGTAAGGTTCCAAGTTCAGAACAGAGTTGATTGAGCTGAACAAATATGTCGATCCTTATACGATCGTTTCGATTGAACACGATCGATACGATCGTAAGGTTCTAAGTTTAACACAGGGTTGATTGAATTGAACAAATATGTCGATCCTTGTACGATCGTTTCGATTGAACACGATCGATACGATCGTAAGCTTCTATGTTAAGAACAGAGTTGATTGCGTTGAACAACTATATCGATCCTTATACGATCGTTTCGATTGAACACGATCGATACGATCGTAAGGTTCCAAGTTAAGAACAGAGTTGATTGAGCTGAACAAATATGTCGATCCTTATACGATCGTTTCGATTGAACACGATCGATACGATCGTAAGGTTCTAAGTTTAACACAAGTTTGATTGAATTGAACAAATATGTCGATCCTTGTACGATCGTTTCCATTGAATACGATCGATACGATCGTAAGCTTCTATGTTAAGAACAGAGTTGATTGCGTTGAACAACTATGTCGATCCTTATACGATCGTTTCGATTGAACACGATCGATACGATCGTAAGGTTCCAAGTTAAGAACATATTTGATTGCGTTGAACAACTATGTCGATCCTTATACGATCGTTTCGATTGAACACGATCGATACGATCGTAAGCTTCTATGTTAAGAAAAAAGTTGATTGCGTTGAACAACTATGCCGATCCTTATACGATCGTTTCGATTGAACACGATCGATACGATCGTAAGGTTCCAAGTTAAGAACAGAGTTGATTGAGTTGCAGAAATATGTCGATCCTTATACGATCGTTTCGATTGAACACGATCGATACGATCGTAAGGTTCCAAGTTAAGAACAGAGTTGATTGAGCTGAACAAATATGTCGATCCTTATACGATCGTTTCGATTGAACACGATCGATACGATCGTAAGGTTCTAAGTTTAACACAGGGTTGATTGAATTGAACAAATATGTCGATCCTTGTACGATCGTTTCGATTGAACACGATCGATACGATCGTAAGCTTCTATGTTAAGAACAGAGTTGATTGCGTTGAACAACTATGTCGATCCTTATACGATCGTTTCGATTGAACACGAACGATACGATCGTAAGGTTCGAAGTTAAGAACAGAGTTGATTGAGTTGAACAAATATGTCGATCCTTATACAATCGTTTCGACTGAACACCATTAATAAAATATAGCAGTTTCAGAAAGACAAGTCGATAGCGTAGACAATTGAAGCGAACTGGCTATTTACTAAGAAATGCACAACAATAGACTGATTCGACAAAAGTGTTCAATCGTGAACAGTTGATAAGGAGTTGATAGAGGGATAAAAAAAATGTCGATTCAATCGATTGTCGTATACTGTACCACCTTCAGGTCAACAGTCAATCCCATTGAAAAAGTCCATATCAACCGATGAAAAAGTCCCTAGCAACCATATATATTTCGTTCAGGATCCTACAATTTACCCGTTCAAGTCAAAATTGAAGGTCAAGAGTTAATGCCATTGAAAAAGTCAATAGCAACCATATCTATTTGGGTTCAGGATTCTATATTTTAGCTGTACAGGTCAATATTAAGGAGAAAATTGTGACGGTACACCTTAAATAGGAAAAATAATTGATGCAAGATCTACTGGTACACAAAAGATAACAGGTGAACGATTCAGGCTCTTGTTGAATATACGTCTTGTGTTGCTTCCCCGGATACGGCAAGGCCTTTTTAAACACTTATGGTAGCGTGTAACAAAAAAAAAATAGTGGACAATCTACTTGGTGCTTGACGACAATCGACGCAAAGGAAGATGTTTACTCGGACGACGGATGCAAAGAGATGAACAGACTACGCGAATGATTTTTTATTTTACAGGACATTCGGTCTGGTAAACAACCTAGCTTTACCAGACCGAATGTAATTTTACCAGACCAAAATTTCTAATGGGCAAAATTTCTTTCTTAACTTAAATTCTTATATTTATCATTGACATTACGAAAATAAACGGAAGTAGTATACTACCGGAAATACGATAAACCAAAAAAACAATAGCGGACATTTGGTCCGGAATTCAACAAAATTTTACCGGACCGATCCATTTTTTACCGGAAATGTCCGACGGTCCGACGAATTTCGCGTAGTCTGATGAAGCTTCGGGCCTTTTCTTTATAATAACTATCAAAGATTATATGTATAAACTTAGATGTATGTGTTACTTTGCGGTTGTATCTGCGTTGGTACTCCTTATATTAAAGATTAAGGTTCTGTGTTCTTACAAATTAATAAATTGTCAAAAAGCAATGGCCCTTTACAAACAAATTATATACAAGTTACGCAGAGCCAAGGCTTTTTTCCAGGGCAGTGCGTCGGACAATCAAAGGCTTTATAACCCTGTCGAAAATCGAATTACTATGAAGCCAAGGCTACAATTGTACGATCAGTGCGTTGGCCTGGTCCAGTGCTTTACCTTTTATATGATACCTCAATTACAACAAAGCTAAGGCTATATCTCAAGACCGTGCGTCTCGAGCTAGTGCTTTGTTTGGATTCAGTGCTTTATTCGATGGGTTAATGCCACAACCTCGTAACGGAAATTTACAAAGTTTGATTTCAAATATAAATTCTACTTTACCTCAGAATCGGGTCAAATCAAGAAGGATTGCAGAAAGTGATATAACATGTATATATGTATGTTTACATGCTAATTAGATGTAAAATAAAAGATAAAAAGGCACTTGAAGTCTTTAATAGATCTCGGAATTGGATAATGAGAAAATAAACAACAGACGTTTTTTTTTTATATCTAGTGATAAGAGGTTTAAGCTCTCTGATATATCGTCTGTCAAATAGTGTTTGGATAGGCATCATTGCATTAGTAAGTGATAAGATGTTGTGGAATTAGGAAAATCATTTAAAGTTCAAGGAATTAATGACAGTTAAACCAAGTCGGAAATCATCAAAATGAATTTTATTTGGTTTTATATATTGATGGCATAGATAAATTTGAAAAGGTAATCTATAATGTTACAAGAACAAAATTAAAAAATAGATTGTACATACAATTACAAGCCTAAAGTAATATTGAAAAAAGCATAGCATTTATGAAAAAAAAAATTGAAGTGAAAATTTAGAGAACAAGTTGTATAACCCTATTTTTGTTATCATAATTAATTTAAACAAAATTGAACATGATTTGATTTAAATTATTCAAAGGGCCATACCCAGAGGAATGAATTTTGTAGAAAACTGGATGCACTACCAGAAATATGTTTGAGAGAAAATTTCGTGGTACAGCTCGTGTAATTATATGAAAGTTGCATCTTATTATTTGGCAAATCATATTGTTGACCAGCATTGCAGGAAAAAAACAATAAATGATATAAACTAGCTTTGGATAATCCAGTAATTTTTAACTTGTATTGATCTAAATACATACACTTTGCATTAAAAATATTAATTCTCCAATGAAACGTTGAATTAAGAATAGGTATAAAGTCCCCCTAAAATATATATCTTATTTAGAATGATAATTGTTGACAAAATAATTCCTGTAAAAAATATTCACTATCTTTCATAAGTGAATTTTTCTTTTCAATAAATTCACATTAACATACTTTTGAGTAATACTTTCCGAATTGCATTTAAAAAAAGTTATACTACCAGTGCTGTATTCAAAGCACAATCTTGTGTCTGTATTTACGGTAGTATTTATATCTGAATAATTATGTATGAAAATTTGATTATTCACTAATAATTGTTATAGCCTAGCAAATTTTCTGTTGGTGGTTAATTATTGTTATATCCTAGCTAATGTTCTTCTATCGAAAGTCATATTCCTTATCAGAATCGACATCATCCTCTTCAAAATCTGGATCAGGGAGTGTGTCTGGTGTCTTGCTGTCTGCTGATAACCCTTGTAGAAGTTGTGTACAGATTTAGCAGATCTTTCTTCTTAGCCGATGATATTGACTGCTTAGCTTTATATCTTCTTGGTATTTCTATCACATTTGCTGGCCGACCTTTCCTGGTGTTTTCTGTAACTCGCATTTTCGGAAATCGTCATCAAAATTGTACTTGAATGTTATGTGATCTGGATCATTCTTCTCAAAATGCAATCATCTGATTTTCAACCAGTTATTTTTTTCCCTTCTGTATGTTCCTTTCTATAACGTAGCATTTGTTTCTGTAGAACTTTGAAGTCGTAAATGTTTTCAGATGTAAGGGGCACTATCAGATATGGATCCTTTCTTCTAGCCATTCGAATTACTGTAGCCCATTGTTGTGGTACTTGTATTTCAGATTCTTTTTTGCAAATTCAATCGCAGAATGCTTGCTGTCCCATTCCATCTGGGTGTTGCCACTCTCAAGAAACTTATGATCGATTGTCGAAATATTTGGAAGGTTTGTGACAGCATGCATCATACAAGTAGCAGTGAACTGATTTGTTTTGGCCAGAACAGGCGTCAGAATAGAAAATTACATGTTTAATATTACGTTGAAGCGACATTAGCTGGAGTTACAAACACGTTCCAATTTCACATGATCTACGCTTGGCATCGACTTCCGACCAGAGATAACAAGTTGCATGTTTGTTCGCTAAATTGTATATTGATAAGTTATAGTTACTAAGTTTCCTCATATAATAGATCTGACTGACCAGTGAACATGGGGTTTGTAGAACAGCTTGCAGGTCAAATGTTGCAACCATTGTATCATTGTTTTCTTTCGCACGATCTTTGTCTGCCTTTTTTCTCTTCACGGGCTCTTATATTTCTATTGACATGTTGGTCATCCACCTCTTTCGCTTCTGATGTCAGTGTTCCTTTTGAAGTTTGTTTCTGGTAATCTACACAAATATTACATTGATCCTTCTTTTGGAACGTGGAATGAAAAGTCATTAAATATTTTCTGGTATATAGCCTGACTGACAATTTGATTGTCTGGGAGAACATCTTTGTTTTTCTCTTGATATAACTGGTACATTCTTGAGATATTCAACTCTTGTCCAATATACTTTCTGTTCGACTCCTTTCTGGTGTAATGTCCGTCTACCACAGGAAATGATTCAATGTGACGCAAAACGGCATTTATCGCTGCATCACTAGTTTTATTGTGCGGACTATGCTTTCCGCGTTTATATATTTCGACAAATACACCACTACGTTGGTTTTCCATGGCATTATTTACAAATGATTCTCAAATATGTAGGGTTTTGAGAAAAGAAAACTTTTTACATACATTGATTTTGACTCAATTTACTTCGACGAAATATAATGTGTGGGCATCTTTTTTTCTTTGGCACTCGTTCATCACTGCTTTCGTCGATTATGTATTTTTGTTTTTTCTCTTCGATGCGTGAAATGACAAAATCTTTTTGCCTTTGATAAAAATTCAAGGACTAGTAGGTTTCAAAAATATCTCGTCTTTCTTTGTCGTTAATGTTGGAATTACATTTAAACTTGCATTTAGTAGTCACAAGGTTTAACTTCTCTTGCTGAAACAGTTTTTCCTCTCTGTGAGGTATATTCCATTACGGACGTTCAACGTTGTTTTCTCTTGTTCTTTTCCCATTCGTTGGGTGTTGCCCTTCTCTTTCTAAACAATTGTTTCTTTGGAGGGGTCATGTACCTGGCTGTCTTTTTAAGAGGTGTTTCCTTGCGTCTGCCTTTTCAGTGCTGTTTTAATGGCGTTGAATGTTCGAGTTGGTTTGCAGAATCCTCTTGTGTGCTGGATCTGCTTTGTGATGTATCAAGAGTTTCTTCCATCAGGCAATTGTCCATTCGTATATCTAAAGGAAATATTTCTTCCATGATGGGTTCTTCTGGATATCTATCTGTCATTGACATCAGTCTCTTCAGTGGATTCAGGTTCTTTGGTATCTGGGATGTCATTTTCATCTGCCTCTTTGTTTGTGGATTCAAGTTCTTTGTCTGGAATACCATTGTTGACATCAGCCTCATGGCCTGTGGATTCAGACTCTTTGTTATCTGTAATATCATTATATTTACATCTTGACTTGTGAAAGCAGGCTCTTTATTATCTGAAATATCCTTGACACCAGCCTTTTGGCTTATTAAATAAGGCTCCTTATCATTGGGATCAGGCTCTGGATTATTTGGAATGTGATTGACATCGACCTTCCAAACACAAAAAAGTGGTGAGCTGATTGTTGTGGAAGCCACAATGGTAGCGGTTTTTCAAGGCATTCGCGGTATTGCAGTGGTCCTGGGTGTCCCCTTCTGAGGCAGCATCGTACTCGGAGGGTTTCGAGTAACCTTCCTGGGAGCAATCACAGGTAAAGGTGTCATTCTCCTCACTGTTCGACCGGATAGAAGTGCTTCTGAAGCTTTCGTGATACTGGAACTTTCTGATGAAGTAGTTCTAGCAGAAGATGATGACGCTCCCTCAATTATGTCGGACAGAGATCCAGGGTTCTGCGTCTCCCACTCGCTATCAGTGTCCTCTATCACAGTCTTAGATTGTTTGCAGCGTTTGTGTCTAAGGACATCGCTCCTCCTGCTGGTGGCATAGGGACACTCATCACACATATGTTCTTCCACAGACCTTTTCTTCGCACAGGCCACAACATGTTCCTCTTACTCCTCTGTTTCGAACCTGGTCTGACAGACAAGACATCTCCATCTTGGTGTTTTCTTCGTATTTGCCATCTACAATGAAATAACAAATCCGTGAATATTTACGAACTATTTACAAAGTCTATATAACATTCATTCTTGTTCAGAATCTGAGCCTGAAAACAAACAAAACTTATATCTGCAGAAAATATTTGTAAAGTTTTATTGAAATCCTTTCACTTGTTCATGAATCGTTATGGACCTTTCTCCAGGTACAGTAAGCCACAGAGATATCGTGATAAATCACGGTGATGGACATATCTGTGTGAAATGGCTATATCTTTTTTTTTCTATTTGATATTTTCTTTATTTCTTTTGTAATTAAAGTTATGAAACCCATCACTTTAAATACAAATAGAAATCAGAGAGATAGAACAAATAGAAAAAAAAAGATATATTAATTTCACCCAGGTAATGTCCATCACCGTGATTTATCACGGTATGTCTCTGGCTGTACTGGATGTAGACTTATTTGAGAAAGCAAGAAATGACTAAAATTTGGTAATTCTGATAAAATTTTTTTTTAAAAAAGGTGGTGCATCAAAAGTTACAGTTTTTTAGTGATCTAATACATTATATATTGGGTCAGTATAATTTCATGAGGGCTTAACTGAAGCTTGATTGCCCATGTGGAATTTACTGACAAAACATATACTATATTTGTGTTGCATTTATATCCTACCGACTATACTTATATGAAAGTAAACTATTATTCAAACTAGAGTAATGTCGTGATTGTTGTGTATAGAATCTACATAGTGTTTATAATATATATTAGGTCTTTCATATGGTCTTAAGAGAAGGTTGCTGCTAGGAAATATCCACCGAAGAATAAAACTAGAAATACTGTGAGCAAAGCTCACTACTTGATACCCCACCTTACATAGGATACATGAAAGGAAATGTCAATATTTTGGATAGGAAAACTTCAACAGCAGTGGATCGCCTCGGTGGTCTCGTGGTAGCGTGCTCGCCCCGAGTGCGAAAGGTCGCGGGTTCGATCCCCGGCCGGGTCAAACCAAAGACATTAAAATTGGTATTTGCTGCTTCTCCGCCAAGCACGCGGCATCTAGGAGTAAGAGCAAAAAAATGGTCGGCTCGGAGTCAGTATAATGTGTCCGAGTGAGGTGATATGTCTTCCTGCGGACAGTTACCTCGTGAGCTAGCACATTAAAAATCCGACTTAGCGTGTCGGTCTAGTACAAAGCAGGGATCATATTCATTATCATATCAACATATTCTCGTCCTGATATGCACTTGGTTGCCACTGGACGTTAAACAATAATTCATCCATCCATTCAACAGCAGTGAGATTAGTTTCATCAAATTCCATTCAGTAGTTTAGGAGGAGTTGCAGATACAAAGGTCGGACGGACGGACGGACACAACGAATATTGTACGGTATAATTATAAAATATCCAAGCTATTCAATTTATTAGCATGGGTAGGAATTGCATAAAATTACCTTATTAACAATTTCACTGAACATTTTTGTGAAAATAGTCTATCCATATTTACTTTCCCACAATTATGGACTGATTTTATCATTATAAAATATTTCTTGAAATTAACAGGTCATTAAAACATACTTATCAAGACTGTATCCTTCCACAATTAGCTGCACCAGAGACATTGGATGATCCCTGGAACTTAGTATAGCACCAAATGAAGAACTTGTCAGACGACCCATATGCAGCTTTTTCCACATTTCTGACAGTCTCTGGCCTCTGGTATAACTTTCAATATATTCCACCAGCTCCTGGTCAATGGTCAGTGGCGGCACTATAAATATAATTAATAATGTTTAAAAACATTTTGAGTAAAAAACTACATAAACACATTCAGAATGACAACTACAGGTATTCCTGCAATCCTCACAGGTTATTCCCTGCTAATGTAAATACTGTAAAACCTTTATTATGTGCATAATGTGTTTTATAAAACAGTGGAACTGAATTAAGCAATAATTAGCCTTTTTGGACTATAATGAAACTATAAATTGTTTGTGTCCCGCCTACAATATAGGTCATCATGAATAAATGCAAGGCATATCCATTGATGAAGTTTCGTTGATACACTATGGTTAGTTGCAAAGAAATGAACCTAAACTTAACCAGAGTCGCTCAAGCGTAAAATGTAGGTCATAGTGACCCAATTGTATGACTGCTGAGTACTACCCAAATACTGTAAAACCTTTATTATGTGCACAGTTTTGTTTTATAAAACAGTGGAACTGAATTAAGCAATAATTAGCCTTTTTGGACTATAATGAAACTAGAAATTGTGTTTGTGTCCCGCCTACAATATAGGTCATCATGAATAAATACAAGGCATATCCATTGATGAAGTTTCGTTGATACACTATGGTTAGTTGCAAAAAAATGAACCTAAACTTAACCAGAGTCGCTCAAGCGTAAAATGTAGGTCATAGTGACCCAATTGTATGACTGCTGAGTACTACCCAAATACTGTAAAACCTTTATTATGTGCACAGTTTTGTTTTATAAAACAGTGGAACTGAATTAAGCAATAATTAGCCTTTTTGGACTATAATGAAACTAGAAATTGTGTTTGTGTCCCGCCTACAATATAGGTCATCATGAATAAATGCAAGGCATATCTATTGATGAAGTTGATACACTATGGTTAGTTGCAAAGAAATGAACCTAAACTTAACCAGAGTCGCTCAAGCGTAAAATGTAGGTCATAGTGACCCAATTGTATGACTGCTGAGTACTACCCAAGGCACGTCAAATGATGAAGTTTCACTGATACACTATGCTTAGTTCCAAGTGTTGCTGAACTGTGTTGTACTATACAAGAGGACTGTAGGGGTGAAATATTGAAATATTACTATAGGTTTCCGTTTGTTTGTTTACTTGGGGTTTTACACCATTTTCAGCACATTTGGCTATTTCAGTTTTTATTGGTGGAGGAAGCCGGAGTACCCGGAGATAACCACCGACCTTCGGTAGGAAAATTGACAATCCTTGTCAATTAAGATAGGATTCAAACACACCCTGCCACAGTTGAGATTCTAACTCACAACCCAGTGTTGACAGGCTAGTGATCATTAGTAGTAATGACAAACTACCTAGACCACTCGGCCACCGAGCCCCCCTATAGGTTTCTGAGAAATGGAGCTAAACACAAAACTTAACCGAATCGCGATGCACAGGGGTAAATCTATATGCCCTAGCCACATTCATGGCGGCGCATGAAAATACTTTTGTGTCGCCTGCGGAACGCATGATCGACACATAGGGATCACTATCTGCCGTCTTGCGTCGTCACACTTTTCTTCTATCCTCAACTACTCATAAACCCCTCAAAGGAAATTGATGAAATTTTCTCCGAGCATTAATCCTAATGCACAGGTGTGCATATATATTTCATTTCTAGACATTTTTGGAAAAAAAAGGGGGGGGGGGGGTCAAAACCTCTATCCTCAACTACTCCATAACCGCTCAAAGGAATTTGATGAAACTTTCTCTGTGCATTAACCTTAATGCACAGGTGTGCATATATATTTCATTTTTAGAAAATTTAAAAAATGTTTTGGTAACAATTGACATTTTGGAGAAAAGGTGGGGGATCAGAACTTCTATCCTTAACTACTCCATAACCGCTCAAAGCTATTTGATGAAACTTTCTCTGTGCATTAACCTTAATGCAAAGGTGTGCATATATATTTCCTTTTTAGAAAATCTTCTGTAAAAATTGACCTCTGCAGGCGACACATGTCTTCCTTGGAAGACTCGCACATTTTTTAATGTATAATTGCAGTGAAAACCTTCTTATAATCATTTGTTTATATTTGCTTTGGGGTTTTATTTTCATATTGTTATATTACCATTTTCCTGGCTCAATAACATATTTTGCATCTGTGCAAACAAAGGGTGGTCCACCTCCTCATGGACATCAGGGACGTGGTCAGGGATGTTCCATAGATGAGACATTCCTAAAACATAATGTGAAATTCTATATAAAGTTTAAGACATTTTCAAACAAATCACATCAAACTGTTAGAAAACATATCAAAAATAAATGTTTAAAAAATGTTAGTGTGTCATATACTCCTATAGACAGGCCAGCTCACTTGAACAAGACATTTTATGGTATTATAATACCACTAGACATTGAACCCGCGCGAGCGCGGGAAAATAAGCATTTTTTTTTATTTTTTATTTTTTGTTTTTGTTTTGTGGTGGCCATATTGACTATAAAAAGTTGTTGCGGCCATTTCATTGATGGAACAGGAACTCAATATGGATGTTGTGGCAGGCTTCCCATAAAGTTTCCTGTCAAGTAGGTGGTTTCAACTGATAGTTTTATGTCTATATATGATGTAGTATTCCAGAATTGGATGTGAATGCAAACTTTAACCAAGTCAATGAAGCGTGAAATGTAGGTCAACGTGACCCAATTGTCACATGGCTGTTCGTTACTACCGAAGATGGAAACACTGATGAAGTAGACTATATGCCACATAGAATTACCAAAATGGACCTTAAGGTTCCATCAAAGTCAAAATGACGAAAACACAACCACATAGATTGTCAATAGTTTTATTGTTACAATTAATTCTGAACTGCAACTTGATGAAAAGCTTTCATTAAATACACATTTCATAATGCAATACCTTTTTCCTTCAGAATAAATATGAAAATGAAATTGTAGATGTAACATTTCCTTAGTGACGGATGAATTTTTCAAACGATGCCGTGAGTTCTGTAGAGCATATTTTTGGAAAATAATTGTTCCAATTGTTCCATTGTCATTATGAGCAGGGCTAGCGAGGCTTAATTTCACAAATATATCCAATAATCAGACGATAAAAGCATTTTTAGTGTGTGGCTGCGTGTGATGTCCACGTTTATATATTTATCAAAAATGTCCGAGATAAAATTCGTCATTAATGATAAAGATGACCATTTGTTAAACATATTTTTATCTAGGGCTTACAGGGAATTGTATGGTAGAGATATATTTAGACAGGTCACATTACAAATGATGTAAAAATAGATAATGGTTGGTGTTATCAATTTGTGCAAGGTAAACATCCGAGCAATCCAAAAAAACACTAAGGAATTCCTTTGAACTTTACCTTATTTCTTCATAATCTTCAAAGTTCATAACCTTTACAGTTAGGAGAAATTGCGTTATTGTTGAAAAACAATCCTGAATACATGAAGCGGAAACATCCCACTTGAAGGGGAATGTTTTTAATTTGTTTTATTCTTCTTCCGTAATTTCAAACAGAAATACATTTACAATAAGTGCATACTTGTTTATTTAAATCAATTTGTTAAAATGATGCATTCGAGAACCTTCTAAGGTATGTGTTGGGAGAATTCATATCGGAAAGTGCATAAAAATTCCATTTGCACATAAACAAAACTAGTTTAAATTTATAAATGCAGATTGTCAAATCCGATAATAACCGTTATAATCTGAACCATACATCGTTTATTTTGAACCACGCGTTTTGCCGCCTATTCGGCTAATTCGTAAGTTTAGTATTATAGATGAGTGGTGTCTAATTGTCGATTACTGCTTCAGATCAAGAAAAAAAAATTAACGCCAAATATCAGTTGATAAATTATATTTTTGAGTTATCTCCCCTTTCAAGAGTCACTAGTGACAACAAGAGGCTCTCAAGAGCCTGAATCGCTCACCTGGCAAACAATGCACTATAAACTAAATTAATATATTAATGTTTGTTGTAAATTAAACTGAGTATTAAAGGTCACGTGAAATGCTGAAAATACCTTTAAAAGCCTTTCAAGAACCTCTGGAAAGAGTTCTCCCTACGCTTGATTAAGATACAGTCATGGTCAATCTGATGATTCACAATACAAAATACAAGCTTTAATTCATCTTCAAATACAATTATAAATCTGTTGGTCTATATGTTGTCTTCATTTTTAAAATGTTTGAAAGACGTTATGTAAAAAGTGTGGGTTAAGGCTTTTTATTGTACTTGAAAAGGAAATATTGCAGGAACAATCATGCTAAGTTTCATCCAAATCCCCCTAGTAGTTTCAGAGGAGAAGATGTTTGAAAATTTGTTAACAACGATGATGACAGACTCCAAGTGATGGCAATTAAAAGCTCACATATTATGAAGTTTAATCATTGTTATACAACATTCTCATCATCACCATTCACTAAGGATACCATGTTTACTTTAAAAAACAAATATTGTTGAAATCCGAGCAAGTGTAAAAAATGGCGGGAAAATGGCAGCCATTTTCAAACTTTCATCATCACCATTCAACTCGCGATACCATGTTTGCCTTGAAAGTAGCTTTCATCTTCATTTTATTTCTATAATTCTGGAAAAAATAGCAAAAAACAACATTTTGACCCCTATGTTCTATTTTTAATAAGGGCGGACATGTTTTTCGACCAATCAAAAATCCAAGCATTAAATTTTTGCAGGATACCCTAAGGAACAATCTTACCAAGTTTCATTTTGAATAGTAGTTTCAGAGAAGAAGATTTTTGAAATAACATGATTTTTGAGATATTTGCAAAAAACTGTTGTTTGACCCTTTATGTTCTATTTTTAGTAACATTGGCCATGTTTTTCGACGGATCAAAAATCGAAGCATAAACTTTGTGCAGGATTCCTTAAGGAACAATCATGCTAAGTTTTATCCAAATCCATTCAGTAGTTTCAGAGGAGAAGATTTTTGAAATAATAACATAAAAAAAGCCAAAAATATCAAAAAAAGGCAATAACTCTAACATCAGTTGACAGATTTTCACGAAAATCAGCATACAGGTAGCTCTCATCATGCTGAATACTTTCAACCTGCCAGAATTTGCCGTAACCTAATGATTTTTGAGATACTTGCGAAAAACTGTTGTTTGACCCCTATGTTCTGTTTTTAGTAACAGTGGCCATCTTTTTCGATGGATCAAAAATCGCAGCATAAACTTTGTGCAGGATACCCTAAGGAACAAGCATGCTAAGTTTTATCAAAATCCATTCAGTAGTTTCAGAGAAGATGTTTGAAAAATTGTTAACGACAACAGACGACGACGGACACCAAGTGATGAGAAAAGCTCATATGGCCTTTCAGGCCAGGTGAGCTAAAAAATGGTACAATGTACAGGGAATTGCAATTTCATTTTTGTTGAAGTCAGTCATGCAAGGCAAGTATAATCTGTTGATTTTTGAAGTTTTTGTATTTTAGGTATTTCATTTTTAGCTCACCTGGCCCAAAGGGCCAAGTGAGCTTTTCTCATCACTTGGCGTCCGTCGTCCGGCGTTTTTACATTTTACATTTTGAACTTCTTCTTAGAGAACCACTGAATGGAATGAAACCAAACATGGCATGAATGTTCCTTATGAGGTGCTGACCAAGTGTTGTTACTTTGTAGCCGATCCATAATCCAAGATGGCCGCCAGCGGGGGACTTAGTTTAACATAGAACCCTATGGGAAATGCATACAAATGACTTCTTTTAGTGACCCACTTAATGGAATGAAACCAAACATGGCATGAATATTCCTTATGAAGTGCTGACCAAGTGTTGTTACTTTGTAGCCGATCCATCGTCCAAGATGGCCGCCATCGGGGAACTTAGTTTAACACAGGACCCTATGGAAAATGCATACAAATGACTTCTTGTAGAGAACCACTGAATGGAATGAAACTAAATCTGGCATGAATGAACCCTTATAAGGTGCTGACCAAGTGTTGTTACTTTGTAGCCGATCCATCATCCAAGATGGCCGCCAGCGGGGAACTTAGTTTAACATAGGACCCTATGGGAAATGCATACAATTGACTTCTTTTAGAGAACCACTGAATGGAATGAAACTAAATCTGGCATGAATGTTCCTTATGAGGTGCTGACCAAGTGTTGCTACTTTGTAGCCGATCCATTATCCGAGATGGCCGCCAGCGGGGGACTAAGTTTAACATTGGACCCTATGGGAAATGCATACAAATGACTTCTTTTAGAGAACCACTGAATGGAATGTAACAAAACATAGCATGAATGTTCCTTATGAGGTGCTGACCAAGTGTTGTTACTTTGTTGCCGATCCATCATCCAAGATGTTTAGAAGTCTATCAGAAAATTGTAAAAAAATTCTGAATGGTCACAACTTGACCACATATTCAAAAATAATAATGATAAGATGTCTTCAGTAGCTATTGTAAGACTACGCTAAGATGACCTGTTTTTAATTTTAAATACTGTGTCAAACTAAACCAATCTTGGTCTCAATCATTATATTATTTTACCTAATTTCCAAAATCACATTAGATACAGGTGAGCGACACAGGCTCTTTAGAGCCTCTAGTTGTATATGCAGTATTTATTTTTACACAGGGACTATGGTAGAAGACCACACAAGGACCATTTAAACAAAATTTGTTCTCAGTCAACCAAGCAGCTTTAGATTATATTTTTAATGATTTTTTTTTATTTCAGCAACAGCAGGTTTCTTGCTATGTATATTTCCACTCTCGAGTCTTTGGTCAAATTTAACTTATAATATATAGTGGAAATCACAAGTAAAACTGACACTATATATTAAAGGAAGTTGGATATATTCAAGCAATTGCAAGGGTTCCACTGAGAATCATTTGTATTATTGAACAAATGCAAATATGAGCTGAAACACCTTTTTTGATGGGATGCTGTCAAACTGCATCATTGTGTGAATACCTATAGGTTTCCATGTACAATGTACATTTTCACCTTCACATGCAACCATATTTTTCACCCGACTAGAACTAAATGAGGATCATTTGTAAAGAACATGTAATAGATCTAAAAAAATAAAACATGTTGGAGGAAAAAATGAGCATTTTTCAGTGGATTGTGAAATGTAGGCTACAGTGACCATTTTTTGGTGGGATGCTGATACATTCCCACGGACACATACCTATACATACATACACGACTGTAGATCAACCAATACCTATGGGGTTTTAATGTCAACTTTCATATTTGCATGGAACCATGTTTTCATTCCATGAGAATCAAACAAGATTATTTGAAAGGACGTTCAAATGGATGGTTTTTTCTTTGGAGACCATTTCAGAAAACTAACCAATCAAAAATCTGGTGAACACCACTGCTAATTTGTCAAGACGTTTTTTCACTGATTTTATGTCGGAAATTAATTATATTACTATATGCAATAAATAACTACAAATATATGAAAACTGTATTTCAACTTTAATGAATAATCTACAACTACAAAAAAAAAAAAAAAAAAAATAAGTACAAATACTAACGCTGTATAATAAAAACTTCACAACAGTAAGTATACAGTATTTGCTGGACTATAAGTTGCACCTGAGTACGAGTTGCAGGATCAGTTTTTAATCATTTTTATGCTTTTATTCATAATGTCGCACCTAAGTGTAAGTCGCAGTTCACCTTACCTCTCTACTACATGTTACTGTATGACTTGAGCACTCAGAAATGCTGGGTAAAGTCGAGGTTGATTTTTCCCTGCTCACATTTTCATCTATTTCAGTACCACTTGCTGAATAACCACCAGTTTTTGAAAAATGTCTGGCCTTGAGTCCGTCAATCAGAAATTTTTTGGCGGGACCAATTTTTCCTGGTAATAATTTCTCAACATCGGCATCATTAAAACTTCTTAGAACCAGTCCATCTATTTCATTTTCTAAAATAAGTTAATAAATGTTCCAAGATAAGCACTTTAAAGTCAAGATTTCTGTGGTAAATATTGAATGTAAATAAACTGAAAATAATTTATTATTGAAATGTCCTAACAGTCGATCACCATACAAAATCAACATTATATAGCATAACATGCATTTGTCCGTTGATGAAGTGAGTTATTTGAGGCCACTTGTAAGTTAGTTTCTGCACTGACAAAGTTATTGTATCGTTGTTTTTTTCACATTCAAATGAATTAGAATGCTCAGAGAAATCAACTATTTCAAGTTTTGACAGCTGAAGGAACTTACAATTGTCAACCACAGCAATTTGCTCTATTTTTCCAAATGTTGGTTCCCCATCTAGACCTTCCAATACAAGGACAAATCCTGGCTTGTAAGTGATGTTTCGCACAGTAATACTTCCTGTAAGCATCACTTCTGACGAGTGTTTTATTCCATTTGCTAACACGGCTCTCTGTGTAGTTGTAGAAAGACCGTTAAAATCTACAGTAATCCCCTGTTTAACATTATCACCACCATACAAATACACTTCCGACCCATGCTTTCCACTACTACTTTGTTGGAGACACATCCATCTTTGATGGTACAAGGCAACTGATTTTTCTATAGCTTTGAAGTTTTTCCATTTTTTCTCCTTTATGAATCCATGTTTTGCTTCAAACCTAGTGCACCAGTGATTTCTGCCTGGACCAAAATTGATTATTTGATCAGGAAAATGAGTCAGAAAGTGCATTTTTGGTGTATAAGATGCATGGATACAATTCTTTGGAACTGTATTGATATTGATAAATAAGTTGTTTCAATTTCTCCAGAGTGTTGACAGATGCTATAGGTGATAATACCAGATGAGTTATTTTAATTAATCGCAAGAAATTTTTCCAGTTCTGATCATCCTCGGGTACAAACTGTCCAATCATAAAAGGTAGAAGAAACAACAGTTGTTTAATCTCAATCGCTGTCATTGGAAGAACATTCTTTGTGTCTAGTGCTTTTCTTTCTAGAACTTGTGGTTTATCATTTAGTTCTTCAGATGTATAACTAAAATTTTGAATTGCCTTATTCAGCTGCTGCAATGAAAAACTTCTTTTCTTATCAATGAATTCAGTAAACAGGAGTTGCATTTCTGTCTTGACAATACCCTCTAGCAATACATGCATTGGGTCATGTAAGATACATTTTGTCACTTCAAATTCTGGAATTTCTGTCAATATACTTCTTGTAACCCCATACTTTCTTGACCAATACTTTTTCCCTACGTTGTTCAAAGACTCTAAATGTTCACATCTGTCTCTGTGCTCATTTTCATTGCGCAAGACAAATTGACGACCATGGAGATCGTGTGAAAGCTCCTCATATGTAATCTCACAAGTTCGACATGGTTTTTCAGCCAGTCCAACACCCTCCTTGAATCCACCTATTAACTGTGCGGCCGGGGTGTCACCTAGTACACAGTATAGAGTACCATATATAATTTGATTATCATTTCCAAATTTCAAAGTATATATAATTTGATTATCATTTCCAAATTTCAAAGTATATCCATGATGTAACTTTTTCATGGCTTCCACAAAATCTGTCAAGAGGGCTTTAAATCCAAATTTCTTCAAATAGCTAGTTTTAGCAATCCCAAGAAGTTGTGTTACCTGAAGTTTATTTCCGAACTCAGGAGAAATATTTAACAATGTCCAGTAAAATGTAGATAATTTATGTTTTTTACGATGTGACCCAATTGGGTTTACAATTTTAAAATCATCAAAATATAGGCTGAAGATTAGAGCCCCAGGGTGATTTTGAAAATAGTCTTTTTTCATGTACAATCCATCAAAGAAGACAGTCATGTATTCAGTGTTTTGCACATCTTCTTGCAAGCAATTCTGGACTTCGGCCATTGACAACAATGATTCAAGTTGTTCTAAAAAGGGAACTTTATAACCGTACTTTCTCAGTAAATTGATACTACCCTCCTCTTTTTACTTGCTAATGAAGAGTACCAAGTTTAACCCTAACTGGCTCAATGTATCCCATTTTTTCTTTCAAGTACTTATTTTGTAAATATTCTGTTTCTAAGCCATCAAATAAGTCATCATTAAAAATCTTGTCCATGTCAATACCACAGTTTGTTAAAATATCATTAGGTATTGTGTTGATTAATTTACTTTTTTTCATTTCAATTTTGTCACAAAACAAACTTTTAGTTGATAAAACAATGTCTTCTACTGCTGGCTGACTTAAACGATGACTGGCCCTTAGCTTTAGCAAATACTGAGCTTCCATACTTTTTCTTTCAACATCATTTATATTGTCATCTATGTCAGCTTCATACATTTCAACATCATCATCATTTGTGTTAAGAACATTTTCATTCAAATTTTAAAACTTCCATATGTTCTAAATGAAGCCCCACACCCATTAGAAGAACAATATACTATGAAATTTGTTTAAATTTGTTTGATTAAGTCATCTCTGCTTGAGCAGAAAACAGGACACATGCTGCACTGATGCATTTTTGGTTAATTTAAATGGTTAAATCTCATCTAGAGCATGCATGTGTTGTTATGTTCATGCACCATTCTTGAATCTGAAATACAAAAAGGATTTTATTCAAAGATATTTAATTACTGGTATCGGAATTAGGAAGTATGTATTGTACGATTAGTCGGGAAGTCATGTTTTGTACGATGAGAAAAGGGCAAACCTGACGATCAGATATTTGCCTCAAACAAAGGCTGACGCCCCTTTAATTCCTGATGTTTCATTAATCATAAATAAAGATATTCAACGAAACTATTAATATTCAACGTGTGAAAATATTTTTCTACTGAAGCATTGGACCAACTTCAGATTCTGATCTCCGAAGAAAAAAAGAATCATGTGACTGGAAATGCATAAGATGTAATGTAACCTTCATGATCAGGATTCGTTGGCATGTGATTGTTGTTTAGACTGGGAACATTTGTAATATGCAGGTTTGAAATTTGTGCCAAAGTTATTTAGTGATATGTAAAAATTGTTCCAATAGTTATGGAAAATCGGTTTAACTTGTAATATCATTTAGATTTATTGTTTTACAGGCTCTGGAAATTATTTTCACATGACTATACTGATTCAGTATAATTTCATTCTTTCAATGTGCATCTATGATCTAATTTTATAATACAAGGTTTAGAATGCATTTTTTTACAGGGACAGTATAGTCTTGATCCATTAGTTTGCATAACATAAACAGTACCAATTTAAGATACAGTATAATTTCATTCTTTTAATGTGCAATGTTTATTATGTATCTAACGTAATGATTCAAATTAACTCAAGGAAAATCCTCACTGAATACACAATATCCATAAATTTCTGTGTATATTAATATTTCATGTTTCATTCCCGATCCAATTACATCTAATCATAAGAGCGGGTGCGGGTATGAATAGCCTATAGAGGCCAGTATGGCTACTATTACCTGCATGCTGGTACACGATGCATACACTTCCTAACTATTTGGGTCTTAGTACATGTAGTAAAGTTAACATTTCTGTCCGTGCTGTCGAAATTAAATACTCACGAATTTTTACCAAATTTAAACTCTTATTTTGAAAGAACAGAAACTACTGATAAACTAATAATTATTTCTAGAACTCAGATTAAGTGGAAGTACATGTGCATGGCATTACTTGATTGTGTAAACGTGTACGATGCATGTAAACAAAAAAAGAGAGTGCAGTTGAGGCACGGTGGGCTTGGGACCCTTGACGATACAAACCTTCAATTGCCAATATGATCGAAAACGGTATGTTGTTATTTCTGAGAATTTCTATCAGTTCTTCATTTGTTGTTTCATCTTTAATCGAATCGCATGTTTTGTCTATTGGATCCATTGTTGCAACTTGGCGGTTCGTCCCAAATTACCAGATTACAAAGATCGATAACTCTAAATTTTCTAAAACACGGAACAACTTCCGACAAAATTCTCGTAACTGTAAAGGATGCTTTGTCCACGAATAATTATAATGTACTTGATTACCAATTTTTAATTTATCGAGCCATTTGGTAAAATAACTAAAAATATTTTAAAGAAAGTCCTTCCAGTAAAGATTTCTGATCTTCGTAGAATATCATCCGTGGATCTCTGCACCGCCGCTTTATCAAGTTATAATAGCATATGATAGTTTTTAATATATCTATGCATTTGTATACAGCATGATAGAAAGTCATATTCAAGTTTCAACAATACAAATATGATGAAATATGTTGTTTATTACTGCTGACCATTTTGTGTTTAGGTGTTTAGATGTTTAGATTCCGGTCTGCCTCTGCCGTTTAATTCGCTCTCATTTCATGTTTAGCTTACAACATGTTTAGCAATATTGGCGTTTAAGGTTAGAACACAAACCTAAACGTGTTTAGGTCTAAACATGTTCCGTATGTATTCTACATCTAAACACCATTTTTACAGTGTATATGCCATTGTACAGTTATCCTACCTTGATTATTTTGCCTTTTATTCCTGTCAGAGTCTTAACGGGGGAATGCAACACCATTTTGATGTCCATAGAAGGTTCCGATGGCAGTTTTGGGGCTGCTTGTTTGATTTCTTCTGGAATTCTAGATCCTTTGCACATTGCCACCTGTGATCTCTCAGTGATGGCTATATACGACTGTTTTATCATAACGTTCATTACAACTGCTCCGAAATCTTTAACAAATTTTGGTTTCTCGTTCTCTTTATAGACGGTGTACGATATTGCACCAGTGTTGTCAGCCAATATACAGAAAAATTTAGCTTTGGTTTTCCCTTGACCAGGTTCGATATCTCCTACTTCCAATACTGTAGCCTTTAAAGTTGGATTTGTCGGCATTTCGTTGTAGTCAGGAGGAATTTTTTTTTGATTTCTTCTATGGTCAACATCTTCTGAAAATATGCAATAACCTGTCTATATGTTCATACATATCATTAATCATGTAATGAAATACCCAAAACTAATTTATTATTATATACTGTTCGTTTATTCACTGTACGGGAGCAACACCGACACCGGATTATACCAGTAAAATTTAATGTTATCTGTTTAGCATGTTTTGATTCTTTTGTAATTAAATATTTTGTATTAATTTATTACATACAGATTAAATATTTATTAATTTTTACAGTAACTATTCTTTATCATAAGAATTTTGTGCGATTTTTCTTAACCTAGCATATTCTTGAACAACACTGAGAAATGGTTTGACTTTGTCCGGATTAAATGCTCGAAGAAATACACCATCTAGAGTTCTAACCCGGCTAAGAGCGACATATGACATGCATGGTTCAAAAATGTCATTACCAATGGAAATTATTGCTTGGTCCAATGATGCACCTTGAACATTGTGAATGGTGCATGCCCATGATGTTATAAGAGGAAATTGTTCCCTTATGATTGATCTGCCTTTGAAATGATATTCTTGATATAACGGTTCGATTGCAATTGAGCTGTTTTTAGATTTATCCAACCGCATCCCTATCATCATCAGGAATTAAATCATCAGTTACATTACTGTCTTTTCTTCCGAAATAACTTTGAGAAAAATAATGATGGCTTTAATAATGAATGTTGGAAATTTTATCAATTTTTGCATTTTTTTATTGTGAGAATCAACTTACTCATTGGTAGGAAATAAAAGAACTTTAAGAGGATTAACTGGCAATGGGTGTATTATTCGAGTATTCAATGCTCTTATATCATTTTTGTTCATGGCACCTACACGAGCTCGATTTAGTAAGTTTGCAAACATATTATCATTAGTTTGTCTAACATTTTCGTCAAGAAAAAATGGGGCAAACAAATGCCATAGGTCTGTTTTTAAATGCAAAATGACAACGAACAGGTTTTAATTGATGGAAATCTCCAACGACAATCATATTAACACCGCCGATTGGTAGGTCGATATTCTTAATTGAAGAAAGCCGTCGGAAAATATAAAAACACTAACCATTGATATTTCATCAATAATGAAAGTATGAATACCATTGTAATATTGCCTTAATGTTTTCATTACTCTTGCAGATAATTCTAAATATTCAGCTTAGATGAGGAATACAATGAGTGGAAGAAACTAATATCTGCAGATCACATTGAAAAGGCATCAAGATACATAAGAAGGCTTTCAATCGCTCTGAGAATTTCTTTTCAAGTAAAGTTTATCCAGACATTACAACAAGACCAGAGAAAAGAATACTGAGTGACCTTCAACAAGAAACACACAACTGGAAAAATTGGGAATTGCTGTACAAAGATTTTCTTGCTGAAAGCAAAAGAGAAAATGCTACTTTCCTGCTTCATTATGAAATGATGGAACATTGTGAAGAAGTAAGTGCTCTTTCTCTTGCAGAACGCATTGGTGGTCATCAGGGATATAATTTGATGCTGGCATCAGTCAAGCTTTCTTCACCGTTTACGTTTTTGAATGGTGCATCCTCATATGCAAAGAAAGAAACTTGTACCGAAACAGACAAAATTGGCAGATAAAAATATTTTATAAATGAATGCATTTCAAGCCATATTAAAGCCTGATTGTTCTAAACCCAAAGTGCAAAAATTTACAGGTATCCAGAAAGCACTGCTTTACTTGTTAAAAGAAGAAATGGAAAACTGGAAGAAGTTGATGGGAATGAAGGCCTGAATATGGACAAGTATTTCTTATTTGGCCAAAAAACCTTACCAGCGTATATTGTGACCTTGATATCCCATGTTACGGTTGAATTTGATGGTGTAAAATTCAAAACTCTGGCACAGGATGGAAAACATTCTTGAAGTTTGTTGAAGATTCCATTATATTGATTGATTGATTGTTGTTTAACGCCGTGCTAGCGATATTGCAGCCAATATCACGGCGAGAACTAATTTGACTCGAACTGATTAAAGATTCCATTATAAATAAAACAATCATCCTAATGCCAAAAGTGAAACATATGGTAATATGTGAAGAAAAGTATAGCTTTACCAGAGACCACTTCAAAGCAGCAACAAGAACATGACGTCGTCAACAAACCATTGTTTCCTATTGCACATTTGAATACTAATGAAGAAATTTTAAGTTCCACAACCTTTGACAAAACATCTCTTGTGACAATCATGGAAGGCAAAAGCCTGATAAGTACTTTCATAGCAAGAAACATCGAACAACTTTAATTCAAACGTGATATTATTATTGATATTGACAGCGAATACATCATGGAACATGAAACAGACTGTCCTTTGGGGTACAATGCCATTGCCAAAAGTACACAACTCCGATTCGATACATCATGGAACATGAAACAGACTGTCCTTTGGGGTACAATGCCATTGCCAAAAGTACACAACTCCGATTCGATACATGGTGGAACATGAAACAGACTGTCCTTTGGGGTACAATGCCATTGCCAAAAGTACACAACTCCGATTCGATGCAAATTGGATCACTCACCATTATCCAGGAACACAATTGAGAAACTCCCATGCATAAAACAATGCAAAGGAGAAGCAGAAATGGCACAGGTGGATTGGCTGGTTGAATATGTATCGGATGTGGAAGGGGTACAGCTTGTGCCAGTATAGTTACATCAGGAGACATTGATTCTGTTACAATACACATGTTTGCATTGTGCAATTTATGGCCTAGAAACGATAACAGCAGTTACAAGCATCCAGTATACATTATCCTACAAAAACCTGGAAGCACTATGGATATTTATTATATTACTGCTATTTTGGAACTGTTAGATGTTTGTTGTTAAGTTGGTTTTTTACGCCGTTTTTTCCTCACTTTTGGCTATTTCGCGGCGGCCAGTTTTTATTGGTGGAGGAAGCCGGAGTACCCGGAGAGAACCAACGATCTTCGGTAGGAAAATTGGCAATCCTTGTCAATTAATTGATTGATTGAATATTGTTTTACGCCGTGTGGGCGACATTTAAGCCATATCACGGCGAGAACTAATTATATTAGGTTTGATTAAAACAAATACTATCTAAAACAAAAGAATTATTTACAAAATAATATTTAATGAGGAAATAAAACAATAAAACAAATACGAGACAAACTTTCATTATGTAAAATATTATCAAAGACGAACTTTGCAAAATAACAAACGAAAATCACAGACACGCCATTAAATAACATGCAAAACATATGAACAAATTTAAAGGTATTGGACTCTATTCAGGAATGCAGGCAGACTATATTCTTGAATACAGTCCAACGTCTTTCAAATATTGTAAAATACGGTTGCCAGCAACCTTTGTAAATAAATCTTTCATATTGTTGACTGTGTAGTTGCGACTAATAATGTCGGATTTATCTACACAGTCAATTAAAAGATGTTTAATACTATGTCGACATTGGCAGGGAATCCACTCTGGAGGCGGCTCATTCTCTGAAATAGAAGAATGAGTCGTCCTGGTGTGGCCAATGCGACATCTAGTTAAAACAAACATTCTTGCCAACAGTTGGCTCTATAGAATGTAATTTATTGACTGTAAACAGATCCCACTGGGACTGCCACAGACGTAAAAAAATATTTGTATATTAAAGGTTTAAAATCAGAGTAAGACATATTAGTTATGGGGTCGTCTAAAGCATCCTTCGCTATTCCATCTACGACTGTGTTTCCCTTCATACCAATATGACTTGGTACCCAGGGAAAAATGATTTGTTGCCCATTTGGGCAGATGTTCAAGCAAACTTTAAAGCAAAAATTAGGGCTCAGGCTTCAGCAGTAGAAATGCAACTGGAGGATGGAAGACGGAGAGTTGCTGCTTGCTGTCCATAGAGAGCAGCGGCAGCCACTTTGTCTACGACCTTCGACCCATCAGTATAAATAGAAAAGTGTTGCTGAATAAAAATAGGGTTTGGTTCGGACTTTTTATGTTTTCTAAGGTCAAAAGTAAACATAGGTTTCGGTACAAGCCAAGGTGGCGATTGAGGTATATTAATGGGGGCAATTTCATCAAGGTTGATGTTAGAACCCGTAATATGTGGTTTCATACGGATACTAAACGGAGGAATTTTATTTCATGTTGTTCAAATATATTCTCATAGAGAGGATTGAAAACAGTCGTAGACAGGAATTGAAGGATATGCTTTTAGCTTGGTTAAATATTGTAAAGCAAGTTTTATCCGACGATTATAAAGAGACGGCTCGTTCGCCTCTACACATAAACTCTCCACAGGAGACGTTCGGAACGCCCCTAAGGCCAAACGTATGCCTTGGTGGTGAACAGTATCTAAAATCTTTATATATGATTTGCGAGCTGATCCGTATATAATGGAACCATAATCAAGTTTTGATCGTAGAAGTGATCGGTATAAATTTAACAAAATGTTTTTATCAGCACCCCAGTCAGTGCTTGAAACAACTTTTAAAATATCCAATGCCTTCAAGCATTTTGATATGGGGTAGAAAGGTAAGTTTACTGTCAAAAAGTAACCCAAGGAATTTCGTTTCTTTAACTACTTTGATAGGTACATTGTAGAGTTGGAGTTAAGGGTCTGGATGTAATTTTCTTTTATTACAGAAATGCATGCAGAGAGTTTTTGATGCGGAAAATTCAAATCCATTTTCTGTTGCCCATTTTTCAATTTTATTAAGTGATAACTGCAATTGACGTTCTGTGCTGTTCATATTTTTAGCTCTACAACAAATCAAAAAGTCATCAACATAAAGAGAGCCTTCAACATTGTTTTGCAAGGTTTTTGCAAGACTGTTAATTTTGATACTAAAGAGAGTAACAGAGTGCTTCCCTCGGGTACACCCATCTCTTGTTCAAACGGATCAGACAATGTTGTATTGACCCTGACTTTGACCTCCCTGTCAGATAAAAAGTTATCGATAAATGTAGGTAACCTACCTTTCAACCCCATATCGTTTAATACTTTAAAATACCATATTTCCAAGTGGTGTCATATGCCTTTTCCAGATCGAAAAAGACAGACACCGCATGCTCACCCTTAGCAAACCCATTGCGTATGAAAGACTCGAAGCGAACAAGATGATCTAACGTGCTTCTGCCTTGTCGGAATCAGCACTGTATATTCGACAGGAGATCGTTCGTCTCTAGGAACCAGACAAGGCATTCGTTGATCATCCGTTCCATGGTCTTGCAGACGCAACTTGTGAGAGCAATTGGCCGATAATTCGACGGTTCAAAATGATCCTTCCCAGGTTCTGGAATAGGGATAACTGTGGGTAGCTTCCAAATGGATGGCAAGTCACCAGATTCCCAGACATTATTTAGTAGATCCAAAAGTGTTTGTAAAGATATATCAGGTAGATGTTTTAAAAGTTTATAATGGATATCATCAGGGCCACATGCTGTGTCATGGGCCTTTGCCAGAGAGGTTTTGAGTTCATCTAAAGAGAAAAGGTGATTATATTCTTCTGCATTATTAGATTTAAACGTAAGTTTAGTTTTTTCAGTGCGATTTTTGATATATTGAAATTCCCGCGAGTAGTTTTGTGAGGAAGAATGTTTCGAAAATTAGCTCGGTATATACGGAAATTACTTAAATTGTCTTGGGTTGGATGCAAATTGAACCATCGTTCGGACTTTTTCCTGTTTTTCTTTGCTGTTTCACAGTCGTCATCAAACCACGGTTTGCTTGGTTGTTTAGGGTTTGTCGAGGTTTTAGGAATGGTTCTCTCCGCCATCGACACCAACACCTCAAGAACTGGATCGTTAATATTTTCAAACGTATCTGTTCTTAATTCATCTCGGTAGAGTTGCTCGAACAAAGGCCAATTGGCTTTGTCAAATTTCCAGCGAGCAACCCTCTCAGAAGACGAGGGGAACAGACTTTCCAAAATAATTGGAAAATGATCTCTTCTGCATAAGTCGTCATGAACCCGCCACGAGTAATCTAGTAATAAAGAAGGATCACAGATAGATAAATCGATAACTGATTAAGAACCATTCCCGGAATGGAGATAGGTATCAGAACCATCGTTATTAAATATACACAATCCCTCCTGTTTTAGGAAATCTTCTATTTTCTTGCCTTTGTCATTTTGTATATTGCTACCCCAAAAAGGGTTGTGAGCATTAAAATCTCCTACAAGAAGAAAAGGAGATGGTAATTGATTGATTAATGATCTCAGTTGTTGAGGGTCCAAGACCGAATTTGGGGGAATATATACTGAACATGTAGTTACAGTTTTTTCAAGAGAAAGTCTGACAGTAACAGCTTGTAGATTTGTTGCTAGATTTATCTGGCTGTGAATGATGTTATTTTTAACAAGGATGGAAGAACCGCCTGCAGCTCTTTCATCCTTTCCAACATAAGTACTATATAAATTAGTTTTTATACGACCGCAAAATTTTCGTATATTGGTATGACGTTGGCGTTGTCGTCGTCGTCGTCCGAAGACATTTGGTTTTCGCACTATAACTTTAGTATAAGTTAATAGAAATCTATGAAATTTAAACACAAGGTTTATGACCACAAAAGGAAGGTTGGGATTGATTTTGGGAGTTTTGGTCCCGACAGTTTAAGAATTAGGGGCCAAAAAAAGGGCAATAAGCATTTTTCTTGGTTTTCGCACAATAACTCTAGTATAAGTAAATAGAAATCTATGAAATTTTAACACAAGGTTTATGACCATTTTTGGGAGTTTAGATCCCAACAGTTTAGGAATTAGGGGCTAAAAAAGGGCCCAATAAGCATTTTTCTTGGTTTTTGCACAATATCTTTAGTATAAGTAAATAGAAATCTATGATATTATCTTGGTGTAAGGGAGGTAATCCAAACACATTTAAAGTAAAATATTGTGTATGATTCATTTATGTATAAAGCAATGTAGATTGTCTTGGGGTGATTTATAGCTGTCAATTTATTTTTAGAAGTCACTATTAATAATATTAATTTTAGCCATATGTCATTTTCTATTTTAAGACTTCAATGATATATTTAAATGGGTAATTATGTTTGCAAACTCCATGAGAAATTTGAATAGGGATTATGACCTTATTGAGGGAAAGAATTTTTTTTGGGAAAAAGGGAAAGGGGGGAGGTGAAGATTTAGGGGCTAAATAAGAAATTGTGGGGGGGGGACAATTTTTTCTCATTTCATATTTCAGAAATTAAAAAGAAAATTTCTTCAAACACTTTTTTTTGCAAAAAAGGCTGGGGGGGTACAATAAGTTTTTTTTTTTTTTTTTTTTTTTTTTGGGGGGGGGGGGGGGGGGTCAATACGCAGTAGCATAGTATATTGCACAAAAGCATAAAAAGCGGTAAAATTTAATTTATTTTGGGGGGAGGGGGTTCAATTTGCAACAGCATATTGTATTGCACAAAAAGCAAAAAATTGAATATAAATTCAAGTCATATGACCAATTCTAAGTTCTTTGACTACAGTTATTCTGTGTCAGAAACCTATTATGTGTCAAACATTTAATTACAGTCCAATTTCAGACCTGTATCAAGCGCAAATATTGTGTCCATTTTTGCTCCAACTGTTCAGGGTTGGACCTCTGCGGTCGTATCCAGCTGCGCTCAGTGAAGCAATTTATTAACATTTATAGAATAATTTTCTTTTAAGTGAGTTTCTTGAAGACAAAGGCAACAGGAAGGAATGTTTGTATAAGTAACGATAGTTCAATAAGGTTAGTTTTTAAACCCCGACAATTCCACTGAATTATATTACACATTTTTGGCGGACGAATAGGAGAGAATTTGGAACTACGCCGCGCTTGTGGAGAAGAGCTCCTATTCCTCCGCACAGAGATATCTGTAATGGGATCGCCCCAGACTGATTCAGATAAATCATCTGGGGTTACATCTATTTGGCTGTCATCATCGGCATATTCTGATGACAGCGTTTGAAATTTAACTAGATGTTTTTCTACCTTTTTCAATAGACCGGTGTTCTGTTTTAATTTCTTTTCAATTGAAGAGGAACGAGTGTTTCCTGTTGTGATGATGAGGACTGTTTATTTGGTTTTGGTGAAGATTGTTTACTGGAGGTCTTTGGAGAAGATGACGGTTTCTTAACGGAAGTTGAAGATTGAGATTTAGTATTTTGAGCAGTATTTGCTGATTTGTTTGATGTTTGGAGTTTTCTCCCTAGATGTTCGCGCATCTGTGTCAACATTCGAGTTGAGATAAATGTCAGCCATCTCAAAGTGGTTGAATGGAAGAGATGAATCTGATGTTTGCGAAGAACTAGACGACTGGGATGAAATGAATTCAGAAATTAGTTTTGGAATTTCAGAACCATGTGGCAATGTAAATACTGTTTGAATACTTATTGATTTTGTGGTTGGGGGGACCTTTAACCTTTTCAGCGTAAGAAGTATTTGGAGGAAAATTATCCGAGGCAGAGACCAATTTTCTAGCTTCTTGGTAGCTCAAATTTTTATCCACTTTAATTTTTTGAATATCAAGTTCTCGTTTGTAAATTTCGCAAATTCTTGAATTTGACATGTGGTTACCACCACAGTTAGTACATTTGGATTCCCCTTTCACACTCAAAACTGGAGTGGCCCTCAACAGAACACTTGACACACCTTTCAGTCCCACTACAAGAACTCTTCCCGTGTCCAAACCTCTGACATTTGAAACATCGGGTAGGGTTAGGAACGAAAGGGTCAACACGTATTCTGTAATGTCCTATCTAGATATGTTCGGGGATTTTCGGCAGTTCAAATGTTAAAAGATAGGTATTAAGTTTTATGATTTTGGTTTCCGATATTTTAGTAAAACGTTTTACTTTTGTGATATGTTGGGCTTTTAGTTCAGAACAAATGTCTTCCTCTGTCATGTCAATCAAATCATGATCTCTGTCTCGGATAACACCCTGACAATAGTTGAGAGTTTTATGAGGAGTAGCGTAGATAGCAACATCCATGATTGCCGTCATAGACAAAAGATTTCTGGACTGTTGCTGTCTCGTGCACTCAAAAAGCAGACCTCCATTTTTCATTTTGGGGACTTTTTTTAACCGTACCAGCAACTGATTGTATTTTATTTTTTTTTTTGTAAGACAAAAGGGGATACTTTGTTTAATGGCTTTTGTGGATCTAAACTGTTCAAGACGATATACCTGGGAAAAATGTATTCAAAATTTTGTTAGGAATGTCCTCATCATCACTAGATACTTGTAACTTTCTTTTGATTGAATTGGGTGGTTTGGTGGTTTCATTTTGAATCTCCATGGTTGATGTATAATGTTTCGCTGCCCTTGCTCTCCGCCCACCTCAGAGCAGCACCAAAACGATGTATGCCTGCCGCATATGCAACAGACACTAGGGCTACAAGGACAGGATACTCGCATATATTTCTTTTCAACAGGCGGATGCCTCGTGTCAGGGGTTACCTGACGATTCAACCGCCTAAAGTATCATCTACACGATTGACCCATGAGCCACCGCCTTCTTGAACCCAACCTATATAAATGGTACTACTGTTGTACATTTTGGAAACAGGTCAAGTTCAAGGGCTTGGCCTGACCAGCCGATTGATAAAGACCAGGCCCATCCGACCGCCCGTTTAAGATAAAGTAAGAGCCAAAGTGGTGTGTTTCGGCCACCAGGATCCCGTCTATCCTTACGGGTATCCACACACGGCAAACGTGGCCTCATTAAGCCGAGGAAGCCTTGTCCGATGAGCCACCGCCTTCTCTGTGCTTCCGTCAGTGGCTACCATCCAAGACGCCAGAACCCAAACATCAACCTACAACGATACATACAAACCAACCCCAACCCACCCATTGCATCTCAGTATCATTGAGGGTTCATGTGGGTCTTCAGATAACCACGAGAAAACAGCAGAGGGCTAGACATGACCAGTTTTTGGCTGAACCGGGACCATCCAGCCACTTTTGAGCCGGGTGTACATAAAATTGAATGTAATAATATCAAACCAAATCCAACAAAAGGAGAAATTACAAATTGGACAAGTCGTAAATAAATGGAATGAAGTATATCCGATAAAATAGTAGAAAAATAACAAATAACCGAAATAAATAATAATTTTGAGCCTGTTGAATTGTGTGACCCTTAAGCCTACACCAATCCATAAATCAGTAATTTGGAATTTAAAACAATTTTGCAGGGAAAAAAATACATTAGATAGCGATGTTAAGGAATGGTGTGACCAGCCGATTGACCGAATCGGGTCCATCCGGCCTCCCGTCTAGGTAAAGATTGTGCCCCAGATGGTGATCGGAACCGTTTTTCCGGCAATCCAGGAACACTCCCTATTACCGACACGGGTAAGCGACACACGGCAAACATGTCGCCTCTTTAGGGGCCTCTTACGCCTTTTCTAAGTGAGATCTCGCGAGAATTGAATATCACTCTCATTCTAGTTCACGCTTTCATTTTCTCTGGCCAAGTTTGAACTCTGACTCGAGTCTTAGGACTCCTTGTATGTATTTCCATGGTAAGTCTTTGTTTCTTATTTATTTTTCTGGGTCAGGAGTTACGGACGGAGACCAATTTTTAAATTTTTGGATAATTTTAGTGGGTTACGGACGGAGACCCAGTTGGTAGATTAGAGGGTCAGAAGGTATTGACTGAGACCCATTTTATAATTTTTGGATTTTTAAACGTGTAGAGTCTGGACAGAGATCCTTTTGGTATTTTTGAATTATTTTAGAGGTTCGGACAGAAGTCCGTTTATTAGTTTTGGGATAATTTTCACATGTTTCAAGGTTCAGGAGTTTAAACGTAGACCCGGTTGGTGTATTTAAGTTTAAATAGTATTTTAGAGAGTTGTACTAGGGACACCATATTTCGGGACATGGCGTCGATTTTTGGTTGAAAATGCACGTGAACCCCCGAATTTGCGTTACCTCGAATTAGCGGTATGTGACCATACGTACTGCGGGGTTCTTTTCATTTTGAAGCAAAGTCAAGGGCTGGCTTATGGTTTAATACGGTCAGTTGTACTAACGAAATAGTTTTATTTAATTTTCAGTTTTTTCTTTGCAGTGGTAATCTGATCGATTCTGTTGTATTTGTGAATTTTATTATTTCGTGTGTAATTTAAAAAAAAAATGCATTTCGGTTTTCCTTCCCTTTGTAAAATACTCATTACTGTAAAATTTTCACACATATTATGTTGGTCTTGCAGTTGATCAATTCATGTGTTAAAATTGGCTACTATGTATTTGACGTTTACATTGTATTACTAGCAAGTTACCGGTTCCTTTTTAATACAGTCTTTGAAACAGAGGTCAGGGGACTAGTCACTTTTTGTTTGTTGTTAATTATTGTGTATAATACGTGTATTTTGTCACAAACTTTAACGTTTAACGACTAATAAAATGATTTATTGTTTTGTTCCAGATGACTGCGCCTATCCCGCTCGTGTATTTGTGAATTTTATTATTTCGTGTGTAATTTAAAAAAAAATGCATTTCGGTTTTCCTTCCCTTTGTAAAATACTCATTACTGTAAAATTTTCACACATATTATGTTGGTCTTGCAGTTGATCAATTCATGTGTTAAAATTGGCTACTATGTATTTGACGTTTACATTGTATTACTAGCAAGTTACCGGTTCCTTTTTAATACAGTCTTTGAAACAGAGGTCAGGGGACTAGTCACTTTTTGTTTGTTGTTAATTATTGTGTATAATACGTGTATTTTGTCACAAACTTTAACGTTTAACGACTAATAAAATGATTTATTGTTTTGTTCCAGATGACTGCGCCTATCCCGCTCGTGTTAAAGTTTAAACACTCTTTGATTGGGAAATCTATTGTACTAGTTATGAATCAAGTCAAAGCACACGATGATGATGTTTTATTAGAATTAGCAAGACTTAAAAAGGAGCACCCTCTGGAAAGTTATTCTGTTAATGAACTTCAGAGCGAGTTTGAGAAGCTAACAGGTAAGATTTTACTTCAAAAGTTTATTTCCATTTGAATAACATTTAGTGGTAATTAAATTTTATTTTCCTGTAAACCGACATATCTGTCTGTTAGTCAGAGTGCTTTAGTGTTCAAATTGGAAATAACTCATTTTAAGAACCGTAACTAGGGATAAAATATTTTAGATGCATTAAAAAAAGGGGGGGGGGGGGGTAAATTTTGGTTACTGTCTATTAATTGAAACATGTGGATACTCCAACATATTTGTATACGTCTGCAGCTGCGCCTTTGATTTTATATATCTATTGCTATGTGTTGTTTTATACAGTAATGCATTTTTGGTAAGTCTTTTGACCTCAGTTAGATTTTGAGTGCTGAACATACTGCTTACTCCGAGTCGTTGAAAATATTGGGTCTTATATTAAACCGTCACTAGAGCTGAGGACAGGGGGACTCATGAATTTTATTTTCTTGCCATTTATGTTTATTTACCTCTTGACATTTGTGCATAAAATTGATACAATGTAATAAGAATATTTCAAATCTGTTGTCAATAATGGTAAAGATAGGTAGGAACTATCATTCAAGGGCAATACATTCTATAAGGAGTCAACTAATTATTTCAATCATTTGATTTTTATACGCCCGCAAAATTTTGACGGGACTATTATGGTATACAAATGTCCGGCGTCCGTCTGTCCGTCGTAAACATGTCGCGCCGTAACTTGAGAACGACTAATCCAAATTTCACGAAACTTAACAAAGTTGTTTCTTACGATCGTCAAACGATCTGTATTCTTTTTAGTGAAAATTAGATTAAAAGTTTTTGGGTTACGGGACTTTTTAACTAAAACAAAAATGTGTTTTTTTTTCACATGTCGCGCCGTATCTCAAAAACGATTTATGATTATTGCTTAAAACTTTACACACTTCTTAGTTATATTAATCTAAAGATCTGTATACTTTTTGGTGACGATTCAAAATTTTATTGTAAGAGTTTTTTTTAGTTTTTTGTGAAAAAAAAGGGGGGGGGTGAGTTCACATGTCGCGCCGTATCTCAAAAACGATTTATGATTATTGCTTAAAACTTTATACACTTCTTAGTTATATTAATCTAAAGGTCTGAATACTTTTTGGTGATGATTCAAATTTTTTTTTAGAGTTATTGAGTTTTTTGTAAAAAAAAAATGGGGGTTTTTCACATGTCCTGCCGTGTCTCAAAAACGATTTATGATTATTGCATAAAACTTTACACACTTTTTAGTTACATTAATCTTAAGATCTGTATACTTTTTCGTGATGATTATTTTATTTTTGAGTTATTGAATTTTTATTGAGCGTTTTGGTAAAAAGGTGGTCTTTTTTGGTCACATTTCGCGCCGTATCTCTATTGCTTAAAAGTTGACACGGTTATGTTTTGCCTGGTTTCCATATACATCCCACCACCAGCTCCACTAAATAAACGAGGATTCCAAAAACATTTATTATGTTTTTTTCACAAGACGACGGGCGTATCATGCGGTGGTGGCGCAGCTGTTTATTTGTAGATATTGTCCGGTTGATAAAGTCAGAAGAAAACGATTAGGAGACGACTGATGCAATTTGATAAGGAAAGCTCACATTAAAATTTCACATGTATACTAGCATCATAAGTATTTTCACTAAATATATTACAGATAGGTGTGCATAACATATAACTCAGTTCATACATCTATTGTAGTCACATGTCTTATACACATTTTTCTAAAAACATTGATATTTATATATTGTCAGTATGTTTGCTTAATATGACCCAAGAAAGAGGAAAAGAAAAGAGAAGACCCCCTTTTTATCAAATGATGACCATCCAATACCATGTCCCGAAGAAGTCGATACTGATGAGTTCTTAGATGAGAAGTATATTGGTTAGAATAACCAGTCGAAAAAGTCATACTCTTTTATCAATACAAGGTACCTGTGCTGCCTTGATAAGTTGATGGGTGTTATAATTATACTTACTTTCATTATAAATCAAACATGACCACAAAATGAGTTTTATAGATTGATAACAAATGAAGTTTGTAACAAGTCAACAGAATAAATGGTAAGACTTCCATTTGAACCCCACTCCATATATATCTTTACTTATTCCATCATCATGGGGGTTCAAAAGGAAGTGTTTCTGAATAAACTGATCTTAATTGATAACATTTTTTTCTGTTTTGTCATGTTTGCTCCCTCCAAACAATTTTTTTGGTGACTTAAAGAAACGATTTATGAACATCATACGTGTATTTATATTGTTCAACGCGCCTTAAAGTACTAGTTGTTGAACATTCTTTTTGATTGGGCTGCAGTATCATCGACTTATACAACCCTTCTCTCTATTTTTGGCTGGCTATGCTGTCATGTACATCTCTGAATCATCATGAGTTTCAAATTTATTTCTTTTTTAGGCAAGTATTCTGTGAAATTAGATCAACTTAAAGAAACACCAAGTAAATTTCTTTTAAGACAACAGAAGAGTGAATGGGTTGAGGAACTGAAATCTAGGATCCCCTCATTTAAGATCAATAAGATAATTCCAATATTGATTGATCCTGAGCAGGTAAAATTCAATATATTCTGGTATATAAATAATTTACATGTATGTGCATTGCTGGAAAATATATATACATTACATAGTCATTGTCGGAAAATATAAAATTTATTTGAGTGGACTTTAGAAACATGAGAAAAGGGGAGCTTAAGTGAGCCTTTTCCCCATGTTCGCAGCGAGCAATTTTCCGACAATTACTTTGTATTGTCTTTATCCTGCAATCCTCTTTAGATGCTTACTGAGCTTTTCCTCTTGTTTAGTAGCGAGTACATATAAATTATATATTTCTGACAATGTACATGTATTATTTTTATCCTGCACAATTTACATCGGGCACTTTAACACTTAGTTTTTTAATATCAAAATGGTTTTCTCGGTGGCTTTTCATTAAAAGAGGACCTAAAAATCAACTGTTACACAAAAAGTAATAATCACATACATGAAATATTGCTCAATATGGTGACATCTCTTAAATGTTGGCTGATTGCAGGATAAAATATTCTATTTAAATTTAAAATATCACTAAAAAGACCTAGATTTTACATACCTTTAGGCTTGAATTCTTCCACTGACATCTTTTATAGTCTTCATAACAGTTGGATATTGTAAACAAAATGCCAAATAATCTAACAATAGCACATCATACTGGATCAAATTCTTAATTGTTAGATTGTGATGAGTAAATAACTGATAGCTAACTACAGGAGAGGCATATACAACCATATATATGTCTAAATGCAAGCAGGCAGTATGTATAATACATGTACTCTTTATTAAAAAAAAAACTATAGCATTTCTGTGTCATATCATTTAAATAATCTGTATTTAAAAATAAAATAACAGGATAGAAAATGAAATATTTCTTTACATTTTATTCCTTGTGTACAATATATGTCAATAATTCTAATGTTGTTTAAAAACATCAAATGCAGTTATTTCATTGGCTTACACAACTTTCGGCAAAAAGGTTTTAACTTGTTAAATTCCTTTCATGACATCGTGCATATGAATATGTATGCATGCAATATAGTGCATGTGGAAAATATTAATTTCAAATGGAAAACCTCGAATTTCTGCATTACTTTAGAATTATAAGTAATAAAGGTTATTTTTATGGAATTTCTGCAATTGTAAACTATGGTTTATCACTAGGAAACTTTTGTGAGTGAATTGCCCAAGTTTACACATTGATAAAATTCCTTCAAAATAACATTTATTACTATTATAATTTTTTCTCTTTTATTTATACTAAGTTCAGGTGAAAGAAGATTTTAAGGCAGAAAACATAACCACATACCATTATTTCACTCTTGGAGGAATTCATCTCCGTGAGGCTTTAAAGGAATTGAATATGGAAGTAAGGTTAGTTTTTTTATATTGCTTATAAAAAAATTTAAAGTATGGCTAAAGAAATGATCATTTTTTTCCAATTATTATAGGCTGAGAAGCTTTATTCCACAAGAATACATAGAGAATAATATATGACAAAATCTGTATCACATGCCATATCACCCCCAGATTTCAATATCAACCCGAGGGCCATCACACTAGAAAATACTGCGGACAATGTTCTTTCAGTATCATATTATCCAATTTTCCTTTATTTAGTACTAATTATATGATAAAAATCTATATCACAATCACCTAGCATTGTCATTTTGTCTGTCTGTCCACAAGTTTGTCCAACAATTATTTTCACACATATTTCTCCGATACTGCTCAACGACTGTACAGAATGACTTCATATTTGTTCAGCAGCTTGCTAGTGATGAGTTGTAACTGTGATCAGTCTGTCAGACACCTACTTCCTACAAATTGATACATTGAATTTTACAATATAATAATTCTTATATCATTTGCATATCAACAGATACTTGAATTGTATTGGTCCTCTAGAGTTTTCTTCCTAGGTTTTACATAAAGAAATTAAGCACATTTTCTCAAGATGTTATTGATGTGTAAACTGGGTTGTTGACTCACAAACTTAACGTAAAAGTCCTTCAGAGCAATTCAGAGTTGATTGCACATGGAAAGCCTCACACTTACAAATCTTGTTTACTTGATACTATTACTTTGGTATCAAAAGAGAGATCATAGTATTGTAATTTAATATTTGATTGATTGATTGTTGTTTAACGCCGTAAGGACAGTATTGCAGCCATACCACGGCGAAAACTGATTAGAAAACGATTAAAACAAATAGTGTATAAAATGGATTGACTATTTACAAATAAAAGACAGGAGTAAACAGTAAAACAAGTATCACAAACTTTAAAAAAAAAATACAATGACACTATCACAGGTAATATTTTCAAAACAAAACAAACAATATGTCCACCATCTGAAAGATGGCCAGACCCTTCTAACATCTGAAAGGGAAATATCTAATCAACTTGGAGATACATTTTCTAAGCATTCCTCGTGTCAAAATTATACTTAGGAATTCCAACAAATCAAAACTCGCACTGAAAAAAACTAAACTTAACTTTAAATCTAAAAACACATGACTACAACCGCTCTTTCTCTTCGGATGAACTCAAAACTTCTCTGGCAAAGGTCCATGACACAGCATGTGGCCCAGATGATATCCATTATAACCTTCTGACTCATCTTCCTGATAAATCATTACACATTTGGATATACAAAATAACATTTGGGAAACTGGTGATTTGCCCTTTCTGGAAGCTTGCCACAGTTGTCCCTATTCCAAAACCTGGTAAAGATCATTTTGAATCGTCGAATTATCGGCCAATTGCCCTCACAAGTTGCGTATGCAAGACGATGGAACGAATGATCAACGACCGCCTTGTTTGGTTCCTTGAGACCAATGGTCCCCTGTCTTATACACAGTGTGGATTCCGGCAGGGCAGAAGCACGTTAGATCATCTCATTCGCTTGAGTCTTTCATACGCAACGGGTTTGCTAGGGGTGAACACGTGGTGTCGGTCTTTTTCGACCTTGAAAAAGCATACGACACCACTTGGAAATATGGCATTTTAAAAGACGTACCTTCATTGAAAATTTTCTTTCAGATAGACATTTCAAGGTAAAGGTTAACACCACCATGTCTGACCCTTTTGAACAAGAGATAGATGTTCCTCAGGGAAGTATCCTCTCCGTCACTTTATTTAGTATAAAAATAAACAGTTTAGCTGAAAAATTAAAACAAAATGTTGAGGGCTTCCTCTACGTATATGACATTTTGATATGTTATAGGGCTAAAAGTATGAACAGTATAGAAAGACAGCTACAGTTGGTCTTTAAATAAAATTGAAAAATGGGCCACTGAAAATGATTTTTAATTTTTCAACTCAAAACCGTCTGTATGCAGTTTAGAAACAAACGAAAACTGCATTTAGACCTGAACTAAAGCTCTATAATGCACCCATTAAAGTTTTTAAAGAAAATAAATTCCTTGGAATTCTGTTTGATAATAAACTCACCTTTCTACCCCATATCAAAATCTGAAAGCTAAATTCTCGAAAGCATTGGACATTTTAAAAGTCGTTTCCAGCACTGACTGGTGCGCTGATAAAAGCATTTTGTTAAATTTATATAGATCTTTAGTGAGATCGAAACTTGACTACGGTTCTATTATTTACGGATCTGCTCGCAAATCCTATAAATCTGTTCTATGATCGTTATTTTCACATAGAACTGTATGGGGAATTTAATAAAAGATCTTGTCTGAAACCACTTGGCTAATTTGAACAAACTTGGAACCACTTGGCTAATTTGAACAAACTTGGAAGCAATGACCCATAGGTAGTTCTCTTTCCGAATCTGTTCTATGATCATTATTTTCTCTTGGTGTATCATCAACAGTTTTGCTTAAAATCCTCAGTTTTTTTCTTTGTTTGCCTTTTCCTTTTTTGTATGTATAAAAACGTGTAGTCATTTGTAATTTAAATAAAGCGTTTAACTATCATATGTTGTAGTTGATAGATTTGGGTGAATAAAAAGTATTTCATGCCAATCTGTCGTTTTTCTTCAATGTTTGATATATCATGTATTTTATACAAAACTCCCTATGACAAATGAAAATGAACTTACAAAAATGTCACCAGACTTGCGAGAATGCTTGGTTTTCAAACATGATAATTATCTTTTTTTTATTTTTTTTCTGTTTATAATTGAAGTCGTCATTGTATCCTATTCAATTTTCTTCGCTTTCTTTGAACACATAGAATAGGTTTACAAATACTAAATAACGTAAAAAACGACGGCACCTATAGTAACGTCCCACCTTAAAAGATCTCCATTTATTGATGCTCGGACTTAATGCATTTGATTTGTTTTGCACTGGGGTTGTCAAAGGTATACTTCTATTTTTAAAACAAGTCCCCAGAGAATGTAGATTGTCTCACTAACAATTGCAAGTTATATGTGATTAACTCTAGCCTTTAAATGGAAAAATTCCAAGACAATTTGCTAGATAACCATGTTCTATTTTTTCGTTGACAAATGGACAGCTACTGAGTTGCGCCAGTTTATACTGTACACTGATCCATTAGTGTTGCGGTCCGTTACAGATAAAATTAAAGATATTTTCTAACATTGACAGTCGCATTGTTAATTCTTTTAGAAGATGACACCTTTCGAAAAAATCATTTACAGTATGCTAGATCTCAAATCTAGTAAACCTTTGTGGCATATGCTTTGAGACATTTGGCAGATAATGTTAAACATTTCGGACAGTCTTTAAATACTTTTAAGTGCCTTCCAATTTAGAAAATCATCTTCAGAAATTCGATAAAAGTGGTAAAAAAGCACAGAATCCCACATCTCATGTAATAAAAAAAATCATTGAGTTTGACAATACTAAAAATAGACACAGGCCAAAAATGATGCACATGTTTATTTCGTCAAAGACAGTAACTTTTCCTTGAAAACATCGGATATTATGATAAAATTAAGAAAGTTATTTATTTGTAGAATTGCAATTTATGTTATAGGTTTGCCGGCGGACGCCATCAAACCACATGCTAAACTTAACTACATGTATGCCACAACAACCCCTCAGAAAATTTGACCCATAAACTGACTAATAAGGCGAATACATTATAAAATCAGACCAGTGTTGAGTTCATTACATTTTCATTCATAAAACTGAACTAGAATTACCTGTGAAAAACATTGAGAAAACAATACATAGAACTACATTTATGACTTAAGTATTTTCATTTTTGAATAATGTGTTACAGATATCAGTTATTATTGTGTCTAGCTGTGTGGAAAGAAGTTTTCCAAGAGGATGAAGGTGTAGTTCCAACAAACTGGGACAAGAGGAAAGCTCTAAATGAGCAAAAAAACACTTGACATAACGTGGGAGCAGTTTGAACTTGTAAAAATCAAATTTTCCTCCACCGATTTGTGACTTCCCCGGATTCATCGACTTTGTTGAACGTCACGACGGGTACCGCATACGGAGCAGGAACTGCTTACCCTTCCGGAGCACCTGGGTTCACTCCTAGTTTTTATAGGAGTTCGTGTTGTTCATTATTTTTTAGTTTTCTGTGTTTTTTTTGTTGTGCTTGTGGTTGCTCATTTGTCTGTTCTTTCCCGGGTTTGTCTGTCCGATGGATTACGTTTTTTTTTTATAGCTCCTTACGTATATTTGTCCTTTTTTACCTCAGGAAGAATAAAATTTTTATTCTTATAATACCTTAACTATTGTCAAACATGCAATTAAATGTAAATCATTAATAATATAACAATATCCCAACAGCATCTCCATATTTCAGCTTATTTTAAAATAAGATTTAGAGTGGGAAATGAATAATCTAAATATAACAGTCCACCTTGCATTTCTTGTGTCATTCAACACTTAACATGAATTTTATTCTTCAAAATTAAAAAGTACGAGATTTGTTTGGTAACAAGAATTAGAAATACATTGATGGGGGAAAAAGCGGCAAAATACTTAAATACATTTTTATGTTCGTTCAACTAAGTCAGTTGGCCGATGAGTATAGTATAACGGCATGTATACGCAGCCTGAATAGACTAACAATGTTTATGTACAAAATATATATGATTGATTATTGTTGCTTATCGTCCCGTGGCAACTATTTCATTCTTCTTCAGGACGAGAACCAGCTTAATTTATCAAACAATTCAAATAGGGGTGGGTCAGGACACTTTTACTACCACTGTAAAAGGAAGATGGTTGGGTAAGGTCTGATAATTTAGCCTTCTGTAGCGGCATTAACCTACTCTTCTTCGAAAGCCGCAGAAGGGGTCTTCAGCGTGCAGAGAGTGTGGCATTCTCCAAACACGTTACCCACTATGGTCTGCGCTCAGGCTTTCTGTATTATGACCTGACAACCCCTCCCAACGAGATGGTCTAACCTATCCGCCATCTGGGGACTCGCTAGGCAGCTCTGTGTTGAGCCCCCGTGACCCATCACATGTGCCTAGCACAATGCATATGAAGAGGTTTGTATGTTTTATTAATTACAAAGTATGGTATCTTAATATGCATTATATTTTAATACACAGATCACAGACAAGAATGTGAGGAGGCTGTTATACAACAGGAGCTGACTTAACAGAGGATGAAGTGGAAGAAAAAACGAAAACCGAAGAAACTGTCTATAATGATTTCATAGAATAGAGAATGGAAACGACGAATGTGTCAAAGAAACAACAACCCGACAAAGAGCAGAAAACAGTCCAAAGCCACCAATGGGCATTCAACGTTGCAAGAAAATCCCACACCCGGAGTTGGGCTTCAACTGGTCACTTAAGAATAACGGGTACTAGTTAACAGGCATTATTGAAGAAAATTACCTTTATAAAAGGTATATATGCTACCCTAAGATGACATGTAAATATTAGTAATACTGTGTCAGTTATACAACATAGAAAATAAAAGCTTTTCGTATTTTAACCGACATCCATCTGCCATATTTCTAAAATGCTGTGTGTTGCGAAAAAATGTGATGACATTAACAATGCAGGCGTGATACCTATTTTTTGGTATAGCCTTTTACAGATGAATTGTCCAACATATCGAAAGAGCCTTCCAACAGCACTAAATAAAATGATTTACCACCTGCACCAGTTCAAGAATTAAACAACGAGTTGTCATAAAGTTCCAGGTGGAAAGTCTGTACCTTCAATTACATTGAATACGCGTTCCCAGAAGTCTTCACTAAGCAGTTCTGGAAAGCCATCAGCTAAAAGCAGTAGGAAAAACAGCCTTGAAGGCAATAAACAGATATTTTTTTCAAAATCAGTTTTCATAGTCAAGTTTGACAGAACAATAAAGATGTTTTTTTATTGTTTATTTTCAACTGTAAAGTGGACTAGCTTTTTTTTTTTTGAGGTTCTCATTTTTTTTTTTAAATTTAACAACTGGAAAAATAGTTGATTTAAAATTGTTTCAATTTAACATGGTTAGTTTAATTGTGGATATTGGTGAAGGTGCAATACTCTCAGAATTCTTATTGTTTTTAACAAGAGGCTCCCAGGAGCCTGTATCGCTGACCTGACATGTTCATTTGTTCATCGCTGAAGGAGTTTGACATTAACTATTAAACATCCATGCCATGTTTGGTTCAATTCCATTCATTTACTTCCAAGAAGAAGCCATTTGTAAGTAATTCTCATAGGATGACCTGAGTCCTATGTTAAACTAAGTTTTGCGCTGACGGCCATCATGGATGACAGATCGTCACCAAAGTAATAACACTTGGTCAGAACATCATACCGATCATTCATGCCATTTTTGGTTTGAATCCATTCAGCGGTTATGTAGAAGATTTGTTTATGTATTTGCCTTAGAGTTCAATGTTAAACTAAGTCCTACACTGACAGCCGTTTTGGATTATGGATCGGCAAGAAAGTAAAAACACTTGGTCAGCATCTCGTAAGGAACATTCATATTATGTTTATTTTCCATACGGTCCTATGGTTAACTAATTATACAGCTTGCGGCCACCTTGGATGATGGATCGGCACCAAACTAACAACATTTGGTCTGCACCGTTATAGGAAAATAACTACAAAGTTCAGTTTCAATCAGTTGAGCCGTTCTTCAGAAATCAGAAAACACCCTGGCGGCCATGTTTTTCAACAAGTTTAAACCAATTTCACAAAAATTTGGAAAGGACCTTATAGGGAACATCTCTGCCTAAATTGGTTTCATTTTGTTCAGTGGTTCTCAAGATCATTACGACGGACGCCAAGAGACGGCGAAAGCTTACACGGCCGTTTGGGTTAGTCAGCACATAAAAATGGTGGAGGTATTTTAAACTAGGGCACAAACTTTATGTCTTCGTTACATGTTATACGCATTGTAGAAAACATGAAGTGTTTTCTCTGCAGATATGATAATAGATAATTTAGTAAAATTCCATGTTATGACTAAATATCACATCATTCCACAATAAATAAGCTCAAATATATTAGTAAAGGTTTTGTTTGAATTAACAGATGAAGCAGTCAAGTTGATTGAAGTTAACCACCCACTCTACATGACAGAGTAGGGATCCAATAATCTGCTGAAATGTAATGGTGTGTGGAATAGTGATGAACAAAAAACTATTTCACATAAAAGAATATGACATTACCTCCAGAGAAGAATACTGGGTTGTTTTAATTGAAGTTATTCACAACACCTGTCACTAGCGTTATCCCCTGTGGAGAATGAAGATTTGGCTGTATCACGCCAAAGAATAATTCTGATACGGCTTGTTGAATAGTCTTGTTTGTACATATATGGATTTAACACTCACTTTTGCATTCGTGACAGCCACGTCCTGTACAACATCTTCCTGTACATTTAAATAAAACGTATCACAAAATACCGAAATATTATAAACATGAAAGTATATGAGAAGACCACACGTGTCTGTTAAAAATCTCCAAGCACTATGTTATTATATAAACATGGCATTAAATCCTTAAATAATAATAGCCTTCGGTAAAGAATACTATCATTCACCTTTTCCACTTTGGTTAATTTACCATACCTTTTGGTTATAAACCTTGGTTAAGGATTTAATCCTTTGGACTAATCGTTACTTTCGGTTATGTAAAGGTCACTTATTTTCAACGTAGTTTATATTTACCCCGGATAACCACTATACAGTAAATGATTCATATTTACCAGCTTTAGTTTAGATATCATTGCCGTAATAAAATATTTAATTCGTTTTGCATTTGGTATTTAATGCTTCCATGATAAATAACTTAGATCAGGAATCCCGTTTCTTGTAAAATCATGACTTTGTTTAGCTATAATAAATTAGCTCCGGTGATATCTTTTGCCTCGGCGGAGCTACAATGCGGGCCCACGACTCTAAATGGAACAAGCAGGGTGTGATTCACACACGGGAGATTTACACATATTTTGACGGTTCAAAATTTTCAAATAGTATACACTAATATTGACTATAAATAAAATACCAAAATTATTAATATTATTTAACTTGATAATCTTATATTATGTGTTTTAAGTGCATTTCAAACTTGTAATCTTGAACTCGCTGAAATCAAAACAAATACAATAAACTCCTAAATTGTCAACTTAAAGTAATGTGTATCTTGGATCGGCTAAACTTTTCATTAATTTACACACATTTTGAAGTTTTTATATGTTAAACGATAATTCAATGTGCTAAATCCCAGGTTTGAATGATATTCCTTTGCTCCATTACGAGCAATACGCCACTTTCGAGTTCGTTGCAATTCCGTCAAAAACTCTGGTTTTAGTGAACGTCTTTAGTGCGTTTACGGGCATCGTCACTTCCGTCTCCGTGTTGAGCGAACGGTTGAAAAAAAAATGATGCTATGTTGCATGAAATATTTGGCAAAGTAAATTCTTATAAGTCCGTCGTCGTCCGCAGTCATGAAGGAATTCTGATAAAGTACCTACGGAGCAAAATATATTTCTAGATCATCCTGCATAATGACGATCACGAAGACGCTTGATGAACTTTAATAGTGTAGGGATACAGGCGTGCCCCACAATCTGGTAAATGACGTCATAAAGGCGCGCATAATTGACGAACTTTTCCGGTGATGGATATAACACGAAACTTCTTTATTGTACCGCTGTGTTGCTCGACCGAGTCTAAAGGTCACCGGAGCTACATTATTGTAGCTAGACCTTGTTCTGCTAAATAAAACAGGTTTTCGTTACAGTATATATAATTACTCTCGGTAAGACATCCGATGGGTATTTATTTACACCTAAATAAATCACCAAACTTATTAGAATTACATTATTTCCAACACCAAGTATGTATGGCGCGGGAATAATGTCACAATGACGTTTTAATGTATCCAAGTACAGAAAGTATCTTTTTAAGAGAAGAAATGAAATAGTTTCGTGTTAAAGCTTTTCTATTCTCCATCACAAAGAAAGCGTCTTGTTTGTTACTCTCCTTAAATTTTCTATTACGAAATTCCACGTTACGTTCAAGAGACAAGAGACAAGACTGGGCTTCCGACGCAAAGAAATGAATATCAACACCTTCACGAAATGGATCTGTTTTGGAAGCTTTCAAATTAAAGGTGACTTTATCCTTTTGAAAACGGATATTTTCGATACACACATTGCATTCTGAATCTAAAGAAAGTAATACTGTAAATTCACCACATCGAAGAAATCCAAAATATGCCGTGACACACGCTGCTACCAAAAGAATATCTATATACGGAGTGTAATAGCCTTTCCTTGAAAACTGACAAATATCATTTAGTATCGTGAAGGTAATTGGCAGTCTAGGTTTTGTTGATTTGTTCTCATTTTTTTTCTTTATTCCTCTATATAAGGCATCGAGTCGATAATGTTTATCAGAACCGTCGCTAAATATCGAAGGCTTCCCAAACTATATTTATATCGTATTCCACACATACATTTTAATTGTAGAACATTTCAAATGAAAGTTTTTAAAACAATGCGTAGCGAAATGAATTAATGATTCCTCAGTTAGCGGAGGCATGTCTGAATTTTTCCAAATCACCCCAGTCATTCGTAAGAAGGTGGCATGTGCAGAATACCTACACTCATACTGTTTACGTGTTCTGGGTGCTATTGAAGTTTTAAGTAAACAACTTACGGTATTAGTCAATTGCACATTACGAGTGAGAAGTGCGGACAAGTCGTGGCCTGTGCATCTGCTTCCGGAGCTTCTTTCCGGAACGTCTGAAAATCAAATCGAGAAAGTGCATCGCCGATCACATTTTTAACACCCGGGATATGCTTGCTTGAAAATGTGAAAATTATTGGTTGCAGCTAACGAAGTGAGTTAACGCATTAGTTCATATTATCTTGCACCTTTGATCGCCCTTTGTTTATAATGTTAACAGTAGATTCTTTATCACAATGAAAAAATATTCGTTTCCTCGCCCAATCTTTGCCCCAAAGTACTGCCGCCACTGCGATTGGATACAATTCCCGGAAAGCCATAGACCTACCAGAACCTAGTATAGATTTTAATTCCGATGGCCAAGAACTTCAAAACCAATGTCCCTTGAAGTACCCCCGAAGACAAGTTTTGAAGCAGCATCTGTATACAAGTCCAAGTCATCAGCACTTGTAGTGAAAGTATCGTAGAAAAAGGAGACCAGTTCCACTGTTTCAGAAAAATATACCACATCTTTAAATCGTCTCGACATTCGGCTGACAGTGAATCATTGCAATTGAGATTATTAACTTTAGTAGATAGGTTTATGAGATATGTTACAAAAGTCCTTCCAGGTATAATGACTCTCGCAACAGAAATGTCCCAAGAGATGTAAAAGTTCTCGTTTTTTAATAGAGTGTCGACGTAGAAATGTTCCGATGAAATAAATAATACGTCCCACTTTATCTTGTGGAAGTCTAGCTTCCATCTTATCTGTGTCTTAAATGATTCCTAGATATTCTAGTGTGGTATGTGGACCTACAGTCTTTTTCTTAGATAATGGTATATTCAATCTATTAAAAATTAAGGTGATAATTGCAACAGTTCTGTCTCCTGAAGTGTCAGATGCTTGAATAGTTAAAAAATCATCACGTAGATGTAGTATAACTGGAATATTGTAATTATTTTTGGCTATCCAACAAATTGCGACTGACAAATTGTCAAATATTTTAGGTGACGATCGTGAGCCAAAATTAAGACGCACATAATAGTAATATAAATTTCTCCATTTGAGTATAGTATAAATGATGCCTTTTGATCCCTAATTGTTTGAATACATCGGCAATGTCCGCCTTATTTAATATTGAAAATCGTCCTAATTCTTTAATTGCGTTGATTGCATCATCTATTTTAACGTATGACAGTGAGCATTGATCTTTATCGATTAAATCGTTAATACTTGAAAGATCTTGACTTTCATGTGGAGACGACAAATCAACTATTAGCCTCTTTTTCCTCGAATATTTGCCATCCACTATACCTATTGGGTTCACACGATACCTATGAAAAGGGAGCTTTTTAAATGGTCCCATGAGATAACCTTTATCAACCTTTTGTTTAATTATACTATCAACGCTGTTTGGACCGGAAAGCTGATAGTAGATTTTTACATTCAACTGTTGGTAATTCTGTTTTCGACACCATGGTATCATAAGAGATTTTTATACCGTCTAATAAATATTTCACAAAATGCCTATCTGGATATTTTGTTAATTCTTTCTCAAGGTTATTTACATTGATTTGAAAATAATATTCATAATGAAACGTTGGACAGATCTAGATATCAATAATCCCAGTAAATATGAATATTATGTATAAAGTTAATCATGAATGAATATGAAATGATATTAAGTTTAGTCTAAATAGAATCGACATAACAGCTCCATTGCAAATTATTAATGGCGCAGGTCACGTGCTATATGACTTCACCCTTCATGCATGAGGCACCCTAAGGTGAAAATAGTTTTGTGTGTATAAAACCAATTTATTTAAGTTAACTTATATAAATTACCCTCAATTACGATGGCATATATAATTTTGGAATTGCATTAATGGCGTTTTATGCAATCGCATAATTATTTTTGCCATTGCACAAATGTATTTGTGGAATGGTGAATTATTAATGCAATTTGGGTATTTATTTATTAGATTGCTTAATTATATTTATGCGATCGCACTTTTATTAATGCAATCCCAAAAAAGTTAAATTACATGAATGATATGGCAAAAATGACTTCATTATCCAATCAAAATCTTCCTTGCATGTTAAATTCAGGTAAAACAACTTTCTACAATCTAACGGTACGTCTAAATACAGCGTAACCCGGTTAAGTGCACTTAGCCCTATATAACGCACTTAGACTTATCGATAGGGAAATTTTATTATCTTTTTCACATTTGCTTAAATTATATACAGTATAAGAAAACATTGTATTAAAATTTGGTGTATGAATGTTAAGTTATTACAATTTTTCTTTACACATGCCGAATTCCATCGAACTCTATCGCCTGGAGTAATATGCCTAGTCTAGCTGGATGAATCAACAATTATTACTATATTGTTTACAATTATTTGTTTATTCAGAATTTAACTTCCTTATATCTGTAAATTATTTCTTTAAATGTTTGTTTACTAATGTTCATGTATTGCTTCTTTCGGGGAAAAGGTGAAATATTTGAAATTTTCTCAAATTTGAGTAAAAACAAAATGTTATAAATACCAGAGACATATTGAACCCTTTCTCTGTAAACACATTTGCTTAAATTATATACAGTATAAGAAAACATTGTATTAAAATTTGGTGTATGAATGTTAAGTTATTACAATTTTTCTTTACACATGCCGAATTCCATCGAACTCTATCGCCTGGAGTAATATGCCTAGTCTAGCTGGATGAATCAACAATTATTACTATATTGTTTACAATTATTTGTTTATTCAGAATTTAACTTCCTTATATCTGTAAATTATTTCTTTAAATGTTTGTTTAATAATGTTCATGTATTGCTTCTTTCGGGGAAAAGGTGAAATATTTGAAATTTTCTCAAATTTTAGTAAAAACAAAATGTTATAAATACCAGAGACATATTAAACCCTTTCTCTGTAAATACTTACCAAATTTTACCGAGGCATTAATTTTGGTTTGAATGTATTTAGCTGCTCTAATAATATAAACACAAATAGATGTGGTATGATTGCCAATGAGACAACTCTCCATCCAAGACCGTATTTACGAAAGATGTTTTTGGTTTTCAGTGAACAGTTCTAGATATATTTAAGTTATGAATTGTTAATAAGTATACACGTACCAATCTACTTCTCATCAGCAATGCTTTTGGCCTTAATTGTTTTTCACAAAATAAGACTTTTCCATACATATAACTAGAAATTTATATTAGCGTGTGTCGTCTTTCTTGAAAAAACATTGATGAACTAATTGCTTGATTCAGGGACTTTAGTATATAAATCCCTGCTTCAATCAATATTTTGACAATGTGATATGGAAGTGTAGATTGTTGAGTGACGCCGCTGGTGATATGTTTGTTCACATCTTTTTTAAACGGATTCGTATTCTTTTGCCATCACTTTGCGTCCAACGTCCGTTATTTTTTTTATAATAAAATGCTACATAAAACTGAACTGATGTCATAGTATCGTGCAAATTAAAATACAACGTGATTCTATTGCCGTCATCTTGAAATAAGTCCATAATGCTAGAGGTGTTATTTTTTCAAAGTTTCGTGAATTACTTTAGACCAGGATTAAAAGAAAAGCACAATCTTCTACTTTTACGACCAGGTATAATGATAGCTACACATTTTTCTCTCTCAAATGATATATATAATATAGATGTGTGTAAGGTACATTGTAGGTGCATGAAATATTACTTTAGGTCTGAATGTCACTGGCCTATTATACAACATATGTTTCATATATTGATTAATATTAAATTGTGTTGCTGTCTACACCAATCATTTTTAAAACTTCCAAATACATATGTGTTCTTATAGAATGAAATGTGTAGTGTTGTCTCTATGTTCATCGGATTAATTATATGTATTAGATACACCGCGTTAGCCCGAGTAGTTATATCTAATCTACACCCAAAGATATTATGATAAATATAAAATGATAGATTTCTATAATTTCGGATGGCGGTTTTTCAGCAATCTTACCTCATTCTATGTTTTAATAATGTGTTTACATGTTATATTTAGACGTATACTTTATTCATCAAAATATGTTGCTAAACTTTTTTAAATCAGTAAAGTAGGTTTGAGTTGCATTTAGCACATCTCGTATCTAAATAAATTTATGTACAGCCCCTTTGTCATGGTCAAGTCACCGGTACTACAAAAATGATATTGTGAAATAATGAATGAAAAAGAACAAATAAGAGGCTCCTAGTAGCCTGAACTTGCTCAGCCTGCATCAAAAATAAGAAGAGCAATATATAATTTTTATATTCCATATAGGGTTTCTATGTAAACTTTGACCTTACTGGCAGATATTTTGAATTTACGATTGACACATTTGGGCCCCTTTGAAGCCTTATCGTACTGAAGACTAAAACACTGACACTAATGATCATTTGTGTATAACTTGCTTGCACCTAACATCATTAGAAATTGAAATTGAAAACCAAAAAAACCATAGAGTTTCTATGTAAAAACTTTAACCTTCCTTGGTGGCCATTTTGAATTTTTGATCGGCACCAAAGTAACAACACTTCTTCAGGACCTTGATAGGAACATATCTACAAAGTTTTGTTTCGATTCCTTGAGCGGTTCTTGAGGAGAAGTTATTCAAAGTTCAGTCGATCACAATTAACAATCAACCATTTCGGCCATGAAAAAGGACATTGATAGGAACATATCTGCAAAGTTTGGTAAAATTCTGTTTAGTGGTTCTCAAGAAGATCAAAATATGAACAGTTAACGGACGACGGGCGCCAAGTGATGGCAATAGCTCACACTAGCCTTTTAGGCTAGGGTGAGCTAAAAACTTGGGTTTTCGAAATAGAAACTTCAGTTTTAAAATAGATACCATGTCCACTACTGCATATAGGAAATAAGTATAAATATATGCGTGTCGTTTTTAAACCATCTGCCAAGATGGAAAAAGGTTCTAAGGTTTTATTGAAACAAGATGCATGCTTGAATATAAGTTTGTAAACAATACATTTACCAAACAGTGATGCAGAAGTACAATTTAAAATGGTTTGATGCCCCTGCTATGGTTTATATATTGTTTAAAGTAGGACATATACAGCTGATGTTCCTTCTTAACTTCATTATTAAAGTTTTTCAATATTAAAGTAAGTTAAATTATTGAAATGTCACATGATAAATTCCATTAAATGAACAATTATAAGTTACGTATTTTCTTGTGTAATGACAAATGTTGGTGGGATGACCAGGATTAAAATCATAAACTTTAAAAAATACCTGATAGATCACTAATATGAAGTCGGCTTTAATTATGCTCAGTGGTTTCAGGAGAAGATTGTTGCAAAATGTGAATACCGACACAAAGCAATGACAATACATGTAGTTCATGTGGTCCTTCGGGGGGAGCTAAAAAGCTCAAAAACAGTAAAAACTTTAATAATTACCCCCCTAAAACTTTCGTCTCCGATAAGATGAAAAAATGTTCTAAAAATTACATTGTAATATATGATATGAATATATTGTTTGAAATTATGGCAGAGAATCTATAATACTAAATTTACGAATTAGCCGAATAGGCGGCAAAACGCGTGGTTCAAAATAAACGATGTATGGTTCAGATTATAAACTTTATTATCGGATTTGACAATCTGCATTTATAAATTTTAAACTGCAGTTTTGTTCATGTGCAAATGGAATTTGCATGGACTTTTCCGGTATGAATTCTCCCAACATATCTCTTAGAAGGTTCTCGAATGCATCATTTTAACACATTGATTTAAATAAACAATTATGCACATATTTTAAATGTATTTTTGTTTGAAATTACGGAAGAAGAATAAAACAAATTAAAAACATTCTCCTTCGAGTGGGATGTTTCCGCTTCATGTATTCAGGATTGTTTTTTCTGCCATTATGCAATTTCTCCTAACTATAAACATTATGAACTTTGAAGATTATGAAGAAGTAAGGCAAAGTTCAGAGGAATTCCTAACTTAGTTGGTTTTTGGATTGCTCGGATGTTTACTTTGCACAAAGTGATAAAACCAACCATTATCCATTTTTACATTATTTGTCGTGTGACCTGTCTAAATATATCTCTACCATACAATTCCCTGTAAGCCCTAGATAAAAATATTTTTAACAAATGGTCATCTTTATCATTAATGAAGAAATTTATCTCGGACATCTTTATAAACGTGGACAGCACACGCAGCCACACACTAAAAAAGCTTTTATCGTCTATTGGATTTATTTGTGAAATTAAGCCTCGCTTGCCCTGCTCATGATGACAATGAACAATTGGAACAATTATTTTCCAAAAATATGCTCTACTTAACTCACGGCATCTTTTGAAAAATTCATCCGTCACTAAGGAAATGTTTATTCATATTCTTTTTCATATTTATTCTGAATGAAAAAGGTAATGCATTATGAAATGTGTATTTAATTAAAGCTTTTCATCAAGTTCCAGTTCAGAATTCATTGTAACATAAACATATTGACAATTTATGTGGTTGTATTTTCGTCATAGATTTTGACTATGATGGAACCTTAAGGTCCATTTTGGTAATTCTACGTGGCATACAGTCTACTTCATCAGTGGATATATCTTCGGTAGTAACGAACAACAGTATGACAATTAGGTCACGTTGACCTACATTTCACGCTTCACTGACTTTGGTTAAAGTTTGCATTAACATCCATTTCTGGAATACTACAGCATATATCGCCTACTAACAACCAAAAGGGCTCATCAGCATTTTTCATTATATTGAGAAAATTGGAATTTAAAATTTAAAGGGCTATTCAAAATCAGCAATAAGTAACTGTGGAAACATTTTGCTAACAATGAAAGGCACTTTTGAGTACTTTAGGACAAAACAATTATGATTACTTTATTTTAACCAAATATGGTGTTTTTGGTAGTTGAGCCCTTTTGGCTGTACAGATTTCAATCGACCATAAGGGCGCAACAGCTTGAACAGTTCTAAAAATGAAAACATTGTAAGAGTTCTAAAAATGAAAACATTGTAAGATTTTATACTGAATTTATCTTAAACTAATTGTTACAAAGTATATCAGATGCATGCAACACATTGTCACGTAAAAATGTCAGTCAGAATCTTCATCTTCTTCAAGTAAATCTGGCAAGGGAAGACGGTCCTTTGATGTCTTGCTAGTTGGTAAGTCTTTATAAAATGACCAGTAAACTTCTGGAATGACATAGCTGTCACATAAGGACAAAAGATCTGCCTTTTTCTCTAGAGATATAGGGCGTTTTTCTGTGTATTTCATCGGCAGAATGACGTTTTTTACAGGTTTTTCTCCTCTTCGCAACTTTTTCCCTGCTTTGATCCTGTGGAATTCGGTACTTTCATAATTGTATTTGTATTGTAAAATGTCTTTTTGTGATTTGTCTACTTTCAGTACTTTTATTTTACACCAGTTAAATCTGGTTCCATGTTCAGACATTTTGAAATTTCCAAAGCTTTCCTTGGCTAGTCTCTTTAAATTAAAGAACTGGTTAAATCTCAAAGGAATAACTGCATAAGGATGATTTTTTCTGGCCATTCTGATGACAGTATCCCACTGACTAGGAACAAAAATTGAATTACAACTGAATAATGTTTCATACATAGTAGACAATTATTTCATTATAATAAGTAATAATTATGATAATAACAAACTATTAAAGTATTATATTAGTACTTTAAAATTTATTTTATATCTTATCAATCTTAATATACTTACATTTACTTTTCAAATCTTCCTTTCTGTTTTTTTGAAATTCAAAGCACACAAAATACACAATAACAAAGAAGCATGCACTTCCAAGATGGAAAAACTCTTATAATGAATCACACATGTTCTTATCATTAAGTTTATCTTGTGTATCTACAGACTTTCACTTGCCTCTGCATGTGGCATTCTTATCACATGTCATCAATCTGCTGATGAGCCCTTATAGCAGAACATATGTAACTGATAAGCCCTTCTGGTTGAATAAATAAATAGTTTTTGCTGATAAGCCCTAATAGATTTAATTATTATTCAAAAACTATAGAAGATACATATTTTTGAATATTTCTCCATAATTCTAGGTCTGTGAACATCATTTTAAAACCAAAAAACATATTTTGAAAAAAAATGTTGATGAGCCGTTATGGTTGTTAATAGGCGATATAGACATGAAACTATCAGTTGATACCACCTACTTGACAGGAAAGTTTATGGGAAGCCTGCCACAACATCCACATTGAGTTCCTGTTTCACGAATGCCATGGCCGCAAAAACTTTTTAAAGTCAATATGGCCACCAGAAAAAAAAATGCTTATTTTCCCGCGCTCTCGCGGGTTCAATGTCTAGTATTATAAAAGCTCTAAATAATACAAAATGTAGGTCCTATTTTGTTTAAATACTGTTATTTTTTCAAAGTCCTAGGTAGTAATATTGGAGAAAATATTATAGGCAGACTTCCACAAAACAGATATTGTTAAAAAGGTTATTGCCTATTAGATACTGTAAACCGGGAAATTTTCCTGCTGTCTTTATTTCTCGGTTTGTCGACTGGATTTTAGTTTGCACAGTTTTAAATTCGCGATGCAATGTCGTGTTCCAGAGAACCAAATGATAGAAATAGGATTTTGCGCAGTTTTATTTTCGCATTAGCATTTTTGACGCGAAAATCACGAAAATAAAACTGCCGTGAAATTTTCCCAGTTTACAGTACAAATGTAAATACAGTTGCACACAAGCTTTTTGTCAACTTCAGCCTTCTGCTAGTATCTTTGTAGAAACGAAATGAAACTTTGTACTTTTTCATCATCTTCACGACCTTTACTGGCTTAGCCATGTTAGCCTTGCTCCTTCGAAACCTTTTACATGTTGGTTCATCAATGGCACGATCTTTAGTCTTCCTGTGCGACTCACGACCTTTAGTCTTACTCCTCAGACTCCTTGTTTCACTCGTGTTGCTAAAATAAAATAAGAGTACAATATATACAAATTTAATGATTAACCAGACAAACAATTCTTATTTAAACTTGCCTTGTCACATTTTTGTTAATACATGTATTTTATTCAACACTGTTCAACTCTTATTTTCATTTTTTTAGTTACACATATTTCCATAGACATGATAGACAGAGTAACGAGAATGGCTGAGAATAAAAAATATTTAGTAAATCAGTAATACCTCATACAATTTAGTCTAAAATGTCTTGCATACATGTACCATTATTTTGTTGAATTTGATAGATACCCAATTATGGTACTATTAATAAAAAAAATAAACTGTAGTAACAATAAGTAGTAAATTTCATTTTTTCCAAAATATGACACATCAAATCCTGATTGTGTTTTAGCCAACATTCATGTAACCACTGCATGTGTGGACATGTACATGTAACCACTTCATATGTGGACATTAAACCACCTCAAACACGGACATGCATGTAACACCTCAGACATGACATGGACAGGTCTAAGGCAAACAGGGAGAAGTGAGAGAGACATTGGGAGAAGTTTGTTGCTTATTTTGGTTACAATTATATACGTAGATTTCATATACATTTTCAAAAACAACAGGGAAACTAAATTTCTCCAACAAGCCTATGACAAGGAGACTGGGTCAGTGATAGACTACGTCTCCCACTTCTCCCAGCGTGGTGAGCCCTGTATAATAATAAAACTTTAAAAGCAAAGGACAAGGTATAGGGTCTAGAAAACCACCGTGGCACATAACAAGCCTTCATTCCAATGGCTGTTATCTATACTAACAAATCCTACAGAATAAATGAGTATTTTGTGGCCAATCTAACCAATGATTTTATGAAAAAACATACTTAATTACAAGAATTTTTGTTATAACATTGTATGTATATAGTAATAAAATTTGTCACCAAGATCTTTAATCAGTGTTCACATGTTCTTTTATCCCTCTAAATACTTTTCCATCTACCAATCAGTATTCGCAGTTTATTTGTAGTTTATGATTAACCAGTCTAACATGACATCACAGAGTTCAAAAATATCTCAATTCTTTTTAAAGCCAAAAAGATCCTTAAAAAGGCGACAATGCAATGTTTTCAGGTTCGTTTGAATATCTAAGTACCATATTTGTTTAAACTGATCTTGGTGAGATGTCCTAAATGTGGTATTTATCCTAGTTTCATTAATACAAGATTGATCAGTCTATTGTATCTGAGTCACCTGATTTTAGACTCTTGAAAAAATTGAGCAAGACCTCAATCAATATCAGGCTGTTTTGAATATTTGTTTCGATTCAAAACTTTTCAATACTCTGTTTTGAGATCTAAGATTTTTTAATTTTTTACTGAAAATTATAAAGGTGTAAGTCTCACTTTTAGTTTACTCATACTTGTTCTATAAATATAATTCTGTATCTCAAATTTACAATCAAGATTAAACGAAGGCTTGTCTCCCTTGGGTTTTGATGCTAGTTTTTCTTCTGTTTGTCTTGTTTCGTTCCAAAAGTTCTGTTGAGGGCTCTATTAAAATTAATCCAATCTCAATTTAACAAAAGAGTTTATCGTGTCATCTTTAACACTGTCCAAATGAAAATTTATTAGATCGTGTAAAACACTTGTCTATTTTTTCAAAATAAAAGTTTGATCTAAATTCAGGTTTATTTTCATGATGCCAATTATAAACTCTTTCATATTACTGGCTTTCAACATTGTTATGTTCAAATCCACCTTTAACAGATTGATTACAATTCAAGCATACATACAAGATCCTCAAGAAAAAAAATAAAAAAATCAAATTTAGCTCACTCGCACCTATTTTTTACCATAAAAAATCAATTTGATGTGGCCCAACATGTACAAATTGAACCACAATCTTTGAAGGAAATAATTTAAGACCTTTTAATATCTTTTACCTCTCTTTTGCATCATGGTATTAGAATATATGACTTACTTTTTAATTTTCATAAGACTAAGGAGGATCTATTTTCTTAAAATTTGTTCAATTCATTTTAATACTTAAATAGTATTCCTCAGAAAAAGCAACTAAACAAATCCATTGCGAATTTGAATCAGATTTCTCTTTAAAAGTGAAATTTGTTCCATGTAGGAAAAAATCTAAATTTATTTTAAAATCCTTTTACCGGGACCAGCTGGAGTACTAAAGATAGATTTTTGAAATGGATTAAAAAGTCCAAATAAACACTCATTCAGGACTGAAAGTAATTAACCAGCTGAAAATGTTTTAAAAAAAAACCAGCTGGTAACAATTTTCAGAAAATTTTGCAAGTCTTGAAAAATAAGATGTATCAATTTTAATTGCATTTTCAAAAGCTACAAAACATATTAATAAAAATATTTGAACAGTATTTATATCACTACATGCATCTTCCAAATTCACGAGAAAAAACTGGAAAATAGCAATCTATTCTTTTCCAAATGTCTGTTTGTTTATGATCAATTCTGTATAATATGTGACAGTATCTGATAAATCAGGTTGAACTTTCACACGTGTTCACCAAAATCAATGTCGATAGGTTTGTGAAAACCTATTGCTGGTATTATGCTTGATCCACTTAGCCACATTAAGACATCTTTGGTATCAACTTTTATGCCATTTACAACTGTAGCTGTTCCTAGAAAAAGTAAAATATAGTATTTATATCACTACATGCATCTTCCAAATTCACGAGAAAAAACTGGAAAATAGCAATCCATTCTTTTCCAAATGTCTGTTTGTTTATGATCAATTCTGTATAATATGTGACCGTATCTGATAAATCAGGTTGAACTTTCACACGTGTTCACCAAAATCAATGCTGGTATTATGCTTGATCCACTTAGCCACATTAAAACATCTTTGGTATCAACTTTTATGCCATTTACAACTGTAGCTGTTCCTAGAAAAAGTAAAATATAGTATTTATATCACTACATGCATCTTCCAAAATCACGAGAAAAAACTGGAAAATAGCAATCCATTCTTTTCCAAATGTCTGTTTGTTTATGATCAATTCTGTATAATATGTGACCGTATATGATAAATCAGGTTGAACTTTCACACGTGTTCACCAAAATCAATGCTGGTATTATGCTTGATCCACTTAGCCACATTAAGACATCTTTGGTATCAACTTTTATGCCATTTACAACTGTAGCTGTTCCTAGAAAAAGTAAAATATAGTATTTATATCACTACATGCATCTTCCAAATTCACGAGAAAAAACTGGAAAATAGCAATCCATTCTTTTCCAAATGTCTGTTTGTTTATGATCAATTCTGTATAATGTGACCGTATCTGATAAATCAGGTTGAACTTTCACACGTGTTCACCAAAATCAATGCTGGTATTATGCTTGATCCACTTAGCCACATTAAGACATCTTTGGTATCAACTTTTATGCCATTTACAACTGTAGCTGTTCCTAGAAAAAGTAAAATATAGTATAGTAAGTGTTTATACTAAGGCTAGTCAAAGTTGATTGGTTCTCATGGCATTTTTTATGAAAATCATGTCTCAATTGACAATTCATGATCAGAAAAGATTTAGCAAAAGGCAGAAAGCTTATAGAATTCATGGAATTAATGACTATGTTTGGTTTACCTTTTAACCACTAAAAAGAGATAAGGGGTCTCATATTGTTCATTGCCAGAAAAAAATTGTAAGGGTTCCACGGAACTCATTACCTTGCATACTTTTGCTGTTGTCTATGTTTTCAGTGGAGTAATAGTTTTGTTTGTTTAGTTGGGGTTTTATGCTGTTTTCAGCACATTTGACCATTTCGCGGCGGCCAGTTTTTATTTGTGGAGGAAGCTGGAGTACCTCAGCGTTGACAGGTTAGTGATCATTAGTAGTCATGACGAACGACCTAGACCACTCGGCCACCGAGGCCCCGTGTAATAATAGATAAGTTTGATATAATATTAAATCTTTTAATAAAAGTTTGGGTACCAGTTACCATCAACAATTCCTTGTTTTTTTAAATATTTTTTTTTCACAGGAACTCTATAAATTCCTTTAATATATAAAGGGTTACCAAAAATTATATTAAACAGCACATCCTCGAACTTTTAAATCATTTTGTAAATAATGAAAAGCTAGTTTGCAAGTGTGCATATTTTTGCATGAAATTTTATGGTTAGTTACTGTCATTTAATTACCTGACCACTTAATTACAGTTAATATGACAAGTAATAATTGTAACAGTGAACTGTTACTAAGTCTCCCAAACGAAGTTCCCCATCAGACCCCCCAATGGTACCAAATGCTTCGTCTTGTCATTAGGAGTACTAATATATATGGTTATAGGGTGGGGATCTCAATGGTTTTCAAGATATTAAGTCTTTTGTCATTTGAGGGGGTGGGGCATGACCCCCGCAGACCCTCTATAGTACTGAAGTCTTCGTCTAATCATCAGGAGTAATAATATATATTGTTATAGGGTGGGGATCTCAATGGTTTTCAAGATATAAAGTATTTTGTCATTTGAGGGGGGCAGGGCATGACCCCCTCAGACCACAATGTGATACCAAATGCTTCGTCTTGTCATAAGGAGTAATAATATATATGGTTATAGGGTGGGGATCTCAATGGTTTTCAAGATATTAAGTCTTTTGTCATTTGAGGGGGTGGGGCATGACTCCCTCAGACCCCCCTATAGTACCGAAGTCTTCGTCAAATCATCAGGACTAATAATATATATGGTTATAGGGTGGGGATCTCAATGGTTTTCAAAATATAAAGTATTTTCATTTGAGGGGGGCGGGGCATGACCCCCTCAGACACCAAATCCTTCGTTCTATAGCCTTTCTTTTTTTTGCTAAAGATTCAGATCATGAATTGTGTCAATTGAGACCAACAAAATACATTGTATTGGAAAGGTGCATAGAATATGATTTTCAAATTTTTAAAACTGCTTCTAATTTAATGAAACGGGTTAGTTTTCAAAAATCTAGCATGCCAAAAAGTGATAATGTCGCTTCCCTGCATGATTTTTTTCCTGGACGTATTACAAAAACAAAACACTGGAAACTTGATGAACTTGATCAAAAAATCTTTAAATTGAATGCTATAGTACTTGTCTTCAGATAATATCAGTAAGCTAAATTTTCCCAATGCTAGTGTTATTACATAAAATGGATATTCACGTCAACTGGTAATTTATGGTATATGTATGAAAAATAAAATATTTTCCGTACTTACTCTATGTATTGGACACTAAAATACACCTACTTTTTAGTAAAATCGTCGAAAAAAATAGCGTTTGTGATTCCCGTCCACATCGTTGTCATTTTTTGACTCCATATGATCGACCTGGTCAATGTACTTTAATAATAGGCAATCAAAATAATGGATCATACTTGCAGTATTGTTATTTGATTTTGCTTTCATGATTTATCTTTTTGTACCTTCAAATTAATAGTTAATTTAATGTTGAAGACGAAAACAGTAGCAAACTTCAAACGACCCACCATGTTGTTGACTAATATGTGAACATCTCACAAATGATTTTTACAACACATGTTACGTTTGTAGTCTCATAGTCTTTTTAGAACATATTATAACTACTACATTTAAATGCCTTATAAAGAATTATAACGATTTAAATTCGTGATTTCAAATTCAAATTTATATTTTTTGGTAGGTCCTAAATTGGCTTCCGTACTGAAATTAATTAACTTGCCTAAAATTTAAAGTTAAAATAACTGACTGTCACCACTTCAGAACAACGATTGTAACTGTGACAATTTTGAAATCGCCGAAAAAATATCTAAATTTTCCACTATCATATGGATTTGTTTTTTTGATATTGACAAACCTAGTCATTTTATGATTTCCATCAATATGCCAGAGAGAATTTGGCGCACAGTATTTTCTCCTATGTATGTGTCAGACCATCTCAATACTGCAGCTGTAGGATCACATCTAATAAGTGCTTCAACTACCATTGGCTTAATTAACAAATTTAACTCATCATCGGAAAGTACACTGAAGGTGTCAGATATTGATAACGTAAAGAAACTGCAAAGAAAATATTCAGCTATTATTATCAAACATTTCTTGACATTGGTTTTTATTTCAATTATCAATAGAAAACTGACTTACTTTTTAGTCATTTTATGATTTCCATCAATATGCCAGAGAGAATTTGGCGCACAGTATTTTCTCCTATGTATGTGTCAGACCATCTCAATACTGCAGCTGTAGGATCACATCTAATAAGTGCTTCAACTACCATTGGCTTAATTAACAAATTTAACTCATCATCGGAAAGTACACTGAAGGTGTCAGATATTGATAACGTAAAGAAACTGCAAAGAAAATATTCAGCTATTATTATCAAACATTTCTTGACATTGGTTTTTATTTCAATTATCAATAGAAAACTGACTTACTTTTTTAAGGTGGTATAGGTGTCTAAAATAAAAATGATAGATTTTTCTTAAACTTTGCACAGTTGATCCCTACAAGGTATATAGCGAAAATATAAAAAAAATGGGGGGTCACCGGCCATATAAGAAAATTACACGAACCTTAAAAAACCATAAATTTCAGCTTATTTTGTATAGATATATAGGGAAATTAGTCACCTTCTAGGCTTAAAGTCATATTTTCATTAAAAAACAAATGATAGAAATTTGATATATTTTAGAGATGAACTGCTGATACTATAAGCTTTAAAAAAACACGAAAAAAAATATAGGTCACCGTGCATATAAGAAAGAAAAATATCATTTTATTTTGGTTTCCATGGAAACTTTACCGATATTTCTTGAAGATATTCATTTAAGGGATAGTTACAGGCTCAAATAGTGGAATTTTATTAATGTTTTATCAATGATGTAAAGGTGCAAGAATATAGACTTTAAAAAACACAAATAAAAAACGGTTGCTATGGAAACCAATGAAACAATCACATTGAAGTTGGTAATCTTGTCTCAATATTTACATGCAAAATGAAAATACTCAATTGAAAATGCAGTTACATATGACCTAGATGGATGTTTTAAAAGAGTTAAAAAAAACAATTAAATAAATGAATTGGTTGACATAACTATCGAGGAAAAATATTTATATGAATGCTTTGTTACTATGGAAACTAAAAATATAAAAACTAGAAAACGCAATTCAATGAAATTTGATGATTTTCTAGAGAATTGTTTGTTGTTGTTAATCATATTTGTTTTTGTTCAGTGTATTGTTAATATATCAGCCCATATATTTTTTGGTATGAATTGTTTTACGTTGTTATTTATGGGCCTTTTATAACTGATTATGCAGTATGGATTTGGTTCATTGTTGAGTGCTAATTGTGACCTTTAGCGGTAACCTCTATGTCAATTGGTTTCTGTGAAGGAGAGTTACCGTATGTCAATTGGTATCTGTGAAGGAAAGTTGTCTATTTGACAGGATTGCTTTCCTGTTATTTAAAACCTAGTCAGCCGTAGCCTGTTGAGCTTATGAAAATTTAAAAAAAAAGGCTGCCTTTTGTCACAGAGGTCATTGGTTTGAGTCCAGGAGGAGATAACCTATTTTGAATGTAGAACCATGTTCTCTTGTTACATATTCTAATTGGCAGTCATAACACATATTATTATATACTGCTCAATAATAGAAATGATGATTCATATTGCAATACAGCTGCAATGTATTTTATTTAAAACTCTATGTTGTATATTTGTGTTGCTTGATTGCTGTCTCATCAAGCTATCCCAATATGTCCTGTAACTAATACTTCTGAGTGTAATAAACTGCACATGTATTTGTGTGAAGGTGGAAACTTGACAGGTTGTTGTCGAGCCTGTGACTTTAGTCGCAGAAAGCTCGACATAGGGATGGTGATCCGGCGGCGGCGGCGGCGGCGTTAACTCACTTCTTAAAAGCTTTATATTTTAGAAGGTGGATGCTTTATACTTTGTATATAGATGCCTTATGTTACTACGTTTCCATCTGTCATATGTACATTGTCCTTGACCTCATTTTCATGGTTCAGTGACTGCTTAGAAAAAAGTTAAGATTTTTTGTAATGTTAATTTCTCTCTTATGAGTAATAGGATAACTATATATGGTATGTGCGTACCTTACAAGGTCCTCATCCCCGTCAGACAGTTTTCAATTGACCTCGACCCAATTTCAAGGATCAGTGAACAAGGTTAAGTTTTGGTGGTCAAGTCCATATCTCAGATACTATAAGCAATAGGTCTACTATATTTGGTGTATGGAAGGATTGTAAGGTGTACATGTCCAACTGGCAGGTGTCATCTGACCTTGACCTCATTTTCATGGTTCAGTGGTTATAGTTAAGTTTTTGTGTTTTGGCCTGTTTTTCGAATACTGTATGCAATAGGTCTACTATATTTGGTGTATGGAAGGATTGTAAGGTGTACATGTCCAACTGGCAGGTGTCATCTGACCTTGACCTCATTTTCATGGTTCAGTGGTTATAGTTAAGTTTTTGTGTTTTGGCCTGTTTTTCGAATACTGTATGCAATAGGTCTACTATATTTGGTGTATGGAAGGATTGTAAGGTGTACATGTCCAACTGGCAGGTGTCATCTGACCTTGACCTCATTTTCATGGTTCAGTGGTTATAGTTAAGTTTTTGTGTTTTGGCCTGTTTTTCCAATACTGTATGCAATATGTCTGACAGCATTTACTTTCATTAGAAATACACGACAGGCGAGACATTTTTGTGTGTCAACTCTTGTGTAATATACAACCGGAACAGGCAGAATTATGTATCATTTGGATAAAAATGTTTTTGTAAAGCCTGGGACTGTTGTTATTTTAGAAGGTGGAAGAATTGGATACTGGATACTTTGTATATATATATAGATGCCTCGTCTGTTTTTCTTATACTGTATGCAATATGTCTACTATATTTGGTGTATGGAAATATTTTATGATGTACATGTCTGCCTGGCATGGTTCATTTGACCTTGACCTCATTTCCATGGTTCATTGGTCAATGTTTTGTTTTCTTGGTTAGTTCTGCTTCTTTGAAACTTTATGCAATAGGTCAACTGTATTTAGTATATTGAATGATTGTAGGGTGTACATGAATTTCTTATCAGGTTTTTATGACCTTGACTTCATTTTCTTTGATACTGTTGAGTTTATATGATAGTTGTAAGCTTACATATTTAAAATATTAGAAATGATTTAAAAAAACAAACAAGATGGACTGTGAGCTAGCTATTGCTTACTTATGTATGTTATACACATTATAACTGTTTTATGATTTCTATACAAGACAAAATCATCAGAAAACAGTCACTTTTTGACCCAAATTGCTCTGATTATATCTCTTCTGGTTGGTCTTACTTGACCAAGTGCAAGGATGTTACACCAAAGACTAGGCAACCTACCTAAAAGTTATATAATTTGAGGTAACTTACTGTAAAATAAGGTAATATGAAAAAAAGTCTATTGAATTATTTCAAATTTATCATGTAAGCCTTTTATAGCCAACCATACAGTACATGCAGTATGGGTTTTTTTCACTTTTTCTTTTTCTTATCAATTTTTGGTGAAGGGGTTATTATTGCCTATATATAATTTTCTTACTTCATTGGCAATCATAAACTACCTCATCTACTATTCATTTATAGTAATTAATTGGTTTTTTTTTAATTTGATGTAATTTAATAATTGTTCTTGTGTGTTTTTTCTTTCATATATATCTGATTGATTAATACATACTGATCATGACATAGCATGTTTCACACATATTAATTTATTGAATTGTAAATTGAACAATTTAATGCATCTGCAAAAAAATTATATGCTCTTCAATATATGTCAAACCTTGGGCAGTGATACATTGTAATTCTTAAAACATTTTGCCAGCATGGAGAGTTGAAAAGCAGCAAAATGTATGCACATTTTGAAATATCAATTACATGTATCATGATTATGAGAACTATAAAAGTAATCATTTAAATCTGGACGGATTTAAACTTTTTACTTGCACTTAAAAAAAAAAAAAAAACCCACTTTTTTCATTCATATTAAATTCAGCATAGTGAACATTCAAATATACCCATGAAATTATGGCATATAATACACATGTATAAACAAATTTGGGATCTCCCAGTTGTATACATGTATCCAATCCATGACAAATCACCCCACTATTTCACCAACTTGCCCCACTTTCTGAAAAATTGACCCACTTAGGTTTACCGAATCGCCCCACTTCTGAAAAAGGATTGAAAATAGGTTGTATAACTTGCACCATTTATGAAAAGGGTAAAAATCCCTCTGAAATAAGGTCATTCAACTCGCCCCACTTGTGAAAAATAGATTAATCCTGATGAATTTAGTAATGCCAACTCGCCCCACTTGATTAAAAAGATGCAATCCTGTTGTATATTTATCATGTTCCTATCCCACTCATAAATAAAACCAATAGATTTATGAAAACATCAGATACATGTAAATAAATATTCACTCTGTCATTTCTGTGCCAGGTTAAAGTTTTTATTTGTATTTTATATTTGTATAATACTTGTATGTTACTTATATATGGACGTGGTTTTTCTTCCAGTTTCCAGTACAGACAATCTGCAGTTAAAGTTCCTCAACATTTATTTGCTTCATAAATTAGGCGAGACACTGGGTTCTGCGAAGGGATGTCATCATTGGCACTCATACCACATCTTCTTATATTTATTTTGTATAAGTGACTATCAGTATTCTTTGACGTTAATGCCAACTTATTTTTAAGTTGGGCGAGTTGGCAGACATGAAAATTATATATTTATCTAGATTTTATATTTTTTCATTAAGTGGGACGAGTTGGCAGAAGGAAAATTAATAGGATTTAACACTTTTCACAAGTGGGGCGATTTGTCCTACTTCCATGAATATCATTACCATTAAAACCTGGTAGGGGAACTGGTGTCCCTTTATCACTATTATGTGTGTATTCATAAATTTCCTTTCTGTAATAGACATAAAATTAAATGCATGTTAAGCTGTTGCTATTTTTGTGTTGACATCAAATACACCTATGCCTCTCTTGTTTTCACCAGGGTAATGAGTCTTTCCTAAATTAATTTTGTTTAAACGACCACATATTGGTCTGTGGCAGATAATATACAAAATTCCTGCAATGCCATAGCATCTAACACCCCTGGCATTGTGCAAATGAAGGGGTTTGTTACACCCTATACAGCTTTTCAGCTGACAAGCCAAATAGTTGAAATACTCTAATTCACACAGGAATCTACAATGGTCTAGGGGGACAAGATAAGATGGAATATATTCATGAAATAAATAATCTGTCATATTCGTGATAGCTTTTGTTGGTTTCAGGAGGATATTTGGTTAATGTAGATGATGTTGGCAGTGATGATGAAATAAAATAAGGGTGGTCTTCTAAAACTATGTCTGAGACTGAGAACTTCTGTGATTGTGTTTTAACTTTTCGTCTACTTTCAATAAAATTATGTATTCTTTCTACAGGTTTCTTAGTTGAAAAGCGCCCTTTAATACTCCTAATGGTAGGCCTTTCTAAAGGCAGACGACATATAAAGATATTACGATAGTCGCATAAAACATGAAAAATACCTTTTTTCTTCTTCTGTCGACGGGTCAACACGACTGTTTGAGGATTCGTTCTATGTATGTGATTTATGTGAAACTGCCTCATAGTACACCAAAATGCTGCTCATGTTCTATATTTTCTGCGCAGCAAGTTAGTTATAGTAAAAAGCAGTTTAACGTTGAGCAATGTAAACATCTCCACGTCCTTCATTTTGTCCATTTTTGCTTTTCCGTGCATGCCGGAAGTGATCACTGCCAAATGTTATTATTAAAAATTACGTATTTGATTTTTTTTTCAACAACAACAGTGAACCATATTAATTGAAAGACAGAATGAAGAAAATTATGTTTTATTTTCATCTTGGTACAAAGTATTTCATTTACGACTACAAATCGAATGTCGATATCAGATGCGCAACTTCTTGCGCAGAAGGCGCGAAAATTTAAACTCCTATACCACCTTAATAAACATGGATATAGAATATCCTGTTAAGACTTTATTTATATATTAATATAAGAAATCCATTCCAATCAATTGAATAAATTGCAAAGATTGGACATATTTCAAACAGGTGAGGGTCCAATATCAACATAAGTCTATGGCTGGCAACTTAAGTAATTAGAAAAATGGGGAATTGTAGTTACAACTCTTAATACCTACCTCACAAGGAACATTCTTGTCCTGTTTGTTTTCAATGGTTTCAGGAGTTCTTAAAAAAAATTTCTTTATCATTTCTATGGGGTCCAATATAAACTGTCTGTGGTAGGTTCTCATATTGGTTCTCAAAGGGTGATTTGCAACACAGTTACAACTCTTTTTAAGTACCTCATAAGGAATTTTCCTTCCTTATTTGTTCACTTTGTGATGAAAAGTACTAAATTTCCCACCAAATGATGAAAGCGACTGGCGAAATTTTTTCAGTTAAATTTGTCAATAGTTATAAAGATATTCAGCCTGTGTGATTGAACTCATGGGAATCAAAATCACTTCAAAATCTAGTTGTGATTTCATACATTCATTTTATCTATCAAAAAGCGTGAAGCTAAATTCTCAAAATTTGCCTTTTGACATATAAAAACAAAGTTTCTCCCCAAAATGTGTTTTCCGATTTTCCTCAAAATCAAAAGTTCCCTTCCTTTGATCATGTCAAACACTGTGTATAAAATTTATGAAAATCTGTGAAGCCAATCGTAAGTTATCATACAACATAGTGATAATTGTCAAAATGTTTTTTTCATATAAAAACTAAGTTTTCCCCCAAAAAGTGTTTCCCAAATTTCCTTAAATTCAAAAGGGACCTTTCTTTGATCACGACCAACACTGTGTATAAAATTTATGAAAATCTGTGAAGGCAGTCTTAAGTTATCATACAACACAGTGTTAATTCTCAAAATATGTATTTTTTTCATATAAATACCAAGTTATTCCTCAAAGTGTTTTCCGATTCTCCTAAAAACAAAAGAGACCTTCCTCTGATCATGTTCAACACTATGTTTAAAATTCATGAAAATCTTTGAAGGCAATCTGAATTATCATACGACATAGGTTAATTCTCAAAACATGCATTTTTTTCATATAAAAACTAAGTTTTTCCCAAAAATTGTTGTCCGATTTTCCTCAAAACCAAAAGGGACCTTCCTTTGGTCAAGTCCAATATTGTGTATAAAAATCCGAGGTCAATCTAAAGTTATCGTACAACAAGGAAATGCTGACGGACAGACTGATTACTATAGGGCGGCCTATAATCAGGATTTCTTCACTAGTCATGCTGATAAAAATTATTTTTCACTGAAAACATTTTGTCCAAAATTGGTGCGGTATAATCTGAAGAACTGTAAGTTCAATTGTTATATGTATCATGGCCTTTTATTTCTACAAAAGTTCTTTTTTAAAGCAGTGATGCTGGGAGGTTCTTTGGAAGAAATTATACACAAGATTTTCAAAAGGCAAAAAAAGCAAATAGCCCAATTGGCCAGCTTTCATGAAAGTGAGTTTTGTTCTGGGTGGGTGTTTATGATCCGTAGATAAACAAAAACATATATGGTTATATAGACAGAACATATATTTAAAATCAGTGCTAATGTTTTATAGAAATTAATGCCTTTGCACACCTGTTCAAATATATTTCTGAGACCAAAAACTTTTGTGGGGGAGGAGGACTTCTGCTATAAATCCAAACTTGGGAATTTTTTTTCATTGAGGACGTATGTGATTCTCTAAATTTCTAACGTTATATTTTCATTTTCATCTCATTACAGTAGATCTTGATACTTGGAGCATGATTGCCATATCAGTTCCGTTGAAACCGAATTAAAAAAAAAAACTCAAGTTGATCTCTAGTAATATTATAGGATGGTGGGCCAGCTGAACCTTGAATCGATCTAGTAGCCTTGTATGCTGTATCTGCAGATGCAATAAAAAAAGATAAAAAAAACAAAAATAAAATGTGATCCTAGCTACTGTAGTTTCAATAGACTGAATATGAAAACTATCATAAATAGCCTAACGTGAGTGGTATTGCAATCAGGCCAGGATTTACATAAAATAAACTGTAGGAATGGCAGTAAACCAGGTTTTCCAGCAAATAAAGTTCTTGTAATCACAAAAACTTAACTTACTTTTTAAATGATTAATATAAACAAGTTATATCTAAGATTTAAAAATCTTAAAATCTCAAGTCAATTTAGGCAGATTAAAATACAAACTCTTTAGACTCCTTTTGAGCCAATATCACAAGTTAATGAGCAGACATGACAAAAAGTGACAATAACAGCAAGAATGAAAAATGACATGAAAAACTTGCTCAAATTTGGGACATCTTTGTTTATTGATTCCCAAGTTTTTGAGTGGACATGTTTGGCAGCCATTTGACATACATTATCATTTCACTCTGTTAATGCTCCCTTTGTGACTGAATGCAAATATGGCTTTGGTAAACTATATTAAATTTTTCTATAACTATATTAAATTTTTCTATAAAAAAAAACTTCATTGGGACACAACCATTATTTATAGATTAGCAGTGTACAACAGGCCATCTCTAAAGTACCTTTGTGTAAAATAATCTTTTGAGTTGACTAATATGTCTCGCCTGCTAAAAGACTCCCAAACTAAACATTTTTAACTGCTTAAAAAATATATTGCAAAACTAGAAAACTCAACAATGAAAGTTCTGTGAATAGGGTACAACGACAACATCGGAAATCACAATCACACCCAACAAAAGAAAACAACAAATCGTGCGTTTGCTACCGATGTAATGGAACTACCCACAAACTCCAAAACCGCGACCGACGACTCAGAAGAAACTACATTATATGGAAAATGAATCGCAAGCATAAACAAGTGAAGATGATACTTTGGGGATATACAGTGTTAAAAATTCCATTCATGATTCTTTTTGGATAACACCAAACGTAAATGGCAAGGAGATTAAAATGGAGCTTGACACAGGATCAGCTGTTTCCATTATTTCAGCTTTGGATTACGATAAATATTTCGGGAGTGAAAACCTGTAGAATGCAAATATAACCCTTCAAACGTATTCAGGACATTTATAAATTCCAAAGGCATTTATTAATGTGCAAGTGAAATATAATGGTAAGTGTGAAAATCCGAAATTGTACGTGGTACAAAAAGATGCCCTGCATTATTTGGGCGTGAGTGGTTAAAGAAAATAAATTGGCGACCCTTTTCAACGAAGTATTTCAATAAATCGCCAGCATACTGGTGATAGCGCCTAAACTAAATTGCGAGAAATAAGTATGCACATTGCTACACTAAACGTCATAAAATGTAAATATAAGTCATCTTTTATATTTACCTTTAAAGTACAATTTCCCTGTGTACAACATAAATTGTCTATACTCTTTGGCTTTCCATCGGTCAACCCCCGTGTGGGTCCCGGGGACACAATAGAATAGGCCCAGAGCTCCTCGGCTTGGCGTAAGAGGCCCCTAAAGAGGCGACATGTTTGCCGTGTGTCGCTTACCCGTGTCGGTAATAGGGAGTGTTCCTGGATGGCCGGAAAAACGGTTCCGATCACCATCTGGGGCACAATCTTTACCTAGACAGGAGGCCGGATGGACCCGATTCGGTCAATCGGCTGGTCACATCAGTCCCTTTTTGTAACGCGTATATATATTTTTTTCTCCCCAAATTGATAAATCGAATTCCAAATTGCTGTTTGGCGGGATTGGTGTTGGCTAATGGGTCACAAACTTTAACAAGCTCAAAATTTCTTTACTTTTGAATTGGATCTTTATTTATTTCCATTATTTTTGTTTTATTATTTTCTTAATATTGAAATCTAAATTATACCTGTCATTTGTATCAACTGTTTAAAATGTCTTGGTCACAATTTTTGGTTTCACAATTTATGAAATATTTGAACAACCAGCTCAAAAATTGGCTGGATTGCCCCGGTCTGGTCACTTACTGGTCATGTCTAGCCCTCTGCTGTTTTCTCGTGGTTGTTTGAAGAGACCCATATGAACCTTTTATGACACCTCGATACCATGGGTCGGGTTAGGGTGGTGTGCAGGTATCGTATGAGATTGATGTTTTGGTTCTGGTGTCTCTGAAGATAGCCACTGACGGAGGCAGCGGAGAAGGCGGTGGCTTATGGGGTAAGGCTTCCTCGGCTTAATGAGGCCACATGTTTGCCGTGTGTGGATACCCGTAAGGATAGAGGACGGGATCCTGCTGGTTGAAACACGCCACTTTGGCCCTTACTTTATCTGAAACGGGCGGTCGGATGGGCCCGGTCTCGATCAATCGGCTGGTCACGCCAAGCCCTTGAATCTAACCTGTTTCCAGAATGTACAACAGTAGTACCATTTTCATTGGTTGGGTTTAAGAAGGCGGTGGCTTATGGGTCAATCGTGTAGATGTTACTTTGGGCGGTTGTCTTGCTGGGCAACCCCTGGCACAAGGCTTGCGCCCATTAAGATGTACTCTATGCGAGTATCTTATCCTAGTATCCCTGGTGCTTGTCGCAGATGTGACAGGCGTGCGTCGTTTTGATGTATTCTGGTATCCATCATGGATGCTAGAGTGCATCAGGGCGATGAATCACATCATGCTTCTCGCAAATGTGGCAGGCATACATCGTATTGATGCTGCTCCGAGGTGGGCGGGGAGCTAGGGTAACGAAATATATATAAATCACCATGGACTTCCAAAACAAACAAAACCAACCGACATGTAAAAGAAAATTAGACAACAGCAGTGATGAGGATGACGTTCCAAATAAAATTTTAAATACCACTTCTGACACTTTTCCAAGATTTATTGTACTGGCAAGTTTAAATTCAGAAAAACCTTTAACCAAAATTTCCCCATTTGTTCTTCACAAAAAAATCCAGTCTGTTGCAGGAACTGTTAAAAAGGTTAACAAATTGAAAAACGGATGTCTGTTAGTGGAGTGCACACGACAACAACAGTCTAAAAATCTGTTGTCCATGACGTCAATAATGGACGTTGGAATCTCTGCAACTCCACACAGATCACTCAATTACAGCCAAGGAATAATCCGAGACAGAGATAATGATCTCAATGACATGTCTGAAGAAGAAATTTGTGCTGAACTGAAAGAGCAACATATTACTAAAGTCAAACGGTTTACCAAAAAATCTGGAAATAAAATACTTAAATTGAATACCTATCTATTTACATTCGAACTTCCAAATGTTCCTGATCATATTTACATAGGACCATATAGAATCAAAGTTGACCTATACGTCCCCGATCCTATCCGGTGCTTCAAGTGCCAGAAGTTTGGACACGGAAAAAATAGTTGCCGTGGGACGGAAAAATGCGTCAAATGTGCTGAACAGGGGCATTCCAGCTTTGAATGTGAACGTACTCCGAAATGCTGTAATTGTGGTCAGGAACATATGTCATCATCTAGAGACTGTGATTGTTATAAAAGAGAACTTCAAATTCAAAAAATTATAGTAGAAAAACGTATTACATATCAAGAAGCTCGAAAAATTGTCTCTGCCTCGGATTCACCTTCTACAACTTCATACGCTGACAAAGTTAAATTATATAAACCTAATAGATCTTTTGCAACTCAAACGAATTTCACTTGGCCTGACGGAACAGAATTTCCGGTTCTCGTGGCCAAACCAAACCAATCAAATGGACAAACATCTCATCCTAAACAGTCTTCATCCAGTTCTTCACAAACATATGACACTTCTCTCTCCTCAAGTGTCAGTAATCAACAAAAGCCAACTCCTAAAAAACGCTCTTGTATATCTTCAAGCAAAAAATCACCTCAAAAACAGCCACAATCACAGAAAGTTGCACGTCCCTCATCACAAGATCAATCTAAAAAGATGAGATTTTCAAATCGCCTCTCGAAGGCTGAAAAAGGTCAAAAGGTCAACAAGTTTCGAGACCTCTGCTCAGAGTTCGACGATGATATCGATGAAGACTCTGAGCAGATGGATACATCGTCACATGAGAATCTGGATTCCATCTGGCCGGACCCATTAGTACCAGCTGAGGGTTTTGGTCCTCCAGTCACAGAATCGGGCGCTTCGCAAGAAAGACGCCACAGAAGTTGTTCAACAAATCGATCCAGAAAAAAATATTCCCCAATTCGACCACCTAAAAAATGAACAACATTATCCAATAGAATTGTCGAGGTTTAAAAATTAATTTAATTGAATTATCTCTTCTTGCTCAGACTTTCCTCCCAGTTGCCTTTTGTCTTCAAGAGACTCATTTAAAAGAAAACGATAATATAAATATTAAAAATTATTCTCTCTACAGCACACGAGTAAAACAGGATGAAAGAGCTGCTGGCGGCTCATCCATCCTTGTTAAACATGACATCATTCACAGTCAAATATCTCTACAAACTGATTTACAAGCTGTTGCTATCCGAATAACACTTAATAAAACTGTTACATTATGTTCTGTATATATCCCACCAAACTGTCACTTAGAAATAAATCAACTTAAATCTTTGATAGATCAGTTACCTGTCCCGTTTCTTCTTATGGGTGACTTTAACGCCCATAATCCTCTGTGGGGCAGTAACTCTCAAAATGACAAAGGCAAAAAGATTGAAGATTTCTTAAACCAGGAAAGTTTGTGCATTTTTAACGATGGATCGGATACCTACCTCCATCCAGGGAATGGTTCTTACTCAGCTATTGATCTGACAATTTGTGATCCTTCACTCTTATTGGATTATTCATGGCGAGTCCATGATGATTTATGTGGAAGTGACCACTTTCCCTTAATTATGGAAAATATGTTTCCCTCGACCTCTGAAAGAGTCGCTCGCTGGAAATTTGACAAAGCCAATTGGACTTTGTTCGAGCAACTCTGTCGAGATGAACTTAGAACAGACATTTTCGATAACGATAGCGATCAGATCCTTAAATTTACTGAAACGTTAGTATCGATAGCTGAGAGAGCCATTCCTAAAACCTCGACAAATCCTAAACAACCAAGCAAACCCTGGTTCGATGACGACTGTGAGGAAGCTAAGAAACACAGGAAAAAGGCCGAACGACGGTTCAACATGAATCCAACCTCTGACAATCTCAGTAATGTTCGTATATTTCGTGCGAAAGCACGCCGAACATTTCAACATAAGCGGCGCAAGTCTTGGCAAAACTTCGTGTCTAAAATAAACTCGCATACACCGATGAATAAAGTTTGGAATTTTATACAAAAAATTAATGGGAAAAAAAGAAAGGCCAATCTTCACCACCTTAAAGATGGCCAAACCCTCTTGACCTCGGAAAATGACATTTCTAATAAACTCGGTGAAACCTTCTCAAAACATTCTTCTTCTCGAAATTATTCCGAAACATTTCAAGAAATTAAAAACCGCACTGAAAAAACCAAACTGAACTTTAAATCAAATAATTTAGAAGACTACAACCTTCCTTTCTCTCTCGAAGAGCTTAAATCCTCTCTGGCCAAGGCCCATGACACAGCTTCTGGCCCTGACGATATCCATTATCAACTCCTTAAACGTATGCCTGATGCGACTCTTCAAGTACTATTGGATCTTTTTAATAAAGTATGGGAGACTGGCGACTTGCCTTCCATTTGGAAGCTAGCTACCGTTATCCCTGTCCCAAAACCTGGGAAGGATCATTTTGAACCGTCGAATTATCGGCCCATTGCCCTCACAAGTTGCATTTGTAAAACAATGGAACGAATGATCAATGACCGCCTTGTTTGGTTCCTAGAGACAAACGGTCTCCTGTCAAATATACAGTGTGGATTCCGACAAGGCAGAAGCACATTAGATCATCTCGTTAGATTTGAATCTTTTATTCGAAATGGGTTTGCTAAAGGGGAACATGTGGTCTCGGTCTTTTTCGATCTGGAAAAAGCCTACGACACCACATGGAAATATGGCATTTTAAAAGACTTAAATGATATGGGGTTGAAAGGTAGGTTACCTACCTTCATTGAAAACTTTCTTTCAGACAGACAGTTCAAGGTAAAGGTTAACACAACTATGTCTGACCCTTTTGAACAAGAGATGGGTGTTCCTCAGGGAAGTATCCTCTCCGTCACTTTATTTAGTATAAAAATAAACAGTTTAGCTAAAACATTAAAACAAAGTGTTGAAGGCTCCCGGTATGTAGATGACTTTTTGATATGTTATAGGGCTAAAAATATGAACAATATTGAAAGACAACTACAATTGTCATTAAATAAAATTGAAAAATGGGCTATGGAAAATGGTTTTAAATTTTCCAGCTCCAAAACTGTTTGCATGCATTTTTGCAATAAATGCAAAATGCATTTAGACCCTGAGCTAAAACTCTACAACTCGCCTATTAAAGTTGTTAAGGAAACCAAATTTCTTGGACTTATGTTCGATAGTAAACTCACCTTTCTACCCCCTATCAAAATGCTAAAAGCTAAATGTTTGAAAGCATTGGATATTTTAAAAGTTGTTTCCAGCACTGACTGGGGTGCTGATAAAAACATAATGTTAAATTTATATCGATCGCTTGTACGATCAAAACTTGATTATGGTTCCATTATATATGGATCTGCTCGCAAATCCTACATACAAATTTTAGATACTGTTCACCACCAAGGCCTACGTTTGGCCTTGGGGGCGTTCAGAACTTCTCCTGTGGAGAGTTTATATGTAGAGGCGAACGAGCCGTCTCTTTATAACCGTAGGATAAAACTTGGTTTACAATACTTAACCAAGCTAAAAGCATATCCTTCAAATCCTGCCTACGACTGTGTTTTTAATCCTCTCTATGAGGACATATTTGAACAACATGAAAATAAAATTCCTCCGTTTGGTATCCGGATGAAACCACATATTTCTGGTTCTAACATCAACCTTGACGAAATTGCCCTCATAAATATACCTCAATCACCACCTTGGCTTGTACCCAAACCTATGTTTATTTTTGACCTAAGAAAACATAAAAAGTCCGAAACAAACCCTATTCTTATTCAACAAGACTTTGCTGAAATAAAATCAAAGTTTGAATTTCATAACTTTATTTATACTGATGGGTCGAAGGACGGGGACAAAGTGGCTGCAGCTGCTGTCTATGGACAACAAGCAGCAACTCTCCGTCTTCCATCCTCCAGTTCCATTTTTACTGCTGAAGCCAGAGCCATACTTCTTGCTTTAAAGTTTGCTAGAACATCTGAAAAACCTAAATTTCTTATTTGTTCAGATTCACTTTCATGTTTATTGGCTATCGAAGGTCAGAAATATAAAACCCCTTTAATTGCCCATTGTTGTAAACATTAATAGATCGTATGATCAATCGTAAATCGTATTTAGCGCCATTAGCGGTACACAAAGTGAAAGTCCGCCAAGTTGTGTGAAACTTTGACGTGTTGTAATTGTTCGCTTGTTTGCGGGCCTAAACTACGATGGAAACGTTTTCCTACCTGCTTTACTGTGTTAAAAACATTACTAATAAAGCTCTTTCCGTATTATAAGAACCATATCTACTGTTTCCAAGTACTACACAAACTTGCTGAAGCATTGTCCATGACTTGTATATTGTACTATTTTTAAGCGTAAAGATCATGTGATCAGACACATATATAAACATAGGTGTGCGAATATATAGTCCGTTTCCAATTTGAACAGCTGATCGCCGAAGGTAATATTGACACTGCTCAAAACATTTCACACACAAAATTATTGTATTTCCTTATATCAATTACTCGTTTTATTGAATAATACTATTATTGCTTACACGTAGTATTTCTTTATTGAGCTGATACGGCCAATTACCAAATGTTAGCAGATTAACTTTTCAATAAATACCGGAGACCATAAAACTGGTGGCAGCGGAACTGAACTTTTTATCGAATCTACGCAAAGACATATTTACCCTTGTAAAAATAAAATACACAAACAAATATTAAAAAAAAAAAAAAAAAAAAGACAACAACAGAAGATGCTGAGAAAAAGATACAGACCATCTAGTGTAACAGGTTTTAATTTATCGTAAAATTATTACTGATTCAACAAAGGATAAATATTAATCCAAGTTGAAACTAAAGACAATTATTTGTACTTCCATTTTGAAATTCAACAAGGATAAATTATAATCCAAGTTGAAACTAAAGACAATTATTTGTACTTCCATTTTGAAATTCAACAAGGATAAATTATAATCCAAGTTGAAACTAAAGACAACTATTTGTACTTCCATTTTGAAATTCAACAAGGATAAATTATAATCCAAGTTGAAACTAAATACAATTATTTGTATTTCCATTTTGAAATTCAACAAGGATAAATTATAATCCAAGTTGAAACTAAAGACAATTATTTGTACTTCCATTTTGAAATTCAACAAGGATAAATTATAATCCAAGTTGAAACTAAAGACAACTATTTGTACTTCCATTTTGAAATTCAACAAGGATAAATTATAATCCAAGTTGAAACTAAAGACAATTATTTGTACTTCCATTTTGAAATTCAACAAGGATAAATTATAATCCAAGTTGAGACTAAAGACTATTATTTGTAATTCCATTTTGAAATTCAACTAGGATAACTCATAATCCAAGTTGGAAAAGTCTGTTTGGATTCCCTGATTATTTTCACAAGGATAAATTTTAATCCAAGTGAAATTTACAGCTTGGCCAAAAACAATATTTTGTCCACAAGGATAAATTGTAATCTAAGTGGAGCCTTTTTGTTTGTCATTAACCTGATAATTTTATCCACAAGGATGAATTTTTTATCCAATTAAAATTTCTATATATTGCTGAAATTTAGCAGCAAGGATAAATTATAATCCAAGCTGAGACATATTACATTTATCAACAAGGATAAAGTATAATCCAAGTTGAATACAAAATCTTTTAAATAAGAGATATAAATATACAGAATATTATTTCAACAAGGATAAATATTAATCCAAGTTGAATACAATCTGAAGCTCTTGGTCCTGTCTTGAAAGTCATTATGTATAACTTACGTAACAAACCTACTGGACCAATCTCTTTGGGTAGGGGAATAATTAGGTCACCCACCACTATGGCCAGTGTAGGAATACCCATGTCAAGTGCGGCACATTTTTCACAATCTGCTGGGGAGCCAAGCACAAGTTTTTCTGACCAAATAAATAATATTGTCCTTAGTAGCCCAGTTTCAAATAAAGACGCCCATAATTTCGGGGACTCCAGGATGCTCAAGGGTACACTTGAAGGTGGTGAAGAAAATAAAGGAAAATCCCAAAACTCTGAAATTGTAAATTTTCCAAGCATACAGAGAGATGCCAGTATACCTGTATTTGATACCTCCCCCATACCAATGCAGAGCTATAGTGATACTGCCTTGTTGAAAACCACCACCCAAAATGCAAACAAACCGGAGACAGGTGATAGTAGAGACCATGAAATCATCACTATGAGGGATGAACTAAAGAGATGTCATGAACTTATCCAAACGTTACAAAAGCAGCAACCAAGTACTGTACCCAACACACAAAATTATAGTACTGGAACTTCTTTCCAAGGTATGAATGAAACCAGTCAGCAAGATGCACCACAGCAATGCACGAGGGATCTGCAATATAATACCGTCAGTGCAGGCATAAGTACACAGAATAGCAATCCTGGTACTCAATCTATAAACCATAATTTGGGTCACATGTCACAAGCAGGAACTCCGTTTAGTACCGAGAACTTACAGCAACAAAATAGTCAGTTTGTTGGGAGTCATACTATGAAACCAGTACCTCAGCATCAAGACATACAGTTTGCCAGTCCTAGTACCAGCCATCCACTTGTATCTCAGCAACAGAGAACACAGTATTACCAACCTTTACCGCAAGAAGGAGCACAGCTCTACAGTTCTAATGCCAGTGTGCGACCTGGAGCAGCGACTTTTGGTACATGTAATTACTTACAGTCAGGAGTACTTCAATCTGGTACACAGTTGACAGGAAATACAGTTCAACCTGGTATTCAGCACCCCAGTGCACAGTACTCATATCCCAGTTCCCAGCAACAAAGCCATTATAACGTTAATATGGAAGCTACCAGACCATCAGATAATGGCAGACGTACTAGAGTGCCTTTTTATAACGGAAAAGAGCCCTGGAGTGCATACATAATGCAATTTGAGTTAATTGCTGAAAACAACAAATGGAGTTTTGAAACAAAAGCCATAGAGCTTTTAACAGCCTTGAAAGATGATGCCATGGTATATGCATCCTACCTTCCTGTGGAAGTGAAACAGTCTTTTCCCGCTCTCTGTATGGCAATGGCAAATAGATATGGAGACAATGGGTACCCAGAAACATACAGACAGGAGCTACACAATCTGAGAAAACAACACAAAGAAACTATTCAAGAGTATGCCTCCAGAGTAGAGATGTTGGTAAGGAAGTCATTCCCAACAATGGATGCCAGCACTCACAGTATACTGAGTGTGGAATATATGCTAAGGGGTTTGCCTGACCAATCCATTGCCCTGGACTTGTTAACCAAGCGGATAACTAGTATGACAGAAGCAATACACCAAGTTACTCTCTTTGAGACTTACAAGAAAGGGATGAGAGATAGAAATAGCATCCGACAACTAACCCTTGATGACCAGAACCATGCATATGCAGAAACTGAAATGGAGAATGTTGAAGTGAGGAAAATTGGGAACAAGAGATATGTCACAGAAGAGAGGCTTTCCCAGTTTGAAAGAGACATAACAGACTCAATTTCAAAATCAGTTGGGGATATTATTGAGTCAAAACTCAATAAGATGAACACAGAAAAGGGGAACAATTCTAGAATGAATCAATATTTTCGAAGAGAAAGCAAAGGAAAACCAAAACATAACAGGTGTTTTAATTGTGGTGAAGCTGGTCATTATCAGAAAGACTGCAAGAAGGAGAGGAAAGACACTAGCCAAAATAAAAACACTCTCCAGGATAACAAAAATGATGATGAGCCGTTAAACTAAAACGGGCTGAGACTATCGGCCAAGTTTCAGCCCAGACTTGTAAAAATGAGGAATCAGATGAAACTGTTATAAACAATGATAATAAGAAAATTGGTAAGGTGGTTGAAATACCAGTGACTACAAGTATATGTAGAGACATACCATGTGGAAATCAAGATTCTATGCAAGATCCTAGTTTAGGCAAGTTTTTTGAGGAATCTGAGGAGATGCTAGAGACTGTACCAGATACTGAGAATGGTAGTGCCAGGTCAAAGGATGTAACAGAGGATAGTATTGTTATCGACCGAGTGACGGCAGCTACTATAAAAGTTCCTTTGGTCATATGCGGAGTTCACAGTAAAGCTGTGATTGACACTGGAGCTGAGGTGACAGTCCTTAATGAGGCGTTGTATTACAAGATTCCAGAAAATAAGAGGCCTGAATTAAAGAAAGCAACTAGGAATTTAGTAGTTGCAGAAGCAGGGAAACAAATGTCAACTCGTGGCATTACTGAGTTGGACATAAAGTTAGGAAATGAAACTTTCACATGGCCTGTCTATGTTGCGCAAATTGGGGATAGCATTCTGTTGGGATGCGACCTGATTGATGAAAAAGATATAACCATTAACTCTAAGCGTGGATTACAACTAAGGGGACAGTGGATCAATTGTGAGACAAGTAGAAGCATTGATGGTGTAGCTAGGGTGAGAACAGATGAACCTATTACTATACCAGCCAATTCAGAGGTAGTCATTACTGGTAAGGGGGAAAATTTTGAGAATCTAGGCAGTAAATATTCAGTTTTAGAGCCTACTGTTGAAGATGAGAGAAAACTTATGGTTGCTCATGTATTAGTAGATTCAACAGAGAAAAGAGTACCCGTAAGACTAATCAACCTTGACGACCACTCTATCAAGTTAAGAAGAAATTATTTGTTAGGAGAATTGCATCCAGTAAACAATGTCACTGAATTTAGCAGTATGGATGACCCAGGCAAGGTACAGAGATATTGGATCCATAGCAAAAAATGCAAAACCTGTAAACAAGGAGACAGGATAACTGAATACGACGATAAAGAGGTTGAGCAAAGTATAATTATACCTGATACATGGGAGAAAACCCCTGCGGTGATGATAAAGAAGATAGGAAGTCCTGATACTGGTGATAAACTAAAGAATAAGGCCGATATTCTTGGTTTACCAGAGTATCTCGTAGATTTATATGAAAGAAGCATAGAAGGCTTAGAGACGGAGGAACAAAGACAGAAATTACAAGAATTGCTGATTAAGAATGCAGATTCCTTTGCAAAGAATAAGAAAGATCTGGGAACCTGCTCTGTGGTGAAACACAAAATTGACACATTAGAAGGAAAATTACAGTTCAGATCTAAAAAGGAACAACTACAAGATGACTTGAAGAAAACTGAAAAAGAACTCCAAAATTTGCGCAAAAGGAAGCTAGAAAATCCAAAATGTCTTAAAAGTGTGGTCCATGTCGTAAATAAAAACAAACGCGTTAGGAGATATTAAATTTATAACCTTGTTAAACTTGTGTTGATATTTATATATGAATATGTCCAGTAATCTCAATTTTACAGACATTTCTTTTTATATGTAATAATTGTTTAGATATTTGTTCATATATTGTAAATTTCGAGACGAAATTTTACTAAATGGAGGGCAGTGTTGTAAACATTAATAGATCGTATGATCAATCGTAAATCGTATTTAGCGCCATTAGCGGTACACAAAGTGAAAGTCCGCCAAGTTGTGTGAAACTTTGACGTGTTGTAATTGTTCGCTTGTTTGCGGGCCTAAACTACGATGGAAACGTTTTCCTACCTGCTTTACTGTGTTAAAAACATTACTAATAAAGCTCTTTCCGTATTATAAGAACCATATCTACTGTTTCCAAGTACTACACAAACTTGCTGAAGCATTGTCCATGACTTGTATATTGTACTATTTTTAAGCGTAAAGATCATGTGATCAGACACATATATAAACATAGGTGTGCGAATATATAGTCCGTTTCCAATTTGAACAGCTGATCGCCGAAGGTAATATTGACACTGCTCAAAACATTTCACACACAAAATTATTGTATTTCCTTATATCAATTACTCGTTTTATTGAATAATACTATTATTGCTTACACGTAGTATTTCTTTATTGAGCTGATACGGCCAATTACCAAATGTTAGCAGATTAACTTTTCAATAAATACCGGAGACCATAAAACCCATATTATTGAATTTTATAAAAGACTTGTCCAAATGGGCAAAGAAATCATTTTTCTCTGGGTACCAAGTCATATTGGTATTAAGGGAAACACAGTCGTAGATAGAATAGCGAAGGATGCTTTAGATGATCCCATAACGAATATGTCAGTGCCTTACTCTGATTTTAAACCTTTAATATACAAATATGTTTTACGTCTGTGGCAGTCCCAGTGGGATCTGCTTACAGACAATAAATTACATTCTATAGAGCCAACTGTTGGCAAGAATGTTTGTTTCTTCGGCGAAAGTCGGAGAGACCAAGTTGTTTTAACAAGATGTCGCATTGGCCACACCAGGACGACTCATTCTTTTATTTTAGAGAATGAGCCGCCTCCTGAGTGTATTCCGTATTAATGTCGATATAGTATTAAACATCTTTTAATTGACTGTGTAGATAAATCCGACATTATAAGTCGGTACTACACAGTCAACAATATGAAAGATTTATTTACAAAGGTTGCTGGCAACCGTATTTTACAATATTTGAAAGACGTTGGACTGTATTCAAGAATATAGTCCGCCTGCATTCTTGAATAGAGTCCAATACGTTTAAATTTGTTCATATGTTTTGTATGTTATTTTATTTAATAGCGTATCTGTGATATTATTTTGAAATTTCGTCACTCTGTTATTTTGAAAAGTTCGTCTGTGATATTATTTTACATATTGAAAGTTTGTCTCATATTTGTTTTATTGTTTTATTTTCTCCTTAAATATTATTTGTACATAGTTCTTTCGTTTTAGATAGTATTTGTTTTAATCAAACTTAATTTAATTAGTTCTCGCCGTGATATGGCTTAAATGTCGCCCACACGGCGTAAAACAATAATCAATCAATCAATCAATCCATCGGTCAATTTCACGAAAAGTTCTAGGTTTTCTTGCAACGACGTAAGGAATAAAACTTTGCAGTACTTGCAACCTGCTGCTGGCCTGTTGTGCTTGCATAGCGGACATCTTAACTTCTTTTTCCCCTTAACCATAATAAAAGCAGTCTTTTCATGACACCCAAGCAACATTGATCCATGTAGTCTATCGGAAAGTTTTTAATCATGTCGATTTGTAAGTCGCAAAAAGGGGAATTTACATTATGATGCTCTGGATTGATTTTTTTACGGAATGAGTCATTAGTTCGTAGATTTAATTGTCAGTGTCTTGGTAATTAATTAGTCCCAGCCAGGTTCCTTTTTTGTTCACATCTGTCGCACCCGTAATAGCCGGAATACAGCTTAATGTCCTTTACCATGGCTTTTGCAGGAGCAAGGAATAAAACTTTGCAGTACTTGCAACCTGCTGCTGGCCTGTTGTGCTTGCATAGCGGACATCTTAACTTCTTTTTCCCCTTAACCATAATAAAAGCAGTCTTTTCATGACACCCAAGCAACATTGATCCATGTAGTCTATCGGAAAGTTTTTAATCATGTCGATTTGTAAGTCGCAAAAAGGGGAATTTACATTATGATGCTCTGGATTGATTTTTTTTACGGAATGAGTCATTAGTTCGTAGATTTAATTGTCAGTGTCTTGGTAATTAATTAGTCCCAGCCAGGTTCTTTTTTTGTTCACATCTGTCGCACCCGTAATAGCCGGAATACAGCTTAATGTCCTTTACCATGGCGTTTGCAGGAGCATCGCAAACAAAGCATCGAAGTTCAAAGTGTATTCTTCTTTCACAATACAATAAAGCCGTTCTATATTATTAACTTCATAAAGTGAACCATGCAGAAAGTCAAGATTACTTGGTTTTGATTCACCATATGTTATTACAGTAGGAAAAATAGGTATCGGGTTCAGATGGACCCCACACAAAATTGGCCAAACTGTTTTTGAAGAACTTTTGAAAAGTGGAAGATCGTCAATGTTTAAAGCTGAAATTTGGCTTCCTATTTCGGTATGTTTGGTTGAGTACTTCTTGTTTAATATAAGTTTGGTTTTTGGTCTTCCAAATGTTTCGGTTTTAATGCTGCTGATGAGAGGTGACTCCTTGAAATGCGTCGTATACAGCATAGTATAAATTTACTATATCTAATATTAGTATCTTTGGATTGTTATTTTAATGAAATTTTTAATTCTGTCAAATTTTCAGTAACTTCCTGGGGATATTTGTCCAATGTTCTAATTAATTTATCCATCAACGGATAATGTAAATAATGGATGGATGAATTGTTGTTTAACGTCCAGTGGCAACCAGGTGCATATCAGGACGATGTAAATAATGCATTCTAGATATAACCTCTGGTGTAACATGACTTTCTGTTTTCAAAAGTGTTCTAGCTGTACTGGGAACGTCATTGTGACAGTGTTGATCTAAACTTTTGAGGATTTTTTTCGACAGCATTATGCTTTATTTGACATTCCAACCATCAAGATTTTCGCACAGAGTCATCATTTGCATTCACGGTATCAGTGCGCGTTTTTTTCTCAACATTGGTGTCGGAATCGCATACAGCATAATCTTCTATTATACTCCAATTCCATGTATTGTCTTCGTGGTTCCTCTGAAATATTGCTCAGGGTTATCGCTATATGAAGAACTGCTTAATTGGGCTGGGGTGGTTTTATTTCTCAATCCAAAATGGACACGTTCAACTTGAGTTCCTCAAATGCATAAAATGACACAATGTCACGCAATGATATACATTATATACACACAAAAAACTCCTGTTTAATAAAATCTTTACAAAAAAAGTTGACGTCGTAAAAATCTCGAATACATGTATATTATTGTCGTATCAAGACAGACCTGTTGTTTAGTAAACGCTTCAGAGATAAATGAAATTGTTATAAAACCTTTCAAACTCAATAATAAATAATTTTACATTTTTATTTCAGAAGCAACCAAAACCCCCTGCTCAGGTTCTTTCAAGAGGGGCAACTCCATCCACATCTCTACCAACAGTTATAGTAACTGTATCACTGACGCCAAAATCCGCAAATAGACCCACAACGTCTGTCAGACCTTCGACGCCTGTTCCTTCTACACCAACCAGACCTTCAGTTTCAGATCCACCCGAAGCATCTGCATCGGCAGTATCACCACAACCTCCTAGACCTACCAAAAAATATTTAATTTGTTCGATGTACTGATTAAAGGTGTAACAAAGTTGACGGAGAAGGTAACCTATATTGACTGAGGACTTCAGAGGCAAAGACCGATTTAGTTATCGACCATCTCCACCGGCAAAGACCCGAGACGCCATGGAGTGTACCCCGAGGACACGGCAGTAGAGGAAACTATCCCTCAAGACCTGGCAGTTCCTTCAGAAAGATCTGCGTAAGCTGGTAATTTTGCAGACCTGTCATTCTAGAGTTATTGCCCCATCTATTTAGATCTGACAACCTTAGGCAGAGGTATATTGGAATGGAATGGTGGGAGCATAAATGGGAAGAGGGAGTCAAGTCCACATGTCAAATAAGTGGTTAGGAACTACACAGTCCACTACTACCCAGAATGCCACAGAGAATACTATTTCTGCGACGTTGTAGTTCAGAAAGTTAATGAACATTTGAGAAGACCTGCGGTCAAGGCCTGCCGGCGTAGACTTGTAATACAGGACTGAAATTCCTGTCTGAACATCAATATATTAATAAATATTGTAGAAATTTCAATGCATGTACCTAAAGTGACAATATGTGCTTATATCGTCAAGTTCGAAACTGTATATATATAAACTTTATTCATTTATTATTTTGTTTAATTATGTTTTTAATGATAATTCGTCATTAATGTGTATGTATGGAGTATGTGAATGTGTGTGCTGAAAGATTAATAAAGTCTTAGAAAAATGTCGTCTTTTTGTTTACTTCAAATAGGATGGGAATGTTCTCATATTGAGTGTTCAATCTTTGGGTTAATGAAATAAAATTTACTCCATGTGACTGGTATGGGAAATGCTACAGATCATACATATAGCTCCTACTATCCTTTCCTGTATAATATCACCTAATTTAAAATTGTTGGTCTATCCCAAATACATGGGCATGGAACCTATAGTTAAATTATTTCGCAAATAAATGGTTTTTGTTTTGTACCAGTAGCCCAATCCGATAACTTAACTACATGTATGTGCATATATGAGTGAACCAAATTTACATGTACCGTAAATCTTTGAGTGAATTCATCAGATTACCTGTCAGCCACGTCATGCATGTACATGCACATATAAAAAGGAGTCCTGTTTTGTAAAGAGTCTATATTAACATTAATTACTATAAGAATTTTATCATGAAAAAAAAACAATATGTTATCACACTATCGCTTCTATGAATCACATTGTGAAATTATTACAATATACAATATACTTAGTGTACTGTTCAGAGTTCTATTATACATGTACTTTGTCCTGTTTCCAGTGTCCCTTCATTACAGCACGTTTAACTAAAGTTATATATACATTTAGCTTGGAACTACAAACACATTTTCCTCCGATTTTCATATTCAGTCGACCACAGCAGATCGTTGAAAAATTTGGAACACTTTCCGCGAGACGTTTCTCTTCTGAAGAGCTTGTCTGGCATGCTTCCGGTAGCTTGTCCATTCATTAATAAACATACAGGAATAACCTTGAAATTGTGGTCTATGTAGGCACAGCACTGTTCCTGCGTTATGTAGACAACCCAGAATTCCAAAATAGTCAATGAGGTCCTGCTTCATAAACATCGTCTTTATAAACAGGAATCTTTTAAGCTGACTTCAAACCATCTCAATAGGGTTCAGATCTGGGCTTTCTGAAAAGGTCTATATGCATCTTGTGGTCGATAGAACGTTACTGTATTGTTGTGTAGCTGGGCGCCACATTCGTCTGTGAAGATTACATCTTCAAACTTGTCATTTGCTGCTAGGAGACCTCTGCAAAATTCCACACTCTTTTCCTTGGCGTGTCTTACTAGATTTGCATATCTGGGCTTGGTGTTGGTATACCCGGCTTGCATAATAGCTCGTTTTGTTGTTTACAAGCTAACCCTGGATCCTCTAAGGTTCCGTAGGCGGTTTATTTCTCGGGTGGTTGTACTGTGCTCTTGAGCTTAAGTTATACCTATAAATCTATGTCAGTTCGATTCAAGGAGCTGGTGGACCCAGAGCTGACAATTTGTTTTGTAACTGTGGTACCTTGTCTTTAATGCGAGCATTATCTCTGCATTGTGTAATTCGTGGTATGTAGATCAATAATTTCCAGCTTGGTGTTATTGCTAATGCGTCTCATAATTCTGGTTGATATTTTGTAACTTGAATAAAATAACCGAGTTATAGAATTTACAATTCGGCGGCTTACTAACTCTGCGCTATGAATGGAAAAGAAAAACATCCTATATATATACTTGATTATAATTATTCGAAATTCGAAAAGTATATTCGTCTGGTTTTCATGTCCTCAAATAAAATTTACCATTTCCGCCAATAAACCTGTTTTATTGCTGGGTAATTCTCTACAGGTGTTAAGGAGCTCGCGCTTTTATGACTTTGTATATTGTGGTGTAAGATTTATAATTATCTATCGGTAATATAATGGAGTTACCGTTATCGGCATTTTTAACAATTGTCACTGTTGCGAAATTGTTATATTTCCAATTTTGTAAATTATAAATTTCCAGATGTATTAGATACATTTTGAAATTTATGATTTTCAAAATGGGGAATATAATAAGATCGTCAAACATGTAGAATGACTCCTTTAAAATAAATTGAGTGTAAAAATAAATATTGATACAGTTTTGCGGTATTAAAAAAGAAATTCTACGCATAAGAGATGAACAAAAATGACATTTTTTTTTAATTTTTAAAACAATTAAATATTAAAGAACCTTTGTGAGCACGCTCACATACCCCACGTCTTCATATTGTCACTGGAGAAACAAAATCTCACTTCACAACTAAAATGAACACAATCAAATGCTTACCTTCACATATTTATCCTAATTTGAATGGCAGCATGTTGGGAATATGGAACAGGGATCACTCTAGCATCGTATACTTTGTCTTTTAGTATATAGATATGGTCAATACAGGAGCCAGAAATATGAGTAGGTGAATGCACAACTTGACAGAAATCTTTTGTAGCCAATGCTTTTATTAATAAGTTATTTGATTCCTTCAAAACATTGATATTAAAGTCACCTACAATCACAGTAGGAAGCCTATCCATTTTGTCAATAACTTGTAGTATATCATAAGTGAGTCTCGCGAGATTTGACCAATACATTCAGTTTGGCCGCGGCTACCGGTGAGATAGTACGGACTTTTCGAGCTCTAGTGGGAGCGGTAAATTTACACTTCAGTGAAAGTAAGTTTTTTTTTTAGTTTAATTTTGCTTTCAGTTGTAACAACAGGTGAGCTGTTGTATGTTAGTTGAGTTTCCTTGGTAAGTGTATTATCTCGCATTTCTAGAAGTATTTGTGGTTTTGAATGTATATTTGTGTTGAGTTTGCAAGAAGCATGTTATTTTCTTGTATGTAAGTTGCTTGGTGGAGACGGATATTATAATTTTATTTTTAGTAGAAATTTTATGAAAGACGCGAGTATTTTCATCGAATTTAAATCTGTTTTAACGGATTAAGTTGACCTGTTGTTAAATTTTTTGTTACGTTACATGTGGAGTGTTTTTGATAATTCAGATATTTAATTGCGTTGTATGTATTTTAGAGAGGGATTTTTATTTGTTCTTATGTTGGACCAAGGAGCTTTAGGCTCCTGGTTGGACGAAGAAGTAAAGTATATTTTTGTTTTCGTTGTCTTTTGTTTTGTGGACAAAAGACATGTGCAGGGGTTTGTACGTATTTAACATGTTTCCTAAATCTGGGTAAAATCGAATTTTGTCCGCCAATGTTCATTTAGGTGTATTTGCAAAATTTAAAACCCGCGGATCAGACCCGCGTCTTTGAGATGCACGTGCTTAATGTCGGACATTTTTGGTTTCAGAGATTATGGCGACTACAACGGCACAAGTCTTAAAGCCTGGTTGTTCATTAGTTGGAAAAAGCCTCATTCCAGCTATTATCAGGGTGAAAGTGGCGGACCCCGATGACGCGCCGGAATTTTCCAGATTCCAGAAAGATGAACCTCTTGAGAGTTATTCTAAACCGGCATAAATAAAGGAGATGGAGAAATTAACTGGTAAGCGGCTATTATTATTATAATTACATGTTTAAATTATGAGTACTAAGCACGGGTAATTACAGCCACGTGTATTTTTAACTTCAAACATCCCAATGCAAGTTTAATGTAAACACTGTTTCTTTGTCGCTACATGTTTGATTTGTGATTTTTAATGATATATTTGCGGCTTCCTGTTTATTTGAGTAACGATAAAATAGTGTGAAATGACGAATGTATCGAAGAGCAATTTAACACAATTTGACAGGATGTTCGAGGTAACAAGTCACTAGTGAGTTCTGGACATTAGATTGAAATAAAGCGATAGACTGGATGCGGTCAAATTCATGTTTTTCAAAGTGGGTTTCGAGCTTATGCGGGATTAAGAGGGAGGAGTTATGATTCCATTTTGTTTCTTTACATTCGTGGTGTAATGAGAGTCACGGTATTAAGTATCGGTAAGAGTTTAATGTAAAATAGTAGATTATATTTATTCTACAAAGAAGTTTATGAATAACTTATTATATTTTTGATACAGATGATTCCATGAAGGATGTTGTCTTTTTAACAGGAAAAGAGGATTCCTTAGCGAATCTTAGGATTCTTGCGCACGGGATGCCGCTGGACGGTTTTCATTAAAATTTTATAGGATTGTAAGGCATCATATGTAGTTTATATATTGGATTTTTTATATTTAAGACATAAATGCACGTATCCGTTAGTTTTGATTTCTCTCCTTAAACGAGAATTCTCGGATCAGCGTTGATTTGATTCCGTTTGGTGATTAAGGTGTTGTATTCGCAGGTAGTGGTAGTAAAGCCGCCGCTGAGGAGTCCAGTACTAAAAAAGAGCTGCTTGCAATGAGACAGGACCTTGATGAACTAAAAAGCAAGTCAAAAAGATCTTCAGGTAGATGAGGCCTTAGCATATGTAAGAACTCTAGCCACCAGACCTAAGCTTACCACCCCAGAAGTGCTTTTGGCCGCTATTGAGATGTTGGTTGACACAGTCAATGAAGCGAATCATAAAGACTCTACTTTTTTCAAAATCTTATGCTATGTGCAAACAGTTTGAAGATCATACTGATTTTTGTGGGCTTGTTTTGAAATTGTTTGGGTCCCAAGAGGATAAGAAGATTTCGGCATTAATTTCCCACTGGGCTAAGTCTAATAAATACGAGGATGGCTCTAAAGAAAAAACTGCAGTTCAACAGAATGATGTTCCGGTTGCTTCAGACCCTGGGTATCCACTTCCGGAATTTGGATTTCCAAGTCCTGGTTTTGGATTCCCTTACACTGGATTCTATCCAGGTCCTGATTATAATATGGGTGGGTTTCGGCCTCCAATGCGCGGGAGTGGGAAAGGTAAAAGAAGTCCTGGCGTTTGTTTTGGCTGTAAAGAACCAGGTCATTTCGTTGCCAATTGTCCGAATGTAAAAAAAGAGAAGTAAAGTAGTTTTAGGTTATAGGTTAATGTTAAGCTGTAGATACTCTTCCCTTTCCCAGGAGCTTTGATCTCCAGTGAATTATTTTATTCACGCGGGTGAGGGTTGTGTGTCTCCTCCTTTTTTCTTTGGTTGTTTGAATGAAAATTTTTTCTTTATTACTTTCAGAAAAGCAATTGTGAACCTTTTTGTAAGAAATCGAGATCTGAACCAGAAATTCCGGATTGGGAAATTAAATCGGGTTTTTAACCCATCAGGAGTTAAGTTGAGAAGAATTTTTGACTTTAATTTAGTGAATGTTGATTGATTGATTTAATATTGTTTAACGCCGAGTTGGCGATATCACAGCCAATATCACGCCGGGAACTAATCTGAAATGGAATGGAGCTGATTAAAATTAAATATAGCATCTAAAACCAGTAAACTATTTACAAATAAAATTAATTCCCGTATAAACAATAAAATACATATGTGACAAAAAGTAACAAAACATTTCCAATATCACAGACATGCAAAATATCACAGAAAAGCTATCAGACAAATACAATCAATAAATTAATACAAGACAAAACAATAACAAATTAAAAATCTGGATAAAGACTATAATCAGGAATACAGCCAGACAAACTATATTCTCGAGTATAGTCCCACGTCCTTTAAATATTGTAATATACGGTTGCCAGCAACCTTTGTAAATAAATCTTTCATATTGTTGACTGTGTAGTACCGACAAACGATCCCTCGTTAAACAAGATCTTAAAAGAGATCGTTATTTTAACAAAAACTGTCAATATGGATCTGCGCCTTCTTCATGCAAGTTCTGCCCAAAATCCAGCCGATCACGCGTCTAGAAAATTAAAATTGTCTGATGCCATGTTGGCGCTAGTTAAACTGGATTTTGTGGACAGAAAGTTTGGCCCCCATTCTACAGTCTTGATGTCTTTAGATTCAAATACCATGTCTGACAGCGTTGGTAACCCTCTGAAGCATTTTACCCCTTTTCCTACAGTGTTATCGCGTGGTATTAATGTTTTCTCCCAGAATTTAGAATTGGAGGAAAACCCTATTTTTTCCCACCTTTTAATTTGATCTTTGCTGTCTTGAAGTTTTGTGCTCAGAGTCGTGTGAAGGGTTGCACGTTTATTGTGCCGGATTTAGAACCCAACCCTATTTGGTGGCCTTTCTTTTGGGAGCATGTTAAAGAGTGGCATATTTTGGCATCTAAAGACGAATGCGGGTCGCTTCTTTACCCTTCGACCAAAGGTTTTAAATTTGACTCTTCCGATTTACCTTGGCGTCTTCTTGTTGCAAGACTTCAATTTTAGTATGTTCTTGTTGGCAGTGATACCTATATCTTTCAATGGGTACCATTGACCTTTTTCAATATCATATTGTCTCCATTCTGTCATGCTATTATTAATATAAAAAATTGTTCAAACAACTTATTGATTCCATTTTTGGGCATTTTAGGGAATCAGATTTTGAGTCCGGAGGCAAGAAAACAACAACTTTAACATTTGACATTATTGAAATCGTCAGCTGTTACAAAATTGTTCCCTTCATTTACGTATCTCTTTATGTGACCTTTAATGTGTGCTGCCTTTCTGTCACATATGCATTTTCCTCCCTAAGGATCTGAAAAGTCGACTCTCTTTATTTTAACCAGTGACTTCTTAGTTGTTAGTGAGTATGATGAATGAAAGCAACAAGCATTGTCAGACCTCATATGAGCTTTTTGATTTTCTTATTTTCTTTATTGATATGGTTGAAAGTATCTTGCAGTATTGATGTTGATGTTTATGCATGTTGTGTTGCGTGATCAAAGACGTATACAATGGTGAAGTTTTGATAATCATTCTGGTCTGTCTTCATTGAAACAACACCAACATGCCAAGAAAGCCCACGCTTGACAAACCATTCGACTTGGACTCTCTGCAATAAAGAATTTCTGTAATATGATACACTAATAGGTTCTTATACACGATTTTTATTGAAGATCTGGGATTTCTTGCACAAGTTAGTGAATTTATGTCTTTTCATGAGTGAAAAGTCGATGAATTTCTCACGCGAGTGCATGACGTCACCATAGGAAATTCAAAAGAAATCAAGAGAATTTGACCAATTAAAAACAGTTTTCTCTGGAGACCAGAAATATCGAAAAATGTGAAAATAGCATGAAAATTAGAGAAATCCTGATATTCAATAGATAACGAATATAAGATCCTATTTCTTCTGTTTCACATTGCAAATCCCATTAAGGTCACGATATACATGTAGGTCATGAGTAATTTGCATACCGAATGAAGTATTATAATAATGGGCACTGAATCAACAATGAAAATTTACTACCATTCAAAAAAGATTGTATTTTAGAGCTAATAATAAAAATTCAATTAAACAAAAGCTTTTTTAGATTTATAAACATATTAGTCTTCTGAAACGAAGAATATTTTAAAGATTATTGCTTCTCGACGATAAATTAACACAGAGATATGTCTCGTCTTTTTGTAATTTTAATAATGCAAATTTGTGAAATTAAAATAGCAATACTTTAACACTTAAGTTCTGCAAATATTCAAGGTCAATGAACCATGACTAAAGGTACATGGCTAAACAATCTCCATGGAAATAAAATGTACCAATTCTAATACAACTGCATACCAAATACCATTGACTTATCACAAGTCGTTCCCTTTAAACAAACCTAACACAAACATTAACTTGTAAACTATGTAAAAGTGTCAAAGACAATGAACCATGACGAGGGGTGGGGCTATATAATCTCCATGGAGACGAGACTTTAAATTTGCTTACCAAATATCATTGACTTAATATTAGCGGTTCATCTTAAACAAATACATGTAAACTAAGCAAAATTTTGAAAGTCAACAGACCATGACCGTTTTCTCTCCTTTATATTTGAGGTATGGGGAGAAAGTTTTTTTTTTGTTTTTTTGTTTTTTTTTTATATACTTGTGTATTTTTTGGCAAAACTTACAATTTCAGAGGTTCATTTCGTACATCCTTAAAAAATCAGCACTCGTAATTAAGCAGTTAAAATACATAATAAAAAATAATCAGTTGGCTTTATGTTTGAAGTTTTCTCAATACTCTATTTATGATGTCTGATTACTTATATCAACTGCAAACAACAACCTGTTTGTTGTTTCAGGTAGTTTTCCGACTTTTATAATTAAAAATAAATTAAATAAACAAAGGTGCCATTTCCCAAGCTGTTGTTTAATCCATAGATAAGGATAAAAACAATTTAATCATTGTAATTTAAATTGGTTTTTGTTTTCCATTTCCTGTATACGTGTATCGATGAATAACGCTGGCACCAATTTTGTTCCCGTTTACTAGCAATGTGCAGTTGTCATGTTATAGAGGTTCCTTATAATGTTAGTCCCAATAGGAACAGATATTATGGCATTGTTTATAACAGTTTCCATTGGAACTTCTGTTGTGCGCAACAAATATACGTTGACACCCCGAGTGAAAATATTAAAAACAAATTATGGAATAAAGCGGAGTCTTCAATAGTTTACTTGCAAGACGTAAAGTTAATTTTGGGTGCCGAATTTACTATAACTTGTGTCGATTTGACGAGAAGCGATTTAACCAGGTGCCGACTAGAATTCCTTAAATGCTGGTATTACAGTTCCTGAGAGACTCACACATTTTAGAGTGAGTTTATACCAGTTTATTATTGTGCTGCATAACCAGCAGGTGTGGGTATATAGCTTGGATACTATTTTTAACCATTATCTTTTTTCACGGACCCCCTCCCCCAATTTCAGATTGAAACAGCTGTTCCCCTTATCTCAGTGTTGTTGAACAGGATATCTATTGTATTGCATATTTCTTTAAATGTACAATTCGGACGAGTCTGACATAGAGCTGTAAAGTGTCTGACCATGTGAACTCATGAACTGGGAACATCGGTTAGATATTCATGTAGATATAGTATACTATAATATTGTCCATCTGTAAACACACTACTTACAATACAAAATAAGCTACACATGACATAAGGTTTATTCTCAAAATATGCATTTTTTCATATAAATAGTCCAATTTTCCTCAAAACCGAAAGGGATCTTCCGTTGGTCAAGTCCAATATTGTGTATAAAAATCAAAAATCCGTGAAGGCAATCTAAGTTATCGTACGACAAAGGAAATGCTGACGGACAGACTGATTACTTTAGGGCGCCGCCATGGCAAGGCCCTAACAAGTTGGTCATAGACTGAAATTGTTAACATACACGTACATACGATTATATTGATTGATTGATTGATTGTTGTTTAACGCCGTAAGGACAGTATTGCAGCTAAACCACGGCGAAAACTGGTTAGAATACGATTGTATTAAAACAAATAGTATATAAAATGGATTGACTATTTACAAATAAAGGACAGGAGTAAACAGTAAAACAAGTATCACAAACCTTTAACAAAAATACAATGACACTATCACAGGCAATATTTTCAAAACAAAAACAAAATCACAGATAAGCTATCACATTTTAATAAAATGACATAATCATATAACAGAATTAGGTAAACAATTATTCGGTAAGGACCATACTCGAGAACACAGTCATAAACTTTATTCTCGAATATAATGCAACGTCCTTCAAATATTTTAAAATCTGGTCGCCAGCGACGTAAATAGATCCTTCATATGTGTAAACAAAACAATAACCGGATTTATTTCCGTAATTGTGCCCACTGCTTTCCACCGGATGCCGTGGGTAATGCGTGTCCACGGCTCTTAACTGTTCACGTCTGCCCACCGGTAGCAGTGGATACAGTGGGCATCCAGAGTGGACATTGCGTGGACAGAGTTTTTCTGGCACAAAATCATATCTTTGTACAGAACCATCCAATTAACATTCCTGCCAAGTTTGGTTGTATTTGGACTGGTGGTTTCAGAAGATGAAAATGTGAAATGTGGACGGACGGAAAGTGATGGCAAAAGCTCACATGGCCTTTTAGGCCAGGTGAGCTAAAAAAAGTAAAACGCACATAAAAAAGCCCCCAACACTGTTCCCACCAAAGTGAGCATGGACAACGATGTATCTACATGTACCTATGGATGGGGAAGAAGAGAACTTTGTTTTAGGATGGTGAAATCTCATGGTGAAAAAATTACTATTATAATAATGGAAAAATTAGATTATAACTTATTTTGCCTGAGAAAATCATCCCTCCTATTCTGAAACTCAATAAAGGAGAATCCAGATATGGAATACTGTGTAATGGCCCTGGATCTAAAAATAGATTCAATCTCAGAAACTATTGTTATTGCTGATGATATATGCTTTTTCCAATAGTTCAAAGAAGTTTTTGTTAAATATATATCAAATTAGAAAGTTATTTTGTAAATGTTTAAGACATTACTATTCCAGATAGCCAGTTAAGGTCTCATTTGTAGAAAATCCTTGGGTTGGTTGGAATACATTAGTACCACATTTTGACCTTTTTGTTTTGCATTATTCATGTTATGTATACCACCTCAAACAAAGCAAAGTTAAGGGGGATATATGGGAATCACTTTGTCCCTCTGCTCGTCCGGAGTGCGGAAGTTCGAAGGTTCGCTCCCTGGTCAGGTCAAACCAAAGACATTACAATTGATATTTGCTGCTTCTCTGCCAAGCACACAGCATCTAGGAGTAAGAGCAAAGATAGACTAGTTGGCTCGGAGATAGTATGTGTCCGATTGGGGTGATACGTCTTCCTGCAGACAGTTACCTCATGAGCTAGCACATTGAAAATGCGGCTCATCATGGCGGTGTAGTACAAAGCAGAGATAATATTCATTGTCATATCAACGAGTTCTCGTTCTGATTGATATGCACCTGGTTGCCACTGGACGTTAAACAATAATTCATCCATCCGTCTATGTACCTTTTAAGTGCAACTCCTCCTAAACTGTGTTCAATGGATTTTGACAAAAATATTTCAGAAGTGACATCTTTCGGTCACAGGTATACACGAGACGGAGTCAAAATCGACAACAAAGTGAAAGCGATAACCAAGATGAAATCACCGACAAGCAAAAAAGAGCTTGAACGATTTCTTGGAATGGTGACGTATATAGCCAAGTTCGTACCAAATTTTACATCAAGCACAGCAGTATTGAGAGATTAACTGAAAACGGATGTACGGTTTCAGTGGAAAGATAATCATGATAAAACATTCACTAAACTTCGAAACATAAAAATGAACCCAAATTAAAAAAGCACAAGACTAACAAAGGCTAGATAGTCCTGACTTGGGACAGGCGCAAAAATGCAGCGGGGTTAAACATGTTTTTTGAGATCTCAACCCTACCCCTATACCTCTTGCCAATGTGGAATAAACAAACACACAGTAAATCTCAGTTCAAAAGATATCCGAGTCCGATGTTAAAAAAGGTAACAGAAGAAACTAAGCAAAATGACAAATTATGATCAATATATATTAACAGATTTACAAACATTTGGGTAAAACTTTCCACAAATGCATAGATTCCCATCGCCAACATCCATACTTAAATCTCAAGACCTGACACCGTTTTTATAGAGTCGAAATGACTAATTGCCTTTTTACTAGAAATATATATATATAATTAATTAACGGTGTTTCGGGATTTTTTAGCCAAGTTCTATTTTAGCAAGGGTCCCTTCTCAAAAGTCTCCCTATTTAAAAGTCTTGTTTTTGCTAGGTGCTCTTTTAAATTTTTACTGCGTTTATACGCAATGATAGGCATCTGTTTAAATATTGTTTTACAATATTCATCTCTTTGCAAAATTTGCCAATGTTTCTTAATAGCTCTGTTAAGATTTATAACTGTGGGGTTATATTTAGTAACTAGTGTAAGTGGAATTTCCCTTTTTCTAAAATTATCTGACAGAGTACTGCATCGTTTAATCTTGTATTTCACATCTTTTATGTTTTTTGCAGTTTCCGACTTATCATAGCCTCTATCTATAAGTTTATTCTCCAAGGTCAGAAGATGTTTGTTAAGATCAGTTTCGTTGCTATTGTTTCTTATGTGACGAATTGTTTCACCTGTTATAATACTTTTAAAAGTATGTTTAGGATGTGCACTTGTAATTGGGAGATACTGATAAGTTTCAGTTGGTTTGACATGTAACCTGATGTCAAGGACACCACTCGATTTAAAACGCTCCCCTTTGTACACCTCAGTATCTAAGTACGTCACTTCTGTATTGGAGAAATTATACGTAAACTTAAGTAGAGGGTCAATGTTGTTTGCAATTGCAAAGAACTCATCAATTTGTGATTTGTTGCACTCTGTAATCATGAAACCATCGTCACGATATTGACAAATCATACTAATGCTATTTTTGAATCGAAATCTGTCTAAGATTTGTGTAAGTATTGTTGACAGATGCAGATCGGTGGCTGTGGGTGATAATATTCCACCTTGTGGCGCCCCTATAACTTGTTTATATAAAGTCCCATTAAATTGGAACTCATTGTTTTCCAATATAATTTTTGCAAAAGATATTAGATCTAATTTGTTTGGTACTTTAAACTTATACTTTGTTCGATCAATTTGATCTAAGAAATTCTTGGTTGTATCTAGTAAATTGTCAATGTTCATGTTTGTATACATTGAAGTTACATCGTAGGCAATTAGTGTACAGTTATGTACACAGGTCATTGACTCTATCCTATTGATAAAATCTTTAGTGTCTTGAATGTAAAACTCTAGTTTCCTCAATAAAGGTTTTAATATTAAATCTAAAAACGTTTCAATTCTTCTAGTTGGAGAATTGCATTTATTGATTATAGGCCTGAAAGGCACAGCTAATTCTCCGCTTTTATACCCATCTATTTTGATAGCTTCTAATAAGTCTTGCCGAATTTTATGTATTTTAGGAAGAAGGTACATGTATCCATGTTTAGGATTCTTGCAGTCACTTAAGAAGTTATAAGTGTGCTCATCAATTTCTTTGTTTGCAAATAGTTTATTTACAATCTTTGAAATAGATCTAGTGATATTCTCTGTGTTTGTGTGATTTATTTTCTTGTAATGATCACTGTTTAAGTGATTAGTTCCTGCATTAATATAATCTAATGTGTTTACGACTACAGTTGTGTTGTTTTTATCTGCCTTAGATATATAGATGCTGTCATCTTTTATAAGATAATTGAAAGCTTTACGCTCTGCTAGTGTTAGGTTGTGTTTGAACTGTTTAACCTTTAATCTAGAAATTTCAAGTTTTGTATCAGTTATGTAACATTCAAGGGCATTGTTTCCGTTAGGTGGAATATGCCCTGTTTGTAAGTATAAAGGATGGATTTCTTTAATTGTGTTCGTAGAGTAGTGAAATCTACATCTCAATTTTCTAGCTAGTTCAAGAAAATCCTTCATGATTTGTTTACGTATGTAAGTAACTGAAACTTTAGGAGTAGGAATAAACTTCATCCCTTTTCCCAAGAGGAGGTATTCCTCATTTGTCAGTAGTCTACTTGACAAGTTCAACACAAACTTTTTGCAAGATTCTTCTCGAATCTTTCTTGATTTATACTTGTTATTTAGTTTACGGGTTTTAAGTTTTTCCCGTTTTCTTTTGTTCCTATATCAACAGGAACTCTTAAATCTTCTGCAAACCATCCTAACAGTAAGAGTAAATTGGTAAGACTGTTTGCAGAAGGAAGGGCAGCATATGGCACGCATGCGCAGTGCACAAAAAACTATTATCCAATAGAAGCTTAACAAACGATAACACACAGGTGAATGAAAAGATTTAATATTTCCAATGATTAGATAAACACATAATATTCCAATATTATAACAAATCCAAGTAAGATAACGCACACATAACTGACAACCTAGAGATTAACATCCTTAGAAGATTTCACTGAACTATAGTAACTAAAATCCTACACTACACTACTAATCAAATTATTGTATGCGAAACAAAATCTTAAAATTTTCTGTATCTGTCCTTTGGCTTGAAACCACTGCTGAATGTTTGTTTTCTTGGTAAACTTTCTTTGTATTTAGCCAGTTTGGTGGCATATTCTTCCTTGATTTCATTAGCTGTTTTAAAGAACCTGTTTCTTTCTTCAAACTGTTCACCTTTTACGAACTGTTCATCTACCTCTTGGACGATGCTGTCCATTTCTTTGCCAACTTCCGCAATGGCTTTTGCAGTAATGCCAGACAGGGAGGAAAGCACTTCCGTTTTGATTTTGGCATTTAGTTCCCGGACTTGATCTTTAACACTATCTTTTGTAAGGTCTTGAGATTTAAGTATGTATGTTGGCGATGGGAATCTATGCATTTGTGGAAAGTTTTACCCAAATGTTTGTAAAAACTGGCAGTTACTGACAAATTGCCAGCTCCAGACCTCAATTAAACTGATCATTATTATATCATATATAAATCAGCCACAATCCCTCCCGTTATAACATCTTATAAAATGATGCCAATAATTGCTAAAAGACAAAAAATCTCTTCAAGTCAAAATCAATGGTTTTCAGTAAACTTTATATTTTACAGAAAATTGTTGCGCACATTAAATTTGATACTCCTTATTTATTACAGGTCCAATGCAAAGCATGCAGGAAATGGTTCCACAACAACACAAAAAATCATTGTGTCGGGGACGACATTGCATATCACGATAACATTGAATTTGTTTGTGAAATTGACCAAGGATAGGTCTTGATATATTGAAGATATTCAACAGTGGACAATGGATAGTTAAAAAATCACTAAATTGTGAATGGTATTTTAGGTTATGATCTTCATGTTCGTGTAAAGTAATTCATATACATTTGCAGCCCTATAATTGATATTACATCATAAAGATTTATATATAAAGATCTGTTTTTAACATATAGTGAGATAAAAAATCTCAAAAGTCGTCCTCTTAAAAAGCATAACCTCAACCCAGAAGAACAAAAAGCCCTCAAACAGCTTAAGCTCCGTCGTGACATTGTCATTAAGCCGGCTGAATAGGGGGTTGCTATTGTTGCCTGGGACGCCAACACTTATGTTAGAGAAGGGGAGTTTCAGCTATCTGATGATACCTTCTATCAAAAATTATCTTCTCAAAACACTAAGGATAATCAAAAACACGTAAAGGGCATTACATCCTCGTCTATCGATGAAGGAATCCTACCACCTCTGAACCACGCACTTCAAGATTTTATATGTTACCTAAAATTCATAAAGCAGAGAACCAAGGAAGACCCATAGTTTCAGTATGTAGCTGTCCTACAGAAAATATTTCTAGCTTCCTGCACGAAATATTTATGCCCATTGTGGAGAATCTACCTACATATGTCAAGGACACTACTCATGCACTCAATATTTTCGATAAGTATAAAGCTGTCTTCCTACATCCGAAAATGTTCACCATGGATATAACGGTGTGACCTATCGGTAATCCCTCCATTCATTTCCGCGTTATTTTTTCATTTCAGTTCCGGATCAGAACAACGAGCTATAATACCAGACGATACGTCATCAATATTTGTTTATTTACACTCGAAACATAAAAAGGCGGCAGAAACAACATCGTAAGATTAGTTTTTAATATTTCCCTTTTTCCAAACCCCCTCTACATATAATCTTAACAAAACATGGACTCTCAGAGCAGGTAATTGTGAATTCTGTCATGTGGTTATTCTGCAAACACTTTTAATGACTACCCAATCATGTAAAAAACGTGAGAAACAGTGAAATAATTTGAGATAAATCAATCTGAATTAAAATCAGATCTATCAATTGTTCTCTGCAGTCTCTGCATGGATGTCTTCAGATCTGCCATGCATTGACAGTAGGCAACATGATAGATCTGATTTTAATCCGATTGAGACTAAATTAGATCATGTATGGTCTCAGAGTAGTATGGGTAAATTTTCAATGTCAGTATCCAGTAAAAACAAATACAATTACAAAATTTTTATTAGCACAAACTCATAGTTAAGTACATGGTAACGATGGTTAAGCCACAATGTTATAAATGAAACATGCAAATGCAATACAAATCTTACATTAATTGTAATTATAATTATATATTTATATATAACGCAATTAATACAGCCAATTGAAATATGTTTTGTAAGTACATGTATGACATATCATGAAACATGAAATATATCAAAATATGAATGTTAATTCCTGTCCTAAGCCAGGAATCTTTGACAAAGCTTTTGTTTGTCCTTGTCTCTTTGATGTTTTGTGTTCCTTGTTTAAGAAGGGGGTCTATCTTTGACTATTTCAGGACTGAATTTGAATTATATGCATTTTATTTAGACCTTGGGCTAATTGCAGAACGGCGACCAGCGCCTACTGGCCTCGTTGAAGGCTGCTGGCGGTTTTTCATTGTGGGTTTTCTAAATTACCGCTTGTTATGTGAGCTGTGTCGCGTACACTTATTCCACATCTCATTATTTTCTATTTGGAGATATAAAATCATTCAATGTTATACTTAAAAGGCTTTGGTCAAATATCATAATGATTGACATCAATTTCGCTACAGTCGAAGCGTATATGTGAAATTTTGACCAACCTGGGTGCGGGTACGGGTTACACATTTTAGGCACAACCCTTTTTTTCTCAAAAGCAGTTCACGCCATGTTGCCGATTATTTTGCTATTTTCCCATCAAAATTGTCATAGAATGGTTCATTTTGAAGGTTATTCTTTCCTGTAGACTGGATAAAAACAAAAGTGTCAGCTCCATTCAAGAAAGCCAAAGCGGATTTATAGATTTTTGTCTTGGCTGCGATAAATGTGACAAAAACCGAGACTAATATGTACCAAAAAATGTGTGGCGAATTTTCGGTGCTTTCAGGGTCTAAGGCAGCGGTGGCATCCACATTTGTTAAGGTATCCGGCCCATAATTAGCCAATAAACAACAAGCAAAATAACTTGCATTTTTATCAAGGGTTGTAAGCAGCGGGGTCTAAGGGTTCTTACTATGAAATAAAAATCCGCAAAATATTCGAGGTTTTACAACAGGGCTGGGTTACACTGCCCCTCCCTTTTTCGTCCTCAAATGTCAAGTAGGGGTTTAAATAGTATGTAATTTTCAGAAATCTCTATAGTATAATTTACTACTCTATATTTCAAAAAGAACCTTATAGTTAACCTTGTCAAATTACACAAATAAAATTAAATTGTACTTTGCTATTCTATTTTTAGAATTGTGTAATTGTTACTAAAAATAGAAAAAAGAAGAAAAGTCTAAAATTGTTGAATCTTATATTTTCATGAGTTCAGTGTTAAATATTTAGCAGAGCATTCAAAATCGACACTAAAATTAACTTTAAATATTGTTCTTTCCTAAAAAAAAAATCAGAAACTTTTACCGTACTGATTTCCAGAAATTTTGATTCATAATGTCCAGGTCATCACTAAATGTAGACTGGATATCACAGCTCAGTTCTTTTTTTTTTTTGATATAGTTCATGTAAATCTGTATAGAAATTCACCATACTTGATGTAAACTTATAATTAGAATAAAGTTTGATACCTATGGCATGTAAAGATCAAAAGGTCAAAGGTCAAGGTCATTTTAGGAGCTTAAATTATACTATAATCTCCTTTTTTGCTCAATTTTCAAAAGTATATTTACCTATAGGTCCCATAATCTTTCATTACCTTTGTTAATTATGACCATTTGATGATATTTAATAGATTGATTGATTGTTGGTTGCTTAACGTCCAGTGCCAAATCTTTCATGTATGTTCAGGACGATATTTAATAGATGAAGGATTGGCTTCAACCTTGATGTCAATGGGTCAAATTTCAAAGGCATGCAGAAATGAAAGTATACAAAAATATACTAAGTACTATTTGTTTTGTCAATAACCTTATTTTAGCAGCATATTATAAATGCATATATGGATATATGTCATGTATGTAAGAATGAAATAATGTTCACTGTTTTGCTACATTATTTGGATTTTGTCCTTCGTGTAACACCAGACATCACATGAACAGCTTGGGGGCTGTTTCTAGAAAGCAGAGATGCCTATTCTTTTTTTTTCATGCCAGCATTAACTAGAGCTGTAATTCAACTCCTAAAGGATACCCCCCGTCATGTCCGTCCCACATTGAACTAAGTAAGTTCAATTATCTCCCTTGAAATATTTCCGAGCGGGTTTATACTCCTTCATGCACATCCTCTGGTAGTGTACTACAACTGTGTAAAGTTTCATCAATATCGATCCAGCTATTTAGGAGGTAGTTGTGCTTACAAGACAGACAGACAGACAGGAGGTAATTGTGCTTGCAAGACAGACAGACAGACAGGAGGTAGTTGTGCTTACAAGACAGACAGACAGACGGACGGACAGGGTGATTCCTATATACCCCCCAAATTTTGTTTGTGGGGGTATAATAAATAACAGAGGACACATAGAAGGTCACACAGGTGTTAACAGACATGAGACAATGGCATGGTCAATGCAGCTACTATAAATCTTTTATGATGATATTTAACTAAGTCAATCACATTTCAATATTTATTTGCACATTATCATGATTTTTTTAAAGAAAGCATAAACATTGTTTTACTGTTACATTAATTATTCACATGATGTGCCTGCAAAGAGCTGAGACAGCTTCTGAACAATGGAGCAAATAAGTTTTTTGTCACTGGAAACTCTGGGTTTACCAATACAGTTTTTGGCAGTTAAAACATTTGTGAGTCCATCATCACCTCCACGTTGCCAGATTAGTTTCAAGTGTGCAAAATTCAAACCAGATCCTGCAATGTTTTCTGCTGTTGCCATTTTCATGACACCCTGACCGATCAAGAAATGTAGGCTTGGTAAATTTCTAATCTTAGCCTTATTGAAGTTTTCCTGCAGTAAATGATCACCAGATGGGTAGGAATGTTTTAAAAGGTCATCTGAAGAAACCTTAGCTTGAGTTAAGATTTCATTTAGCATTGAGACGTCGTCAAGTGCATTATGTGCATTATAACCTTTCTTACAAATTTGTTCTGCCAAGTAAGCTTGCGAATACTTCTGAAGTTTTGGAACTTTAGATTTCATGACAGCAACAGAATCAATACAAGCAACACAGCTTTGCAAATAAATATTAAACAAGTTCGAATTTTCAGCTGCCTTTGACAAAACCCGAAAGTCAAACTTTTTCCCATTATGGGCTACCAGGACAGCATTATCAAACTTCTGCAGCCATAAGAAGAAGTTGCTGAGAGCTTTAGATATCTGTACTGCTGCGACTACTTTTCCCTTAACTCTTAGGTTGGTTCCATCCCACACAATGCCTGTTATTTCCTCTGCTCCAGGTGATATTGATGTTTTTGGTATGACATAACAGGAAAACTGGCTACCAGTTTCACGTTCAATAGCAGCTATTTGTGTTATATGTGGGACAACATTTTGTCTAACTGTAAGTAAAAAGAAAATTCACTTTGAATTAATTTTACCTTTAAACTTGGCATTTTGAGAAAAAAAAAGAAACTGTAGTATATTATCTTGATAGATTGATAATTAAAAATGACTGGTTTAATTAAACTTGATAATTAACAGTAAAAACATATTTTTTAAAAATGCATTTTCAGGGGAAACAACTCTACAATCATACTTTATAAACAGACTAAATTTTCCAAAAATTTCTGAAAAATCGTACTTGTTTCACCAGCTTTTCTTAAAGTTTTCTTTCATGATTACTATAACAAGAGTGCACATGCTGAAATGTCTCGCCTGCTTACTAACCATGATTGGTTTTATGTTGATAGTCCTAAAGATAGTTTCACTACAAGTATCACATAAACTTAAAATTATCAATGACCCATGAAATGAGGTCAAGGTCATATAAACCAAGCCAGACAGACATGTACACCTTACAATCATTCCATCCATCAATAAAGTTGACCTTATTGCTTATAGTATCTTAGAAGCAGACTTAAACAGGAAAACTAAACACTGACCAATGAACCATGAAAATGAGGTCAAGGTCAGATGAACCCTGCCAGACAAACATGTACACCTTACAATAATTCCATATACCAAACATAGTTGACCTATTGCTTATAGTATACAAGAAAAATACCAAACCATGAAAACTTAACATTGACCAATGAACCATGAAAATGAGGTCAAGGACAAATGACACCTGCCAGACAGACATGTACAACTTACAATCATTTCATACACCAAATATAGTTGACCTATTGCTTATAGTATTAGAAAAACAGACCAAAACACAAAACCTCAGCATTGACCAATGAACTATTAAAATGAGGTCTGACAAGGACAAATTTCACCTGCCAGACAGACATGTACAACTATAATTTTTAAAAACAAGACGGTATTTCAAATTTCCCTGTTTACCAGGATGCTATATGAAATATCTGGGGAGAACACTGTTGGAATGGCAGCAATCTTTGATTTTCGAATATGGCACTGTTCAAACATAATTGATTATATGTCAGCTAACATACTCAAATCAGTTGTTTCTAAGTCCATCACAATGAAGGATGTAGAAGTGTTTATAAGTCCCTCAACTTTTGAAAATGTAGGCTTTGGTATGGCATTTGGTATCTGGTTGATGTCTGCAGCTTGATCTCCAAGGCTAATTTCTACAACAAGAAGCAATTTTGTTGTACAAATATGTACACACCAGAATACACTCAGTGATTGGGATTAAAAGTTTGATAATGGGCCATTTTCTAGTGACATTCAGAATTTCAATGGGCCATTTTTATCTGGAATGTGAAAAATGGTGCATGGTTCCATCTAATCCCAATCACTGTACACTTTTTTATGAGAGTATTTGTAAAGAAATCAATTTCAAAAGAGGCTAAATTACTAAAAATCATTCATACTTATTTAAGAATTGAATATATCTTTTTGTAATTTTATTGGGCCGTAAAAGCGTTGACCGAAGCACATTTTGTATTCCACGCTTCATTCTAAAAATGTGCTCACAATCAATGCTTTTACAACCCTATAAAATTATTAAAAGAAGCATTCAATTCTTATAATTACATTTTAATTCAAATACTTTGAAATTATGAGTTACATCAAACTTTTTATTTGTTTTCCTTTGCACTATATTAATTGTTGTGATGTTGTCATTAGAAGCACATGTTATCATGAAGTATTTAATTTTATACGAAAATAAAATCGATATTTGTATGGCCTCACTATTGTTGTCTGCCAATCAGAACTATGGATTCTCATGAAACATACATCTAATGTAATTATACATCAATGGAATATATTCACAAAATTATATTTCAGATAGATTAATAAAACAAACCAGAGTCATAGGTTGCTCCTTCAGACGCTTCACATGATCCTTTAGATGTCATTCTTTCTTCTTTAAGCTGAAGACGTCTTAACTTTTTATCTAGCAGTGTTGCTTTCAGTTGACGGCATTCTCTTTCCATATCTTTCTTTAAGTTGTATGGTACAGTGTAACTGCCTGGAGATAGGCCATGTTCTTTAAATGTCTAAAAAAATAACAAGTATTTGGTTCACATATAATTAATGACTTAAAAATTTGTTACTACATTTATCACTATCAATATGTATATATATCTATATGCAGTTAGAGAAACCAGGCCAGCAGGCAAGTTTAAATATGCAGTTTTTTTGGTCCTGATATTTAAGTCTGTAATGTAATAGCTTTTTCTCAAACATCTTCAGTTGACATATAATAATCATGTTCATCAATGGTTATACTTTTATCAATTATGGACTTTTGACGAGGTCAATATGTAATGTATGGACCTGTTAAGATTATATTGACAGAGGACAAAGTTCAATATAATCTAACAGTCAGGTCCATATATAGTGTATTGACTGAGTGAAAGTCCTTAATTTATATATTACATATGTAAATAGTGTATTATGGAAATGGACTTCAATGTTCTTTCTGTGTATTTAACATTGTATTTTGCCGGATTTTTAATATTGACCGTCAATATATATATAAATAGAAACATAGCACCCATTTACTTAAATACCCTTTGAATGCGTTTCCATATGTAATTTTTGAAGTTTTTCCCATTGTAATCCATAACCCAAATACAAAAAATAATTATTACTTAGTGCATTTTTTAACAAGTAAATATTTCACTTTTTAATAATAGATTCCATGTTTAAACAATAGCACTAAATATGAAAGTACTTGCAAGTGTTCAAGAAAGGAAAAAAAGGAGTTTTTCTATTTTTGAGTTTAAAATTTAAAAGACTTCATGCAAAAGAACAAACAAACAAACTAGAAATAATGTAACCATAGGACAAAGATGCATCCCATCCCCTTTAACATAACATACACAGTCCAATAGTAAAACTTCTATGAGCCCTATATGAGCAAAAAATATAAATAATCATGCGCATTGACTAAAACACAACTGGATAAAACTTTTTTTCACCATAATGTAAGTGCTTTGGGGCCCGAAGGGATGCTGCTCTATGGGCATGTTCACAAGCTTGGCTTGATCCAAGATCTGAATAAACAGTGGCATTTCCAACTATTGGTTCAAACAAACTAACTAACTTTTCACATAGGGCCTGATTTTTCAAAGGAGCTTTATAAGGCAAACTTCTGTGAAGATACTTCACTCCTGGTCTCCTTTTGTACCCACAAAACCTAGCCTCACACTTACTGTGGTCTCCAAACTGGTGTGGGATAAATGCTGCTAAGTTCCTTTGTAGAGCTTCTGGCTGGCCTTGGTTTTTAGCAAATATATATTTAATTGTTTTGGCTAAATGTTTAATAACAAGGTTGCTCAGTTTCAAATCTTTCTGGTTTTTCTGGAGGTCATAAAGCTTTTTAACAATATTTTTGACGGAATGGTTCTTGTCAAGTTTCTTCTTTATGTGAACACCAAGTTCTGATCTTATCCTTGCCATCAAAGTGTTGTCCCCCTCCCCATCTCCCTCAATTGTCTTTATGGGGGTTCCTTGTTCCATCATCTCTCTGACTGCCTCAAGGCCTGCTTGGCTCTCCATCAGCCTTGCTGATCCTCTATGGTTCAAGACACATCTCTGAGGTTTAGGTTTTCTGCCTGGCCTGTTTCTCCTCCACTATTTGCAAGTAGCACAGGTTCTGTGTTTTACAACTGTCTTACAAACTTTATTGCCATACTTACGTTTAGTCATCAGAAAAGTATGACCTGCATATTCAAGGAACATGGAATATGTTATGTACTTGTATGAAAATTGATGTAAGCTAAAGTCTTTACTGACTTAAGACAAAAAGAAAAGGTGGAAGTCATATGACACAATATTTTTTGTGTATAATAAGTTAATAAACTGTTGACACAGAGACATGTCTTGCCTTTTTGTAATTTTGATAGTATAATGCAAATGTTGAAATTAAAATGGCAATAACTATGCAAAACATTCAAAGTCAATGAACCATGACTGAAGGCTCTAGGCCAAAAAACTTCCATGGAAATGAGAAATGCCAATGCTTATTAAACTGCATATCAAATACCATTGACTTATCATAAGTGGTTCCCTTTAAACTAACCTAAACACAAACTTTAATTTGTGTAAACTATGCAAAAGATCAAAAGTCAATGAACCATGATGAGGAGGCAGGGCCATATAATCTCCGTGGAAATGAGACTTGCAAATGCTAATAACTTAACATAAGTGGTTCATCTTAAACTGATCTTATCACAAACTTTAACAAGACCCATAAATTCATCAAAAATCAGTAAAGTGGAACAAAACATAAACTCGATCTGTAACCTATCAAGATATACTCACATACAAAAAATCAGCTTACTTCTGCAAGCATTTAGAAAGAAAATCCATAAAGGTCTTATCTAAATTAATTTTACCAAGTCCAACGCACATAATTTCGTCAAAAATCAGTGAAGCAGAACAAAATTTAAACTTGATCTGTAACCCATCAAGATATACGTACATACAAAAAATTAGCTCATCTGCAAGCGTTTTGAAAATTGAGATATTTGGGAATGAAGGAAGGTTGGACAGGGTTAAAATAATAATCTCTGGTCACTTTCAATATTTAAAAGTTTAAATTAAAAATGTTAAATAGTTACCAGTTAAACTATCAAATCCTCTTTTCTGCCACCCATGGTCTGCACAAACTGTCATCCCAAATGTATTTCTGTTAAGTGTTTCAACACTGTAAATAGAACAACTATTTTAGAAATGTTTCTGAATGGAAAGAAAACACTTAATAAACAAGACAACTATAACATGTTTGGCTCTGTACCAAGCATTATAAATTTTTTATCCAACTTTATATATTAAGATTCAAACCCTAAGACATTAAGGACTAAAAGAGAAACAAATAAACTGAAAATCTGATAATAGCTCTCAACTTTTAAACAGGGTAGATAACTCACTAATACATGTACATGTATACATTGTGTTCATGCTTCAAATTTATCAATTTTCAAGACAAAACATAGAACAACAATTAACACATGTAATACAACAGACTCAATAACGATCCTCATTGGTTGATAGCTTTGGCGGGAAAACATGTGACACGCAGTCATTATTTCAATATCCACTCACGAGGTCGGACGGATTTTTCTGCTAAGCCTAAGAGCGTTTGAGACAGAAACTTGAAGGTACATGGTTAATTTTTTATTTTAATTTAGACCATTGAGGGTCAGAGATATTTAGACCATTGAGGGTCAGAGATATTTAGACCATTGAGGGTCAGAGATTTTAGACCATTGAGGGTCAGAGAATTTATAGACCATTGAGGGTCAGAAATTGAGAGAAGATCATTGAGGGTCAGAACTTGAATTGATAGAGTCCATTGGGGTTAGAGTTGGAAAAATATTGAACATAATAATAAAACGGGCCGTAATGTTGTATAATTTTTGGAGAACAGATTATGAATTATGTTGTAATTAATTTTCAGTTCAGGTGAATACTGTTGTGTTATTGCCGAACATTTTTCTGTTTAGAATATTGGGAAAGGAATGTTCAAATGTTTTAAGGCCTCTGGTTGGGTCTGCGTGTCTGAAATTTTGTTATCATAACTTTTACGGCTATTTTCTCTCCAAACTAGCGTTTTACAAATAGAACTTTACGCCACGTGCATGGGCCACGTGGAACGTACGTGTGAATTTTTATTGTTTTTATATGGTTTGAATAATAAATCTATTTTTGTTGTTTTTTATCTACCTAATTATCTATATTCAGCAATGAAATCGTTTTAAAATACGATGTTATATTGTAAAATTTATAGAACCTGTTTTTAATAAACTTGGCATGTTTTTAAATTTGACTGTATTGTATCACCGCGGGGCAATGGTGACCTGGTTTGGCCTTAATTAACCCTTTATGTACATTTCACAATGTGGCGCAGTGTGGTCGGTATAATCACAGGTACTCGGGTTCAGGATTTTTCAAAGATGTCTGTATTTTGTATGTCTGTTTATAAACGTGCCCGTACTGAAAATGTATGCAAATGAATATGCAATTCAGATTGTTCTATATTAGCATAATAGGATTTCCGTTGTATTTTACTACAATTTAAATCAATTGTTAGTGAGAAGTCCTGTGGGTGTGATGTTTCGGTTCAGTGATTTGTAGTAATGACATGTTTGTTTACGTCCAAATTTGATTTTCGTTTTTAGATGGTTCTGCCTCCCGTCTTGAAAAGGCGACATTTCTTGAAGGATGTTAATTTGCTACCACTAATCAAAAGAATTAGGTCAGGGAAACCACCAGCTTTAAAGGAGTATGCACGGATACAGAAGGATGTAAAAACAGAAAGTATGGCCTTGGCAGACGTAAATGACCATGTTAAAGCTATAACAGGGGAGGAAGTGGAGGAGATACTGAAAATGGCGGGTCGAGACGATCATTCGGTGGATGAGGCTAGATGGGCGTTACATTGCATTGTGCTTTATGCAAATGAATATGGCCAACAGGGACAGGAACTATCGGAACCTGAGGTGAGAAGTTTTATCCTGTTATTGTCCCTGAGGTTAAATTATTTATAAGAGATCTTTTATCAATGAATGCTTGGTTTATGTATTCACTAGAAATATGCAGTTATATACAATAGGAAAATAAAAGGAAATGGGGACAATGTCAAAGAGACAACAACTCTATAAAGTATAAGAAAAAGAAAACCCAGAGCCACCAACCGATCTTCATTGAACGACGAGGAAACTCACATCCGTTGGCAGGTCGGAGTCAGCCCCCAAAATAAAGTGTACTCGCAGTTCAGTGAAAAGTAGAAAACAATCTACATCCCTATAGATTTAATATATATTGCTTTGATACATTTAATGACGATTTTTTGTCTCGCTTTGCTGTTCATTATAAACAAAATGTTAGATGTATTCTTAGTCATTTTAAGAAAGTTTTTCATACTGATATTACATGTAGGTCAATGAAATCTGGCATGCAGGTCAACAACGGCAAATGCTATATAGCTTTATCAGTTGGGCCCAGGGGAGGTAATAATTATGTCCCTTGAATATACAAATTTGCAAAAATAAATATTGAAACAGCCCTTGCTAAATCTTGTAGTGGGCAAAAGTGAATATTTTAACAAATGATACCGTAACTAATTTTGTTTTTCTTGTAACTTAGAACAGTTTTACCCATAAATTATTTATTGAAATTCAAGGGACATAATTTTATTGCCTCCCCTGAAATTAATTGATAATGCTATGTTATACAAGATGATTTTGCATGTAAATCCTGTAGTCATGGGTCCATGATTTTGATATTTAATTTCAGGTTCATGTTTAGGGTTTGCCACATGGTTATTTTAACTACGAGTTATATATGTTGCATATTTATATTTTAATCCTGAGTTGTATTGAATTGTTTTGCAGCCTACAGCATCAACATCAGGGCAAGCCGATGCACGTTCAGTGCCAACATCAGGACAAGCTGAAGCTCCAACTTCGACAAATAAAAGGAAAAGGGATCAGTATGACCAGAGTGACACTTTAGAGGATCGTATAGCAAGTTTGGAATCAACAAAAGCTAATTTAGTGCAGGAAGTTAAAGAGAAGGTGAGGGCTCTATGCATGCAATCGGATCCGAGTATTCCACTAATCTTACTAACACTAGATGAATTAGCTAAGGTGGCGAGAAGAAGTGATCATGCTGAGGCGGAGATGTATGAGGAGTTAGTCAGGCAAGCTAATCGATACCAGTCGAAACTGGACATCGCATCTCTTTGTTTATCTGTATTGGGCGGTAAAGCCGCCGATGTCATTACGAAGGCGATAGCAAAGTGTTTGAAAACAGAGTCGACTGCTAATTCAAAATGTGAAAGTAAGAAAGAAGCTCCAACTTGTCCGAGACCGGAAGATTCGCCTCTTTTTAATCTTTATCCGGGGTACCAGTATCATAATCAGGCCCCATTTGCCGGTGTTATGCCTCCGATGAATTTCCGTGGATTTGGTGGTTATAGAGGCGGTCGATCTAGACCGTATAGAGCCAATACACCTAGAACTTGTATGTGGTGTGGAAGCGCTTCACATTTGATTAAGGATTGTGAGGAAATGAAAAGTGCAAAAGAAAAATTTAAGAAATGAAAAGTGCAAAAGAAAAATTTAAGAAATGAAAAGTGCAAAAGAAAAATTTAAAAAATAAAATTTGGAATGTTGTTTTTGGTTAATAAATATTATTATCTGTTGGTCCTGTGTTTTTTGAAACTTAACATGTTTTGGGTCAGATATGAAATTACATAGTAAATGTGTGCTTGTTGTTATGAAAATGCTGAAGTCTTTGCAGTGGAGGTAATAATGACCTAATTATGTTTAATGTTAAATCTCGAGGTTTTAATATCTTACTAACATACAGTTATATTTGTCACATTTATTCAATATTATTCATGAAGTTTTCTACACTTATACCATAGGAAATATTGATATTTAGATCTAATTTGTGCAATATAATATGGGTTAGAAATTTTGTTGGTGTTCAATATGAAAAGGAAGGATATGGAGTGAATGTTGGTGTTCAAGTCCATATATCTTAAAGGATATATACCTTAGGAAATATTGATATTTAGATCTAATTTGTCCAATATAATATGGGTTAGAAATTTTGTTGGTGTTCAATGTGAAAAGGAAGGATATGGAGTGAATGTTGGTGTTCAAGTCCATATATCTTAAAACAAAATCTAATTTGATGGCCTTTCAACGTGTTCAATGATATCTTATGGTAAATCGTGTTATAATGCATGTCAGCTGCGATTTGAATAGGAATATGTTTTATGATGGCATACATGTATGGAGTAAGGTCTTTCTGACCTATTTTTCATATGAGTGACTTAGATTATTATTTGGAATTTACTAATATTTTAGTTCACATGGTTTATGCACATTTATGTGTTGCGTAGAAGTAATAAATGTGGCCTTAAAGACGTTTTTTGAAGACGAATATCTTAGAATATAGAATGATTTGCAGTCTGTTTAGAATTTTGCATAAAGTTATTACTGAAGTTTCTTCGTCAACAATTCGAGGGACACTGATTCCCTAGTGGATTTCCACGTGAGTTGTAGGCGAAGGGATTTCTTCTTGAAGAGTAACAATGCTGGCTACTATTGGTTATTTTTTCTAAATTTTGTAACAGTTTATATTTTGTTTGAATTCAGAAACATACAGATGTGTTAATGAGTAGTTATGAATCAACATTTGTGAGGCTACCTAAGTGGGAATTGGAAAGTGGATTTAATCCAGAGACTGTTATTATAAGGGAACAGCCAGTATGGGTTGCACTTCAGGGAGAGATCCCTTCGCCAACAACTCATGTTCCATCTGCAGAGGATGTATTGAATGGTGCTAACTTTGATATAGATAGTTTACCTCTTCGTGATCCAGAAAAATTTGTCAGTGGCCAAATACATGAACATTTACAAAAATGGCAAGAGATAATAGGTGATGATGGAAAGAAAGATGTTATGAAATGGCTTAGAAATGGGATTGATGTAAATGAATTTTTCAAACATTTTAAAGGAAATTTTAAGGGTAGGGCATATGATTCTGATGTTCCACCTGTACAATACTTTCCAAATGCTAACAATTGCTTACCATTTGTAGATTTCATTTGTAATGAATTGTGTGAAAGAATAGCAACAGGTGCTATAAAACTATTAGGTAGACTAGGTAGCTGCGTGCCACCTAAAGTCGTGATGCCTCTTACAATTGAGCCGAGCAAACCTCGTCTTTGTCACGACGAGAGGTATCTAAATTTGTGGATTAAGGACTGTCCATTTCATTTAGAGACATTAAGAGATATCCCTAGAATAGTCCGAAACCACGCATTGATGGTCACATGTGATGAAAAGTCAGGGTACGATCACGTCAAACTTACAGAAGATTCTCAAATTTATTTTGGAATCCAATTTGGTGGCTTTTTTATGACCTATACCACTATTGCTTTTGGATTTAAGGCCTCGCCTTTCATTTATCAATCTATTGGTATGAGTGTCACTTCATACCTGAGATATTTGGATGTGCTTAATACACTCTATATAGATGATAGGTTTGCTGTTACCAATGTTGATACGGATATGGATGAGTCTACTCATCTTCAGGAGGGAAAAAAGTTGGCCTATGTTCTGCTAGAGCTGTTAACTAGATTGGGTTATACTCTTTCTCTGAAAAAGTGTTCCTTGAATCCATCGAGTAGTAAAAAATTCTTGGGGTTTTTCGTTGACTCTGTTAAGCAGGCTTTCATTCTACCTGAGAAGAAGAGAGTTAAGTTTGCTGAATTGAGGGAATCTATACTTTCGTGTGCTGAGGTCAATTTACGAACTTTGCAAAGGTTTTCTGGGAAGTGCATATCGATGCACTTAGCGGTTCCGGGTTGCAAACTTTTCTGTTCTGAGGTTAACTCTGCCATTTCGTACTCTGTGAGGAATAGTAAGTTAGTCGGTGTTTCTGGTGCCTTACGCTCTGAACTTGAACACTGGAGATTTTTGGACGAATGGCCGGGTTTTTGTAAATGGCGACCTGAGTTTCACAAATCCATTCAAATGTCGACTGATTCTTCAGGGTTCAGATATGGTGCTGTTGTGCTCCTTGGTACGACGAAGTTAGAGTTGGGTGACTATTGGGAAGTAGGTGATGAAAGACCTATCCATGTGAAAGAAGCTAGTGCTATCTTAAATTCTTTGCTGTCACTGAAAGAATCTTTGTCCAATTCTCGTGTTGATGTCAAAACAGACAATATGGTGGTTATTGGCTCCTGGAATGGCCAGAAAAGTAAGTGTTTGCTGTTGAATGATATCATGAAACAAATCTTCCTCTTTGTACTGGATAGTAATGTTGATTTGCGCCTTCATTTTGTCCCTACGGATCAGAACGTGGCTGATGGTCCATCAAGGAGGTTAGATCTTGCTGATACTATGTTGAGTGAGGAATCCTGGTTGTTGGTTGAAGGAAAATTCGGTCCCCATTCTATCGATCTCATGTCTCTCGATTCTAATGCAATGAAGTCAGCTGATGGTACTGTTTTGCGTCACTTTACTCCATGGGTTACCCCTGATTCTGCCGGTGTCAATGTGTTTTCTCAGAATTTGAAGAGTGAGTTGAACATGTATGTATACCCTCCTATCGTACTTGTCTTTCCGTTGCTATGCTTCTTAGAGGAACAGGCTGTTCATTGTACAATTGTAGTCCCTGAAATTTATCCTTTACCAATATGGTGGCCGAAGTTAAGAAAACATTCTTCTAGTTATTTACTTGTTGGTAAAAAAGGTCAGAAAGGGGTGGTTAAGGTTCCGAGTAAGAAAGGTTTTGTACCGGATGAAGTAGGTTTAAGGTGGAATTTGATAGCATTTAGAGTTGCATTTGATTAAATGTTGTAGATTGTGCGGCTATAGATATGAATAATAAAATTGAAATGAAGGTATTTTGTTTCTTATTATTTAAGGTTGATGAGCCATTTATACAAGAGATAAATTGGAAGGCAATTAAAGGGAGGATACAGGAATTAGATAATAGATCAATGTCATCAAAAGCTGTAAAAAGGAAAAGTAGTTTACAGAAAGTGTTTGAGGATTTTTTGGGACAATCTGAATCAAGTTTAGTATTGTGTACTCCAAATGATGTCAGAAAATTTTTGATATGGAAAGATTCTTTTGGTAAGACAATTGTTCACGATGTTAAGTGTAAAAATTTGGGCAAACATGGTATGTCGGATTGCGATTGTCCAAAACGTCTGTCGTCATCTACTGTTGAGCATATAATTTTGCAGCTGAAGAGTATCTTTGAAGATGCAGGTTTAGGTAGAAACTGGAATATATCGTTAAGGTCAGGGAATCCTGCCTCTTCCCCTTTGATAAAGGAATATTTGAAACTCATCCAAGAGGAACAAGCAAAGGCCCACATCTTACCAAAACAAGCTAAGCCTATTTTCTTGACAAAAATTAAAGCTTTGGCTACCTTCATTCGTAGAGAATATCAGAGTAATGTTAGTTTGAAAGAGAAATTTATTCTCTACAGGGATCAGGCATGGTTTAAATTGCAATTCTTTGCTGGAGACCGCGCAAGTGACCTATCGTTTGCTGTTGCACAAGAAATAAAGTTACTGAATGACAATTCTGGTATCGTTTTTAGGCATACATTTGGGAAAACTTTGAGAGGGGACAAAGGTAAGAACAACACGTTCGTGATAAAGAAATGTGATGATAACGATGTCTGTCCAGTGAATGGATTACTTGAATATGTGCAATTTTGTAAATCAAATGGGGTTGATTTGTCAACTGGATATTTGTTTCGGATTAGATCAGAGAATGGTCGAGTGCTGGACCAAGCAGTAAGCTATACAGTAATGTACGAGAGGTTGAGGTATTATTTAACCACTCTTGGTATTTATGAAGGTGAGACCCCTCATAGCTTCCGTTCGGGGTGTGCTATAACAATGGCATTGTCAGATTCAGCAGAGAACGTGGACCAGGCTATGCAGCATATAGGGTGGTTTGGTAAAGCAAGTGCCGATTACTATAGCCGCGTTAATACGCTTATTGATGCTAGTGTTGTTGCATCGAATCTTGCTAGATCGGTCGACCAGGCTGAGGATATTGAGGCTGAATTTATAGACAAAGCAGACTACTTTGGTCTTAAAAATTTACTATAGTTATTGGCTAATCTGTGGTGAAAGATAGATAACTCTAAAATTTTGTGCTAGTAGATTTATTACAATTGTATTCTGGAAATTAGTTCTTTTTTATTTTGAGTGTTGGGAGAAGGTTTATTTATTTATTTATTTATTTTATTTATGTCATAGAATTCGTGGCATTTATAGTCGTAATATGGGGTTTTGCTGCCCATAACTTAACAACATGAACTTAACGCAAAAGGTATCGATCACTGAGGATAGGGTATGATCCTCATTCGTTGATAGCTTTGGCGGGAAAACATGTGACACGCAGTCATTATTTCAATATCCACAATGAAGGGTGAATGTGATTCACCAGCTTACGCGAAAAGCACCTTAATTCTGCTGTGTCTTAGTCGGCAAAGTTTAGAGTTTTCCCCACCCAGATGTGTCCCTCCCTCATTGAGCGATATCTTTCGCGTAAACGGTTCTCCATTAGGAGCTTTGCTGCCCATAACTTAACAACATGAACTTAACGCAAAAGGTATCGATCACTGAGGATAGGGTATATGAATAATAACAAAAATGAGTAATTTTTATGCATAATTTAGAAAAAACTTGTGATATTGTATGAAGTACAGGAATGCTTGGTCCTGACAACTTTTATTTCCAGGAAAAGAACAAAATTTAAACATTTTTGGTCATGTGTATTTTTTCTTTAGCTTAGAAAACTGTTCTATTTATTACCTATTCCCATCTGTGCTTGTCTGTGTATTAGGTAGCATAAGTTCTCCAGATTCATTAACAAGGTTGGCATCTCTGAAATTAAAAAGTAATTCATCTTCATTTCCTTGATATACAAGTAAATAAAATTTGGTTATAAACTGTATCTATATAAGTTGGCATCAGACGGATAAGCACTACTAAAGATTGTACTTAACTCTTTACTTAAAGTTCATGGTATTATATAAAGTAAAACTTCACCTGGTTTCAGACACTGCTACTACATTGCTCAATTCATGATAGGTACATGTATTTTCCAATAATTCTTCATGATCAGTGCTGTGAATCATAAAGAAAAAAAAATATTATATAAACATGTGCATGTTTCAAAATATTTTATTCATTTATCAGATACCCTACATCAATGATAGACTTTTTCTAAACAAAGTTGCTATTTATCCGGACTCCAAGAAATAGCCTGTGGGCAACATAGACAAATAGCCTATATACCATGTTTTGGTTATTTGCTGTACCTTATATGTACTTAAAAATTAACAGTAAAATATGACAGAAATAACTTTATCTTAGATAAATATAAATATATTTTTTGTTGGAATATTTTTTACATGAAAATTGAATGAATTGAGTACACAGAAATGAAAGATGTGTATGTAAAATACATACACATGTATATGTGTGAATCATTATAAAAGTTATAGCTTTCACTTACAATGTAATTCATTGATAAAGTCCAGACAAATAGCCAATGTCAGATAACAGGTTATTTGTCCAAGTCCTGACAAATAGCCTGCAAGCTGAGAGGCGGATCCAGACTTTCCGAAAAGGGGGGGACGGGGCCCACTACATTTTTTTGCTCTATAAGGGAGGGTCAGACCAAATTTTGCCGAAAATCCCTATAAATTTTAAAAAATTCCTGATAAGAGGGCCCCCCTTGCATCCGCCTATGAAGCTATTAAAAAATTGTCCACAGGCTTATTGTCGGAATCAGAAAAATTTTAAAAAATAGTCATCTTGAAGGACAAAAGTTTCAAGTTGTTATTTATGACAGGTCGATCCTGAATTTCTAATACTGCATTCATACCAGTTATTTGTTATGGTAGTCCCCCATGGTTTTTGAAGGATGAGAAAATCAATACATTATTTTCCATAACAGTGCCAGAAGTTTTATTTATACTGGAAGTTACAAGGAATGCATATTCACTGAACAAAGGTCTGATTGTTAATGAAAAACTCTGGAATGAACAAAGAAATTACGGCATATGGGATGATAATCTAAGATATCATTCATTGTAACTTACCTAATCAATTGCGTGTTTTGTGGGTTTGGATGGATTATTGTCACATCTTCAACAAGGTTGGAATCTCTGAAAATGAAATATAAATTATCTACATGTTCATTTTGATGATAAGGAATGTACTATATAAGTATGGATTCTAAAAAATTTTTTGCCAAATACAATAAAGTGAAAATTATTATCAATTCAAAAAACAAGCTTGAAATTCTTTATAGAAATAAATATTCAATTATCATACTAGCATATGGATAAAAAATAGTCTGCAGGTCAAGAACCATAACTCAACCTAAATACTAATATTAACTGACTTAATTTTATGTATTTATAAATCCAAACCTCATTTCAGCTGCAAAAGCTTCTTGCCCTCTCCTTTCCATACTCATGTTGGCAAACTCTTCAGTCATTTCTCCTGCTCTTCTCTCCATGACCTTCAGGTTCTTATGTGAAATGAAGGGCAAGTTGAGTGTTGTTAGAACATTGTTCACTCTCTGGGGACCTCCTAAGGCATCTATCATGGCTAAAAAAAAAATTAAGAATGTATGTAATCCTTACTTATAAACATTGTACTTCATAAAAAAAAATGAAGAAAAAGTATGAATATCAGAATAAAATGGGAAAATAAGATAACAAATATTATTTTTTTTTAAAACATTCATAAAAATTTAACAGAAAAAACTCCAATAGATAAGCATCTTTGATCCATCAGTATTCAACTTCCTTTATAGAACAGTTAGCTTCCAACAGTTATTAGTACTGCGAGAGGACTCAAAATAATCTGGTTTTTCATATCATTATGTACATTATACAGTCAGGGGTACTACTTAAACAAGTGATATCAGAATCATCTTTTTTAAGTGATTTTGGCATTGAAAAATTGAAAATTTTTACAAAATCAGATACAGATTTTTTAAAATCACTGAAAGGAGTAATCTGAGAAGTAAAAATGTAAACACTTCAGTAAGTGTTTATAACATTTTCTTGATATTTTTCCCACAAGTTTATTTTTTTATTGGTTAAAAAACAAGGATTCCATTCCAAAAACAACTATACACATGAAGAAATGATCTTTTGCTCGATGAGCCTGTCAGTTTTTACAGTTTATTTGAAATATGCATAAACTTGAAGTTGATCATTCTAAGTGTAAAGAAGACCAATCAGGTTACTTAAAATTGTTGACCTTTGTCTGATTGTAAGAGTAGTTAATGAATATTTGATTACAGAAAAATACCCAAGGGTACTTTTTAAAGCTTTAGTGCACTTACTTACTGCCCAAGTGCACTGCTGAAATTAATATACAAGAGAAAGGGATAATTGACCTATGTACATTGTATAATGTAGGCTAATTACATAAAAATTTGTCATTTAATAGAAAATTATTGAAATTAGCATTTGAAGATCAAAGGAAACATCAAAATAACATAAATAGGTGATTACTAAAATTTTAAAATCAGTAAAATAGGTAATAATGAAATCACTTGTTTAAGTCATACCCCTGGCTGTTATATATGTAGGATCATTGTTGTCTAATTTAAGTTTTAAAATGTTCTTATTTGTAAATGCAAATTACCTGCTCCAAGTTTAGTGTTTACACTGAAGCTTGGCATCCCCTTGCCCTTCGGTTTACTAGGGTCTCTATGTTGGGATCCATACGGAACTCGGTTCAATTCCAAGCATGAGCTACACTGAACATACAAATATCCAGACAAACCACACTTCATTTCTCCTTTGACTAATTCGTTGGTTAGAAGAAGTGGACCCATATTGCACTGTTTGCAGAATTTAATATTGTCGAATAGTACTGCCCATTCAACTAATCGTCTCCCTGAGGACCAACTGCGAGACGTGTTGACTTTCCTGCTCTCAACTAATCTTCCTATGCCAGGGCAACAAGTTTCACAACCAGTTGCATCCGAGGCGCACACATGATTCCCACACTCATAATTGTGGTCGATCTCAATTGTCTCCACATGGCGAAGAGACGAAGAGACGTCAATCGGTGTAGTTTGTTTGGTAAACCGCCCTCGTCTATCTCGACAGGCGATCGAGTCACCCATCTTGTTTACCCTAATTTCCATTTCCGGATTGTCACAAAATAAACAATTTTTAGAAATAAGGAGTGTTTATTTTATTTGTAATGAAAATATACTATAATTAAGTCTTTCTGGTATTTTGGAAATCATTCTAAAAATAATAATTATACTTTCGCTTACTAGGCGTAAAATACCGAGGTGTTGAGAAAATTGAGACCTCGGTAAACTCCGGAAATTTTTCCGGAAGTCTTTATTATGGGTCGGATACCTTAATGTTTTTGCTTATAAAGTCTGTTTTGTTGACATGGCGGATCCAGAGGGGGCGTACTTGGCCAATTTTTTACAAAAAAATAAAACTTTCTCAATTTAATTTCAAGGGTGTTTAATTTGTATGCTCCTGTAGTCATGGTCTAGTGGGTAAGATTTTATACTGAGCGAGGGTTTTTAAAATTGCAACTTTTTGCTACATTTTGTCTTAAAATATCAATAAAATGAGTGAGAGCAGGCAGAAAAATAGGGTAGGTAGGGCAATCCAAAACAGACATTCTTTTTTTTTGGCCTAATAGAGAGGCTATATTGCATTCACAATCAAATGATTTAATGTATAAGCAAGATTGCATAACAACTTAATCTTATTCAATTTTTTTTAATGACAGAGAATTATGTAGAGAATATTTTAGCAGTATTGAAGAAATACAAAATGTTATCAGACAACATGAGTTGGACACTGCCACAAAGTATATTACCATTAAGAAAGACAAAATGTATGGAAAAGACACAGTTGGTAAATATACATGTATATCAAAAGATTTCAGATTCATATGTATATCAATGTGAAATTATTTTATATACACCTTGTATGCTTATACAAGTACATGTTTGATAGAAATTGTGTGAGCTACAAAATATATTCTATATCTATAATCAGTTTAACAGTTAAATAATTTTTTATATAAACTCTTCACTGAAAAAAAAAAGTAATCAATTTGATTGAAAAAGTTAATCAAATTGATTGTCCACCAGAAGATTACCCAATTAATCAATCTGATTGATTAATTCATTGAAATGATTAAGCCTATAAATCAAAAGGATTAGTCTTTTTAATCATTATGATGTATAATATCAATCAAAATGATGGAGAACTAAATCAAAATGATTGTACATTTCAATCAAAGTGATTGTATATTTCAATCAAAGTGATTGTATATTTCAATCAAAGTGATTGTACATTTCAATCAAAATGATTGTACATTTCAATCAAAGTGATTGTACATTTCAATCAAAGTGATTGTGCATTTCTATCAAAGTGATTGTACATTTCAATCAAAGTGATTGTGCATTTTAATCAAAGTGATTGTGCATTCTAATCAAAGTGATTGTCCATTTTAATCTTACCGATTAATATGTTAATCAAAAGAATTAGAAAAGTGATCAAAGTGATAGAGCATTGTAATCAAAATGATTAATGTAATAATCATTTTAATTTAAGCTAAAATCAAGTTTAAAACTTCAAAGTTTCAACCAAGCAAATTATATCAATCAAAATGATAAACATATCAATCAATACAATTTTAACATGATAAACCAAACCCTGAATTAGACAACCTGTTTCACTGACAATTATTAGCAGTGTGCAACAAGAAGATTTGTATAAACTGTGACAACAAACAATTTGAAGACATCTTGTAAGTAAATGTGCTTTATTCCAAATTTTTGAAGCATGACAAACAAGTACAATCATTGACATCATTTGCTCTTTCAAAACTACAGCTTTCAAAGTACCTCTGTCTTCATAAAATTATTTACTTCAATACTAACACTAATGAAACATTTTACATATAAAACTTTTATTACATGAAAACAATATTTTACAGTGTGTTAACTTATGTGAATTTTAGTGATCCAAGCTTTTCACTAAAAAAAAAAATCCATTCTACTGTTAACAATTGGAAAGTTTTTGAACGTAGATATTTGTCTTAATTCTTTTCCTTAGGTATTGATATTGGAAAAATATAATGCATATATTTAATAATAAATTTGAAATATGATGGTTGTGGCTCAGGGGTCTTCAAAGTCACATGGAGCAAATGACAAAGAAATTCTGTAAACAAAATACTGTGAACAAGCAAAAGTACCCACCAAACAATATTAAGTTTGTTTATCCCTTTCTATTCAGGTGTAATTTACATAAAGAGACCATACTTTTGTGGCATGCAAAGATTTTATCATTGGATTCAATGCTATCACAAAAATCAGCTAACTGGGAAAAGTATAATATTACTTATTTAGAATGGTCCAATATTTCAGAGAAAAACACAAGTGAAAATTTTGAAAAGTTTTTCTGACAATTAGTTATATCAGGAATGGTGTTGATTAGATATACTTTATAGTAAACTTAGTATTAAGTCTTCTACGGAAGACATGTGTCGCCTGCTTCCCAAAACGGTCTTAACACTGTATAGGTCCCAATACTGATATTCTATGCCAAATTTCAGAAGGCTGGGATATGTGGTTCCAGGGAAAATGTGACAGAAATTTTTGGTGAAATCCACGTCAAAGGACGGGCCCAAGACAACGGATAGTGAACCCTATATGTCGCTACTGCGTGAACCCAGGCGACACAATCACATAGCCTGGTTGATTAGAGACATCACATTAAGAATTCTCTTATCAACACTACATTCATCATCTAAAGACAAAAATACTTTTTGCACAAATAGTAATGTTTTGCACACTTCCTTTGGATAGGCCAAATTGAATGTATAAATGGCCATCATCATTCCCACTATTGATTTTAAAAAGTTGCTGCAACGAAACACAACAATGCCCTCCACTATAAACCTGAAGGAATCTTTTTCGGTACTTAATATATCTTCCTTATAGCAAATGGCAACTCTTGCAGGCTGAAAATAAAAAAAATATTTTTTTATTTTTTGGTTCACTTAATAAAATCTGCGCTAGCTGAGGATTACAATCTGCTTTTCTTCTCTTAACCTAGAGTACGTGAGACACAAATCATTAATTCTGATTGGTGGTGATGAAAGTTGATTACATCCAATCAAATTAATTGAAATGATTGTTCTTTATTCTTATTAAATCCAATCATAACAAGCTAGTATAAGCCTTTTTTAAGCTTGCAAAATGTTAACGATATGGGCTTTAATTTCTAATTTGGGCCATCTTTCTGTTTCATTGAATACAATGTATATGTAGGCCTTAACTTGTGAATAATTATTATCACAGTCCCTAAATCCAAAAACATAATTGAAAAGACGACATTGTGCAAACAGCGAAAATATGTGTGCGAAAAAAGAAAGACTACAGAAAGCCAACTATAAAATCTGCCAAGATTGAAGATGAGAAAAGAAGAACATAACCCTTGGCTAGCAAAGATGATACTAATATAACTTTAATGAAATAATGTGTTTTGTTTCATTTCATTTAAATTTCATAAGAATTGAAACAAAGTGTCTACACAGCCTTCAGTTGTATTCTAATATGTTACCTTATCCAGTGTATTGAAAAGAAATAAACTTTGTTATAAGTGCATAAAATGATTAGTTTCTTGCCAAATTGCTATCATAAATGCATATTGCTTAACTAAACTATTGCATATGACACTAGGAATTTTAATTTGCAACTCATAAATTCATATGCGACTCAGTCTGTCATCAGTAAATATTTCAACAGAAAAATACTATCTTCATTTTGATCAACTTTGAAAATGATAAAACAAGAGGGGTGCAAAAATGTCAAAATATGAGCAACGAACATCCTTCTCACCATTCTTTCCCTATATGTTTTATCTCTCTACTACATATATTTTGTATGTTTTTTACCTCTTCACAAGTTTGGTATTCAACATCTGTCTTTAAAATACTTTTTATGTCTTCTCTAAATAGGGATGGCAGGCCCAAGACAGTACAGCAACTTTCTATATCTGAAAATATTTTTCATATATCTTATGATTATATGTTTCAATCATACCTTTATCATGAACCATAATTTAACTGAAGGTGTTTAACCTATGTGAAAATTTATGCTTTTGGGTTTTAAATGCTTATTCCTTGGGGGTCGCAAAATTAGCACTAAAGGAAGTTATTTGCTTGGGGTGAAGTCTGAAGCCCTGTGCTGCCATAAGCATTTTCATTGCTGATGCAATGAAATCTAAAAATCTCAGCTCATATTTCGCCATAAAGTGCACATACGCCTTCATTATATTAGCAACAGGGTACATTTGTTCAATATTTAATCACAACTAATTGAAACTAGAGAATGTGTCTATAAGACATGGATGCCCCACCTTTCATCTTAGTATTTTTTATAATATTGAGTAAATGTATATGAAATAAAATAGATATAACACTTGTGTATTGATTAATTGTTAACTTTTGTCAGTTTAAGTTCTCCGAAATTCATTATCTTTCATTTTAGATGCTTTTTTTCTATTCTTTTTGATGTTTCCTGTTATTTATTTATTTTTTTCATGCTTTTATTGTAACTATTGAGTTCATCAGCAAAGAAGAATAATTCAAACATCAAATTATGAGTTTTTATCTAGGTCAAGCTACGTTCAAACCTGAACAAAGAATTCCATAATAAAGGTTTAAGACATGGTGTTCAAGTAATTGTAGTTCGAGCAATCTAAGTTTAACTATATACATTTCTATCAGGAAAAATCAGCATATCCTTTGGTTTTTAATTTTATGGTATAAGTCATCTAAGAAAATTGGTATATTATTATCATTAAAAGATTGTTAAATACTTACAAGTTCTTTCACTCTCACTTCTGAAGTCTTTTATCTTAAGCCTTAAATCATTGGCAAACTTTGCAGTTTTTCTTGTTTTTGTTAGTGATTCAATTGCTCCAGCATATTTCTTCAAATTTGTGTCAAAGGAATTCATAATATCCTGGTCTTTAACTTTTGGTCCAAGACGTAAGAATTCTTTGATAAGCTAAAATGAAATATATACAGGTATATATATCAAATAATTTTTTAAAACATATATACTAGTAACACTTAGAAAGGTGACAACAACATGAACAAAGTCCGAAACACAATCAGAAAACAAGTAAATCTGCTCTATTTGGCCCTTTTTCTAAAACAGGTGGAGCCAAAAAACCCTTATTCAATGAACCTTTTGTAAAAATTTCATATTATGATCCATCCACTAATACAAAATTTATTCAACTAAAGACGAGGATGACTGTGCCAAACCATAATATGACCGAAAGCGGTGGTATGAAAATATATATATATATAAATAAAAAATTACATCCAAACAATACTGTGTTTCCATTAACATCATCTTGAAAATATGATTGTTAGGTCGGAAAAATTTTGTGACATTGTAAACGAAGAATTTGTTATTGTATTAATAATTTTGACTAACCCCTGATACGGATCCAAGCCAGGGATATTCAATAAGAATATCATTTACAGATGTACCCTCTTCAACAATGAGCTTTCTGCGGTGAGGCAGCGTCAGCATCATCCTCCTATCAACACCTTCAATATCCCTTGATTCTTTTTTTTTATGTTCCTTCTTCAACCAGGTGATGTGACTTTCAATAGTGGTATCATCCTCCGACTCCTGTTGATCTGGTAAATAATTGACCAATCCCCAGGTTGGAGAACAGCTTCCTAATTCTATCGGTTCTGTACTATTTTTCTTTTTCTTTTTTGCCACAATTTCAGGGAGGTCTGCATCTACCCTTTGCCTTGAATTTTGGAATTTTACCCTCAATCTTTCCTTCCAAAGATCCTATTAATAACAGAAGACAATATGTGTTAAAAAATCCCAAATATTAAAAAGGCCCTTATTTTAGTTATTCACAACAAGACCAATACTAGGACTGTTTTGAACTTGCTACAAGGTATTGCAATTGTTCATTGTTGAACTCACGATGACTTCAAGATTGAGAACGACACTTATCGAATGGAAAATATTAAATCTTTTATAAATTGTATGTTAGATATTTGATTTCTGGTCTTCAAACATGTTTTTGTTTTCTGACTTTGAGCATGAATTTGTTGTAGTGGATGTTCAACACTGTTTCACCCATTCTTAGCGTGTTAATCCAGTTGGTTAAAAATACATAATATTTTTAATCCATATGTTGGTTAAAATTCTGCGTGATGTTTCCTGCAACGTTTGATTTCATTCATGAAATCTATAATGTTGCTGAGCTTCATGCGTATGCGAGCAATGTTGACAACTGTGTTCAAGCCTTGAAGTTGCACTTGAAACCCTATAACAAGTGTGGACCCTAAAAGATGTCTCGCCTGCCTGCACTTGTATCGCAAAGTTGAGGTTAAGGTCAAAAGGACAAATGAAAGAATGTCATGTAACTGAGATCAAATATGCTGTAAAATTAACTTGATATAAAAACTAAGCAAAGTCACTGAACCATGAAACTGTCGCCGCCGCCGGATTGTTATACCTATGTCTCGCTTTCAGCAACTTTCATCGCAGGCGAGACAAAAATCATAAGAAAACAATATACCCTTCCGTTTTCTTGGGGATTACGATATTTCTCCTTTCTCGATTGTTAAATTTCTGATTTTAACATGCTCACTGAAGTTCGCAAATATCATAAATTTAACTATCTTGAAATGGAGATATATCGTAATCAGCTCGCTCCAGAAGGATATATTCTATAAAGATACTTTAGAATGGAAATGACAGGTAGTACTGTTCTTTTTAACTTAACAATATCATGTCATATATAATTGTTATTCTAATATAACGTCCTTATATCGTCAACCAATATAATACTCAACAACAACACACTTCACAGTTGCGCATTTTGATGTCACGTCACAAGAGATTTCGCGACGTCACAATGCTAACGTCCGCATTTTTGAAGTTCAGAATGTGACAAAACTAACCAAATAAGACTTAGTTAGGACACATTTCGGTGAAATATTAAAGAGCATTATTATTGAAGTAAATTGTGTCCAGCTTAAAGCTCAATCTCGCAATTTTTTCTATATTTTCTTTTCTTCATTACCAACATGGCGGCATGAAAATCATGGCCTATAGTTTCCGACTGAATCAATAAATATTTAATTTTGTCATATTAGAATCGAAATAATTCATGAGGGGCATGCTGTTGTACTCATTTAACCATGGGCTGGACCTTTATATTCTTATTTTCTACCTCGCTGTCGCTCGGTAAAAAATAATCGAATATAAAGGTCCAGCCCATGGTTAAATGAGTACAACAGCATGCCCCTCATGAATTATTTCTTAAATATATCACTAGCTTACTGTAACCTTTCTGTAACAAGAAAAAGACTATACACAAAATGTACATACACGTGAATTACATGCATCAAGGCCTTCATGATGTGGTATGTCTGGAAACTCTTTGAATATTGCATCAAGAACTGCATTATATCTTTCAGCTGTTGGATATCTAAAAATACAGACAAATAATAACATTTAAAACATAATTTTTATTCTTTAAAGAACTTAATACCATACTGCATGTGTAGGAATGCTGTTTTTTTTGCTGTGAAATGATTTTTGCTATACTTGCATTTAAAATTTACATAGAGGGGAAAATATTTATGAATACAAAATTCAGTTAAACATCTCAGTCTTGTTCATTTATTATTCCCCGCCGCAACGTGGTGCGGGGATATGGTAATGCGGGGTGTACGTCCATCCGTCATTGATACCTTGAGCTAGTTAAAAGATTAGTTCTGTGTAAATAATTTAAAAAGAGTTATGCCCCTTAATATCATAGAAAATTGACAAAATGCTGCTCTAACGGGGATTTCGGAACGCTGTTCGCTTTTTTTTTCACAAGTTGCAAAACTTACATTGGGCAAAAAAAAAGAGGACAGATATAAACTAGGGGTACTGTGGTTCGCTGGGCCACAAATGAATACCCTGCTTCACGAACAGGAAGTAAATGTGTGACAGACCTGGAAAGGGGACACACGGTACAAGTCACCATACTTAAGCTTCAGACCAAATATCAAATCAATTGTACGTATAGAAGCTGAGAAATCTTTGACGAAAAAAGTGTGACGGAATAACAGATGGAAGAACAAACAAACCCACGGACGGACAGACGGACACCAACACTATATACCCGATGCTTTTACAAAGTGGGCATATAAAAATGGGGGCTCCGCAAGGAGAAGCAGGATACGACCAAAAAAGTGTGTTGACACAAAAGCGAGTGTAGGCTTTACAAGTCACTGGACTAGATATTCAAATTTATCCATGACTCTTGGGTGAGATCCTTTCTCAACTCATTCAAGTCAATGTATGCTTTTTTTTATTACAATTTACACATCAATAAATGATCAACTTACATTCCTCCCTCAAAAGATGTCAGATCTTGATATATTCCTGTAAGAATATCTCTCCGATCTTTTGGTGTAATAGGCTGTTTATTTTCCAACTTTGTTCTTGTAGATATTGGTATCATATGGTATGGAAATGTATACATCTTTGGCCATTGCTTTAACTTCCTACAAACATAATAATTGGATTAACCATAATATATTACCAGTGTCCTGCAAGTCATCGCTCTTTGTGAAAAAAAAATGTTTCAATTGCTGACAGTGAGAAACAGTGACCCATTTCTGCATTTTTGAAAACACAGGATATGCTTACTATTACCCCATAGTATCTTATGTCACTTTCCATTCATTGAATGTAACAATTTAATGTTTATTTATTTATTTTTTTCCCTTACTTTGAGTTTGTCTACGACAGTGATTTTTCTACGGTAAAAGATAATTTGAACCCTTGAAAATAACCATGCAGTATATTAATATCCAAATATACAGCAGTTTTATGTATCTAGTGTATCATTTTTATATGCCATTTTACATAGCAAGAGATAACTTGATTTTATGGCAAATAATGAAAATCAATATACATGTAACAAGTTAAAAAGTACCTTTTAGAAACTGAAGATGGTGATGGCTTTTCTGGTATCTTTGCTGCATTTAATCTGCTAGATGGAGAGCACAATGTCGGAAGAGGTGGAGTTATAGGTCTGTCAGGTATATCTAATGAAAACTGAGATGAAGTTGATGACGGCAGTGAAGAAACAGCTGATAGTGGCGTTGCTGGTCTTGAATCAGTTCTTGTTGGTGTTGAAGATCTATTTTCAACTAGTACTGGTGCATTGTCAACATTAGCCTTAATTACTCTCAGTTTTGTGAATTCATCCCTGTTTAAATCGAGCGTAGAATCCAAATCGATAAATTCATCTACCTCTTTATCGAAGTATTGCATATGAAATGGGCCATTAACAGAAAACTTTGTCTTTATTTCTTTTTCAATGTCCTCTATTTCAGGGCCAGCTTCACATTTTTTTGTTCTATTTTCACAGCTAATAACAAGCTTGTACATACCTCACACTTTCAGCACCTATAAATCAAATTAAATTTACACAGCTACTTTATACAGGTGTTAAAATAAATTTGTAGACATGAAAACTAAAATTTCAAATTGTAAAATATACATAATTTTATATACATGTACAAAGTAATCATATTCATCACAGTTGTAGAGCAAATTTACCAAAGTTTGATTCTTTTCTATGTAAATATATTACTCAGTCTTTTTTTGTATTTGTATAATTTGAAAATAGCAGTTGTTACTGGGTTTTCAAAAATAATTCCTATATGGATGCAATTCAGTAAATTATTTCCACTATAAAATTATTAATTATTTGAATCTATTACGTAATTTTGGTATTTTGAAAGAACCTTGGTTAATTTGCGCTACAACAATACATCAATGATCTATTTTATTATTTCAAAATATTATTTCAAAATAATAATTTATATTTCATGATGATAGCAATATGTTCATTATTCCTAGTTTTATACATTCCTAAAGTACATGGCTGAGTAACATCTTTCAAATCAATCAAAACATAATCATTAATTTCCTTGACAATATGTGCATTTAAATGCCTCTTGTAGTGAATGTATTCAAGCTTTTTACCCAATACTAATACAGCATTATTCACAATAAAGCATTGCTCAATTTTGCAAAAATTATAGTGATCCTCCTCATGCCCAATAACAATACAACAACCAACTGTGTAAAGTACAGAATTATAGCGAACAGCTTTGCACTGAAATATTTCGGTAAGATTTTGTGTATGCGGTTGTAAGAGGTCTTGAAATCTGTGTTGCAATAAAACAAGTGGGACTGAACTTCCACCAACTGATTCAGTTGGAGAACTTTTCAAAAAGTCTGTACTTTCATTGGAAATACATTGTAAGGTTTGATGTCTTACAGCAAGTGACTTACAAATATTTTTTTTACATTTTGTTCTCTGTGCCAGTTCTTTAAAATAGCTATGTTTGGCTTCAAAACGAAGGGTTTGTATATGCAACAATGGGCCATAGTGCAAAATTTGATCAGGGTAATGTAATAAAAAATGAAACTTTGGCTTCAGATTTTCATCAGGAAATTCATGACAGAAGGCTTCTAAAAAGTCTTCTATTGCATCTTTAATCAATGGTACATGACCTTTTTTAATTGAATTTGCACAAACAAAGAAAACTACATCTTGCAAAAGTAAAAAAACCTCCCATTTTGAATCGCAGTATGGGATCTGGTCTGCAACCATTATAGGAAGAAGTCGAAAAAAGCACCAAGTTTGTGATGCTGACTGACTAATTTTGAATTTTGCAAGTGTACATGGTACTGTTCCTGGTCTATTAGTTTTGTCAAAGTCAGAATATGTCAAACTATTTATTTGTTCATTTAAATATTGCAAGGTAAAATATCCATTTCTCACACAATGAATGATAACAAGTTTCATAACATATGGCACAATACCTTCAAACAAGTCGTGTGCCAAATCTGAAGGCATTCCATTGATAACATGAAAAAAGTCAAGTTCATTTAACACTGAATTGTTTTTTAAACCATATACAGTAGACAAATTCGAGTCATTTTTTACTAATTCAAGCTGTTGATTGTACATAGCAATTGTTCGCATGGGAAAACCTGAACTATCTACCTTTTTTTGCATTTCATGTCTGGGTAAAAAACAAAATCTACAGTATCTCTGCGTAGTAAAACTTTCAACAAAACCACCAATAGAGTGCGCTCCTAAATTATCAGCAATAACTGCAATTATGCTTCCATTGAAAGTCATATTCCCTTCAGGGCGTTCAATACATACGCCATCAGATTCTAGTATTTGCAAATCATGTATAAATGGAGCTAGTACAGTGGAAAAGCCATATTGCTTCAAATCAGTGGCCTTAACCAGAGCTACTAATTGAATAGTATTCAAATGTGACCTGTATTTAGGTGGTATATTTGCCAAAAGAATGTAAAATGCGCCAATTTTATATTGTTTGATTGAGTGTCCGATAGGATTTGTCACAGTGAATTCATCAAAAAACAATAGTATCTGAAGTGCTTTTGAATTTCTATTTCCAAAAAGAGTATTCTGAGTACAAACTTTGCCATCACATATATCTCGTAAAATATCATCATCAGATCTATGGCTGTTCATGACATAGCTAAAAACATCATCATGTTTTAAAATTTGTTTCAGTGATTCAAGAACTGGAATATATTCCATTGACTTTGATCTGCCATTTGTACCTTCACCTAGAACATATTCAATAGGCTTTACCATATTCATTTTTGTTTCAATATACTGATTGAGGCGGTAGACAGAATTTAAGCTTTGACATGCACTTTCAACACCTGAATCTTGCAAAATAGAATTTTCAATAACTTTAAACAATTCTTCTTCAACATCTTGTTCTTTTAAAACTTTTTTTAAATTAAGTGAAACTTCTGCTTGATGTAAACAAATCAAATTACTTATTTCATCTACTACTAATGACACAGAATTAGCCGGTAATTTACACTGTTCTCTAAGTTTCAACAGAAAAAGTGCAAGCTGCTTACAAAAATCAACTTCATTTAGTGAATTCTGAGCATTTTCATCTATTTCTTCACACTGATTTGTAACAGTCTGATCTTCTATAGACTCATCATTGAACTCTTGAAGACAACTTAATATACTCGAATTTTTTTGTGCTTGACTTGAATATGATATATGTTGCGAATGAAATACAGGATGTTTTCTTTTTATATGTTTTATAAGAGAAGGAACAAGTTTATATTTACTTTGACAACCATTAATTCCACATGAAATAGTAAAACCATTTTCATGACAGTGTATAAATCGATAATGAGAAAGAAGGTCTCGAAACCTTCGTGAACTGAAATGACATTTTATGCATGGAAACATATCTAAAGATTTTTCAGTCTGACTACAATTTGAAGTAAAGAAAATAAAAAGTGTTCATTTTGAAGATGTGTAATGTTATAAGTGAAAGCAAAATCACTCACTTTGTTTACAGACGCCAAGATTAACACTCATTCTGTAAACAAATACCAAGATCAGTCGCAATCAATTTGTAAAAATCTATTATGAACAAAAAATTATGTAAGCAAATACCCAATCCTATTTAAAAAAATGTGTACGCAAAGTCTTCAAGAATTGCAGCTGTTGTCGCTTACATTGTTGAAACGGGCATTTTTTGGGGGAAATTACTCGCAGGATAAAAGCATGGTTTTAGCAAAATGTTGCAAATAATGTACATTTATCAGTGAAAGCAAAATCACTCACTTTGATTACAGACACCAAGATTAACACTCATTCTGTAAACAAATACCAAGATCAATCGCAATCAACTTGTACACATGTAATACTTGAAAAGGAAAAAAAGTTTCCCAAAACTAATCTTCTTTGGTAAAATTTGCAAAGAATTTGTTTAAAACTCGCTTTGTGTCAAGTGTAATACATAAAAATATTCACTCAGAACATACATGTACATGTCAACATGATATAAATTAAGTTGCTTTAAATTTTTAAAAAAATACTAACTACACTTAAAATAAAAGATTTGTACAATATTGTCCTTTGCAAAAATTCATTTGAATAAAATACATCTTAATAATGATAATTTTAAATATTGTGGTCTGGAATTTACATTTTTCACACTTTAAAATTTTCTTGTTCTAATTTGATGAATGCGTTTCTGCATCAGCTTGTATTCCTCCCATTTGACCAATAATGGATCTGTTGCCTCCACCCTTTCCCACTGATCTGAACGTCTGGAAAAAAAAGATGTTCTCGTTGAAGCTTTTGAGGAAGAGGACGAAACATGAAACGGAGATTTGAATGACTCATTTCCTGAACTTAAATTACTGTTTGATAATGATTCCTGATCTGACTGAACATTAGGTTTCATTTGCCGACTACAGACATCATTATTTGGAACTTCATCATCAGTTTGTGAACATGAGTTTACTTGTTTTGAAATCGAATGATCTGTGACTTTGAACTTTCGCTTTTCTTTTTGCGTTTGTTTCCGCTTTCTCTGATATTCTTCCCTTTTTTCCTTATTGTGCTTTCCCATAACTTTAACCTGAACAAATGAAATAAGAGAGCTTTGTAGAAAGCCATGTCTGTTAATAGTTTAGAACAAAGGTTGTTGTTATTTATATTCTGTGTAGCTCGATTCTTTGTCGCTTGGTTATTTTTTTATTTATGTTAAACACAGTAGTGACCATGATGGGTAGAGCATTTCTGAGAAAGGATCAGACTATCGTGAAATCGGATATGGGTTAAGAACGCAACATGTACGGGCCATAAAATAAAAAAAATCATTCATTTGTACTGTAATCGGGGCGTTTTTCTTGTAAAGCAAATGAAAAATGTCCAAGATAAAGACTTTAATGCGGTTTCATTTATATTTTCTTTACTTTTGGACCCCCCTTTTAATTGTCTACCGTACCACACTACAGACGCGTTTGTTAAACATGACATTGTAGTTTTAGGTATAGTAATCTGAACACCATAGCATAAACAGGGTATGTCCTGCAACAACGCGACAATCTTTGCAGAATTGCGACTTGCGTGCACAAACATAACTTTTCATACTCCTTGTGTTAATAATATATCCAATGGTGCACATGCACCTTCAATAAAAGTAAAAACATATTGTACAAACTTACCAAAATAACTTCAAATAAAGGCCAAACACCGATTCTTCTAGTAAAATGCAAATAATGGCTAAATAACACACTTATTCTTCTGTTTTTCTTCTCACTAACGCGGCAATGCAATTTGTGGCGGGTACTGAGACAAAGGAATCGCACATGCGTAGAAATTCGATATCACTACACGTGGTGATGGATTTGATAAGGATTCCAATCAGACTGATTGCAAGCTACATCAGAACCTAATCTGATTAACTCGCACCGGGCATTTGATTAAGAAAATAATCAGATTGATTGATTTTTTTTTTCAGTGTTGAGTCTGTAGTTGAACATTTATGAGAGCCGGTGGTGTAGTGGTTAACACGTCGGGCTACTTACACCGAGGTTCGTGGTTCGATCCTTGTCAGGGGGAAAATTTCATGAACCGATTTTTCCGACTCTCTCTTGACACCATTTGCGAGGATGGTCTCAAGAAGCGATGCTAGTCCTTCGGAAGGGACGAAAAAAGGTTGTCCCGTGTATGGGGAGACCAATACCCTGTACACGTTAAAGACCACTTTGTAGAGTTCGTTAAGAGTAGGCTCATTGGGGGCCGTTTACAAAGGCCACACTCGCAAACTGCAAATTGGAGAGGAATTTATAGAAGCATTAAGCTTGTTTCCCAATCCAGGATAAATAAATATGTTTTAACTAAATGTGAACATTTCTTTAAAAGTTTTGAATGCATGACCAAATAAATTATTACAGGACCTACATATATTCTCCTTTTATTTTAATGCTGCCTTACTTTGGTACAGGGATGTGGATCCTTGGCTGAGTGTATGTCAAATTCCTAAACCATTTGTTTTAGTACTAAAGGAACTTTTGACTTATGAAACTATTGTTACATTGAATTGATTATAATTTTATATATTGGTGTCTTTTTACAGACGAATCTACATTGCTACAGTCTGAAGTAAGGTTTGAAGACTCTCAGAAGAACAACAAACCTTACATACCTTTTGATGGCATTGCATTCATTATCATTGGAAGAAAAAGAATGGCTTGTCATCATGGGAAGGACACGCATTACAAGGAGAAGAAAAGAAATAAGGCTAAAGATGTTGAAGGGGTAAATAATGTAGCTATGACACTCCTTAGCATAAATAGTACATGTATTCATTTTTCACAAGTGAAAAATCATCAAGCAATGCCAAGTTGGCAACAAGGAGGCTGACATTTGCCATATTTCAAGATATGAAAATAACTACATGATCCAAATTTATAGAACTATTGCAATGAAAAAGTTGCTTGTAAATATATTAATATTATCACCTTTTTTATCTTTGTTATTCTGTCTTCTTTCCTAAGTATGAAAGCTAATTCAAGGATCCACAAATCTATATTATCATTAAACAAATAACACCACCAACAACAAGACCAATCGATGTCTGGCCCTGCGTCGCACGGCAAAACGTTGAACCCTGTACATTCTAGGCCCAATATGGACAGTAAATCGTTTTTCACATTTGCATCCTATGGTGGACTTACAAAGCATATTTGTCACATTCAACCCAATTTATACATTGACAATGAATATTTAGAAATAAAAATATTTGAGATCATTTTATCTAAAAAGAATATAAAAAAACACACACAAAAAATCAGACAAAAAATTTAAGTTTCAATTTCCCCCCTTTTGACCCCCTAAATGCTAAACAGAAAAGGTGGGGGTCAAGAAGAAATTTATCCTCCATTTTGTATTCAATATATGACAAAAATTAACTTGCAAAAAAACCTTTCAAAATCGGACCATAAATAAAAAAAGGTTGGATTTTTGCCCCTTTCTGGCCCCCAAATTTCATAACAATCAGTCAACCAGAACTTAAGTTATTGTGGAAAACAAATAAAAGTTTCATTTTTTAGCCCCTTTTTGGCCCCTAATTTCTAAACGAAAAAAAGGGACACCCAAAATCAACCCCATCCTTCCTTTTATGGCAAGTAACATTACTGTAAAGTTTCATAGCATTTGGTCAACCAGAACAAAAGTTATTGTGGAAACAAATAAAAAAGTCACTTTTTTGCCCCTTTAGTTCCCCTAATTTCTAAATAGAATTATAAAATGAACATCTTCAATTTATCTGTAATCACTGTGTAAAATTTCAGAAAGATAGTGTTTGGTTTTTGAGATTCAGATTACACAAGACAGGCACCCCTATAGCGCGACGGACCGACGGACAGACAGACAGACGGACGGATGGAGTGACCCGACTACTAGACCTGCTTTCGCCTTCGGCGACGCAGGTAAAAATGCAAAGAGCTGAAATCATCAATAGCAGTATTGTCATTGATGAAATACTTAGATATTTTCCCTCATTAAAAAAAAAACAGAATTGAATTAAATTACATGTATAAAGATAAATGAAAAACCACTTTATTTTGTCTTAGAGGGACCATGACTATAGAAACAAAAGAAAAATCATACAAACAACAAAGAAAAAAGACTGTCCAGCTGGTATAAGGATAAGACATGTAGTTAGATTTCCAGATTTCAAAGCAAGTAAGATTTTTTTATATAAATATAAAACTTCATCATTTTCTTTGTTATCTATATCTAAGTGAGTATTAGATGAGCCTGGTTTTTCTGAAAGGTAGGTCCCGACTTCAATTGTTTTTTATAGAATTTAATTATACAGCGTACTTAGTGTTGCGTACCATTTAGGCATAAATTATATATAAAATATTATGTACTTTCCATTTTGATACTACATGTATCTATATCTAGTTAAATATCAGACGAGCCCGGTAGGTCAAGACAAGTATGAGACTAGATGTAGAAAGTATCAAAATGGAAAGTATTTATAATATTCTTTTATCAGTAATTAACAAAACACATTTAACCAGTTTTCAGTGGAATAACATCACAATAAACCCTTAATTAAATTTATAAACTCATTTAAAAATCTTTATTAGGATTGAAAGACCTCTAAGTCACATGACATGTGAGAATTTGCTTGGTCAACCCCTAACCGTTGGGTCACATGGTAAGGTAGTGAAATTTTCCTGGTGACATCTTATGATTTTTCTATTTTTGTATACATCTTATTAATATTCAATATAATATAATATAACAGTTATCACCCTAGTTGATGTGTGACCCAGATCTTCCATCCCTCGAAAAGTAAGATAATATAACCCCATCTTGGTCACACACTAATAAGGGTGATAATTGTATACTCTACAACTTTTTCCCAACCCTCTCCCTACATAATATAGCATTATGATATCATAATCCAGTGATTAATATCCTATTAAACTATCAAAATAAACCCTTTTAACTTTTACCTAACCATACCCATACAAAATTTGGCTTTATGATATCATAATACAGTCATTCATATCTGTAATCCAGTCATTCATATCCCATTAAACTATCAAAATAAACCATTAATTACTCTACAACTTTAACCAAACCCTTTACATACATAATATAGCTTTATGATATCATACTCCAGTCATTCATATCTGTAATTCAGTCATTCGTATCCCATTAAACTATCAAAATAAACCCTAAATTACTCTACAACTTTAACCAAACCCTTTACATACATAATATGGCTTTATGATATCATAATCCAGTCACTAATATCTGTAATCCAGTCATTCATATCCCATTAAACTATCAAAATAAACCCTTAATTGCTCTACAACTTTAACCCAACCCTTTACATACATAATATGGCTTTATGATATCATTATCCAGTCATTCATATCTGTAATCCATTCATTCATATACTATTAAACTATCAAAATAAACCCCTAATTACTCTACAACTTTAACCCAACCCTATACCTACACAATATAGCTTAATGATATCATAATCCAGTCATTCATATCCAATTAAATAAACACTTAATTACTCTACAACTTATATCCAACCCTTTACATACATAACATAGCTTTATGATATCATTATCCAGTCATTCATATCTGTAATCCAGTCATTCATATCCCATTAAACTATCAAAATAAACCCTTAATTACTCTACAACTTATATCCAACCCTACCCATACAAAATATAGCTATATGATATCATAATCCAGTCATTCATATACTATTAAACTATCAAAATAAACCCTTAATTACTCTACAACTTTAACCCAACCCTACTCATACAAAATATAGTTATATGATATCATAATCCAGTCATTTATATCTGTAATCCAGTCATTCATATCCAATTACACTATCAAATTAAACACTTAATTACTCTACAACTTTAACCCAACCATACCCATACAAAATATAGCTATATGATATCATAATCCAGTCATTTATATCTGTAATCCAGTCATTCATATCCAATTAAACTATCAAATTAAACACTTAATTACTCTACAACTTTAACCCAACCCTACCCATACAAAATATAGCTATATGTTATTGTAATCCAGTCATTCATATCCCACTAAACTATCAAAATAAACCCTTTATTACTCTACACCTTATATCTAATCCTACACATACAAAATATAGCTTTATGATATCATAATCCAGTCATTCATATCCCATTAAACTATCAAATTAAACACTTAATTACTCTACAACTTTAACCCAACCCTACCCATACAAAATATAGCTATATGTTATCATAATCCAGTCATTCATATTTGTAATCCAGTCATTCATATCCCATTAAACTATCAAAATAAACCCTTAATTACTCTACAACTTTAACCCAACTCTACCCATACAAAATATAGTTATATGATATCATAATCCAGTCATTCATATACTATTAAACTATCAAAATAAACACTTAATTACTCTACTACTTTAACCCAACCCTACCCATACAAAATATAGTTATATGATATCATAATCCAGTCATTTATATCTGTAATCCAGTCATTCATATCCAATTAAACTATCAAATTAAACACTTAATTACTCTACAACTTTAACCCAACCCTACCCATACAAAATATAGCTATATGTTATCATAATCCAGTCATTCATATCCCATTAAACTATCAAAATAAACCCTTAATTACTCTACAACTTTAACCCAACCCTACCCATACAAAATATAGTTATATGATATCATAATCCAGTCATTCATATCCCATTAAACTATCAAAATAAACCCTTAATTACTCTACAACTTATATCCAACCCTACCCATACAAAATATAGCTTAATGATATCATAATCCAGTCATTCATATCCCATTAAACTATCAAAATAAACCCTTAATTGCTCTACAACTTTAACCCAACCCTTTACATACATAATATGGCTTTATGATATCATTATCCAGTCATTCATATCTGTAATCCAGTCATTCATATACTATTAAACTATCAAAATAAACACTTAATTACTCTACTACTTTAACCAAACCCTACCCATACAAAATATAGTTATATGATATCATAATCCAGTCATTCATATCTGTAATCCAGTCATTCATATACTATTAAACTATCAAAATAAACACTTAAATACTCTACTACTTTAACCCAACCATACCCATACAAAATATAGCAATATGATATCATAATCCAGTCATTCATATCCAATTAAACTATCAAATTAAACACTTAATTACTCTACAACTTTAACCCAACCCTACCCATACAAAATATAGCTATATGTTATCGTAATCCAGTCATTCATATCCAATTAAACTATCAAAATAAACCCTTAATTACTCTACAACTTATATCCAACCCTACCCATACAAAATATAGTTATATGATATCATAATCCTGTCATTCATATCCAATTAAACTATCAAAATAACCAGATATAGATATAACCTGGTTATTTGAAAATGTTATTTCCACATTCATATTATATTTCAAAGGCATATAAGTATTCTGTAACATTAAAGAGTTTTATTCTCTATAAATCACCATCAATCTAACATAGTGTTTTCTTGGCTTTTTTCAGATTAAAGAAGATGCCAAAAGAAGTGAGAAAGATCAAAGAAGTACTGCCATCAAACAAATGTTGCACCAAAAAAAGCAATTGAAAATGGGGCATGCATTTTTCATCAGCATTCCCAAAAAGGAAGAACACCAAAATCATGTTATGGGAGAGGTAATAAATAAAAGTCACAACAAGATTACCTAACTGGGATGATACTTAAATGATGAGTTAAAATATCTTGAGTGTTAGTTTCAAGAAATGGTATAGTGCCATATTAAATGTACATTTTTTGGAGTGAATTTAGGTGACAGTAGCTATTTTATAGGAGAAATATGTTAGAATATGTATGGTATTAGTCTCCATATGTTAACTGATTAATATATGTTAAACCAATTGCCAAATATGATTTGCATTTATTTTGAATTCATAACAAAAGAAAAAAAACATAAACAATTTTTTTCTAATTTACAAACTGCATCATGAGAGTTATATCAACTTCCATGCAACCCAAGCAAAGATAAGTTAAATGAATGTGTAAACATAAACTGCTTAGAAAGAATTGTTACTTTTTATTTCAGGATGCATCACTTATTCAGCCTATCGACAATGAGCTTAAAAAATATATTAGCCTAATGGTCAGTCAACACCAGGTGTCAAACACTTTCCACATGAAGCTTCTGTTGGAAGTTTATGTAAAGCAAGTGTTGTTTGCCAATGAACCCATCCCTTCCAAATTGAACAAAAGGTTTTGGCCATCAGTTAAAGACATACGAAATCATATGGCTCTGTCTTTGCTGAGGCTCAGGAATACCAATGTAGATCAGGTATCATATTTGTTCTTATAAGAACAGAAGGGTGTATGATGTTTAAAAAAATGAAAACGATAAATATTAAATGATGTCGACATGATTGTGAGTCATATTCAGTATGCAAAATATGAACCTAATGGAAAACTTTACAAAGTACAAAACCCAATATGACAGTAATCAACATGAACAGAGTACTGACATAGCTAGTGGACACATCAAAAGAACATTTGAACCACAGATTTTTGACAAAAGGTACAATGTACTTACATGCACATGGGTACGAAATTGTTACAACTAGTAAATATTAATATAATAACCTATAAAATAAATTTATTGTTACCTATTCGCAATTTATAACTGTATAACTTTAGTTTATAGTTTAAATTAGATGAAATAGTTTTTTTTTTAATTAGGCAGTTGTATCTGAAATGGTAGAAGAATGGAGGAAACAGAATCCAAATGACAAGTTCCTCATCAGAACTAAACAGATTGTGGAAGAGGAGAATAATATTGGTAAAAACAATTGAATCTATCCATTAATTTTCTTAATATTTCCTGTTCTGTAACAGAAATAAAGTCATTGATTATTTTGAGTGTCTGGAAAAACAGAAATAAAGGTTTGATGCCTTGATAACCTGTCATATAAACAGACATATTATCTCATATCAGTGTTTATGATACTAAATTCTCTGGGATGTGTCAATATAAAAATATAAAAATTAACTAGAAAATGTGCCCTCCCGTTCTTGAAATATCATTAACCCCCAATGTGTATTACCTGGGATATGGACCTTTACCAAGAAATTAATCAAAAGTGTTCATGCGTAAAATATAGGTCGAAGTGACCTAATTTCTAGTAGGTGGTGTATTGTTACCCAAGACTCATCTAGTGGTGAAATACCATTGACCCCCAATATGTAGTATCCGAGATATGGACCTTAAATAAGAACTTAACCAGTCATTCATGCGTAAAATATAGGTCACAGTGACCTAATTTCTAGTGGGTGGTGTCATGTTACCCAGGACATATCTAGTAGTGAAATATCACTGACAAAAAACAGAAGCAATTATTTTTAGCCATGAGTGGAATACAAAGACATTTTTTGACCTCACGTAATTGGTTAAATGGTATAGGTAAATTGTGGTCTTTATTTGAAGAAATTATACCATTAATTGCTTTCTAATTAAAATTTGAAAGACATGAATTTATATGAAATATAGTGAAAATTCAGAGCTGATGAATACTAAGTGTAGATATGATAAAAGTAAACTCAACATAGAAATATAATCTTATTTTGTAGACTTACCAGCATGCCCAGATGAAGAAGATAACAGCACAGGAGAGGTATATCTCAATGACGAAACTCTGAAGTCTGTTAATGTGACTGATAAGAAATTCTTGTTTGTTCACCAAACAGATTTCCAGAGACGTCTTCTCTTGAGATATGGGCAGGAAATATGTTTGATGGATGCAACATATCGTACCACCCAATATGCACTTCCCCTCTACTTTATTTGTGTACCCACAAATGTAAATTATATGACAGTTGCCACCTTCATAACAGAAACCGAAGATACTCAGTCTCTGATTGAAGTGCTGCAGGAATTGAGAAAGTGGAATCCAGAATGGTCTCCCTCCTTCATGTGTGATTATGCCACTGAAGAAATAAATGCCATTGAATCTGTATTTCCTGGTAAGTAGTTTGTAAAGAACTATACACACCATTCATTCTTTTATTATGTGGCCTGTAGCATGGTGCAAAGCCATAAAAAGGAGTCACTTTGACACTATGCATTGTCCTGTGGCGTCATAAAAATTTCTAGGCAACTACACATCACAGCCTCTTAATATCTGGCCTATAGTACTACATGGTGTAAAGCAATTTTATGCCTGTAATTCGTCTATTTTCTGTTTACCGAATAATTTTAGACACAGACGACTAGTTATTTCTTAACCGAGGTCATTTTGGTTAACATTTTCTTGTGTTTGATATAAATTATAAGCTAAAACCTTGAGCATAGTCCTCTTTAAGAATGTTGGAGGGTCAGCTTTTGAGATTTTTGACATATTTTCGGAATCCTCTGGTTTTTTCCATCAAAATAAGGCACAAATTTTTGCACGGTAACCCCTATTTTTCTTTTTTGTCAGGTCTTCATTACATCATAAATATCTGTTTTACAAATTTATTTCAAATTCTATACACTTTTTCACAGGTTTAAACAGCTAAATAATGCTAATGTTAAAGCTATGAAAAAAACAGAGAAAACCTTTTCCTGCCAAATTTTGAACTATTATTATATTTAAAACGAGTACGGTAACCTATCAAAATTTTTAGCTTACTATGTATTTTTGATTATTCCCTTATGATTTAGGGCCTCATCACTTTCAAAGTCACCCTCGAACATCCTTAAATCATTCTACATAGCAAGAAATTTTCTGTCTCAAAGTTAATTATACCTCAGCCATGTATGTGGATGTGGTATAAAGTGTTGCCCCTGTCTGTATATATGTTTTTGACACGTTGGTTAAGTTCATGGTAAAGGTTCATTAAAGTTACATATGCAGCACAGGAGTGATGTTTCTAGTTACAACTACCTTCAACATGTTTATCTTTTATTTCCGACAGCTTCGTGTATCTCTGTGATTTCCACAGAGAACAATCATGGGAAAGGTGGATAAATGCCAGCCATAATGGAGTGCAACACTTCAAATCTCAGAGCCTGGCATTGCTAAGAAAACTTGCCATGGCATCTTCACGGGAAGAATTTGAAGAAGCCATAGAAAAATTAAAGGTTTTTATTTAATTTGTACAATTATTCAGATATTGTTTTGTTTGTTTAATACTGTGTTTGACATGAATATTGGTGGTGCAGATATATTGGTCAATAGATTTTAAAAATTGGAACAATTGCTAATCCAGCTGTCCACTTGTCTATTAAAATTCTTTCAATACCAAGATGTAAGATTTAAAGCTACAGACTGGATTGGCAATTAGGAGTTTAGACATTTAAAGGCCCGTTTACACCATATGTTTCATCATATACGGCTTAAAATATATTTCAAATCATATAATGTAAACCCCCTTATTTCATTTAAATATGTAGCATATTTCAATGAAATAGCAAATAGAACATGTTCTATTCCTTATTTCATAAAATAGGGAATTAGCCAATTAAATTAAAGTATTAGAGGTTAAAGTTTAAATTCAAAGGTTGTAGGTGTAGAAAACAATAAAATAATGATAATCACCATTTTGTATTATAATTCATGAAATACAGTGTAAACCCAAATGTTGTATATACATGTATCCTTGAAATATACGGCTTTGAAATATATGACTTGATATACAGTGTAAACAGGCCTTAAATCTATTAACCAATTGATCTGTATCACAAATGCATGCCAAACACAGCAACCCTTACAACAAATTATTCTATATATTGTTCAATAGTTCAATTAACCCAATAAGGTTTTTCTTCAAAAGAGAAGATTCATATAATTGTTGGTTACATCACACTTGTGTTAGCACAGCCATAAAAGTTTCAAATTAGTGAAACATTTATTAATGTTGTATTTTAAAAAATCTTGTTCTGATTTTTTTAGGGAAGTGTTGTATGGAAAGATAATAAGAATTTGCGAGGCTGGTTTGAGAGACATTGGTTAACCAAGGCTGAAGTAAGTTTAGTTTTTGTTGTAGTTAAATTTTTTTAAATATGTCAACATAAGCATTTTATGAAATATGGTTGATGGGGATATGTGAAGTAGTGATGTTCTTTTTTTGATTTAAAAGAAAAAAACTATTTACAATCTTTCTGTAATTTTTTGATAATACAAATACCAAAACTGTTAATTTGGTTATGCTGTATATATGCATATTTCAAGGAATAACCTCACATCTGAAGCATTTTGAATCTAAACATTGGAAGGTCAAAAACCAAAGTATTGAACGAAAAGTACTTGAAATCAAAAAGTTCGAACAGGAAAGCCAAATCCAGCACAGGGTTATCAACCATGTGCAGTACAAGGAAAGAAACATGGTGTTTAAACATTTTTAAATTTAACAATCTGATATTGAAATTGCAAAAAATATTGATAGCATAATGTGCCACGATTAAGGTAGATTGGATAGGAGCATGAGTTGCTCATAGTCTTTTTTATAGCTTTCAGCGGTGGGTTAGAGCATTTAGGCAGAACAGATTCAATGTCAGCATCAATACCAACAATGGCATTGAAAGACAAAATATGGCGCTGAAGTATGAATTCCTTCAGTCCAAGAAGGCTTCATCATTGACCTCTCTTCTGAACATTATAATAGAGAACTTCAACTTTTCAGCATATAGGAAGTAAGTGATATTAATATATATATTGTATATTAATATGAGAAAACACAAATGAAAGCAGGGAATATGTCAAAAACAACAATAAATTAAAATAAGAATTAAATAAAAATGTGTATTTGTTTGTACAGTCATTGTTATACCTTTGTTTCCACCATAGTTTTCTCAGCAACTACATGACGCAGTGGTCTGAAATTGTGCATAAAGCTTTATCCTATAGTACTATATGGTGTTCACGTATACCCATTTTATGTTCCTGTTTAATGACACTTCAGTTTTTACACATAATGTATTTACATACAAAATTTCTGTCACAGTTTTGTCAGCATCTACGTGACACAGAGGTCTGATATTTTGCATTAACTTTATCATATAGCTTTAAGGTTACCGAATACTTCGGTTTTTATTCAAGGCATAACTTTGGGAGTGGGTTATCACTAGGGAGCATAAAAATTATGCTCACAGATTGTCTTGTTTTGGTCTTTTTTATGTCAAAGCCATTAAGAAATTACAAAGAGACTTATGTATAGTTACTTTTATAATTTCATAATAGTAGTTACCATTATGAACTGACATGATGATATTTTTGTAGGTATCGTCAATTAAATGTTCAAGCCTCTGACCAGACCAGGAAGTATTCATCTAATATTCCAGACTTCCTGATCAACAGACCACCTGACTTTGTGAAGCACTCTTTCACAAGATGGCAAGAGGCAGAGAATATTCCACTATCTGACATTGACGTTGTTAATAATCATAGTGGAGAATTCTTGGTGCGAAGCCAAACAGGAGAAAACTCAGCATTACATTACCTTGTCCAGTTTGTCAGGAATGAAATTGGATTGCCTTCCTGCAGTTGCAAGGATTGGGAGCAGACCCATCTCTTGTGCAAACACTTCTTTGCACTGTTTAGACATTTTGATGACTGGGGATGGGATCAGCTTCCTCTTCAATCTAATTAAAAACCGATCTCTCATCGCTCCCGTTTTCTGATATGTCGCGTGGGAGATCTAACGAAACCCGCTTTGGGGTCACATGTGAGTGAACTGGAACTTATGAATTTATAATGATATGCAAATGAGTTGACCTCCTATCAATAAACCAATCAAAAAAGTTTTCCTTTAGATCTAATCGTTAAAGAAGATCCGAATGAATTCTGGGGACTTTCTTCGTTAATAAAATGAGTTACATCCCTTTACCACACGATCAACTTCCAAGATCGCCGAAGCCGCAATTTCATTGGTCGAACAGGACACACCTACGAGGTCACTCACATGTGACCTCAAAGCGGGTTTCGTTAGATCTCCCACGCGACATATCAGAAAACGGGAGCGATGAGAGATCGGTTTTTAATTAGATTGCTTCCTCTTGCATATACAAGTAGTCCATTTTTAAACCTTGACATACCTGACATGGACTGTCAGCAGCAGCAAGTCGAACCTGATTCTGAAATTGTAAATTATACCTAAGACAATAATGTGAAATAAGTGAATGTAACACAACCTACATGTACATCAACAAACAACCCTAAATAAAATCCACAATGGAAGACAGCCAGCAGTCTTCAATGTGACCAGCAGTCCTTGCTCGCTGTTTTTCATCGACCCACGACAAAGAATACAGTTCATATGGTTAATGAGGTAAATAAAAAAGAATATAAAAGCACAACATTATTTCAAACCACTAGACATGGGACAGCCAGATATTTCTAAATTTCATGTATTATACTGTATGCATACACCCGTATACTAGAATATACAAGTGTAAGATATATGCCAGGAATCTTTGTCATAAGTACTAAAAAGGTCCAAGAAGGATTCTTTTTGATAATTATGAGCTTGGTTTAAAACCATCTACCTTGATACACTGCAATAAAAATTAAAAGCCGTTGAAGGTTATAAAAAGAAGCAATGGAGTTTTACGATGCATTCAAAGGAACAGACAAAATCAGTTGACCTGAAAGGAAGAAAAAATAAACTACACAACATAAATCAGCGTTACTTCCTTCTTTAAACCCATGGCCTTTTACTTACTTAGTACAGAGCAATATATCATTCACAAACAGCTTCCCACTCCCTTTTTCAAAAAATAAGCCATAGATCATCTGTAGCATTTAGAAAGTATACTTTATTAATATTATGCGATTTAATTGACAAATAGAATTAACTCATCTTATCTGTATACAGAACTAGTATAAATGATTGAACATGAAGCGAAAATATTATTAACAACATTGTAAGCGGAGAATAAAATCGTCGTCCCTGATATTGAACTAAAGGAGTTCTAAATAATATCTATTTTTATAGTTTGTGACGTATGCAATTATGAACTGTAACCCGACCAACGAATACGGAAAGGAAACGAATAAAATATCCGATGAATGGAGGGATTACCGTTAGCTCACGCCGTCAGCTTTATACACCAGCTTCCCAAATAATGATGCCATTATTGCAGTTAAACACTTTTTGGACAAGAGACCCAATCCATATGTAAATACTGATATAATTCTCAGGCTGACTGAATTGGTACTCATAGTCAACACATTCAAATTCAATGGAGATTACTTCTCAGAGACGGGAGGGGTGACAATGGGTACAAACAAGGGGGCGAGTTTTGCTTGTCTGTTTGTTTGCTATCTGGAGGAAAAGATGTTTACGGAATTTGATGGACCCATACCTCGTCTATTTAAAATGTATATAGATGATGTCTTCGGAGTGTCTGATGACTCCGACGAGGAACTCCAGTCTTTCATCAATTTCGTATCGTCTTACCATCCATCAATTAAATAAACATTCTCTGTTAGTGAGTCGGAATTGTCGTTCCTTGACTTGACATGTAAATTGGTTGACAGCAGCATCGAAACTTCGGTCTTTTATAAACCTACCGACGGACACTGCTACCTGACCTTTTCCTCTTGTCATCCTAAGTCTTGCAAAGATGCTATCCCCAAATCTCAGTTTCTTAGACTTAGACGCATCTGCAGCAATGAAGAGGATTTCAGACAGCAGTGTGACAAGATGTCCACCTTCTTCCGAAGGAGAGGTTATCCCCAAACGGCCATTGACAGAGCATTTAAATCTCTTTCCAATGTGACCAGACCCAACGCCTTAAAGTCTGGTCGGAAATCTAACAATAAACGTGTTCCAATGGTCCCTACTTACCATCCTCATAATGTCGCAATCCATAACATCCTTATGCACAATTTTAACAACATAGTGATGAAAGATCCGTTGATGTCCGAATTTTTTAAGACTGTTCCCATCACTGCTTACCGTAAGGGAAAAAGTCTAAAAAAAAACAATTAGTCAGTAGTTCAATCAAGTCGAACATTTCCTCAGAAAAAACTGACTACCGCGGAACCAGGCTATGTAAAAGGTCCAGATGAGTGACATGCCCCTACACCATGGATACTAAAGAGATCTTGGGCCCTGATAACACATACATAATTCAAAATGGGTATATCTGTACTGATATGAATTTGGTCTACGCAATCATCTGTACGAATTGTGATAAGGTATATATCGGAGAGACATGTCGTCGCCTTGGTGACCGCTTTGCAGAACACTTGCGTTCTATAAAGAACGGAACTGATTGTCCAATTGGCAATCACTTTCGATGGCCTGGTCACAGCTCGTCAGTCGTCCGCGTAACCGTTTTAAAGACAGTTAACGGAGGAAGACAATACAGACAACGCCCTGAGCAGAAAATAATTTTTAGCCTGGGGACACTCCGACCTCGTGGAATTAATGTAAAAAATTCTTAATTTAAATTCATTTACTAAGAACTTTTTGAGCTACAGTTATCTTATATATGGTACATTTTCAAAACACCATAACGTCAAATATATTATTTTACTTATTTTTACTAAATAGTCTTACTATCGACCTTGCCATTTATGTATTTTGTATGAAGTACGTTTACTGATGACACCCACGTCAAATATTTTTTTGTTTTTGTTTACAACCCTGAACAACCTAGCAGCTTTTCGAATATAATTTTATTTTTAATACAAGCAGTCACCATGAGCCCTGGCTGGATGTTCGTCCCCCCTCTCTCCCCTTACGTGGAGAATGACCGGCAGGTCGGGATACTTCCGGGCCAGCCCGAGCACCCAAAACATGTCTATCACCCGTTTAAAAATTGCTGATTTTTTCTGTTTGTTGTGCTGACCTGTTTCACAGATGTTTAAAACTACGTCTATAAATTGGTTAATTTCTGATAACCTTTCATCTGTTTTGATTTCAGATGAACTTTTGCTGATTTTGCTTATATTTTTTGGCGGATGTGACACTTGCGGTTTATGGGTGTCTTGTATTTCGATACTTTGATCATCGATGTCACCTGTGGGGGTGTTATTTACCACGACATCCTTATTAACAGATGTGTTGTTACCTTGATCCCTAATTACAACAATTTCCGGTGTAATTGGTGGCAGTTGTAAGGCTTGGCTATATGTCATTGTTTTGACATTTGTGTTTTGAATGGGGTTTATGACACCAATATCCTGTTTCGTATGAGTCGTAGATTAACACGGATAGACGACTGGTACGGGTAGATCTTCGTTGTATGAATGATGACCTATCATGTATGATTTAAGGAAATTCAGGAGACATAGAAAATTTCTAAAAAGACAGAGAAAAAGGGAATTAAAAAAAGCAAGCAGCACTTCCAGCAGTACTGATTAAAGCAAATCATAGTACATGTACATTTTGTAAATGTAATAAAAGTGAACAAATACACACAACCGAGACAAATAATGAAAATAAGCATTCAGAGTCATCAAGCCAGGAGTGTGATAATGTATCAGTAACAAGTGACTCTGCTTGTCGATCCCCCTTTTCTCTAAGTGAATCCGATGAATCTGTTAGTTCCAGTTACAGAAAATCGCAAACAACTCGAAAAAGAAAATATATAAAGAAGGATGATGAAGAGTTTATGAATGATCCTTTATACTTTAAATGGAAAGAATATAAGCTTTTGTCAACCAGGATGCACAAGCTTAAGACCCAGTTTTAAGGTATAAAAATGAATTTTTAGTAATTATACACGTATACCAGTTCTCAGCACATAAATAAACAATGTATCCATGCATCAAATGTCAGTTTTCAGCTAGATACATTTCAAAACTTGTTCTTCATTATCACTTTGTGCATGAACATGACTTTAAGATCTCATGTCAGGTGGATGGATGTGCAAGAACCTACAAACAAACAGCATCTTACATTAAACGTTTAAAACGAAACCATGAACATTCTCATAGAGAGCATTTTTCAAAATGGAAAAATGTAAATAGAGATCCTGGAAGTCTTAATGCATTACAGGACTGCATTGAACCATCAGATGAATACAATGACATAAATGAATTTGAACAAACGGAAAATGAAGATGTTGAAATTCATGATGAATTGTCAAACAGTTGTGTTGATTCTGAAAAGAAATTGGCTTTATTTTTACTTAAACTACGCGAGAAATCAAAGCTTCCTTCAAATGCAGTTGTTTCTGTAGTTAATGAAATATCTGATGATTGGATATCATCATGCTGAAATTTCAAAAAACATTTTGGAATATATTAACACAAATTTGGAAAATGAAAACATCCTTTCAGACATTAAAGATTTGTTCAATGCAAAGAGTAATGTTGAGGCCGCATGCAATGCATTAAACACTGAGTATAAGTTAAACAAATATGTTAAAAAGAAATTTGGATTTGTCAGTCCGGTTGAGTACAATTTAGCTAGTGTTAGAACTACATCAAAGTAAGGAAAATATCAATATGTGCCAATATTAGAAACCCTAAAACAGTTGTTCTGGCATGAAGATGTTTTTTCGTACGTTATTAATGGTCACCAATCATCTGACAATATTTTACGAGACTATTGTGATGGAGAGCTTTACCGTTTAAACCCTATTTTTAATGCTAACACCAAAACTTTAGAAATTATGCTTTACTTCGACGAGTTCACGGCCAGCAATCCAATTGGACATAAAGTTAAAAACTTGAAAATAGCTGCATTTTATATGCTTGGAAACGTTCCTCCTAAGGTCTCAGCTTTACAATTAGTTACTCTTTGTATGGCTAGTGTCATCAAATCTGAAGGATTTGGAGCCATGTTGCAACCTTTATTACATGATCTTCATATTTTAGAAAATGATGGACTTATTGTAACACGTGATGATGGTGAACATAGATTCTACGGACTTATTGTAACACGTGATGATGGTGAACATAGATTCTACGGTAGTTAGTGTCTTAGTAGCCGATAATCTTGCTGCACATGGTCTTGGGGGGGGGGGGGGTTCCAAGAGTCTTTCAATTGCCTGAGGAACTGTAGATTCTGTTTTGTTTCTCAAGAAAATAGGCAGCTAATTGTAGAATGTAACGGATTTCAAATGAGAAATGTTGATATGCACAAAGCTCAGTTACAAAATATAGCTGTTGATCAAGCACTTTCATCAGTGTATGGTGTAAAGTGTGATTCTGTGTTAAACAGTTTAAATCATTGTCATGTCATAAATGGCATTCCATCAGACTTAGTACATGATTTGTTGTATGTGAAGTTTTAACAAAAGTTATAAAGTTCTGTGTGAATGAGGATTACTTTACATTAGAATTTTTAAATGAAAAAATATCTAACTTCAAATTTTGTAAAATGGACAAAAGCAATAAACCAGCTACCTTGCCTAAACAGCTGACGAACTTCAAGGTAAAAAAAAACAGCAGCCCAAATGTGGTGTCTTGCTAGATTTCTACCACTTCTGATTGGGGATAAGGTTGTGAGAAACGATACCAAGTGGGAGACATATTTGTTATTACGTGATGTACTGTTTTACGTATGCGCTCCAGCTGTAAATAGGGGGCATATTATGTTGATGCAAGATGTATTAGATTTCCACGAGTCATATCGTAATAATTTTCCGAATGAAACTGTGAAGCCCAAATTTCATTTTACTCTGCACTATAAGACGACTAAAATGTATGAAATACACAAGTCGAACAAAACCAAATATAAAATCGTAAAAAACAACAAAGTAAAAAGTAAAGAATACTCAACGTTTCGACCAATATGGTCTTGATCACGAGTGTGAAATTAAAAAATAAAAATAAGTAGGTGTTGACTCTTTAAAACCCAGAGCAAGACTGAGTCCGTACATAAAATGTAAACAAAA